>OZ014427.1:23840249-26240249 GCA_963966015.1 Aphidecta obliterata | reverse complement strand
TACTGGAGGTTCCGTAAATATGGTTGCTTGAAATTTAGTTGTCTACATTTCTCCAGATCGAATAACCAGAACCATAAAAACCATAGAAAATCATAACTTTCGAACGGAAAGGCATAGGGACTTGAAATTTCCAGGGTAGGTTCGGATCGCGAATTTCGCGGGCATATTCATCAATGAGCAAAATTAGACTAGGGGTTCCGTGAATACGGTAGTTTGAAATTTTGTTTTCTCGATAATTTCGAAACTACGGATTCGATCGAGATAAAATTTTGTATTTTAATCAAGAATGATATATCAAAGCAACATTCTGTCCAGATCGCATGACCAGAACCATAGAAACCATAGAAAATTATAACTTCTGAAGGGAAAGGCCTACGAACTTGAAATTTTCAGGGTAGGTTTGTATCGCGAATTTCGCGGCCACGTTCATCAATGAGCAAATTTAGACTAGGGGTTCCGTACATATGGCCGTTCAAAATATTTTGTTCCTGATAATTTCGAAACTACTGGTTGGATTGGAATGAAATTTCGCACCTAGCTGAAGAATAATGTATTCAAACTACGTGCTATGTTTTGTCCAAATCGCATCACCAAGATCATAGATACCGTAGAAAATTCTAGCGAATGATCGAAAAAAAATTGATCAGCTGAAGCACTGACATGAAGTCTGGAGTTTCGCCCAAGTTAAGTTTCGCCAGCTGTCGAAAATCCCTTCAATTGATTCCTAAAACTGGAAAATGCGAATCTACCTACAAGGTGGATGTACGAGCGCTCAAAAGCTCCTGACTTCACGGCAGTGCTTTTTTTTTTTTATTCTCAATTTGCTTTGCCATCGGCAGTATATTTGACCAATTGTCTCTGACAACTTAAAGGTATGGAAAAAATTCTTGTACTTTTCATTAGGTCACTGGAATAAAATTTAATTTTCTAATAGCTATCCCTAACAAGACATTGAAAAAAAACAATCATTTACTTCGCTTCGTGTGCGTTCTAAAAATTCAAAAATAGACAGACACCCTCTGCGCATACAAGGTCGCCCGAAATGTCGCTTAGTGTGTGGGGTGTATTGGTTGTAATGAGTGATGTCAAGTACTAAATAATGGATCATTTGCAATTTTAATTGGTGCTAATGAAAACCCAACTGAAAAATCAGTTTCCAAAAATTCATCTATCGTGAAAAGTTTTGCCATCTACACAGAACAAAACCGGATTTCTAAGCTAGCATAAGCTCTGAACTTTTGCTTATATGACTGGTCTCACAGAGATCTAGGAGAGGAGAGTCTAGGAGACATAAAATTAAAACAAAGCCAAAAAACAAATTCAAACTTCTTATTGGACACTTATCTCAGTTTACAGAATTATATTGATGGGACTAATATAACTTCTCCAATTTCCATTTCATGTGTAATGAACATAAATTAACCTCTGTAGGGTTTCTCAGAAACCGGTAAAATGAACTGCATGATACGGAATCCCCCACGTAACAGCAAAAAATCCACCCTCCATCAGAGATCGATTATAACTACGATCCTACAGTTAAGAATCCAACACGCGATGCTAAATGAAGCATTTAAGTCTAGGAGAAATACCTACGTGCTTCAGTTACTCTCTAGAGAAATCAGCTATTGAAATGTTCACATTCTAAACTTCACAAGAACCAATATGAACGAATACTTTATATGCGAAATATTGAACGGCATGTTTATTGCAGAGGAGTAATACAATCGATATCAAAATTATAGGTGAAACACAATGTTTATTGAATAACTGACTTGTCTGGTACGACGTAACGCGTTTGCCTAAAGCGGCCTGCAAACGATCATAATTGCTGTGAACATGCCGGATTGGCAACGAGGTTGCTCGTCTGTGGAGATGTTGATAGTTGTTATTTCATCTTGCAAAAAATGTTGGTGTAAAGCGGCCCACAAACGATCAACATTGCTGGCAACTTTTTGAGCGCTCGTACTACTTACACGAGGGCTATATCATTTCGTCACGTGTAAGTAGTACGAGCGCCATATCATTTCGTCACGATGTCTGTATTTTTCGAATTTTGAGCCGAAAATGGTCTTAATCGACAAAGTTTGACTCACTGATGACAAATTCGTCGAAAAATTCGAGTCTGTCCGTCCGTCCGTATACACGATAATTCTCGAACGGAATGTCCTAGAAACTTGAAATTTTCAGGGTAAGTTCGAATCTCGAATACCGCGGTTAAGTTCGTTGGGGCCAAATTCCACTAGGGGTTCCGTAAATATGATCGTTCAAAGTTTTGTTCTCCTGATTACATGGAAACTGCAGATTTGATCGAGATGAAATTTCGTACGCAAATGGAGAATGAGGTGTACAAAATACATGTGAAATTTTGTCCAGATCGCATGGCCAGAACCATAGAAAATTGTAACTTTTGAACAGAAACGCCTAGGGACTTGAAATTTTCAGGATAGGTGTGGATCTCGAATGTCGTGATCACGTTTGTCTATGAGCAAAATTATACTAGGGGTTCCGTAAATATGGTCGTTTGAAATTTAGTTTTCTTGATGATTTCAAAACTACAGATTCGATCGTGACGAAATTTTGTATACTAATGGAGAATTATATATTCAAGCTACATTTCTCCAGATCGCATGACCAGAACCATAGAAACCATAGAAAATCATAACTTTTGAACGGAAAGGCATAGGGACTTGAAATTTTCAGGGTAGGTTCGGCTCTCGAATTTCGCGGGCACGTCCATCAATGAGCAAAATTAGACAAGGGGTTCTACAAATACGGTCGTTTGAAATCTTGTTTTCTCGATCATTTCGAAACTGCGGATTCGATCGAGATAAAATTCTGTATTTTAATCGAGAATGATATATTAAAGCAACATTTTATCCAGATCGCATGACCAGAACCATAGAAACCATAGAAAATTATAACTTCCGAAGGGAAAGGCCTAGGAACTTGAAATTTTCAGGGTAGGTTTGTATCTCGAATATCGCGGTCACGTTCATCAATGAGCAAAATTAGACTAGGGGTTCCATAAATATGTCCGTTCAAAATATTTTGTTCCTAATAATTTCGAAACTATTGATTGGATTGGAATGAAGCTGAAGAATAATGTATTCAAACTACGTGCGAAATTTTGTCCAGATCGCATCACCAAGACCAAGGATACCGAAAAAAATTCTAGCGAATTATCGAAAAAAAATTGATCAGCTGAAGCACTGACATGAAGTCTGGAGTTTCGCCTAAGTTTGGGAATTTTCTTGACAGCTGTCGAAAATTCCCTCAATTCATTTCTAAAACTGGAAAATGCGAATCTACCTACAAGATGTACGAGCGCTCAGAAGCTCCTGACTTCACGGCAGTGCTTTTATAATTTTTATTAATTTCACATATCAGTATGGACCGACATTATCATTGTGAATTCAGAATCATGTTCAGAATATAAATTCTCCATTTACTTTCCCTTTTCTTGAATTCTGTTCATTAAAGTAATGGACATTGATTCGACATTTTTAATTTCAGGAGAGTGCGGACACGGAAGTCCTTGCGAACAACTTTGCTATGAACTCCACGATGGTATGTACGAGTGTGATTGTCGACAAGACTACATACTCAGAGAAGATGGCTACAGTTGTGCTGGTGAGTATTGGAATTAATGCAAGGTGAAATTGTACCATCCATGTTGGGTTTCTACTAAGGAACCTGCAGTATTGTTTTTATGCAGAATGTTTGTCGGGCATCTTTAGTTTTCAGGATTTAAATTTTTAGGGTGATTGTGACATTGTTCATGAGTCTGATTTTGAAGTGGTACAAGAAACGTAAATTCTAAATATCTTTGTTTTTATCTATCCAGCGTAGTCTGACTTGCATCGTTGGGTAGAACCATTTGTCTTATAGTTAGTTCACACTGATGTACACGGGGCTACTCTGTGAATATTTTAACGGCAAAATCTTGGATGTTAGAAAAAATGCCCATTGAAAATCATTTGTTTCAGAAATCAACTCGACCGTTGTACCATCAACGTCGCCTGAATCAAAGGTTAACTATTCTGATGTTATCTATCAGAAGGATGCCGTCCTTGACATTTCCGAAATAAACGAAAACGTCACCCTTGCGGATAGTAACGATATTGGCAATTTACAAATATCAGAGGTAACCAGCCAAGGACCTAGTTTAGAACAGAAACTCACCGAAGTGTCTTCAGAAGATGAAAAGAGAACTACGGCTTCCATTTCAACGACAAGGCCGTGCATTTTAGACTGTGGGGTTGGAGGATTGTGTGTTAAAAATGCACCAGAAGGACAACAATGTTTGTGCCCTTTAGGTAGAGGAGGGGATAAGTGTGAAAAAGGTTTGTAATTCATAAGAAAAATTCTGGACTTTTTCGATCTATTTCAATCAGAGATGGCTTGGAAGATGTTCACTTGTATTACTTGTAAATCTCCTTTCAAATATCTTTGTCTATTTCTATTGTCCTAAGAAGAAGAGTCTTCAGCGCGAGCAGCAGTAGATACGCGAAAAACGGTTCTAAGTTATCATTACTCTTTTCATTCCTAGATTTGGACGTGAGGTCTCCACGTTTCCAGGGTTCCAGTTGGTTAGCGTTTTCAGCTCTCAGGGGCGCGTACAAGCACGTGCAGTTGGCCCTAGAGTTGCGACCTGAATCCTATGATGGAATAATTTTTTTAACTGGTGAAAGGGATGATATGGTTGGTGATTTCATGGCACTATTGTTACATCAAGGACGCGTTGAATTCAGGTGGGTTCACAGAATATTCTCTGTTTTCTAACGCTGCTCTTGGAACTTTGAGAATTGATTAATTCGCATTGTTTAATACATTACTTCTTTTTCATATTCAGATGGTAATGGATTATAAAATTCTTCGATTGAGTGAAATAAAGTTTTCAGTAAGTTTAGACCAGAAAAATCAGAATATAGCTAATGATAAGGTATCAAACAATTGTATTTCCTAACTTTACCTGAACTACTTGAACTCAACCAACGTTTTGATCAATTTTGATATAATTTATCCTTTAAAGGTTCGATTGTGGCTCTGGTATGGGGGTTGTGCGATCTGAAGAAACAGTTCTTTTGAATCAGTGGAACCATGTGACCCTCTTCAGGCACAGGTGGGACGCTTGGCTTCAACTCAATGGAGAACGTCATGCCCAAGGCCGATCGAAGGGTCTCTTCTCAAGAATCACCTTCAGAGAACCAGTGTTTATAGGGGGGCCAGGAAATACTACAAATCTGGCTGAAAAATTACCAGTTGAAAGTGGTTTCAAGGGGTGTATCCGTCACTTGGAAATTAACGATCATATTTATAATTTTGGACTGGATCCCAAAGGAGAAGCAATAAAGGGTTTAGGAATAGGTAACTGATTCAATTAAATTAGTATCGTCATGTATGGTTGATTTCTGTGTAGTGCTTCATCGCTGGATGATCGCTTTCGGTCAGTATATTCATCAAAATATTGAAATGCTGGAGGATAAACATCCTCAAAACAACCATATATAAACTTTTCAAACGTTCATTTAGCTACATAGGTATCTGAAAAACATACAATTCAAGTCTGCTTCAACTACTCGAATCGGAGAAAAAATTTTTACACAAAAGTATGTTGATTTTTGAATAATATTCTAGCTGTTTATCTAATTCAAACGAAATGAAAGAGAAACAATTTTTCGGAAAAAAAATTCTTCCGCCTTGGGAAGAATTTTTTCTGTCTTACTCTTAATGCTAAATTCAGACTCAATTTCTTTTGAGTTGAAGTAGAGTTAGTTCAAAATAAATTCAGTAAAAAACAATTCAATTTTCGAAGTCAGTCTGGACTCTGGACGTTCATTTAATTCTAAAATTCCCGAAATATTTAGCTGCTTCAAATCCTGAAATTTGGATTCCTCTGTTACAACTCACTATATTTAGCATTCAATAAATTATCTCGAAATGTTCAATTCCCGATACTTTCAGTGATCAATGTTTGATGTGGCTTCTCGAACTCTTTTGGGTAAAATATCTTATAATTTAATTTAATAATGTGAATATTCACCCTTTCCATACTTATTCAGCAAAGGTTTGTTTGAATACTGTATTATAATTTTTTCACACAGAGGAATGTACCGCTGATCGATGTAGCCGCGTACCTTGCCAACATGGAGGAAAATGCTTGACTGGGCCTGATTCAGCTGTCTGTCTTTGCCCCTTGGGATTTTCCGGCGATTTATGCGAAATACGTGTTGATTTACAAGTTCCTGCATTCAATGGATCTAGCCATTTACGATATAAAGGTGAGTCATCCTTTTTTTTTTTCGTCAAAAATATACCAAATTTTTTGACTTTTATTATTTCGAATTTTGAATGAAACAAGAATATTAATCTGCTCCATCTGATGCTCTACTTGACCATATTTTCATTAGATCGAAAAAAAAATTATAGAAAGCACTGCCGAGAAATCAGAAGCTGTTGAGCGCTCGTTCATCCACCTTGTAGGCAGATTCGAATTTTCCACTTTTAAATTAAAAAATTAAATTTTAAAAATTTTTGAAAATTTGCGAAACCTCCAGACTTCACGTCAGTGCTTTAGGTGATTTTTTTCCGATAATTCGCTAGAATTTTCTACGGTATCTAAAGTCTTGGTAATGCGATCTGGACAAAATTTGGCACGGAGTTCGAATACATTATTCTTCAGCTATGTGCAAAATTTCATTTGAATTCAATCAGTAGTTTCGAAATGATCACGAGAAAAATATTTTGAATGGCCATTTTCACGGAACCCCTAGTCTAATTTTGCCCATTGATGAACGTGACCGCGAAATTCGCGATCCTAACGTACCCCGAAAATTTCAACTCCCTAGGCCTTTCCATTCGAAAGTTATAATTTTCTATAGTTTCTATGATTCTAGTCATGTGATCTGGGAAAAATGTAGCTTGAATATTTCATTCTTCATTAAAATACAAAATTTCGTCACGATCAAATCCGTATAGTTTTAAAATTATCAAGAAAACTAAATTTCAAACGAGCATATTTACGGAACCCCTAGTCTAATTTTGCTCATTTATAAATGTGACCGCGGCATTCGAGATCCACACCTATCCTGGAAATTTCAAGTCCCTAGGCCTTTCCGTTCAAAAGTTTCACTTTTCTATGGTTTCTATGTTTATGGTCATGAGATCTGAAAAAAATATAGCTCGAATATATCATTCTCCATTGAAATACAAAATTTCGTCACGATCGAATCCGTAGTTTTGAAAATATCGAGAAAACTAAACTTCAAACGACCATATCTACGGAACCCTTAGTCTAATTTTGCTCATTGATAAACGTAACCACGACATTCGAGATCCACAGCTATCCTGAAAATTTCAAGTCTCTAGGCCTTTCCATCACAAAGTTATAATTTTCTATGGTTTCTATGGTTCTGGTCATGCGATCTGGACAAAATTATGCATGTACCTCGAACACGTCATTCTCCATCTGGGTGCAAAATTCCACTTCGATCGAATCAGTAGTTTCGAAGTAATCAGGAGAACAAAATTCAAAACGGCCATATTTACGGAACCCCTGGTCGAGTTTTTCCAATAACGACCTTAACCGCGGCATTCGAGATTCGAACCTACTCTGAAAACTTCAAGTTTCTAGGAAGTTCCGTTCGAGAGTTATACGGAACTCTCAATTGTAATATCTATTCCAAATTTCAGTTCAATATCTTGTGGGGTGTAAATACTATGAGAAAAAAACTTGAAAAAAATTCAAACTTTAACACCCTGTATCTCGAGAACGAAATGTTTGCGAGCCCATGTTCATGGGACTTTTTTTCTTAAAATTGAGCCTCTTCGTTTGTACCTCCAATTTGGGAACACCTGTATGTTATATTAGAATCTGGAGTTTTTGTCGAACCGAGGATGGCATAAACAGATTTTGTCTTACTTTTCTGGCTTATATTGTACGATAAAGAGTGGTTTATACTTACTTAATACTAACGACCGTATTTACGGAACCCCTAGTATAATTTTGCTCATAGATAAACGTGATCACAATATCCGAGATCCACACCTATCTTGAAAATTTCAAGTCCCTAAGCCTTTCTCTTCGCAAGTTATGATTTTCTATGGTTTCTATGGTTCTGGTCATGCGATCTGGAGGAATGTAGCTTGAATATATCATTCCCCATTGATATACAAAATTTCGTCACGATCGAATCTGTAGTTTTGAAATGATCAAGAAAACTAAATTTCAAACGACCGTATTTACGGAACCCCTAGTATAAATTTGCTCATAGATAAACGTGATCACGACATCCGAGATCCACACCTATCCTGAAAATTTCAAGTCCCTAGGCGTTTCCGTTCAAAAGTTACAATTTTCTATGGTTTCTATGGTTCTGGTCATGTGATCTGGACAAAATTTCACGAGTAGCTTGAACACCTCATTTTCCATTTTGAGTAACGGCCATATTCACGGAACCCCTGGTGGAATTTTACCCAATAACGAACTCAACGGAAGCATTTGGGATATGAACCTACACTGAAAATTTCAAG
This sequence comes from Aphidecta obliterata, assembly GCA_963966015.1. Lineage (NCBI taxonomy): Eukaryota > Metazoa > Arthropoda > Insecta > Coleoptera > Coccinellidae > Aphidecta > Aphidecta obliterata. Next base: position 26,231,717 of record OZ014427.1, on the reverse strand, counting down.
TCTTCAGGTTTTTCCGTTCGAGAGTTATCGTGTATACAGACGGACAGACTCGAATTTTCCGACGGATTCGTCATCAGTGAGTCGAACATAATCGGTTGAGACCATTTTCGGCTCCAAATTCGAAAAATACAGACATCGTGACGAAATGATAATGCCCTCGTGTAAGTAGTACGAGAGCTCAAAAACTAAGTATTAGCAGACGAATGTGAATATTGGGAACACAATAGACATTTCATCAGTTTTGTTAGTTGAAATCATGTCACGATTTTGTTTTTGAATCGTTCATCTTTGTGAGCTTATATCATCCTATCAATATACTTTCAATAAAATTTCCCTTCTAGGTCTTGGAGAAGAAGCACTCACGTGGCTAGACTTCGAGATAATTTTCAAACCCAATGCACCTAATGGACTATTAGTTTACAACGGACACAGGTCTGATGGCTATGGAGATTTCATGGCGCTCTACCTCGTGGCGGCATACGTTGAGTTTGCATTCGATTTGGGAACAGGTCCTTCTGTCGTCTCTAGCAAATATCGAATAACTTTAGGAGAATGGCATAAGGTAACAACGAATTCGTATTCTTGCTAAGTCAACGTAGAAAAGGATGTCATTAATATCAAGAAAATCCTAACCTATCGGGGTTCTTTTATGTTATTTCAATAACTCAAAATTAATTTAATTAGAGGTGGGATTGAGACTAGAAAACGGATAGGTGAGAAAGAAAATAATTGAAATGAAGTCGAAAACATTATTTCATTGTCATCGTTATTCCCCTAGGCAACACAAAGAGGTCCCAGAAATATCTCGGCAACATCTTTTCAGGAAAGCGTGATACCTCTTGCGAATTCTTATTTACTGCCAAAGTCAAGATCTGCGCTCGCATTAAAGCTTTAGTTACATGATCATCTTCAGAGCAAATCGCGGGATCTCACAATATCTATCGAAATAAAATATAAAACGGCATTAGGATATTTTACAGAAACTGATCAATAATCACCCCCGACTATTCGATGATTTGATTATTTCAATTAATACTATTCACAACTTTTTAGGTAAGGATATCTCGGACTGGACGTTTAGCTATTCTCCTCGTTGACAACCAACCTTCAACGGAGACCACATCACCAGGGGCCTTCACCCAACTTTTCCTCCCGCAAAATTTGTTCTTGGGTGGAGTGGTAAACTTTGGAGCAGTGTCGCCACATGTCAAGATACGGAGCTCTTTTGTAGGATGCGTTCAGGCTTTAAGAATAGGAGGACGTCAAGTTCCAATCCTGGCCGAAGCTCTTGGTGGGGCTAATGTGAACAATTGTCCTCATCCTTGCGTTGCGAAGCCTTGTGGGGAAGATGGAGTGTGCATTCCTGAGATGGACTATTTCACCTGCAGGTTCGGAAGATAATATGAATATACTCCGTTTAAGAATTATTGACATCTCGGTTGGCTGTGAAAAATCGAATTTAAGTTGGTAATAGACTATTCAGTAATATTTTGGGTTGCTGAATTCAGGTTGGTATAGGAATAACACTAACATTACCCATATAAATCTTGCTTTGATGATGATATTGGTGAATATGTATTTATAAAAATTTGCTCTGAATTTGAGTATTTTTTGTCTTATGCTATTAAAATGGCTGGAATTGACCAGGATACATCGCGCCTAACAAGAGAACGCCAGGCAGTTTGTCGGTGTTACTTCGAGTTTTTCAAAGATTTAGCATATATTTCCGCTAGTGTTTCAGGTGAACTGTTATTCACCGACTCAAAGTTTATTCTGATTGATCAATGTCTCTTAAATTTTCAGATTTTACCAAGCCCTGTCCGTAGAAAATTAGCATGTTATTATAGCCTGGAATTAGCAGTGGAAGAAAACCTGTGCGATATGATTATTCCTTCAAAGAGACATTGAATGACTTTGTTTTTGCTAGAATTAGAAACAGTTTAGATATCCTTTTCGAACTGGCCAAAGAGCACCTAGATTTCAATTGATCGAAGTCAACATTATATTATATCATAAAAAAAATTGGATACAAATACAAAAAAGTTGATCGAAGGAAAATTCTTACTGATAAACAGAAAAAAATAATAAAAATAGTACGATATTGTGATAAATACCGAGAATACATGGAACATAACGTAAAATTCATTTATCTAGATGAAATTTGGATATTCAAAAACGGTATTCAAATTTGTCAGTGGACACTAGAAAATAATCCAAAAGGTATGCCGAGTATATTCAAGAGTAAAGGCAGAAGGTGCACTATTTTGGATGCTGGAACAATTGATGGATTTTTACCTGGATGGATCCGATTCTTGACAGTGGTATTAATGATAAGGATTACTATGAATGGTGAATTATTTCATAAATGGGTTATTGAAATATTGAAACCTGCCCTGCAAAAGGATGCCAATCAATAGGATTATGTCAGCTTATTCAATAAACACATCCAAATCACTACACTACGTGGAAACAAAGTTTTCAATATTTTTATCTTTGCTCTTGTATCATTCATAGATATTTCATGTTTATTTATTATACTTATACTGTATAGTACCCTGTTCACATTCCCTCTGCTAATACACATGCTATATTGTTCCCAATTCAGTATACTGAATAATTGTAAAATTGCTCATCAATTATAATATTTTCAATAATTCATGGACAGTTTCAATGAATGAAAATAAAAATTGAATTTCTTGAAGTATTCAACACCGAGCAATAAATAATTCACAAATTGGTTTATATATTATTGACAGTTCGGTACAAATTTCATGTAGAAATTCTTCATGTACTACATAGATTCTCAATTTTAGTTTCTCTCTTATTTCTTAATACATTATGACGTTTTTTCCAATCCATTCTTTTGGCCCTGTGCTTGCGAAGTATCCAAAAATGTTTTTCTGTTGCACCACTAGCTACCTGCTAGAATTCCATCAATTATCCTTCTTGAATCCTGACATAAAATTGTACTCTTATGGTTATGGTTAGAATTTTGCAAGATTTCCAATACCAATAAATATTGCATGGTCCTAAATGAAAATAAATATTTATTTGAATGATCTTCAATTTTCCATGGTTGACTTTTATATGAGATAATTTCATATGAAAGCATTCCACGGTATTTTTGCGCTTTCAAACCTGAACTCCCATTTAGAAACTGCAATAGATATATTCCGGCTTAATTATTCGAGAATTCGTATACTCAACACTTTTCTAGGTTATATTTATGTTTTATTTCTATGATGAAATTTAGTTACTTTTTGTAACCAGAAATAAAGCCTCGACTGGACGTTCATGGCCTGCTTCGATGTCAATAATTCTTAAATGGACATTCAACGCGAGAAAACCGGTCACAGTACCAATTTAAAGTTAATCATTGGACAGTTATTTTGAACAGCCGAATTATTTGCCCCTTTTCCATCCCCATATCGGGGAACCCCTTCTCCTGGAATTCAATGTTATTAAAGTGGGAAAGTTGAGGATGGAGGGAACTCATAACACTGTCAGTTATCATCACGTTCCTTCCATCCCTAACTTTTCCACCGTTGAATTCCGGGAGAAGGGGTTTTCCGATATGCGGATGGAACGATCGACATCCTTGGTGATTTGGTGGGACCACCGTACCGGCAAAACGGGGATCGTGGGTTCGAAGTCCCGCCCAGGGAGGTTCCTTTTCCTGAATTCATTCATCATCTATCATCTTCTGTCTATCATGCCATTAAATATTACTCTTATAACGAAAAAATTTATTATAACAAGAAGGAGAGATCTAGAGGAGCCGGGATAAAAACATTAAAACATTATTTCTTGTGTATCATAACCAAATTATGACATTTCGAAATTATTTCATATTAGAAATATATCCGTATCAACACAGCTGAGTATTGTTCTGATTGGGTCTCAACCAGATGAATTGAAATATACTTAGGTATTTCAATTCCTATTTGAGCTTGAAATTTTCTGTTCAATTGATTTTTGTTCTAGGTGTAAACCAGGCTATCGCGATCAGGCCTGCTCGAGAGGACCTCCTTCTTTCACCGGAATAGACAGTTATCTCTACTTCAACGATGCCCGCACATTAGATTCACTTATGGCAGATCCCATTACCCTCAACGTACGATTCAAATCGACAACTACTGATGGCTTATTACTCTGGCTGAATAACGGTCTTGGTGGTGGATTCATTTCAGTAGGTTTAGAAAAAGGCGACTTGGTCCTTCGATTCTCGAATCGTAATGAGGAAGTCGTTGTGGTGCACAACAATACATACGTGCACGATAATCTTTGGCACAGGGTAAAAGCAGTTAGGTGAGTATCCATGAGTAGTGCAATGGAAATTATAAGAGCATCAATTGTTACGCAGAAAGTCAGAAAGAACATCAACATCAACATTGACAATAGAATAACTAGTATGGTTTTCACTACATTGGACGACGAGTTTTAATTTATTCGGAAAAATTTGGGAAAGGATTTCTCATTTTTTAAAAACAAAGGATATTTCAGTTGCATATAAGACCACGAACAATTTGGGCAGATATATCAAAAACAATAAAGATAAAACGGATAAATTAAATAAATGTGGTGTATTTATATGAATTAACTTGCGGAGATTGCTCATGTTTTTACATAGGACAAACAGATAGGAATTTCAAAACAAGAGTATTAGAACATAGAAACTGTTTTACTCAAGGTAGAGGACATTCGTTATACATTTGAAAATTAATTATCATGCTTTTAAAGAAGACTTCGAAATTTTGCATACGGAAAAATGAAAGTAGAAAATTGAACCTCTCGGAGAACCTTGAGATAAATAAACAAAAATTGTCTGAGTTCTTATTGAACGATCAAGTAGACTCGAATAATTCACCATTATTGAATCCTTTTTGAAGAGAAAAATTTTCTCTCTTCTAAACTATATAAAAAATAAAATGACGAAAAGCACTGCCGTGAAGTCAGTAGCGCTCGTTCATCCACCTTGTAGGTTCATCCACCTTGTAGGTAGATTCGCATTTTCCAGTTCTAGAAATAAATTCGAAACTATTTTGACAGCTGTCAAAAAAAATTTCAAACTAAGGCGTATCTCCAGACTTTTTTACGGTATCTATGGTCTTGTTGATGCGATCTGCGCAAAATTCCGCACGTAGTTTGAATACATTATTCTTCATCTATGTGCAAATTTTCATTCCAATCCAATGAGTAGTTTCGGAATTATCAGGGAAAAAATATATTGAACGGCCGTTTTTACGGAACCCCTGGTCAAATTTCAATCATTGATGAACGTGACCGCGAAATTAGCGATCCAAACCTAACCTGAAAAATCCCCAAGCCTTTCCGTTCGAAAGTTTTAATTTTCTATGGTTTCTATGGTTCTGGTCATATGATCTGAAAAGAATGTAGCTTGAATATATCATTCTCCAATAAAATACAAAATTTCTTCACGATCAAATCCGTAGTTTTGAAATTATCGAGAAAACATAATTTCAAAAGACCATATTTACGGAACCTCTAGTTTAATTTTGTTCATTGATGAACGTGACCGTAACATTCGAGATCCACACCTATCCTGAAAATTTCAAGTCCCTAGGCCTTTCCATTACAAAGTTATGATTTTCTATGGTTTCTATAGTTCTGATCATGCGATCTGGTCGAAATTTTGCATGTAGCTTGAACATGTTATTTTTCATCTGATTGCAGAATTTTACCTCGATCGAATCAGTACTTCCGAAGTAATCAGGAGAACAAAATTTCGAACGGCAATCTTTACGGAACCCCTGGTTGAATTTCGCCCAATAACGAACTTAACTGCGGCATTTGAGATTCGAACCTACCCTGAAAATTTCAAGTTCCTAAGTTGTTGCGTTCGAAAGTTATCGTGTATACGGCCGGACGGATGGCCGGACGGACGAACAGACTCAAATTTTCCGACGGATTCGTCATCAGTGAGTCGAACTCTATCGATTGAGACCATTTTCGGCTTAAAATTCGAAAAATACAGACATCGTAACGAAATGATATAGCCCTCGTGTAAGTAGTACGAGCGCTCAAACAATACAACAGACCTTCTGACTTAATGGCGGAGATATTTTTGCTGTTATCTCGTAAATTATGTGTCCAATCGTTTTTCCAAATTTGCCCTATCATCGACATATTATCCTTTCAAAAAGTTCAAGTGATCTGCATAATACAGGGTGATTTTCAATTTGAAAAGAGTGCAAAAAAATCTTGGGCATCATCGTCTTAATACGACTCTGGACTCTCACTATGCCATGAGCATTCCCTCATAATCTGAATTAAGTGCCCGCCTTCCTTCTCGATCTTTTCTAGGCACTACAATTCATTCAAAATCTGTATATTGTCTTCTTCTTTTATTGGGAGATTTTTCCTGAACGGTATAGTTCTTAAAGTTCAAACTGAGAAGAGGAAAAAGGTCCTATCCGTTACATGCAGCATCTATCACATCAGTTTGCTCACGGAATAATGTCACAAGCATACTGACCTCAGACAGCTGGTAAATCTACAGATTAATTTCTCAGATTCGCGGGTAACTTTGATTTCGAAATACTTGGCCCAGGTAAATATTTTATATAATCGTTTTTTGGTAAAATGACTTATTTCCATGAGTTCTATTGCTGGTCAAAAAAGAAGCCTCACCTTTGATAACACCCTGTATTTATATTGTTCGAATATTGGACTATTCAATGAATACACCAGCGTTTTAATACTGTTTTATTTTTATCACCTTTCGATAACAAATAATAATTTACGTAATAGTATATTATTTCATAAGGAGGAGAAGTGTCACTTTTCATGGCGAGCCTGGGTCAATTGGAATTGAAGGCGAGTCATGAAAAGTCACTTTTCCTCCCAATAAGTTATTTTTTTTGTTTTGTTTTGAAATCTGGAGATCCACCTTAAGATTAGAATTATATTTACGATCTTTGAATTTTGAGTGATCAATGCAAAATTTTCCTAGTTAAGGTTGTCATGCAAAAATTTTTTTGATTTTGACGGACATGAAGTATAATAATTGTTCGTAGTAACTAATTCATCGTTTACATAGCGACACTTTTCTCTTCGGCGTACGGAAAAGTAATTCATCGTTGACATAGCAACACTTTTCCCTACGGCGGAGGAGAAATAGAACTTTTCGATGATCCTGTCAGTTGAAATATGACGTTCTGTACGTTCGAAAAAAAAAATATTTTGTATAACCATAATATCTCTATTATATTCTATGTCCTATGTCTGTTATGTAAAGTAGTGTTTCAACTGTACTCATCAATGTCAGTGTCACCATTATATATTTTCTCCTTTATAAAATGAACATTTCATGTTCCTAAACAACCCTATCTGTTCAAATCGTTACTACAGTCTGACTGTCACAAGCAGGTTTATAATTGAGAGACTCAGATTCAAAATCGGTGGACAATTGTTCGTCAGATTATTTTAATGAGCTATTCACAAACACTTTGACATGGACGGTTCTTCGAATTGGCTACCATTACTAAATCCTTTTTGAGCGCTCGTACTACTTACACGAGGGCTATATCATTTCGTCACGTTGTCTGTATTTTTCGAATTTTGAGCCGAAAATGGTCTCAATCGACTATGTTCGACTCACTGATGACGAATCCGTCGGAAAATTCGAGTCTGTCCGTCCGGCCGTCCGTAAGCACGATAACTCTCGAACGGAACAACCTAGAGACTTGAAATTTTCAGTGTGGGTTCAGTTCCCGAATGCCTCGGTAAAATTCGTTAATGGGCAGAATTCCACCAGGGGTTCCGTGAATATGGCCGTATTGTTCCAATGATTACTTGAAAACTACAGATTCGATCGAAATGAAATTTTGCACCCAAATGGAAAATGAGGTGTTCAAGCTACTTGTGAAATTTTGTCCAGATCACATGACCAGAACCATAGAAACCATAGAAAATTGTAACTTTTGAACGGGAACGCCTAGGGACTTGAAATTTTCAGGATAGGTGTGGATCTCGAATGTCGTGATCACGGCCATCTATGAGCAAAATTATACTAGGGGTTCCGTAAATATGGTCGTTTGAAATATAGTTTTCTTGATAATTTCAAAACTACAGTTTCAATCGTGACGAAATTTTGTATACTAATGGACAATGATATATTCAAGCTACATTTCTCCAGATCACATGACCAGAACCATAGAAACCATAGAAAATCATAACTTTCGAACAAAAAGGCCTAAGGACTTGAAATTTTCAGGATAGGTGTGGATCTGAAATGTTCAATGAGCAGAATTATACTAGGGGTTCCGTAAATACGGTCGTTTGAAATTTTGGTTTCTCGATAATTCTGAAACTACGGATTCGATCGAGATGAAATTTTGTATTTTAATCGAGAATGATATATTAAAACGATATTTTGTCCAGATCGCATGACCAGAACCATAGAAACCATAGAAAATTGTAACTTTTGAACGGAAAGGCCTAGGAACTTGAAATTTTCATTTCATTGGGTTTGGATCGCGAATATCGCGGCCACGTTCATCAATGAGCAGAATTAGTCTAGAGGTTCCGAAAATATGGCTGATCGAAATTTTTTTTTTCTGATAATTTCGAAACTACTGATTGGATTGGGATGAAATTTTGCACCTAGCTTAGAAATGATGTATTCAAACTACGTGCCAAATTTTGTTCAGATCGCACCACCAAGACCATAGATAAATTAGAAAATTCTAGCGAATCATCGAAAAAAAATTGGTCACCTAAAGCACTGACATGATGTCTGGAGTTTCGCCTTAGTTTCAGAATTTTTGTGACAGCTGTCGAAAATTCCTTCAATTGATTTCTAAAACTGGAAAATGCGTATCTACCTACAAGGTGCATGTACGAGCGCTCAAAAGCTCCTGCCTTCATGGCAGTGCTTTCCGTAATTTTTATTTCAAAGGGTTATTAGATAATCTTGAATCATGTCTATTTCTCCTATAACAACATCTCCAGAACTTCATATTACAGTGGAAGACCTTGGTGCTATTCAATCATCAATTGGAATAATATATTGGCTGTTTATCTGAAGATTCGAATTACATGTAATGAAACAAAAGAAAAATTGTTCTAGATAAACTAATAAGCAAGCCAACAAATCGATTCATGTAACCCCAGGGAATACCAATCCATCATTCGCAACTTTAGTCCGGTTTTTATTTATTCGAGTCTCATCAGTATAGCTCAGCGAAGATGAATTCGATTTGAGAAAACGAAAGCCTTTGAAACGAAACGCACCGGCGATCGGACAAGATTTCTCCCCTCACGCCACCTGCCCACTCCAGAAGCAATCGTCTCCCAATCTCTGTAGGTACATAAACCGTTTTCCTAACTCCACGACAAAAACCAGCATGTAACCACTGCAAACATTGCGGCATTATTGTCACATGTGGAAGTATGGGTTCAATCTGTTCAACCTTATTCGTCCGAATAATCCAGAAGAATGATATACCTATTGGCAGTTTATCTGAATATTCAAATTACATGTAATGACACAGCTGCGAATTCATCTTCGCTGAGCTCTACTGATGACTTGAATAAGTGAAAACCGGACTAAAGTTGCGAATGATGGATTGGTATTCTCTGGGGTTACATGGATCGATTTGTTGGCTTGCTTATTAGTTTATCTAGAACAATTTTTGTTTGTTTCGGTACGGTACGGTACGGTAATTTGAATCATCAATTACTTGACCAACATCCCATGTCTTAGTTACATGTTCATGTAACATGTGAAACAGTAACATTATCATCTTAGACCATATTGATAATACCTACCAACTGATACAAAATTCGCTGCGATGAAATGACCTTTGACTAAAACAACAAATACTTTTCTATTCACAGGGACGGAGGTACAGGTCTCCTGATCGTAGATAATGGGCCTGCGGTAACTCACCAAGCCGTTGCAGTTTGGAGACGACCTCGACCACCTTCTCCCGATGAGGAGGGTCTTTTTGTAGGAGGGATGCCACACGCTATTCTACTTCGCACCATCTACAGAACTGGAATCAAGGGATGTGTAGCGGATATAGTCATTAACGCCGACTATCATTTACGGCTAGTCGGCGACAGAGATAAAAATGTTCGGGAGTGTGATTCCTAAAGTCAATCAATATTTTATACACTAGTCAATATGTTGAAGAGTATGAGGCTATTCTGGCGTAAACTTCGATGTCGAGCAGCACTTGATCTTCATTATTTTTCTGATACGAGCTAACTGCCTACTTTCCTTTTCATTGAAGAGATTTTGATGAAATTCACGACAACGTGTGTTGGGCTTGAGAGAATTACGGGATGGCAAATTATTGAAATTTTTTTTTCGACTCGTTTATATTTTTATAGGTTTGAATGAATATTTTCTACGAATACATTCTTCAAGTGCCGACAGAATTAGAAATTGGACTAACAACACGATGAAAAAATATAATCACATGGTATAAGAGTCTGTGTTGCAGAAGTTTCGTAAATTCCGCTGTGAGATTCTCTAACAATTAATCAAATGAAGTAATTAAGAATCAAATAATTGGTGAAAGCCTTCGGATCTTCCCTTTTTTGATATTTTAACATAACTCAACCAGTCTAATGATTTTGATAATAGATAAAATTGGGCCATTTTCTGTTTTCGATAAATAATACTGAAATATTCTTCCACTATCAAGTTTATCTCAACAAACATCGGACACTCGTAATGACATTGGTTACAATGAATTAAACAACAAAGCACGAATTTATGGGGGTTGCAGGGGATAATGACTAATTTTTAATACATGAAATCCTGCATTTAGGTTTGAGTTCCATTGGTAGGAGGAACAAGTTATTCTGGAAGGAAATTCAATCAAGGATCAAAAAAGTCAAAAAATTTTGAAAAGCCTCCATAAGTGCAAAAATGGTCTACATATATTCGAATTGCCTCTCATTCCACTAAATATTCAAAATCGAAAAAAAATATTTCAAGTTCTCTGTATAACTACTTCTATTAAGACTTCCTTCGCGGAACTCATGCTCAAGTCTAATTATTTTCATAATAAGTAGTACATACATAAATGTTCAATATCGAGATAAAAATATGGTATGCTGCGAAATTTTGTTTCTAAAATGAAAGGCTCCGCAATATATCAAGATATTAATTTATATATTTTATTTATTGGAAAATCTCTTTTGGAATAGACTGATTAATGAACTGGTCATATATAAACCCCTTTCATTAGGTTCTTATGGGGGTTTATGGAAGAAAAGTTATATGATGCGTCACCAGATCCATTTCATCAATATTTTCATATATCCAAGAAAACTCTTCAAAATAACGAATATCATCTTCACATGACTGGAGGTTCATTTAACAAATCGTAGTTCTGCAATATCATTTAATTGTGGAAATTAACGGGACTTCTGTAACCTAGGAACTGAATGAAACATTCCAATCAAACAACGATATTTCGACTTATTATGACCCCTTCAGGCTGAAGAATTTTTTTAAATGCACGACTACGAAACGATGAAAATCATGAACAAACAACTAGGTCATAGCACAACCTGCACGATTGAATCACAAAAAAAGATGCAAGTATAAATTTGGAAACTCATAATCAAACAATTTCGGTTTTTTCTCTCCTATTTTTCATTCATCAAGTAAATATACTTCGAAAAATATTGAATATAGATACATGTCCGGGTGCTTATTCGTTATTACCTGATTTGTGTTTCAACCCATTGTTTAAGTTCAATCAATTAAGAACCAATAGTGTAAATTATTGTATAAATAAAACAACTTCCGCATATATAAAATACTTCGAACGAAAATCTCCCTCAAGAGAAGGTACATAACCATTCACAAATTTTATAAGATCAAACTCCATGGAATGTACCGCAGTCTTCGAAACCACAATTTCAGTTATATTTTGTTGCTTGTAACTGTGAAGATCACTGGATTATACCGGATGTCCCGGCACTACGTCATTCTTTCTCAGTTGTGAATAAGGTATATGAAGACGAGTCAGGAATGCCCTAATTTTTTTCCTACGACTTCCCCCTGCGAAGATAAGTGCCTCCAAATGGTACTCCCATAATTAAATTTTTTTGTAATATCTTCCGAACGACTCAACTGATTCAATAAATAGCTCATTATTGATAAGAAAATATTTGGATATTCAATCATGAAAATGCTGTACCTAACTCGAAAACGGTGTTTTTTTTCGATGCTGCACTGGTATACCTTCTTCTGCAGAATTAATGATAAAATGCATAAATGGAGGAATTTTGCCAATATCTTCAACCAAAAAAAGTTTCTGACTATAAAGTGCTAGGTTCAGTCCGTTCTTGGCGATCTGGAAGACTTATGAAGAAGGTGTTGGAAACAAATCATTATAATTATGGGAGTTCCACTTGAAGGCACATATCTTCGCAGGGGGACGCCGTAGGAAGAAAAATCAAAGCAATCCTGACTCGTCTTCACACCTGAGAAAGAGTCACGTAGTGCCGGGACACCCTGTATAGATTTGTTGGATTATAAACTACTCAATGGTCCCAATTTGTCACTTCAATGAAGTGATTTTACTATATGTTGACGGAAGATATAATTTTAAGGGAGAATAAATATGTATTAGAAGAATGAGCAATAAATTTGGGAAGAAACGTTTTCTCTGCCATTTTCTTCGAATTTCAGCATGCGCTTGATTAACAACAAGGCTGTACATTCCATTATTTCAAATTGCAAACTGAATTTTCTGAAGTACCTACTATAAAACTGTGGACCAATTACTTATATGAATAGTAATCTCACTCTCGACTTAAAAGTCCAAAAATGTCATACAATTGGATAAAGGCCGATTCATATCAGGATGAGGCGTGTACGTCACATCACAGGATGTGACAGGACACGTCGTGGACTCATACGATTTTTTATGAACGGTTCATAGTATAACAAGGGATGACGGCTACAGGGACGCCTACCGTCCCTTTATCGGACACTCAAGGCAGGTTACGATGATTTTCCCATACTTGTCACGTGCCATCCCCTTCTTGTTTCAACATACCTACTGTCAATCTTTCTGTCGGGTGTCACAATTTTCACATCGTTTGTTATTTCGTCAGCAATATCTTCACTCTGCCTATAAAACATTCTATGAAATTGCAAAGTATCAGTTCCTTGTTTCCTTCCCACGGTAATTTCTGTTATGTTCCTCTCTAACGTGCGAAGTCCAAGCGGTCCGTCGTAGCATGAATACAAAGGTTATTCCATCCTGTATGTCCCTCCGGACAAATCGGCCTTCATGCAACATTTCAATTGAAATCTTATTTGAGCCCGATGAATGACTTGAATCATGTTCTCTCAGTGAATCTAACGGATGGTACAGAATGATGAGAGTTATATTTCTTTCGAACTGATGTATAATAGAATAGGTATGTAGGTATCTAGCAGGATTTAAGTGAAATTCCAATATGGATACGATACGAGTGATCTGATTTTGAAGATTTCCATTGAAATAAAGGTTTCGTTGTATAGGTTAGGTTGAAACGTTGACTAGTGAGCTTAAGATACGTATAACTCAAATGATGCATGATCGAAAAATATATATTTGAAATGATGAAATCGAGGACATTAGAGAAACCAAACAAATTTTCACCAAAATTAGAACTAGCATCTCAACAACGAATAGAGTATTTTCTATAACCTCACTAATCTAACCCATTTTTCGGGTAAAATCCATATTCATTTGCAAATTCTGACGGAGACTATTCGTTAAATTCGATTTATTCTTTTTCACTGCTGACGTTCGAATAGTAGGAACATCATTTGTAAGTTCAACAAGCGACAATTTGTTATCAGAATAGTCACTTGCATGTTCAGAAAGTATCAGTTGAATTCCAGAGAGTCACCAATTGTATTTCATAGTAATGATTTCAGAAACACAATATTAAGAAAATATAGCTTATGTTATGATTCAAATTTCCGGATTTTTCAATAACATTTCAATTCACATGGTTGAAACCATAATGGGTGATTTCTGTTGAGGGATTCAACGTGAAATCGGGCTGGATTTGCATTTGAGTAGTCCTTTGGTCCATCGGGCCCTAGGACGTCGCGGATCAAAAGCCTATTTAAACGCAACTTTTTGCGTTTTTGTCGTTTTTCGACCTTTTCCGATCGTTATTTTCGTACGTTTGAAATTCGAAATAGGGAACGTTTCGGGTACCGTCGGAAAGCCCGTTTCTTCTTCTCGAAAACGAGGGAGCGCTCCGCGCCCCCGATATTTTTCTTTTTTTGCGATTTGATGATAAAAACAATTGATGACGTTTTTTTATTTCATTGAATTATTCAATACATTTTTCTCCGAAATTACCACAACAATTGTGCAATTCATATCAAAATGCATTTTTTTCTCCAAATAATTTATAATCGATACCTACTGAATAACTTATGTTCATAGATTTCAAATTATATAGGCCGAGTACTAAACAGATATGTTGGTCGATGAACATTTATAATTAAAATGAAAAATGAAATATTCTAACTTGATTCCACTCGTCACGCGATTTCAGTTGTTATCAATTATAATGGCAAATATATTCCTTATAATATCCAATAATTCAAAAACAATTTCAACAACATTCAGTCGAGAAAAATTGAATAAAACCTAAGAGATTACCAACTTTTTATTCACCATTACCACTTTGAACGTTTCGATTTCTTCTGAAATCAAATGAAGGCTTTCTGAAAGTTGACTTTTCTGAGAAAAGTGCAAATGGAAAAAATGTATCGATATATAAAAGACGGGTTTTATTTGTGAATTATAGCCGGAGCAAGATTTCAATTGAAAATCTATTCAGTTTTCTGTGGAAGTATAATCATCGTTTCTTTCACGAACTTATCCCAATATAAAGTCAGGAGTTCAAACTTTGATATCTGACTTACCGTAATTGAGCAGATTCTTTGCGTAGTCATCCGACCTACATAAAAAAAGACTGTAAATGTCTATTTGCAATCATGTGAAATAATAACATTGATTGTTAATCAATCAGTGAAGTACTTTCCTGAAATAGATAATGAAACAAATGGAAATATTTACTACCACAATGAAGTTTTGGAGCCGCTTTATGAAATTGCAACCAATTAGCCCGGAACTATTCCACAATATTATATCGAAATGAAATTTTTTTTGAAAAATTGAGTCAGATAGGCATTAGGTATATTTTTCAAAATATAATGCCCTAGGGTTATATTTGATAATAACCTCGCATCAAAATCAACGGAAAGAATTTCGAATATTTACCAAATCCAAAAACAAAGTTATCACATAACTACATTTAAATTCCCTCCAAAACGCCGGATAGGGAATATGTTACAACCTCATACTTTATGATTATAATTGATGAAGAAAATTGATTCCTTTTGAAGTTGAGAGGACTTAAAAGGAGGGGTACGTTCAATGTAATTATTTACGTTTCCTTTCTCTCAGATGCTTTCCGTTGACATACCAGCAATAAATTAATGATAAAAATCACTAAGTTCTCGTCTTTTGTAATAATATATTAACGATGAAACTATATAATAATTTAACTGCCATCAGTTCCTTAAATGATTTGAATGACCTAATAAAACGATGTTGAATTTTCATTTCAAGTATACGCATACCTTATAGTTAATATAATATCGTCTGGAGCCTATTGGGTGTTTAGATCAGTTGTGGATATTTGAATTGTATCATTATTTCTGAGATCATGAATTAACTTTTGTGAATATTCAGTATGTACACTATAAATTAGTTTGTCAAACAAGAATTCATGTAGTAGAACAGATTTTTTTGAGACATGTGCTAGCAGGCCAGAGACCTTGTGTTAGTTTCGTAGAAGACTTCAAGAGGTATTGTCCAAGAAGTATATTTATGTTTACCTACCGTATTCATTTTTTCGACCAATTCGGAGAAAGATATTTTTCCAGTTGAAGCTGAACCGAGTTTCACAAGAACATTATATTTTCTCAACAATTAGGCCAAGTCATTTCTAATTTTTTTCGAACCACTTACATTCAGTTAGATACAACATGTATCCCATTTTGAAATCGCAATATTGGAGAAACCACTATTATCGCTACAGAGAATCTTCCCACAAAGCATATCAAGAATTATAAGGAATTCAGCATTAAAACATTGATTTCAATTATTTTACTTGATGGGTTTTTGTAACTGCATAAGTAGAGGGTAACTAATTGGTCCAGTGTAAAACTCACATTGTTATATAAATTTAATTGAACTGATTTGTACAGGTAGTTTAATTTGTGTGTTAAATATAAAAGCTTTTGAAATGAATTGTTTGATTTACTTTCCCATAATGTCCCAGAAAAATACGAACTTTCAGATTCACTATTGATTAGAATGCAGAAAAGAACTCTTCATATTTTTTTTTTATATTTCATATCACATGTGAACATCGTTCATATTATATACCACGATTATTTCCATGTAGAAGGTCTCATTTCATAGGAAAAAGACCCAGGAAAGTAATCAGACTCCCCTTTGTTGATTTTAACATGTGTAGGTTTTTTTTTCAACCGTTGTCTTGGGCGTGAAATTGGAATTGCTGCAAAATAAAGGCCATTTCAATATGTTGTGGTCTAATTCAGGAAGTTTAATTCAGGAGGCTTTTATAACTTGTGAAAATTATGTATTTGGTGGAGTAGATTCCAAGTGCAAAGGATTTATGAATTCCAAAAGGCTGGGAAAATTTAGGAATTATGATTCACATTTTCATTCTTCATATTTACAAAATTCCAAAGGGTAAAATGTCTTCCCAGAACGATTCTCACTGTTTTATATTTGGTGTATTAAAACAACAATTCAGCAAATACCAGATCTTCCTGCATAAAGTTCTTTTAAGGTTATATGGGGTGTTTCATGAGGGGTTGGCCATGGCCTAGTGGTGAATGCAGGCCATCAAGGCCTTCAAGAAAAGTTGTTTTATATCCTAAGGCTGAATTTACGATAGTCATAACTCTGGAATCTGAGGTCCGATTTTGATCAAATTTCATGGGTTTGTTCAAAATCTATATTTTTCACTTAGAGAAATGTTGTCATTGTCATGAAAAAATATATAATTAAATCTAAAGATTTCAATTTTCACTTTGAATGGCAGACTTGTTACAAGCGAGTTGCGATCGAACGAATTAATATTTTATGTAATTTTTCTGAAATGCGGTCCTGATTCTAGTCCTTTCTTGATAATATTCCCTGTCTTTTGCTGAAATTTTGAATTTTTCCACGTTCGGTTCAACTCCCTTGTATTCTAACTGAGTATTTTAACACGCTTATAAAGAAGTAATTGAAAGTGCATATCGAGCTTTGAATTCATTTGAAACTTAATATTGAATTTAGGGACAAATGGCGTAAGCCCACTAAAAACATGTAATCAATGAGTGCATTTGCTTTGAAACAAAAAAATATTGACTTGTATTCCTCAGGAAATTCGCTATAGATATCGCTTTCTTTACACATTCTCCAAAAATAGCTGTCGAATTCAAAGGTGCTCCAATTTTAATTAAACTCGAACTTTGTACACCAATTGTGAGTATTTCGATATGATTTGTTTATTCCTTTTGCAATGGAAATTCAAGAGCAGCAGTGTGAGAATATCGTCACAGATTTCCAAACAGGAGAACTCTGTAGCATGGCCCCCAAGGTCCCCAGATCTTACTCCTATGGATTATTTGGTAGGGTTATCTCAAAGAAAATGTTGAAATGACTTTACGAGAGCTTTTCACGAAATCCCGATATGATAAGAAGGGCAATAATAACTAATCTCATTTTGAGAGCTGGGATGGAGCGAGATGGAAAGACTCCTTTCCGAACATCTCTTATGACACTTTTCTTTCAATTTTGTATTGTGAAATTGAATAAATAGGATTGAAGTTTTTCGAAAAAAACGAAAAATATTAATATCCACTTATTTGTGTTGTGGAGAGAATACACGAACGAATTACAATTCAAAAATAGTTCACTTGATAAGTTATAACGGTCTTGAGTTTTGAGGTTCTGAATCTCAGCAAAAGAAAAGAAAAATTATCACGAAAGGACTTAAATCAGGGCCACATTTCAAAAAATTCACATAAAATATTAATTCGTTGAATGGCTACTCGCTTGTAACAAGTGCCATTCAAAGTGAAAATTGAATTAGTGAAATTGAGTTATTTATTTTTTCATGGCAATCTAAGTGAGTAATCTTTCTAAGTGATGTAAAAAATATATATTTTGAGGCTTGAAAGATAACCCACGATATTCTGAGTACTGCCCCGAAAATATTGATATTTCGTGAGCCACTCGAAATGAAAAAACCCATGAAATTTGATCAAAATCGGACCCCAGATTCCAGAGTTATGGCTATCGTTAATTCAGGCCAAAATCCATAAATCACCTTGTATCTTCTGAACTGAGAGCCTTAGGATACAAAACATATAACTTTTCTGGAAGGCCCGGATGACCTGCATTCACCACTAGGCTTTGGCCAACCACTCATGAAACACCCTGTATAAGTTTCTATCTCTTCAATTAATGAAGGTAACAGTTTTACTCACGCTTCTTCGCAGGAACGTCTAAAGGACCAATAATGTGTAACTGGTTCTGGATCAAAGATGCTGAAACTGCTTTTTTCAAAGGTGGTGGATAATTACTGGGTAAACCTAAAATTTTACGTGATAAGGATTATTCGAGTGTAGGGAAACGCATGATCAACTCACTAGGAATGATTTCTTTGAAATTGATGGAGGGTTTACTGGATTTTTTCAATTTCTCATTCTCGAAACATTTGATGAAATTCCTAGTAGATGGTGAAACAGGTTTATCATCTAGGAAATCTGAAAAGTTTTTAAAATTTTTTTAGTTCAGACTGCAGACCAGATCGTCGAGTTTGCTTTCACTCAATATACCGGTTGTTTCGTTAATATTATTCATAACTTTAGAGGCTGATTTATTGTGTGAAAATATGGGAAAAGAACAAAAACTCCTCGTTTCGGACATAGAGATGTTGAAAAAAAGTTGGTTTCTGATAGATGAAAGAATGGTCTCAAATGATTAGGTTGGACTCACAAATAAAGAATTCGTGGTGAAATTCAATTCAATATGGCTCTCGTTAACACGATAACTCTCGAAAGAAAAGCCTTAAGTTTTGAAATTTTCAGGATACGTTCAAGGCCTGAATGCGCTGGTAAAGTTTGTTAATAGGCGAAATCCGCCGGAGAATTCACATGAAAATTCGAAAATTGAACATTTCGACTAAGTGATAATGCTCTTGTTCACAGAAACAAGAGCGCCAAAATGTTACTTATTTTATATCAGTTATGTACCTATATTGTGCTGTGAATTATGCTTTGAAAAAAGACCAAACTCCTATCCTATACCTGAAAAACCTGAATACTCCACAAAAAATTGTTCTCAATAAAACATTGTTGTTCCTTTCATGGCAAGTTCGTTCTGCCAACGCTGTATAAAAGATTCAAAAACTGAATTAAGTTTATTTCTTTAGAGGTATCCTACTTATTTTCTC
This sequence comes from Aphidecta obliterata, assembly GCA_963966015.1. Classification (NCBI taxonomy): domain Eukaryota; kingdom Metazoa; phylum Arthropoda; class Insecta; order Coleoptera; family Coccinellidae; genus Aphidecta; species Aphidecta obliterata. The sequence goes on along the minus strand of OZ014427.1, from coordinate 26,212,169 downwards.
GGTGTTTCTAATTGACGTTTCCTCTGTGGATATTGAATATGAATTGTATCAATTGATATCATCGTAATACACGGACGCGTATCTATAGTCCATTTAAGAATTATTGACATCGAAGCAGCCAATGAACGTCCAGTCGAGGCTTCATTTCTAGTTACAAAAAGTAACTAAATTTCATCATAGAAATAAAACATAAATATAACCTAGAGAAGTGTTGAGCATACGAATTATCGAATAATTAAGCCGGAATATTTCGATTGCAGTTTCTACATGGGAGTTCAGGTTTGAAAGCGCAAAAATATCGTGGAAAGCTTTCATATGAAATTATCTCATATAAAAAATCAACCATGGAAAATTGAAGATCATGCAATAATTATTGGTATTGGAGATCTTGCAAAATTCTAACCATATAACTATAAGAGTACCATTTTATGTCAGGATTCAAGAAGGATAATTAATGGAATTCTAGCAGGTAGCTAGTGGTGCAACAGAAAAAAATTTTTGGATACTTCGCAAGCACAGGGCCAAAAGAATGGATTGGAAAAAACGTTATAATGTATTAAGAAATAAGAGAGAAACAAAAATTAAGAATCTATGTAGTACATGAAGAATATTGACATGAAATTTGTACCGAACTATCAATATATGAACCAATTTGTGAATTATTTATTGCTCGGTGTTGAATACTTCAAGGAAGTCAATTTTTATTTTCATTCATTGAAACTGTCCATGAATTATTGAAAATATTATAATTGATGAGCAATTATTCAGTATACTTTTGAATTGGGAACAATATAGCAGAGGGAATGTGAACAGGGTACCATACAGTATAATATAATAAATAAACTTGAAATATCTATGAATGATAAAAGAGCAAAGATAAAAATCTCATTGAAAACTTTGTTTCCACGTAGTGTAATGATTTGGATGTGTTTATTGAATAAGCTGACATAATTCCATTGATGGGCATCCTTTTGCAGGGAAGATTTCAATATTTGAATAACCCATTTATGAAATAATTCACCATTTTTAGTAATCCTTATCATTAATACCACTGTCAAGAATCGGATCACATCCAGGTAAAATTCCATCAATTGTTCCAGCATTCAAAATAGTGCACCTTCTGCCTTCACCCTTGAATATACTCGGCATACCTTTTGGATTATTTTCTAGTGTCCACTGACAAATTTTAATACCGTTTTTGAATATCCAAATTTCATCTAGATAAATGAATTTTACGTTTTGTTCCATGTATTCTCTGTATTTATCACAATATCGTACTATTTTTATTATATTTTTCTGTTTATCAAGAAGAATTTTTCTTCGATCAACTTTTTTGTATTTGTATCCAATTTTTTTTTTTGATATAATATGATGTTGATTTCGATCAATTGAAATCTAGGTGCTCTTTGGCCAGTTCGAAAAGGATATCTAAACTGATATATTCATTGTTTTTAATTCTAGCAAAAACAAAGTCATTCAATGTCTCTTTGAAGGAATAATCGTATCGCACAGGTTTTCTTCCACTGCTAATTCCAGGCTATAATAACATGCTAATATTCTACGGATAGGGCTTGATGAAATCTGAAAATTTAAGAGGCATTGATCAATCAGAATACACTTTGAGTCGGTGAATAACAGTTTACCTAAAACACTAGCGGAAATATATGCCAAATCTTTTTCTTTTTGAAAAACTCGAAGTAACACCGACAAACTGCCTGGCGTTCTCTTGTTAGGCGCGATGTATCCTGGTCAATTCCAGCCATTTTAATAGCATAAGACAAAAAATACTCAAATTCAGAGCCAATTTTTATAATTACATATTCACCAATATCTTCGATAAAATCATCAAAGCAAGATTTCTATTTTCTATGGGTAATGTTAGTGTTATTCCTATACCAACCTGAATTCAGCAACCCAAAATATTACTGAATAGTCTATTACCAACTTAAATTCGATTTTTCAAGAACTTCGAGTTTACTGAATATTTCCTGAAAACTCCAACTGTTGGATAGAAATAAAACAGAGCTAAACTTTCAAAAAAACATATATTGAAAAAATTAAATGATACTTCACATACTATACACTAATGCATCAAAGACACAAATTTCACCTTCACCCGAACAAATTCATCAAATGTCAAATCAAGGTTTGATTAGTTATCTCCGAATAACCATTATCCAAATAACTTTGAAGTTCAAGATAAATTCAATCTTGAGTGAGAGATTTCAAGACTCAGGACTAGTAAGACCTAAATAATGCCATGCGTAATTTTAAAACAAACTTTTCTTATACTCCGCCACAGTAAAGTTGAAATCCTGCCCTTGTCGAAATCGTGTTGTTCACGCTTGATAGCGCCGAGAGTTCACTGCGACACAGAACACACCCGTACTTTCTTTCGCCGTTTCGATATAATTTTGTTCGCTTCTTAACTCAACTAAATTCCCGATAGATTCCGTGTTATTTTCTGAAAGAGCTATTCGAGCCTACCTTTTGAAAACTACTTCCTGAGTGATTCCCGAAAATCAACTCGAACAAGTTCCCGAATTAATGTTCTTTTTCCTCCCGCAAACCACTCCTGATAGAGTCCCCGGAAACCACCTTTTCGATGGAGTCCCCAAAAACCTTTCTCTACCGAGTCCCCTGAACAACTGTTTCGACCGAGTCTCCAGAAACCACTTTCGACCGAGTTCCCAAAAACCACCGCTTCGATCGAGTCCCCAAAAAATTACGAAAAGCACTGCCGTGAAGGCAGGAGCTTTTAAGCGCTCGTACATGCACCTTGTAGGTGGATTCGCATTTTCCAGATTTAGAAATCAATTGAAGGAATTTTCGACAGCTGTCAAAAATATTCTAAAACTAAGGCGAAACACCAGACTTCATGTCAGTGCTTCAGCTGATCAATTTTTTTTCGATAATTCGCTAGAATTTTCTACGGTATCTATGGTCTTGGTGATGCGATCTGGACAAAATTTTGCACGTAGTTTGAATACATTATTCCTCAGCTAGGTGCATTTCATTCCAATCCAATCGGTAGTTTCGAAACTATCAGGAAAAAAATATTTTGAACGACCATATTTACGGAACCCCTAGTCTAATTTTGCTCATTGATGAACGTGACTGCGATATTTGCGATTCAAACCCACCCTGAAAATTTCAAGTTCCTAGGCCTTTCCGTTCAGAAGTTACAATTTTCTATGGTTTCTATGGTTCTGCTCATGTGATCTAGAGAAATGTAGCTTGAATATATCATTCTCCATTTAAGTACAAAATTTCGTGACGATCGAATCTGTAGTTTTGAAATTATCAAGAATACTAAATTTGAAACGACCATATTTACGGAACCCCTAGAATAATTTTGCTCATAGATGAACGTCATCACGACATTCCAGAACCTCACCTATCCTGAAAATTTCAAGTCCCTAGGCGTTTCCGCTCAAAAGTTACATCAAAAGTTCTATGGTTTCTATGGTTCTGGTCATGCGATCTGGACAAAATTTATATGTAGCAAAATATGTATGTAGCTTAAACACCTCATTCTCCATTTAAGTGCAAAGTTTCATCTCGATCGAATCTGTAGTTTCGAAGTAATCAGGAGAACAAAATTTTGATCGGCCATATTTACGGAACCCCTGGTGGAATTCTGCCCATTAACGAACTCAACCGAGGCATTTGGGATCTGAACCTACACTGAAATTTTCAAGTCTCTAGGTCGATCCGTTCGAGAGTTATCGTGCTTACGGCCTGCCGGACGGACGGACAGACTCAAATTTTCCGACGAATTCGTCATCAGTGAGTCGAACATAGTCGATTGAAACCATTTTCGGCTCAAAATTCGAAAATTACAGACATCGTGACGAAATGATATATAGCCCTCGTGTAAGTAGTACGAGCGCTCAAAAATCACTGCTTCGACCGAATCCCCAAAAACCACTGCCTTTCTCCGATCTTTTTTTCGTCTCCAGAAATTCAAGGTGGTTCCAAATGACGTTTTGTATTCGTTAAACCAATCGCCCCCTTCAATTATCTTTTTAAGGCGGTTCATGGACCAAAATCGGCAATTATGCTGGTGATATGATGTGAAATCGATGAAGGGAAATTATTAATCTAATAACGCTTCATTTTTTTGGACATTAAATCCCTTTAGGCACTATATTTATGGATCCTTTAAAACTCTTGAGTATGGGTTATCAACATTTCAACACCGTTCGAGTGTAGACTAAACAAATACTTGAATTAATACAGTAAGTCTTCACATTTCTAGGCGTTCCCATAATTTTTTCTTGTATCAACTAGGCCAAAAAAAATAATCTCTATTCCCGACAATTTGAATTAATTTTACATGTACCGAAATCTTTTTAAGTCTTCCAATTTATTAGAATGGATAACCATCAAGTAGAGGATTGTACATTCAAAACATAAAATTATGCTAAAATGAAGATGCAATTCAATGAAGTCTACCTACCAAGACAGTAAGAAGCTGCTATTATATCTTCACGATATCGATGCTTTTTACTGATTGGATTGCCTTGAAACAATGCTTCTTTCAGGTAGAACCAAGATTTAATTAGTTCACATATCTCATCGATATCCTTCAGTCTATTTTTTGAGGCACATATATATCGAAGGTGTCGCAAAGGCAGCAAGCACGACAGAGATTCTATTCTATTGTCCGAAATGTTGAGTACCTGAAGTGATTTCTGGAAAACATGGTGTTAAATAATAATATTCACATAAACCAAGGATAATTAGGAAAGAATTAACGCTGCAAATTTTATAGAGCATAACAGAAAGTTTAATCGTCTTCACTTCACTTCGTTTCTTTTATTTTTCAACGCCTCTCTAAAATATTGCTTCCATTTCCAACAGGTGAAAACAATACTTCGAGTTTGATAGGGAAACGTAATGCCCACTCCGCGACCTGAACATTCAGAATTCAACTCTCACTTCTTATTCCTGGTCAATATTAAGAATCGCTAACTTACGATCTAAAAAGCACACACATGTTTCGAATATCAAATTCAATTCGATTCATCGACCCCTTCGAAAATCTTGTCAATCACGAAATAGTGATAATTTAGAAGCGGCCATATAAGCATTTCTTATGAATGAATAGCAGAAAACTATCATATTCCGCCAACTATTAAGTTGGTGATTCATTCGCCTGAGATTGCATAAAAGAATGTACAGAATTCATTAGGATCTTCGAAACTCAATGCAAGATGAGGGTTGTTATTAATCACACTAAGTATTATATTTAAATTTCAAAATATATTCACCAATACTCCAAAGAAGCTGGTGTCATGTTGTTGAAAAAGGTGGTGAGAAACCCCCTCATAGGCTCATTTTAGGCTCTGTTGTACTAGTGAGGATAGGGGTTGAATTCCAACTAACGCGTAAGCGATAAACTATTAATTGTTTACTAAATGAGGGCCAAGTTCCGAGAATTTTTATCTGGTCACAGGCTACCATCACACGATGACCCTACTTACATTCACCCTTTTCGCCAGCAATTACTATGTCTTCATAAATTATGGAAAAACACTGGAAAGGGAATCTGAAGAAGCTGCTTCAAACTCACCGATATGCACAATATGCTTCTTGAATCGAAACAAAGTGATGTACCCATGGGCAAGTTCTGTTTTTCAATATAAAGCTCTTCTAGACCGTTGAGATGGTCGATACCCTCAAGTACGCAAATTTCGTTGTTTCCCAGGTAGAGTTTCTTAACACTGGGTACATCTTCCAAATTTTTGATTTCATAAATACTGTTGCATTGTAAATATAGAGAAGTTAGAGTGGAAGATTTTAAGTTTTCTATCTGAGAAATAGCATTGTTATGTAAGTAGATAACACAAGCAGTTGACAAGTCCACTTTAGGCTGAAAAAAACATTTGATTATCCTAAGCAATTGTGTCCTGGCTATTCTGGTTGTGACAAAAACGAATTTCTGCAAAGTTGAAATGTTAAAGAGAGAATAACCTAATTGAATAGTATAGGTGGTATCTACTTCGTACCATTTCCATATCATATTTCTAGTAACCCGTTTTTTTGAATGAAAATTATACCAGTAAGTATATCCAGATGTAGATTTATATGAAAAAACTCTAACCGAAATTTCTATCAATCTTCTTTCAATGATTCTCAACGTCCATAACTTGGCAACAGTGCATAAACATTTGAACCTTCAAATTTTTGAATCAACTAACGCTGCAGAGGTGAATCAGGCAAAAAGATGAAATATGATTTGAGATCAATCGCAGATTGTTCACCATCTGCTAGTTGGCTAGTGAACATGATTACACTGGGCGAGTTCACTAGCAGCTTCAAAATTCGCTCAATAGCAGCTTCTAAACTCGCCCAATGTAATCGACCCATAAGATGTAGGTATGAGTAATTTCCTTCATTGGGTGTGACTATGGGGTGCAAAAAATTTGTTCATAGGACATAGGGACTTTTGATACCAATCAAATCGATTAAACTCTTTTGTTGAAAAAAAACATGATAAATATTGAACAAAGTTTCGATCCAATGATATTGCAAACTTACTTACGATTTCCTTCAAATTCCTATGATCGTAATATAAATGTGTTTTCGAATTGCAATTTTTCAATATCTTCCGCCTACAAATGGGGAGCTTCACTTTTCCATTTGTCTTCATTCTTCTGCTAAAATTGAAATAATATTATGACATGCTTGTCTATTGTAATATTGCTTAGCAACTAGTATCACCAGATGCACGCAAGCATGTCAATACGTTCAATACATCTACACGACACGTATCTATCAAACACACAATTGAAGCAAACTTTTACAGGCTTTTTTTTGATAGGTGTTAAAACTCAAAATTCCAAAACAACGTTCATATAAAATATTCACCAGGGTCGAGTATTTCGAAATCGAAGATTCCCGCGAATCTGAGAAATTCCGAGCCCGGATCTATAGGTATAGGAAGTTGACCTACGTATTGAGGTTTAAATGTGTTTATTGAGTGCGTTCAAGGGAAATCATCAGATATAGCGCATGAATTCCGAATTTCGCAAAGTCTGAAAATCACGCACGTTTATTCAAATATGGAACTTGTTGATATGATTTCAGTTTATGGTGAATCCAAACAGAAAATTTCCGTTAAAAAATCACCCAACTTCGGGGATGTTCACAAGCTTGGTGCAAAGATGTAGAGATACACTGGTTGTTTTAAAGAATACCGGGAGCACATGTTGAAAGGCCTAAAACATCTGAAATGACAGAAATCGAAGATCAGATTCTAGAAATAGTCGAGGAACAACCAACAGTTAGTACAAGATCCATAGCCAGAGTCGTCCAATTGAGCCACAATGAAGTTTCTGGTCTTCCTAATTTTTTTTATAGGAACTTTTCAATCAGTTATTTTTCCTCTCCGTAGTTCGAACATTAAAAAATATATCGTTCAGAAAAAATCTTCAAATAAAAGTTGAAAGAGAATATAAAAATTTCGATAAAAACCAGCACTTTATTAACTTGCTGGAATGCATATGGCACCGTGATTTATGGCAGATCTCCGCACAGAGTCGTATTAAGCTGATGATGCCCAAGATTTTTTGCACTTTTTTCAAATTGAATATTTAATATGCAGACTGCGCGAAAAACCGTTGCAACAAAAAGTTAAACACTCGTGATTTAGGTTAAATGTAAAGGTACCTATTGCTCCTGGTGAGACCTACCCGAAGTTGACTTTCCAGTTATAATTGACGTATGGATATTATGACGAAAATGGGTATACCGTTGAAGTAATTGGGATGCACGATGCGAGATGATCTTTTAATCTGGACAAGCTCAGTACCTACCTTTCTTTTTCTGATGATGCGACTTGTGAAGCAGTTTTTTTGAATTTATAAATCTAAATCCATTGGATAATTTATTATGCAATGCAATTTGTATAATAAAGGCGTTCTCCTTAGGCGCTGGTCTCCTCGAAACGCGACGGACGACCGACGCGGAGACGCCTCCGTCAATTTCCGAATTATATGTCCGGGAAACCACGAGCACGGTCTTTCTGAACCGTCTCATGCGACGTTCCGTCAGGGCAGGCGAGATTTAAAAGTTACACCGACAGCCTTCCGTATGACGTCACATCACGTCGTAGGTCGCGTGCAGCGGTTCGAGGAGACCAGCGCCTTTAGGGATTACGGTAACTTGTGTTGATGTTCCTACGATATTTTCCAAGGAAATATATAGAGTGTCTACTTTTAAACGGGCTAAACTTCAGTGGAAGGTGGGAGATCATACATGAGATTTGCAACAAAAAATGTCATATAACACATGGTCGAAATAATGACGGTTATTCTTCAATTTAACATTTCTCGATTTCAAGGAATATTTCAAGTTTTTCCATGAAATCAATTATAGCTCAGTTATCCTTGTAGCCTCATCTAATAAGTTGATCACATAATATATATGGAAACAGCATCAAATTTGCTACAAGTTAAAACACTCCGACGGTCGCGCCGTATCTGTGAGATTCATGAATTGCCATTTTGGACATGCAGAACGTAAACAGCGTAGCGTTTGCAAAAGTACAATTTTGTGTATTCTTCTAACACACCACAGTGCATGTGGTAGTTGCATTAGATCATCGAAGCTTTGCGTATGTTGCTCATAGTGAGTAATTGAATCTGTAACATACAACGAGACTGATTTTATAAGTATTTTTGAGTTTAATTTCTGAGCGCTCGTACTACTTACACGAGGGCTATATCATTTCGTCACGATGTCTGTATTTTTCGAATTTTGAGCCGACAATGGTCTCAATCGACTATGTTCGACTCACTGATGAAGAATCCGTCGGAAAATTCGAGTCTGTCCGTCCGTCCGGCCGTAAGCACGATAACTGTCGAACGGAACAACCTAGAGACTTCAAATTTTCAGTGTGGGTTCAGTTCCCAAATGCCTCGGTTGAGTTCGTTAATGGGCCAAATTCCGTGAATATGGCCGTTCAAAGTGTTGTTCCCCTGATTACTTGAAAACTACAAATTCGACCGAGATGAAATTTGGCACTCAAATGGAGAATGAGGTGACATGTGAAATGTTGTCCAGATTACATGTCCAGAACCATAGAAACCATAGAAACCATAGAAAATTGTAACTTTTGAACGGAAAGGCCTAGGAACTTGAAATTTTCAGGGTGGGTTTGGATCGCGAATATCGCGGTCGCGTTCATCAATGAGCAAAGTTAGACTAGGGGTTCCGTAAATATGGCCGTTCAAAATATTTTTTTCCTGATAGTTTCGAATTTTCAGGATAGGTGTGGATCTCGAATGTCGTGATCACTCTATGAGCAAAATTATACTAGGGGTTCCGTATATATGGTCGTTTGAAATTTAGTTTTCTTGATAATTTCGAAACTACAGATTCGATCGTGACGAAATTTTGTGTACATATTCAAGCTACATTTCTCCAGATCACATGACCAGAACCATAGAAACCATAGAAAATCATAACTTTCGAACGGAAAGGCCTAGGGACTTGAAATTTTCAGGATAGGTGTAGATCTGAAATGTCGCGTTTACCTTTATCAATGAGCAGAATTATACTAGGGGTTCCGTGAATAGGGTCGTTTGAAATTTTGTTTTCTCGATAATTTCGAAACTACGGATTCGATCGAGATGAAATTTCATATTTTAATCGAGGATGATATATTAAAGCAATATTTTGTCCAGATCGCATGACGAGAACCATAGAAACCATAGAAAATTTTAACTTTTGAACGGAAAGGCCTACGAACTTGAAATTTTCATTGTATCGCGAATTTCGCGGCCACGTTCATCAATGAGCAAATTTAGACTAGGGGTTCCGTAAATATGGCCGGTCAAAATATTTTGTTCCTGATGATTTCGAAACTACTGGTTGGATTGGAATGAAATAATGCACCTAGCTGAGGAATAATGTATCCAAACTACGTGCGAAATTTTGTCCAAATCGCATTACCAAGACCATAGATACCGTAGAAAATTCTAGCGAATTATCGAAAAAAAAATTGATCAGCTGAAGCCAGAAATGAAGTCTGGAGTTTCGCCTGAGTTTGAGATTTTTTTTGACAGCTGTCGAAAATCCCTTCAATTGATTTATAAAACAGGAAAATGCGAATCTACATGTGAAATTATGTCCAGATCGCATAACCAGAACCATAAAAACCATAGAAAATTGTAACTTTTGAACGGAAACGCCAAGGGACTTGAAATTTGCAGGATAGGAGTGGATCTCGAATGCTAGGGCGGTCCTACGGGGGGGGTAACGGGGGTAATTACCCCCCCAGAGCACTGGAAAATTTCATTAAGGAAGAAATGACCAACAAAATAATATAATAATGCAATAAAATTAACAGACAAAAAATCAAAACAGAAAAATCAGTAAAATAAATGAAAAATTCTGAAGTTTTACTTCTAGTCGTACGTTTTATTTTTGAAGATCAAATTGCATAAAATGTATAAGTGGTGAGTCTGTTGTTTGATAAGATTGATACCTAAACTGCTCATGTTGTTTCTTGAGGGGGTAATTTATAAAAAATCTCGTCAGGTATAGGTACATCAAGCCTTGGCGATAATTCTGAAACTTTATATTTTGGAAGTCTTAGGGGGGTAATTAATTATCTCAGTACCCCTCCATATCTACGCCCTTACGTTGTTCAGCCTTAAGAAGAGAACATTTGTTTTCCGAACGATTTTCTGATTAAGAAGGTGTTGGATTCGTAAGAAAGTGGCAATTAGAATTGGAAAGTTTGTAAAAAAATGTATAAAAAGTACTACCGTGAAGTCAGCAGGGCTTGCACTATCCCGGAAAAATTTTTTTGAATTGTTCATTCAATTACCCCTCCCAGAAATTCAGCCTAGGACCGCCCTTGCTCGAATGTCGTGATCACGTTTATCTATGAGCAAAATTATACTAGGGGTTCCGTAAATATGATCGTTTGAAATTTAGTTTTCTCGATCATTTCGAAACTACGGATTCGATCGTGACGAAATTTTGTATTTCAATCGAGAATGATATATTGAAGCGACATTTTATCCAGATCGCAGTACAGAACCATAAAAACCATAGAAGGGAAAGGCGGAAGGAAATGGACTAGGAACTTGAAATTTTCAGGGTAGGTTTGGATCGCGGATGTCGCGGTGACGTTAATCAATGAGCAAAATTAGGAAAGGGGTTCCGTAAATATGGCCGTTCAAAATATGTTTTTCCTGATAATTTCGAAACTACTTATTGGATTGGAATAAAATTTCACACCTAGCTGATAAATAATGTATTCAAACTACGTGCGAAATTTTTTCCAGATTGCATCACCAAGACCATAGATACCGTAGAAAATTCTAGCGAATTATCGAAAAAAAATTAGCACTGACATTAAGTCTGGAGTTTCGCCTAAGTTTCAGAATATTTTTGACAGTTGTCGAAAAATCCTTCAATTGAATTCTATAACTGGAAAAAGCGAATCTACCTTATACATGGTGGATGTACGAGCGCTCAAAAGCTCCTTACTTCACGGCAGTGTTTTTCGTAATTTTGTTCTTATGAAATAAAGAATACAAATATACTCATACTTGTTTCTATCTTTACTCTTAATTTTCCAAAAACATACCAATACGATAACTATTCGATACGAGTAAGTATCGATACTTGACCAAACTTGACGACCGATACATTTTCGAGTGGAAGTATGGATACCTCAATGGTATCGTTTCGTCCCTAATTATTGGGGGTCTGTATAATATCAATGAATATTTCTATACAGATTGAACTTATTTTATTAAAGAAAAAGGAATGTGGAACAATCTTACTACAAAAACTTAGAACAATACTTGAACATTTGATATAAAACATCAAAAAAAAATCGAGAAAATTTTTTGGATAACTTGCTATCTTCTCACTTTTCTGCTTTCTTTTCTTCAACCTTCTTCTGTTCAACCTTAGCAGGATGGCCGGTCTTGACTATTGGGATGTTTTTGTGATCAACACTCTCATCCACATTGATCCTTGGGGCGGTTATGGTGAGCACACCATCAGAAGACAATTTAGATTCCACCTTCCCATAGTCACAATTCTTAGGGATAACATACTTCCTCACGAATTGCCTGGAAATGAAACCATGATCGTCTTCCTTCTCCTCGTGCTTTCCCTCGATGGTGATGATATTGTTTCCAGTAGCTTTGACAGTTATATCTTCCGGATTGAACTGCTGAACGTCCAAATTGGCCTGGAACTTATCCTTGTCGACGGAGATAGTCGAACCTACGTCTCTCTGGGACAACGACGTTCTCCAGGGACGGATGTAACCAAGTGCCGGGTGGGCTTTCAGACGGCTACCAAGGATGCTGGGATCGGTAATGGGGCTCAGAAGATCGTCGGCGTCCAGAGTCAGTCCGAAATGTTGGTCCAACAGACGGGAGGGTCTGGTGTAGGCGTCCAAAATGTACGGTAGAAGAGACATATTTCACTAATTTAGTGTTTACTCTTGAATACTTTGCGCTGTAAGGATTGCTTCGAAGTCTGTGAATGCAACTGCAACAGAATTGTTCTCAATACTAAAACTAAACCGGTTGATGCAGTTCCTCGTTTAAATAAAGCCATAGAATTTTCCAGACTTCACGCTTGCGCCTTCTAGAATAATCGCGAATTCACGATGCGACTGCCAATCAGATTCAAGGAACGATCGCGATTGCTCCACAGATATTATCACAGCATAATGAAGCAATAAATATTTGCAAATTAATTATACCAATAGCGGAACCTTAAAATTGCCATATCATGCGTTTGTTTCTTTATAAGACCAAGGATTATAATAATTCAATTAACATGATTGAAGTATGGGGACAACAATTTCCAACAAATGAGAACTATAATAGTAGAATGATGGTATCGTTTCTGTTTATAACATAAAAAATAAATTCAAAGTCGAACTCCCTCAGCCTTATATGATCCTATTTATAAATTTCTTCAAAAGTCTTCTTCCTTCTGCATTTCAATTGGCGAAGCATTGAAAAATTCAATACATCTTTATTCCACTTGGTTCTGAATGTTAGTTAAACGAATCTTGGGGTATGTGTAATTGCTATTTCTTATGCAGTATTTTGACTTATTTTTTCATTGATGTGATTTATGGAAAGTTTCTTTGTTTTTATATAGGGTGTTCTTAAATCGGAGGTACAAACGAAGAGAGGAGATTTCTTGAGGAAATACGAAAAAAAGTCCCATAAACATGGGATCACAAACGGTTCGTTTTCGAGATACAGGGTGAGTTTTTTCCAAGTTTTTTCTCATAGTATCTACACTTCACAAGATATTCAACTGAAATTTGGCATAGATATTACAATTGAGAGTTTACATCATGTGACATGCCAATTCTGATAGCAAATCTACAGAAAGATATTTTTTCTGGAATACCGTCCTTTGTTTTTCTCCAGAACTTTTTTTGGTGAGCCACTGTTCATTTGGAGAAATATAAAAAGCAGCTATGCTGTTATACTGAACTTTATGATCTCTTGTAGTTTTGTCGTATCGGCTACTGATTTCGAGTAAAAAATTTCGAACGATTCTCGCGAAATCCTCAAAAAAATCCAAATTGTCATGAAAATTCAGTAAGTAACCTGTGGTGAATTAATTCTTTCTTTGTTTTGACACATTAAATTAAACTTTCTCAGTTGAATATCTTGTGAAGTGTAGATACTATGAAAAAAACTTGGAAAAAATTCAAACTTTAACACCCTGTATCTCGTAAACGAAACGTTTGCGACCCCATGTTTATGGGACTTTTTTTCTCAAAATTACCTAAGGAATCTCCCGTCTTCGTTTGTACCTTCAATTTAGGAACACCCTGTATACTGCATATAATGTCGAAATTTTATTTCTTTTGTAGTTTCCACGATATGATTTAATTCTTCTTAGAACTCTTCTTACTGCTCTTCTATTTGCTGATCCAAAGAATAGTATAATATCTTGTAGGTACAATTCGAATAGGAAACAACACTACAATTCAATTTTCAACTTTGATATAAAAAAAATGTCAACAATTTTTTGTCACTATATGAGTATGGATGGATAATATCCGATGAACTATACGGGAATCGGGAGAATTCGAGAAATTTCCCGAATGCTATGGAACGCCTCCAGAATTTTCCGAACGCTTCTGTGGATATCTAGCCCTTTACAGCGTTGCCGCAATTCAATATCAACAGAAGAATTCGTCCTTTCTTTGAAGTACTTATGGACTTTGTAAAGTTCTCCTGACTGACCTGAACTTGAGACAAAAAATATTTCTGAATGAATGAAGATTTATCATTTATTTATTCATAAGGGGAAGAATTTAGACAAATTGATTGGAGTATAAAAATAAATGTACCGACCTACCCTTATCAAATTTGTAAATAAGAATTAAATTAGTACATAGCTTTGAATTATATGGTTAGAAGTACGCATTGAAAAAATGGAATGTTTATGTCCAATAAAAAATGAATAATTGCCAGTTCAAATGCTGAAATTATTCTTTTTTCACTCATTGTAACTATAAACAGCCCATTTTTAATTAAAAATTGAAAAAAAATATACAGGGTTTTCCTGAAGAAGGGAGATCCCTCAGATAATTTTAAGAAAATAAAGTCTCATTAACATGGGATCGCGAACGTTTCGTTTTCGAGATGTTAAAGGTGTTAAAGTTTGAATTTTTTTCAAGTTTTTTTCTGATAGTATCTACACTCTACAAGATATTCAACTGAAAAAGTTCAATTTAATGTGTCAAAACAAACAATGAATCAATTCACCACAGCTTACTAACTGAATTTTTATGACAATTCGGATTTTTCTGAGAACTTCAAGAGAATAGTTCGAAATTTTTTTCCCGAAATCGGCAGCAGATACGACAAAACTACAAGAGATCATAAAGTTCAGTATAACAGCAGAGCTGCTTTTCAAATTAACAGTGGCTCACCAAAAAAAAGTTCTGGAGGAAAACAGAGTATGGTGTTTCAGAAAAAATATCACCCTGTTGATTTGTTATATATCGAAATCGGCATGTCACATGGGGTAAACTCTCAATTGTAATATGTACCTATGCCAAATTTCAGTTGGATATCTTGTGAAGTGTAGATACTATGAGAAAAAAACACCCTGTATCTCGAAAAAACATTTTCGATCCCACTCAAGAAATCTCCTTTTTTTTTGTACCTCCAATTCAGGAACACCCTGTATATTGATTGACTTCTATGATTGAGGCCTTGTGTGAATGGTAGAATATATAAGTATTATTGGAACTGAAGAAAATAATGTTCATAATTTACTATTTTCGAATATATCAGAAATTAATGAAGGTTGGAAATCCAACCATATAAAAATATGATTAATTAATTCATATCATTTATCTACCATCATTGTCAACATGTTTCCATTCATAGACGAATAATAATATTATTATTTATTATTCGTTAATGTTTCCACCCAAGGTTTGCCCCAGAACATAGTAAATGGTCGCACAACTGGCAACGTCGCAAAAACACGAGAAGATTACGAGAAAGTTCGACCTCTCAAAAAATCGTGCAGTTTATGATGAAGAATCGTAGAAAAATGCCCAAAACCGCCGAGCACGTCAAGCCCATCCACATCCCGGATTCGCAATTCGGCATCTCCTACGATCCCGAGGAACTCATCACGAAAATAAGGCTTAATAACAAGTCGCAAACACCCGACGAAATCGAGCTGCCTCACGGATACATCCGCCCTTGGAAGGATCCAGATCACGACGACGCCGGCTCCACGGTCTCCATGGACGAGGACAAGTTCGAAGCCATCCTCGACGTGCACCAGTTCAGCCCCGAAGAACTGAAGGTTACCGTAGATGGGGTGCACTTGGTGGCCGTCGAGGGTAAACAGGAGAGGAAAGAAGAGCATGGCGGTCTCGTCGACCGTTATTTTAAGAGGAAATACTTCGTACCCCCGGCTTTCGACTGCGAGAAAATCGAGTGCAAGTTGTCCTCGGATAGGATAATCGTAATTACGATTCCTAGACTCCATCCGGAGGAAAACGATGAAAAGATAGTAGTTCCTATCGTCCAAACCGGCGAAACCATCAGAGATGAGGTGAGAAAAAGGGTGGAAGCTATCAAAAAGGATAATTATTGAGTATGTATTATGTATGGCATTGTATGGTGTATGTAAGTTGTTTGAACTATGAAAACTATTCTGTTCAGTTGTTGATGGTTATCTCTTTGATTTGAGACTTAATTGTGTTTATGGGTTAGAAAATATAAAGAGGTTGTTTATGAGAATATTGTTTCATTTATTCACACACTCGTTGGATGTTTATTTCATTTCACATCGTACTTTTTAACCTAAGCTAACGTACAGGGTGATTGTTTATATTTTACTCAATAGCTATCTGAGTAAATATTGGTCCTACAAAAACGTTTAAATGGACAAATATGAAGTATTTTTTATGGGCATTCAGAATGCAGTACTAGAAAATGCAGAAAAGCATCATTAACCTAAAAATTTTATGTAAGTTGTTCTAGAACGTTGTCTACAAAATAAATGAAAAGCACTACTGTGAAGTCAGGAGCTTTTGAGCGTTTATCCACCTTGTAGGTTGCTCGAATTCTCCAGTTTTAGAAACCCATTGGAAAGATTTTGACAGCTGTCAAAGAAACTTTCAAACTAAGGCGAAAATCCAGACTTCAGGTCAGTGCTTTAGGTGATAATTCGCTAGAATTTTTTATGGTCTTGGTAATGCGATCTGGACAAAATTTCCCACGTAGTTTGAATACATTATTCTTCATCTTTGTAAATAGTTTCGAAATGATCAGGAAAAAAATAGTTTGAACGGCTATATTTACGGAACCCCTAGTCTAATTCTGCTTATTGATGAACGTGACCGCGAAATTCGCGATCAAAACCTATCCTGGAAATTTCATGTCCCTAGGCCTTTCCGTTCGAAAGTTATGATTTTCTATGGTTCTGATCATGCTATCTGGAAAAAAGGTAGCTCGAATATATCATTCTCAATTTGAATACAAAATTTCGTCACGATTAAATCCATAGTTTTGAAATTATCAAGAAAACTGAGTTACAAACGACCATATTTACGGAACCCACAGTCTAATTTTGCTCATTGATGAAGGTGACCGCAACATTCGAGATCCACACCTATCCTGAAAATTTCAAGTCCATAGGCCTTTCCATTACAAACTTATAATTATCTATGGTTTCTATGGTTCTGGTCATGCGAGCTGGACAAAATTTTGCATGTAGCTCGAACACGTAATTATCCATCTGAGTGCAAAATTTCACCTCGATCGAATCTGTAGTTTCGAAGTTATCAGGAAAACAAAATTTTGCCCAATAACGAACTTAACCGCGGCATTCGAGATTCGAATCTACCCTGAAAATTTCAAGTTTTTAGGACATTCCGTTCGAGAGTTATCGTGTATACGGACAGACGGCCGGACGGACAGACTCAAATTTTCCGACGGATTCGTCATCAGTGAGTCGAACATAGTCGATTGGGACCATTTTCGGCTCAAAATTCGAAAATTACAGACATCGTGACGAAATTATATAGCTCTCGTGTAAGGAGCACGAGCGCTCGAAAAATGGAGATAAGTATATTTCAAAGTGAAGTTTTTGAACGCATTCGTTTTTTTGTCTCAGTTTTGTTTTGTGTTTTTTTCATTAATTTTCTTCTTATAAAAGATACTTATTTTTTTTGTGCTTTAACTCTTTACACGACTTTTAATTTTGCAAGATATTACCAAAACTTATATTTTTTTGTGTTTTTACTTCTAATTTTCTAAAAACTATTCGATACAAGTAAGTATCGATACTTTTCAAATGATACCAAGTAAGTATCGATACTCGACGACCGATACAGTATCGAGTAAAGGTATCGATACAGACATCGTGACGAAATGATATAGCCCTCGTGTAGGGAGCACGAGCGCTTGAAAAATGGAGATAAGTATATTTCAAACTGAAGTTTTTGAACGCATTCGTTTTTTGTCTCAGTTTTGTTTTGTGTTTTTCTCATTAATTTTCTTCATATAAAAGATACTTATTTTTTTTTGTGTTTTAACTCTTTACTCGACTCTTAATTTTGCAAGAAATTACCAAAACTTATATTTTTTTGTGTTTTTACTTCTAATTTTCTAAAAACTATTCGATACAAGTAAGTATCGATACTTTTCAAATGATACCAAGTAAGTATCGATACTTGACGACCGATACAGTATCGAGTAAAGGTATCGATACTTCAATGGTATCGTTTGATCCCTAGTCATGAGAGGTGAATTTTTCAGACCAGTAATACTTACCGATCGCCTCAACGCTGAAGAATTCATTACATCAATCCAAAGCAACTTAACGGACATATTGCATGAATTTCCCCTGGCTAACAGACAAAATATCTGGTTTCAAATAGATGGCTGCCCAGCTCATAATAGCCGGTATTTACGGGACTTGAATATTTTGGGGTGCAATGGATTGGAAGGTACGGTCCGGTAAGATGGCCACCAAGGAGCCCCGACCATACGCCTTTGGATTTTTATGTCTGGAACACCTTAAAAGAAAAAGTATATCGAATTCGCGTTCAGATTTGAGAGGATCTGATCTTCTTCTTTTTTTCTTCTTATTTTAGAAGGCTCAATGCCTGTTTAATTCCGGTTTCCTTATGTACATATATGTTTCTTGGGATGTAGCCTGCCAGCTGTCTCGTCATCGTTTTGGTGGTCGCCCTAGGGGTCTTCTTCCGTATGTTGTCTCTGGCAATCTTAGCCATCCTGTCTGGACCCATTCTGTCAACGTGCTGGTTCCATTCCCTTCTTCTCCCTCTTATCCATCTCCCAATATCGTCCGTTTGACACTTTTCTCTAATAGCTGTATTCCTCTGCCTATCGTTTAGTGTGTATCCTGCGTTTGTCCTTAAGCCTTTAGGTCTTCATCTCGGTTGTTCTTAAGATTCTCTTTGTCACAGATGTTTCAGCTCTCATTTCCGCTCCATATATAATAACTGGCCGTACACATGTGTACGAATGTAATCTGTATTATCAAAATTCAGTTTATTCCTTCAAATTCTTTTGAATAGACATATTACTTCATGATTTCCATGAGGATTACTTCAATATTCAATCATAAAGAGCTTCAAAATAGAGCAAATTTAGGTTTGGAATTTTTCAAATTTTTCGTTGTTATCTTGTTATGCATGATAGCGCAGATAGTACACTGAAAAGTCAACCTGCTGCACTGCTACCATTCGAACATCAATCAAAGAGAAAAAAAAATACGAAAAGCACTGCCGTGAAGTCAGGAGCTTTTGAGCGCTCGTACATCCACCTCGTAGGTAGATTCGCATTTTCCAGTTTTAGAAATCAATTCAAGGAATTTTCGACAGCTGTCAAAAAAATTCTCAAACTTAGACGAAACTCCAAACTTTGTCAGTGCTTCAGTTGACCAATTTTTCTTCGATAATTCGCTAGAATTTTCTACGGTATCTATGGTCTTGGTGATGCGATCTGGACAAAATTCCGCACGTAGTTTGAATACATTATTCCTCAGCTAGGTGCAACATTTCATTCCAATCAAATCAGTAGTTTCGAAATTATCAGGAAAAAAATATTTTGAACGTCCATATTTATGGAACCCCTAGTCTAATTTTGCTCATTGATGAACGTGACCGTGAAATCTACGATCCAAACCCACCCTGGAAATTTCAAGTTCCTAGGCCTTTCCCTTCGGAAGTTATAATTTTCTATGTTTTCTATGGTTCTGGTCATACGATCTGGACAAAATGTTGCATTAATATATCATTCTCGTTTAAAATACAAAATTTTATCTCGATCTAATCCGTAGTTTCGAAATTGTCGAGAGAAATTATCGAAATTTCAAACCACCGTATTTACGGAACCCCTAGTATAATTCCGCTCATTGATGATCGTGAACGATATATTTCAGATCTACACCTATCCTGAAAATTTCAAGTCCCTAGGCCATTCCGTTCGGAAGTTATGATTTTCTATGGTTTCTATGGTTCTGGTTATGCGATCTAGAGAAATGTAGCTTGAATATATCATTCTCCATTGGTAAACAAAATTTCGTCACGATCGAATCTGTAGTTTTGAAATTTCAAACGACCATATTCACGGAACCCCTAGTATAATTTTGCTCATAGATGAAAGTGATCACGACAATCGATATCCACACCTAGCCTGAAAATTTCAAGTCCCTGGGCGTTTCCGTTCAAAAGTTACAATTTTCTATGTTTTCTATGGTTCTGGTGATGCGAGCTGGACAAAATGTAGCTTGAACACCTCATTTTCCATTAGAGTGCAAAATTTCACCTCGATCGAATCTGTAGTTTCGAAGTAAACAGGAAAACAAAATTTCGAGCGGCCATATTTACGGAATCCCTCGGCGATTTTTGCCCAATAACGAACTCAACCGCGGCATTCGAGATTTGAACCTACCCAGAAAATTTCAAGTTTCTAGGACATTCCGTTCGAGAGTTATCGTGTATACGGACGGCCGGCTGGACGGTCAGACTCGAATTTTTCGACGAATTTGTCATCAGTGAGTCGAACCTTGTCGATTGAGACCTTTTTCGGCTCAAAATTCGAAAAATACAGACATCGTGACGAAATGATATAGCCCTCGTGTAAGTAGTACGAGCGCTCAAAAAATCTCGACGCAGAAATTCATAGATAAGTCTTACAGAGCTGTGTTACTCAACTTGAAGCTCGATTTTGTAACCCTTGGTTGAAGGACAACTAGAAATTATATTGATACTTTTTGATTAGGTTTTTTGTGGATAAATTGTAATATTCCCCTGGTCGAATTTTGCCCAATAACGAACTTACCGCGGCATTCGAGATTCGAACATACTCTGAAAATTTCAAGTTTCTAGGTCGTTCCGTTCGAGAGTTAACGTGTATATGGACGGACAGACTCGAATTTTTCGACGGATTCGTCAGCAATGAGTAGAACATTGTAGATTGAGACCATTTTCGGCTCAACATTCGAAATATACAGACATCGTGACGAAATCATATATAGGCGTCGTGTGAGTAAAACGAGCGCTCACTAACTTCTCACATGAAACAACATGTGAACAAAGAGTAACAATGTCTAATCATTGAAGGGAACATTTCCCATAAGATAGGTACTTATATTCGGCAACGGTAGGGGGCGTATCGCTCATCTTGATGGTATGGATGAACATAGAACTCAATTGTCAGTTAGACATTAGACAGGGCAAATTGACAGAATGATCCATAGAAGTAATAATACAAGATAGTCACAATACAATATAGGTGCTGCCACTGATTGGGTGTGAATTGGATTTTTCACTATTTTAAAAGAAATCATTTCATATCGATTTATTTTTCCTTATAATTGCCATTAATGAAAAGTACCATCCATAATAAACAATATGAGCAAAAAGTGTGCCAGATGTGAAAAGACCGTCTATCCAACTGAAGAGTTGAAATGTCTGGATAAGGTAGGTGAACTGAATTATTTTCCTTTCGATTGAATTATGTTCAATTTTTTAAATTTATATAGATGACAAAATCCTCTTCATTTCAAATAATTTGAGAAGAAGTGAAGTCAAGGTTGTTTTGATTTAAACATGAGTCACAAAATATCACCAAATAAATTATCTTTCTTAATTTAATTAATTTTACAATTCTTTAAATTTCAGATATGGCATAAGCCCTGCTTCAAATGCAAAGAATGTGGAATGGCCCTTAATATGAGGACCTACAAAGGATTCAATAAGGAACCGTACTGTGATGCGTAAGAATTATTTCAAATTTATATCAATAACTAATGTATTTGCTGTTGTTATGAATTTCTAAAGAGAAAATTGTGTGAATGATGCGATCTGATATATAATCTTTGGAGTATAGCTCAATGTTAGTGGTCAGTCTAGATAATCTCTTGATAAGGAAATGAATATAGCAATTTCCAGGAGATAAGAACTGGAGGTTGCCTTAAAACATGTTTCCTCAAAATGATCAGTCACAACTTGTGTCATCACCAGATACATATTATTGAGAGACATTAAGTTTTTTGACTCAAAAAGGGTCAGATGACCCTTCAATTTTCCAATTACCTAACTATTTATTTCAATAAAACATCATTCAATTTTGAATACGATTCAAACATTTTCAATTATAAAAATATTTCAGATATTCATTTCAGTCAGTACATCTAAACTTATAGTGCCTTTATGGGCACTTATTGATCAAAGTTCATCTTTGAAATTAGATTGATGAGCTTTAACTTTGAAACCACCATTTAACAGCAGGGGTAAAACCTCATCATTCTGCTATGTGACTTTTTTTCCATATAAGCCAGATTGAGGGAGGGGGTTTATGCAATCCACAAAAGTTACATTCAAATATTTCAACTGATTTGAACATTCTCGCTTTGGTTTGAAAGATAATTGAATTATCTGTGACAGTTACACATTTTTGTTTTTTAACACGTTGACTGTCTCTATTCTAATTGTTTTTTAACTTTCCACGTCCAAACATACGAAGTAAGTGTCCACTGAAGGCAATGCTTCTGAAAAAGCTTTCTGTCTTCAATGTTTCAAGGAGAATCATTAAACTTTCTTTTCTTTTTGTATATTTTTTCCTTAAAAATTGTATATTTTCTCTACAAACATAAACAAAAATGTTGAAATAATTTAAGTGGAAGGCTTGATGCGGACTTTTCTTGAATCAGGTATGATTCATTATGATCAAGGTTATCAATATATATCCGTACCTCAGAGCAAAAGGGTATTAGGTCCAAAATTTCAATTTGTTTTTTGGCTCACCTACATTTAAATTTCGCCCTCTATTTAGTGGTCTACCTCAAAGACGATTAGACTTAGAAATAACGAAAATAGAATGTTAAGAACGATATCAATTCCACTTCAATTCTGGATCAAAACAGTATTATGTCCAAAGAAAAGTATCAAGTCTCCCATAATACAATTCAGACATAATATTAAGTCTTTATTCACAACACACAAGTCATGTTCATTTAGTTTGCTGTCATATATGCTACGATACACTTGATATTATCGTCTGCAAAATCAAATAATTGTTTTTTGTTGAACTTCAGTAGTGCGTGTTTATTTTTTTGAGTGGTTTTAAAGCCAAAGCAACCTTAACTAGCTTAAAATAGGAGAAAGAACTCGCAGAATGCTTCAACTTGCTTTGAAAAATACTCGGTGCGCCGGAAACTCTGTAGTGCAAGGTGTCCCGATCCAAGGTAAGTCCTCTTACGTATTATTTCTTCTTGTAATGCATAATGAGTAGTGAAACGCAACCAAGATGTTTAGTGAAATATACTTTCCTTCTGTTCTCAAGTTGTGGGGATTATCTACCTACATCAAATGATGAAAATAGTCGGACCAAAATTGTTCCAATGGACACCGTTTCGAATAAAAATTTGTTGGATCAAGGTGAATAATGATTTGGTTCTTTTGAAGGGCAGAAAATATTTTAAATAGGTACTAATGTTTAAGGTTTAACTTTTAATTTTTTTCAGCTGCCCAACTTGACACTTGCGGAAGTAGAGATCAGAAGACCCCTTCACCTTCTTTGTTGGATATATTCTACAAAGTTCCTGATTCGCAAGTCAATACAATTGAAGTTCAAATCAATACAACTGCCACGAAACCTAATGTCATCAGTGGAACCTTGGTTAGTAAAAAGACTAATCAATCAGCAACTTCACCCATTCCGTCTACAAGTTATATACACGAAGATGACATAGGCCCATTTGAAGGTTCTGCGAGTTCTTTCGTCCTTGCAGTAATTCCAGTAGGAACTGCGATTCTGAATCCGCGACTGATGGTCAGGATGAAGAGAAAGAAGAGTTCCCAGAAAAAGAAAAACAGATAAAAGGACGAAAATATATGGCAAAGAAATGTGTGCGAAAAAATGAGGATGTCCGCCAAAAAATATAAATCCTCGAGAACTAAAAGGACTATCAAGGAGAAAGAAGTAGGAGAACCTTGTAGAAACTGTCGCTTGAAGTGCATCGAAAAGAGAACGCAAATCCACAGAGAATTTTGGAACCAGGATACGAACATTGAGCAAAAAAGACAGTTTTTATATCCTTGCCTTGAAGAAATATGTGTCCAAAGAAGAGAAGAAGGTATTCGAGCTTGGACACCTCAGTTAGCTTGATGTATTTTTTCACTACAAAAGGAAAAAAATATCAAGTCTGCAGAAAGTTTTTTTTGAGTACGCTAGATATTTCTCAAACCTTCATTAGATTTGTTATACAAAAACGTCAGTCCGGTGGAGTTGTCGAATGCGACGAAGGGGGAAGCAGTCGTCGATTAATAAAGTGAGCAATGAAGTAAAGAATCGGATTCGTGAACATATCATGGCTTTTCCATGCAAAGAATCACATTATAGCCCCTTGGAAAATATTTCTCCAGACAATGTTGGCAAGGAATGGCTTTACAGCCAAATTTTCAATACTGAATTTAATTTGTCCTTCGCCGTTCCATCAAAAGACACCTGCGATAGTTGTGACGAATTTTTGATTAATCTAAGACAATCAAACTCTGACGCTGAGCGAGAAACATTACAGGCTCAATACAACTCTCATTTATTGGAGTCAGATAAGAGATACAATAGTAAAAAACAGACAAAGAGATGTCCTTAAATAATCCGGGACAAAAAGTTTTAATGATAGATCTTCAAAAATGCCTTCTGTGCCCAAAGCTAACAAATTCCCTAAGTTTTTATAGTTCAAAACTGTGGTGTTTCAACTACACAATTTACGATTCAACTAAAAAAAAGGCGGACTGTATGATGTGGGATGAATCAGTTGCTGGCCGGGGTGGCACGAGATCTCTGGTACTTTGGAGCGACAATTGCCGTAGTTATGCAAGTTGGACAAGAAACACCTGGAGTTCATTACTTCAAAACCAATTCTGATCAAAATTACCAAAGTGTGAATTTCAATAGAAGAGGAACAAATCATCAATCAGCAGAAGAATCGGTGGTTCCCTTATGGGATACTTCATATCCAATAAGTACCAAAAAATTCAAAGGCTTTTGAAGTGGATTCCAGTGAGATGTCACAGTTTTTTTCAAAACCTTGTGCATGGGTAATCAGTTTCTATGGAAGAAACTACTGAGGATTAGGTGAATAGTACATGAAAAATAAAATTTTTGTTAATTTCTATGAATAAATGTTCAGTGCAGTTCAGCAATTTGTATTATTTCGTTTGGTCATATATGTATAGGAAAAATACATTCTTGTACTCATGATTTCACTATTATCATTATTTTATTTGTGAAAAGAAATATTTCTCCATCATAAATATTTAAAAACTCTTAGTTCACCATAATTATGAAGTACGAACTACAAGTAATAAGTCACAGTAAGAAAATTTTTATGAAAATAAAAACTATAAAGTCCGTTTTTTCTGAAAAAAAATTATCATTTGTTCATGTATGAATATTACCTGAATCGAGCATGAATTTATGATTCAAATAGACTACAAAACGAGTATAAATATTAATTATTACTACTTGATTGTAGCCTGTACAATTCATTCATCGTATTTTACGCTCTCCTGTAAAATTTACATTTTGTGACTTAATATCGTTTTGCTCTGGGGTACGGATATACTTATACAAGATGTTCAACCCTTATAAACCGACCACACCGCAGTGTTCATAAATATTAGCCATTTATTTAGCTTGAACGTTAAATGAATTACATATGACTCGTGGATTCCTGGCGAAAATCTTCTTGCATCATATGTGATGCTTGAAACAGTCAACGTCCTCAGATCCTCAATATCATAACTAACTTTTGATGGAAACCACATTACAATATCTCCACCTGTGTTCGATTCATTAAAGAAAAAACTCGAGTACCTAATCAAGTACCTCATTGCTGTGGTGATTTTGGAAAAATTTGCTTATTTCAAAAAGGGAAATTTTTCTAAAATTAAGTCTGGTGTGTACACCTAAGTCCAAGGACACTGTATGTGCACAGATCAATTTGTACCAAGCGTAAAAGATTGGGTTGAAGCAAGCTTTGAGATTTTGAATGTGTCTTAGCTCATATCAAGAGGATACGCTCAGATAAGGGAACATAACGGACACTCATGTGATGCAAAATAAAACCTACTTTGAAAACTTCATGGCATTCTTGACCACGTCTTCCTTTGAAGGCTCGATATTATTGCATTCTTTTACTATCTGTCATAGTGAATAATGAAATAGTTGTAGTAGTAGAAAAAATAATGACATGGTCTCTACCAAAACTAAGAAAATCCAATGTTGGAAGGAGATACATATTGGTGATCTAACAACTAAAGAGTAATTCGAATTGCAAACATGAATTATATTGCTTTCCTTTGAGATGTACATTGCCTGGTATTATTGAATGCATACATATACAGTAATTGTAGTATGTATATAATAAGTATTTATTTTGGTAATTGTAGGGATTCTCGCATCTTTTTTTATTCCATTTTGTTTCATTAATTTAAAAGAATTTTCAAATTTGTTTACAGTCATATTCCAAAAGCTAAAGCCACAACAATGGCAGAAACTCCAGAATTGAAAAGGATTGCAGCCAATACAAAGATCCAGTCAAATGTCAGTTATCACGCAGACTTTGAAGCTAGTAAAGGAAAATTCACACAAGTAGCTGACGATCCAGAAATAATGAGGATCAAGCAGAACACCAAAATAATAAGTAATGTAGCTTATCATGGGGAACTTCAACGAAAAGTGAGTATTATCGTTGAAAATACTACACTTTTCAATAGACAGATAGAAAAGAATTATAAGTGAATACTATTATATAATTCATGTCCATTTACGATAAGAGTGTGACCACTATTAACAAAGATCATCAGGAGTATTTATCACCGGTAAAACATACGGTAGATGACAATTCTAGCCAAAAAATAGGAATTTTATCCGGTAGTAAAGACTCATGAGGGAAGCAGTTTTGAAATATTTCCTAATATATCAAATGCGTTTGTTGAATATTTGTCAGGTGTGTATGGAAATCCAAATAAACCAGTTATGAAAGAACATAGGAGATTTTCTGTGCATTCAGAATAATTCTATGAAAATAGTAATAGTAGAAACAATTCTTTACAAATGGCCATCGACTATGGAAATAATAATTGAAAAAATTTTGAATCTAGATTTGAATGAAGGTTTCGAGGCAGATTCTTTTCCAACTAAATTAAATTTTTGTTGGATCCGATAATTAAAATAAATGCATGTGGACTATATACAGGGTGTTGGACTTACAGTCGTTACACCAGCCATGGGTCGTTTCTAACAAAAAATGTCCTATAACATATATATTCTTCTCTGCTTAAAATGTACCTTTTTTTCTCTTCCAAGATTTCTTTTGTGTATTCGAACTATTGAGTGTGAGCTTTTTTGCTCTTAGCCCACCACATTTTTGTGAAATTTGCAGCGTTTTTTGCATGATTAACTTTCTCTTTAATCAGTCGAATGTGAGGATGCGCTGAACCGTATTTTTTGTGATTCAGACGGATACCGAATTTCTCAATGTATCAGCCTAAGCGTCCACCGAATCAATGGTGTGATATATGTTCATGTACTTATTAGAAAGACGGTTTATGAAAAAAGCAAACACCATTGTTACTAAATACATATATAAGTTATCTATCGAAGAAATGATAACATCAACAACTCAATAATGGCTTAAAACATGCACAAAAAAAGTAAGATAAACTCTATACAAAAAAAAATTAGCTCTTTCAATAAAGATTGCACAGGCAAAAACATTAACTGCAATACCAAAACAGATTCCTATTTATTTGAATATATAAAATATAAATATCAACCAGAAACAGCACAAAAAAATCATAAAAAGTACTGCCGTGAAGGCAGGAGTTTTTGAGCGCTCGTTAATTCACCTTGGTAGGTAGATCCGCATTTCCCAGTTCTAGAAACCAATTTAAAGAAAATTCTAACTGAATCGAAACCACGTCAGTGCTTGGGTGACCAATTTTTTTCTTCGATAATTCGCTAGAATTTTCTACAATATCTCTGGTCTAGGTAATGCGATCTGGACAAAGTTTCGCACGTAGTTTGAATACATTATTCTTCATCTATGTGCAAAATTTCATTCCAATCCAATCAGTAGTTTCGAGATTATCCGGAAAAAAATATTTTGAAGGGCCATATTTACGGAACCTCTAGTCTAATTTTGCTCATTGACAAACGTGACCGCAACATTTGAAAATTTCAAATCCCTAGGCCTTTTCGTTAGAAAGTTATAATTTTTTATGGTTCTGGTCATGCGATCTGGACAAAATGTAGCTTGAATAAATAATTCTCCATTAAAATACAAAATTTCGTCTCGATCTAATCAGTAGTTTTGAAATCATCAAGAAAACTGAATTTCAAACGACCATATTTACCGAACCCCTAGACCAATTTTGCTTATTGATGAACTTGACAGCGAAATTCGCTATCCAAAACTACCTTAAAAATGTCAAGTCCCTAGGCCTTTCCGTTCGATGGTTATAATTTTCAATGGTTCTGCTGATGCGATCTGAACAAAATTGCATGTAGCAATTGTGTGAACACGTCATTCTCCATCTGTGTGCAAAATTTCATCTTGATCGAATAAGTAATTTCGAAGTGATCAGGAGAACAAAATTTCGAACGGCCATATTTACGGAACTCCTGGTGGAATTCAACCCATTAACGAACTTAACTGCGGCATTCGGGAACTGAACCCACATTGAAAATTTCAAGTCTCTAGGTCGTTCCGTTCGAGAGTTATCGTGCTTACGGCCAGAAGGACTGATTTCAATTTTCCGACGGATTCGCCATCAGTGAGTCGAACCTTGTCGATTGAGACCATTTTCGGCTCTAAATTCGAAAAATACAGACATCATGACGAAATAATATAGCCCTCGTGTAAGTAGAGCGAGCGCTCAACAATAGTATTCTGATTTTTAGTCCTGGAAATTTTATGGCGAAGCTTCGGCTGAATCGAACATCCGCCTCGGCTTGAACCGAATAATTGACAAGAAGGCCGAAACGACCGCATACTTTAGCCGAATTAATGCTTCGGCGCAACTCTAGTCGGAAGAATTCTCACACTTTGATATTTTAACAGGCTGAAATGGAGCAAAAAAGACAACTCAATGAAAATGGACAAGCGGAGCCTCAAATGATGCCACCATCTATTACAATGGATCATAAAAATGCCAATCAGGGGCCACCTAGTTATCAACATCCTCCATCTGTCAACCCGAGCAGCAATGTTGGAAAAATTAGTGATTATGAACCTGGTTCAGGAATGGGAGCCAGTCCATATTCTTCTAGGAACTCTCAAACCCTTATTTATTCTTCAGATCATGGAGGAGCAGTACCCAATGTGGGACAAAGCCAGCATATTGGTTCTGTACTTGACATGGACCCTGTTAATCATAATTATGGTTCTCTAGGAAGGGTTTACCGGGCAATGTATGATTATGAAGCACAAGATGTGGACGAAGTCAGCTTTGTTGATGGAGATTTAATCATAAATGTTAGCAGTCTAGATGGTGGTTGGATGACAGGACAAGTTAAACGTACAGGTCAGGTTGGTATGCTACCAGCCAACTATGTACAACTGGCTACCATTTAACGACTCTTCTATTAAAATTTTCATTTTAAACTGGATTTCTCCAATTTTTTTTAACTATGTTGAGTTCTGTTTGCTGTTATTAATTTCTCTAGCGTAATTGATTAAGTAATGCTGTTATTCGTACTGAAATTTGTTAACCTTAAAATATCATTTATATTCTATAACTTCATTATACATAATCTGTATCTGTGAAAACTTTCTTTATACTAATTCAATTATACAATTTAATTACTGAGGAGCAGAATTGTTCTTCTCATTTTCTAATAAATGTCATAATAACTATTATTATATCCGGTGCTTACCAATTAATTTTTACTGCAAAACTTTCGTAAGACAAAATCGTTCGTGCAAAGCAAAATATAATTTTATCGATTTCATTCTAATTGGTTGAATTCCTTTAATTGAATGAACTCTATGGTGAGAACAAATAATTGGAGATAATCCTGGCCTGACCTTGCCAAACTGGAGAATCAAAATTATTTGTCAATTGAACAATTGTAAGAACCATACAAATTTTTGAAATATGTCTTCCAGTCAAATTCAGAATAAAAGATGTATAGCATGACAAATGATGTGGTGCGAATGAATCGTGAGATAGTAAGATGTAGATAGAGTGCAATGGCAATTCAACATGTTTCAATTTGAGTTGTTCATTTTATAAGGTTTTTGATTTGATGACGGCACAAAATTGAGGTATTTTTTTATACTACTTTGGCTTGTACCAAAGAGTAATTGGTTTTGGAAATGATCATAATGTTTGAAAAGTGTAATTAGTAGTTTCCCTGTGTAATTACGATACTGTTTGGACAATTTGAATCATTTGATCATTATCATCAAAAACTTTATAAGATAATATGTGATTAAAGAAAAATAGCATTCCTTCATGCATTTATTTTCACATCTTTATAAATCAATTAGGAAAATAAGATTACTTGTTGACCTTTATTGCAGTACTGTTTCTAATAATGTAATATCTAAGTTGTGATTAAAAACAAAGTGCCTAATTTTCTACAAGAGTTGAGGAGTTAAATGAAGATTAATTTTTGAATTCTTCACAGGAAGCTATTTCAGACATATCCGACCTGAAAATTAATTTCATGAATAAGTGTTTTTGACACCAAGAATGTAGGTGCTTGAAGTTGATCATTTTGATGGGTATAATATCAAAATAAATATTTACATCACCAATGTGTACATTTTAAATAGTCTTTTAAAATCGACTATATACATAGTAATTATAATATGCTTTAATTTTCTCCACTTGATAATTATTATATATGTTGATTAAAAAATCATAATGAAAAAGTGTGTTTGGTTTTATATTCCTAATACTGAACGTTTGTAATTGTTGGGTTGAAAATTTTCTAACCCATCCCCCACCTTAAAGTTTCAGTTTACAGTAGTGATGAATCTGAAAATGGAATAAAAAAATTGAAATTAGAAACAAAAATCAGCTATATCTGATATTGCACGAATTTCGAAGGGAAAAAACCTAGGGAGTTAATTTTAGGAACGATTCAGCAGAGACTTAATGAAATTTGTATTGTGTGTTGGAATGATGTTACTCAATCAAAGAAAAAACTCCTCAAAACTGTGTTCTTGATAGTTCGTGAATTACATGATTTTTAATATCAATCAATAGCCAATTGGCACCCATGCCTGCCTAAGCAGGTTCCTATTTAGATTGGAACCATTAACGGTATCGCGTATATCGCTTCGACAGTTTATTTTTTTAATCATAATCATCATGTTTATTAATCCAAGAGCTTATTGTTACAGAACCAAATTGCACAATTAAGGTTCAGATCGAAAAAATTTCATTACTTTATTGCATCTCGCCCATTGAAGAATATATGCATGGCCATTATGGGTTCCTATTTGCTCTCTAAATCTTCGATTGCTTTATCTATTTCTTCTTCGTTGTTTATCTTCACACTTCTGGATTTGAAGAGTTCTTTGAATTTCTTCCAGTTTATTGTTTTTTTATTGGTAGGTGATCTGTCAGTTTCTATTTCCAAAGTCAGGATCACAGGGCAATGATCCGATGATAGATCCATCTTGGTTTCGATTTCGTAATTTTTTCTTACGTTCTTCATTATTGCTATATCCAGGACATCCGTCGTTCCTGTTGCGACATGGATGTGTGTGGGGTCATCTGGGCCGACAAATAATAAATTATGTTTGTCGGTGATTTGTTTAAGTTTATTCCCTTGACTATTTACTCTTCTGCGGTTCCAGTCTGGGTGTTTTGCATTTAAGTCTCCTGCTACTACGGTTGGTCTTTTGTTCTGGAAGAAGGCTGTGATATCCTTTTCTTCTAGGTTGCTTTGTGGGGGCCTGTTAACAGAATAAAATGACTCACCGCACGTAGACTGAACTTTACGAAGTGAACCGCGGGAGAGAACGCGGTGTGGCGTAGCCGACAACGCCATCTTCTGGACGTGCGGAGAGCCGCAACAGTACGTTTTAAATGAAGAAGGTATTATAAAGATGGATTATAAGAAACGGCAGTGCACATTGATCTGTCTGAACATTTAGCTAAAAAAAATTGAAAAACACTAACGTGAAGTCAGGAGCCTTAGCGCTTGTTTCTGTATACCAAACCGACCTTCAGTGTTCATTGTCAGTATGGCAAATAATGTCAATTTGTATTATTTTTATTGACTTTTAAAGACGGGTTTACATTGGTATAAATAGTAGTTCACTACATAGCATACTTTTCTTTACTGTGTTACCTGTGAAATTTCTGTTTGGAAACCTTGGCATCTTGCAATTGAATTTGGATACCAGATCATCACAGAAAGACACCCAATTTTGAATCGTACTTTCTTAACGACACCTTAAACATTGCATACTTTCCTGAAATATAGAAGCCCTAGAAGTCTGTTTTTGTAAGGAGTTTCCTAAGTTTTAATAACACCACATCGAATTCTTTACACAGATATTGCAAGGTGGCTACTAGACATTTTTTCGTATCTCCAATAAAAGTCACTGCATTCTGGGTGCTTTCACCTGGTGGAAACCATGTTTCTGCTTTGTAATCTATTTGTTTTCATGGAGGAATTTCAGAAGCCTAATATGAATAGTATCTATAATTATTAGTAATTTTTTTTGGTCCGCCCTTGTATAATGGAGTAATTTTTGCAATGTCCGAGTAATTTTGGTTTTATACTATCGTGACCTATGCTTGCATTTGCCTTCAGATTTTCAATAAATTTTGTTATTTCACATTTGTTTACATACCTACAGAATATGTCTGCGTTATTGATTTGTTTCTGTGCATCATTAGGTTTTCAGGAACACACATACACATATTTCGACTTTGTCCTTGAGTTGTTCTCTGAGTAATCTATTGCCGAAATATTGCATATTGCATATAATCTCAATGACTTTACAACAAGAGTTGTAGGGCCAAAGTTGAGGTTGAATGAAAAATATCATTAAGAAGTGGATTTTCTAATTAAAAGGAATTCGATTTATAATTGTAGTGAAAAAAAATAAAACTTATTCTCTATAAAAGAGATAATATAACATTGTTGCTATTCATTGAAACACCAATTGTTCACATTAGTCCCTCCTGTTTTAAAATTTCTGTGATTTTTGGTACATCCACGGTATATTGCATAGAGTCGATTGAATAGGAAATAAAATTGATTTCATAAATATTATCAGGTTCTAGCAATTTTTCCAATCTCTGCCTCACTTCTTCTGAGTTTTTAACTGAAAAAGGGGAAATGCATCAATTAGTTTTATAGAAATTTAGAAAAAAGTACTTGAGGGGTTGAGGGAACGTTGAGCAAATGAATCAATAATAACTGTACTCCTCATTGTTCATCCTTGAAATCTAATATTAATTAGTTGTCCAAAGTTAGGTAACATTGAATGTCTAGCTAGAGGTAAGGTCCTTCATTTGTAAAGCAAAATTGTTTTTATTGGTACTTGAAAACTTATGCATGTTCAAATGATCATTTGGTCCATGAGTGATATTTCTAAACTAAAATTATAATAGAATTCTTACCTTGCAACCTGCAGGAAAGCCCCAGCATAGGTATATCCTTGAATTCTTTGGGGAATCGTCTTATCTCATCCTTTGTTAATTCCAGTATATTGCCATATTCTACAAAGAGAACTTGATAGAGCCCACTTTCAGATTTCTCAAAGACCGTCGCTCTATACCAACCACCTGAAAATAAAAGGTATAAATGAAGGGAACAGTACAACTAATATCAGTAAAAATAATCAATAAACGACTAATCAACAAGGTAAAGCAATACTCAATTTATTGAATACTGAGGAGAAAAGAGTTTTGTTAACGATATAATTTTTGTTCAATATTTGCGCTCGAAATAAATATACCAAACACACACTGAACGCACAATTCATTGTTGGTGTATTAAATAATGCTTATGTCACAATAGTGAATCACAACATTAATTTTCCTTCATCAACTGAAAAAACGTCGGTTAAGTTAGTGAATGGGCTAAATCCGCAGAAACGTTTCGAAGATATATGAATTTTATTTCTCAATATTTCGAGAATACCGATAAAAAAATTTCTTTAGAAACTTCGGTATCGCAGAAACTAATCGCCACATCCTGCTGAAATTTTGTTTCTATAGATGAGGCATCAATACAACGAGTTATATAAAATTCAGCTTTTCCAAGCGAAAAGAAAATTCAGTTTCTCTGATCTGGCGATGAGAATAGTTTGAGTTACTAAACTGAATTATCATCTACTTGTTGTATTCATATTCCCAAATAACTGTTGGTAGGTCCAACTGTTATTTTGAATTCTGATTCCACATGTTCAATAAATTCAAGCTTTCCTATTTCATCTGTTCCTGCCACCGATCCACAAATATGAGAAAAAAATAAGTATCAAATATCTAGGAGTTGAACTAGATTACTCTCTAAATTTTGAAGCCCATTTGGATGTTTTACGTCTTAAATTAAATCCTAGAAATAATATCCTACAAAAATTAGCCAACGCTTCGTACGGCAGCCCTAGCCTTGGTTTTTTCTGCTGATTAATATTGTTGCCCCGCTTGGTCCAACTGTATTCATCTACAAAATATTGATGCACAGCTGAATTCATCTATGAGGATAATTACTGGAATTATTAGAACTACAACTACTCATTGGTTACCAGTGCTTCCAAATATTGCTCCTCCCCATATTCTCATTTCAAATACCTTCCTATATTCTGGTCGATAAGATTCCCAGAGTGAAGTCGCGTATACCTCTTTGGTTTATCTTCCTCAATTCGAATAAAAGTGACGAGAAAATTTGGTAATGTGAATGGAATATATGCGATTTTTACAACAAAAATTATAAAAGCACTGCCGTGAAGTCAGGAGCTTTTGAGCGCTCATACATCCACCTTGTAGGTAGATTCGATATCCAGTTTTGAAGATCAATTGAAGGAATTTTCGACAGCTGTCAAAAAAATTCTCAAACTTAGGCGAAACTCCAGACTTCATGTCAGTGCTTCAGCTGACCAATTTTTTTTTCGATGATTCGCTAGAATTTTTTACGGTATCTATGGTCTTGGTGATGCGATCTGTACAAAATTTCGCACGTAGTTTGAATACATTATCATTCAGCTAAGTGTAAAATTTCATTCCAATCCAATCAGTAGTTTCGGCATTATCAGGAAAAAAATATTTTGAACCGTCCATATTCACGGAACCCCAAGTCTAATTCTGCTCATTGATGAACGTGACCGCGACATTTGCGATCCAAACCTACCCTGAAAATTTCAAGTTCCTAGGCCTTTTCCTTCGGGAGTTATTATTTTCTATGGTTTTTATGGTTCTGGTCGTGCGATCTGGACAAAATGTTGCTTAAATATATCATTCTCGATTAAAATACAAATTTTATCTCGATCGAATCCGTAGTTTCGAAATCATCGAGAAAACAAAATTTCGAACGACCGTATTCAGGGAACCCCTAGTATAATTCTGCTCATTGATGAAAGTGAACGCAACATTTCAAATCCACACCTATCCTGAAAATTTCAAGTTCCTAGGCCTTTCCGTTCGAAAGTTATGATTTTCTAGAGTTTCTATGCGATCTGGAGAAATGTAGCTTGAATATATCATTCTCCATTAGTATACAAAATTTCGTCACGATCGAATCTGTAGTTTTGAAATTATTAAGAAAACTAAATTTCAAACGACCATATTTACGGAACCCCTAGTATAATTTTTCTCATAGATGAACGTGATCACGACATTCGAGATCCACACCTATCCTGAAAATTTCATGTCCCTAGGCGTTTCCGTTCAAAAGTTACAATTTTCTAGGATTTCTATGGTTCTGGTCATGCGATCTGGACAATTTCATATGTAGCTTGTACACCTCATTCTCCATTCGAGAGCAAAATTTCATCTCGATCAAATCTGTAGTTTCCAAGTAATCAGGAGAACAAAACTTTGAACGACCATATTTACGGAACGGAACCCCTAGTGGAATTTGGTCCATTAACAAACTTAACCGAGGCATTCGGGAATTGAACCCACACTGAAAATTTCAAGTCTCTAGTTTGTTCCGTTCGAGAGTTATCGTGCTTACGGCACATTTTCAGCTCAAAATTCGATCGTGACGAAATGATATAGCCCTCGTGTAAGTAGTACGATCGCTCAAAAAGCTAATTAATGTTCCTTCCAATAGAGTTCTTGGATTTGATCTTCCCAGGAAAGTATGGTCTCTTCTGAATTGTATAAGAACAGGTCGTGGATGTTGTAATAGTTTGCTTTTCAGATGGAATTCAGTTGAGAGTTCTAGTTGTGATTGCGGGGAGGCAGAGGAAACAGAGTAACAATTATAGATAATTGTCCTATATTCAAATCTCAGGATGGTTGTAGGGTTATACACGCAGTTGCTGTTTGGTTTTTGGAATGGGTGGTCACTTTTAAATAGATTTAATATATTGTAAATAATTTTCTTTCAGATTTGATTGTTTGGTACCTTGGAGAAGTATCTGATTAATGAAATCGTGGAGGAAGAAGAATATTCGTTTTGATGAAATATAATCTCCGATTCAACTTGCATACTATGTTTGTTTCATAATTTTAAGCGTCAAGCTGTCACATATAAACTTACTCTTGAAATTTACCATATAAAAATGATGAAAAGCACTGCCGTGAAGTCAGGAGCTTTTGAGCGCTTGTTCATCCACCTTGTGGGTAGATTCGCATTCTCCAGTTTTGGAAATCAATTGAAAAAATGTTGAGAACTGTCAAAAAAAAATTCGAAATAAGGCGAAAATCCAGACTTCACGTCAGTGCTTTAGGTGACCAATTTTTTTTTCGATAATTCGCTAGAATTTTCTACGGTTTCTATGGTCTTGGTGATGCGATCTGGACAAAATTTCACACGTAGTTTGAATACATTATTCTTCATCTATGTGCGAAATTTCATTCCAATCCAATCAGTAGTTTCGAAATTATCAGGAAAAAATATTTCGAACGGCCATATTCACGGAACCCCTAGTCTAATTTTGCTCATTGATGAACGTGACCGCGAAATTAGCGATCCGAACCTACCCTGAAAATTTTAAGTCCCTGGGCCTTTCCGCTCGAAAGTTATAATTTTCTATGGTTCTAGTCATGCGATATGGGAAAAATGTAGCTTGAATATATGATTCTCCATTAAAATACAAAATTTCGTCACGATCGTATCCTCAGTTTTGAAATTATCAAGAAAACTAAATTTCAAACGATCGTATTTACGGAACCCCTTGTCTAATTTTGCTCATTGATAAACGTGACCGCAACATTCGAGATCCACACCTATCCTGGAAATTTCAAGTCCATCCGAGTACAAAATTTCAGTAGTTTCGAAGTAATCAGGAGAAAAAAAATTTCGAACGGCAATATTTACGGAAACTCTGGTCGAATTCTGCCCAATAGGGGATTCCAACCTACCCTGCAAATTTCAAGTTTCTAGATCGTTCCGTTCGAGAGTTGTCGTGTATACGGACGGACAGATTAGAATATTTCGACGGATTCGTCATCAGTGAGTTGAAACTTGTCGATCGAGACCATTTTCGGCCTGAAATTCGAAAAATACAGACATCGTGACGTAATGATATACCCCTCGTGTAAGTAGAATGAGCGCTCAAAAAAGCTGTGCTGTGCTGCAACACTTTGTAATGATCTTATACTATCAAAACGGCAAAGGCTGAAAGTTAATTCATACTCCATGCCTTTTCTTTATGAATAGCCTTCAGCAACCGACCTTGCTTCGAAACGATCAACAGAATCATCTGCTTTCTCTTTCACACAAAAAATCCAACGATTATCAACAAGCTTTTCGCCTCATGGAAGAAATGTATTAATTATTGTATTTCTTGATCCATTGCCCTCTTCTATCAATTCGACTCTTTGGATTTCATTGCATAACTGAATGAATCTGGAAATGAATATTTAGCCAACAAGACGAAAGCCAAAAACGTGATGGCAATTTAGGAACTGAAATCTAAAAACTTCCGAATCACGTTCTAATTCTTCATTGTTGTTTCGCTGATCATGTTTCATCAGCTGATTCGCACATTCAAAATATTTCATATTCATTTCCTCATCTTCTTCTTTTACTTTTTGTATCAGCAACTCAACCCTTTTCCGAACAAGGAATTCTGTATTGGTTGGCGCGTTAGGCTCGTTATCGGTCTCGTGATCGATCCCGGGTTCGAATCCTCCGGGAAGAAA
Source organism: Aphidecta obliterata (assembly GCA_963966015.1). Classification (NCBI taxonomy): domain Eukaryota; kingdom Metazoa; phylum Arthropoda; class Insecta; order Coleoptera; family Coccinellidae; genus Aphidecta; species Aphidecta obliterata. The sequence goes on along the minus strand of OZ014427.1, from coordinate 26,173,792 downwards.
AGAAATTTTCTGACCTGAAGTAAGGTTCCACTATTCACAGTTGGGTAAACTATTAACAGTGCTGTGCCTGAGGTGGCGTAAGGACAAAGTAACAAAGTCTATACAGAACACAACCGGGTCTCGTAACTCGCACAAGCTCTGAGCTTGAGTCCTAGGAGAGTCGGGATATAAACATAAAACATAACCATTTAGGTAAGTAGTTAGTGAATTTTCACTTTTTGTGCGCTCGTACTACTTACACGAGGGCTATGTCATTTCGTCACGATGTCTGTATTTTTCGAATTTTGAGCCAAAAATGGTCTCAATCGACAAGGTTCGACTCACTGATGACGATTCCGTCGAAAAGCTCGAGTCTGTCCGTCCGGCCGTCCGTGTACACGATAACTCTCGAACGGAACGTCCTAGAGACTTGAAATTTTCAGTGTGGATTCAGTTCCCAAATGCCGAGGTCAAGTTCGTTATAGGGCAGAATTACACCAGGGGTTCCGTAAATATGGCCGTTCGAAATTTTGTTTTGCTGATCACTCCGAAACTACACATTCGATCGAAATGAAATTTTGCACTCAGATGGAGAATGACGTGTTCAAGCTACTTGCAAAATTTTGTATAGATCGCATGACCAGAACCATAGAAACCATAGAAAATTATAACTTTGTAATGGAAAGGCCTAGACTTGAAATTTTCAGGATAGGTGTGGATCTCGAATGTCGCGGTCACGTTCATCAATGAGCCAAATTAGACTAAGGGTTCCGTAGATATGGTCGTTTGAAATTTAGTTTTCTTGATAACTTCAAAACTACGGATTTGATCGTGACGAAATTTTGTAATTTAATGGATAATGATATATGCAAGCTACATCTTTTCCAGATCGCATGACCAGAACCATAGAAAATTATAACTTTCGAACGGAAAGGCCTAGGGACTTGAAATTTTCGGTATAGGTTCGGATCGCGAATTTCGCGGTCATGTTCATCAATAAGTAAACTTAGACTAGGGGTTCCATAAATATGGCCGTTCAAAATATTTTCCTGATAATTTCGAAACTACTCATTGGATTGAAATGAAATTTTGCACATAGATGAAGAATAATGAATTCAAACTACGTGGAAAATTTTGTCCAGATCGCATCATAAAGACCATAGATACCGTATAAAATTTTAGCGAATTATCTACACAAAAAACCACCTCAAGCACTGACGTGAAGTCTGGAGTTTCGCCTTGGTTTGAAAATTTTTTTGACAGCTGTCAAATTTTTTTTCAAAATTTGTTTCTAACACTGGAAAATGCGAATCTACCTACAAGGTGCATGAACGAGCGCTCAAAAGCTCCTGACTTCACGGCAGTGCTTTTCAAATTTTTTATTTCATCTAGTTGAGGGAACGAATTGCATCGGAAAGTGATGGGCTCGAAAATGATCGTTAGAAGGGAATTGGAGTAAGAAATGGAGATGAGTAATAATTTCGAACGGTTTCCTAGAATCATAATATATATTTCTTACATTTTCAGGTTTTCAGAACCCGATACCATACAGGTTATGAATGAATACTTTCGTTCATTCTAGCCAGGGAAACGGATTTGGAGGAAGAATTTGTATATTTGAACTTGAAAATGGGAAATGATGGGATGATTTTTCGAAAATTTCCCACGATAAGTTTTTTCTTGCTTCCGAAAAATTTCTCAATATATTATCCGACATAACAAGCTACTCCTATCAGATCAATAATTGAAAAATTATCATCTAGGCTTTAAATTTCTCGAGTCGTGATATTGGGGCACCAATGAAAAACATTAGGGTTTCCTGATATAAATTTCCCAAATTTCATCTCTTGAAATATTGATTCGCTTCTCGTTCTAAAAGGATTGATGTGATTTAGGTAATAAATGATTTTTGTAGTAGATTTGGGGCAATTAACTTTCCTCTTTCATATTTCCGAGAAACGCTTTGGACGCTAGACTGTTGATTTTTCCTTCATTTGATAAATGAAGTCTACATTGGTCAGAACTATCATTGACAATAATAATAAAAATTCGATTTTTTTGAAGGAAAAAAACCAATCCCTTTCTGATATTTTTCAGTTCATGTTTTCAGGACTTATAATTCGAAGTCAATAACTAAAATCAAATTTTGCTCACCTGAAATAAAAGTTTTCAAATAATATCTAAAAACTTTTCTATCATATAACCCTTTTCATTGCAAGTAACAATGAAAGTTTTTGAATGAAACTTATTTTTCTTCATTGCAATATTGAAATAATCGAAATTCATGAACTCACCCTCGAAATGAGCTAAAATCATTTCAGACTCTTCTGGTTCATATGGTACTGTGTCAGTTACTTCTATACAGGTACATCTGCTTAGCAGATCTGATTCTTCATCTTCGGTAGAAGTAACAGTTATGTCTGTAGCGTCTTTGAAATTCGTCACCATATAATCGGCTATTCCCATAGGTGCCTCGTAACTCTTCATATCCTCAAACATCACTCTTGTATCTTTGTCATCAGAGTTCTTCGCAACATCTTGAACCTTGCTAGATGTTCTTGAATTGTTTAATTGTTGAGTTGACAGGAATTTGCAAGTATCTGGATATATCATTTCCGATAAAGGTTTACCTTCCATGAATAAATCAAATTCTGGGCCACTTGCAGCCTGAAATGAAGAAAAAATGATTTAGCGCAATCAGCAATGGTATACGAGAATACATAATGATCGAGTCTTGGTATTGAATAGAAATATTCCGGTATTATTACTACTTGTTGAAAGACATTACCGATTTTTCATCATTAAAATAATTGATAATGCGAATTATCGAACTGGTTCACTCAGGGTATCACACTATGAATTGTTGTTATATAAGGGGGTAGCAGATTATTGCATTTGAATAATAATAACGTTTATTCGTGAAAATCTCAACCAAAAAACCAATTACATCCAAATTGTAATTTAAATATGAAATCAACAAATAAACAGGAAATGCAGAGCCGAAAGGGTTGGAAAGGAATGGGAGCAATCATAAGATAAATCGGCACTAAAAATGCCTACCAATCATCAAAAAAATGAACAATTGTTATGGGTTAACCATCCAATAAAGACAGAGAGGAAGGCGTCAAAGTCATTGCTTGAGCGGGATCGGAAGTAGACATATATCTTGGTGAACCTACTTCGACCTATTCTTTGTTTATTTATGTTCAGGAAAGAGCATCTCTTTTTCTCCAACATACTTTAATATCCCTATTATGCTTGAGACTTAATTGTTTTAAGTATCTGACGATATTTAAGTTGTAATTTAATATCATAATCGATTTAGTGCAGTACCTAAGTTACAGTGACATTTTCAATGGATTTTAGGGAAATGGTGAAAAATTGTTAGCTGTGTTCAATTTATACTATTATGTGTATTATTATTCCATAATATTATCATTATTTTCTAACTCTTAACTATTGGGTTTACTAAATACTTGTATCACGTGGCCTAAATTCGAATATGATATACATATGATTATAATTGAGGAGTTTATTTTAAAAACAACACAAAATGTTGTATGATCAAGAAAAACTATATGGACATCTGTTCAAATACTTCTAGGTGTTATTAATAGTGAGTTAATCATTCAAATTCTTCATAAAGTCGCTTTTCAAAATTCGTTTTTTTCATTAGATGTAGAAAAGTTAATACGTTGAATACTCAATCTAAAGGAAATATATCTGCTCAAGGTCATCATCATCAATCCTTATAAAATTATTTTGTAATCATTTCGACCAAAAACTGTAATAAACTTATTTTGTCACTCCAAACTATCGAAATCAATGTTTTCAAGTTGTGAAAATGTCAGAGATTATATTCACATAAACCTTCAAGAAAAGCCATCAGGAAACACTTAAGCCAGTCAAGCAATAGATTTCCTAGGCCTAAAAATTTGTCGTCTTATGCAACACTTATCAAGAAATTGTAAGCATGCAAACCAAATTGAGAATTCAGGTTACACTTAAGCGAGAGTTGTACAAACGGCCTTAACCAGTTAACCAAGAGTTCAAATATACTACTTACCACTGTGAACTTGGCATTATTTTTAATCATCTCCTCAAGTTTGGATGAAGCTTTGTCATCAAATTTGCTAGTGCTGTATCCCTTAAAGGGAGGAGATTCAATAAGTGTGGCTGGTAAGTTCGCTATTATTCTATTGGCACAATAGAGATTATTTATAGACACCTTATCATTTTTATGATAATCAATGAAGTGTACAGTTACTTGAGTATTTTCCACTTTTTCAACTCTAGCACGACATAATTTTTCCTCAGAACCCTCTTTTTTACAGAGAACTAGCTGTCCAGAAACCACATTTTTCACTACTTCCCCTGAAACAAAACCATGGTTATGCTATTGCAAAAAACTTGAATGAATTCAAATAAATACACCTTTATTTAGGTCATCTTAATTCTAATTCCCAAGAAAGCAAAGGGCTCCATGGAAACACCGTGGGTCCACAACAAAAACAGGCAGTGCGAATCCGGATACTTTTCAGGAGTTGATCAATTATTCTTTCTTCTGTACTGTAATTCTTGATATGTTTGTTTATATCCCGAATGTAACGGGTGGTTGTTTATATTTTACTCAAAAGCTATCTCAGAATATTGGTCCTATAAGAACGTTTAAATGGGCATATTTGGAGTATTTTTTATGGGCATTCAGAATTCAGTACTAAGAAATGCAAAAAGCATCGTAAACCCTGTGTTTTATTCTCCTAATCTGATTGCAAATATACAGGGTGTCCGGGAAAATGTGGGAAATCTCTCGGATTCAGATAAAACATAAATAAATAAGATGACAAGTTTCTATAATTTTTTTCCTAGCGGCCTCCTAAATGACGCCACTGAAAATTCATTTTACTGGAATAAATTTTAAACTCCTAAATATAATTTAATGAAAATTTGATATGATAAACAGTAGTGAGGACCTCTTAAAATACTTGGCCTTAAATTTAAATTAGCTCGTTTAGTTTACCCGGGGTGGACTAGGTTGTACATTTTAATGCTTACATTTTTAACACCCTGTATGATAAGGAGTCAAGAAAAACAAATTTGCATACCTTGAACATTAAGCTGAAGAAAAGGTACTCTTGTTCATTGTCGATAAAATGAACCTTTTTCGAAAAACAAAATAATGAAAGAAGTAACTTTTTTACTGCTATTAAAAAGAACCATGAATTCTAATTTTTTTTTGTCTGCAACAAAGTGTGATACGAAAGTCATTTAGGGGGCCGTATCTCCATAGGGAGGGCCACTAGGAAAAAAAATTATAAGAACTTGTCATCTTATCCTTTTATGTTTTATCTGAATCCAAGAGATTTCCCACATTTTCCCGGACACCCTGTATATATACTTTATTGAGGTTATCGAAAAATAAAGATTTTTTCGTCTAAATCTGAGGCTGCTGTAGAACGTCACATGACGAAAAAAAATTACAATATGTAGATTGCCAGAAACGGAACCATTCTCTGGCCTCCTAACATTCCCTATTGGATACTTTCTTGTGGGGATATTTAAAATCTAAGGTTTATATGGACCGTTCTCGAAATATTGAAGATATTCAAATCAGAATAGAGGAAGGAATTGATAATCCCAACAATCAACCAGAAATATTAAGGAGAACCCTCGAAAACTTGATGAAAATATATCGCGTTTTCGAGAAGAAGAAACGGGCTTTCTGACGGTACCCGTAATGTTCCCTATTTCGAATTCCAAACGTATGAAAATAACGTTCGGAAAAGGTTGAAAAACGACGAACGTCCAGGGCGGTCGAATTTTCATCCCAAATGACTCCTTAAATGTAAATCCAGGCCGATCCCACGGACGGTTTTCGTAAGAACTCGATTTGAAAGAGGGCGATTTTGACACCTCGAGAAGATCCAAAATAAATTTCGTCAATGAAAGGAGGGGGCCATTTCGAACACTCAATTTGAATTTTTCTTAATAAATAAATAAAACAAATACCAGTTGTTCTTTTAACTACGGCTACTTTGATATAAAAAAAATCGCAGCAGTGTCACGTGGCGTAGAGGAAAAAATCTATATTTTTGCCTTTTCTAGTCTGAATTCTGAATACCTTTGAAAAATACTTTATATTTGCCAATTCAAACGTTTTTGCGAGACCAATGTTAACTGAGATAGCGATTGAGTAAAATATAAATAATCACCCAGTACACTTGTCTTCAAAATGCGTACACCTTCAAAATTTGGATCTGTGATCAACAGCATAAATATAATTTAGGCAAAATAATATCTGGGACTGCTTATTCTCTTCCGTCAATAAATTTTTTTGGATCTTCTCGAACAAGGTTTCTATTCTATAGGACAGTGCTTTGATCCAATTCACACTGAGTATAGCACCACTCCTCTTCTTATTCAGAAAGGATAAAAACTTTCTCCAGTTATGTCAGTCATGACATTTTGACTTTTCAAAACTTCACATGTCAGATGGGATGATTGATTACAACCCAATTTAATATAAACAAAAATTACGAAAAGCACTGCCGTGAAGGCAGGAGCTTTTGAGCGCTCGTACATGCACCTTGTAGGTAGATTCGCATTTTCCAGTTTTAGAAATCAATTGAAGGAATTTTTGACTGCTGTCAAAAAAATTCTGAAACTTAGGCAAAACTCCAGACTTCATGTCGGTGCTTCAGCTGATCAATTTTTTTCCGATAATTCGCTAGAATTTTCCACGGTATCTATGGTCTTGGTGATGCGATCTGGACAAAATTTTGCACGTAGTTTGAATACATTATTCCTGAGCTAGGTGCATAATTTCATTCCAATCCGATCAGTATTTTCGAAACTATCAGGAAAAAAATATTTTGAACGGCCATATTTACGGAACCCCTAGTCTAATTTTGCTCATTGATGAACGTGACCGTGAAATTTGCGATCCAAATCCACCTGAAGATTTCAAGTTCCTAGGCCTTTCCGTTCAAAAGTTAGAATTTTCTATGGTTTCTATGGTTCTGGTCATGCGATCTAGACAAAATATTGCTTCAATATATCATTCTCGATTAAAATACAAAATTTCATCTCGATCGAATCCGTAGTTTCGAATTTATCGAGAAAACAAAATTTCAAACGACCGTATTTACGGAACCCCTTGTATAATGTTGCTCATAGATGAACGTGATCACGACATTCAAGATCCACACCTATCCTGAAAATTTCAAGTTCCTAGGCGTTTCCGTTCAGAAGTTACAATTTTCTATGGTTTCTATGGTTCTGGTCATGCGATCTGGACAAAATTTTACATGTAGCTTGAACACCTCATTTTCCATTCAAATGCAAAATTTCATCTCGATCAAATCTGTAGTTTTTAAGTAATCAGGGAAACAAAACTTTGAACGGCCATATTTACGGAACCCCTGGTGGAATTTGGCCCATTAACGAACTTAACCGAGGCATTTGAGATCTGAACCTACACTGAAAATTTCAAGTCTCTAGGTTGATCCGTTCGAGAGTTATCGTGCTGACGGCCGGACAGACTCGAATTTTCCGACGGATTCGTCATCAGTGAGTCGAACATAGTCGATTGAGACCATTTTCGGCTCAAAATTCGAAAAATACAGACATCGTGACGAAATGATATAGCCCTCGTGTAAGTAGTACGAGCGCTCAAAAATGAGTGTACGCTGAAGTTTTCAAAGCAAGTGTAATTGTATGAAAATCGTGATGAAATATATGGACCTCCATCCCTCTGCTTTGCTGAGGCAGTTAGGGGTACAGAGTATCCATCAGACAACCAGTGACCTCCAGAGCAAAAAACAAAAGGCGCCATTGATAGCGATTATTATGCTTCAATAACTAACTTACTTTTCCAATTCTTTATCTCCATATCAACTTCAACTAATTTTGAATGATGTTCCTTGTTACGTAAATATAGTTTTCCATCACAGTGAGCGATTATTTTCACGAAATCTTTGTCCACCCATTCCTTAGAATACTTTATTTTATCTACAATAATTGGTTCTGAAGGTTTTTGAAGTTTATCAGTATTCGTTTTATTTTTAGCTCTCTGAACTAGAATGGTGGAATCTTCATACTGGAAATTAAAATATATTTCATTTCTATACTCAAGTAGAGAAGCTGCCTAATATTGAAAAATTCGAATGATTGTGTCAATTGCATTACTGTTCTATATGACCTATGAAAGGGAAGACACAGCGTACAGAGCGAGTATTTGACTTGTTACATCCATTTAATATCTACATAAAGTCGAAGAAAATCTTTTTAGGGTTCCATACCCAAATGCCGAGGATATCATTATGTATGTTGCAACCATTTTACTCAGAGACTATTGGCACTATATAGGTGAAATTCTCTGAACCTCAATTTATAAAATCTACTCGCCATATACTGCTGATATTTTGTATACATATGGGGCATTGATGAAATGATTGTTCACCGTTTTAAGTGAAAACAAATTTGGGTTTTTTTGTTCGGATGTTGAGAAGTTTGATATATTTAATATTAGGTGTACAACTTTGCTTCCGCCGTTTTTTTCCGGAAATTCGATGCTTCATTGTAAAAAACTGGTTGAACATTTATGATTCTAAGTATTGTCCATCGTTGGCCACTACTTTCTCCCATCTTTCAGGCAGTATACGAATCCTGCGTTGAAAAAACTGGTCATCTTGTGAATCTATCAACGAATTGATCAAATTTTTTACTTCTTCATAAGGCCCGAAGTGCTGGTCAGCCAGGCCGTGTGCCATTGATCGAAACAAGTGATAGTCCGAAGGAGCAACTTCTGGAGAATACGGCGGGTGGGGTAGGACTTCCCATTTCAAAGTTTTCAAGCATGTCTTGACCACTTTTGCAACATGGGGTCGAGCATTGTCATGCTGTAAAATCACTTCATCATGTCTCTCGTTGTATTGCGGCCGTTTGTCTTTCAATGATTGGCTCAAACGCATTAATTGCGTTCGATAACGATCGCCTGTGATTGCTTTGATCAAGTAATGCCTCCAATTCTGCATCTTCGAAAACCTTCTCTCTTCCACCGCCATGCTGGTCTTTGACGTTAACATCGCCGTTCTTGAAGCGTTGAAACCACTCTCGGCACGTTTTTTCACTAAAAGCTGCCTCGCTATAGGTATTTGAGAGCATTCGATGACCTCAGCCGCAGATTTCTTCATGTTAAAGCAAAAAATTAAAAATTCCCGCAAATGACGACAATTCGGCTAGTAAACTGACATGTTTAATCGAGAAAAACTTTATGATGCAGACACAAATCGACTAATATTTCGATGGAGTTATGTTTACAAATACCTAAGCTTATTGTATGACATCTACGATCTATTTATTTCAACTACCACTTACTGCTACAGCCAGCTATTGCAAAACGGCGGAAGCAAAGTTGTACACCTAATATATGTATTTCATCTCCTGAAGTTTAAATAAATAATGACATTAATATTTGTCACACCGTTTCGTTCACAGAATATGTTTCAAAAATTCTTGAAATTTGGCAAACTCTGATATCTCAAATTTTGGTTGAAGATATCGTGAAATAAAAAATTTCTGGTGTATACGATCAAATACATCCATTTTCCATTATTTCAAAGCATTTTCCTACATTGTCGAAATAAAATGACGCGAAGACCTCAAATTTATCCATTGGAAATATAATAATAATATGGAAATCGTAAACCACAACAAATTCAAGTACTCAATTGAAATTTCAACTTACCTGCTTTCTATACTTCACTGAAAGAATCTCTTCCATTTCCAGTTTTTCTGCGTTGGAACCTTCAGGTCTTGATAAAATAATTCGAACAGCCTGGGCAGGTATTGATTTTAATTCATCAGGGAGCTTTCTTACTTCAGATACAACAGCATCATTACCAAAATCTAGGAAATGTACCAATACAGGATTGACTCTTAGTACAATTACACGGTACCTGAAATGACTTCATTCAATAAAACCCCCCTCAAATTTAGGTTTATTATTTCCAGAAATAAACCTTGTTAATCAGTTTGAGGTAATGAAATTTCTAACAGTTTAGAAATTTTCAGTTTTGGCAGGAAATATAAGAGCTAATTCAATGACATTTGGAAAATTCAGTTGTTATTCGGTCCTGATCCTAACGTGAGAATATGATTCATGAATTTCAAAATTCATCAGGGATGAAATTAAAAAATAGCGAGAAAAAACCAATATACAATCCTGACATTCGATATGTGTATTGGTATGATGACTCAATTCGAAGCAGTGGCGTAGTTGTAGCGCCTTCGCCTCGTGAAGGTGTGGTCCCTGGTTTGAATGCTCCAGTCAGGTAAGAAAACCTGGAGCACTGTTCAATCATTCAATGTTGGGTAAACCATTTACATACTGTGGTGTGCCTCAGGTGACGTAAGCAAAAAGTAACAAAGCCTACACAGAATATAATCAGATTTCCTGGCTGAGTTTGAGTTCAGCTGGTTGGACAGACAAAAAATCTCAACTTCTTTCACAGAATACATACAAATATTTTTTCAAGGGATCAAGTTGAAATAATTCATGATCATTAATGGAATAAAATAAAAGAAAGTGACTTGAAAATAATAATACACAATAAAATTTTATATTCGCAGTTTTATACAGGGTGTCTACTTTTTAAAGGGCCAAACTTCAGTGAGAGATCATACATGAGATTTGCAACAAAAAATGTCATATAACACATGGTCGAAATGTTGACGGTTATTCTTCAATTTACCATTTCTTGATTTCAAGGAATATTTCAAGTTTTTCCATCGAATCAATTATACTTCAGTTATCCTTGTAGTCTCATCAAAGTTGACCACATATTTGGAAACAGCAATGAATTTGCTACAAGTTAAGAATTTCTGTGTGCCAAAAAATTTTGTATTGCGGGCGTGGTAAGGAGATGAATAACACGATCCTGAAGTGAGCAAAACCAGCCTTATTTTTTCAATGGTTTTATCGATTGAATCATTAATTATGGGCATGTTTTCTTACCAGCGAAAAATACCCCATTTAGTGTGCTTTCGAATGACATATCCAATGTTGTGCTTGCTGCTTGTCTTCTGCCCTTGCTGACAAGATAACAACAAAAAAGTTGAAATATTCCAAACCTTGATTTGCTCTATTTTGAAGCTCTTTATGATTGAATATTAGCGTAATTTTCATGGAAATCATGAATTTATCTGTCGATTCAGAATAATTCGAAGGAATAAACCAAATTTTAATAATACAGATTTTATGAAAACATGTGAAGAAAACAGACTACTACTACTTGTAACAATTGTTCAAAATGCCCACCGCCTTGTTCAATACCTTTCACGCATCGTTTTCGCACTGAATCTACAACAGCACAACACAAATTTATTCTTTTCGATCAGATCGTCTCGAGTTTGAACGGGAATTCGTTATACATTTTCTTCCAAGGTGTTCTAGACATAAAAATCCAAAGGCGTAAGGTCGGCGCTCTTTGGTGGCCATCTCACCGGGCCGTAAAATACATTGCACCCCCAAACATTAATTTATCAAGTCCCGCAAATTCCGGCGTTGGGAGTCATGAGAGGTGAACTTTTCGGACCAGTAATACTTCCCGATCACCTCAACGCTGAAGAATTCATAACATCAATCCAAAGCAGCTTAACGGACATATTGGATGAAATGCCCCTGGCTAACAAAATAATCTGGTTTCAAATGGATGGCTGCCCAGCTCACAATAGCCGGAATATACGCGCCTTAATGAATGAATATTTCGGAGTGCTGCAGAAATGCGTCAGAAACGTTGTGAACTTCGCAGGGTTGTAGATTCAGTACCAAAACGATGTGCAAAATGTATTGAATAAGGCAGTGGACATTTTGAACAATTGTTATAAGTGGTAATCTGTTTTCTTTACATGTTTCATGAAATCTGTATTATTAAAATTCAATTTATTCTTTCAAATTCTTTTGAATCGACAGATTAATTCATGATTTCCATGAGAATTACTGCAAAATCATTAAGAGCTTCAAAACAGAGCAAATTTAGGTTTGGAATATTTCGACATTTTCGTTGTTATCTTGTTAGCCATGATATTAGGGCAGAAGACAAGCAGTAAGCACTAAAGTTGATATGTCATTCGAAAGCCAACTAAATGGGGTATTTTTGACTGGAAAGAAAACATGTCCATAATAAATGATTTTTCATCGATAAAACCATTGGAAAAATATGACTGGTTTTGTTCACTTCAGAATCGTGATATTCATCTCCTTACCACGCCTGCATTAAGAATTTTTTTGGCACAGAGAAATTCTCATCTTGTAGCAAATTTAATGCTATTTCCAGATATGTGGTCAATGTTGATGAAACTACAAGGATAACTGAAGTATAATTGATTTTATGGAAAACATGAAATATTCCGTTAAATCAAGAAATGTTAAATTGAAGAATAACCGTCAACAGTTCGACCATGTGCTATATGACATTTTTTGTTGCAAATCTCATGTATGAACTCCTCCTGAAGTTTGGCCCTTTTAAAAGTAGATCTTTTATAAGTATGTATATGGTTGAAAAATCAGTTTTTGTTTCCATCTTCATGGAATTTTTGTGTAATTTGAATGAAAATTAGTAATTTTTTGTTATTCGATAGCATTCAATAACATTTGAACAATTTGCTAGAAAGGTAAAAAAGAACTGTTACTCATGAAAAATTTCACCGTTATCCTCATTTGATGTTCAATGTTTTTTATCCCAACTCTCCTAGGTTTCGAAAACTGATTTTAGTCCGGAAATTCGTTTGTTTCTATCTTGGCTTTGTTACTGTAACCTTACTCTATCTGAATGCCTTGAATAGAGAACTGATTTTTCTCGATCACAGGTCGAACACACTACCCCTGCTACTTGAAGGTGTTGAATCATGACTCCTTTTGAATTTTGACAAAGTTTGCAATATCATATTTTGAATTTATTTTAATTACCATAGCTCATCTTCCTTGTTCATGGCTAAATAACACTCGTTGAGTTTTGGTTTAACAACACGAGCATCATCTGACATCTCATAGCATTTCATCATAACATCATCTACTATATCGTTATTTTCCACTAACTGCACCCAATACTTCAGCTTCTCATTTTTTGATTCAATGTAAACAACTTTAACCTTAAATTGAAATGTTAATAAATACTCCTTATTAGAGACAATGGATAAACTCACTTCTTTAATATCTGGTTGCAATTGAATCCTTTCCAATTTGAGATCTGGTATTTTGACATACTGTTGCCCCTCCTCATTCTCACTGGTCGATCTAGAGTCACTATTTGCTCTCGAATTTTTTGCATTTTTGTTTTGTTCATGTCGATTAGATGTTGTTAAATGCGACGGTCTTTTATAAGAGTCAACAAAATCAGAATTAGTCTGTTTGAAGTTATCTGCAAAAATAAAAATAAATGAATTCATCAATATCCTCAGAGGCTTGTTCAGGAAGACAACTGATGAACTTCCATTATTTTTCCAGCTATGTATTACTACATCAAACGGAAGATAAATTAATTTTCACGAAAAATTTCTCAATGATTCTGAACTTGAAACATATTCTTGGCTAAAAAATTAGAAAAAGGATACCTAACTTTGATAGTGTATACCTCAATGAGCTGAGATAAAATCAATGAGAGAAAGAAACTAATAGCAAAAATCCAAAAATGTGTTTTTTCGTCCAAACAGACAAAAGAATCAACTTGCTTCTCCACATTGACAATTCTTTCGGAAATTTTCCATACCTACACCATGAAAGCTATAGATAACGGAGCTAGTTATGTATAAAAATAGAAGTGCTTCCCCTCCTGAAATTGGAAGTAATACAAAAAAGCTATGTACAGACAATTCTAACTGTTTCAAGATCAGATATAATTTCAACAATTTAAATAAAAATCCATTTTGTTTACCGTTTTGTGCATGTGGTAGTCGCAAATCACTCCTACTGAAATTATTTGCCTTATTGTTTTGATGCATACCTCCGAAATTTTCAGACTTATTGGGTGGAGGTAAAGTTGGCTGATTGAAGTACATCTTACTTTTCCTCAATTCCGCAGGATCCAACAATAACCTTCTTCCAAGAACTCCGGCCGGAGATATGTCATTAGCAGGTGTTGAACCATTAGACATTAATTTTCTATGACACCTGAAACCATCATAAATAAAGTTAAATCAAGTATTATTTTCTGATATGCAAATGTGGCTATTTTAGAATGATGAATCTACTTCATCTGGCTCATTTAGTAAGGTTCATCATGATCGTATAACAACAAATGTTATAACTGCCTCAGTACACAGATAAAAAGTAAATATTTCAGTGAAGAAATGTTATCTTCCAATGGTTCTGCAATATATTTGATTCTCTTGAAATCGCAGAAGCTTTTTAGCGATAAATTATTCTAAGTTGAAAAACGACAGTTGGTAGTGGTTACTCCTGGATGAAAAATATGCTTTAACTAACAATTATTGCGATTGACTTCTGGGTAATGCTTTAATGAATACCCCGTATGTATCCAAAATACAACAGTTTAGAGTTATTCTGAAAAAAGTGACAAATGCAGCTGTTTTGATGTGAATTATAATTTTTAGTGACTGTACGCTGAACAAATCACTTCCTTCATCACCTCTACTGAATTATTTACAGGTTATGCAAAAATCTAGGTCCAAAAAGTGAATAAGAAAAATTAAAAACCTGAATCGTTTATATGAAAATCCAATTTTACTATGATGTTTCAATTTTGTCTAGTCCTAGCACCCTTCTGAAATCATGGAAAAACTCATTTTTCCCAACAAAAAAATACAGAATGTGAAAAACTTTAGATTTTAGGTATGATACATGCTGACTCAGAATAGTCATAATCTAACCAGATGACGAAATAAAAACTTTGTATCTCCGGCACAAATCTTTTAGCAGTTATGATTTTCTGAAAATAACTCTGCAATGACCCATTTAACAAAAATGCAAAATATGTCAAAAACTATGCTGGATAGATGCAGAAAAGTTGGCATTTAAAATTACTATCATGACATTAATGTAGAAATATACTCACTCTTCAATTGTTTTGTAAATATCATCATTATTGATTCCTCTCAAATCTCTTTGTATTAGAAACTCTCTGGCAGCACCTAACAAATATAAACGGAATTCATCGAATATCATCCTGAAACAAAAAAAATTCAAGTCCTGTGCCTTGCACCATATTCAAATTTTCTCACGTTTTTCCAACTGCACGCTGATAATCAGCCTTAGGAAAAATATGGTAACCTGTTTTCCTAATTTCAGGCAATGGAACAAATATTGATCCATCTGATTTGATCAAAACATTCAAGCTTCGACCATGGATATCCACATAGTCTGAACTGGTTGAATATTTGTCACTCATGTTTGGGCCGAAATTCTGAAACAATAATGAGATACTATTTAGGAAGTAAAACATTTTCGATATTTTCCTTGAAATTAATATTAAATTTTTTTTAATAACTGGGCACTAAACACTATTTATTTATGCTGTGTAATACTCGCGAACATAAATGAAGATTGACGATCTTCAAACAATTCATCTACAGCAACAAGGTGCATCAATTGGTGAAAATATAATTAAAATGCTGCAATAAATTGATTGACAAAAAAAAATCTCAATCAATATCACTTGCCCCTCGTATCACTGGCACAATAAGAGAATAAACTGTTTTTATGATGAAAAAAACTTACGTTTAATATTCAGAATATAATACGCGGAGGAGAGGTAATCGGTTCGGCAAATAGCGGAATACTCTTCAACTCTTCTCACAGATATAATTTAAAATTTGTAGAAAAATTAACAGTTTAATCCACAGTAAACACTAACGAAAATTGTGGGTTAGTTTATGTAAAGAACTCTTGTTGGTTAGGTTCAGTGTTGCCAATGGCGTTCCACCGAAAAATCCGAATTTTCCGTAAAAAAACAAAAAAAAATCCGACGCATCTGTGAAAATATCCGAAAAAAATCCACCTGATCATCGAACCATAAAATGAACTCAGAAGACAAAATAAAAATACTTGACAAGCTTCGTATAGTTGTCGACTGTGCTGTCACCTGAAGTTAATGAGTTACAAAGCTTGTTCAAATCTAGTATTCTGAGTATTCTGTAATTGATGGAGATTGAACTTCGGTAGTGATTTGATATTTGATGGATTTTTGGTGGTTGAAAGATAATAAAAGGCGCAATATTCTAAATGGGATTGACATGGTCATTATTATTTATATCCAAAATAACTTTTTTACTTCAACTGAAAACAAACTACCAAGTCTTATAATTCGTACCAACTATATTTTTCTCTAAAATAACCAGAAGTATTGAATGGTATATTGATTATGATTGACCATAATTCCGACTAGATTAGGAAATCAATCATCCTTTCAAGTTTGTTCAAAGAAAGATGAAATGTAAAGATAAATATATATGAATTTTCAACAAAGCTCTAAGCACCAGATACGTTTATTCAGAAAACTTAAATCAAACGATTTTCGTTCCTTTATTCTGTTCTAAAGAATGAATATGAAAAGAGACGATAAGCGGTTACAACAATTTTTATGGCTTCGCCACTGAGTAATATTTGAATGAGTAAATGTAATAAATACTTGGACTTTTTGGATAGGGAATTCGAACAACTGAACTGCATGATCTATTGCCTAAGTTCATAAATTGAATTATTAATTAAAGTTTTCTTGTGAAAATCTCTCGAAAGTACGTGTCGTTTCAAAATATCCGAAAAAATCCGAAATATTTTGAAATCCGAAAAATATCCGCAAGAGGCAAAAAAATCCGCAATTCGGATAAAAATCCGCCGATTGGCAACACTGGTTAGGTTAGTTGTTAGTTCTTCTTCACTCCTTTACAATGTGCTGTGTTTGGTTAGTTAGGGGTGCGTTCTTATTCTAATCAAATTAGCTCAACGATTAGTCGCAAATATGTTCAATTGTCTTTATTCTCATCTAATTTCGATCGACCAATTCAATTGAGGCTATTTCAATCTCAATTACAATAGGGAAAAACCACAAACCGCGAGATAGCGCTGAAAATGAAAAAATGTCGGCCCGAGAGGTGATCAAAATATTCCGACTTTCATTACAAGTAAATCAAATATTTCTTATGAGATTGCGGGATTGATAATAATGTCTGTGAAAGTCGAGATAACCACTTCGGACATTTTTGATTATGTGGGTGAACGTGAACGTGAATGTGATAGCAAATGACCACTAAATAGAAAATTATTGAACTTACGATAAAAAAAATCTTTTATGAAGTGCTTGCAGCAATGACAAAATTAATATATTCTTTGAGATACGTTTCCCAATCTCCAAGATTGTCTGCCATTTTTAACTGCCTTGGTATTCAGCGGCAATTTATGCAAAGAAATTTCAAAAGTATTATATGATGAGCATTGAGGAACAGAGCACATTTTTCGTGATCTTATTCCCACATTACTTCTTACAATCCCCTGCATTTCCAGATCGTATACATAGTTTATTTGAAACAATGGTCCGTAAAATATCATCCAAATATATTACTTTCGATACATAAATGACTTAAAATTATACAAATGATAATAATTCATATTTCTCCCATATAAACTCACACAAGTTAGTTTGTCTCTCGAGTATTTCAAACGATTAAAATTAGGCGGTGGGTTCGGACTGGATTTTCTGTTTGGGAGAGCTTGAGTCCTTTGGGATGAAAATTCGACCGCCTTCGATCCCCGTGACGCCGCGGACCAAGGGCGGTCCTACGGGGGGGTAACGGGGGTAATTACCCCCCCCCCCCCAGAGCACTGGAAAATTTCATTTAGGAGAAGAAGACCAACAAGAGAATAATATAATAATGAAATAAAATTAACAGAAAAAAAAATTTAATCAGAAAAATCAGTAAAATAAATGAAAAATTCTGAAGTTTAACTTTCAGTCGTACGTTTTATTTTTGAAGATCATATTGCATAAAATGTATAAGTGTTGAGTCTGTTGTTTGATAAGATTGATACCTAAACTGCTCATGTTGTTTCATGAGGGGGTAATCGATAAAAAATCTCGTCAGGTGTACGTCAAGCCTTGGCGATAATTCTGAAACTTTATATTTTGGGGTAATTAATTAGCCCATTACCCCTCCATACCTACGCCCTTATGTTGTTCAGCCTGAAGAAGAGAACATTTCTTTTCCGAACGATTTTCTGATTAAGAAGGTGTTGGATTCGTGAGAACGTGGCAATTAGAATTGGGAAGTTAGTAAAAAAATGTATAAAAAGTACTGCCGTGAAGTCAGGAGCTTTTGAGCTCTCTTTCATCCACCTTTCAGGTAGAATCGCATTTTCAAGTTTTAGAAACCGATTGAAAATTTGTTTAACAGCTGTCAGAAAAATTTAAAACTGTGTAGAACTTCAGACTTCACGTCAGTGCTTTAGGTTTCCAATTTTTTTTCGATTATGCGCTAGAATTTTATACGGTATCTATGGTTTTGGCAATGCGATCTGGACAAATTTCGCACGTAGTTTGAGTACATTATTGTCTATGTGCAAAATTTCATTCTTATCCATTCAGTATCATAAAACAAATTTTTTGAATGGCCATATTTACGGAACCCCTAGTTTTATTTTGCTCATCGATAAACATGCCCCCGACATTGGCGATCCAAACCTGAAAATTTCAAGTCCCTAGGCCTTTCCGTTCGAAAGTAATAATTTTCTATGGTTTCGGTAATGCGATCTGGACAAAATGTAGCTCAAATATATCATTGTCCATTAAAATACAAAATTTCGTCACAATCGAATCCGTAGTTTTGAAATTATCAAGAGAACTAAATGTCAAACGAACATATTTACGGAACCCCTAGTCTAATTCAGCTCATTGATGAACGTGTCCGCGATATTCGCGATCCAAACTTATCCTGAAAATTTCGAGTCCCTAGGCCTTTCCGTTCGAAATACCCCCCCCAGAAATTCAGCCTAGGACCGCCCCTGCCGCGGATCAAAAGCCTATATAAAAGGAAAAAGGTAACTTTGCGTTTTCGAGGGGAAGAAACGGGCTTTCTAAGGGTGCCCGAAAAGTTCCCCAATTCAAATTCAAACGTACGGAAAATGCGTTCGGAAAAATCAAAAAATGACGAAAACGCAAAAAGTTACCTTTTTCCTTTCATATAGGCTTTTGATCCGCGGCGTCACGTGGATCGAAAGCGGTCGAACCTTCATCCCAAAGGACGCGAGGTCTCCCAAATAGACAATCCAGCCCGAACCCACCGCCGATTTACGCAAGAAATCGATTTGAAAAAGTCCTATTTTCGTTCTCCAGAAAGCACGAAATGAATAACGTCGATCATAGATATTACTTCCACAAGCTCTGAGCTTCTGAGGGGTAAGGGGTCTCACAGATACCTAGGAGAGTCGGGCTATAACCAAATAAACAAACAAACAAACAAACAAACAAACAAACAAACGAACAAACAAAATAAAATATTCAGAAATTATTCAAAACTAGGGAAAAAACGTTTCCTGAGGCAGGGAAATCTACTCTTCCTCTAAATCCCTTTCACTGGCCAGAATGAACGAAAGTATTAATTCATAACCTGTATGGAAATTTTGGTTCCGAAAACCTGAAAATGTGACAACTTGCCGAAATTGATCAAAAATTCCTAGAAACTGCATATGGATGTTGAAGAAACGTATAAGGATTTGTTTTTCATTCATTTCAGCCCTTGGATCGGTCTATTTTCAACCAAAATGACCGTCAAAGTTTGGAATAATTATCGTGAGAAACGTCAGAGGATATCAGCTGTAATCTTTGGACTTGTTCACTTTGTCAAAACAAATTGAATTTTTAACCTTAGCTCTTTCCTTTCACATGGGAAACCTTGAAAGCTGAATTTCGACATTACTTGTTTAATTGATACCTCATATTATGTGTATCATAATTTCAGCATTTTTTTATCGTCTTCCAGTCGCTGTAAAATTTCAAATTCCTCTGTGTTCTCCTCTTCAATGACATTTGTCTCCAGTTCTTCCAGGATTTCGGGGTCAAAAGTACCGTCTTCATTGATATCACTCTGATATGTTAAAGACAAGGTATTAAAACAAGCTTGCCCATTGCACTGGCCGCAAGCTGAAGAACACTGCAACCCTGCTTTTCTGCATCCACATCGCGAACCACAACCATTCTTGCAGTTGCAGAATATTGTGTTGAGCAATTCCTCTGGAGCTGGTGGTTTCATAACGGGTTCCAGGAATGGCAGGAAATCATCACGCATTATCCAACACAAATTCTGGGGTTTTAACTAACTAACTAGTCTGAACTTGATAATACACACGGCTGAAATGCTGGGAAGCTGCTGCACTCGTTGGTGGAAGATTTGATAACTGCACAGGTTTATTCAGTTTTGTTGACTTGATGAACTGCGCATAGCGAAGACGATCGATACAGTCTTTAGATTTTGGTGCATTATAGATGCCAACAAGGTTCGCACTCCATTCTCAAATAATGATTAAACCGGGCAATTTTCTCCTTCAAATGCTGCAGCCATTTGATCCAAATTCGGAAGTTTCTCGAGTGTTTTTAGAAAAGTTTTCCTCTCCAATAGTTTATAAATTTTATACGCCGTGTTTTCAATCGGGACTACAGGTTGACCTCGAATGATACTCTTAATAGTTGAACACTACGCGCTCTGTCCTCTATCTCGAAAATGGCTCGAGATATACAAAATTTATTCCAACAAAAGTTGTAGAGAATTTTATTTTCTACAATATTTATAATAAACACAAATAGCGTTAACGCATAGGAAACGAGATAGTTGCAATAAATGTGTAAAAAAAATCGATTTTTTGACCTTTGACCATGGAATATCGGTAGTCGCGGACACCCTACGATAAGTAGGTTTTGAGGCAAGTTTGAAGGTATCAAAATAAAGGTTTCTACAAGTTTATAGCCGATGATCTCTCATTCCCAGGTGAAACCCCTAATATGTATAGTAGTAGTAGGTACCTACTTATTTTCTTGAAAATTTCAAGGCCTTCGGGGCCATTATACCTGCTATACCTAGGCAATATGAGATATTCCATCCAAAAAGGGGGTAGAATGAGTTTTAATTTGACAGATCTTATCTTGTACGAAAAATTCTTTCGGTCAATTTTCACATGTTTTATTCAATATAAGGATCTACTTCTATTTATATAATTATAAAATAAAGGGAATAATGAAATATACTTAAATATACAGCAATAAGTTTATTTGGCTACTAGTTTTGGTCATATCATAAAAATTTTAAATTTAGCCTCATGAGACCTGACTTGTAACTATAATATTCAATTATCAGTTAGGTCTTATCAGTTGCTCTTTCAGCTCTCTTCACCCTTTTGTACCTAGCCAATTCACCTGCATAACCCTGTGGTAGCGCTCCAAAAAGCTCAGCATCTGATATTTCAGTTAGGAGTTGTTGTTGAGGTTCTCTGAACTCGCCTTGAACGTACCGCCTATTTCTAGATACTGGCAAGTAACTGTTGAGTCTATCTTTATTCGCGTAATAAAAAGGAGATTTGTTTTCAGCAAACAATGATCTCGAATATGTATCTCTTTTATCTCTATCGTAACTATTGGGATCATTCGCAAAGTCCTCAAAATCACCATCTCCTTCTTCATCATCTTCGAAAGAGAACGAACTCTGCTGGCTAGATCTTTTAGAACCCTGGCCATCTTGGATGAGTGGAGATTCATTTTGCTCAAACTCTTCGGCTTCATCTATTTGTGGAGCATTGTTGTGAAGAAATGATAAGGATGGCCAATACCATGATCGCTTTCGACGTACATTTTGCTGGTATTCATCAGGTTGAATGTCCCTTTTACGTCGCTTCCATTGTGCTGATAGCAAACTTGCATTTTGTACTATCAAATTATTTTTGTTCACAATTGAATGAGTTGAATTATTCAATTTTGCAGAGTGGCTATCAACATAGCTCCGGGTAGTCGAATCAAGCTCAACCCCTTCAGTGACATTTCCGTTGACAGTATTATTAGAAATTTTCATTTCGTTCAGAATTTCAACAAAATGTTCGGTCGAGTTTTCTGGCATTTTATTCAGAGGTTTTTCACTGGTATTGACATTTTTTGAAGTAGAGGTTGATATGGAATCCATATAATAATTTTCTTCATATTCGTCTGTCTCGCTATCTATCGGGTTATCGTTCACTTCATTCATGTTATTATACCGTATCGAAAAGTTCATTTTATCAACACCTCGTTGCGGATTGTCTCGTTTGATTTGTGAATTGTTCGTATGTAACCAAGAGAGCATTTTTCTACTGGGTACTTCCTTTTTCATATAACTCCTTTTTTTCTTATATTCGTCGATTCTTTTTGCTAGTGGGATATTTCCCTTTCGAATTTGTGGTAATTGTGGCATAGAATACATATTGTAATTCTGGAGTGCATTCAGATAATTTCTTCTTTGCCATGCTTGTTGGCGGTGCTCAGTTAATTTGTTGTGGGGAAAGTATAGAATTTTATTTTTTTCTTGCATTCCCTCGATATTTACAATCTTATCATCGCTTCTCTGTGCTTCATCAGATATTTCATTTTCATAGTTCTTCACAGAATTCCAGGGTACCAAAGGGTTCAATCCAGAAAACTCATGGTCGGTTGTAGAGATATTCTGAAATAAAAATATGTATAATATATCATAAGTTCCACGAAATCTGAAGGTGCTAAAAAAAGTATATCTTTCTAGTCAATAATAGTAACGAAAGAAAGAAGACCTAGTAAAATACTGTAACGAACTTAGGCCGCACCTATCGCGACTCCTGAGCGTCTAGACGCGACCACGCCATTCTGGGCAAACCGCGACGTTCCAGAGCGTTGGAGAGACTATGAAGCGGTATATAAATCGAAATCGGCCCAAAGCGGGGGCAGTACAGTACGAGATAGATATAAATTAAGTATAGATAAATTAGCATAGTGAACTGTAAATAAATGAATTAAGAAGAATTTGGACTATTTTTATTAGATTGGTGTCAGAAGTGCGATTTTAGAATAAATAAGTGCTCGCGTAGTAAACAGCTGGTTCGCGGAAAATAAACTGATAGAACTATTAACTGGCTGGTTTTTCGTTCAAAGACAAAATGACGAGAAAAGTGCGTCTTGTGGAATTGAAAGTCGCGGAGGAAAGGAAACTGGAAACAACTGGTAAAAAGGCTGTACTGCTGTACTTCAAGAAAGACCTGCTGAAAGTCTTATACAAGAAGGTGAGGACCCCGAAACAAATTCCCGGAGTGGATTTGTGTTCGATAATGAATAAACTCGAAGGAAAGTGTCAAGAAACTACCAAATTCTTGAAAGACCTGGAAGAACATTCTAGAAATCTGGAGGAACAGCTTCGATCTGCAGTACATGAATCAACTAGCCAAACCCCTCTAGTATTGTAATGGGCTGAGACTTGCGACTCCCATGTGACCTGCGGTTTGGGATACCACCGGGACAAGATACTGCTGGAGATGATTATGTCAGCAACTTGAGACAGAGAATGAACGATATCCATGAACGAGTCCTGTTAAACATCCAGAGCGCCAGTAATAGAATGAAGCAGACGTACGACATCAAGGCCGAGGCTGGAGGGTTTCAGGATGGTGACCTGGTTTGGCTGCACAACCCCAAGCGTTGTCGTGGACTATCGCCAGAAGTTGCAAAACTCTTGGTGGGTATAAAATCATGAAAAGGATAAAAGACCTTGCCTACCGAATCCACAAGCCACACCGAGGGAAACCAAGGGACGTTCACTTCAATCGATTGGTCTCTCACGCTGGAAATCACGACCAATCACGCACCCCACAAACCACCAGACGATGAGATAACATACCAGAAGTTTATGTTCTTGTAATCAAACGGACAGAAAGTGCTACATGAGGTAACTAGAGAGGAGCCAAGAGACCTTCTCAAGGTGCCTGCTAATTACGCACTAGCACATTGCGTGGCAGAAGATCAACGAATGTCCAGGGGTATTGATGTTGTGTTCTCCAAGAAATTTGGAGAATCATGAGGAGTATGTTTGAGACTATATTCAAATCCAGTGGCGTAGAGATTTTGGTTTGCTGCAATCATCTTTCACTACCAAACATGAATACCGTGGAGTGTCATTTCCATCGAACTTTGCGATGCAGATATGGAGAGTCATGCAGGTATCGTCACACTCCGAGGATGACATTTCGGGGCGAAATGTCTTTAAGAAGGAGGTAATGTAACGAACTTAGACCAGAGCGTTCGAGAAACTATGAAGCGACATCGACCCGAAGCCGGGGCACTGCAATACGAGATAGCGTGTAGATATAAATTAAGAGTAGATAAATAAGCATAGTGAACTGTGAATAAATTAATTGAGAAGAATTTGGACTTATGTCATTGCAATAGGTACATTGATTTTAAGAACTTACTACGCGATTATAGATTTATTCGAACATTTGATTTTCAGAAAGGAAATTTGCAATCACATTGGAAGATCAGATGGAATGGACCAAGAGAAACATATTTTTCTTTCAGAGATATTTCGATTAGGATGAATCTCAATACCGTGGTGAGTTGTTGTGAGACATAGTTCTAGGATGGCGAAACAGGGCAGTTGAGAGGTAACACCGCTTCATATAGATCACGAAGATTGCCGAATCAGAATTCTATTTTTCACATGGATACGACATGTTTATACACAATTTATATGTATTTTCATATCTTCACCTCTCCTCCCTGAGGATGGACTAGATTAACTCCAGTCGTGTAGGAAACAGCTACAACAGTAGCAAGAATGGAACAGTGATCTTCAATTAGCTACAGAAAAGTATGTGCACTGCACTATGGAAGTTATGATATTGGTAGGAGCGCATATTCTACCCTATCTCAGGACCTTTCATGATACACTATTCCAACATAATTATACACGACCATACGTGATATTGGACTACTTTGAGCAAAATCGAATCGATTTGTTACCCGTACCAAGAAGATCCTGATCTCTCATCCATTGAACACATCTAGGTCATTATGGTTAAAAGGCTGAAACATTAAGCCCATCCTCCTATATCATAGCGGTTCTATGTCACAATCCATAGGCAGCGTGATATGAGTTTCCTCAGGAGTACAGCTATGATCTCATTGGGCTTATTTCCAAACGAATTAAGGACTGGATATAATATGCATGTCCCACGCATTATCAATTTTTGTAGTGTTCTAATCTTCCGATAATTATTATTTTTGATGGTTCCCTGATGAACATGTGTAATGAATATTATTGAACTATGTAATCAATTCTTCCTTGTAAGCCACTTCATTCATGATACAGAAACTTCGGATATACTGAGTGTATTTGCTCGATATATCGAAAATAATAATAATAATAGATTATCTCAAATTGTATGCCTCGAACAAAAAGCAGATGGGGGGGTTTCAGATTGTCACTAGATTCTTAACAGATGTCCACATGAGATTTGGGATCGACACATATGGAATTTTAAACATTCACAGAGAGAGCCATAAA
Source organism: Aphidecta obliterata (assembly GCA_963966015.1). Taxonomy (NCBI): domain Eukaryota; kingdom Metazoa; phylum Arthropoda; class Insecta; order Coleoptera; family Coccinellidae; genus Aphidecta; species Aphidecta obliterata. Next base: position 26,148,259 of record OZ014427.1, on the reverse strand, counting down.
CGGTAAAATTCAACTGCCGAATGGAAATATTATCCAAAAGTTTCAGCCCCTGTAATATTGTACATTTCAGACGGCTTTTTAGACTTCTTGGTGAACTTTGAGAAAATTATTAAAATTGGATGAAGATGGTACGGGTAATGAGTAAAAGAAGACCATCATAATCTGGGCAAATGCTTTATGGCGAACCCATATTCCTCTTTTACAGGAGTAAAAGAGGACGAAACCAACAAAAACAAGTATTATCCAAGGTACGAAGGAAGGAGAAACATATATTTTAATTATCTTGGATAATTATTATTATAACAGTCGAAGGAGAATACGAGCAGAGTACAGTGCACGACTGAAGGAGATTACAAGGTAAATGTTGAACAGTGTCGAAATTTCAAGCCTACTACTGTAGCTGGGTAACGGGTGTGGTTCAAAAAATCGATGTTCATCTTATTCATCGCCAAAATTCTTGGACCCCCTTATTTATGTTAAAAATCAGACACTCTTAATATAAGTCAAGAAGTTCATTACAAAGTACATTTATTTTGGTTATGTAACCAATGCAGTGTCTGAATATAATATCAAATGAACAAGAAAATAACTAAAAACGAAAAGTAGTACATAATACTTTGACGAACTTAGGCCGGACCTGTCGATACTCCCGATCATTCTAGACGCGACCAGGACAGACCACGGCGTTCCAGAGCCTTCGAGAACTATGAAGCGCTATGTGAAACGATATCGGCCCGAAGCGAGTAGACAGTACAGTATAGGACTAAATAGCGTGTAGATAAATTCTTGAGTGGTGTAAATCAATTAGTATAAGTGGACTGTAAATAAATTATTTCAAGAAAAATTTGGATTATATTCATTACAACACAATTATTTCCAGAAACCAATTTGGAGCGAAATCAAAAATGCATTAATATTCGGTGAGTCCTCCCCTGTTCCGTAGTAAGGTGTTAACGCGCCTGTGCATTGAAACTGTGAGGGCGTTAATGGTTTCCATTGGGATGTTGTTATTGTTGTTTCATTCTTCTTGGGCCGCGGCCCGCGAGTTCCTGGAGGTTGCTAGGACGATGAATTTTGTTTGAGATTGCTTCTTTGATGAAAACCCACATGTTCCCAATGGGATTCATGTCTGGCGAATTTGCTGGCCACGGTAATCTTCTATGAATTTTCGCAATCTCTAGGGCATTCTGTAAGCTTCTCGTGCGGTGGGAAAAAGCATTAATTGTCATCCATAAATGAAATTGCCTCCAATTTCATGTCGCGTTTCGACAATATCTCTCCGCTGTCATCGTGTCTAGAAAGGGAATAAGCTGCGTATGACGACCATGCCTTATGCCTCCCCAAAACATTACTGATCCTCCTTGGTATGGAATGACTTCTCTGGCAAAAGATAGTCTTTCATTTTGCCCTGGCCCTCTCCAAACCCTGGGTCTCTGACTATCACCAACTAAACCAAATCTGGTTTCGTCCGAAAAAAGGACATTTCGCCTCTGACCCAACAGCCAGTCTCAGTACTCTCAGTGTTCCTGAGCCCACTGTAGACGAGCGGCTATGTGTCTGGGAAGTAACCTGGGTTGGGTATTCTCAACACGTTGACTGCCAACTACGAGATAACTCGTAGTTTGCGTTCTCTTATGGCACGCCGACTACGAGTAATACCATGTTTACTGCCATTTTTTTGCAGCTACGATTGAGCTCTTGCAATCTAAATTTCGATTGGGCGAAGCGACAGGTCGAAGCGTGTCTGCGCCCGAATTCTCGTTGTTCGCTTCCGCGAAGAGATTTCTGTTAGAGAAGTAAACTACGAGATAATTCGTAAGACCTTTTTCTCAAAAAACTATATTCTTTTTGATGATCACTATGCACTAGGATAGAGTTTTCAATAATATAATGTGATAAAATCAAACTGTCATTTTTGGCCAGATTTCCGAAAATTGCCGTGCCAGTCAACGTGTTAATGGTCTCCTGGATCCTGGATCGCAAATTGGCCCTAGCAAGTCTTTGCCGTATTGTGGTACTGGAAATTAAGCGACCAAACGTTCTTCAAATGGGTTCGCATAGCTGAGAATGTTATGGTTCGTTTCCGATGTACTCGGATGTACCGATGTATATCCTGCTAGATACCGATCTTCTCTTGCATTAGTCATTAGTTACCCTACGACGCCCAGTTCTACGTCTCCAGTCAACGCTGAACGCTGTTAATTTCCTGGTACAAATGCACTATTCAGATTTCAGATAACTGAAGTGCGGGAAACCCTTAGTCTATCCGCGATTTGATGAATCGGCAGCCCCTCATCATGCAAAGCCACCATTCTTGCTCGATTGAACACTGACAATCTATTGCCAGGCATTATTGCAAAGAAAAACTCGACAATCACTCAAACACGCTAAACCGATATGAACCACTTTTGAAACATCGATATCTGACCTTAGAGGAAATGGTTTTTGTATACTTTTTCGTATGCCTAACACCTGTGAAAGAAATAAAGATTTAATGTACAGAAAACCAGCCATGATAAATATTTGTTTTACAATTTACGAGAGGGGTCCAAGAATTTTGGCGATATATGTGTTTTTTTATGGTGTCACAGTAGGTTGGGACAGGACCAATGAGTCACATAATATGGACATCAGCTGAAGTAGTCAGATGGATCTATTATGATAAATCAGTCTAATATACTAACTGACAAAGAAACTGCAACACCCAGAAGGAGCTGTTTAAATTTCAAATTTTTTTTGGTATAGATAGTATAGCATGGAGTAAATGATTACAATTGGTTAAGGTTTTTTCATGTAAACATTTTTTGTTACTTAAATATTGTAGTCGTTTTTTGCAAATTTTTCAAATTTTACAACAAACCAGCTGTTCGAGGAGATCCAAAGTCGATGTTCAGTGGTTGTTAAAATGCCTAGATCACGTGTACGCGGAATTTATCGCCAGCTAAGTGAATTTGAAAGAGTTCCAATTATTGGTCTACGGGAGGCGGGGTTGTCATTTCGAGAAATCGCTAACCGTACGAACAGAAATCAAACTTCTGTTATGAGATGTTGTCAAGCGTGGTTTGATAATGCCCAAAATCCAAGAAGAGTAGGCACCGGACGTCTAAGGGGCACAAATGAAGTTCAAAATCGCGTCTAGGACTTATGGCTATTAGAGACCGATTTGCGACAACTCGATCTTTGGCTGATGAGTGGTTAGGAGAACAAGGCCATCCTGTAACTGTCCAGCATTATCGACCCCATCTTGTGTTACCTCTGACGGTTGAGCATCGCCGGCAACGATTATAGTGGTGCAGAGAACGTCAACATTGGAATGTGGAATGGCATCAGGTCGTCTTTTCTGATGAATCTCGATTCTCCTTGGCTGCACATGATGGCCGAAGAAGGGTTAGACGACGCAGGGGAGAAAGACGTGAACCTCAGTTTGATATTGAGCGTCATGTACACCGGACAGTAGGCGTTATGGTATGGGGTGCTATTGCAAATGCAAGTAGGTCACCTTTAGTCTTTATTCGAGGTAACATGACAGCGCTGCGTTACCTTCAAGAAATAGTGGAGCCATATGTTCTCCCTTACCTTAACCGGCTCGAGAATCCAATATTTCAGCAAGATAATGCTCGACCTCATGTTACCAGAGTTAGTTTGAACTTTTGTGAAGCGACACATGTGAATCTTTTGCCATGGCCGCCCAGATCCCCCGATCTTTCGCCTATAGAGCATGTTTGGGACATCATAGGTAGAAGGCTTGGAAATTTAGCCCAGCCCCCACGCACTTTGGCGGCTCTGAGGCATGAACTACAGGTAGCTTGGGATAGTATCCCTCAAGAAGAAATAGACCATTTTATTGCCTCAATGCCAAGACGCGTTGGGGAGTGTATAGATAATCGAGGTGGAAAAACACATTCTTGACAAATTTATTAAAAAAAATTGTAAACCCCTTTTTTTTTTTCTTCGAATTTCAATCATTTACTCCTTGCTATACTATCTATGTTTTACCAAAAAAAAAATTAAAATTTAAACAGCTCCTTCTGGGTGTTGCAATTTCTTTGTCATTTAGTATATATCCAATTTGTGGTTTCCTATTTATGTGCTCCGTGAACCTTGATATTCCGGAAAATTGCATCTTTTTGAGCGCTCGTACTACTTACACGAGGGCTATAATCATTTCGTCACGATGTCTGTATTTTTCGAATTTTGAGCCGAAAATGGTCTCAATCGAGTATGTTCGACTCACTGATGACGAATCCGTCGGAAAATTCGAGTCCGTCCGTCCGGCTATCCGTAACCACGAAAACTTTTTTCAGTGTGGGTTCAGTTTCCAAATGCCGCGGTTGAGTTCGTTAATGGGCAGAATTCCACCTGGGGTTCCGTGAATATGGCCGTTAAAATTCAGTTCTCCTGATAACTTTGAAACTACAGATTTGATCGAGATGAAATTTTGCATTCAAATGGAGAATGAGGTGTTCAAGCTACATGGGAAATTTTGTCCAGATGGCATGACCAGAACCATAAAAACTATAGATAATTGTAACTTTTGAACGGAAACGCCTAGGCACTTAATATTTTCAGGATAGGTGTGGATCTCGAATGACCACGTATATCTATGAGCAAAATTATACTAGGAGTTCCGTAAATATAGTCGTTTGAAATTTAGTTTTCTTGATAATTTCAAAACTACAGATTCGATCGTGACGAAATTTTATATACTAATGGAGAATAATATATTCAAGCTATATTCCTCCAGATCGCATGACCCGAACCATAGAAACCACAGAAAATCATAACTTTCGAGCGGAAAGGCCTAGGTCCTTGAAATTTTCAGGATAGGTGTGGATCTGAAATGTCGCGTTCACGTTTATCAATGAGCAGAATTATACTAGGGGTTCCGTGAATACGGTTGTTTCAAATTTAGTTTTCTCGATAATTTCGAAACTACGGATTCGATCGAGACAAAATTTTGTATTTTAATGGAGAATGATATAGCTACATTTTGTCCAGATTGCGAGAATGTCGCGGTCACGTTCATCAATGAGCAAACCACTGATTGGATTGGAATGAAGTTTTGCACATAGCTGAGGAATAATGTATTCAAACTACGTGCGGAATTTTGTCTAGATCGTATTACCAAGACCATAGATACCGTAGAGAATTCTAGCGAATTATCGAGAAAAAAATTGGTCAGCTAAAGCACTGACGTGAAGTCTGGAGTTTCGCCTTAGTTTGAGAATTTTTTGACAGCCATCAAAAACTTTTTCAATTCGTTTCCGAAACTGGAAAAAGCGAATCTACCTACATGGTGGATGAACGAGCGCTCAAAAGCTCCTGACTTCACGGCAGTGCTTTCCGTAATTTTTTCTGTTTATTTTGACACAATTTTTGTCTTCAACCCTTCTAGTGGAATAACTTTTATTTGAGACTTATTTCATATGTATTATCGATATATTGAGTAAATAGGTATGCAGTTTTGGGGAGGGAGATACCCGGTATATCACTGAAAGCTGTTTTCGTACAATTTTGAGGAAATTCATAAGGTAGGTTTTATTTTTTCAAAAGTTGCGAGTTGAATGGATGTCATGCCTTGAAAGAATGAAGGCTGATTTATGACTTTACACATATTCTTGAAAAAAAATTATTTGATATCCTCACATATTTACTTACCTTACCTTTTTCTTTTTCTGTTGTTGGCTGGCTGGTTGACTTCTTAATATTTGACCAAGATACACCTGAAGTCATGTTTTGATCCAGGTTTACATCAGGTGGCGGATTGTTTCCACCTTCTTTTCGGGTCAGTTTGCTTCCAAAGTGGTAATTGGGATTCCCCGATCGAGGATTAAACATAAACTTCGGATAATATGAGATTGATGTGTTCGGGTAGACAATATTGGACACTATTGCGTGCTCTTTGTTCTTTGGAGGTATCATCAGATTAACGTATCTTTTGCGACGTCTACCAAAAGGTTTGTCGTATCTTCTCTGAAAAGCTCTCTTGTTGGTGAGTCTATTTTGACCCGTACCTTTGGTGTATTGCTTGTTTTGTACCTGGTTCATAGATTTGTAGAATTGATTTGGATATTGTCCGGACAATCGTTGGTAATTATACCCAGAATTCGAACGCTGACTATTCGTAGCAGATGGCGCCAGATTATCTTTTTTCTCGTTCTCATTACCTCCAACGTAATAGTAGAAATATTTCTGATTATAACCCTCCAACTTTTTGGGAGAATGTTCTTCGTTTGCACTAAATTGCTGCCTGACATCGTTTTTCTTTTCTGCTGATTTCCTCGTCAAATCCAACACTGAATTCATATTCATTTCGGCCTCTTCGTCGGAATTAGAATTCGATTGGTCGTTCTCATAATCGGAATTGAAGGTGTTTCCTTCGGGATTCAAATCATTTCTCAAGTTTCTTCTAGAATTGACAGCATATTTATCGGGCATTCGCGTCTGATACTCTGAATGGAACATTTTACCTGGCGTTTTCATGTACATTGACGGATCATCCCAACGGTATCTTCGAGTTCTGGAATTGCCATTCATGTAAGGGTTATAATCGTTTGCTTTTCTCGTTCTCCCTTTGGAGTGGAGAATATCTTTTTTTGTGATGCCCTGCTTGGAATATTGTCTAGGGCTATTGAGGGATTGACTTCGACCATCTGATTCGCCATAATTGCCATCAACATCGAAGTCAAACTTATTTTGAACCACCGACATTGGATCGAAATTCATAAAATTGACTTCCGGAATATTGTTATTATCGAATGAGTTCACGGAAGACTTTTCGGGACCGAAAGATATCATATCAGTTGACAAAGTTCTTCTTCGTCTGACGTGTGGTTCCAACTCCGAGCTGTCCAAATTTTCGTTAGGATCTATACTGCGCGTTTCTTCGTCTATTAAAGTATTTATAATGAATCGCTTCTTCCTCTGAGTTTCTCCGGAAGAGTCCTCGTCATCTTCTTCATCTTTATCCGCATCCAGAGCACCTAATTCCCTTTTAACTTCCTCCTTCAGTTGTTTTATTTTGTTCTTAATCTCCCTCGCGACACGTTGTTCATATTGCTCGTAGTTTTCAGTGGTTACAGCTATTGTCTCTTCTGATCTCTTCGACTCCGATTTTTTTTCTTGGTAATTTCTCTCATTTTTATTTTCGGAAGATTTTTCGTTTATAACTTCTCTCTTATTCGGTATCACAGAGGGCTTAGGGCAATTATCTACCTCATTTGTACTACCTCCAATAGAATCTTTGTTATCTTTCGCCGTAAAACTGACTTCTATGAACCGTTTTCCATTGTCTTGAGAATTTGGAACTGAGCGTTTATCAGGTATATCATTTAGTGTTCTTTTCTTTGAATCCGAGTTTCTTGTTTCCGACATTGGTATACTTGTCTGAGCATTCATAGTATTATCACCTGCTCTCTTCTTACGCTCTGGTAAAATTGAGCTGTCTCCCTTCTGTTCCAATTGGGGTTCCTCCTTGTCTTTTTGTATAGTTGTATCAAATCCTTCTTCCAAATCTTCGTCCTGAGCAACTGAACTTCTGCTCTCTTCCATTTCTTCAGCATTTTCTTCAAGGTCATCTTCAATTAGTCCCATGTCACTCAAGAGACCTTTGAGATCTTCTTCTATAACCTGAATATTTCCATTCGAATTTCTTTTTGAAACACTATTCTTCAATTTTTGGAAGTCAGAATTCGTTATTTTACTTTGTCTCTTCATTTTCGAATTATTCTTCTCAGTATTTGATAATTCCCTTTTCTCATTTGATGATTCCCTTTTCTCATTTGATGATTCCCTCTTCTCATTTGATGATTCCCTCTTCTCATTTGATGATTCCCTCTTCTCTTTTGATGATTCCCTTTTCTCATTTGATGATTCCCTTTTTTCTTTTGATGATTCTCTTTTCTCATTTGATGAAGTCCGTTCTTCCTCTCTCTTATCGATTTTCTTGGTTTCGCGTTTCTCAGGTTCTGCAATCTGTCCAGATTGTTTCTTTATGTTACTCTCTCTTTTCTGAAGATGTTGGTTGTCACGTTTGTGTAACTTTTGGTTGGACGAACTCGAACTTTGACTCTCTCGCTTTTTCTTTCGCATTTCGTTATATGTAGGGTTAGTTTCTTCTCTTTTTATATTGTAAATAGGGGCAGATTTTGCGGTATATCCAGTTGGGTGTAGTTTGTTATGAATTTTGAAGTCCACTAACATGGAAGGATAGTGTTTGTCGAGAAATTCAGCTTTAGCAGCTTCTAGTTCTGCCATTCTTATTGCATCTTCACTTCTTGTGAATCGGGCTAGAGGATACATCAAGTTAATATAGGGTTCCTGTTGATCTATGCTAGATCTACCTCCATCTAGAGAATAAACGCGTTCTTCCTTGATCGGCATGAACTTGAAAGATTCTTGGTATGGCTGAAAAGAAAAAAAAAATAGAAACGAAAGCTTTTTCTGAATGAAATACAAAAATGTACATGGTTAATCAAAAGTCATTTTTCTCGAATACTACGTCATTTATAACAAATATGTGGTTTAGCTTGTTTTTGAGCGCTCGTTCTACTAGACGAGGGTTATATCATTTCGTCCTGATGTCTGTATTTTTCAAATTTTGAGCCGAAAATGGTCTCAATCGATATGGTTCGACTCACTGAGGACGAATCCGTCAAAAAAAGTTTGTCCGGCCGCCGGAAACATGATAACTCTTGAACGGAACGACCTAGAAGCTTGAAATTTTCAGGGTAGGTTCGAATCTCGAATGCTGCGGTTAAGTTCGTTATTGGATATAAGATATATTCAAGCTACATGTGAGTGAATTTTTCCCAGATCGCATAACCAAAACCATTTTAAATTCCAACGTATTATTGAATAAAAATTCCCAATATTTCTGTAACAATAGATACGATCGGGTTTGAATTCAGTTTGTATACGCAAAATAATGAGTTGAAAGTTCCTGCCGAGTAGATGGATGGAAAAGCTCCTGACTTCACGTCAGTGCTTTTCAAACATTTTTTTCAATTAGTTGTGAATTAATGACACGAAGGTCCATGTAGAATTTCGTAAGAATCGTATCACTTAAAGAATTTTTTTTTATTCTCATTGAAAACTTCGGTATCTCGAAAAGTATTCGACATATCCTGTTGAAATTTTGTGTTTTCTATAAAAACTCAACTAGAAAGAGTTGGGAATAGAATGGCTGCATTCAATAGAATAAATGCTCATAGTGAAAATGAAGAAACAAATAGGTAGTATATTGGAAAAATATATTATCTTTTAAAAGAAGACAGAATTGAGAACACATTTCCGAAGGTAGAAATCGCATTGAGAATTTCAAGGGATTAACCAATTTGTCGCTGATGCCATGGAATGTTATATGCTAAAAACAAAGATTTTGAAGAAGTGATTAACGATTTTGCCCATCACAAAGTTAGAAGGGTACCTCTCCAACCAACATAGATTTTTGAGCACTAACCTGTGAATGCTAAAAGAGTTGCTTTCGGGGATTATATCATATCAACCATTGATGTGACTGTGAAGAAATAATGGTAAATCTACTTTTATTTGTCTATTTCAACAAAATAGGGCTCTGTCAAGGTCACCCAGAAACCAATTTTCCTAATGCGCACAGGGTCCTCAATATAGGTTAAAAATTTTTATTCATTGATATTTATAACAGAATCTTCATATTCGATTCATGTTTTTGGAAATTTATTGAGAATGAGAATTGTAGAGCGTAATTATTTACAGTATTATAAAAGCATATGATTTAACTTTCGACTATAAATTTCCTCAAAAGGTAATATAATGTAAAGTCGTAATGTATAGTATGTAGTATCCGGAATTTATTATTTTTCATAATTTTAATATATTTCTTTTTTGTAACATTCTGAGACAATAGTGATTTATTATTTATTTTTTTATTTTTGTTTATATCCCGAGTCTCCAAGGTCTCTGTGAGACCTCTCAGAAGCTCAGAGCTAAAAAAAAACTTTGTGCAGATAGTCGGCTAAGGCCAAAGTTGCAAGGCAGCACTATTTGCCAAATGTTGTTGATTGTCAACAGTTATACAATTTATGGAATAATGAAACTAAAAAAAATTACGAAAAGCACTGCCGTGAAGGCAGGAGCTTTTGAGCGCTCGTACATGCACCTTGTAGGTAGATTCGCATTTTCCAGTTTTAGAAATCAATTGGGGGAATTTTCGACAGCTGTCACAAAAATTCTGAAACTAAGGCGAAACTCCAGACTTCATGTCAGTGCTTTAGGTGACCAATTTTTTTTCGATAATTCGCTAGAATTTTCTACGGTATCTATGGTCTTGGTGGTGCGATCTGGACAAAATTTGGCACGTAGTTTGAATACATTATTCCTAAGCTAGGTGCAAAATTTAATCCCAATCCAATCAGTAGCTTCGAAATTATCAGGAAAAAAATATTTTGAACAGCCATATTTACGGAACCCCTAGTCTAATTTTGCTCAGTGATGAACGTGGCCGCGATATTCGCGATCCAAACCCACCCTGAAAATTTCAAGTTCCTAGGCCTTCCCGTTCAAAAGTTACAATTTTCTATGGTTTCTATGGTTCTGGTCATGCGATCTGGACAAAATGTTGTTTCAATATATCATTCTCGATTAAAATACAAAATTTTATCTCGATCGAATCCGTAGTTTCGAAATGATCGAGAAACCAAAATTTCAAACGACCGTATTCACGGAACCCCTAGTATAATTCTGCTCATTGATAAACGTGAACGGGACATTTCAGATCCACACCTATCCTGAAAATTTCAAGTCTCTAGGCCTTTCCGTTCGAAAGTTATGATTTTCTATGGTTTCTATAGTTCTGGTCATGTGATCTGGAAAAATGTAGCTTGAATATATCATTCTCTATTAGTATACAAAATTTCGTCACGATCGAATCTGTAGTTTTGAAATTATCAAGAAAACTAAATTTCGAACGACCATATTTACGGAACCCCTAGTATAATTTTGCTCATAGATGAACGTGATCACGACATTCGAGATCCACACCTATCCTGAAAATTTCAAGTCCTTAGGCGTTTCCGTTCGAAAGTTAAAATTTTCTATGGTTCTGGTCATGCGATCTGGACAAAATTTCACATGTAGCTTGAACACCTCATTCTCCATTTGAGTGCAAAATTTCATCTCGATCAAAACTGCAGTTTTCAAGTAATCAGGGGAACAAAACTTTGAACGGCCATATTTACGCCTGGTGGAATTTGGCCCATTAACGAACTTAACCGAGGCATTCAGGAACTGAACCTACACTGAAAATTTCAAGTCTCAAGGTTGTTCCGTTCGAGAGTTATCGCGCTCACGGACTGCCGGCCGGCCGGCCGGACGGACAGACCCAAATTTTCCGACGGATTCATCATCAGTGAGTCGAACATAGTCGATTGAGACCATTTTCGGCTCAAAATTCGAAAAATACAGACATCGTGAAGAAATGATATAGCCCTCGTGTAAGTAGTACGAGCGCTCAAAAATATTTACTAAATAATTACAATTGAGCTTTGTTTTTTTTCGGATACTTTCTAGACAGATTATATATTTTGATATATGAAGATGCGTATAGACATGCAACTGAACCTGAAAAAACAAAGAAAAGGAAAAAAACCTCATCACATCGCAGCAACGCAATATCAATGCGTCCCATCGGTTGTCGGTAAATTAGGGTCACATCAAAGAAACTATAGGAGTTTCAGTTGCAAGTGAGGAATATTTCTTCTCGTTTGTATTTATTATTTTATATATGAGGTTTTACGTTTTCATTCAATTCATAATTGTCACGAATTGGCTACTGGCATTGCATACGGCGTACTGTTCTCCGATGTTAAATCCAATTCCAAAATTCTCATAAATTTTAGTGAGCAATATCAGTTGATTTTCGAATTGATTGGGGACTGAGCAGGGCCGTATCTAGGTACTATTGCGCCTGTGGCAATATATTAGACAGCGCCCCCCCATTTGCGTAGATTTTTTTCATCCATCATATTTTCTTTTAGTATTTTTTTTTCATAATGCTTGTCATATATTTCCGTAAGAGTTTCAAAATAATACACATTTTTATGGAAAAAGTTTTTCATTAAAAACATTGAAATAAACATTTTAAATGAAATGCATAAAAATAAAACAAATTCTGAAAAAACAAAATGTAATATTCATATTTATGTAATAAATACGAACATTTATCTTGAAAAATATAAATTCTTCCACTCAAAACGTACATGTCACTTCTTTTTCGATGGCGAGGATTGCCATATTCGATAATCGCTCTTGTCTCAAGGAGGAACGAAGATACGATTTTATAAGTTTAAGTTTGCTAAACGAACGTTCACATGAAGCAATTGTCACTGGCAAACTAAGAAATATTCTTAACGCCGTTTGTAAATTTGGGTGAATTTTTTCAAGAGTCAGATCGTATAAACCTTTCAATATTTGTAATGGTCCCATTCCAATAAAGTTGTCTAAAATTGAGATACTCTAAGAATTAAAACTTCGAATTTCCATTGAAAATTAATATGCATTTAAATTACAAGGATAAGGATATTTTATTGCAAGATCTGCAGCACTTTTCTTCAAATCGTCAATATTCATAGTTTGAATGACACTACCATTCAAAACACTGAAGTCGTTTGCCACTTCGTTCAAAGCAACAAATCTTTCTTCAATTTGAATAATTATTTTATCAAGCACTTACACGTAACAGTCCAATTCTCAGTTTTGCATTTGCATCAAAAAGATGAGCTTCATCACTGACTAGTTCTCCTGGCATTTTGGGTTTTTTTCGTATTCTCGATTGATATAACTTTGCTTCGATTCCAATTTTATCAGCTTCATTTTTCGAAAGTTCCATCAATGGCATATAAAAGTTTTCTCTGTAAGCTTTCAGTTCATTCAATAGTCCAAGTATCACTCGTGAGCCTTTAGATATATCTAGTTGCTTTTCTTGCAAAGATTGATTAATTCGGCTTATTTTACTTAACAGAATTTCCCAGAATTTAAGATATATGATAAATTCATAATATGTTATGGAATTTACCTGGGACGATTCTTTTAGCTCGCGAAGAACTTTGATAATTTCACCTAATTGCGATTTCAACGAATGTACAGCGTTTGCTTTTGAGGCACAAAAAAGTCAGAATATAAAAAAAACTCAAAACTTATAACACTTCAAATCTGGATACACACTAAACGAAAAGAATTTAAATTTTTTGCTCTTCTCTTCACAATTGAAAGGAATCAATATTTATATAGAATAGAATAAAATTCCCCAATTTTTCTCCCAAGCTCAAAACTCTGATTGTTGAATTTTTGGCAATACAAATTGTTTTTAAAATACCACAGATGTGGCCTAAAAATCTAAACAAATCGATCATTATGAACCATCATCATCAAAGAAGCCGCCCTTCAAAACAAGCTGGATGCGATAAGGGATGTAGTGTAAACAACTCATAAAAGAGCTGTGCTTGGAATCGCATGACGATATGGCCGATTGTAATATTTATGATCAGACTGCCGTCATCTTTGAAAATTTTTTATAACAATTGGACCATATTTCTCGTATTTCTGACCTTATTGCATTTTCATTCTGTACTTTGAATATCAATGTTTCGAAATGTTGTGATCGAATTACTTACTTAAGTAACCGTGTGTCATCTTTGAATTATTTTTTTTTTTGCTTGGCGCTTCGCGCTTTTTTGATAATTTTTGGCGCCCCGTCGGACCTTGCGCCCGTGGCAAGTGCCACCCTTGCCACGCCCTAGATACGGCCCTGGGACTGAGATAGCGAATTATGATAGACTTATATGTTATGAATCAAATTTTATGAACAGGTAGAATGATCTGCTTATAAGTTACGCAACGATGTCCTGATGGCCAAAAATTTCTGAACACTGTATCTTCAACGAGTGACTAAAACTCTTGTGGAAAGGTTTTACATTACCGTTCTGATGCATGTCCATATGATTCTTGAGATAGCTCTTTGACAAACATTTGATGAGATTTAAAAAATGGTGAAATGGAAAAAGAATAATAAGATGAAATTTCCACCATGCTCAAGTTTGTGTATCTGATCAGATTAAATCAACGAGTACATTCATGTAACAAACCTAATTAAGGATTATTTTTTAACAAGGTAGAATAAAATATGGAAATCAACTTTACCTGCAAAATACCTATAGGTTTACCACTGCCGTAAATAATGCCTGTCTGTCTTTGACTAGGATTATGTTCCCTCAACGACCTTTTCAACACTTCAGTCCTATAATTATTGGACATATCGTACAATGGTACCGCTTTTGGATAGCCGTTTCCTTCACCATAACCGACGGGATATCTGGAGTTTTCGAAGAGGGACTGCTCTTGATTGGTAATTTCATCCTGCTGAACTTCCCTTCGGATAAAATTCAATTAATTCCGTTAAAAAAAATTATTAGGCAATAACAACTGAACACAAAGGTGGATTTCGGGCTGGTAAAAACTTCAAAAACATACTTTTTATACAAAACATTCCACGGGAATTCGAAAATAATATATGCGAATTTTATTTTTTTGAAACTGCGTGCTCCGAGTGGCAACCATCGAACCATCACACATATTTCGAAAAATACGAGTGCCAGGAAGATTCCTCCTGGTTCCGGCTTAAATATTAGTCTGATGTTCGTTTTTTTGTGAACAATGGATCCAGCATCCTAACAAAAATCAGTCGCAGGGGAGTTCGGATGGTCAAGGTTTTTATTATTATCATTAGATGGGGAGCAGAGCTTTTCAACCTATGGAAGCTCAGAACAAACAAAACAGGCATCGCTTATTATTGAAGAATGTGAGAAGAATAAAAATGAAAACAAATGACCCGAATATTATTTTCCCACAATCAAAAAGTAGTATCTTCAACCATGATTTTAGTCACTGCTAGCCTTATGTTTTCCTATTCAATGTTTGTATCCGACTCTACTAGACCTTTGTAAGATCCCTCATAAGCTCAGAGCTTATGCGAGTTAGGAGACCCGGTTGTGTTCTGTGCAGGCTTTGTTACTGTCCCAACTTGACCTTACCTATCCTAACCTGAATCATTTTGAAACATTATACAGGGTGCCTACTTTTAAAAGGGCCAAACTCCAAGAGAAGATCAAACATGTGATTTGCAACAAAAAATTTCATATAACATATGGTCGAAATGTTGACAGTAATTTTTCAATTCAACATTTCTTGATTTCACGAAATATTTCAAGTTTTTCCATAAAATCAATTATACTTCAGTTATCCTTGGAGACTCATCAAATTTGACCAGATTTCTAGAAACGGCATCAATTTTGCTACAAGATGAGAACTTCCGTTTGCCAAAAAATTCTTATTGCGAGCGTGGTAATGAGATGAATATCAAGATTCTGGAGTGAACGAAATCAGTCATATTTTTCCAATGGTTTTATCTATGAAAAATCATTCATTATGGACATGTTTTCTTTTCAGCAGAAACTACGCCATTCAGTGTGCTTTCGAATGACATATCAACTCTTGTGCTTGCTGCTTGTCTTCTGTCCTAATATCATGGCTAACAAGATAACAACGAAAAAGTCAAAATATTCCAAACCTAAATTTGCTCTATATTGAATCTGTTTATGATTGAATATTGAAGTAATTTTCATGAGTATCATGAATTTATCTGTCGAATCAAAATAATTTGAAGGGATAAACTAAATTTTAATAATACAGATTTTATGAAAAGATGTTAAGAAGACATACTACTGCTACTTATAACAATCGTTCGAAATGTCTACTGCCTTATTCAATACATTTTACACATCTTTTTCGCACTGAATCTATAAACCTACGAAGTTCAAAACGTTTCTGACGCATTTCTGCACAATACAAATTTATTCTTTCAATCAGATCCTATCGAGTCTGAACGCGATATTGATATACTTTTCCTTTCAAGGTGCTCCAGACATAAAAATCTAAAGTCGTAAGGTCGGGGCTGCTTGGTGGGCATCTTACCGGGCCGTACCTCTCAATCCATTCATTCATTAAGTCCCGCAAATTCCGGCTTTGGGAGTCATAGGATGTGAACTTTCCGGACCAGTCACACTACCCGATCGCCTCAACACGAAGAATTCATTATATCAAACCAAAGCAGCTTTACGGACATATTGGATGAAATGCCCCTGGCTAAATGTCTGGTTTCATAATTGCCGGAATGTACGGGAATTAATGCATGGAATAAGACAGTGGACATTTCGAACGATTGTTATAGGTAGTAGTAGTCTTCTCTACATGTTTTCATAAAATCTGTATTATTAAAATTTAGTTTATTCCTTCAAATTATTTCGATTCGACAGATAAATTCATGATTCCCATGAAAATTACTTCAATATTCAATAATAAAGAGCTTCAAAAAAGAGCAAATTTAGGTTTGGAATATTTCGACTTATTCGTTGTTATCTTGTTAGCCATGATATTAGGGCAGAAGACAAGCAGCAAGCGCAAAATATTATATGTCAATCGAAAGCACACTGAATAGGGTAGTTTTTGCTGAAAAGAAAACATGTCTATAATGAATAATTTTTCATAGATAAAACCATTGGAAAAATATGTCTGGTTTTGTTCACTTCAGAATCGTGATATTCATCTCGTTACCACGCCCGCAATAAGAATTTTTTTGGCACACAGAAATTTTTATCTGGTAAAAAACTTAATGCTCTTTCAAGATATGTGCTCTAATTTGATGAGGCTCTAAGGATAACTGAAGTATAATTGATTTTATGGAAAAACTTGAAATATTTCGTGAAATCAAGAAATGTTGACTTGAAGAATAACCGTCAATATTTCGACCGTGTGTTTTTGTTGCAAATCACATGTTTGATCTTCCCTTGAAGTTTGGCCCTTTTAAAAGTAGACACCTTGAATATGCGATAAATGAAAGAAATTTTAGTTAATTGTGTTGTTCAGTTTTATTTTTGAGCGCTCGTTCTACTTACACGAGGGCTATATCATTTCGTCACGATGTCTGTATTTTTCGAATTCTGAGCCGAAAAGGCCGATAAGGTTAGAGTCACTGATGACAAATCGTCGAAAAATTCTGTGCGTCCGTCCGTAAGCACGATATCTCTCGAACGGAAAAACCTAGAGACTTGAAATGTTCAGTGTGGTTTCAAATCTCAAATGCCGCGGTTGAGTTCGTTATTGGGCAAAATTCGACCAGGGGTTCCGTCAACATGGCCGTTCGAAATTTGGTTCTCCTGATTACTTTGAAACTACTAATTCCAACAAGGTGAAATTTTCACTCAGATGGAGAATGACGTGTTCAAGCAACACGCAGAATTTTGTCCAGATCGCATAACCAGAACCATAGAAACCATAGAAAATTATAACTTTCGAACGGAAAGGCTTAGGGACTTGAAATTTTAAGGATAGGTGTGGATCTCGAATGTCGCGGTCAGGCTCTAATGAGCAAAATCAGACTAGGGGTTCCGTAAATATGGTCGTTTGAAATTTAGTTTTCTTGATAATTTCAAAACTACGGTTTCGATCGTGACGAAATTTTGTATTTCAATGAAGAACGATATACTCAAGCTACATTTTGTCCAGATCGCATGACCAAAACCATAGAAACCATAGAAAATTATAACTTTCGAACGGAAAGGCCAAGGGACTTGATATTTTCAGGATAGGTGTGGATCTCGAATTTCTCAGTCACGTATATCAATGAGCAAAATCAGTACTAGGGGTTTTCTGAACATGACCGTTCAAAATATTTTTTTCCTGATTATTTCGAAACTACTCATTGGATTGAAATGAAATTTAGCACATAGATGAAGAATAATGTATTCAGACTACCTGCAAAATTTTGTCCAGATCGCATCAGCAAAACCATAGAAAACTCAGAAAATTCTAGCGAATTATCGAAAATAAAATTGGTCACTTAGCACTGAGGTGAAGTCTGGAGTTTCGCCTTAGTTTGAAATTTTTTTTTTCAGCTGTCAAAATTCCTTAAATTGGTTTCTAAAACTGGAAAATGCGAATCTACCTACAAGGTGCATGAACGAGCGCTCGAAAGCTCCTGACTTCAAGGCAGTGCTTTTCATAATTTTCTTATTTGAATCGAGGGGAATTCGAGATTTCCAGAGTAGTGTGGAGCATAAAGAATTTTTGAATGAGATGTACCTTCAAACAAGAAAAGTGATAGACTTATCGGACAACTCGATGAACGAGAATAGTGGTACTGTCAGAAAAGGGTGGTTTCAGCATATCAGAGAGAAACAAGTATTCAAGGTGAATGAATATACCTTGAACCCTATGTGTTATTGTGCCATATCCCAATTTTTCCGGAGTTCCCATTCAAACAGAAGCATTTGATTCTGGATATAATCTGAGATGAATCTGTCTCAGATATGTGCTTTATTACTCAATCTGAGTCTCACTAGATATATTAGGAATTTAGGAAATTACTAGTTTTAATTAATTCATTTTGTGAATTATATCTGCTATGTTGAAGAAACTTGAATATTGTGTGTTCTTCAGTGTTTGTATTTTTGTGTTCCTTTCAAAATCGCCGGGATTTAAACATTTCGAAAATGTGCTCCTTTTCAGTCGCCTTCAATCACCTACACTTGGGAGCAATGAAATCGGCCCACCTTAAATTTGACACAATTTCAAACATAGATATCTCGCGAGCCGCTAGTCGGATATCGATGTCCTTTTTTTAAATTTTAGGTTAAACCTTCAATAATAATGTTATCCTAAGATATTTTCGTCAACATCTTGATTTCAGTATATACGAGGTGCAAGATTGATAAAAAGCTTTTTCCTTCAACTTTGACACACCCTGTGGATACAAGGAGTCGCTGCAACGAATGGCAAAAGGAGTCAAACTGAAGTCCCATTTTTTCTAGTTATTTTGTTTTTTTAATCGTGTGTTCATCTCTATTGTTTATCTCTATTATTACTGCCTGGAGGGAAACTTTCAAACAAACTCACAAAATACACATTCTTCGAGAATTGTCAGAGACTTCATTGCAGCAGTCGATTTTCAAGTTATAGTGTGGCCACCGTGCTGTCCTGACCTAAACCCCATTGTGAATTTGATGAACTAAAACGAAGAGTGCGAGCCAGAGTTCCTTTTTCAGCGTCGATCCCGGAGCTTTGTGTTGAAGTAGAGGAAGAGTGGCGAAACATCTCACAAGAAACGATGGTAAACTCAATTAGAAGGATGCCTAATCACATGCGGGATGTAATCAGGGCGAGGGGAGGCATACCCCCTATTAAAATAATTTAGGTTTAGGAAAAACCTGTTGTTTTCAATGTTTTTTCACTGGGCTTCCAAGGTATCAGCTCAGTTTCGAAACACTGTATTTTCCGTAATAATAGAGATAAATACATGATTAAGGGAACAAAATGGCCAGAAATGGTACTTCTGACCGATTCCATTTGGCATTCGTTGCTGCTGTTTCTTTTATCAAGGGGCTGTGTTAAAGTTAAGGAATAAATCTTCTTTTCAATCTTGCACCCCGTATATGCTCAAATTTAATTGGAAAAAAAAGTTTCTTAAAACAACATTGTTGACTGTTGACCTACAATTTAAAAAAAAGATGATCAGAATCCGACTAGCGGATTCCGAGAAATACTTATTTGGAATTGTGTCGAATTTTAGGCGGGCCGATTTCAGTGCATCCAAGTGTATGCCAGAAATTTTTGTAACGAGATGAACAAACGTGTACCGTATACCTACAAACGAGAAAAGTGACTTATTGAACGATTTCAGCGAAAAACAAGAATAATGGTACTGCCAGGAAGAGGTGCTTCCGCCATTTCCGAGAGTTATCACCATCCAACTTCAGTGACTATTCCTTAAATCCTATGTGTAATCTTTCCACATGGTTCGTGATCTTTTGTTCGAAAGATTTTTGTCACTGTTGGGTAAACAATTAACAGTGCTGTGCCTCAAGTGGTGCAAGGACACAGTAACAAAGCCTACACAGAACACAACCGGGTCTCCTAATTCGCACAAGCTCTGAGCTTATGAGGGGTTTGATCATTTCAAACATGCTCATTACTAGCACAAAATAAAGGTTGTATTGAGCAATTGCTGAGCAAGCGTAGATGCATTGCCAGAAATAGGTAGCATGCTCATTTCGAGCATGCTCAAAAATCAACAATAATTGTTAAGTAGCTAGCCAATGTGTTTAGCTGAAAACCATTGTAGAACCAATTATGCTTATATGCATGATTCTTTATGGACATGTGCATCTTAAGATATATTAGAAGTGATCTGAGTTATTTCTCGTCTAAATTATTCCTAAAAAATATTTCAATCATATTTAACAAATGTCTAGGTTTGTCAATTCTTGATCTGTCTAACAAGATCTTTTATAATAGTTAAATCTAAACCTGTACCTACAGACTATGCAGGTATATGACTCGAGGGAGGCCATGATGGACCGGGACCGATGAAGGCAAATCGGTAACACAGCCAAGACCCACCAAGGGTTTTATTGCTACCCAGAGAAAGAGAAATCTGTTCCTACCTTTCATTTTTCATTCCGTCAACGAGAGACTTAGCTTGGATACCACAGTTGAATAATACGAAGGTAAATGGAAAAAGAACACTAATTGTCGTCATTTTGGAGGGTGTAATATAAAATTGTATAAAAACTGACAGATATAACTAATCTGTCAATACGAATATTTGATTCGAGTTCACTACAAATTTTCCAAAATATCATGTCGATACTCTTTACTCTATGAGTTTTCAAAAATAGTGTCCAAAGGAGAATTATACATAATTGATATAAATGTTAAGCTGCGTATTAATTGCGCGAGGCAGACCGTCGAGCACTACCCGTGATGGGTAATGTGTTAAGCGATTCAACTTTTTTTTGGTCTATAACAAGTGCGTATCGTAGATTTATATTAGTTGAGTGGTATCACAGGAGATGATTTATTGAAGATTACTCGCTCGCCGACCCATCTGATAATGTGTTGGCAAGACTGATCGGTTGGGTTAGAGTCGGAGTAGGTTTGGGGTCTCGGCGTTCAATGAAGCGAACTCGAGAACCGATATCCAGGGCCCAATCAATTGGCAGATAGTTTAGCCCCAAGTATTCATCGACTCATCTGAGAATGTATTGTCAAGACGGATGGGTCAGGGTAGAGTCAACGTTGGATTGAAGGCTCGCCGCCTAGAAAATCCAACTCGGGCCCTCGAGAATTTTTCAGGATATACAACAGGAATTCGGTAACTTCTACAGGAAATTCCCCCTATATAAGCCACAGCAGGCATATTTGTTGATTTTACGTGACAATTCCTCTAGAAATAACAAGTTTCACATTAGTTAATGCAACCAAATTGCAGTTTGTCATTTCGACAGGAAAATAATACAGTGACGAAAACCGGAATATGCGTGACTATTCATAGGAATTTCATGTTCAATAAACAAACTACATAGTTGTATTCCAAGCTTCAAACTTCAATTCCTACAAGAATTTCCAGTAATGAACATTAAACTATAACATGAATTAATTCACTTATAAAGGCACTGCAGTATCGATTTAACAGGAATTTTCCATTGAATTGAAGAACTATCGTTCATATATTACAGTATTAGTTAGTTGTACTCTAAGCTGATTACTTCGAAACTACAGATTAGATCGAGATGAAACTTTGCACTCAAATGGACAATGAGGTGTTCAAGCTACTTGTGAAATTATGTCCAGATCGCATGACCAGAACAATAGAATCCATAGAAAATTGTAACTTTTGAACGGAAACGCCTAGGGACTAGAAATTTTCAGGATAGGTGTGGATCTCGAATGTCGTGATCACGTTCATCTATGAGCAAAATTATACTAGGGGTTCCGTAAATATGGTCGTTTGAAATTCAGTTTTCTTGATAATTTCAAAACTACAGATTCGATCGTGACGAAATTTTGTATACTAATGGAGAATGATATATTCAAGCTACATTTCTCCAGATCACATGACCAGAACCATAGAAACCATAGAAAATCATAACTTTCGAACGGAAAGGCCTAGGGACTTGAAATTTTCAGGATAGGTGTGGATCTGAAATGTCGCGTTTACGTTTATCAATGAGCAGAATTATACTAGGGGTTCCGTAAATACGGTCGTTTGAAATTTTGGTTTTTCGATAATTTCGAAACCACGGATTCCATCGAGATGAAATTTTGTATTTTAATCGAGAATGATATATTAAAACAATATTTTGTTCAGATCGCATGACCAGAACCATAGAAACCATAGAAAATTATTACTTCCGACAACTATATTATTCTTCATCTATGTGCGAAATTTCATTCCAATCCAATAAGTAATTTCGAAATTATCAGGGAAAAAATAGTTTGAACGGCTATATTTACGGAACCCATAGTCTAATTTTGCTCATTGATGAACGTGACTGCGAAATTCCCGATCCGAACCTATCCTAAAAATTTCAAGTCCCTAGGCCTTTCCGTTCGAAAGTTATGATTTTCTATGATTTTTATGGTTCTGATCATGCGATCTGGAGAAAATGTAGCTCGAATATATCATTCTCAATTTAAATACGAAATTTCGTCACGATCAAATCCATAGTTTTGAAATTATCAAGAAAAACGAATTTCTAACGGCCATATTTACAGAACCCCTGGGCGAATTTTGCCCAATAACGAACTTAACCGCGGCATTTGAGATTCGAACCTACCCTGAAATTTTCAAGTTTCTAGGACATTCTCTTCGAGAATTATCGTGTATACGGACGGCCGGACGGACAGACTCGAATTTTCTGACGGATTCGTCATCAGTGAGTCAAACATAGTCGTTTGAGACCATTTTCGGCTCAAAATTCGAAAAATACAGACATCGTGACGAAATGATATAGCCCTCGTGTAAAAGTAGTACGAGCGCTCAAAAATGCGATTTTGCCCATTAGCGAAATCAACCAGCGCATTCAAACCTCGAACGTACCCTGAAATTTTCAGAACTATAGGCCTCTTCTTTCGATAGTTATTGTGTTTAAAGATTGCTGGACGCATGGACAAAATTGAATTTGACCACCAATTATTCAGCTGTGTGTCCAATCTGATCATCTACGAACATCTGATCATTCCTGAACTGAATGTTCAAAAATTCATAAGTTTCCTCAAAAAATTTTCGGATTTACATCAAGATTAGAAGAGCATTGTAAGGAAATATTGGGTTCGTACTGGGCTCTTAAGTTTGATCGATAAAAGAAAACTAGGCCGTAGGTAACTCATTTACGTGTTCGAAGCCAGCTGCAGAAATCAATTGCCCTGGCCTATATATATTTTCCTGGTATATAAAATTTTCGACTTGGAACGATCAGAAGTTCTTTGGGAGTGTTGGTGGGTCTTAGTAAAATTCTAATTTCAGTTCTTCAGTCATGGCTACAATTTCATTTCACACTGCCAGTTCAACTTATCGATTTAGGATATCCAAATGCGGAGTTATTCCATGGGCAAAATCATGGTAAGATAAAAAAATCATAACATTTCTGGATCACACTCTTCAGGTAATCGAATGATATTGAACATTATTTTCCCCACAAATGTATCCGGGTTGTAATTTCGGTTTAACAATGGGTAATGAGACTTTCCGCGTTTCTATTTCCAAAAGTAAACCATCGGAATGTAACGAGGAAAAAATTTCAACCCTCCTGAAACTGACTATCTTGGGAAATGAAGAACCCAAAATCCATAAAATGATTTGCCTGTCCACCTTTCACTGATATCCTAAAATTTGTTGAACGAATCAGAGGCCAACCGTATTCGATCTACCTATTCCGAAAGTTGAAATTTAGAGCTTAAAATGATCTTTTTGCGCGCTTGTTTCTATGAACGAAATGTCTATATTTTTAGAATTTGGAGCCTAGAATGGTTTCAAATGATTAGGTTGTGCTCTCATATGAAGAATCCAAGTTCAAATTCAATTCTGTCTGACCGGCCGACCGCGCGGTCATATAAATACGATCACTTTTGAAAAGAGTGTAAGGGTACTTCGTGGGCTAAATACGTTTGTTGAATTCGTTAATGGGTGAAATCCCTCGAAGAGTTCCGTGAATATAACCGTCCGGGAAGTACTCACTCCCCAGACAATTCTTCTTTGAGAAAGTAGCAGGTCACATCGTTGTTATCATTGTCTATCATGAAAATCTCGAATTTCGATATGAATATAAACGAGAATTAGAATTTTTCTGTTAGTACCTATCTTCTGTTCGAATTTCAATATTCGATACGAATAAGAATTAAAATGTTCGAAATTTTGTTCTACAAAAGAATATAATGAAGAAATGTGTCTCATTGATTTGTTATTCTCGCTTTCAGCTCTTCCTAGAATTTTGTCTACTCGTCCAAGAAAACAGTATTTTCCGTAACTTCCGACTTGTTACGTAAATTCCTATTTCGAAACATTAGTATTGCAGAAACTATTGAGTATTGTGGAAATTCAGCTGTCTTGCTTTCCAATTTTTTTCGAAGTAGTCTGTGTACTTGAGGAACTTTTTTTCAACGTCAAAAATGTTATTCATTTCTTTATTTCAAGGATCTCATAACTCGCATAAGCTCTCAAATGAGCTTCTGATGAATCTCACAGAGACCTAGGAAAATCTGGATAAAACCAAACTGAACAAAAATTATTTCACGGCGACTATAAATTTTATGCCACACCATATTGATTAATGACATTTCAATTTGATCCTACCAGCCCTCCGAATATATCTTGTGTTTACGTATATACCTACTAATCCTCCTTTCGAATTGCCATTTTATTGGTAGTTTGTCGGTATTTTCTTTAAATTGTCGTCAAAGACGAATGGGGCAAAATGCCTATAAAACCTTGACACACTGGGATAATTTGGGATGACATTTTAGTCCATCCAGTAGTTAGCAGCTTCGAGAGGCATTGGACGTCGAAAAATCTCGTAATATTCGGACTTTTTGAGCGCTCGTACTACTTACACGAGGGCTATGTCATTTCGTCACGATGACTGTATTTTTCGAATTTTGAGCCAAAAATGGTCTCAAACGACTATGTTCGACTCACTGATGACGAAGCCGTTGAAAAATTCGAGTCTGTCCGTCCGGCCGTATACACGATAACTCTCGGACGGAATGTCCTAGAAACTTGAAATTTTCAGGGTAGGTTCGAATCTCGAATGCCGCGGTTAAGGTCGTTATCGGGCAAAATTCGCCGAGAGGTTCCGTAAATATAGCTGCTCGAAATTTTGTTTTCCTGATTACTTTGAAACTACAGATTCGATCGAGGTGAAATTTTGTACTCTAATGGAAAATAGGGTGTTCAAGCTACATGCAAAATTTTGTTCAGCTCTCATCATCAGAACCATAGAAACCATAGAAAATTGTAACTTTTGAACGGAAACGCCTAGGGATCTGAAATTTTCAGGATAGGTGTGGATCTCGATTGTCGTGATCACTTTTATCTATGAGCAAAATTATACTAGGGGTTCCGTAAATATGGTCGTTTGAAATTTAGTTTTCTTGATAATTTCCAAACTACAGATTCGATCGTGACGAAATTTTGTATACTAATGGAGAATGATATATTCAAGCTACATTTCTCTAGATCGCATGACCAGAACCATAGAAACCATATAAAATCATACGTTTCGAACGGAAATGCCTAGGGACTTGAAATTTTCAGGATAGGTGTAGATCTGAAATGTGGCGTTCACGTTCATCAATGAGCAGAATTATATACGGGTTCCGTAAATACGGTCGTTTGAAATTTTGTTTTCTCGATAATTTCGAAACTACGGATTCGATCGAGATAAAATTTTGTACTTTAAACGAGAATGATATATTAAAGCAACATTTTGTCCAGATCGCATGACCAGAACCATATAAACCATAGAAAATTATAACTTCCGAAAGGAAAGGCCTAGGAACTTGAAATTTTCAGGGTGGGTTTTGATCGCGAATTTTACGGTCACGTTCATCAATGGGCGAAATTAGACTAGGGGTTCCGTAAATATGGCCGTTCAAAATATTCTGTTCCTGATCATTTCGAAACTTCCGATTTGATTGGAATGAAATTTAGCACCTAGATGAGGAATAATGTATTCAAACTACGTGCGAAATTTTGTCCAGATCGCATCACCAAGATCATAGATACCGTAGAAAATTCTAGCGAATTATCGAAAAAAAATTGGTCAGCTGAAGCACAGACAAATTCTGGAGTTTCGTCTAAGTTTGAGAATTTTTTTGACAGCTGTCGAAAATTCCTTCAATTGATTTCTAAAACTGGAAAATGCGAATCTACCTACAAGGTGGACAAAAGAGCGCTCAAAAGTTCCTGCCTTCACGGCAGTGCTTTTCGTAATTTTTTATGTTTATGGCTTATAATTTCGGTACATCCTAACATTAGATTTGCTGTCATTTTAGTGCAAGAAGAGTGAATTTTACGTAAGATGCACCGTTCATAATTTTCAAGCCAGAAAAAAAAGTCCAATAATTTCGAAGTTTTTCGACAAATTGCCAATTTGCATAAAGTTGAAGGACAGACATGTAGGTTTATTTTTCATTATTGCTCCATAGTTATCTCGGATCAAGAAAAAATATTGTATGCCACATTGGGTGTAGTTTTTTTCAAATTATTTCAAAAAGAAATGGAAGTAAATAAACAGAAGAGTATCTTTCACAATTTTGCAAGAGTTGGATTTGCCATTGGTTCTACTACATTTCTAAAGTAAACAACCTCTATATAGTTGTGGAGTTTGATAACCTTTCGAACAAAACGTGGGATTCCTTGTTTTCAATCACTGTAGTCCCTGAGTCATCCCAACTGTAGGAAAAGTAACTCGAAGAAGACCTTGATAATTGTTGTCTGAATAAACATTGATTTCAAGAATAAAACGCTGCAGGTTTATCATTTCAACATCACCTTTATTCCTGTCTATATAAGTATTTCAAAAAATATATCAATATAATATACCTAGGTTTTTGAAAATTATTCAAGAAAATATGTTTGTTCATTTATGGGGTTCTAGCTAATGGAATATATTTTGAGGTGTATTTCATTGGTTTGAAATATCAAAACTTGAGAACTCTTAGAATTAGTGCTTTGTGGCGAAGAAAAATCGAAGGACTATCTTTATTTTAAATTCTTTATTATATTATTATACCCAAATTTCGAATTCCATGATATAGATTTTCTGCGAAGAAATTTTTTCAATCTATTGCCTTCAAATTTCATGGATTGGATTCTCGAGCTTAAAGAATCATTGCGGGAAGCAAGAAGCAACTGATTCGAAACTTCTGTGAAATTTCATGAGGTTCCACGAACTATTCCTTCAAGGGTGTTTACATCTGTAGATCTGTATATCATTGCATGCAGGGGTGGAACAATTATGGCGCAGCAGAGCCCCAACCTGAAGAGGCGCGGGGCGGAAACATGAAAAATTATGGATTTTTTGAATTTTTTGTAATAAAGCGAGTTTTAGTTTTTTTTGGTGAATTCGTCAACGATTCCAAGTATGAACGATATTTTTATCTAGCTTTCCGACACTTCCAAATTTCAATTTTTTGTCAACCTCTTCTCTTTCTTCATAGGTCTGACATAAATATCATGCAATAAATCTCCGATGTAAATCATTTGGAATAATAAAACCAATATCAGTTAGGTACTTCTCCGTTTGCAAAACATTGAGAAACTAGTCATTGAAAATTTTTTTCTTCCCTTTAGTAGAGAACAGCCAAATTCAGTTTTTATTTCGACTATTATAATCAGATTAACTGATAAAAGTTCTTCATCTTCCAACGATGAAAATCTATATTAATATTATGTTCTTGCTGCTTGCGAATGCATTGAAGAGTGGGCTTAACAACCAAAATTACGATATCTTGGTTTCAAAGGTCTGTGACTCATTTAAAGTGCTTAAGAAGTCAACATAAAATAGCCACTTGTGGATCTCAAGGCTATGATGATGTGGGCGATACCGCGGGGCAACACAAGAAATGAATGGAAATCATTTCGATCTATATTGGATATATTGGAATAAGAGAATTCCAGGAAGGATTTATCAAATGATATAATTGATGGCATTAGTTGGCGAACAAGGATTCATTTATTTTTAGTATCTTCGAAAGTACAAATCTTTGGAATCATTCAAAAAATAGTAAGTCTAATTTCATCTCAATTCTGTCGACTTTTATCCTGGTGAACAACTTGTACAAGTGGTCTCGACTCTTGTTTTGTGTTATTGAAAACATCACTTTTTGACTGTTGAAAATCATCATTCTTACCAGCTATCTGCGAGTTCTATGAACAGTTCGAATGAAAAAAGGCAATTTTAGGTAAATTCTGATGATAGTTCTGAGTAGCGCCTGGAATGTTCTACAAAACATTTCAACCGAGTTTCATCATTAAACCAGAGTTTCTCATTTATCAACTATTTTTGATTCATTTTTAAAATTGGTGGTCAATTTTGAATCGATTTAACCTGTTATAAATAATTTGTATTCTCGTTCATTTTTTCTGCTTTCGCCTTTTTCTGGTTTTGAATTTCGGGTACCTTCGTTTTTTCCTGCGTCAGAAGAATCAAGATCCCACAACATATTTTCATTCTATTCATTATACTTACACTCACGAGGACACAGCGTTTTTTCTGCCGCCCTTTTTTCTGAGATCTATCATATGCAGGAATACAGGATTGTATTGTTTCCTGCTCCACCAAATAGTAATGATTTGATTTTACGATGAAACTTGATAGCAATATTTTGTAGAACTCTCCAGGCGCTACACAGAACTCTCATCAGAACTGTTCTAAGATTTTTTTCATTCGAAAAGTTTTTTGAAATTCGAACCTGGCTACCAAATAGGAAAATTTTGGTATTTCGATTAAACTTGAGTGCAATATTTTTTAGAACTCTCCAGGCGCTTCTCAAAAGCCTCTCAGAAATGTTCTGCGATTGATTTTTTTTCATTCGAAATGTTCGGTCGAATTCTATAATATCTAATAAAACTCGATTAACACATTTCATATAACACGCGCTGAAACTCAAAACACCCGTCAGAACTAAAATATCTGCTGGTTTTCAATTCAAAATGATTATTTCCAATAACTCTTTCATTTTGACAGAAGTATTTTTATCTAAGAACATCATCAGAACTCATTCCAGCAAAAAATAGGGCGCCGCGTGAGGAAAGTGTCACTTATTTGTTTTTTTGTATGGATTCAACAATTCGCTGGAACAATTCAAAATTTTTGAACTATATCGAAACTACCCGAACTCCGAAAAACAAAATAGATTTTTTGAAAAAAGACGATGCCAACTTAACAGGAGTGAGTGCGGGATGGTAACCTGTACCACCTAAATCTGCGCAAATGGTATTCAGCTCTCTAACCCTTTGTTCCATCTGTCTGTTCTCAGTTCTCTCAGTGAATTTTTCAATTCTTTGTCGTGTTTATAAGCTCTTTCATGTCTTCTTCTCTATGTGAAGTTCTGTAGTTTTTTCTGAGTTTTCTATTCCTTTTTATAAGCTCTTTTATTGCTTTTGGGGTTTCACCCTGTGGATGCTTCAGGGCTGGCCTTTTGATTCTTCTGGTATTTTCCTCGTAGGCTTTTCCATTCGGTTTTCTAATAGCTGCAACATTATAACATTAGCAACATTATAAGGGAGAAATTCTTGTACGTTCCATCATTTTAGTAGAAGAAGATGAATTGTTCAATAACCACTTTGGAAAAGTACATACAGCTATGGTATCCTAAGGCCAGCAAGCAATATTTGTGAAATAGTATTATAACTTATTTTTTATTTGGAACTACAAAAACTTATCTTCTGAATAAAATATGAAATAAACACTCCGAACCTATCCTACCTATATCAGAGAATATTTTCAGTTCTGCCAGAATTGAATGTAAAAAGTATTTGGAGCAGGGTCATTTTCAAGAACTTCAATTGCCATTGATATTTTTCATTACTCCAACTCATTCATGACATAATTCTTTTGAATATAGGTATATATTATTATTTTCTCAAATTTTGGGAAAAAGAAATCACATTCGTGAACTTTTGAACTAAAAATTTTATTTCAATGAATACTTCAGTTGACATTATTCCATAAAATTCTTATACCCAAGCAAATTCTGCTGCAAGTTAATGCCATTGATATTTGTTAATGGTTTGGTTGAGGCAAAATTGAATAGAAATATTTATACGATATAAGCCAATGAAACCTAATTTTAAAAGTTAAAATCAGTCGATGGCTCTAATTTTACCTTTATCTGTTCAATTAATTAATTTTCCACCATTCACAGGGTAAACAAATTATAGGTGCTGTGCCTCAGGTGGTGTAAGCCAAAGCCACAGCCAAAGCCTTACAAAGAAAACAACCGGATCTCCTAACACGCATAAATTTTAAGCCTTATAGAGCCGGGATTAAACATATAATAATTTTTGAATGAAAACTTTTATTTCATCCCCACATCTTCAGCGCTTGAGGTAGTTACATTGAAAGGACTCATTGAGCAATTGATTTCTGTTTCAATTTTCATTCATTTTCTTTTGGTTCTGGAGGAAATCTATGGACAGCGCACGAGCTATTCTTCATTTTCTGTAACTGTAAAAACTTGTCAGGTACCTTGTTGAATTTTTTTCCGAACTATTTTGAAACGATAGAGAAGGTAGAAAGAGTGCTCAGCTTGAATATTCGATACTTTCTTCAATTTATAGAAATTCCAACAATTACTCGAATGCTAATTCTATTTTGGTCAATGCACAAACACAAATACTGTGAAGTCAAGTCAAGGTTACCGAGTTCAAGGATTATATCATATCAGTTTTTATAATTTTGTTGGTTGCTTCGACTAAATAGACCTGAGTAATTTCATATCACCCGAGGTCATTTATGATTGTTATGGAAAAGAGTAGAATGGAATTATATGGTAGCAAAAATTTCCGCATATTTAACGTTGAATTGGCTTGTTATAGATACCGTAAACCGATTCCATGCTATGGGTATTAGAGATTTGTTAACTGTGAGCAGGTTGTTGAAATATTTAGAATTCAATACATTCACTGTAGCTGACATAACTTTTCATACATCGAGTAGGACACATGGAAAGTTGTTAATTTTACATAAGGCTCATGACATACATAAGTTCTGAACTTCCAACAGAAAATAACAAACTTAAACTCAAGACATTAACATGTATCTCATTTCAACAAATAATATTGGAATATTGAACCCTACATGTTCCGTATGTTATGTAAGGTAAGTGCCGGATTGAAACCCATTTTGTCCCAGTGGTATGATAACATATTTGATGATTTTTTTGTTAATTCCAGTGAATGTTTTCGCATATTGTCGCCTTCAGGATAAAATTGCGTAACTACATTCGACAAAATTTTATAGGAGAAACAATAAACACTTTCAAAGTCAGATTTTCAAACATTATTTGTGTTGACTTATTGAAATATGTATATGTAATTTCATTTATTTATTTAAAGAGGAAAAAGGGTTTTTTCAAAAAACACATATTATTAATCATGTTGCCGAACAGATTCGCATGTTTCTATGATTGAGAGCGTTATAATTTTCCACAAATATCTGCAGCTTTCGAATTTCTAGCCGAGAATGGTCTTATACGATTAGGTTGGACCCACAAAAGAATAATTCGTGGTCAAATTCAACTCTGTGCGTCTGTCTTGCCTGCAATAAACACTTTCGAAAAAAGGGGCCTAGAGTACTTTTTCAGGGTACGTTCGAGATCTAAATGCGTTGATCAAGTTCGTCAATGAGCGACATCCGCCGAAGGGGTTCGTCGTTGGCCATCTGATTTTTTTTTTCTCAATATTTCGAAAAATACCGATCCGATCGAAGTTAGTTGTTGAATCATGACACGAAGGTTCATGTGGAATTTCGTGAAAATGTTTATAAAAAACCTCGTTATCTCAGAAACTATTCGACATATTTTGCTGAAATTTTGGTTCTACACACCTATGTGGCATAGATAAAATGAGTTATGTAGGAATTCGAATTAACAGTTGTCCTACGAGAGAAGAAAATTGATAAAACTGAGAAATCTGATTATAATTCTGTAATTGCATCTTTTGATGATCATAAAAATAAAATGAGATTATTTGATACATAACAGATTTATTGCAGGTATCGATATTCTCGTTACAGCCTTGATGTGGATCAAACATTTTATTATATAAAAAAATTACGAAAAGCACTGCCGTGAAGGCAGGAGCTTTTGAGCGCTCGTACATGCACCTTGTAGGTAGATTCGCATTTTCCAGTTTTAGACATCAATTGAAGGAATTTTCGACAGCTGTCACAAAAATTCTGAAACTTAGGTGAAACTCCATGTCAGTGCTTTGGGTGACCAATTTTTTTTCGATAATTCGCTAGAATTTTCTACGGTATCTATGATCTTGGTGATGCGATCTGGACAAAATTTGGCACGTAGTTTGAATTCATTATTCCTAAGCTAGGTGTAAAATTTCATCCCAATCCAATCAGTAGTTTCGAAATAATCAGGAAAAAAATATTTTGAACAGCCATATTTACGGAACCACTACTCTAATTTTGCTCATTGATGAACGTGGCCGCGATATTTGCGATCCAAACCCACCCTGAAAATTTCAAGTTCCTAGGCCTTTCCGTTCAAAAGTTACAATTTTCTATGGTTTCTATGGTTCAAGTCATGCGATCTGGACAACATATTGCTTTAATATATCATTCTCGATTAAAATACAAAATTTCATCTCGCTCGAATCCGTAGTTTCGAAATTATCGAGAAACCAAAATTTCAAACGACCGTATTTACGGAACCCCTAGTATAATTCTGCTCATTGATAAACGTGAACGCGACATTTCAGATCCACACCTCTCTTGAAAATTTCTAGGCCTTTCCGTTCGAAAGTTATGATTTTCTATGGTTTCTATGGTTCTGGTCATGTGATCTGGAAATAAGAGAGCTTGAATATATATATTTCACATGTAGCATTTGTATACAAAATTTCGTCACGATCGAATCTGTAGTTTTGAAATTATCAAGAAAACTAAATTTCAAACGACCACGGAACCACTAGTATAATTTTGCTCATAGATGAACGTGATCACGACATTCGAGATCCACACCTATCCTGAAAATTTCAAGTCCCTAGGCGTTTCCGTTCAAAAGTTACAATTTTCTATGATTTCTATGGTTCTGGTCATGCGATCTGGACAAAATTCCTCATGTAGCTTGAACACCTCATTCTCCATTTGAGTGCAAAATTTCATCTCAATCAAATTTGTAGTTTTCAAGTAATCGGGGGAACAAAACTTTGAACGGCCATATTTACGGAACCCCTGGTGGAATTTGGCCCATTAACGAACTCAACCGAGGCATTCGGGAACTGAACCGACACTGAAAATTTCAAGTCTCTAGGTTGTTCCGTTCGACAGTTATCGTGCCTACTTCCGGACGGCCGGACGGACAGACTCAAATTTTTCGACGGATTCGTCATCAGTGAGTCGAACATAGTCGATTGAGACCATTTTCGGCTCAAAATTCGAAAAATACAGACATCGTGACGAAATGATATAGCCCTCGTGTAAGTAGTACGAACGCTCAAAAATAAAACAAATGAGTTTCAAATCGAAAATTCGAAATCATTCATTGAAAAAGACTGCGATATTTCAGCATATGAATCTGTTGTTCGCATGTAAAGCGGTTGTTACAGTGGTAAGTTATGTTTCGAGTGTAGATCCTGTCCAAAATTTCAGAAGCTTGAATAGAAAATCTCAATCTTATGTTATTGCCTAATATAATAAATATAAGGGTGGAGTAAATTTGCATGACAACGATAGGTATTGCAATTTATAAGTGACAAGTATTCGGGGAAAAACAGTGGTGGCCTTTATTTTGAAATGCATTGGAATTTAAGGCTATTCAACCCCATCAACGAACCAACCGCAACCCACGACTAGTCTCAGCTTGCCATCCTCTGCAAACGGAATACATCTATACAGACTGATTATTCGAATTGTTGAAGTCGTCTGTCTTATATTTTCATAGGAGATGAATAATTCGGCCTGATGGCCAATTTTAACACCATAAATCAAGTTCAATCTGTTCAATTGGTTATGAATAAAAATGTTATAATTGTATACTTGCCGTGATTGATTGAAAATACTTTTGGAATTATGGAAGATAGATTCAGACTTTTCTTAAAACCTATATTATGTAGTTACTGAATTGACTACCGTTGATGACATAACACAACAATTTTTTTGGAATGCAAAGAAAATTCCATGAATGGAAAATCAACTAATAACGCAAATTTTATTTTGATACAAAAAAAATATGACAATTTATGTAATAAGCTTTTATACATACATATTTGATTTCAAAAAATGAATTAATTGCATTGACCTCATTCATCATACTAATTACTAATGATGAAATGGGAGTGGTTTGAAAAATACCTGCGCGAATTCGTGATTTTTTTGAGCGCTCGTACTACTTACACGAGGGCTATATCATTTCGTCACGATTTCTGTATTTTTCGAATTTTGAGCCGAAAATGGTCTCAAACGACTATGTTCGACTCACTGATGACGAATCCGTCGGAAAGTTCGAGTCTGTCTGTCCGTCCGGCCGTCCGTAAGCACGATATCTCTCGAACGGAACAACCTAGAGACTTGAAATTTTTAGTGTGGGTTCAGTTTCGTTCAACTTCGTTAATGGGCCGAATTCCACCAGGGGTTCTGCAAATATGGCCGTTCAAAGTTTTGTTCCCCTGATTACTTCGAAACTACAGGTTTGATCGAGATGAAATTTTGCACTCAAATGGAAAATGAGGTGTTCAAGCTATATATAAAATTTTGTCCAGATCACATGACCAGAACCATAGAAACCATAGAAAATTGTAACTTTTGAACGGAAACGCCTAGGGACTTGAAATTTTCAGGATAGGTGTGGATCTCGAATGTCGTGATCACGTTCATCTATGAGCGAAATTATACTAGGAGTTCCGTAAATATGTTCGTTTGAAATTTAGTTTTCTTGATAATTTCAAAACTACAGATTCGATCGTGTTTAAGTTTCGTATACTAATGTAGAATGATATATTCAAGCTACATTTCTCCAGATCACATGACCAGAACCATAGAAACCATAGAAAATCATAACTTTCGAACGGAAAGGCCTAGGGACTTGAAATTTTCAGGACAGGTGTGGATCTGAAATTTCGCGTTCACGTTTATTAATGAGCAGAATTATTCTAGGGGTTCCGTAAATACGGTCGTTTGAAATTTTGTTTTCTCGATAATTTCGAAACTACGGATCCGCTCGAGATGAAATTCTGTATTTTAATCGAGAATGATATATTAAAGCAACATTTTGTCCAGATCGCATGACCAGAACCATAGAAACCATAGAAAATTGAAGCTTTTGAACGGAAAGGCCTAGGAACTTGAAATTTTCAGGGTGGGTTCGGATCGTGAATATCGCGGTCACGTTCATCAATGAGCAAACTAAGACCAGGGGTTCCGTGAATATGGCCGTTCAAAATAATTTTTTCCTGGTAGTTTCGAAACTACTGATTGGATTGGAATGAAATTTTCCACCTAGCTGAGGAATAATCTATTCAAACTACGTGCGAAATTTTGTCCAGATCGCATTACGAAGACCATAGATACCGTAGAAAATTTTAGCGAATTATCGAAAAAAAAAATTGGTCAGCTGAAGCACTGACATGAAGTCTGGAGTTTCGCCTAAGTTTGAGAATTTTTTTGACAGCTATCGAAAATTCCTTCAATTGATTTCTGAAACTGGAAAATGCGAATCTACCTACAAGGTCGATGTACGAGCGCTCAAAAGCTCCTGACTTCACGGCAGTGCTTTTCGTAATTTTTGATGTGAGTCATCGACTCAAGCAATCTTCAATTCGAAGAAGTTGAAGAATTCGAAGGAAAAGCATTATTGGTAAAGAGGAAATTTGAGGATCGAACACTATACGCACAAATAAAACAATCCTGTTTTGAGTGCAAGTGCTTTATCACACAAAGGTTCAATACTAACACATTACTTCGGTGCCTTTATGCCTTTCAAAAGAATATATACTGTATTTTACTCCACAAGGTATCGATCTTGGAACCACATGAGCGACCAATGCCCATGTAACAAAACGAAGGATTTTATTTTGAACTTGTACTGCTTAGTTTTCAAATTTGATTCTACGATTTTTAGCCCACAACATTCACAATATTAGGTATCAAACGCGAATTATATCTGGATGCAACAAACAAAGATATGTATCATAAAAATATCTAAATCAGAACGTCCTATGTAGGTTTTCATTAGTTTAATCTGTTCACGGTTGTAGAAAAGTACAAGAACAGCATGAATGAACATTTTCTTGGTAATATACTGGTTTATGAAAAGATTATATGGAATTTCTACCCAATATCTGTTACCGTATAAAATGAATATTAAATATAGACATAAAGACCACCTGTTCATTTTGAACAATATTTATCAATGCAACTTTCACCCGAAAAGTGCAAACATTCGAAAAAAATGTCAATCAAACAAGAATCATCATTTGAGCAGATCATAATCGTTTTGATATCCTTGATTTCTCCAAAACAGACGAAAAAAGGGCGTAGAAAGTAGCGAATCTCCCGAGAAACTGGCCTCGCAGACTGTCCATATTAGTAGATGATCGAGAGTTACGTAGGAGAGTCTGAATGACGCAGCACCAGTTAACCCACGGCAAAAAGAGCGGTACCACATCGACTACACCAACCGCTAGACTTAATTCGGTTTCTCTCTCGAGTGTGGAAACAACTACGTGAAACGATCTGTAGCTGACGATACGAATTACGCGAAGTGTGAGTGAGTTCTTGATGAGACGATCCGCTGAGGAACAATCATGACTGTAAACAAATCCACGAAAACGACCAAAAAAACAAGTTCGAAAACTGCAAGTGCAAGTTCTACCTCTCAGCAAGCATCTAAATCAGTGAGTTCCAAATTGTCTTCGGCAGTTCTGCATTCTTCCAAAGGTAATGTCTCGAAATCATCTTCAGCTTCTAGTCTCCAAATTGCCGATGTATCACATCTACCTGTCAACGCCAGTAGTGTCACATATACAGTAACTGAAGTGTTACCAGCTGGTGGTGGAGAAAGAATAACCACATATGGCGAAACTGGAGGAGCTACTTCCACTGAATATAGACATTTCATCGAACAAGATAAATCGTCATCCCATAATACCAACATCCAACAAATCGATTCTGTCTTGAATCAGTCATCTTCGAATATATCTGTAGATTCTGCATCTACCTACACAGTGACTGAACCAAAGGAAGAATATAAACTAACTTATAACGTCAATGATTCTGGTTGGAATGGCAAGTTTATTATGGAAGCAGATTCTAGCACAGGCTCCAGACGAGGAACAATTAACCGCTCAACTCAGCAAGCATCGACAAGTACGTCAACGAACACAAAAAATATCTCGCATAGTTCAGTTCTCAATGAAACATTCACAGTTGACAGCAAAGTCCATGATCAAGACTCTCATAAAACGATCTCCAGCAAACAGATCAAACAAACATCAAACGAAAAAGCAGGCGGGATGAATTCGACTGGTTCTTCTGGAGCAATAACCAAAAGAACCAAAGAGTCAGAGGGAAAAGGAATACAATTTTCGAATGTGGGTGGCGTGCAATATGAAAGTGATAATACTACTTTGAATACAACGTACACGAAAAATGATGATTCTACCAAAATGGTATCATCAAATATAAATCAATATCGTACCAGTAGTGAACAGAGCAGTACTGAACAAAAAACATCCAAGACAAGCCAAACGAAAACAGAACAAAATACACTTACAAATACCAGAGGAACCACCGGTTGGAATGGAAAGTTCGTCATCGAAAGTTCTGACAAATCTGGTGCCAATTCGAAAAGAACAAGTTCAACAAGAACAACTTCATCTGGTACTATGCATCAAGCGAAACCAACATCATCGGTGGAAACATTTATATTGAGTGAAATAAACGACAATAATCAGGCAGGCACTCATAACAAGAAATATATAGTCAGGGATAAAAATTCCGGACAGAATAGAAAAGACGAAACTAGTGAATTCATATTGTCAGAAATATATGATAACGTTGAGAAATATGGCAACTCCTCCAACACGAGGGACGATTTGAGTGTACGATCCGATGCCACCTACACAAAGGAAAGCACGGAAGACATGAAAAACTCCAGGATCTATTCCGGTGAATATAAACATCTGGCCGACGAGAAGAACACGAAGGTTGGGTTGTCAGAGATGAATCGTACATTCAGAGAAAGTGATGTATCCAGAAGCAGTCCCAGAAAGGGGCCCTCTTCACGTCTTAGTCCTACAAGACATGATTCGTCAACAACGTATGAGTATTATGATACGAATAGCGAAACTGTAGATTACAGAACTACTATAACTCAAGATTCCAAGACTATTTCAGATGACACCTATAGAACAGAAAATCATACTAGATTGGCAGGGAAATCTGAAACGCCTATGCATAAGACAACTTCATTTAGTCCAAACAACGCCGAGAGAACTCCACATGGAAGAAGAGATTTGAGTGTTAGTCCTAGCCGAAAGCTTACACAATCGAAAGAAAGGGGACCAAGCAGAAGTCCTAGCAGGAGAGATAGTCCTAGGACTCCATCAGGAAAGAATGTGAAGGGTCAGAATTCTAAAACAACAATTTCCAAGAACGTTTCAGATGTTTCAGAAATTAGTGATTATACCACAACAATTGAAGATTCAACGTTCATCGTGGATAGAAAATACACAACAGATAATTCGGAAATAACTAGTATGGTCAGAGGGCCACAACATTCAACCCCTAGCCCAACAAGAAATCTTGGACCTTCACAAAATAGAGACCTTTCGACTTATGATACCAATATAACTACGAGTAGCTATCAAACTAACAGCGATATCTCCGATATAGTGATCAATTCACAGTACGACACTTCGACAAGCATCACAGAAAATATAATCCAACAAGAAATCACGAGAGATATTCGTCAATTCGAAAATGAAATTCATAAACTCGAGAACAGGTTGAACGAAACATCTGTTTTGGACAGAACTAAAGATGGCCCGAACAAGCAATCTAGGGGAGATGAACCAATAAAAATAATTGATGCTGTTGAGCATGTAGATATTAGGGTATCTGATATAATTAGTCAAAATGAAGAAAAAATCATCCTTGAGGTTGAAAAAGACATAATACTGAAGACAGTCACTGAATCGGATTCTATCGTCAATAATTCTGTTGTGGACATAAGGGA
The DNA here is from genome assembly GCA_963966015.1 of Aphidecta obliterata. Lineage (NCBI taxonomy): Eukaryota > Metazoa > Arthropoda > Insecta > Coleoptera > Coccinellidae > Aphidecta > Aphidecta obliterata. Next base: position 26,108,917 of record OZ014427.1, on the reverse strand, counting down.
GAGCAAAACCGATATCATCGATATACGAGACACAGTAGACAAATCCGATACGATCATAAGAGAGACCATCACGAGCATCAAAGATATTGTAAGAAATGTTGGATTATTTTAAGTGCCCCTGTACTAACTATTTTGTTTTTCAGAACGAAGAAGAGAACATAACCAACATCAAGAAGGTAGTCGATAATAAAGTTATAAATATAGAAAAAACTATCAGAGAAACTTTACCAGGTGTGAAATATATACCTCCTAAAAAGGAATCTTGTATCTGTGAGCTTTGCACTTGTGGGTGAGTAAATACATCAAGTTACCTAGAATTGAAGGAGGTTTTGCGAAGCAATTTATTTCATAATTGAATTAAAATGGAAAAGCAGTATATTTTCAAGCGATTACATTCAAATTAGATAATTCGATCCAATTTAACCGATTTCGATATCTACAGAACTTAACGCAGAAATACTTATATTTTTACGCTTTTATATGGTGACGATTTGAATACAAGGGAATATCCTTACTCGCAAAAGCTCTTATATTGCTGTATCATCAGAAAATTGTGCAGTTTTAATTTCTCAGCTCTGGAAAAATCTGAAGAATAAGTGAGATTGAGTAATGGTCCTAAGACAGACCCTTGGGAAATTCCGGCTTGTATCAACAGTTCTCTGGATTCACATCCATTTATGTCAACTTGAAGATTAATTTAATGAAAGCCATTGGAATTTCAAGCTTCTTCATTTTTGAGCGCTCGTACAACTTACACGAGGGCTATATCATTTCGTCACGATGTCTGTATTTTTCGAATTTTGAGCCGAAAATGGTCTCAATCGACTATGTTCGACTCACTGATGACGAATCCGTCGGAAAATTCGAGTCTGTCCGTCCGGCCGTACGTAAGCACGATAACTCTCGAACGGATCAACCTAGAGACTTGAAATTTTCAGTGTAGGTTCAGATTCCAAATGCCTCGGTTGAGTTCGTTAATGGGCCAAATTCGCCCAGGGGTTCCGTAAATATGGCCGTTCAAAGTTTGGTTCCCCTGATTACTTGAAAACTACAGATTTGATTGAGATGAAATTTTGCACTCAAATGGAGAATGAGGTGTTCAAGCTACATGTGAAATTTTGTTCAGATCGCATGACCAGAACCATGGAAACCATAGAAAATTGTAACTTTTGAACGGAAACGCCTAGGGACTCGAAATTTTCAGGATAGGTGTGGATCTCGAATGTCGTGATCACGTTCATCTATGAGCAAAATTATACAAGGGGTTTCGTAAATACGGTCGTTTGAAATTTTGTTTTCTCGATAAATTCGAAACTACGGATTCGATCGAGATGAAATTTTGTATTTTAATCGAGAATGATATATTGAAGCATAATTTGGTCCAGATCGCATTACCAGAACCATAAAAAATTGTAACTTTTGAACGGAAAGGCCTAGGAACTTGAAATTTTCAGGGTGGGTTTGGATCGCGAATATCGCGGTCACGTTCATCCATGAGCAAAATTAGACTAGGGGTTCCGTAAATATGGCCGTTCAAAATATTTTTTTCCTGATAGTTTCGAAACTACTGATCGGATTGGAATGAAATTATGCACCTAGCTCAGGAATAATGTATTCAAACTACGTGCAAAATTTTGTCCAGATCGCATCACCAAGACCATAGATACCGTGGAAAATTCTAGCGAATTATCGGAAAAAAATTGATCAGCTGAAGCACCGACATGAAGTCTGGAGTTTTGCCTAAGTTTCAGAATTTTTTTGACAGCAGTCAAAAATTCCTTCAATTTATTTCTAAAACTGGAAAATGCGAATCAACCTACAAGGTGCATGTACGAGCGCTCAAAAGCTCCTGACTTCACGGCAGTGCTTTTCGTAATTTTTATCAGTAAACCCTTGTGCCATACTTTGTTTGATGCTTTGGATATGTCAAGAATTTTCGATTCGAGTTTTCGAGTTTTCTAGACTTTGTTGGAGCCGTCTGTGATTGCTTCTATTATTCTTAGGATCTCCTGAGTTGTTCCGAGATCTTTCCTCAAGCCGAATTGCTCGTTTGGTATTATTTTCTTCTCTTCAATAATTAGTCTATTATGAATAATTTTTTTCTGCAATCTTGCTTATTGAAGATAATTAACTGATTGGGCTGTAACTTTCACATTTGTTTTTAAGTTTTCCAGGTTTTTGATGATTTTGGCTATCGCTACTTTCCATCTTTTTGGGTAGGTGTGTTACTTGAGTATAGAATTGATTATGTCAGTTATGAGTTCAACTGCTTTTCCAGGAAGGTTTTTATGAGGAGTTTGCTTATTGTATTCCTCCTGTGTTTATTCTTTAAGTTTTTCATTATTCCACTCACTTCTTATGTTGCTGATCGAATGTCTCATTTCCTTCCTTGTCGGTGTTCACATTAAATTCATAATTTTCAATAGAATTGGGAGAAAATTGATCATGTAACATGGAAAAAAATAGTTTTGCTTTCTCTTGGTCACTGATGGCTGTGTGCTTACTTACATCGCTCGTTAATGATAGAGCAATCGTTCACCCTTGCTTGAGAGCTCTGACTATCCGCCAAGGGTCTTTAATTTGGCTGTTTATATTTTCTAGGTGGCTGTTCCATGATTCGTTATTTTTTTGATGAAGTATTTTTGTATTTTGCTGATATTTCGTTTAGTTTCTTCTTCACTTGAGAATGAAGTGTTCGTTTGTAGATTTTGCTTAATTTCTTCTTTTTTTATGATTTTCTCAATTTCTGAGTTTGTTTCCTTGTTTTCGTTATTGGTTTTTCTATTGATGCATGGATTATTTGCGTTTCTAGTTTTTTTATGGCTTCTCATCTGATTGAGGTTGTATATTTCAGGTGATTTAAGGATTGTATTGAATTTCTTGAGATCGATTTTTGTTATTGGGTATTGGGTCCTTTGATCATTGCTTATATAGGTATAGTTGGCGATTCGTTAAAAATCTTTTTAATTGTTTACCCTTTTGTTGGTCTTTCTACTATTCCATATTGAATTTTTTGCATAAAGTCTCCTGCTGCAATGAATGTGTTCTGATTTGAAATAACTTGTCGAGATTGGTCTCATAAATTATGTTCTCAGGTGGTACATATATTGAATATATTATGTTGATTTTTCCCCTTTTGGTTTTTACTTGGATATCCTTTGCCCCGAGATTTGGTGATGTTTCCGGGTCTGGTCGTTCACAATGAGCAATGTTTCTGGGTATAATTATTGCCACTCCTCCTCCTGGATTATTTCCTCTTCCTTTTCTATAAATGTTGAAGTTTAGAATATCGTATTTGTTAGATTTTCTTAAAAAGGTTTCGTTGACTAACATAATGTCAATTTTTCACCTTGTCATATAATTAATAAAAACTTGTTTTTCTATCTTGATGCTGTAGGCATTTCAAAAAATAATTTTCATTTTTTCTGGTATTCTATTTCTCATATTTTTTTTTTAATTAATAAGGGATTCTGAATTATTTGAGAAAACATGGATATTAAGTTTTCCGATGGTTTTGTAGCATTGAATTGTAACAGGTCTGTTAATTGTTGGGCTATTTCTATTTTCGGAGTTTTCTGTTCTCTTGATTGTGTATCATTTCTATTCCTCATTTCATTTTATCTTGTCCTGAGATCTTTGGGATTTCTTTCCATGCACGCTTTTTTGAATCATTGGTCTTTTCGGTCGTTTCCTGTAAATATATGTGCACCCTTCTCCACAATTAGCACATAGCAAATGTTGTTCTTTTTTTTGTGCATCTTCCGCTGTACAGTTCTTCTGGTCGTGTTCAAATAATGGACATAATATGTAGCACTGTACCTAGTGTTTGCGTCTTAATGGTTCAACTACAATGTCAAGTCCAATAAGTAGGTATCATTAATAGAATTTGCTGAAATTTTCAGTATGCTTACACCTAAGAAATATTAGATTGATATGTAATTGCATGCTGCGCAACCACAATAGCAATGTACTAGTCCGTGCATACATTTAATTATGTATTTAAAAGTGTGAGGGTGTTTCTTAGTTTCTAGGCATCGATAGAATTTTCTTAAATGTGTTTATGTTACATAATAAGCAAATTAAGGAAATAACATTCGTTGATTCACAAAGTGCAACAAGTCTTATTATTATACGAGGATTGGAAAACAATAAAACGATATTTCCGATTGATATCATTTCTCGTCGAACCGGATGAGGTAGAATGATAGAAATATTACAATTGATGTACCTATTCAATAGCTTTTATGGACTGTACAAGTCCCCAACAGAAAAAATAAAAACCGCTCACTACATAAAAAGAAATTTGAAGTAATCCACCCTGAATACTGAAAAAATTATACTCGTGGTCTCGTAGATGGCAATTATCAATTTTGTATAACTTAGGTGTAGTGTAGTGATATATCAGCAAATTCTATCGATACCAAGAAACACCCTCATGTTTTATGTGTGGCTAGTCCTTTCGAGATATTCTAAAAGTAGGAAACGTTCGAAAAAAAGAAGTATCAAGTATAGAAATTATTTATTTCGACGTAATATTTCGTCCAAACCGTCTGTTCTTCAGTGGAATGAAAATAGCTTTATCTCCACACGTATTTCCATGAAAAATTGTCAGGTAACGTACAGAAGTGAAAGTATGAGAATTGTTGAATCTTTTGACAAAACATGGGTTCGTTGAATCGTATTGACAAATAAAAGCCTATCCTCGAACAAAGTACATTTGCAGTGAAATGAATGAATTGGTATCATGCATGATGCATGTTACGTCTGACCGACATCGGACAAGTAGTTGGAAACTTTGAGATGACATCATCGCTCAGAATGTTATTTGCCAATTTAGGAATTGAATGTTAAAAGTCGTTTGTTTCTTATGGGTATAACCTGTTTTCGACTTGGCTAGCAACCTCGAGTCTCGCCTTCGACACAGTTATTTCTCGATCCACTCGCGTATTAAACAATCCAATGCCACACAGTAATTGTCCAATTCTCGAAGAAGTATGCTATGATTTCAATAGGAAGAAGGTAATCGAAGTGACAAAAACGATTTACAATATAATTTTCAAAGCGGCGAATGAGGAAGCCTTCATAAATGCCGTGAGCGGAGTATCAATGAAAACATTTCGAAAAGCACTGAGATGGAGTCAGGAGTTTTTGCGCGCTAGTTTCTCTGTACCAGAATGGCCTTCAGTGTTCAGTGTCACTAGGGCAAATACGGTCATTGTATTTTTATAAACTTCAAAAGGTGGAACTTCCGAATTATATTGAACATATAAAAGAAACTCAATTTTCTCTGTTTTCCAAAACGGCTCTAAGTGTTTATTATAAGTATAATCTGTCATTTTATTTTCATAAACTTCGAAAGATGGAATCATCGAATCATATTGAATGTATAAGAAAATTCTTCCCTTTGACAAATACGGTCATTTAACTTCAAAAGGTGGAATCACCGATTTATATTGAATATATTAGAAAAACTGATTTTGTTCTGTGTACCAAAACAGCCTTCAGTGTTCATTGCCAGTTTGGCAAATACTGTCATTTTATTTTTATGAGTTTCAAAAGATGGAATCACCAAGTTATTATTTCAGCGTTCTTGTTCGGACTTTCAAAGTGGGATGATCGATGCCGGATAGATACCTACTGAATTGAATGAAAATTTTCTTGTGGGTATTTATTCTATGTACTTTGTAGTTCCACATACACCCATCGATCCATATGAATATAAATATAATATTTTCTCTTGAGATATTGTCGAATAAAAACAATATAGCAATAAAACGGTGGCTACTTATTTGTATCCTCATTAATACAGTTCACATGTCAAGAAGTTGATAACTGCCATTTATGGATATCATTTCATTTTGTTATGAATTGATTTCAAATTGACATCAATTTAATGATAATTTTTATCTTTCGGAGATTTTCTGCAAGTGAAATATGACTATAAAAGGTCTTCTGTGAGGATTCAGGACAGGGAAACGTATTCTTTGTTTGATTAGTGCTCGCAACTTGTTGATTAGAGCCTCGAAAAAGTCGTTCACAAAAAGGATTTATATTAGTTGGATACTTCTCCAAAATATACCATCACTGATTTTTCCGAGAAGGTTCCAACTCTCTTGATCTCCGCTTCTTGATTTTTATGATAGCAGTTCTGAACTTATGAGGCTTGCGCACTGAAAAAAATCCGCAGAATCCGACATTTTCTTCAAAAACTTCGAACATTCAACCGGCGAGTGAATTTGAAGCGAAGCAGCGTTGAGCGGGTTTTGTAACTGAATGGGTGTCCGCTCTGGCGATGAATTCAAACAAGCGCACAAATGCTGCTCTTCAAATGATTTGTATGCGATTCATACATTTACCTTTCTAGTAACCTATGTGGATTGAATATAAATGAAATTTTTTTCAATGAGTTGAGTTGTTTGTTATTGGAAATAATGAATGGGAATGTTAATCTCCTAGAATACCGAAAAATGAATAATAAATTTAAGTTATCCGAAATAAATGAAATAAACCGACTCCAATTATAAATAAGGTACATATTCTCAACTTTATGAGGGAATTTAGTTTGGAAAGTATTCGATAACATTTTATGATGTGCTCGTTGAATTATATTGCGTGTTGCACGTGTTCCCATAAGAATCTTTTTTTTTTCAGTAATTAACAAATCTTCGACTCCCCAGTTTACACATTCCCTTGCTTCGAATCGAATTTTTCGATATTAGACTAATTTGTTTTTTCATATTCAAACGCGACTGACCTTTTTCCTGATCGTAAAGCGGAAACGAGCGTGTACTTGGAAAATATTTGCATTAGCATTACTCCGATAATTGCTATGTACCTATTGTTCGTCTTCCTGTGACTCGATTAGAAAATCCAATTTTTCTACCAATTCAGTTTCGATGGTGTTTTCACGTCGTTCAATGGACATTTTGGTTTCAAACAATATAGTATTTATTCATATGTATTGGAGAATAGTCATTATGGATCCTCATCCAGGATCGGCCACATCATTTCGAAACCGTAAACCAACATACCCATCATTTTTGAGCGCTCGTACTACTTACACGAGGGCTATATCATTTCGTCACGATGTCTGTATTTTTCGAATTTTGAGCCGAAAATGGTCTCAATCGATAGAGTTCGACTCACTGATGACGAATCCGTCGGAAAATTCGAGTCTGGCCGGCCGTCCGTAAGCACGATAACTCTCGAACGGAACAACCTAGAGACTTGAAATTTTCAGTGTGGGTTCAAGTCCCGAATGCCTCGGTTGATTTCGTTAATGAGCCAAATTCCACTAGGGGTTCCGTCAATATGGGCGTTCAAAGTTTTGTTCTCCTGATTACTTGAAAACTACAGATTTGATCGAGATGAAATTTTGCACTCAAATTGAAAATGAAGTGTTCAAGCTACATGTGAAATTTTATCCAGATCGCATGACCAGAACCATAGAAACCATAGAAAATTGTAACTTTTGAACGGAAACACCTAGGGACTTGAAATTTTCAGGATAGGTGTGGATATCGAATGTCGTGATCACGTTTATTTATGAGCAAAATTATACTAGGGGTTCCGTAAATATGGTCGTTTGAAATTTTGTTTTCTCGATAATTTAGAAACTACGGATTCGATCGAGATAAAATTCCGTATTTTAATCGAGAATGATATATTAAAGCAACATTTTGTCCAGATCGCATGACCAGAACCATAGAAATCATAGAAAATTATAACTTCCGAAGGGAAAGGCCTAGAAACTTGAAATTTTCAGGGTAGGTTTGGATCGCGAATATCGCGGTCACTTTCATCAATGAGCGAAATTAGAGGGATTAGAAAGACATTTCACACCTAGCTGAAGAATAATGTATTTAAACTACGTGCGAAATTTTGTCCAGATCACATCACCAAGACCATAGATATCGTAGAAAATTCTAGCGAATTATCGAAAAAAAGTTGGTCAGCTGAAGCACTGACATGAAGTCTGAAGTTTCGCCTAAGTTTGAGTTTTCTTTTTACAGCAGTCGAAAATTCCTTCAATTGATTTTAAAAACTGGAATATGCGAATCTACCTACAAGGTGGATGTTCGAGCGCTCAAAAGCTCCTGACTTCACGGCAGTGCTTTTCCTAATTTTTTTATTTTGGATTGTTCAGTATGATACACTTTTTCGAACAAGCATCCGCTTCAAACACATGGTAAAATTCAAGGGGTTATTCATATCCATCATTCGTTCATTTTTGAGATTCCTGAAAAAATAAATCTCGTCGAATTCAATCTGGATATTTTTAATAGTTATGAGTGTAGCCAAAATGAAATAAAGACGTACTACACAAGGTTGGCCGAGTACAAAAAGCATTAAAAATGCAATCGGATAATTGCTGGGTGATGATCGATAAGAACTGACCCTGGTGGTTTTGAAAGAGTTCGGCAGTTAATGGAGAGAATATTTGATTCTTGCATTTTAGCTGAACAATCCTTTCAGAGTGGGAAACTTCCAGAATTTCTTTTCGTCCTATGAATTCGAAACTAAACTGCTCTACAGAATTCATCAAGAACAACATATTTTAGGAATACGCCGTTAATTTCTGTTGTGAATTCAATTTACTGAATTTACTCTCTGTTTGATAACAAAAGTGTTACTGAGGTTTTTTCTTCAACCTGATTTTCACCAATTTCAATCAAACATGGAGGTCATGTCAAACGGAGTCAAGGGAAATAATCGAGAAAACACTAATGTAAAGCTTTTGCGATCTTGTTTCTGCGGACCAAACCGGCCTTCAGTTTTCATTGTCAGTATGATAAATACTGTCCTTATTTTTATAAACTTCAAAATATGGAATCACCGAATTATATAAAATATATCAGAAAAACAGCTAAAGAACTGAATTTCTACAAAAATCATTCATTCCATGCCTTATATGTATACACAAAATTTCAGAATGTTTGAGAAATATTTTGGTGCTACAATTCTCACAAAATTCCACATGCACCTTCGTGTCGTTATCTCACAAATAACTTTGGAGTTTCAATTCGATATGATCTCTTTTTTTCGAATTATTGAGAAAAAATATTCAAATAGTTATATCTACACACCCATTCAGTGGGTTCAGTAGCTACCTGGATGGGAGAAGTATGTTGTTATTTTACTATTTTTTATAACACAATAAATATGAAATAAAATATTAAATATGACCGCAATTAATTTGAGCAAGCTCGAAAAAGCTGACTTTGCGTCAGTGCATTTCTCGAATTTTTCCCAAGTAATTGAAGAGGCAAGTGGAAGAAGGGGTTGAGTGACATTTTCTGAAAATATTCGGTTATGCCATGGAACAAGGTGTAACTTGCCCTGTCAGGATTTGCTCCTATTCTTCATATCTGAGTAAATACACAATGGTAGAAGGGGCTATGTTAGATCAAAAATCAAGGACGCTATGGAAGGAGCTATGTGCCCATAACCCCTTAATAGCAAAATGCTGTGAATTATAAAAAATTATCCTAAAACTATTCCTCACAATTGCACACATCGAATTATTGAACTAGCTTATATTGAAAAATGCCAGTTAATTTTACTAAAATCGATTTTTCTCACAAACTCATATTTGTAACTTAACTACTTCTTCCACTTGCCGCTTCAATTGTTTTGGAAGTGAAAGTATCGTCGCCCTAATGGAGAATGCTGGGAACGGCGTTTCATAAAAAAAAACGACGCACTGTCTTGAAGTCAGCTTCGAAAGATGGAAAAACTAACCGACCTGTTTATTTTCAGTGTGAAAAAAAATTTCATTTCATTTATATGAACTTCAAAAGATTGAACCATGGAATTAAAATGAATATATCAGAAAAACTCAATTTGCTTGCCAGGTGGAACAGCTCGAAAGCTGAATTTCACATAACTCATTTTATCGATGCCCTCTACGTAAAAATAAAATTTGGATATCGATTTGATATGGCGAATTGTTCCTGAGATACAAAAGCTTAAAAAAAATCCAGTCTTACGATCCTTACGAAATATACATAAATCTTCGTGTAATTTTTGGAGAATAACAAATTTAGATGGATATATCTACGGAATCTTTCGTCGGATTCCGCCCATCAACGAACTCAAACAGCACATTCAGACTTCGAAAGTACCCTGGGAATTTCATAACTTTAGGTCTCTTCTTTCGAAAGTTATCTTGTTTACGACCGGACGAACAGACATAATTGAATTTGGCCACGAATATTTCATCTGAGTAACCTAATCCTTCAAGACCATCTTCGGCGCAAGGTTAGAAAACTAGAGACATTTTGGTTGTAATCATAACGCTCTTCTTTATAGGAACAAGCGCGCAAAAAGAAAAACAAGTATAAATTAAAACAACAGAATCGCAGTGGAAGAAATTTGAGGGTTATCCATTCAAAATGAAATGTTATTTTATTAATTAATTATAAAACCTTTTCGGACATATGGAATTTAACTCTGTTCCTCCAAATCCAATCTGGGAATTACCTATTCGGAGAATTCTTCCCGAAATCCTGAATGTCCGCGATATATAACAAACCGAGCGCTGCATTGATACGGATCTACATATCTCTGTCTCAATAATTATTCGAGAAATCACCCATCAAAGGACATCATTACCTTACTCATGGAAACAATAACCAATAAAAGATTCAAGAAACTCTGGCCAATTGAACTAATTTAATTTGTTATTCCCAGGTGTTCTCAATGGGCATCAACCTGACGAGTAATTTCTGTAATATGTGTCTTGTGATTGCCAGCATATTTGCTTTTCATTATGTAAAAAATTTTGATGATTATTTTTAAATAACGCGCATTCTCGCAATTAGTTCGAATGATGTCAACGCATCTTTTCAATGTTTAAATGTATATGTGCATGGATGACGTGACGTCACGTGTAAACATTCAACAGTCATATCTAGGCTTCCCGTTTGATCTAGCCTTTATACATAGGTGGTAGTATAGATATTGCCCCTCACTTTTTGAGATGATAGCTGAACGATCGCAAAAATGGTTTGCGATCACCCTCAGATGAATTTACTGTGAAATTGAACACTTTAAGAAGATGGCAAAACACCACGGGCTTATACTGAGAAAGGGTTGAAGGATACGAAGCAGAGGATACCTTCCTTCGGCACAATTCCGGGATTTTCACTTGAGCTGAAGGCACTTAACTCAAAATTGTTCAATTTCACATTAACAGAAGGCACAATGACGCGATTAACATGGCGATAGATATCAGAAGACTTGGTTTTGCGTCAAAAATGCCGCGATATTTCACAGAAGATGAATGAGTCGGCGTTAATTTTGAAGATTTTTGATTTTCCACAACGATGATTTTCTCTCCGCTCGTGATTAATTAATTCTGCCGACTTATGGTCAGACAAATGTCAATATCGCGAGCTCGAGCGTAAGACCACAATACAGGTGGTCGTTTACGTACACGACGTACCAATAGCATTGATTGAACAACGGGTCATCAGTTAACACTTGAATACATAAATGTTGTAAACTTTGAACTCAGTTGGTGGATAATTATAAAGTATAAAGTTATTGAAGAACATACTTATTAGGTGAATTGAGAAACATTTTCCTACATACTTATACTGAAATGAATTCTTTAATTTTTACAGACGTCATACTTGTCCTCACAACCCGGAAAACTACAACGATCATCTACATCTTGAAGGTCCTTTCATTGGAGCCCCAAAAGATGAATACAATGCAACTTATGGTGAAAGAGCTCCTATAATTATTCCTCAAGACAATCTGAAAGTCGGAGGGGAGTTCGCAAAAAGACAACCGCAAAAGTGGCAACCGGGCGAACGAGAACCTATTCGTAAACCTCAAGATAATCTTCATCCCGAGGGAGATTTTTCTAAGAGGGAACCTCAAGTTTGGCAACCTGTTGAGAGAGAAACAATCAGAAAGCCACAAGATAATTTGAAACTTGAAGGAGATTTTCCACAAAGGCAAACCGATAAATGGAGGCCAGGAGAAAGAGAACCAGTCAAAAAACCTCAGGATCATCTTGGTCCAGAGAAAGGAGACTTTGTACAGAGACACTCAGAACCCTGGCAACCTGGTGATAGGGCACCAGTGAAAATACCTCATGATAACCTGAAACTCGAGGGAGATTTCACTAAACGTGAGCCTGAAAAATGGCAACCAGGAGAAAGAGAACCTTCCAGAAAACCAAGAGATCACCTCGGTCCACAAGAAGGTGAATTCACTCAAAGATATTCTGAACCATGGCAACCTGGTGAGAGAGAACCAGTAAGGAAACCCCAAGATAATTTGAAACCAGAAGGAAACTTCACGAAAAGAGTACCAGAAAAATTCATTCCAGCTGAGAGACCCGAACAAAAAAAACCCAAAGACAACCTTCGGCTAGAAGGTGATTTCGAACGGAGTACACCAGATAAATTCGAACCTGCAGAAAGACAAGGGCCGAAAAAACCAGAAGATAATCTCCGACCAGAAGGTGACTTCCACCGAAGAACTCCAGAAAAGTTTATCCCTGCAGAGAAACGTAAGCAGAAAAGACCCGAAGACAATCTTCGACCAGAGGGAGAATTCGAAAAGAGAACTCCAGAAAAATTTGTTCCTGCAGAAAGACCTATGCAGAAGAAACCAGAGGACAATCTTCGACCAGAGGGAGAGTTTGAAAAGAGAACCCCAGATAAGTTTATTCCTGCAGAAAGACCAAAACAGAAAAGACCCGAGGACAATCTCCGACCAGAAGGAGAATTCGAAAAGAGAACTCCTGAGAAATTTGTTCCAGCTGAAAGACCAATACAGAAAAGACCCGAGGACAATCTCCGACCAGAGGGAGTATTCGAAAAGAGAACTCCAGATAAGTTTGTCCCTGCAGAAAGACCGAAACAGAAAAAACCGGAGGATAACCTTCGACTTGAAGGAGACTTTGAAAAGAGAACTCCTGAAAAGTTCATTCCTGCTGAACGCTCTGTACAAATTAAACCAGTCGATAATCTTCACCCTGAAGGGGAATTTTCAAGTGTCCGAACATCTACAGAAGATTATAAAATTGAAAAAGTAGAGAGGAGAGAAATTATTCGGCATGAAGATAACCTCACTATAGGAGGAGAATTCATTGGTGAGTTTCGAAGAAATGAATTGATATCAAAAAACATTCAAATGAGCTTTTATCTAAGTATCCTTAAAAAAAATTACGAAAAGCACTGCCGTGAAGGCAGGAGCTTTTGAGCGCTCGTACATGCACCTTGTAGGCAGATTCGCATTTTCCAGTTTCAGAAATCAATTGAAGGAATTTTTGACTGCTGTCAAAAAAATTCTGAAACTTAGGCGAAACTCCAGACTTCATGTCAGTGCTTCAGCTGATCAATTTTTTTCCGATAATTCGCTAGAATTTTCCACGGTATCTATGGTCTTGGTGATGCGATCTGGACAAAATTTTGCACGTAGTTTGAATACATTATACCTGAGCTAGGTGCATAATTTCATTCCAATCCGATCGGTAGTTTCGAAACTATCAGGGAAAAAATATTTTGAACGGCCATATTTACGGAACCCCTAGTCTAATTTTGCTCATTGATGAACGTGACCGTGAAATTTGCGATCCAAACCGACCCTGAAAATTTCAAGTTCCTGGGCCTTTCCGTTCAAAAGTTAGAATTTTCTATGGTTTCTATGGTTCTGGTCATGCGATCTGGACAAAATATTGCTTCAATATATCATTCTCGATTAAAATACAAAATTTCATCTCGATCGAATCCGCAGTTTCGAATTTATCGAGAAAACAAAATTTCAAACGACCGTATTTACGGAACCCCTTGTATAATGTTGCTCATAGATGAAGGTGATCACGACATTCGAGATCCACACCTATCCTGAAAATTTCAAGTCCCTAGGCGTTTCCGTTCAAAAGTTACAATTTTCTATGGTTTCTATGGTTCTGGTCATGCGATCTGGACAAAATTTCACATGTAGCTTGAACACCTCATTTTCCATTTGAGTGCAAAATTTCATCTCGATCAAATCTGTAGTTTTCAAGTAATCAGGGAAACAAAACTTTGAACGGCCATATTTACGGAACCCCTGGTGGAGTTTGGCCCATTAACGAACTTAACCGAGGCATTTGGGATCTGAACCTACACTGAAAATTTCAGGTCTCTAGGTTGATCCGTTCGAGAGTTATCGTGCTTACGGACGGACGGCCGGACGGCCGGACGGACGGACAGACTCGAATTTTCCGACGGATTCGTCATCAGTGAGTCGAACATAGTCGATTGAGACCATTTTCGGCTCAAAATTCGAAAAATACAGACGTCGTGACGAAATGATATAGCCCTCGTGTAAGTTGTACGAGCGCTCAAAAAAGAATTTTGAATTAAATCAAAAACAAACATTATGTTACAAATCAAATGTTACAATACAAGCAGGGTTCATGACTTTCAGTGAAATAGGTATTATAATTTTAAATGTATGCAAAAATAAAGTACCAGCCTTTTCTTCTGTGGTACAACTATTTTCACTATTATTTTTTTTTTCTTTCATTATATCGAAAACAATTTATTATCTTTCTCCTTATTAATCATACTCCTAACACATAGTTATTTTCCCCAGACGTGACCACTTCACAAGTTGACTTCGCCGGACTTCAAACTCAAAAAGCGAAACCGATACGTCGCAATACATTCACCAAAGTAGAAGGAGATGTCACTTCAGATACAACCAACAGAAGCGAATACATTGATTTCACCTCTATGGTTGAGAACGTTTCGGTTCAAAGGAAAGAAGATAATTTGTTCCTTGAGGGTAAAATGGTATTTGATACTTCTAACACCACAGAATATACACAAAAAACAACTCCGGTTCAAAGGAGAAGAAGAACCTGGACCAAAGAAGATGTGGAGAAATTTTATTCCCAACAGAACACAGAAACCATAACAACATCCCACGAAGACTATAGAGAATTTAATATATCAGATTTCAGTGATACAAGAAATACAATAATAATTCGAAGAGATAACTTGGGGCAAAATGGTCCTTTCGAAGGAACGCCGCAATCTAAGGAAGACTACACACCAAAACAAATTGAGAGACCAATCATCCAAAAACCACTAGACAACTTGAAGCCTGAAGGCGTTTTCACCAAAAGAACCCCAGAGAAGTTTGTTCCTGCAGATAGACGTGAGCAAAAGAGACCACAAGATAATTTATTCATGGAAGGTGATTTCGAAAAATCTAAAAAAACAGAATATATTCCTGCCGAAAGACCGACGCAGAAAAGACCAGAAGACAATCTTCACCCAGAAGGCGATTTTGCGAAAAGAACACCTGACAAGTTTATTCCTGCAGAGAGACCTAAACAGAAGCGACCTCAAGATAATTTATACATGGAAGGTGATTTCGAAAAACCTCGTAAACAAGAATATCGTCCTGCTGAGCGGCCGGAGCAAATAAAACCAGAAGACAATCTACGTCCAGAAGGAGACTTTGTGAAGCGAACTCCAGAAAAATTTGTACCTGCAGAAAGGCCTAAGCAGAAGAAACCTAAAGATAATCTGTACATGGAAGGTGATTTTGAAACACCAGAAAAACAAGTATATCGTCCCGGAGAGAGGCCAAAGCAGATAAAACCAGAAGACAATCTTTATCCAGAAGGAGATTTCGAGAAGAGATCACCGGAAAAGTTTATTCCTGCAGATAGGCCTAAGCAGAAAAGACCTAAAGATAATCTCTTCATGGAAGGAGATTTTCAAACTCCTGAAAAATCACAATATCACCCTGCCGAGAGGCCAACGCAGATTAAGCCACAAGACAATCTCCATCCAGAGGGTGACTTCGCGAAGAGAATTACAGAAAAGTTTGTTCCCGCAGAAATACCTGAGCAGAAGAAACCACGGGATAATCTACATATGGAGGGGGATTTCGAAACCCCAGAAAAACGAGAATTCCGTCCAGCCGAAAGACCGAAGCAGATAAGACCACGAGACAATCTTCACCCAGAAGGAGATTTCGAGAAGAGAACACCCGACAAATTTGTTCCTGCAGATAGACCCAAACAGAAAAGACCTCAAGATAATCTATACATGGAAGGTGATTTCGAAAAACCACAAAAACAAGAATATCTTCCAGGAGAAAGGCCGAAACAGATAAAACCAGAAGATAATCTCCATCCAGAAGGGGATTTCGAGAGGAGAACACCAGAGAAGTTTGTTCCGGCAGATAGACCAAAGCAGATAAAACCTCGAGATAATCTCTATATGGAAGGAGATTTTGAAAAACCTCAAAAACAAAAGTATCAGCCTGCAGAGAGACCGAAGCAAATAAGGCCAGAAGATAATCTTCACCCAGAAGGAGATTTTGCGAGGAGAACCCCAGAAAGGTTTACTCCTGCTGAAAGACCTGAGCAGAAGAAACCACGGGATAATCTATATATGGAGGGTGATTTCCAAACTCCTGAAAAACCAGAATATCGTCCTGCCGAGAGGCCGAAACAGAAGAGACCGGAAGACAATCTTTTTCCCGAGGGGGATTTCGAGAAGAGAACACCGAATAAGTTTGTTCCGGCAGATAGACCAAAGCAGAAGAGACCTCAAGATAATCTGCATATGGAAGGTGATTTTGAGAAACCTCAAATACAACAATATCGTCCTGCAGAGAGACCAAAGCCGATAAGGCCAGAAGATAATCTTCATCCAGAAGGTGATTTTGAGAGGAGAACGCCGGATAAATTCGTTCCTGCAGATAGACCTACACAGAAGAGACCTAAAGATAATCTCCATATGGAGGGAGATTTCCAAACCCCAAAAAAACCAGAATATCGTCCTGGCGAGAGAAGGAAGCAGATTAGGCCAGAAGATAATCTTCATCCAGAAGGTGATTTCGAGCGAAGAACGCCGGATAAATTCGTTCCTGCAGATAGACCTAAACAAAAAAGGCCTAAAGATAATCTCTATATGGAGGGTGATTTCCAAACTCCAGAAAAACCAGAATATCGTCCTGCAGAGAGACCAAAGCCGATAAGGCCAGAAGATAATCTTCATCCAGAAGGTGATTTCGAGAGGAGAACGCCAGACAAATTCGTTCCTGCAGATAGACCTACACAGAAAAGACCTAAAGATAATCTTCAAATGGAGGGGGATTTCCAAACCCCAGAAAAACCAGAATATCTTCCTGGCGAGAGAAGAAAGCAGATCAGACCAGAAGACAATCTTCACCCAGAAGGTAATTTCGAGAGGAAAACGCCGGATAAATTCGTTCCTGCAGAAAGACCTAAGCAGAAGAAACCTCAAGATAATCTTTTCATGGAAGGAGATTTCCAAACACCAGAAAAACCAGAATATCGTCCTGCAGAGAGACCAAAGCCGATAAGGCCAGAAGATAATCTTCATCCAGAAGGTGACTTCGAGAGGAGAACGCCGGATAAATTCGTTCCTGCGGATAGACCCACACAGAAAAGACCTAAAGATAATCTCCACATGGAGGGTGATTTCCAAACACCAGAAAAACCAGAATATCGTCCTGGCGAGAGAAGAAAGCAGATCAGACCAGAAGACAATCTTCACCCAGAAGGTAATTTCGAGAGGAGAACGCCGGATAAATTCGTTCCTGCAGAAAGACCTAAGCAGAAGAAACCTCAAGATAATCTTTTCATAGAGGGAGATTTCCAAACACCAGAAAAACCAGAATATCGTCCTGCAGAAAGGCCAAAGCCGATAAGACCAGAGGATAATCTTTATCCAGAAGGTGATTTCGAGAAGAGAACACCGGACAAGTTCATTCCAGCAGATAGACCCAAGCAGAAGAGACCTCAAGATAATCTGCATATGGAAGGTGATTTCGAAAAACCACATAAACAAGAATATCGCCCTGCAGAGAGGCCGGAGCAAATAAAACCAGAAGACAATCTACGTCCAGAAGGAGACTTTGTGAAGCGAACTCCAGAAAAATTTGTACCTGCAGAAAGGCCTAAGCAGAAGAAACCCAAAGATAATCTGTACATGGAAGGTGATTTTGAAACACCAGAAAAACAAGAATATCGTCCCGGAGAGAGGCCAAAGCAGATAAAACCAGAAGACAATCTTTATCCAGAAGGAGCTTTCGAGAAGAGATCACCGGAAAAGTTTATTCCTGCAGATAGGCCTAAGCAGAAAAGACCTAAAGATAATCTCTTCATGGAAGGAGATTTTCAAACTCCTGAAAAATCACAATATCACCCTGCCGAGAGGCCAACGCAGATTAAGCCACAAGACAATCTCCATCCAGAGGGTGACTTTGCGAAGAGAATTACAGAAAAGTTTGTTCCCGCAGAAATACCTGAGCAGAAGAAACCACGGGATAATCTACATATGGAGGGGGATTTCGAAACCCCAGAAAAACGAGAATTCCGTCCAGCCGAAAGACCGAAGCAGATAAGACCACTAGACAATCTTCACCCAGAAGGAGATTTCGAGAAGAGAACACCCGACAAATTTGTTCCTGCAGATAGACCTGAGCAAAAAAGACCTCATGATAACCTCAGACCCGAAGGAGAATTCGAAAGACCGGAAATAATAGAAGTTGGACCATGTGAATTAAGAAGACTTATCAAGCGGGACGATAATTTGAAAATGGAGGGGACAATAAATATGACGAGAAGAGATGATTATAATATAACTCGAGGAGAGCGAGTAGGAATCGTTGTGAGAAAAGATAATCTCCGTATGGAGGGCGAATTTACTGATATGCGATCCAGAGATGATTACAGTGTTGTGAAAGGTGAACGATCTGATATAGTTATTCACGAAGATAATCTCAGATTGCAGGGCGAGTTTAATGAATATAGAAGGCGAGATGAATTCACTACAACCACTGAGAGACAGTCAATCGTTAAACATGAAGACAATTTGTATTTAGAGGGTGTTATTTTGTTACCAGAAAAAACGAAATATATTCCTTCAGAAAGACCCATTCTGAAAAAACCTACAGATAACTTGAAACTCGAAGGTGACTTCGAGCGACCAAGCCCTGAAAAGTTTACGCCAGTCCAAAGACCAAAACAAAAAAGACCTCAAGATAATTTACACCCTGAAGGTGATTTCACAACGCCAGAAAAGCCTGGGTACCATCCAGCTGAAAGGGTAACACCAAAACGACCAAGTGACAATTTGAAGAGTGAGGGAGAATTCGATCGACCAGAAAAACCTGCTTATCAACCAGGTGAACGCCCACTGCAAAAGAAACCTATGGATAATCTTCGCCTCGAAGGTGATTTCGAAAGAAAAACTCCGGACAAGTTCATACCAGCAGACCGTCCTAAGCAAAAGAAACACCCAGATAACTTGCGACCAGAAGGCGAATTTGAAAAAAGAACTATACCAATATTCATTCCTGCCGAAATACCGAAACAAAAAAGACCTAAGGATAATCTTCACCTACCTGAAGGAGATTTCGAGAAGAGAACACCTGAAAAATTCATTCCTGCTGAGAGACCTGATCAGAAAAGGCCTGAGGACCATCTCAAACTTGAAGGTAGTTTCGAAAAGTCTGAACCCGCCAAGTTCATTCCTGGTGAACGACGTACTCAGAAGAAACCAATAGACAATCTTCGACCTGAAGGTGATTTCGATAGAAAAACTCCTGACAAGTTCATACCAGCAGATAGACCTACGCAGAAAAGACCACAGGATAATCTATTTATGGAAGGTGATTTTGATATACCC
This sequence comes from Aphidecta obliterata, assembly GCA_963966015.1. Classification (NCBI taxonomy): domain Eukaryota; kingdom Metazoa; phylum Arthropoda; class Insecta; order Coleoptera; family Coccinellidae; genus Aphidecta; species Aphidecta obliterata. Next base: position 26,089,232 of record OZ014427.1, on the reverse strand, counting down.
GATAAACCAGGATATCAGCCAGCAGAGAGACCCAAGCAAAAAATACCTCAGGACAACTTAAGACCCGAAGGTGACTTTGTATCAAAAAGTACTGAAAAATATGTACCGGGTGAAAGACCTCAACCGAAAAAGCCTGTAGATAATCTCAAACCTCTCACTGGCGAATTCGAGAAAAGAACTCCAGAAAAATTCGTTAATGCCGAAAGACAATTGCCGAAGAAGCCTCAAGATAACCTCAAGTTGGAAGGTGATTTTGAAAGGCGGACACCCGATAGATACGTACCAACGGAACGACCAAAACAAATCAAACCAGAAGATAATCTTAAACCTTCCAATGGTGAATTCCCGAAAAAAATTACACAATCTTTTGTTCCCGCAGAAAGACCCATACAACATAAGCCTGAGGATCATCTAAAACCTATCGATGGCCACTTCGAAAAGAGGACCCCACAAAAATTCATCCCAGCAGAAAGAGCAATTCAGACAAAACCAAAGGATAACTTACGGAACGAAGGTAAATTTGACAGACCAGAAATCAAGGAAGTTGGGCCCTGTGAATTACGTCGACCAATAAAACATAAAGATAATCTCATTTTGGAAGGAGAACATGACATGAGGAGAAAGACAATGTCAGATGATACTAGGATCAGTCGTGTAGATAAACACATAATAGAAGGAAACAATTCGATGAACATCAACCAAGTAAATGTTTCCAGAGTTGATATTAAACGGGATAATGTTATAATGGAAAGCGACCATGTCGATTCAAGAAATGTTTCTCAAATTGCTGAAACTGACAGAACATATGTAGTTACTCATGATGATGACATAAAAATCAGAAAAGACAATAGCAGATCGAACAGCAAGAAAGAACAAGTGAACATTACTGAAAGAAGGTCGGTAATAAACCACCAAGAACATTTCGAAACTAACAAACAAAATCATATTGTCACCCAAACAATATCTGAAAACTTTATATCACCTGATATTTCTTTGGAAACTTCATCAATTGAATTGAATCAAACGATATCACCTGTCCGAAATCATCATGAACGTCAAATCATCCATAAAAATAGGAATGATAAGACATCACAAGGAGATATTTCATTTTCTTCTGAAAACCGGGAGACTAATAGGGTTTCACATATGGTATATAGCCCGAATAAAAAACCCAGAGACAGTTTGAACATTAAAGAAGAACATCATGAAATTACAAATAGAAAAATTGAAACAAGCTCAAAAGTCTCCAATATTACAGATGCAGCTCCGAGAAGAGAAATAAGTATTTCGAACAATGTCGCACTAGGAGTTAATCGCAAGCGCCATATGGAATCTAGTTTCTCTCTAGGATCAGACACTTCAGTTATGAAAACAACTAATCAAGTTGATCGAATGAATGTAGAAAAACATACCAGAAATACCATCAATCAGAAGAATGTTGTAATTGAAAGAAAAGAAATCAATCAATGCAATGCAGATAAGAATGATCAAAATTCCATTTCCAGAAATACAGTTATTGTGAAGAATTCACCACAAATAAATTCGAAAAACGTCACAAATCAGCAGAGTTCGAACACTATCAATAGAAGTAGCACGAATATATCCAAAACCGAAAATTCGAATGTGTCCCACACCGTAAATTCCAATGTATCTCATAGTGTTAACTCCAATGTATCCCAAACTGTTAACTCAAACAATCTGGTACAAAATGGAGGATCATCAAATATTCGTGGCAACATCAATAACGTTAACCAAGATAGAAAAGGATCTAGTAATATGACCCAAATATTGAAGTCTTCCAGCAATTCAAATATTTCTTCTCGTACAGAGAAGCATATTCAAACAAATCAAGTGATTAATCATCACCATCGTAAAAGTGTGGTGACCGCCTCTGAAGACGTAAATAATCAAATTCTTTATCGTAAGGGTCTTCACACATCTTCAGAAGCCCTCCATGCCACAAGCCAATCGGCCTTAGATATGAGGAAGTCTATCTGTAATTTACATGATCAAGGTCAAACACATGTTCAGAATGAACGTCGTAGTTTGAGCTCTATACACAGGTCGAATCAAGAAGCCAAGGAGCAGAGTAGAAGAAGTCTCCAACATAGCAGTTCTTCGAATCAGTACCAAGTCATAGAGCGGCCACAAAAAATTATTCGAAGGGATAATTTATCTGTTGGTGGACATTTCTATGGTCAATCCGAAGCTAAGTCATATGGACAGTTTACCAAGGAGAAGAATGTACAGTCCGTAGAACGAGTGACTAGAAGATCAAATGTTTCCAATATTTCACTTGGAGAAAGCAATGTGGCTGTTGTGACTTCGTACAAGAGGGAATATTTACCAAGGAACATAGGACCTTGTCCAGCTTCTTTAGTGGACACCCCCAAGGGTCCATTCAAACATACAAGAGATACTAAATCGCATAAATTCTATGCACCAGTGATATCTCCTACTAAATAATATCTATTATTTGCTTTTATCATGAAAAATACAGATAGTTTTCACAGCCCAATAATCCAGTTAAGAGAGCTTTTTTACTATATTTCAAATTCTTTTCAATTCGATGAATATTATATATATTGTTACTTTATTTTGTTGACAATGTTTCGAAAATGCTTTTACTAATGAATATATATTTTATTTCTAGATATTTTTTTCATTCAACTTTGAGACTTTTGAAATCTACCTTATAATAATATTATACTTCACCTATTACCAAGGGGGTGTAGAGAAAATTTCCCCCTCACGCCACTTTTCCAATAAATATTCCAAACATTTAACAATATATTAGAACATAACAATACTGAAGTGTTTCATAATGAGATATTTTCCTGCTCAGTAGCGGTGAAGAGGGAAAATATTATCAAATTTCCCCTCATTTCAATTTTGTAAATCGGAAACAGAACAAGAAATAATTTCTTATGAGTACAAACATAAAACTTAATACACTATGGCCAGAAGTAGAGGCAAACATTTCTTCAAAGCACGGACCGAAAGTCTGTTGTTTAAATTCATCGCCTGTTCGGCTTCAATTACCAAACTCAGCCCCATCAGAAAAACTCAATTTTCATTTCACAAGGAACAATGTGAATATTCACATAACTCATTTTATGAGTTATTGTGTTTACGGCGGACAGACAGACATGATTGAAATCGACCACGAATCCTTCATCTGTGAGTACAACCTAATCGTTTAGGCTAGTTTAGGGCCACTCTCGGCTCAAAATTTGAAAATAACAGACATTTGGCAAATTGTTAACCCTATTGTTCATAGAAACAAGCGCGCAAAAATTCAGCTGTTCCACGTCCATGTGGACAGGGCCATATTAGCGCTTAAGCCAACAAAGGCCATGGCCGGTTTCAGGGGCAGCACGGTTTTAGGGGCGGCAAATTTCCAGTGAATTACAAAAAAAAATATTTCTCACATAAAAAAAATGTAGAAATACCTTCGAAAATTATTTAATATTTTCCATGAATTTCACACATTCTCAAAACGAAAATTAAGTTCTTCTATTCCAATACGCTGTTGGAAAATTAATCAACCATCTTTTTGGAAAATTGAAAAATCACATCACATATGAATGAGCCGCCCTAAAACCGTCAGTAAGTAAGGGTCATCAAAGAATGATGCCAAGCTTGATGAGTTCTATCGTAAATTGTAAATATGTAACTCGCAATGAAGAGGGAATAGGCCTACCCCGTCTTTGTAGACGCGGGACTGCCACATCGCAATTGCGGAACATATTAGAAATTGTAGAAGAAACAAAAATAGAGTTGTCGTCAGTCGTGTTTCGGTATTTCTTAATATTATAAGTGAAAATTTTATATTATAAAGAAAGTTTTTGAAAAATAATCTTTAAATCACTTTCTCTTATCGTCATTCTTTTTTCGTTATGCCAAGAAGACCTGAAAGTGGCTATGAATATGGAATTTATTGAAATTGCAAAAACTTGATTCTGAAGAATTAGTAGTAGCAGTTACTTAGCTCAGTCAGAACGTCCTCCAAAAACTCTACACGATATGAGTATCTTCATAAAAGACCCATTTAGATGGTGAGAGTTTCGGGAGGGAAATCGTACGCAATTATTACTATAACTATTACTATTTATTTTTGTCATCAATAAAATTATTGCATGCAATAACCGCCATGAACGCCAACTTAGAAAGGGATAAACGAGATTGTTTACATGGTGATAGTTTTTGAGCGCTCGTAATACTTACACGAGGGCCATATCATTTCGTCACGATGTCTGTATTTTTCGAATTTTGAGCTGTCTCAATCGACAGAGTTCAACTCACTGATGACGAATCCGTCGAAAAATTCGAGTCTGTTCGTCCGGCCGTCCGTATACACGATAACTCTCGAACGGAATGTCCTAGAGACTTGAAATTTTTAGTGTGAGTTCAGTTCTCGAGTGGCGGTTGAGTTCGTTAATGGGCAGAATTCCACCAGGGGTTACGTAAATATGGCCGTCCGAATTTTTGTTTTTCTGATTACTCCGAAATTATACTTTCGACCGATATGAAATTTTGCACTCAGATGGATAATGTCAAGCTACTTAATTTTGTCTAGTTCACATGACCAGAACCATAGAAACCATAAGAAATTATAACTTGCGAACGGAAAGGCCTAGGGTCTTGAAATCTTCAGGATAGGTTCGGATCGCGAATTTCACGTTCATCGATGAGCGAAATGAGACTAGGGGCTCCGTAAAAATGGCCGTTCAAAATATGTTTATCCTGATAATTTCTAAACTACTCATTGAATTGGAATGAAATTCTGCACATAGATGAAGAATAATGTATTCAAACTACGTGGAAAATTTTGTCCAGATCGCATGACCAAGACCATAGATACTGTAGAAAATTCTAGCGAATTATCGAAAAAAAAATTGGTCACCTTAAGCACTGAAGTGAAGTCTTTTCGCCTGTGTTTGAATTTTTTTTTGACAGCTGTCAAAATTTTTTCAATTGGTTTCTAAAACTGGAGAATGCGAATCTACCAACAAGGTGTATGAACGAGCGCTCAAAAGCTCCTGACTTCACGGCAGTGCTTTTCATATTTTTCTATATCCTTTCGATATCGGGCATTCGATTCGAGAAACTCTCTCCATCTAAATGGGCCTTTAGAAACGAAAAATGCTTAGTGCAAGTTTCTCAACGAACTGTTCAGCAGAAAGGTCTTTTTCAGCTTTGAAACGAATTTTATCCTTTTTGCGATCTAGCGTTTAAATTCTCTTGCCGTTTTGTGCATTGAAGCGTAGTTGTGCAAAAAAGTAGAATTTGAAGTATGTAGTGTTGCAAAAATTTGCAGAAAAAAAGTAAGAAAATATCATAGATATTTTGATGATGAAAAGTTTGATTGCAGTGGTTTCTAAAAGTTTTTTGAATGTTATGTATAATTATATTGAATAATAGTATATTATTTAACGAGCGGTAATGTAGGTCATAACTCACGCAGATGAAGTTTGCAGCACGAGCCGGAGGCGAGTGCTGTAATTCATCAAGTGAGTTATGACCATTACCGCAAGTTGAATACTATACTTTATCTACGATTGTGACAATAAATACTAAGATACAAGTACAGAGAAAGAACTTTATTCAAAAATCTTAATAGTTACATAAAACCATGCATTATTTATGTTGATTGTGCTTCTCAGCATGGAGTAGAAAGTTTATAGGGACGATGCTTCATATTTAGTGCTAAGTTGACTGAAATATGCCAAAAGAACATTCTCTGTAAACAATGACTTGATATTCTTACTGCTACGCCAATCTTGAAAATTGTTGTATACACCTTCATATTTGTTTTGGTATTTTTCGGGCAATAAATTCTGTATGGTAACATTAGCTGATTGTCTTATTTCTGAAGATGTACATAATAATTCATCTTCACTATCTGAATTAATCTTTTTCAGCGAAATATCCACAATAATAATTAGGTATCAACTCAATTTGATTAAACGTCAAAATTATTCAAGTGACCTCCCCTCAATACTAATAATGGACTGTTCCCTTACGGCCAATCACACAGGGAAGTTATCGGAGTGAGTGAGTCGGAGAACACTCACGGTGTTTGTTTACATATATCACTACTCCATCGAAAGTGATTGAGTAATGACTATATTATTCAATCGGAGTAGATAAACACTCTGAAACAACAGAACTTAATAACTTGATTAAACTCGTTTTGCGGGTCCACTACCTAGATGGCGTTTCGATCCCTTTTCGCATTTACGCAGTTACTCGAAATAAAAATCACCAATTTTCACCACGAATGAAGATTTCTATCTTCCTGAATAAAGTGTGAACATTATTCCTTTGGTTATTTCTACAATATTTTCTTTCTTCAACTTTTGGTATGTTTTGAGAGCTCAATTCAATGTTTTTTTCACTGTTGAAAGCGCCTTCTGTGAATATGGTAGGGAAAAGAGTGTATATTTTGTTGAGATTCTGTTATATTTCAGTGAGCATCAAGCATCATGAGTGACATGAAATCTCGAATTTACAACTATTTATAATCATACCTTACCACTCTCGTTACTGATTCAGAATCAGTCCGCAGGGAATTTGAGGATTTCTACACATCGCGAGTATTAACAAGGTCCTGATGTTATCATCAGGTTTTGAAGTATCCAAGGTGTTGTTGTGAAAGGAAGAAATCATCAAGGTGAAAAAGTCGCAATATTTATGTACATTCCACAAATAGAATGGTTAGAATGACTAAATGTTAATTACAAATCGTTGGTATAATTTTCAAAATATATCATATCCAGTTTGCAGTTTCAAAAAGGTAGGATCCGAACGATCGAATTTATCATCCTTCATGGTGGAATTGTAATCTAGCTCATGATACCTCACAGGATATGTAAGTTGGTTCCCCCTGTCCCAGGTATAAAGTTCCTGTAATAAAGTCAAGAATATTAACCGGGCGAAGACTTCCAGGTGTATTTGAAAATTTCGGGTTGAAGAAAATTGTAGTTCGAAGACAGGAACATCTAATGGAGTATACAGTTGTATATAAATCTTGAAAAAAGTTTGTTAGTTATAAGAGAGTTAACGTACATTCGCGTTACATCAGAAAACCTTGAAAAGCCTTCTCAAGGAGCTCAACAACAATATAAGTTACAAAATATAATCATTATCGTACTGTAGAAATAGACAACTTACTTTCATACGATGGTTGTAAGTGATCATTGTGGTCTTCTTGAACGGATTAGTGAAGGAGAGATTGACATCTAAAAGTATACCACGATAGAGATCTAGAGCGAATCTTATGCTGGTAGATTTTTCAGTAATGCTATCCACCGCATACAGGACGCCACAAACTACGAACATGTCCCCGACACGTTTATGTTGTACAGAAATATTCCAAATGTATTGCGCCTCCATGATATGTTCATCGACCTGAAAAAAGTTTAGTTCGGTCATATACATGATATTGTGCATTTAGCATTAATTTTTATGAAGGTTTGAACGATCTTCATTCTTTATCCATTGATCGGCAATTGGCCTGGTATCGGAGAATCAGAATCTTGTTGCTTTTAGTCAAAGATTCAGATTTAAGGGGGGTTTCATTCACAGAATCTACACTCGTCATTTTATGCTAGATTTTCATAAGGGGCTTTCTGAGGAGACAGTGCCCTAATTGATTGACAGGCGCATTCGCCAATTTGTGTTTATCGAAGGAAAAAGCAGCCCTTTCAGGCTACTGCACAAAAACGCGTCACAACTTTCAGGCGTATCAGAAAGATGAATAAACAAGCACAAATTCGAATTTGAAATATTTGTGTATAGATTCCAATATCGCCTACATACAGAGAACCTGGGTATAATAAAATGTTTCCGTTTTTCTCAAGTTTATAATAAACCTGTAAGAAGCTCAGTAGTTCAAGCTGGTATTACTTACTTTCATGACGGCAGTGTTATTCGTATCGGGAACAGCGAATATCACCCATAAACCGTTATCGTCAATACTGAAATCCAGAAAATTATACTGACTACTATACAAGTTTGTAGTTCTGTTCATGTTCTTTATCGGTAGATCTAACCCTGCCGTCCTTTCGTCGAAAAGATTAACTTGGATGATGCGTGCCGTGTCTTTTTCGTTGTAGTAGAAATGTCCTTCGTAAACTACATGTGCGTTTCCCTTGAAGGGTCTGTCCAATAGATATTTCCTGAAAGTGAAAAGAATTAATTTGTATCAAACAATTAGAGGTGGAAACTAAGTAGATACGATTAAATACGCCTCGATGATTTCTAAGCATTATTCTATATCTATAATTTTAGAAGTCCTGGATGGGTGACCCCTATTTCGTTTTCAATCAATCTTGCCCGAATATGAAATATGAAGTATAGTTCACATTGTTTCACAGAATGCACTCTCCAATTTTTGATCCATTTCGAAGTCTAACTCGAGGAAAAATGCTTTCGCACATAAATAGAAGTCAATTCCGAATATATCAGAAATTTTTCAACGAAATAAAATAATATGACATTCTGGTAAAAATGTATGCCATTGACATTTATTTGTTAATGTTTCGTTTGAAGCAACATATGTAATAGAAATATTGATATGATAAAATCTGAGCCATACTTTCAGAACACTCGCGACCCTTTTTTTATCGTACGATATGTTCAAGAATATTCTGAATAATATCAACCTTGCGATCCCTGGGAATAAATTCGTTACGTTTTCGTGATTTTATGGTCTTACCTAGAAGGAATGTCTTTCCTGAACATTGTTTTATTGTCATATTGAAAAAGGTAGGTATCATTTTTCTCATTAGTTGCCCAGATTTTATCCACATCACTGTCACTAGGGTGCGGATCTCTCATCCAACTACCGTAGGTATCATCTGATAGTTTATGGAACACTGGCTTTCCAACGGCATACAGAACACAGTCTGTGAAAGAAATGAAATTTCCATCATAGCGAAGACCATAACGTTTTTAAAGTAAAAACTCCTACCTGTTTTTCTACTCGGATACCCCTTGTACTTTTCTGATCCATACGGCCTAATTTCCCACTTGCTAATTAAATCAATTAGAGACACACCACTTCCATTGCACCTCATTTCCAGTTTACCGCAGTCGGGACACTCGAATTGGGGTCCGCAGATATCTTCCAAGCTCACCATATCCGGCGGCAACATTCCATAAACCGTCTCCTTATTTTCCGATGGTCTCTGGGGGTGTCTTGCTTCTCCTTCTGCGAAACAAAATCATAATAAATTCAGGATTGTATTGTTTGAAGGTTTGGCTCCTCTTGTTATCCACCGAATATGGTTTCTTTTGGTGTAATCTTATTTGAGTGCTTTCAGATATATGTCAATAGGTATTGATCTCATGTACTTGAGAAACACTTTCGTAAAAAACTGAAGTCATAATTACAATCGAGACAGAAAATAGACTTCATGATGTCTATAGTACTGCTAATTATCTGTTATGCTGATCGATATACAATGATGGACAGTTCAATCTTATCAAGAAAAATTTGGGTCAATTTCAATTTGGAATATGCCGAAAAAAACTTGATACAAAGGTACTATGTTTTTCATCTGAAATTTCGAAGTTGTTATATATAGGTTTGAATAGATTTGAGATGTGCTCATATCCTAAACGACTACCTTCAATCATGTTTTCATTCATTGCGGTGTCTACTCGGGAAAAAAAATAGAGTCTGAAATCGATTTCGAATAAACGGGACATAAAGCAGTACAAAGAGGAATTCAATGAAGGAACTCTCTGAATGCAATTTTTTTTCATATAAAAATGGAAGAAATAGTAACTTCAACTCTGAAAGGATATATGGGGAACAGAGAAAAATTAAATGAAAACATAATTGGTTAATATCGAGTGAATCCAACCCTTGCTCTTATGGCCTCTTGACATACAGGCAGCGTTATTGTCTTCAATACGTTAATCAATAATAATACATTAAACGCCATTCATCAACCACTGTAATAGCAAGTTCATTCAAATTGGACGTGGGAAGCATTTTTGAATTCTTAACCCAAATGTTATTGATAGAATTAAGGTTTAGGGATCTCGATTGGGATAGCGAACGTTGTTGGAACAATTAGACGTAAAATTTGATTGTACATCTATGTAGAATTCTCAGAACCGTTACTGATCCTCCACCATATGTCTTTTGTTGAACCATGAAGTTCTCAATCCAGAAGTATAAATCTGGATCGTTGAACCCCACATCGTTTCCTTCTGCATTTCACGCTCTCTAGCGAAATTCAACCCTGCTACCCTGTATTCTCTCGAGGGCAAAAAATTTCGTGACTTCAATCCCGCCACATGCAACCTTCGGCGAATTGTTTCAGCTGACACTACCGCAATGTGCGCATTAAATGTCCCCTGCAATTTCGGACGCAGTAATTGTTTTTTCCTACTATAGCTTGGAAATTAATTATTCTTTGTGTCCTCGCCATTGTCAATTTGGGCAAACTATGCTGATAACAAATGTAGGAGTTTGGGACATGTTACATTATCCAAGCGCTTTCTACAAGGCTATGAGGAACTCTAAACTTTTTAAGGTCTTCTTTATGGATTTGTCCAGCCTGCAAAAGGTCAACGATTTGATTCAACTCATTCATTAGGCCGATAAAATTAGCATTGGAAGTGGAAATGAACCCGTGCAAAAATTTTATGATTGGAGTGTCTTCGGTTAGGGTCCAGCATGAGCCCCTCGACTTCCCTGCCCTGTTGGACAGGGGAGGGAAAAAAAGGGGATCTTTTTTCGGTTTTTCGCTTATATCTCCTAAACTCACCATTTTTGAAAATGATATGTTTAGAGCGATAAATTCCGTTCCGAATGAGACGCAGATTTCACGGACCCCCCGTTACTCAGCTACAATAAGTGGAAAGTGAAACCATTTCGGACGTTACAGCAAAACCTTCGTTTTTTCGAATGTTTGTTCTTGATATCGCCTATAATACCCCAGAAATGTGATAAGTGGTCATAATAAAAATAACAGAGCATTGAATGCGTCGAATGAAACCAACGGTCAATTTTTTTTTCACCACCTGTTAGCAAACTACAGTAGGTCAGAATTAGACCAATTTTTGACGTTACAGTAAAATCTTCGTCCCAGAAATGTAGCCGGTATAAAGTTGTTGTGAAGCATTGAACACTGCAGAATGGGATCAAAAATTTATTTTTTGGTCCACCAAGTACCCAGGTATATTACTGTAGACTACTTTTATCTCTGAATCGAAACATACACATAAGCACATATTTCATAAACATGGTGTTTTATGAGTGGTTGGCCTTAGCCTAGTGGTGAATGCAGGTCATCTTGGCCTTTCAGAAGAGTTACTTGTTTTGTATCCTAAGGCTATTAGTTTACGAGATACAGGGTGATTTATGATTTATGGATTGCGGTCTGAATTTTCGATAGCAATAACTTTGAAATTTGAGGTCCGATTTTGATCAAATTTCATAGGTTTGTTCACTTCAGAAAACCCTCTCGAATGGCTTACGAAATATCAATATTTTTCAGGGCAGTACTCAGAATATCGTAGTTTATCTTTCAAGCCTCAAAAAGAGAGAAATGTCGTTATTGCCATACAAAAATACCTGATTCAATCTGAGGAATTCAATTTTTCACTTTGAATGGCACAGTTGATACAGGCGAGTAGCGATCGAACCAATTTATATTTTTTGTATTTTTTTTTAAATGCGGTCCTGATTTTAGTCTTTTCTTCATATGATTTCTTGACTTTTGCTTTGAAATTTTGATTGAAATGGTTGTATCATGAGAGATGTTCGAAATGGAGTCCTTTCATTTCGAAACATTTCCTAGCTCTCGAAATGAGATTATTTATTGCCCTTCTTATCATATCAGGATTTCGTTTTCATTCTGTGCAAGCTTCTTCTATCCTCTTCCTCAAATGCTCTTGTGAAGTTATTTCAACTGCATATACATTTTCTTCCAGATAACCCCACATAAAATAATCCATAGAACTTAGATCTGGTGACCTTGGGGCCATGCTACAGGGTGTTCCCCTGTTTGGAAATCTGTGACGATATTCTCGCACTGCTGCTGTTAAATTTCCATTGCGAAACCCATAGAGAAATATCATATCGAAAAACTCACAAATGGTGTACATAGTTCGAATTTTGAATGAAAGTTGGAGTACCTTTGAATTTGGCAGCTTTGTTTGGAGGAACAGGATATGGTTCCTTAATTCAAGTAACACAAATATGCAATGTGTAATGAAAGCGATAGCCAGCGAATTTCCTGAGTAATACCAGTCAATATTTTCTCGTTTTTAAGTATATGCACTCATTGATTATATTGTAACGAACTCAAGCCGGACCTGTCGCGGCTCCAGAGCTTTCCAGAACCGACGATTGCAACAGTAGTTAGCGCGAGTTTTCTAGAGACGACGAGACGCTTCGAACGGCTTTTTGGAGACTTCTACCCTCCTATATAAATCGACATCGGCCCAAGACGAAGTAGTACAGAATATGACTTCATAGCGCGAGTGAAGATAGATTATTTAGTGGTGTACATATTACATAAATTAGTATTAGTGAACTGTAAATAAATTATTTTAAGAAGAACTTGTACTAAATTCTTTACAATATGTTTCAAGAGGGTTTACGCCATTCGTCCCCAAATTCAATATCGTCGCCTTCAGGAGAAAATTGCGTAACTCCATTTGACAAAATTTTATTGGAGAAACAAAAAACACTTTCAAAGTCAGATTTTTAAACATCATTTGTGATGACTTATTGAAATATATGTAATTTTATTCATTTATTTAAAGAGGAAAAAGGGTTTTTTCAAAAAACTCATATTATTAACCATGTTGCAGAACAGATTGTACCAAAATACCATTTCCTGAAAAATATGGAGTTACGTAGTTCTCTCCGGAACACTACGATATGTAGTTTCAAAATAATCCAATGCTTGATTAAGCATACTTTTAATTACTTCTTTACGCAGCGTGTTACAACACTGAGTGGTTGGTGAGGGTTTAGAATACAGAAAAGTTGAACTGAACAGAAAGAGGTAAGAAATTATATCAAGAAAAAATTACAAGAAATATGAATTCGTTCGATCGCTAGTTCCTTGTAACAAGTGTGCCATTCAAAACGAAAATTGAATTCCTTTCATTGCATTATGTGTTTTTTTATGGAAATAACGACATTTCTCTAAGTGATGTGAAAAATATAGATTTTGAGGCTTGAAAGATAAACCACGATATTCCGAATACTGCCCTGAAAATATTGATATTTCGCAAGCCATCCGAAATGGCTTTCTGAAGTGAGCAAAACCATGAAATTTGATCAAAATCGGACATCAGATTCCAAAGTTATGGCTATCGTAAATTCAGGCCGAAATCCATGAATCACCCTGTATCTCCTTAACTAGCCTTAGGATACAAAACAAGCAACTTTTCTGAAAGGCCTCGATGACCTGCATTCACCACTAGATAATGGCCAACCACTCATGGAACACCCTGTATATCTATACCTACATAAATAGGCCTATTTCCCATTTCCTCACCTCTGTCCAACGCCTTACTCGACGAAGGCGAAAAACTTGAGAAGTTCATGCTGGACATTAACTGAATGAAATTCCAATTTAAAAATTCAGTCTAGATTTATTTCCGATTTTTGTGTTTAGTTTCTTTGGCCTGTATCTTAGCATATATACTTTTTCTCTGGGCTTTCACGGTTCTACTTTTCCCATAATATCAATAGCTCGGTATGGTAATGAAATCCTCAACATTTTTACATAAAGACATCCACATGGAGGAGTTTGAAAATGAGGTAATTGATTCCTAGGAACTCAACCCGACCAAAAAGCTGAGATAGATGATACCGGGTCACGTGGATGGAGGAAGCGATCAAATCCACGTCGTAGAAAAAAATATAATAGATACTCTTCCTAGATGTACTGATAAAGAAAATCGAATTATCAAATTCACACGAAAGAAGGAGTAGCGGATGCCCATATGAAAGAGCTAGCAATGCTAGCTAATCTGCTCGAACGAGGAAGACATAACAGCGGAAATAGGAAACATGAATGAAACGCTAAAGTTGAATGGCTCTCATGAAAGATGATTATGGGAAAACAATCAAAGAACACCATAAAGTGACAAAACTAAGCAATTACTCGGTGAAGTTTTTAAGCGAATTAATAAATTATACGCATATTCATATTACACAACTGTGTTGTGTTGTCCAACATCGCTAGTAGCTCAATCATTAATTTGATTATCTTTTCCGAAACTATGCAAAAAAATTACGAAAAGCACTGCCGTGAAGGCAGGAGCTTTTGAGCGCTCGTACATGCACCTTGTAGGTAGATTCGCATTTTCCAGTTTTAGAAACCAATTGAAGGAATTTTTGACAGCTGTCAAAAAAATTCTGAAACTTAGGCGAAACTCCAGACTTCATGTCAGTGCTTCAGCTGATCAATTTTTCTTCGATAATTCGCTAGAATTTTCTACGGTATCTATGGTCTTGGTGATGCGATCTGGACAAAATTTTGCACGTAGTTTGAGAATACATTATTCCTCAGGTAGGTGCTTATTTTCATTCCAATCCGATCAGTAGTTCCGAAACTATCTGGAAAAAAATATTTTGAACGGCCATATTTACGGAACCCCTAGTCTCATTTTGCTTATTGATGAACGTGACCGCGATATTCGCGATCCAAACCCACCCTGAAAATTTCAAGTTCCTAGGCCTTTCCGTTCAAAAGTTACAATTTTCTATGGTTTCTATGGTTCTGGTCATGCGATCTGGACAAAATATTGCTTCAATATATCATTCTCGATTAAAATACAAAATTTCATCTCGATCGAATCCGAAGTTTCGAATTTATCGAGAAAACAAAATTTCAAACGACCGTATTTACGGAACCCCTTGTATAATGTTGCTCATAGATGAACGTGATCACGACATTCGAGATCCACACCTATCCTGAAAATTTCAAGTCCCTAGGCATTTCCGTTCAAAAGTTACAATTTTCTATGGTTTCTATGGTTCTGGTCATGCGATCTGGACAAAATTTCGCATGTAGCTAAAACACCTCATTTTCCATCTGAGTGCAAAATTTCATCTCGATCGAATCTGTAGTTTTCAAGTAATCAGGGAAACAAAACTTTGAACGGTCATATTTACGGAACCCCTGGTGGAATCTGGCCCATTAACGAACTTAACCGAGGCATTCGGGATCTGAACCTACACTGAAAATTTCAAGTTTCTAGGACATTCCGTTCGAGAGTTATCGTGTATACGGCCGGACGGCCGGACGGCCGGACGGACGGCCGGACGGACAGACTCGAATTTTTCGACGGATTCGTCATCAGTGAGTCGAACATAGTCGATTGAGACCATTTTCGGCTCAAAATTCGAAAAATACAGACATCGTGACGAAATGATATAGCCCTCGTGTAAGTAGTACGAGCGCTCAAAAATATACCTACAATCCGCTCGAATCACGAACCAGCCGAAAATCATTTAAATCGCGCCTATCTTTCCTTATCTTATTTTGTCTTATACAAAACTCATTTGGTAGTACGTGGGTAAGTTTCTGATCCCCTCAACTATTTATCTACTGTAAGTATCTAAAGGCAGCCACCTCTCCTACCGAACAGGGTGATCTCCCCTTTCGTAGCCTGCAGCTCATTTTTACTGACGCACAAGTAGATGAAATTGAAGTCGTAAGCAGTAGTTCTGGAGATATTCAACCTCATTATACTTCGGTAGGGATCACGTTGGCCGATATATTCGATGCGATACTTGTCGTTATTTTCCAACAGCCTACCATCCGACCTCTCCCAATATCTGAAACAAAAAAAACAACTAAATTTAAATATATGAAAAAATAAAACAATTACGCGTGTACCAGGCTGAAACTTGAAGCTCTTCGACTGAATTTATAATGATTATTTTTGAGCGCTCGTACTACTTACACGAGGGCTATATCATTTCGTCACGATGTCTGTATTTTTCGAATTTTGAGCCGAAAATGGTCTCAATCGACTATGTTCGACTCACTGATGACGAATCCGTCGAAAAATTCGAGTCTGTCCGTCCGGCCGTCCGGCCGTATACACGATAACTCTCGAACGGAATGTCCTAGAAACTTGAAATTTTCAGGGTAGGTTCGAATCTCGAATGCCGCGGTTAAGTTCGTTATTGGGCAAAATTCGTCAAGAGTTTCCGTAAATATGGCCGCTCGAAATTTTGTTTTTCTGATTACTCCGAAACTACTGATTCGATCGAGGTGAAATTTTGCACTCGGATGGATAATTACGTACTCAAGCTACATGCAGAATTTTGTCCAGCTCGCATGACCAGAACCATAGAAACCATAGAAAATTATAACTTTGTAATGGAAAGCCCTAGAGACTTGAAATTTTCAGGATAGGTGTGGATCGTTAATGTAGCGTAAACGTGTATCAATGAGCAAAATAAGACTAGGGGTTCCGTAAATATGGCCGTTTGAAATTCAGTTTTCTTGATCATTTCAAAATTATGGATTCGATCTCGACGAAATTTTGAATTTAAATTGAGAATTATATATTCGAGCTACATTTCTTCCAGATCGTATGATCAGAATCATAGAAACCATAGAAAATCATAACTTTCGAACAAAAAGGCCTAGTGACTCGAAATTTTCAGGATAGGTTCGGATCGCGAATTTCGCGATCCTTTTTATCAATGAGCCAAATTAGACTAGGGGTTCCGTAAATATTGCCGTTCAAACTATATTTTTTCTGATAATTTCGAAAATACTTATTGGATTGAAATGAAATTTCGCACATATATGAAGAATAGTGTATAATTTTGTCCAGATTGCATTACCAAGACCATAGATACCGTAGAAAATTCTAGCGAATTATCGAAAAAATGGACCCAAAGCACTGACGTGAAGTCTGGATTTTCGCGTTGGTTTGAAATTTTCTTTGACAGCTGTCAAAATCTTTCCAATTGGTTTGTAAAACTGGAGAATGCGAATCTACCTACAAGGTGCCTGTACGAGCGCTCAAAAGCTCCTGCCTTCACGGCAGTGCTTTTCGAAATTTTTTCAGGTTGGAAGTGATGACGCAAATTTGTATCACAATTCTTTCAACAGATATGGTGAAAGTCTCCACAGGTGGAAGGATGCGTTGGATCTGGGTTTCGTAGTTCTCAAATTGTTCAAAATTGACAAAAGTTCAGGAAACTTTTACGTGGGCAGTACATATAAAAAAAACTAACAAAAGAGTTAAATTTGAATCAACATTCACACTTTTTTCAGGAAAAGTTAAGAGTGTACTCTATAATTGAGACCAGCGTGTGGAATTTCATGAGGATCACTAGAAAAATAAAACAAAATTTCCTTGAAAACTTCGGAATTTCAGAAAGAATTCGGCAATGAAATTTCGTTTTTAAATATGGGGCTTCGATAAAATGGGTTATATTGAACTTCAGCGCTTCAGCTGTTCCGCGTGACAAAAAATTGAGTTATTCTTATCTGGTGAAATTCATGTGATTCCATCTCTAGAAGTAACGATTTTATGAAATGACATTATTTGACACACTAACGGTCATTTTGGTCCACAGAATCTATAGTTCGTTTGAATATTTGTTTCGAGAGTCTCGGTACAGAATAACCTCATGTCAAATCAGACTGATTAATGAAGTTTTCACTAAACAATATTTCAGAAATCAAATTAATTTGACATCATTGACAAGTTGAATGTTGTGTCAGTTGAACTACGGTTTGATCAAAACCGGAGGTGATATAATAAGACTTGAAACTAAGCTGCGTTGTGCCGATTCAATACCTTAGGATGACCGCTCAAAAGCTCCTGATTTCACGTCAGTGACAAAACACTCACTTGACCAACTGAAATAACTTTCTCGTGTAATTCGAATCAATTTCATGTCATCATAAGAAAATCAGAAGAATTGCTGATTTGAAAAATGGAGTGCAACGCCCTATTCTCACCTCAAGGGTTCCGGAAAAGCCTCTGTTTCGCATTCAAGAATAGCTGATGATCCATTCCTAGCAGCTACCATTTGGTTCTTGATTCTTATCAGTGGAGGAACTGAAATGAATTGTCTTCAATAAACCTAGACATGAATCTAATTCTGCACTTCTTGAATTCGCGGAATTCATTCGGGAATATTGCCTAACATAACTGATTAAAATTGTTGATTGTTTTATGATTGAATCTTCATAGATTGCTTTGGTATCTTATACAAAAATCAAGCTCATGGGAAGAATGTAGAATGGCGTTACTATTTAGTATTATTAAGCAGTTATTGAACAAAATAACAGTAACTTACAATATACTTCCACGATGAACGTTTGATTGGCAGCAGGTGGAACTCCGTTGTTAGCTATGCACATATATTGTCCCATATGTATTCTATTTACCCTGGTGATGTTCAGGGTTGCACCGGATATTCCAATATCTGTGAAAAATAAGATTTCGAAACAAAAAAATTGTGGAAATCTTACATGAAGCTCAATAATGATAATAATCGGCAAATTCTGAACATTCTTCGAGGAAAAGTCATAGACTGTACAATTCAACTCTCGAACAGGCAAGACTGTTAGATCCAAAACAGCCGAAGCAGAGAATATGTGCAGAGTACAGTTGTTCTTGAAGAGTTAACTACTTCCGCAAAAAAGGGATTATTATGCTTATACAAGATAAAGTTATTGTCACGAACTGCAAGAAGGGAATAATGTGGGATAGAACAGTACGAACGTTGGTGGCACTTCCTCCCCATTGGCAGGAAGGTAATGCTGTTAGATATCACCGTACCAAATAACAACAACGAGTTGAACAAGTACCAAAGGACGAAGTCATTCATTTTTTGGCAGTCAAGAGGAGGAATCTTCTTGGACCAGATAGTATCAGATTTTTCCTGACTGAACACTTCTCCCTTGGAGATAGGAAGTTTCCGAGCAAAATACTACAAACCAGATATGCAATATCGTGTTCCCTCAGTTTTCCTAGGGCCGGTATTAGACTTATCGGATTTTTCTGTGGAAACTTTCTATCTTTGCCAGGTTTATCGAAAACAATCACTTTTGAAGTTTTCCATCTTTTTGGGCAGTGTTCTGTTGACAATAACACCATTCACTATATTGATGAGCGCTGTTTTTCCAATTCTTGGCATTCTCTCAGGAATTAAGTTTGTTATTTTGTTACGGCCTAGTACTTTTCGCCTCTTCAAGTTGATTATCATTTTTGAGCGCTCGTGCTACTTACACGAGGGCTATATCATTTCGGCACGATGTCTGTATTTTTCGAATTTTAAGCCGAAAATGGTCTCAATCGATAGAGTTCGACTCACAGATGGCGAATCCGTCGGAAAACTCGAGTCTGTCCGTCCGGCCGTAAGCACGATAACTCTCAAACGGAACAACCTAGAGACTTGAAATTTTCAGTATGGGTTCAGTTCCCAAATGCCTCGGTTAGGTTCATTGATGGGCCAAATTCCACTAGGGGTTCCGTGAATATTGCCGTTTGAAGTTTTGTTCTCCTGATTACTTGGAAACTACAGATTTGATCGAGGTGAAATTTTGCGCTCAAATTGAGAATAAGATGTTCAAGCTACATGTGAAATTTTGTCCAGATTGCATGACCAGAACCATAGAAACCATAGAAAATTGTAAATTTTGAACGGAAACGCCTAGGGACTTAAAATTTTCAGGATAGGTGTGGATCTCGAATGTCGTGATCACGTTTATCTATATGAGCAAAATTATACTAGGGGTTCCGTAAATATAGTCGTTTGAAATTTAGTTTTCTTGATAATTTCAAAACTACAGATTCGATCGTGACGAAATTTTGTATACTAATGGAGAATGATATATTCAAGCTACATTTTGTTCAGATCGCATGACCAGAACCATAGAAACCATAGAAAATTATAACTTTCGAACGGAAAGGCCTGGGGACTTCAGGGTAGGTTTGGATCGCCAATGGCGAGGTCTCACGGCCACGTTCATCTATGAGCAAAATAAGACTAGGCGTTCCGTAAATATGGCCGTTCATAATATTTTTTTCCTGATAATTTCGAAACTACTGATAGGATTGGAATGAAATTTTACACCTAGCTGGGGAATAATGTATACAAACTACGTGCGAACTTTTTTCCAGTTCACATTACCAAGACCGTAGAAACCGTAGAAAATTCTAGCAAATTATCAAAAAAAAATTGGTCAGCTGAAGCACTGACATGAGAGTTTCGCCTAGTTTGTGAATTTTTTTGATAGCTGTCGAAAATTCCTTCAATTGATTTCTAAAACTGGAAAATTTAATTTTTTTCTGATCATTTGGAAACAACTGATTGGATTCGAATGAAATTCTGCACATAGCCAATGAATAATGTATTCAAACTACGTGCCAAATTTTGTCCAGATCGCATTACCGAGATCATAGATACCAGAGAGAATTCTAGCGAATTATCGAAAAAAAATTGGTCAGCTAAAGCTCTGACGTGAAGACTGGAGTTTCTCCTTAGTTTGAGAATTTTTTTGACAGCTGTCAAAACATTTTTTATTTTGTTTCTGAAACTGGAAACCTACAAGGTGGATGAACGAGCGCTCAAAAGCTCCTGACTTCACGGCAGTGCTTTTCGTCATTTTTATTTCTGTTGGTGAGTTGGAACTTTTATATTCTGGTGGCCCTTCCATCTATTCTTTGTTCTCTTGCTTTCCTTTTTTATATTAATTTTCTTATTTACCAGGCAGAGTTTTTTGTTGTACTGAGATGTCAGTTCCCTGAGGGCATTTTTGAGTATTTAGCTGTTCCTTTTCAGTTCTGTTTTATTTTCTTGATCTCCGATTTGTCAGATTTTCTCGTATTTTCTTCATGGGTTTCGATTATTTTATTTTCTTAGGTTTTAGACGGCATTCTCAAAATCTTCGGTTGTATTGATTGGTGGAATTCCCAAAATTTTGATGATTATTTCCCTATATTTCTCGATCTCATGTTCCATCCTCTATCGTTTTCATTATGAATTCATGGTTTATATTCTTCAGTATAACTATATTCAAAACATCAGGCAGTCCTCTACCGTTCGTGGGGTATGGCGGAAAATCTCGTCCTGATACGAAGGCATCTTGCCTTTCAGCGAACATTTTCAATTTTCTCCCATTCACGTCTTTGGTTCTGTCGTGCCATTCAGGCGATTTACAATTCATGCCTCCAATTATAATTTAGGGGAATCGTCTTTGTAGAAATTAATTCCCATCTTCCAGATAAATATTTTGGGGACTTAGTACACTGATGTTATTTTCAGAGGTCCTCGAAAATTATTGAAGCATTCTCTATATATGTGTCTCCTTCACAATGTTTCCGAATTAATGGTTCACGTTTCGCTTTACGAGCAGAGTCCCTCGGTGCACTTTGGTCTGTCATATCTATACATCCCATAGTAATTGAAGGAGATACAGTTTGTTTTATGCGTAGATTTCCCATAATATTTTGAAGCTTCTTCTCTATCTTTATCTCGATTTTCAACATTATCCTTCTGAAAATCTTCCCAGTGAATCTGTCCTGCTGGTTCTATTTTTTCAGGTTTCTCCGGCTCTGCTTATTTACTTCTCAGCTGTCCCCCGATATTTGCATCCTGTGTTTTCTGAACAAGAAGGTATGTTTAAGAGTATGTTTCTTATTATTGCTGAGGGAGAAGATTTTGGTGCTTCCTTTTTTTTTGGCCAGCTTGTACTCGAAGAGTCCTTTAGTAGAGAGCCGTATTCTCCGCAAAGCACGCAAATTGCATTTCTGTTCTCTCCAACTCTGCTCAGCTTGATGGTTGTGCGCTCCTAAGAATTTTATATCGCATCTTTCCACAATAAGAAGATCGTAGAGTCTTTTGACATTGAATATGTAATTCTGGGATTTCACCAGATATAATTGCATGGCCTCATTGGCTGAATTGGAAGTCGTTCAGTAACTTCCGTATCTTTCATTCGAATATTAGGCAATTCCTTGATCATAGCATTATGATTCGAAGTGAACGCGTATAGCTTTTCCCTCTCTTGGTATTTGGAATGTGGACAATTATTTTTATACATCTCTAGAAATTGTGTTACTTTTTGGTAATCCTCGGAACTCATAGTGAACTTGTTTCCTTCGGCAAGTTTCTTGGAGATTTTGCTCCAGTCTGCTGTGCCCATTGTAGTGATAAGAGAAAGAACCTTTTTTTCAGCACTGTGTCAAAATTCAATTACTATGCGTCTTCTGCCTGGTACGCTTATTCGGAGGCTTCGTTGTAGCGATTACTTCTCTGCATTCTTTAGACAAGCAAATCTGAATTTTCATGGCCCCTTTCGTTATGGGAGATTCCTGTTGTTATGAGCAGGAACTTCTTCATTCCCAAATTTATTTTTTGCGATGTTAATTTTCAGCGATCACATTTCGGATTCACAATTTGAACTGTTATATATTTGAGCTTCAACTTACCGGTTCATTTTTCTGGCGAATAAACATTGCTTCGTCATTAATATTTCGACTATTCCTAGTAGGAACCAATAATGAACGATTTTTGTACGTCAAAAAAAAATGTTTTGTATTGGCCAGCTATATTCTCATAAAATTCTAGTTTTGATTATAGGTTAGGTTAGACATAACTGTGACAAATTTAGGTTGAGTATAAGAATATACGAACATTCAAAGCTAAGCCAAAAATTATTGATTCATTTCCTAATATCTGCCCAAAAGAAAGTGCTTCCTTATTCAACATCCCAATTCTTGAAGTAGCTTGAATGCGGAAGCAAAAATGTCCCAATAATAAACGACTTTTTTTACGTCTCCCATCAATTTAAAGAAATCGTTTTTTATTACCCTGCCAGGATCCCCTGGTAATTGGCTTGTTGTCCATTCGGAGCCATGTGATGTGGGGTCGGGGATGACCGGTCGCTGAGCAATGAAGACGTACATTTTCCTTCTCCTGCACCACTATTGGGATCGTAGGATTGAAACTGGACGCTGAAACGGAAAAAATGGTGAGGGAAAATTGGTAATAAGTCCTGTAAGAAGATATAAATTGGGGAATTTGTTCGGAAGTGTCGGAGTAAGTTTTTTCGACCCAAGTGGACTCCATAAATTGGCACATTCATTATAGGGAATCCAGTGAGGGTGACCACTCACGATAAAAAAAAAACTTGAGTGTGTTCCACATGCCGGCCTGTCCTCCATCACGAAATATCACAACTCATTCTCCAAAAATGAATTGGCACTTATTTTCTGAAATAGACTTATGACCGCGTGAGGGAACGAATCTTTCATATTATAAGGTAATTCATGACCATTTACTGCATTGTCGGTTCAGAACTGATATTCAATATTTCAATCACGAACTATTAGGAATAGAGGTTTACAGAAGAAGATAGAAAATTGTAACTTTTGAATGGAAACGCCTAGGGGCTTGAAATTTTCAGGATAGGTGTGGATCTCGAATGTCGTGATCAAGTTCATCTATGAGCAAAATTATACTAGGGGTATGAATATATGGCCGTTCAAAATATTTTTTTGCTGATAGTTCCGAAAATACTGAGCGGATTGGGATGAAATTTTGCACCTAGCTGAGTAATAATGTATTCAAACTACGTGCAAAATTTTCTCCAGATCGCACTACCAAGACCATAGATACAGTAAAAAATTCTAGCGAATTATCGAAAAAAAATTGATCAGCTGAAGCACTGACATGAAGTCTGGAGTTTCGCCTAAGTTTCACAATTTTTTGACAGCTGTCTAAAATTCCTTCAATTGATTTCTGGAACTGGAAAATGCGAATCTACCTAAAAGGTGCATCTACGAGCGCTTAAAAGCTCCTGCCTTCACGGCAGTGCTTTTCGTAATTTTTTCAATAAATAGAAAAATACCGATTCCAATTTTTGCTGCTTTTTTGAGGTCTCGTATATTCGCCTACCTTTTTTTTCCTAAAATTATATTAGATTGGGTTGGAAATCTGCTCTAAACTTTTCCTTATACCACTTCTACCCATTTGCATAAAAAATTTGCTCTGAATCTTTTTCTCTATCCCATTTGTGAAAAATTTCATGGTATTATGTTTTTATATTTTCCGAGAAAAGTTCTTGCAGGCGAATAGCGGGCAGGGCGAAAATTTCAGATGTTCAGTGTTTATATTTTTTTCTCGCAATAAATCAACGTGTGTGAACGAATATTCCAATGAATGAATGCTTCAAACTGAAATTATTCGAAGGACAAAAATGTTGGGTAACACAGTAGGTACCTACTCAGTATTAGTAATATACGAACGGTGGACTGTGTGAATCGAAAATATTTCAATGATGAAAATATAATATTTTGAATATTGATCTGAAGAAAATTATACAAGGTATTTTCAAAGGCTAATTTGGCTGGTGCTAGAACTCATCAAAATAAGTCAATATTCCAAAAAACCTTCAGTTTGAATATTTACCAGGGCCGAGTATTTCGAAATCAAAGTTACCCGGGAATCTGAGAAATGCTCAGTCCGGATCTGACGGTAAGTATTGAGATCTAAATGAGAAATGCGTTCAGTTTACGGGAAATAATCTGACCGAGCGTATGATTTTTGTGACTTTTCCGAATTTCTTATTGTGTTTCCAAATATGTGGATAGGGCGTGGTGGGTCGATTTCTTGGCCTGTGCGCTCCCCGGATCTCAACCCCTGTGATTTCTTCTCTTGGGGTCATTTGAAAACATTAGTGTTCGGAACGGTCAGGTGAATAGGGTTGAAGAACTGAAACAACGCATTGAAAATGCTTGTGAAATTATGGGGAGCGAACTTATGTGATAGTTGCTGCATGTAATAATTCGTTATCACGCAAATGATCAAACGAATGATAACCACTTCGAACAATTTTTGTGAACAATTTGGATCAATTTTATCGGTGAGTTTGTGAACTTCTTATTTTTTTATAGGACCTTTTCAATCAGTAATTTTGCTTTTCCTCAGTTTGAACTTAAAGGATTATACCGTTCAGGAAAAATCTCCTACTAAAAGTTGAAAGAGAATATACAAATTTGCGATAAAATCCAGCACTTTATTTACATACTGGAATGCATATGACACCGTGATTCGTGGCAGATCTCATAACAGAGAGGTAACACAATCCAGAGTCGTCTTAAGATCTTGATGCCTAATATTTTGGCCCTTTTTTCAAATTGAATATTTTAAATGATCAATGATCTCTTTCGATGAGTTCTAGCACCTGTCGAAAAATCGGAGGAATAAATTTCTAATGAGAAATATTGATACTTACTTCCAATAGAAGGCGGTATCAAGAGCTCGGACGTGCCATTCACCTTGGTGTGCCAAGCCGTTATCCCTGGAGTTCCTGGAAGACCATGATTCCCCGGTTTACCTGCCCTTCCTCTTGGTCCTGTCAGTCCTAATAAAAAAAATATTTATTTGCGATTTCACGACTTTAGTAATTTCAGTTGAAAAAAAATTGATCCACCCTTGTGGATCTCGTTTTTCTGATTATACAGAAAGTCGGAACCCTTCTTTCTGGATTTTGAAATTTTGTGAGTAACCGATATCCTAGGCGTTGAGAAAAAAAATATTTTCACATTCTACGAGCACAATAGAGTGACGTTCTCAATTAAAAGTTTTAGAGTGCTGAAGCGAACTTTAGTTTTCCTCCATGGATGGCTTCACCTTTTCCTTTTGTGCTCTCAATAATGTAAAACGCAGTGAACTGGCCCGAAATTTTATTATTTCAACTGGGAAACTTTTGCAAAGAAAATTTACGTAGGGTATACTCAAATAATAACTCACTAGTGAATGCTAAAAGTGAGACTTCTTCTGGACCTTGGAATCGACATGTTATTCTTTTTTAAAATATAATATAAAGGGTCATTCAATAAGGTCGCTGGAAATCTATTAGTCAGTCCTGGAAGTCTGCGATTCTAAAAAAACTGTTTTTGGACGTGTTGCGTACACTATTTTTTCGGCAACCGTGTAGAATTATAAATCAATGAGACACATTTCTTTATTGCGATAAATGCGACCAAAAACACTCCAAACTTTCAAAAATCAAAATGGCACCTTATTTCATGTTGTTATTTCGTTGCTATGGTCATGATCAATTGTATTTATCGGAATCAGACCCACCTAGCCAATGATAACAACGTAATAGGTGTCAGTCGTTATTTCGTTGCTACGGGAAACGTACTTTCCGGCCTAGTCCGGAAAGTACGTACTTTCCGGACTAGGCCGGAAAATGTTACTTTATCAAAGGAAAAGCTTCTGGGAAGTGAGTACTTCCCGGACGGTTGCCGAAAATAGTAATTTACGTAACAAGTCCGGAAATTACCGTTCTTTTGAAGTAGACAAAATTTTAGGACGAGCGTTAGCGAGTCCTGGAAGTCTGCGAGTCCTAAAAAACTGTTTTTGGACGTGTTGCGTACACTATTTTTTCGGCAACCGTGTAGAATAATAAATCAATGAGACACATTTCTTTATTGCGATAAATGCGACCTAAAACACTCCAAACTTTCAAAAATCAAAATGGCACCTTATTTCATGTTGTTATTTCGTTGCTATGGTCATGCTCAATTGTATTTATCGAAATCAGACCCACCTAGCCAATGATAACAACGTAATAGGTGTCAGTCGTAATTTCGTTGCTACGGGAAACGTACTTTCCGGCCTAGTCCGGAAAGTACGTTCTTTCCGGACTAGGCCGGGAAATGTTACTTTCTCAAAGGAAAAGCGTCTGGGAGGTGAGTACTTTCCGGACGGTTGCCGAAAAAAAATATTCCGAGGAAACATCTCAAGCATCCTAAAGGAAAAATGTTGGATATCAATATTCCCAAATTCATGAATAGAATTTTCATGTCTGGCTACTAGTAAATGTAATTTTTAAAAAGCGATATTTGTTTTCAGAGCGTACATCAAAACCCGGATATTTGAGTGATCAATCAATTCGGAGTGGGGTGATTAATGTGCTCCATTACTTCCTGTATTTTGGAAAATTCTCGTCTGGCTTGTATCTGTCCAATTGGATAAACATAGTGTTCACGTTCATGATTATGAAATAAGTCGCCAGTAAGTTTAACTTATACTAGTAACTGTAAATTGAAATACAAAATTTTGAACGCGTTCGCAAACGATTAACAACCGAGTTATAGGTGATGTTAAATAATGAATAGCCTTTTGCACCAACATACCCGTTAATCCTGATTGCGTGAATTCTGATTTCCAAACCAATCACCATTCGACCCAAATTGAGGGGTGTTTAAATTAGAACGTGAGCATCTACGGCATCGTAGTTCCCAAACGGATGGACCGATTTTGAATTGTTTTTTTTTTCTGTTCGAAGTTGGTCGTGGGCCTGGATGAGTTACAAGCGCCCTACGTTCAGATTCAATTAGGTATGCAGTTTTAAAAACGACTTGTTGACAGTACCTTGAAGTAACCGGTATAGTAGTGTCAATAGATCAGAAACAAGATTGGTTCAGCAAATTGCTCCGACATAAATTTCACGATCGGACCAAGAGTGGAGGCAAACAGTCGGACCAGAAACGCCATCAAACGTATTTTAGATATCTTCACCTAACAAAACATGTCATGTTCATGGGACCGCTTGAACTAAGAGGCATTTCAGATATCTTGGTAACCACGATATGGAAGAACTTCAACAGGATATTGTAGCTCACTGCTGTCCATGCTATGTGCCGAGGAATCGATGCGAAACTTTCGACTGGAAGAAGTCCATTTTTTTGTCGTTGAGAAATTCCATGATGCCAAACGAATAAAAAACGTCGAGATCTGAGCAACGCAGTGAGCGTGTTTAAAAGAATTGTCCGCTCCTTTCCGATCGTTGCTACGATATGCAACGCCGATGAGCAGCAATCATGCAATAGGCTCACGATACCGTATAGCATCTTCTCAAAAGAAATCATCAGTCTGACCTACAAGCCGATAGAAAAGCAGCGAATAATGGGAATTCCAAAAAGCTCTGCAATAAATTATGCAAATAAAAACTGCAAACCCTCATCGATATCTGTTTTTTTTTAGTCAGAGGGAATCTTCAAGGAAGAACTATCTCTAATTAGTGTGAAGCACGACCTACTCTAACCTAACTTAACCTCCTGTTTTAGATTCCGAGCATCTATTGCCTATTAACCTTTTGACTCTTTTCGTTAACACATCGATAAAACTATGTGTACTAAATATGACTGATTTTGTTCAATTCAGAAAGTTAATCACTCAACACGCCCGCACACAGAAATTCTTATTTTGTAGCCAATTTAATGCGTTTCCGGATATGTGGTCAAGTTGGGTGAGGCTACAAGTATGACTGAAGTATAATTGATTTTTTGGAAAAACTTGAAATATTGCGCGAAATCAAGAAATGTTAAATCGAAGACACAACATTTCGACCATGTGTTATATGACCTCCCCTTAAAGTTTGGCCCTTTTAAGTAGGCACCTTGTATAAATGGAATCGGAAACGATTGGAACGATTGGTGAATTGGAAATAAGATTTTTTCTTTGATTGATGAAAAACATAATTCATATTATAATAGACTTCATTAACTTTATCATAATGAAATTATTGCAAGTTTGAAATCGGAGTTTTCCATTTAACTGGGGAGTAATTTTCAACCAGAAATTCTTCGTTCATGGTTTCACAGGAATTACAAGAAGGGTAAGGAAAGGGTAAACCAGAATCACAAGACAGTATGTTCTAATTTATTCTTTTCAGTGTTCAACCTTCGGGAGCAATCACAGTACTTTCCTACTTCATTCATGAAACTCGGACGAAAAAAGCTCCTAATTCAACTCAATTGTTCATTTTTCCAACGACAAAAGCGGAATAATTAAAAAGAGGAGAGCCATCTCTTTATTATTCTGCCTGAACTACAGTTAGCAGAGAAAAGTGAGGCTCGACACTCACTGGGGTAAAAAATTGCCAACATATTTTCACAATTCGTTAAACCTACATAACGTTTCAATATCATATCTAATTGCATTAATATGGTCCCTTATCTGAAACGTATTCTCATGAGTTAAGCTTATGTTTGTCGAAAAACCTGAGGTTGTAATGCACTTTTCTTTGATTAACGACTTTTGACTGCGAATATATCAGGAATTGCTTGTGTTACAAGAAACGTTTGAAATATCATAATGATGGTTTCATAACAATTTCGATTTGATGATCGATATTCACCCAGAATTTTTTTTTCATGTTTTTTTGCACATCTATTACAATGTCCTACCGTCATAATTGCATGGAATTTTTTTCGGGAAATAGTCATCCATATTTCCCTGTACTTGCATGCCATCCTCGAAAATCGAACATTTCTACGTATAATATTATTCTGGACCACTGCTTAAAGAGCATCTGCAACAAACCCTGAATAATAATCCACGTGATCACTCGAAGCCTTTGAATAGTTCAAGATTTGAGATTTCACGAAATAGCTCGAGGAACTGGCGAAGATATAGATGAGCCTTCACTGAAGCCCCAAATGATCACTTTTGAAATTAAAGGTGGGGTATTTTTCGTGATATCGCATTGCTTTATATTATTTGAGCATTGAACATCTGCCAAAAAATGTGGTTCTTTACACAATCGCCTTATTTTATGTAGTTATTCTGCCTTTATGCAGCCGCTATCAAACAATACACATATATAATTTAGTTTGGACCCGTTCATAATACAAAATGAATTGAAACCCCTCTGTAGAAAAATAAAGAAGAGAATATTGTTCAAAAAACGTTTGTTGAAAATTGACTTTTCGTGTGTTAGCGTGTTTCGGCTGCGAAAATCACAAAAACTATTTGACTCAAAAAAAAATAATAGAAATAATCTTGTAGGGAATCGAAAGAACTTTGATCTCATAAAAAGTAAGTTTCCTTGTAAGATGTATCGTTTGGGAGATATAAGCGAAAAACTGAAAATAAGGTTTTCTTCTGTCTTCTGAAGCGAAGACTTTCTACTTGATTTCCTATCATTATTTACAACCATACGTATATGGAAACTCGTTTTTCAGAATTTTCATCAAGAAAACTCACCTTTGACTCCGGGGGGACCTTGGGGTCCTTGAGGACCATTGGGGCCAGGTCGTCCTAGAAAATTATTCATCTTAGTCAATCAAAATCATCAACACATGACATTTTCAAAATGAAACAAAATATACCTATACAAAAAAACATTTAAAAGTACTGACGTGAAGTAAGGAGCTTTTGCGCGCTTGTTTGAATTAATCGCCAGAGTGGTCTGATTAGCTTCAATATCAAACGTATTCCACCTGACATACAATTCAACTTGACAGCAATTTCAAATCAATCAACTAATCTATGATCATTCTGATTCGACATGAGGCGACCCTGTAGCGAGATACAGCCTGTTTCGATGATATATCTTGTTATCTAGTTTCTCTACAGTGCCACCTCATGTCAAATCAAAATGATCATAGATTGGTTGATTTTTCACTAAACAACATTTCAGAAAGCCAAATTGATTTGACATCGCTGTTATGTTGAATATTGTTGAACTACAGTTTGATAAGTTTGTCATAAACTGAGGGTGAGTTTGATAAGATCTCAAGCCAAGCAGCGTTGTGCGGGTTCAGCACCTGGATGGTTCACCGCTCTGGAGATAAGTTAAAACGAGCACGGACTTCACGTACAACTGTTTTATTGCGATAGCGTTCTCGTTTTACTGAAAGTTCTATTTTTTCTTTGTTATTTATTGAATGTTCACCGTAGTGTTTAGTTACAGTGCGTTACAATTTCTATGCATTTGTGACATTGTACCCACCATAAAACCAAACAATACTGGCTCATTCAAATTAATGCCTAATAGTAATATTATAATATACACACGTAATAATTGCGCGGGACTGAAAAACTAGTGGGTACTTTTAATCCCGAAGGCAAAATGTGTGACTCTTCCGGAGAATATTCAATCACGGGGGACAAAAAGTGATGCTTCTGTCCCTGTCAGAATGGTGTGAAGCTGCCATTTCCCGGATGTACGAAAAAATACGTTCTATTATATTACCGTCCACGCCATCTTTTCCATCTCTGCCTGGAATTCCAGGAGAACCATCTTTGCCATCATGTCCGTTTCTTCCAGGTATACCATCCAGTCCTGGTTCTCCAGGTATACCATCCCTTCCATCTAGACCAGGTCGTCCTTGGGCACCCTTGGAACCAGGTAGGCCTGGCATCCCTATTGTCGAAAATTATAAAATGAAAAGATTATCATTCAATAAGGCAATTTCATAAAAAATGTAAATTGTTTATAGCTTTTGGATCGAACTGTTCAAGTCGGAAATTTTTCAATGTTTGGTATCTCAGAAACAATGCTCCTCATCGTTCAAAAATTGTGTATGTGGATATAAGGCCTGGATAAAATGAATTAGGTTCAGCTCTTCATCCGGTCTCTCTGAAAAAAAATTGAGTGACTCTGATCTGGTGTTGAGAATATTCGATATTTGGTGATACCATCTCTTGACGTTGATAACTTTCAGGGAAGGTTCGAAATGCCGCGGTTAAGTTAGTTATTCGACCAGGGGTTCCGTAAATCTAGACGTTCGAAATATTGTTCTCCTGACTTTAAAACTACCGATTCGATCGAGGTGAAATTTTGCACTCAGATGGGGAATGACGTGTTCAAGCTACACGCAGAATGTTGTCCAGATCGCATGACCAGAACCATAGAAACCAGAGAAAATTGTAGCCTTCGAACGGACAGGCTTAGGGACTTGAAATTTTTAGGATAGGTGTGGATCTTTAATGTCGCGGTCACGTTAATCAATGAGCCAAATATTTTTTTCCTGATATTGTCGAAACTACTGATTGGATTAGAATGAGATTTTGCACATTTATGAAGAATAATGTATTCAACTACGTACGGAATTTTTTTCAGATCTGAGGTCACATTACCAAGACCATAGATACCGTAGAAAATTCTAGCGAATTATCCAAAAAATAAATGGTCACCTTAAGCACTGACGTGAAGTTCCGCCTTAGTTTGAACATTTTTTTGACAGTTGAAAAAATGTTGTCAATCGGTTTCTAAAACTGGGAAATGCGAATCTACCTGGGTGGGTGAACGAGCGCTCAAAAGCTCCTGACTTCAAGGCAGTGCTTTTTATAATTTTTTCGAATCACGTTATTTCGAACTTGTGTTTATATATAAATTTGTTCGAACAATTAGCTTATGAATTATCAACCGAATTTCGGTCATAAAAATTAGCTTGATGAGTATTCACCGTATTACTGATTAATTTGTCCGTTACATATTTTTGAGCAAAACTGAAATTGACATGACATTGGAAATTCTCTTTTATACACCGATAACTAAATAACATTATCATTGAGGAAGAGTGAAATACACCAAGAATATGGCAGAACTATGTAGGTATTCAACTTGAATTGGCAATATACAGGGTGTCCGGGAAAATGTGAAAATCTCTCGGATTCAGATAAAACTCAAAAAAATAAGATGACAAGTTTCCATAATTTTTTTTCATAGCGGCCCTCCCTACGGAGATACGGCCTCCTAAATGACGCCACTAGAAATTCATTTTACTGAAATAAATTTCAAACTACTTGATATAATTTAATGAAAATTTGATATGATAAACAATAGTAAGGACTTCTTAAAATACAGCCCTCTAATTTAAATTAGCTCGTTTAGTTTACCAGGGGCAGACTAGGTTGTACGTTTTAATGCTTACATTTTTAACACCCTGTATGATAAGGAGTTAAAAAAAACAAATTTGGATACCTTGAACATTGAGCTGAAGAAAAGGTACTCTTGTTCATTGTCGATAAAATGAACCGTTTTCGAAAAACAAAATAATAAGAGAAGTAATTTTTTTTTTGTATTAAAACGAACCATGAATTCAAATTTTTTTTTCTGCAACAAAGTGTGATACGAAAGGAAAGGAACAAAAAAGTTTTAGTTTACGTTATTGAATCTGACAAAATTACAAAGATTCTTAATAATGCAGTTTTGGCCCAAAAAAGGACCTCAACAAAAATAATTTTCTAGAAATGTACTCTCACTAAAGCTTGCAACGATTGAATCTGAATACGCTAATTAGAAATAATCAATCAAAAACTTCATAAGTGGATTCAACAAATTTTGTCGGATTCAATAACATAAACTAAAACTTTTTGTTCCTTGAATAACTTTCGTATCACACTTTGTTGCAGACAAAAGAAATTAGAATTCATGGTTCGTTTTAAAACAAAAAAAAAATTACTTCTCTTATTATTTTGTTTTTCGAAAACGGTTCATTTTATCGACAATGAACAAGAGTACCTTTTCTTCAGCTCAATGTTCAAGATATCCAAAATTGTTTTTTTTAACTCCTTATCATACAGGGTGTTGAAAATGTAAGCATTAAAATGTACAACCTAGTCCGCCACTGGTAAACTAAACGAGCTAATTTAAATTAAAGGGCTGTATTTTAAGAAGTCCTTACTATTGTTTATCATATCAAATTTTCATTAAATTATATCAAGTAGTTTGAAATTTATTCCAGTAAAATGAATTTCCAGTGGCGTCATTTAGGAGGCCGTACCTCCGTAGGGGTACGTTCCTCAAACTTTTCTTATCCGTAATTAGAGCACATTGTTCATCTAGAAATAAGAAATGTTTTCATCCATTCATTTCTATACTTATTTTCTAGCAGGAATCCTCCAGTGCTTAAAAACAAGAATGAATAACCCTAGAGGTGGCTGACGTAATGAATTTTTTGCGATAAAACGATTCTATTATGAATAATAATATATTCGAAATACGTACCTCTCAGACCCAATGGACCTGGAATGCCGGGGAAGCCTTTGTCGCCTCTCTCCCCCTTCAGTCCTGGAATACCGGGTGGTCCGAGGAGTCCGGGTTTTCCAGGCGGGCAAAACTGTTGAACCTTTTTGCAATATCCCTCCAGTGCTTTTTCCTGCAATCAGTTGTTCAATAGAGACGTTTTATAATTTTATATGGCTGAAATTCATGATCATCATGAAAACAAGTGTGGACACTTTCTGAATTGGTCACTTCGATTGATGAGCATCATAACAATGCTTTCGTGTCGAAATTAGCTACCCTAAAAAAAATTATGTTCATCTGCTGTGAATAAAAATTAATCAGCCAAATTGGAAAAGCACTCATGTGAAACCCGAGCTTTTGCGCGCTTGTTTGAATTCTTCGCCAGAGCGGTCACCTATTCAGGTACTTCGAAATGATCGAAGATACACATAAATGCTTTGAAATAATCGAACGACGAGGTTTTCAATCGTATTCACCAAGTTTCGACTTTTCAATCGGTATATTTCCTGATATATTATATTTCAAGATATGGAATCACAGAAATATTGTATAATAATAACAACAAATCAGACAAAACTAGATTTGCTTTTCACGTCGGCCAGAATTGAAGCCAGCTTTTTGCATAACTCTATATATCGGTGTCGTTTGTCTTGACACAAAATTTCAGCACGATGCGATATGGCGAATAGTTCCTGAGGTACCGAAGTTAAAAAAAGGAGATTTTGTGAATCTTCTAGTGATATGATCCGTTCGAAATTTCACATGAACTTTCATTATCTTACTACTTAACTACAGATGTTAAATTGGATAGAATCGGTATTTTTTTCCTCATTAAGAAAAAAATTCAGATGGCTACCCATATCTACGAAACCTTTTGCGGAGTTAACGAACTTAAACAGCGCATTTAGATCTAGATCGTACCCTGAAACTTTAAAAACTCTAGGCCCCTTATTCCGAGAGTTATCGTGTTTACAGCCGCATTCTTCATCATTGAGTCCAACCTAATCGTTTCTCGGCTTAAAATACAAAAATTACAGACATTTCGGCAGAATGATTTTTGTTCATATAAGTAACTCGCGAAAAGATGAAATTAGTATCACCACGGGTCAAAATTGTACAGAATCAGGAGAGTGTACGCTGCCTTCGTTTTTGAGCGCTCGTACTACTTACACGAGGGCTATATCATTTCGTCACGATGTCTGTATTTTTCGAATTTTGAGCCGAAAATGGTCTCAATCGACTATGTTCGACTCACTGATGACGAATCCGTCGGAAAATCCGAGTCTGTCCGTCCGGCCATCCGTAAGCACGATAACTCTCGAACGGAACATCCTAGAGACTTGAAATTTTCAGTGTAGGTTCAGTTCCCGAATGCCTCGGTTTGTTCGTTAATGGGCCAAATTCCACCAGGGGTTCCGTAAATATGGCCGTTCAAAGTTTTGTTTCCCTGATTACTGGAAACCAAAGATTTGATCGAGATGAAATTTTGCACTCAAATGAAAAATGAGGTGTTCAAGCTACATGTGAAATTTCGCCCAGATCGCATGACCAGAACCATAGAAACCATAGAAAATTGTAACTTTTGAACGGAAACGCCTAGAGACTTGAAATTTTCAGGATAGGTGTGGATCTCGCATGTCGTGATCGCGTTCATCTATGAGCAAAATTATACTAGGGGTTCCGTAAATATGGTCGTTTGAAATTTAGTTTTCTCGATAATTTCAAAACTACAGATTCGATCGTGACGAAATTTCGTATACTAATGGAGAATGATATATTCAAGCTAAATTTCTCCAGATCACATGACCAGAACCATAGAAACCATAGAAAATCATAACTTTCGAACGGAAAGGCCTAGGGACTTGAAATTTTCAGGATAGGTGTGGATCTGAAATGTCGCGTTCACGTTCAACAATGAGCAGAATTATACTAGGGGTTCCGTAAATACGGTCGTTTGAAATTTCGTTTTCTCAATAATTTCGAAACTACGGATTCGATCGAGATAAAATTTTGTATTTTAATCGAGAATTATTATTTTATTTTATATACTAAAGCAATATTTTGTCCAAATCGCATGACCAGAACCATAGAAACCATAGAAAATTGTAACTTTTGAACGGAAAAGCCTAGGATTTTGAAATTTTCAGGGTGGGTTTGGATCGCGAATATCGCGGTCACGTTCATCAATGAACAAAATTAGACTAGGGGTTCCGTAAATATGGCCGTTCAAACTATTTTTTTCCTGATAGTTTCGAAACTACTGATCGGATTGGAATGAAATTCTGCACCTAGCTGAGCAATAATGTTTTCATACTACATGCAAAATTTTGTCCAGATCGCATTACCAAGACCATAGATACCGTAGAAAATTCTAGCGAATTATCGAAAAAAAATTGATCAGCTGAAGCACTGACATGAAGTCTGGAGTTTCACCTAAGTTTCAGAATTTTATTGACAGTTGTCGGAAATTCCTTCAATTGATTTCTAAAACTGGAAAATGCGAATCCACCTACAAGGTGCATGTATGAGCGCTCAAAAGCTCCTGACTTCACGGCAGTGCTTTTCGTAATTTTTTATTATTATGGAATATTGGATGGAATGTTGAGAAAAATTCAGAGATGCACAGAAAAAATAATGAGCCTGATATCAATCACCTCGTGTGATTAATCATATATGCATTACTATCATGTATTTTTCATTGCTACAATGCCAATTGATGTTTTTATATGTTTATATGTTTTGTTGATATCCCGACTCTCCCGACTCATAAGCTCAGAGCTTGTACGAATAGGGAGACCCGGTTCTGTTCTGCGTGAGCTTTGTTACTGTGTCCTTAAGCCACCTGAGGCAGAGCAATGTTAATTGTTCACCCAACAGTGAATGGTGGTCAGAAAATTTCTTTCCAGACCGGAGGATTCGATCGCGGGACCGATCACGAGACCGATCATCTTCCGAGAATTCATTTGAAGAGGTTGTATCTTGTCTGAGGCTTTCAGCGTGTGTGTATCCTCTCTAGGTATGGTTTCGCTTCAAGTATCTGTAATCGAGTTGCTGTTAAGTACCTTCCATCCCATCATTATTCCTAGTATATCTTTATTTCAGGGTGTAATATCGATTGAATGAAATAAACACAGTGAACCTTACGCGAGATATTTTTGAGAAACTGGCCCTTCTCTCTCTTAGGAAATGAAAAGTATTATATGGTATAAGTATAACTCTGATCGTTACTCAACTATTATTATCCAAACAAGTTTGCGACTTACTGATATCAAGTGATCAAAAAAAGCACTCAATTTCGGAAAATTAGAGGAAATGCTTTCAGATTCATGCTTCATGGTCATTATCATAACGTCCTGATCTCACTTATACAATGACCGCATTTGATAAGTCTATGTACCGAAAACCTGATATCATTACCAATTTGGATTGATCCAATGTCCTAGAGTCAGAGAGGTACTAACGAAAAAGGTCAAGTGTATGGAATTTTTGAAAAGGCGATCGAATTACCTTCAAAACAAGGTGTCACTCAAACCCCCTTCCCTTTTAATATTTTAGGGGTTGCTGTCATCACGCTCACAGGGTTGATACAAATTGATTGTACACCTCTTTTTGCATTTTTTCTGATTTTGCATGGGGCCGATATATAAAGGGTGGTACCTTTTCGAATTGACACACCGTATTCTTGACCCAGACATAATTCTATTTAGATCGGCCACCTCACAATTGAAAGATATATAATGTCAGGAGATCTACTGAAAGACTTTAACTGTTGATAATACTATATTTTATTCCTACTTAATAGAACCCTTTATCATAGAATTCACGAACTTACCACTACCGAAAGGTTAAAAAATTGAAAAGCCGGGGTCCCACTCTACCAACTCGATTATTACTCATTGAATATGAATGTGATTTTTCTCAAAACGTGAAAAAATGTCATTCATATTAGTTCAGATTGCGTGATTTGCGTCCATCGGAACAACAACAGAAAAATTAAATCGATTTAGCTCTACCATGGATGCTACTCAGTGCTTGGCACGGAAATGATACATTAAATTTTTGAATAACGAATCTGAATATATATCATAGATATATCTTTGCACACTCGTCAATTCGTGGAAGCGAACTCGCTAAGTGGTGGAATCTTTCTTGATAATCCTTATTTCCAACAATAAACTTTTGGAATCCTAAGAAAAAAGTTCCCATTAGTGGTTACTGTCAAATACAATAATCGAATGAAAATCGCTGCCAATTTTCTTCATTGATTCAATTCCACATCAACTTGATTGCTATCTGGCTTCCACTTAATAACTCGAAAAATTTTAAAAAATTGTTATTTCCGAAATAAAATTCATATCTTACAAGGGCTTCGAACCCCCTTTGGTAATTCCGAAAATGTCATAACCCATCACCTATTCTTTGCTGAAAATACTATTCACGAATATTATAAATCATATTTCTATATTATTATCAAATGACCATTGTTATAATAGTATGGAAGCAAATAATGAATAGAAGGAAAGTCATTACGATCCAAATAAATCCGTTCCCTCCGAAACGCCAAAAGCTTTAAACACCCCATAAAATATGTAAATGAACGGGATGACCAACATATAACTTGCAAATTCATTCGTGGGGCATCATGAATCTTATTAATCCCTGCACTTTCTATATGCTTTAAATATGTTCCCTCATTTGAATGAAGTATCTTGGTATTAACTCAAAGGGAGCAGTCGGAATTATTCAATGGTAACTATGTACAAGCATAGCTACACTTCGTACCTACTTCTTCATCAGGTTGAAGTTTTTCTCAGAATTTCTTGAAAAACATCGAAGGGATCGAAATTATGGCCAAGTTCTTTGCTAGCTAGAACAAATGCAACGATAACTACAGTAGTAGTAGAATATAACTATATCCTCTTAAACTACCTCCAACCTGTCCTTCCATTTAAGAATAAGCTACTACTCAGTGAAATTGACACTCACTTCTCACTAGGTAGGGAATGTTGAAATATATATTCACAACTAGGCTTGAGTCTCAATTGAGACTGGCAACGATTTTTTCCAATATATTCATATGAAAACTATATATTATTAAATGCAATTATTCCTCTCAATAATTGCATCCAGCGATATTTTTATGAACGGACAATAAATGGCGCAGTTAATTGCGATTTGTCAAAACTGCCAAAAATTCCATTTTTCTCAGGTTTGGGTCCCTGCTGGAAAAAAATAAAGATCGCGTTAACAGAGAAATTTTTTTGTTCATGAAATCGTTCAAATAGCTTCCAATTTCTGAAAATCCAAGATCCTTGGCAAAATTCAAATGTTGGCATCAGAATGACCCGCATGTATATTGATATTGACGGTGTGATCCGACCATAAATGGTGTCGGAAATTACGATTTTGTAGAATATATAGTTTCGAAAATTTCATTTTTCTCTGGTTTGTGACCATGCAGGAAGAAAATAAAAGTATTTTCGTAATCAGCGGTCCCCATTTAGGATAATTTTTTTTCACAAATAGTTCAAATAGCAATTGTGCCGGTGATTACGTTTTCGTAGAACTGTGCAGTTTCAAGAATTCAATTTTTAGAAGGTTTGGGACCCTCCGGAGAAAATTTAGTTTATTTTCGTAATCAAAGTGCATTTTTCTGTATTTTCGAAATACCTGGATGGGTGACCGCTCTGCCGAAATAAACGAATACGCGCTCAAAAGATCCAGACTCCAAGTCTGTGCTTTTCATATACAGAGTGTCCCAGGAGTAACTGTACATACTCTTATATTAGTGTACGGATTGACAGTAAAAAATAAATTTTCAGATTTCCTCAGGAATCTACAGGGTTATTTTTTGAATTCATGGAAATACTATGACTATCATTAAAATCCATCTTATCGACGGATGATATTGAAACTTAGCACGTTGTTGACACATGTTGAGATCAAGAGAACGAGATATTAATTATTTCGATACTCATTATTCCTCATTTAACTTGTTCAGGGTAAAAACAACACTTTGTATGTCGAATTGCAATTTATTATTTTACCTTTCGAAAAGAGCTTAAATGCAGGTTCCATATGTGGTATCACTCAAAGTTTTCAGTATTGTCATACCTACAGTTTTTTTTTTATTGAATTTTGAAGTTGGACGAAGCTCGAAAAATTGAATTTAATCATAGGAGCAGGACTGAAATATTTGTTGAATGAATATGATACGTGGAATTTTTCGTAACAAACTTACTGAACTTACTGAAATAATAAGAATTTGCTAAAATATGAATGATTCATTAGTGAAACAACAATGGATAAGAGACAGTGGCGGATTATCCGTAAGGCAAAGTAGACACGTGCCTAGGGGCGCGAAGTTACAGTGGGCGCACGCGAGAAATATGAAAATAATAACATAATTAAATATGTCAGTAAGTATGCACCTGCTTACACAATATGAAGTTCTATAGTGGTAGAGATTTCGAAGCGTGCGTGGCCTTCTTGATGTTTCCTAGTGTTCCTATTGCTAGAACTCAAAAGGGATCATTTCGCCGGAAGTTGATTATATAAAATATTCGATTTGAAAAAATTGCCAAAAATCTTGGGCATCAAGATCTGTTAGAACATTTGCCATGAATCACGGTGCCATATGTATTCCAGCAAGTAAATAAACTGCTGGATTTTATCGCAAGTTTGTATATTCCCTTTCAACTAGTATTAGGAGACTTTTCCTGATCGGTATAATTCTCAAAGTTCAAACTGAGGAGAAGAAAAATTACTAATTGAAAAGGTCTTTTGAATGAAAGTGCACAAACTCACCAATAAAATGATCCAAATGGTTTACAGATATTGCTCGAAATGGTCAACATTCGTTTGATGTGCACAAAATCTTGCCGGGCGTAATATAACGAATTATTACAATAATGTTACATGCATTTTCAATGCGTTGGTTTAGCTCTTCAACACTATTCAGCTCACCATTACTGTATACTTATGTTTTCAAATGACGCCAAAAGAAGAAATCACAGGGGATGAGATCCGGGGAGCGTGCAGGCCAAGAAATCGACCCACCACGTCCTATCCATCTATTTAACAACGCATTACGAAATTCGGAAGTCACAAAAACAATACGCTCTCTCAGTTGATTTCCCTTAAACTGAAGGAAGTTAATAAAAACATTAAGATCTCAATACGTACCGTCAGGTCAGGAGTGGATATTTCTTAGATTCGCGGGTATCTTTGATTTCGAAATCCTCGGCCCTGGTGAATGTTTTATATAAAGGATTTTTTTGAATTTTGACTTATTTTGATGAGTTCTAGCACCTGTCAAAAAGAGCCTCAACTTTGAAAACACCCTGTATATAGATGGTCGCCAGAGGGGCGCCGATGAGGTTCTTGCCTAGGGCGCTCTGAATACTAAATCCGCCACTGAAAAGGGTAATAGAATTTTTCTCAAGTAAAAAGATTAATCCCTCAAAACACTAACAAAATTTGAATTTCAGTGATTGTCATTTTCGAAGCTGTTCAAAATGTGAGGAGCTGGACCTTAGTTTTGCTTGGAAGAAAGGGAATACCTCAACAATACTTATCGAAATAGATGGAAAGGCCGAGGAGGTCTGGTTTCATGGCCTACTCGATCTCCTGATCTGAACCCAGTAGATTATTTTCTGTTGGAAAATTGCATATGGTTTATGCTGTGTACATCCAGACGAGAGAACAATAGATGGACATAATAAACAAAGAAAAATGTATTCAAACTAAAATCTATTTCCTTCAATTTTTACAATTCGTGAAGCCAGTAAACCTCCATCAAGCCTCCATGGAGAATTTTATTGAGCATTGACATTAATTATACATGTTGGATGTCAGATGGAATACAATGTTTTGTATATAATCAAATGAGGTAGTCGTAAGCTGTGGAGAGCTGAGAGGGGCTACGTTCCCAACACGAACAATTTCCGAATTGTCTAGAGCTTGGCTAAGGTAACAAATAATTTAGATCACTTCGATAAGGATAGAGCGTAGAGAAACGGAAATCCTCGAGAATAACTGCATTAGACCAGAGGAATTTCGATGTCAATTTTAATCAAGTGCGAAACGAGAGGAACTCGATACTCGGGGAATATTGCTCGTGATGAAGAGTGTAGCAGCGTGAATAATGGTTCGATTCTCTTTCTTGGCAGCCTGATTGATTGTTATTATTATGGAATGGAAACAAAAGAGACGTTGACAGTAGGAGTACCTCAATTCTTTTGAAAACGAAGCATATTCTATTTTTTCTACCTCATATTCCGCCCTCATTTCCATTCCAAGCGAAATTGTGTTATGCAGAGCAATTACAAATTCTTCATGGAGCATTTTAATGCAACCGACATGCATTCGACATTCTTACATTGATTACAAAACTTAAAATAGAATTGTTCTCTAGACCTACCGGAGTAATATTTTCCTTTTTCTCTCTTTATCCAGTAGAACACAATTCGAATGCTGTTTTTAAATTATTGCACAATTTTAAAATATTGCTGCGAATGATAGAAGACGTGGCCCTTATTTTTGTTATTCGTTACCTAGTTTTGCGACAATTCAAGCTTCAATCAAAGCACTCAACGGAATTTGAAATTGAAGTTTGAAATCCAAGAATTAAATACTATGCCGATGTCCCATCCAACCTCCGTTTTTGAGCGCTCGTTCTACTTACACGAGGGCTATATCATTTCGTCACGATTTCTGTATTTTTCGAAATTTGAGCCGAAAATGATCTCAATCGACAAGGTTCGACTCAAAATTCGAGTCTGTCCGTCCGGCCGTCCGTCTGTATACACAATAACTCTCGAACGGAACGTCCTAGAAACTTGGGTCTCTTCCGTGCTTGAGTTCGTTATTGGGCAAAATTCAACCAGGGGTTCCATCAATATGGCCGTTCGAAATTTTGTTCTCCTGATTACTTTGAAACTTCAGATTCGAACAAGGCGAAATTTTGCACTCAGATGGAAAATGACTTGCTCAAGCAACACGCAGAATTTTGTCCAGATCGCATGACCAGAACCATAGAAATAATAGAAAATTATAAATTTCGAACGGAAAGGTCTAGGGACTTGAAATTGTCGGGGTAGGTTTAGATCTCGAATGTCGCGGTCACTTTCACCAATGAGCAAAATTAGACTAGGGGTTCCGTGAATATGGTCGTTTGAAATTTAGTTTTATTGATAATTTCAATCATTCGATCGTGAGGAAATTTTGTATTTTGATGGAGAATGATATATTCAAGCTACATTTTGTCCAGATTGCATCACCAGAACCATAGAAACCATAGAAAATTATAACTTTCGAACGGAAAGTCGTAGGGACTTGAAATTCTCAGGATAGATGTGGATCTCGAATGTCGCGGTCACGTTTATCAATGAGCAAAATATGACTAGGGGGTCCGTGAATATGGTCGTTTGAAATTTAGTTTGCTCGATAATTTCAAAACTACGGATTCGATCGTGACGAAATTTTGTATTTTGATGGAGAATGATATATTGAAGCTACATTTTGTCCAGATCGCATGACTAGAACCATAGAAACCATAGAAAATTATAACTTTCGAACGGAAAGGCCTAGGGACTTGAAATTTTCAGGGTAGGTGTGGATCTCGAATGTCGCTGTCACGGATATCAATGAGCAAAAGTTAGACTAGGGGTTCCGTAACTATAGCCGCTCAAAACAATTTTT
Source organism: Aphidecta obliterata (assembly GCA_963966015.1). Lineage (NCBI taxonomy): Eukaryota > Metazoa > Arthropoda > Insecta > Coleoptera > Coccinellidae > Aphidecta > Aphidecta obliterata. The sequence goes on along the minus strand of OZ014427.1, from coordinate 26,045,727 downwards.
TCCTGATAACTGCAGATTGGATTTTGATGAAATTTTGCACATAGGTGGAGAATAATGTATTCGAACTACATGCGAAATTTTGTCCAGATCGCATTACCAAAACCATAGATACCATAGAAAATTTTAGCGAATTATCGAAAACAAAATTGGTCACTTAGCACTGACGTGAAGTCTGGAGTTTCGCCTTAGTTTAAATTTTTTTTGAAAGCTGCCAAAAATGTCTTCAATTGCTTACTAGAACTAGAAACTGCGAATCTACCTACAAGGTGCATGAACGAGCGCTTTTAAGTTTGATGGAGGAAATTCTTACCCCGGGTCTCATCCGATGTCCCTGATTTTTTCACGGAATAATCGAATTACCATACGGAACCCCCATGGTCAAAACCTGTTGGTGCTTCGGCTGATATTTCTACGAGATACGATGATGCCAGAGATCATAATTAGAGATAAAACATTCAGAGGTGTCGTGATCAATGGAATACTATTTCAACAAATCCATATTATATTACTGGCGTGACTTCTGAGTGAGCAGGTTCATCAATGGCTTTTCTTACCTTTGGAGCTCGGTAGATCGTCCACTTGGGTTCCGTACATTTAGTCTTTTTTTTTTTTCAAAAATAGACGACATACAAGTCTCGAATATTGTTGAAGGGTAGGTTTCTCAACAACATTATTCTGAGACGATTTCGAATATTCATACAAAATTGGGTGAATAATTATTTAATACAAATTATGTATATTATTCCTATCCATCGTAAATGAAACTCTGGAAGACACGTTTTTGAAAAGTCTCTAGGACTTTCTATCTCAAATATTAACTATTACTGCAATAAATGCAAAATGCAAAAAATGAGATGGAGTAACTCTTCACATTTTATGGAGTGCGACGAGAAAGCATCTCATTTACAATATTCACATCCACAAGCCCCCGTGCTCAGTGTGTATTTACAATTTGATTCAATAAGAACTAGCCTTCAAATTGAATTATAATATTTTCAAGAATTCGGAAACGTGCTGAAAAACTGGAAATCAGTTCAGAATTCACTGACAAAGTTACGGTACGGCCAAAGGTTTTTCACTTCCAAAGTAATTTTCATGTAGTCCACAATACTGTTGGTGTGTACTCAATTCAATAACAGGAGATTCAACAGTTCAAATGAAAATCTATTCAGATAATTATAATGCGTAAGAATAACTTACAGGAATCCTACTATAACTTGTCAACCAAACCCAAGAGTCTCCACCTGGGGCAGCACCCTTTCCCCCATTTTGTTGTCTTCTGATTTCATCATTTGTTTCCAAGCTCTCCTTCGTTTCTGGGCTGAAGAACTCGACATGCGGCTCTGTACTCGATGTGTCCAACAAGTTGATATCTGGAGCATCCCTTTTTTTTCTCGTCATATTTTTCACTTGAAACTCTTTGAACAACCTCAAGATCTCCCTCTGGGTTTTATCCTTCAGGATTTCTGACATAAAAAATTGATCGAATTGATTTTTACTGATAAATTCGGTTCGAATTTCGGCGTTTATCAATCGGTATACATAGTGTGCTAAGCAAATTTCCGTAAGAAAAATGAAAATGACGCAACAAAGTACCCTGACTGTATAACTGGGATTCAGTTTGTGTTGGGGCAGTTTCGTATTATAATCTAAAGCTTTTTTGGCGTCATACGTAGACATCTTAGGTACTCTACTTCCGGATCACGCGACGCGTCGGGACGGCTGAAGCGGCGACAGAGTCATGCGACGCCTGAAAGTAAACTGAGGAAACCGATGGAAATGCCCGCTTTACTCGCTTGCTTTCAGGCATATTGAAAGAGCGGGCTTTGCTTATTTACCTAACAGACATTTCCCTTTGTAAAGTAATTAAAACGCATCTTGAAATGAGGAGATGGCTGAAGGATATCGCTATATTTAATTTATATCAATCCACGTCATTCCAAGACGTAATCCAGACGCATACTTTATTTCAGAAATATTGGAAATTTGACGGATATTAGTTAAGGCAGATTTATTATTTGAATTTAGAAATGATTAATATACGGTAGTCAAGGATCTTACCGACTGGGTTTTATTTTAAACAAGACATAAATTTATGTGGAGACTTTAAGGTTGTACACTTCTTCCATTGCTTTACATGCTTTACAATGGTAATTGTGTGAATAATTTCTCATAAACGGCATGTTGACTTCATTTCATTTTTGAGCGCTCGTACTACTTACACGAGGGCTATTTCATTTCGTCACGATGTCTGTATTTTTCGAATCGAAAAGAAAATGGTCTCAATCGACTATGTTCGACTCACTGATGACGAATCCGTCGGAAAATTCGAGTCTGTCCGGCCGACCGTCCGTCCGTAAGCATGATAACACTCGAACGGAACAACCTAGAGAGGTTCCGTAAATATGGCCGTTCAAAGTTTTGTTCTCCTGATTACTTGGAAACTACAGATTTGTTCGAGGTAAAATTTTGCAGTTAAATGGTAAATGAGGTGTTCGAGCTACATGTAATTTTGTCTAGATCGCATGACCAGAACCATGGAAACCATAGAAAATTGTAACTTTTGAACGGAAACGCCTAGGGACTTAAATTTTTCAGGATAGGTGTGGATCTCGAATGTCGTGATCACGTTTATCTATGAGCAAAATTATACTAGGGGTTCCGTAAATATGGTCGTTTGAAATTTAGTTTTCCTGATAATTCAAAAACTACAGATTCGATCATGACGAAATTTTTTATACGAATGGAGAATGACATATTCAAGCTAAATTTCTCCAGATCGCATGACCAGAACCATAGAAACCATAGAAAATCATAACTTTCGAACGGAAAGGCCTAGGGACTTGAAATTTTCAGGATAGGTGTGGATCTGAAATGTCGCGTTCACGTTTATCAATGAGAAGAATTATACTAGGGGTTCCGTAAATACGGTCGTTTGAAATTTTATTTTCTCGATAATTTCGAAACTACGGATTCGATCGAGATAAAATTTTGTATTTTAATCGAGAATGATATATTAAACCAACATTTTGTCCACATCGCATGACCAGAACCATGGAAACCATAGAAAATCATAACTTCCGAAGGGAAAGGCCTAGGAACTTGAAATTTACAGGGTAGGTTTGGATCGCGAATGTCGCGGTCACATTCATCAATGAGCAAAATTAGACTAGGGGTTCCGTAAATATGACCGTTCAAAATTTTTTTTTTCTGATAATTTCGAAACTACTGATTGGATTGGAATTAAATTTCACACCTAGCTGAAGAATAATGTATTCAAACTACGTGTGGAATTTTGTTCAGGTCGCATCACCAAAACCATAGAGACCGTAGAAAATTCTAGCGAATTATCGAAAACAAAATTGGTCACTTAGCACTGACGTGAAGTCTGGAGTTTCGCCTTAGTTTGTAATTCTTTTCGACAGCCGTCAATAATTCCTTCAATTGCTTACCAAAACTGGAAAATGCGAATCTACAAACAAGGTGGATGTGCGAGCGCTCAAAAGCTCCTGACTTCACGACAGTACTTTTATAATTTTTTTCCTGATAATTTCGAAACTACTGATTGGATTGGGATGAAATTCTACACCTAGCTGAAGAATAATGTATTCAAACTACGTGCGGAATTTTGTCCAGATCGCATTACCAAGATCATAGAAGCCGTAGAAAATTCTAGCGAATTATCGAAAAAAAAGTGGTCAGCTGAAGCACTGAGTATAGCCTAAGTTTGAAAACTGACAGCTGTCGAAAATTCCTTCAATTGATTACTAAAACTGGAAAATGCGAATCTACCTACAAGGTGGATGTGATTTATGGCCTATCAGTCAGCACTTTTCATTAAGGATGCAGACTAGCCATGAGAGACACCGAACGGAAAGGTTATACATGTATGACGCTCCGTTATCAAAGACTAATCGTATGATATTTTTGTAGCACCTGTGGAGGAAACTGATCTTTTCAATGAGTTTAAAATAGCCTCGTCTATAAGAGTTAAGAATCGAAATTTACTGTGTCGAGTCCAGATCTCAGATCGATGGTTCCACAGATTATTTAACATTGAAGAGACAAAAGTACTTTAAGTGAAAGGTGAAGAAGGTGTTCAAGTGTTGTTTGTTGAGTCTTTCTGACAAAATGTCGGAATACGACTCTGCAAATGAGGACAGAGAATCCGACTTAAAAAAATTCCGAAATGGATAGTTAGGAGTAGAAGAAGAAGTTGATGAAGAGTCTGTTAAAGGTCGGATGATGAAAGAGCAGAAGGAAGAGATCAAACTGCTCTGGAATCAGCTGAGAGTATTGACGAACGGTGTCAATTTATTGTCCAAAAAGGTGAAAGCCTTATTAGAGAAAATGTCCCAACCCTTGAAGCTGCGGAAACTCGCTAAGAGAAAAGGAAATGCCTTCTCCTCTGTGACAGAAGAGACAGTGTAAACCCCCTCAGTCTTGAAGGAGGGCCCCAAAACAAGATAATATAGCTGCAGGAGGGTCACCTACGAAGATGTCGTATACTACAGCGTTTCAAAAAAAAAAGCGCACAGTTGAAGCTACTTCTGCACCCGCAGAAAAAATTGTCCCTGCTCCAATCGAGCAAAAAAAAGCTCGATCCACTCCAATGACCTTAACACCTTGTAGGTAGATACGCATTTTCCAGTTTTAGAAACCAATTGAAGGAATTTTTGATTCCTTTCGAAATCCAGTCTTCACGTCAGTGCTACATTCTACACATAGCTGAAGAATAATGTATTCAAAGTACGTGCGGAATTTTGTCCAGATCGCATTACCAAGACCATAGATACCGTAAAAAATTCTAGCGAATTATCGAAAAAAAATTGGTCAGCTGAAGCACTGAGTATAGCCTAAGTTTGAGAATTGACAGCTGTCGAAAATTCCTTCAATGGAAAATGCGAATCTACCTACAGGTACCAGGTACAAGGTGGATGTACGAGCGCTCAAAAGCTCCAGTCTTCACGTCAGTGCTAAGTGACCAATTTTGTTTTCGATAATTCGCTAGAATTTTCTACGGTATCTATGGTTTTGGTGATGCGATTTGAACAAAATTTCGCACGTAGTTTGAATACATTATTCTTCATCTATATCCAATTTCATTCCAATCCGATCAGTAGTTTTGAAATTATCAGGAAAAAAATATGTTGAACGGCCATATTTACGAAACCCCTAGTTCAGTTTTGCTCCTTGATGAATGTTACCGCCACATTCAGGCTCTTAACCTACCCTGATAATGTTAAGTCCCTAGGCATTTCCGTTCGAAAGTTATAATTTTCTATGGTTTCTATGGTTCTGGTAATGCGATCTCGACAAAATGTAGCTTGAATATATCATTCTCCATTGAAACACAAAATTTCGTCATGATCGAATCCGCAGTTTTGAAATTATCAATAAAACAAAATTTCGAACGACCGTATTTAGTATAATTCTGCTCATAGATAAACGTGAACGCGACATTTCATATCCACAACTATCCTGAAAATTTCAAGTCCCTAGGCCTTACCGGTCGAAAGTTATAATTTTCTATGGTTTCTATAGTTCTGGTCATGCTATCTGGACAGAATGTAGCTTGAATATATCATTCTCCATTAAAATACAAAATTTCTTCAGGATCGAATCCGCAGTTTGTAAATTATCAAGAAAACTAAATTTCAATTGGCCATATTTACGGAACCCCTAGTCTAATTTTGCTCATTGAGGCCATTTTCGGCCCAAAATTCGAAAAATACAGACATCGTGACGAAATGATATAGCCCTCGTGTAAGTAGAACGAGCGCTCAAAAAACTGGAGAAACATGATAGATGCAAAAAGTAAATTGCATAAGTACTCAGTATTTCGATTTAAATCGGTCTATAGTGTTCTTCAATAGTATTGTTGCATTGAGAATATTGTGTTTTACTATGGAACGACGACATTTGTCTTCGGACGAGATGAATTGAGCTGTAGACCTTCTTCAAGCTGGCTTACGACAGGTTGGAGTAGCTGAATGGATAGGTGTTTTCCAAAGTGTCAAATAAGTCGTTTATGGAGGCGTTTCAGGGAAATTGGAAGTCCGGCTGAACAACACCTAGGGCCTGTACGCTCTACAACGGCAACTCAGGATAGATTTTTATTGATAAGTGTTAGAAGACATCCTACAATTACAGCACCTGAATGGAATTGCAGCGAGCGCATAACATAACCGTTGGGCGAGATACTGTGAGAAATCGTCTCCACGAAGCCAATCTTCATAGTCGACAACCAATTAGTTGTCCACCTCTCTCTAGAGGCAATCGCGCTGCCAAAGTAAACGGGTGCGAAGAATATCAAAATTGGGATGCAGATGATTGGGCAACAGTTGTGTTCACTGATGTAGCCAGATTTGGATTTCATCCAGATTCTCGTCGGACACGAGTGTGAAGGCGACCGGGAACGTTTAAGGAAGTTCACAAATACAGAGGCGGTACAATAATGGTATGGGGCGCACTAATTATAGGCAGCAGAACCGACCTCGTTTTACGAAATGGTTTCCTGACAGATCATCAGTATTTGGATGATATTCTTCAACCCATTGTCCCTTTATTTGCTGGTGCTGTTGGTGCAAACTTTCGCCTAATGCATAATAATGCTCGTCTCCATACCGCTGCGATTGTGACGAACGGGTTAGAAAACGAGAGAATTGAAGTATTGCCATGGCCCGCACCATCCCCGGACCTTAATCCGCTAGGGTATGTATGGGACATGCTTCAATCTTCCCCTTATGGACAATATTCAAAATGCTCTTTAATTCCGAAAGCTTCTAACCACAGAATGGGCAAGTATACCTCAACCGGCAAATAGAAGTTGTCTCGATTGAAGTCAATACAAATCGAGAAAACCAAAATGAGAAGAAGCTGAATGCTATAGTATTAGGACACCCGATAACATAAGAATTTCAAACGGAAGACTTCACTGACAGGCAATATTACAGTGAAATGCTCCAGGAGAAAATAACTGAAATTCCACAGATAAGAACCCCGAAAGATCTAGAAGATGAAGTTGAAAAATTAGAAACCCGAATAAAAGAAGCCTTGGAAGAAAGTACCAGAAGAATCGAAAGGCCAGCACCGAAGCATCCACATGGAGAAACTCCAAAGGCAATAAAAGAGCTTATATATAGGAATAGAAAACTGAATTCAGAGAACTGAGAACAGACAAATGGAACCAGAGGCTCAGAGAGCTGAACACCATTGACTACTCAGCATGGAAGATGCTGGAAGTACTTAAGACACGAGAAAATCGAAATTCCTCCTCTACACTAAGCAAATGGAATGGCCAACTCGAAGCTAGAAAAAGCTGAAGCACTGGTCGAACAGTGAAGAACAGAGAAGACGATGACAATTAATGTCGGAACCTTCGGAAGGCGATACCATCCCAAACCAAACAACGACACAAACGGAGATTAAAGAAATCATCAAGAAATTGAAGAACAGGAAAGCTCGAGGAAAAAACAAAATAACCAACTTTATGTTACGGAAAATGCCCAGAAAAGGAATAGCAGCGCTAATCAATATAGCAAACGCAGTGATGAGAACAGAATACTATCGAAAAAGATGGAAAACAGCAGAAGTAATTAATAAGCCAGGAAATGATAGAAAATACCCACAAAACTACTGGCCGATAAATCTACTGTCAGCACTCGGGAAAATAGATGAGAGAGTCATTGTAAAAAAACTCAATGAAGAAACAAAGGCGCTGATTCTGAACCACCGGGACAATTTTGATTCAGAAGAAATTATTCCACAGAAATTCAACTGCTAAGGATCACTCAATATATCACTGAAGGATTTCAGAATAAACAAGCCACAGGATTAATGCCATAAGATGTCGAGAGAGCTTTCCACCGAGTTTGGCACGAGGCCTTGCCTACAAGATGATGATGACAGGCATGGTAGTGTAACCTGCAAGATAATAAGAAACTACAACAGGATTTTTTATGTCAAAATGGACGACACATTATCTTCCATCAGACAAATAGAAGCAGGAGTGCCCCAAAGATCAGTTCTAGGACCTCTACGCTACAACATGTATATCTACGATATTCCTAAAAACCCAAGAAATCTGCTAGCCCTTTATGCAGACGAAACGGGAATAGCTTTCAGACATCGACGACCAGATTTCATATACAGAAGCACTACAAGATTTAGATGAATGGTTTATTAAATGGAAAATTCAAATAAATAGCAAAAAAAGCAAAGCTATTCTACTACAGAAGTGTAGACTTGAAATGAATTCCATGATAGATGGAGAAGAGATAAAATGGGAAAATGAAGTCAAATATGTGTTAAACTAAATAAAGGGCTTGCATGGAAGAACCATATAAAACATGCAGTGGATAGCCATATAAGGAAGATTCAAGCAACAGATAATAAACTGCTAACCGCAGCAATGAATATACCGTGGTTCGTAAGAAATCAACAAATCCACAGATACTTCAGAATAGGAAACTATCACAGTTTTCCGAAAACAGAAGGCCGAGAAAATATTTGAATTATCAAGTCAAAACCCAAATGATGAGCTTAGAATTGTAAAAATCACTGCCGTGAAGTCAGGAGCTTTTGAGCTCGCGTTCATCCACCTTGTAGGTAGATTCGCAATTTCAAGTTTTAGAAACCAATTGGAGAAACTCAACCTCGACATTCGAGATGTAAATCTACCCTAAAAATTTCAAATCCCTAGGCCTTTCCGTTCGGAAGTTATAATTTTCTATGGTTTCTATGGTTCTGGTAATGCGATCTAGACAAAATTTTGCATATAGCTTGAAGATGTCATTCCCCATTAGAGTGCAAAATTTTAGCAGATGTGATTGGGATTTCCACCTATCACAAAAAATAAATTGTCTGCCATTTCTTAACTGCCGGGAATGTATGCAAAGAAATTTCAGAAGTACCATATGATATATGATGAGCATTGAGGAAAAGGGCACATTTTTCGTGATCTTATTCGCACATTACCTCTTACAATCCGCTGCATTTTCAGATCGTATACGGTTTATTTAAAACAATATGTCCATAAAATATCATCCAAATATATCACTTTCGATACATAAATGACTTAAAATCATGCAAATATTCCACACTTCACGCATTTAAACACGCACACACGTTTGTTTGTTGTTCAAATGTTCACCTCTCGAGTATTTCAAATGATTAGAAGTAGATGTCACCGTCGCCCACTCCGTGATTCTTCCCTTCGTAATCATAGGTTATGAAAAAATAAATCGTCCCTTTCAAGAGACACGAAAAATTGATCACGAAATTGACGAAATCTATTTTTCGGTCGACTGGTAAAGCTGAAATAAAATTCAATCAGTGCCGACACTTATATATTTTCTTATCCCAAGGTTTATTCTCCAGATTCTCCTATGATTGGCACTATTGGCAGAAATAAAATAGCGGGAAATTCGCCTAAATAAGTTGGAGATCTTGGACTCTTCGACTGTAATACAAAAAATGATAAAAAATAAATAGAATATGGATTTATTTTCTGAAAACGTTTTCTGCCTTTCCCTACCCAAAATCGTAAGCCATATAATTGAGAACTTTTTGATTGATAATATTAATTAGGAAAGTTTTGATATAATAAGTTTATCAAAAACTAGGTATAATAAAACTTATTGAGTGATGATAAGTAAAATTATTTTTATCACACTCTTGAAATATATTGCAAAATGATCGATTCACTTTTTAGGAACTGCATGCCCATCTCAATGGTTCATTGAGTGATAAGATTCTTCCTCTCCTGGGTTGCCCAGCTCCTGATATATATGAATATCGAAAACTAAGAAATGTTCCAATTGAAAAGAGAAACCTTGAAGATGTATTCAAAACATTTGCTATTGCCCACAAAGTTACTTTATCTCCAGAAACAGTCTATATAGCAACAAAAAATGTAATAACAGAATTTGCTCAAGAAAATGTTATCTATTTAGAACTCAGGACAACACCAAGAAGTGAAGAAGGAATGAGTGCTGAAAACTATGTTGAAAGTATCGTTAAGGCAATCGAAGATACAGAGAATGATATAATGGTTAAATTAATCTTGTCTCTGAACAGACAGCACAGTCTGGAAGTATGTGGAACAAATTTGGACTTGATATTGAACATGAAATTAAAATATCCTGAAATCATCAAAGGTACCTAAAATAAATACTTGGAAAAATATCCAATTTGAATTTAGATCAATTCAATTTCATGCATGGTTTAAAAAAAAAAATTTATAAAGCTTAGATACCTAGACGATGAAGATTCAATAATTGGTTGAGTGGTCATTACATTACATAAACAATTGAATTTACATAAATCTTTATTTTTTTAAGTAGATTCATTATGTCTTCAGGAATAGATCTCAGTGGAAATCCTATTCATGGATCATTTCATAACTTGAAAATTTTTTTTGAAATGGCAAGGCAGAATGGTCTTTCAACTACAATTCACTGTGGAGAGATTGTAAATTCTGAAGAAATTCGAGAAATACTAGAATTCAAACCAGAAAGAATAGGGCATGCTTGTTATTTACATCCAAATTATAATGGTTGTATCAACAACTGGAATTTGCTAAAAGAACTGAAATTACCAACAGGTAAGATACCATAAAACCTCTGTTTGTGATAGAGGATATTTCCTATTTTTTGCTTTGTAGAAATCTGTCTCACTTCAAATGTTGTGACTGGAACAAGAGATATTTACGAAAATCATCATATACAAGAATGGATCAAGGAGGATTTACCATTCTCATTGAATGTAAGTGTTGCAGAGCAGAGATTCAATATCCAAAATGAGTTCTTGAAAATCGCATTTTAGATCAGTTTTTCTTTCTTTACTCAACTTATATTGAAGTTGAAATAAAAAATTATTAATTTGGAAAATAATTCATTACAGAATCTGCTGGAGTAAATATTCAATTACAATTTATCATTATGGATATTAAATCGCTATTCCATGTGCAAAAACTCTCAGATATGAGGCAGAAACTATATATGAATTTCAGCAACATATTCTGCAATTTTTCCAATTTCATCACAATAACCATTGTTCCTTATTTATCTACCCACATGTACTGCTACGTACAAAATTTTGCAGTAACGACACAAATTTTCTAATTGAAATATTTCTTACAGACTGATGATAAAGGCGTTTTTGACACATCTCTGTCTCAAGAATATCAATATGCTATGGAATTTTTCAAATTCTCTTCTTCAGACCTTTGGAAAATCTCTATGAATTCTATTGAACATAGTTTTGCAAACAACAAGGAGAAATTGTATTTGAAAAAGAAATTGGAAGATTGGAGAAAAGAAAACCAACATTTTTTCAAACAGTGAGGAATAAAGTGATAAAACTGAAAAATCTAACGAAAACTATTTATTTAATATACATATATTTATATATCAAAAATCGAATAAATAATAAACCAAGGATTTTCAAACATAATTGTGATAATTATATAAGTGCTGAACATAATCAAAATGTAGGGTAAGTATGCATTTTCTGGTGATTATTCAATACAAACTACATATATTTGAGGGCCGATTCCTTGAAGGTTGATCAACCATCAGTTGTTAAATCCTGAGCAAAGCATGTTTATAACGCTTTGCAAAGGATTTTGCAACTGACTAGCGTTGATTTAACTTCGAGATACCGGCCATTATACTGAAATTTGATTTAGAGGGAAAAATCAAGGAATCCCAATTATTCCTTTTAAACTCTTGAATTCATTACTATTTTCCAATATTGTTACATACATAAATGCAGCAGAAAAAAAATATATTTTTCACTTAAGGTACAACATGTTAGAGTCTTCATAATTGAATAACCACCTTAAATTCCAAATTCAACAGTAGCACCTATTATTTTTTCAGGAAGCCCAAATTAAGACAGACAAAAACATTTCTTATTATTATACAACATTGAATGGCATTTTTCTTTGCTACTTACAATTAACATTGTTTTTCTACATTCATTATAACAGTCATAAAGGTAATTAAAATTCTAAATAAACGTCAACAATATGATTGATTTTTTCCTAGTGATACTCTCAGACTAATATTATTTATCTGGGAAAAGAATACAGCTGGAACAAATTTATATTGCCTTTTTACATTATTGATTTCACGAATGTGTTGGATTAATATTTGGTGAAACATGCACACAAACGTTTTTGAATGAAAAGAAATATTTACCAAAGCTGCCAAAACTAACCAACATTTACAATGATAGGTTTTTTGTAACACTTGTAAAGTGTTATTATTATGTGATTATACTGACTTTTTTATAGCGAATAATAGGATAAACTGAAGGTCTTTGAGGGAATACAAATATTTTTGTTATAAAGAAATTCTGGTCCCCCCTAATGAGAGATGAAAAGGAAACCGAATTCTTATAATTCAATACCTATTTTTAATGAGCCAGGTAATATTTAATGTTCAACTATGCCAAAGTATTCGAAAATCTAATTTTTTTTTGTATTCCATTTCTTATGCTCAAAGTTTTGCAAGATTAGAACAGAAAAATTATTTTCTGTCTTGAAAAACAGGTTTCACATCGAGGATTGAATTTTCACTAAAATGAAGTTTTTTCCTTATTTAAGATCAATACATCCTATTTGGGAATTTTTCAAATAATTGAATAATCAATTTTTCATCAAAAAGACATTCTGTTATATCCATGGGTATGCTAAAGGTTGCATACAGAAACCCTAGTGTAGCAAAGAAGAAAGGAAAGGATGATATTCAGGAGCTCTAGAGTCTAGAGTAATTGAGACCCTAGTTTTAAGGATTATATATAAACTTGGAGCCGCTTTGATCTCAAATAGGAAAATTTAATGTATGACTTGATTTGGAAACCAACCTCAAAATTTCAGAGAACCTTCAGTATATCTTACATGCATATTTCCTAAAGGTGTTATTTTATTTATTATGATGATTTAAAGAAAAGTAATCTGTACCTGAAGACTACTGTTTTCTTCGATAATAATAATAACTAATGCTCCATTTCCCTAATGAAACATTGAAATTTTTACATCGCATAAATGCTCCTTTTCAAAAAAATATTTAGAAGCACTAGTGTCAATTTAAGATTCTGAAATTGTTCAGGTATTCAACCCCCAACACTACTTCAATTTTGTCATTGATAAGTCTCACTATTTGTTAATGTCCTTCCAGATAAATATAATTTTTTGGAAGTACATCAAGAAAGAACGAGACTCGGCAATAATGGAGTTTAACAATGAAGATAACTTCTACACTATTTCAAGATTTCGCAAAAATAAACGAATACAAAATAAAACAAATTATTAAATAATAAATTAAATTCTGTTAGTATGAAATAAACGACTCTCAGAGACAGCATCAACTTCGAATGTAATTTTGTTGCAGTTATGAGAAAAAAATTATCAATGATTCAAAGGAGTTAATGAATGTACCTTTGAAATAATTTATGGTAACAATAAACATAATTTGTTTGCCATACTATAATATTGGTTACATTGACAATTATGTGTGATTTGGTCCTTACTTTGGAGAATTTCATGAGTAATGAAAACAATAAATCAACCTATCGTTTCATTACAGTATATATAGAAGTTTCATTCTACATAAGAGGACAGACATTATGTGGCATGTCTGAGATTTGAAAATAACCCAAACGGACAAATAATAGTTCTGAACTGAGCTGTTTTTTCTTATTTGTACTATTCACCTTTAAAACTCCATTCTTTATCAGTGCAGATGCACAATAATCCATAATACTTGTAAAAGTACTGACCTCGGCAAGTTATTCAGGTAACTTCAACAGATAAATAAACTGACGAATTTCAGAAAGCGTGATATTATCTCATATCGTTTAAGGGTGGTACCTATATCAAAAATCGTCAAATTCAAGAAGTATTCAGAATATGCAGCTGAATGCCCCAAAGTGAAACAGACATTCTTCTGGTGAGACACAGTAGAGAGGATAGCTACACAACTAACGACAGGTGGACAAGAAAAATTCTAGAATGGAGACCAAGACAAGATTCAATAGAGCCCCCCTCCAATCAGATGGCATGATGATTTGAGGCGCATTCATTCCAACTGGATGCAAGCTGCACAGAATAGAGATCTGTGGAAAAACTCAAGGAAGGCTTATGTCCAGTGAGTGCTGCATGATGATGATGAATTACTGGTTCATACTGAATTTTTTTTCTTTTCGAAATTAGCAATCATTGAACCAAAATATCCCTCCAAATTCTCGAAACTGCGCAACAGAGGACATTCGGTAAAAAGATAATATTTATTGCGGAAGGGGAATCTTCTGTTTCACATTGGCACAATAATATCAATTGAATCTAGGAAATTGTAGCAAAATACTGATTCGAGAGACTCTCAGATTCACACCAAAACTTTCACAATGCAGGGGCTGGAGGTTGATCCTCGATGCTGCTATGAGGTTAACCGTCACCGAATACAGACACCCAGTGTACTCGCCAACGATTCGATTATATCCAAGACAGTAGAAATATATAAAAGAATATTAAACCAATGATTGAACTTAAAGAAGAATACCTAACATAATAAACTTGTTTCATTATTCATGAATATCAACTGATTTTTATGGCTGCTTCAATATTGGGTTAAACTGAAAGAACCTGATAGCCTATCTTACACTTCAACCAACGATTTTTTTTTCAATCAAATCATGAATAAGGCCATAGTCAGGAAGAAAATTGTTCCTATATTAGAACATATTTCGACCGACGGATATTGCCCAAAAGTGCTAATAGACTGGCAAGAAAACTCGGGTTGATACTGTCGGACACGGTCGGTAGTCTAAACAGCATTGCCAGTGGACTTGGACGTTGCAGAAGTTCTCGCGCGAGATTCTAGTTTGCCTGTCACATCCTAAAGTTAATGTTTTGAGTACTGACTTTAGACGTTAACTTCCATAGTTCGATGCTAGTCCAGGATGTCGGAGAAGATGTGAAAGAAAGATTCAATAGAAATGCAGATTGGTGTTTACAAATAAAACACCATGCCTTGGATGTGCAGTTTTCTACCTGAATGAACGGACATAATGAAAGGGTGCAGAAAATAATTGCAGCGACCTCCATAGTAATGAAATTAACAGAATATTACACAATCTACGAAGCCAGTTTAGGCAGCAAATAAGAAATTCAGATGAGAAAAAATAAAACTGGATTTGAATACAGGAGGTTTCATAAGTACCGGGTGATTGTTTATATTTTACTGAATAGCTATCTCAGTTAATATTTGTCTTACAAAAACGTTTAAGAGGGCAAATATGGAGTATTTTCTATGAGCATTCAGAATTCAATTCTAGGAAATGCGAAAAAGCAGCGTTAACCTAAAAATTATATGGGAACTGGAATTACATGGAACACCCTGTATTTTATCTCCCTAATCGGTAGAGCTCTTTCTTTTGATTGCGAATATATATACTTTATTGAGGTAATCTTTGTCAGTTTTCGAAAAATATAAATTTTTTCGTCTAAATCTGAGGCAGCTGAAGAAAGCCACACGACAAGAAAAATTAGAATATGTGGATTGGCAGAAACGGAACCATTCTCTGGCCTCCTAACATTTCGAACTTAACCCCATTGGATACTTTCTTATCGGGATATTCGAAATTCAAAGTTCATATGGACCGTTCTCAAAATATTGAAGATATTCAAATCAGAATAGAGGAGGGAATTGATAATCTCAACAACCATCCAGAAATATTAAGGAGAACCCTCGAAAACTTAATAAAAATATATCGATTATGTGTAGAAATGAATGTGGGCCATTTTGAACACTTAATTTAAATTTTTGTCAATAAATAAATAAAACAAATAAATACCAGTTATTAAATAAATATAACAAATACCAGTTATTAAATAAATAAAACAAATACCAGTTATTAATTATTCAAGGCTACTTTGATATAAAGAAATTGTGCATTGTTGTGTGGCTTTCTACAGCTGCCTTAGATTTAGACGAAAAACTCTTTATTATTATTACCTCAATAGAGTATATAAATTTGAAATCGGAAGAAAGAGCCCTATCGATTAGAAAATATAATTTCCATTTGAGAAATACCAGTTTACATACAATTTTTGGATTTACGATGCTTTTTTGCATTTCCTAGTACCTACTGAATTCTGAATGCTTAGGTTGGGAAAATACTCTGTATAATTTCACAGTAAATGTATTTGAGCGTTACATGCGAGGCGATTCCTTGGGTACTTCTTGCATCTTGGGTGTTTGGCCTGGCTAACTTTCCAGTCTATCAGCGCCTATTATTACATCAACAATTTGGCTGTTAATCGGCAACAGTACATATTTCAAGTAAAATTATTTCTTTGCCATATTTCGAATTAAATAGAATTAATTGGAGGAGGCGCATTTACTTTACTTTACGACTACAAGTTATTTTCAATCATGCTCGTAGTTTATACACATGAATAAAACAAATTTCATGAGAAATGACGATACACAATAGAGAGACCAACAATTACAAAAATTAATCAGCAACCGCAAAATTCACTTTGTTAAGACTCGAGGAAGTATTTTGGTACCGTTCTTAAATTTCTTGTGTACCAATAACCTGCCAGCTACAGATAAAATTATCATTTTTGCAACCCATACGGATCCAACCATAAGATCTAAACATCTTGAAGAGCAAACTGAACAGAGTACATCATATAAGCAGAACTAACACAACCAGATCTCAGAACATCGAAGCTGTGCTATAAGCGAATTAGGCAATGGACATAGAACTGTGGGGATGTGGAAATCTAATGTGCAGCCCAAGTGAATACACCCAAAGTGCCAAACCATCAAGTTTTATGGTATCAGTGAAAAATTACACCGAGCACAACAAACAAGCCGACTTTCTGAAGACAATACTACAGCCATAGCTTCCCTGAATAGAAGAAAATGGCTGCTAGACCTGAGAGAAAACTGGGGAAGCATAGCTGAATGCTATTCTCAACATTCCATTAGTGTACAATAATAAATATCTATTGTACAAGTCAACAAAATGCTTTATACATTGTTCTCATGATTTCTAGGGAATTAAACTTTTTCAAGCATTCACAAAAAAAAAGTCACAGGTTTCCCAACCTATATAATTCCAAGTCAAATAAATTTATTCCTAGAAGAATATTGTAAATTGTATTAATGTACCCATGTAACATTCTACAATAATGAAACTTAAAATAAAAATTGACTCGAATTTTTTGACGGATTCGTCATCAGTGAGTCGAACATAGTCGATTGAGACCATTTTCGGCTCAAAATTGCATACTTTTTGTTTACTTAATATTCAAACTGAATTGTGAAAATTTTTTCTAAGATTCCATCAGTTGCATAATAAACCTCATTCAGGGATAGTCGAATAAGTTGACGAAAAAAAGTCCATCCTGAATGAACGTTTAATGAGGAAAATTCTGTCAATGATAATTATTATTGATATGACAATTACCGATTTTAATCTTGATAACACCTACAGCTATTACCTAAAACTTCAAGCAACCAGTCTATTTTTGTATGAAACGAATTCTTATATGTATTTCCATCCTTTCATTATGGCACAATTCTATATTCTTGAGATATCAGTGTCTCAACAGGCTATTCAAGTATTACAGCAAAATTTGAAAATAATATGATCAGTTGATAAGTTACAATGTGGTGATTTACCTTTGCTTTGAACCCTAAAATGGACTTCAAATTCAATGGATATCATCCATTTTTACCTATTTTTAGCCCTTTTGTGGAAATGATTATTCATATGCAAGCATATTTGAAAGATGTAGAGAAATTGTCATTTATCTCTTCACAAAATATTAGCTCGAAAGCCTCTCAAATTTTGATATTTGTTTTCTGCCATTAGTTAAGAACTAAATGGATATACACCTACATAATTAAACAAATTTCGCAATGGAAATTTGTTATCAAGAAAAATTAGTTCATGGGCTATTATAGCTAGTATTTCGTTTCCTTTTGAACACAAGTGCAAATATACTTCTTAATCTCCACCACTTACTATGCTTATGTGGTTTACGGTTATTGCTATTGAATCCATATTTTTCTCTTTCCCTTGCTCTTATTTCTCTCACTAAAGTGTGGAAAGCGTCGTCGACGTAAGTTCGAAAAGCCGCTGAAGTTTCATAGAAAGGGCATCCTAACTGACGAGCTAAAGATCTACCTTCTTCAGTTGTAACTTTCCTTTGCATTTGGAGGTCAAATTTATTCCCGACTAGAACTAAGGGAGTATCTTCAGATGCTCGAACTTTTTGTATAAGTTTTCTATACTCCAAGGCTTCTTGGAAACTATGCCTGTCTGTCACACTATAGCATATTAAAAATCCTTCACCACATCTCATATACTGGTCCCTCATGGCAGTGAACTCCACCTTGAAAAATAAATTTGAGATATGGTCAGACCAAAAATACATACTTCTAGGAAAAGTTTACTTCACAAGCTATAAGCTTATGAGGGGTGTCACAGAGACCTAGGACAGTCGGGATAAAAATATAGAAAAAAGAAAAAATTCGAAAAGCACTGCCATGAAGTCAGGAGCTTTTGAGCGCTCGTTCATCCACCTTGTAGGTGGATTCGCATTCTCCTGTTTTAGAAACCAATTCGTAAGATTTTTACAGCTGTCACAGAAAATTTCAAACTGAGGCGAAAATCCAGATTTCACATCAGTACTTTAGGTGACAATTTTTTTTTCGATAATTCTCTAGAATTTTCTACAGTATCTATGGTCTTGGTGATGTGATCTGGACAAAATTTCGCATGTAGTTTGAATACATTATTCTTCAACTATGTGCAAAATTTGATCCCAATCCAATAAGTACATAGTTTCGAAATTATCAGGAAAAAAATATTTTGAACGGCCATAATTACGGAACCCCTAGTCTTATTTCGCTCATTGATGAACGTGACCGTTTAATTCACGATCCGAACCTACCCTGAAAATTTCAAGACCCAAGGCCTTTCTGTTTGTATAACTGCGACATTCGAGATCCACATCTTTCCTGAAAATTTCGTTCGAAAGTAATAATTTTCTATGATTCTGTTCATTCGATATGGACAAAATTTTGAATGTACATAGCTTAAACCCAGTTCCCAAACAGTTAAAATTCCTTCAGTTTTGGGAAAGACCCAGAAACTTGGCATCACTCCTCGCACGTTATCGCTTTGTCTAGTGATCAGTTGTAGAGGGGACGCGATGACCCACTGTCGATGGTGTATGAATTTTGTATCTTTATAATTTTCAATTTTTCAGTTAATTTCGAGATCCAAAAATGAATATACATACGATATGACTTTGGACAGAATTATATTCCATTTTTATCAGATAACTACCCCTCCTGAGAAAGATGCATACCATAGAAAGGCACAGGAACTTACCGGTCTTGAAAATCTCATCGGATGTATAGGACATTCAATGTATAATAAAGAGAGCCTGACCGTTCAGTCAAACAGTGCAAGAATGGAAACAAATTCGGTTTATAGTAATGAGTAATCCAATATTGAACTAGAACTTATTAGCACTTTCTCTCACATACACATCGGCGAAGTGGGAGCATGCTAGCCTGTGACGCAACGAGACTCCTGCACGGTTGCCAATTCAGTAGAATTTCTACTAAATCTGGTCAGGCTCGTCGCGATGGACAGGCCAGCATACACCCACTCCGCCAACATGTATAAGAGAGAAAGTGGGAGTTGGTTCTAGTTCAATATTGAAATACTCATCATCATAACGCGAATTTATTTCCATTCTTGGACTTTTGACTGGACGGTCAGGCTCTCTTTCTTATTCATTTAATATCCTAAACATCCAATGAAATTTTCCAAACTGGTATACTCTCACAGATTCAATGAATTGAAAACTAAATATTACCTGTCCAGCAGTATCTAATATATCCAACAAAGCTGGCTCTCCATCAATAACAGCTTGTTGTTGATATGAATCCTCTGGAATATAGGCAATAATGAAATAAACAACTTGAATTCTAATTTTAGTTAAACAAACCTATTGTAGGATCATGATAATCCAAGAAGCTGTGACTTACAAACTGCAGAGTAACAGCTGAAAAGTTAAATTTTATGAATGGTGCTTTCATCTATTAGCTTTCAACATTTACCAGATTTACCAACACCCCCATCTCCTAGCACAACGATTTTATAAACTCTTATTCCGCTCCTTGTTTTGTCTTGATTATTACTGCTACTAGCAGCTTGCCGATCCGAACCATTTTCTGAATCTTTTACAGATTTACTTGATTCCTGCCTACATAATTTACTCCTTTTTTTCAAGCTCACTTCTCCAGCCATTTCAGAAGGAGGGGTTAATTCAGACTATGGACCACAATATCATATTCTACTCAACTGCCCCTCCGCCTTTCGCCCAGACTATTTTGAAGTTGGGCCATCAAAAACAACAAAAAAACATTAAAACGTCAAATCGAATATAATCATTTGGATAAAAACAACTGTCAAGATTGTCAGTCGTCAGTCCATTCCTCAGGTCAGATCATAGATAACAGAATATTGAGAATATCTTCATTCTTTTATCTATGGGTCAGGTTAAAATCTTCGAACCAGAGAACACACACATACTTATTTTATGCTTTGGCACAGTTACCAATGCTACCATAAATGAATGGGAAATCCTAAGCTTTACGTAAACACCTATCCTGATTCCTGATCCGGTTAGGGATTATCTCTGGCTATACTCAGTTTGAGTAGCATACTAGACAAACTCCTTGAAAAAGATTATAAAAAGCACTGACGTGTAGTCAGGATCTTTTGAGCGCTCGTTCATCCACCTTCTATTGAAAAAATTTTGACAGCTGTCAAAAAAATGACAGCAGCTCTTTGTCACTTATGCCGAATCAGCTGTCTCTTTTTGCCGATAATTCGATAGAACTTTCTACGGTATCTATGGTCTTGGTGAAGCGATCTGGAAAAAATCGCACGTAATTTGAATACAGTATTCTTCATCTATGTGCAAAATGCATTCCAATCCAATCAGTAGTTTCGACATTACCAGGAAAAAAATATTTTGATCATATATTACGAAACCCCTAGTCTAATATTGCTCATTGATGAACGTGACTGCGACATTCGAGATCCACACCTATCCTAAAAATGTCAAGTCTCTAGGCCTAGTTTATTTATTCCAATCTATGGTCTTGGTGATGCGATCTGGACAAAATTTCGCACGTAGTTTGTTCATTTCTCAATTCCTCAGCTAGGTGCAAAATTTCATTCCAATCAAATCGGTAGTTTCGAAATTATCAGGAACAGAATATTTTGAACGGACATATTTACGGAACCCCTAGTCTAATTTTGCTCATTGATGAACGTGACCGTGAAATTCGCGATCCAAACCCACAGATCTCAGATCTACACCTATCCTGAAAATTTCAAGTCCCTAGGCCTTTCCGTTCGAAAGTTATGATTTTCTATGGTTTCTATGGTTCTGGTTATGCGATCTAGAGAAATGTAGCTTGAATATATCATTCTCCATAAGTATACAGAATTTCGTCACGATCGAATCTGTAGTTTGGAAATTATCAAGAAAACTAAATTTCAAACGACCATATTTACGGAACCCCTAGTATAATTTTTCTCATAGATGAAAGTGATCACGACAATCGAGATCCACACCTATCCTGAAAATTTCAAGTCACTAGGCGTTTCTGTTCAAAAGTTACAATTTGCTATGGTTTCTATGGTTCTGGTGATGCGAGCTGAACAAAATTTTGCATGTAGCTTGAACACCTCATTTTCCATTAGAGTGGAAAATTTCATCTCGATCGAATCTGTAGTTTCAAAGTAATCAGGAAAACAAAATTCCGAGCGGCCATATTTACGGAACCCTTAGGCGGATTTTGCCCAATAACGAACTCAACCTCGGCATTCGAGATTCGAACCTACCCTGATAATTTCAAGTTTCTAGGACATTCCGTTCGAGAATTATCGTGTATACGGCCGGCCGGCCGGACAGACAGGCAGAGTCGAATTTTCCGACGGATTCGTCATCAGTGTGTCGAACATAGTCGTTTGAGACCATTTTCGGCTCAAAATTCGAAAAATACAGACATCGTGACGAAATGATATAACCCTCGAGTAAGTAGTACGAGCGCTCAAAAAAGGTTACACGCGCCACTCGTGATTTCGCGCGCGACCCTTTCTTACCTTAGGTTACCTTAGCTTTTAAAAAGGTAAAAACGTAAAGGTTCGGTTTGTTAGTTAATTGATACTGGACTCTCGAAGTGAGAGCTTCCTGCAGTTTGAATGAATTTTTGTAGTGAGTTATTTCTATTCAACGTTAGTTAATATTCCTAACTGTGAAACTATTTTAGTTCATAGGATAACGTATTTTACCACGTGTTTCGTCATGTCTTGTTCACTCTTTATTCCTGTTCAATACTCTTTATTCTTTGTATTCATGTTTCATACTCCATCATTAAGTCTATTCAATATTATTTACTGATTCTAACTGACCATGTGTATTAAATTCTTGAGTGCTTCACACGAGTATGTGCCATCCATTATCAACCGTAAATTCTAGAAAACTTCTGGTATTAACGATAATTGTTTAATCATGAACTTTTCTAATAATATCTGGGTTATCCAATATTCTTCAAATAATACAGGGTGATTCAGTGAAACGGCACGATTTGGCAACGCTTCTGGCGGAACAATAGAGTCGAGCTTGCGACGTAAACGTTGTGAATCTAGAAAGTGGGAAGTTTAGTTATCATGGAGAATTGGTCGGGTGAACAACGCGCATTTGCTGTGAAAGCTTATTACAAAAATGGTGAAAGTTTTGTGCGTGTACAACGAGCGTTTCGTTCACAATACCATTTGCCGCCCCGCGCTCCAGTTCCGTCTAACTAGGCTATTCAGACTTGGGTCAGGAACTTTGAAATTAGTGGTTAAACACCACAGAAAAGAGGTGGCAGTTTCAAAACTACTCGCACATCACAGAATATTGAAGCGGTGCGAAACTCATTACACGCGAGTCCTCGAAGATCCCTGCGACGACGAAGCTCAAATCTGGGATTAAGCTATACCACTACGAGCAGAATTTTGCATAAAGATCTCCATTACCATCCATACAAAATCCAGATTGTGCAAGTGCTTAAAGTTTGGGATTATCCCACCTACTAGGGTTTTGTGAACAAATGTTGGAGGCTTCCTTTCCAATATCATCTTCAAAAACTGAATATTTCTTCATTTACACATAAATTTCTGCCTGTGTATGAAGTATACGTTTTTTTGAATTAAATTCAATAAAAAGATTTTTTCCAGTTTTTTTGTTTATTTGAAATCGTACCGTTTCATTGAATCACCTTGTACCAGTCGAATATGTGTTTTGAATTTTCCCTCTTGCCGCTAATCTCTTATATTGAATCAAGTGTAATTTGGATTGCATACACAACGTAGATTCCTTTAAACCACTATACGATCACGATCTTGGCCAAAGATTATCTAGATTAATATTTTCACGTTAATGTGAACTCATTCAAGGTAGAGTTCTAGTTCTTTGCGGTTTTCAATAGAAAACTGTAATGTCAGTAATAGTTTGACAGCATAAAAATACCAATACTGTACATCACTTTCGATACATATATGACTCAAATACAAATAATTCACACTTCTCCCATATAAACACATACGCGTTAGTTTGCTGTCCACCTCTCGAGTATTTCAAACGATTAAAAGTAGATGTCGCCCTGCGCCCACTCCGGGTACAGTGACTAGATTAAACCCATCGAATTCCTATATCATCGACTTAAAGCTGATATGGGTGTGCCGAAGGAAACTCAATGAAGTAGGCAAGAACAACAAGGTCTCTTTAGTCTGGGTTCCTGGTCACTCAGGAATCAAAGGAAACGAAGAGGCCAATACACTTGCCAGAAAGGGAGCACAAACGCCACTTACTGGCCCAGAACCCTTCTGTGGCATAGGTAAACACACCTATAAGAAAGAGTTTCTGGAGAAGGAAGAGACCGAAAGAGAAGCACTCTGGAGGAACCTTCCAGGAATGGACCACTCTAAAAGGTTCATTCGGAACTATGAAAGTTCAAGATCCAAAAAGTATTTGGATCTCAGTAAGAACAAGTTACGTCTACTCACTGGCTTCCTCACAGGACATTGTCGCCTTAGGAAGCATATGATGAGAATGAGCTTGACAGAAACAGACGAGTGTAGATTCTGTGGTGAAGAGGAGGAGACTCCTGTTCACCTGGTTACAGAATGCCTCGCCATTGCAAACCAGCGCAAAGAATGTCTTGGACAAGAGAATTACAGGAGGAATGAGGATCTAACCTCCTTGAAGCCCTCTCAGATACTGGAGTTCATTGGAGCTCTGGAGCTGGAGGGCGAGCTGTAGGTAGCGCATTTGCGAATACGGCTCTGATGGGGGGCACAATAGACCTTGAGGTCGCAGTGGAACGTAACCCCTTCCTAACTATAAACTATAACTATAAACTATCCCATGTTGTTTAATGGAACGCTCGCGCATTTTTTCAATTTTAATTGAATTTGCAGATTAATTAGGGGTACAAGTGATTTTTTCTTTGGATAAATTATGAAAGAATTAATTTTGCAAGCAGTACAACGTTTAAGCGAAATTTTAACTCTTATGCGAAAAGAACTAAAACCTGATGTAACGAGTCGAAATTTTTCATCTGGATCAAATTCAAATCGATCGCATACGTGATTCTGAAAATATTGGAAAAACAAAATATCAAACGGGGGTAACTGGCCCCCAAATCCACCTTGCAATTTCATCAATTCAATTTCAATCAATTTTCCTTCGAAATGACGTTCATGGAACAAGCGTTATTAAATGAAAACGAAATTAGAAATACAATTTTTATTGAAATATTACAGTGTATATACAAAATTATGTTCAACAATTTTTAAATAAAACCAATTTTGTGAATTTTTTTGCCTTATGGTGGCACTTTTTCCATGCAATTCTAAATTTAATAGTCTACTATGGTAATAAATATTTTGGGTGTGAAAAAACAGAAGGTACAGCATCAGTTATCAATAACTTAGCAGTACTTCCAGGTTTCACAACATAATCAGTAGGAAGAAAATGCTCCCCACAAAGTTTGCTGTATTATATTTAGTTGGAGTCCAGTCCATTCTGCGAACTGCCTTTATCCATAACTGCAGGATTTCTGGTCGTTTGAATGGAAAACTATAACAATTTAATCCACTATCGATCTATCAATATTCCAAATGTAAATATTACACCAACTTACCCATGAAAAGATATTCGCCGATGATCTTGCTCGTTCTTGCATCCAAACGCTGCAAAATAATACACCATTGCTTCTTAATTTCAACTGAATATCACAAATATCACAATAATAGTCAGTCCACACACCTAATTTCGAATAACAGGCAAACAAAAAAGATTTTCAAACAAACATAACCCGTTTCAGTCAGCATTCCATTTGAATTCAATGAGTATGACAAGGAGAGGTTACCGTAAACAAGTCTATCTTTGTCTTGGCTGCGCCTGGCCTCACTTTTGATGATAAATTTGAAGAGACGGGTCCGTTCCAGGTAGTATAGAGTTCTTCTTCTTCTTCTTCTTCTCAACTGCTACCAGATGGATTATCAACTGACTCTTGATGAAACCAGGCAGCGCCCATGGGCTCAGCGTCCTCCGCTATGCACCCAAATTCAATAGCTCTTATCCAATTAGCAGTCCGGCTCCCGGAGGCAGCAGGAATCTGAGACAAAGCTCATACCAGTCTGCTGAATCTTTATTCACTTTTATTTATTTCTTCAATTTTCACTAACAAGTCCACACAAACCGTCCAACGTTCACAATATTTCAGGGACTGGATGTTAACACCAAAGAGAACATGTTCAACGTTTAATCTTCCCGTTAACATCCGCCATGCTGTTTTTCGAGATAAACCGTCAGCAAGAAAAAAAACCAACCTGTTTCCAAGCTGACGATCCCAACCGAACTCCTAGTATAGAGTTCAGTGGAATTCAATGAGTATGACAAGGAGAGGTTACCGTAACTCACTGAACTCTATACTACCTGGAACGGACCCGTCCCTTCAAATTTATCATCAAAAGTGAGGCCAGGGGCAGCCAAGACAAAGATAGACTTATTTACGGTAACCTCTCCTTGTCATACTCATTGAATTCAAATGGAATGCTGACTGAAACGAGTTATGTTTGTTTGAAAATCTTTTTTGTTTGCCTGTTATTCGAAATTAGGTGAGTGGACTGACTATTATTGTGATATTTGTGATAGTTTCAATTGAAATTGAGAAACAATGGTGTATTATTGTGCAGCGTTTGGATGCAAGAACGAGCAAGATCATCGGCGAATATCTTTTCATGGGTATATTGGTGTAATATTTACATTTGGAACATTGATAGATCGATAGTGGATTAAATTGTTATAGTTTTCTATTCAAACGACCAGAAACCCTGCAGTTATGGATAAAGACAGTTCGCAGAATGAACTGGACTCCAACTAAATATAATACAGCAAACTGTGTGGGGAGCATTTTCTTCCAACTGATTATGTTGTGAAACCTGGAAGTACTGCTAAGTTATTGAAACCTGATGCTGTACCTTTTGTTTTTTCACACCCCAAATATTTATTACCATAGTAGACTATTAAATTTAGAATTGCATGGAAAAAGTGCCACCATAAGGCAAAAATTCACAAAATTAGTTATATTTAAAAATTGTTCGACATAATTTTTTATATACACTGTAATATTTCAATACAAATTGTATTTCTAATTTCGTTTTTATTTTATTACGCGCTTGTTCCATGAACATCATCTCGAAGGAAAACGATGAAATAGCAAGGTGGATTTGGGGGCCAGTTACCCCCGTTCGATATTTTGTTTTTCCAATCTTTCCAAAATCACGTATGCGATCGATTTGAATTTGATCCAGATGAAAAATTACGACTCGTTACATCAGGTTAGTTCTTTTTGAGGTTTTTTACCAACCCCATAAGAGTTAAAATTCCGCTTAAACGTTGTACTGCTTGCAAAATTTAATTCTTTTATAATTTATTCAAAGAAAAAATCACGTGTACCCCTAATTAATCTGCAAATTCAAATAAAATTAAAAAAATGCGCGAGCGTTCCTTTAAACAACATGGGATAGAAAGAGATAGATATCCGTATGCCACACACGTTGCCTAAGCAAACTTTTTGCCTCACTTTTCGTCCAAGACGGGGCCGTTCCAGGTAGTATATATTTCACTGCCGTAACTAAGTCTATCTTTGTCTTGGCTGCCTCTGGCCTCACTTTTGATGATAAATTTGAAGGGACGGGTCCGTTCCAGGTAGTATAGAGTTCAGTGCCGTAAACAAGTCTATCTTTGTCTTGGCTGCCCCTGGCCTCACTTTTGATGATAAATTTGAAGGGACGGGTCCGTTCCAGGTAGTATAGAGTTCAGTGCGTTTTAGACAACATTGAACATTGTTACTCTGTGTTTCAAACCTCTAATCGTCTAATCTATGAACTATGATGAAACCTATGCCCGATGCCGATAAACTATAAACAACAAAAACAACAGCAGGAGAGGGAAAGTAACCTCCCATTCATCCCAAAATAAGTATAGTATGGGTTTGGTTTTCAGTGACGATTCTAATAGTAAATTTGATATGAATAACAAGTATGATTTTATAGATGCCTTAGATTATAATTTTCTCGAGAACGATCTAGATAACGGATTGTATTTAGATAATGTATACCTACCAGAAGAGATAATAATTCACATATTAAGTTTCGTACCTATCAAAGATATCTGGAAACTCCGGTTAGTTTGTAAGAAATGGTACAATTTAACCAAAACACAGAGTTTATGGTCCACCATTTTTCGACGTGTACATAGAAAAGCTCCCAAGAAACTGCCTTGGTATGTAAGCTATAAATGTTTAGACAACAGTTGTTTGGATAAGAACTTGCTGAAAAATAACTGTGGTCAAGATAAATTCAAACACTGGATAAGGCTTGAAGGAGGTGATAGAATAAAAGTTGAAGAGACTCCTGTTGGTAGTGACCCCATTCCTAATGATATTCCTGATTTTAATGGAGCTAAAAGTTGTTTTGTAACATCTTATACGTCCAGTAATAAAATTCAAATGGTACCACTCAATGGAAATCTTACAAAATATGTAGTAAAAAAATTCAAACCCCACATTTATGTTAGTGAATGGTATGCTGGTCGTTTCGATTGTGGAGGTAATTATGAACTCAAAGTTGTTATTTATCGTACACCTAAACAAAATAGAACTGCACAAAATGAGAATCTAGAAGGACAATACCCTGTTAATACTGAGAATGAGATCATTATTGAGGAAAAAAAAGAAGTTCAATTTGTTGCAAATGAAGCAACACAATGGAAAAAGGTGAGGTCAAAATAAACTAATCACAATTACTCGGTAACATTTGAAAAAATCTAATTTGTGAATAAAAACTATCAATAACAAAAAATAATATCTTTGCAGGTTGAGATCGTGATTGAGGATTATCCTGACGATATTGAAGGAATTTTATTCGAGCATAAAGCAAGAGATAATCAATTTTGGGCCGGACAGTATGGTCCTAAGATGGCAGGTGGAGTGGTTAAATTATTATTCAATAGTATTGAATCAAAATTGAACAACCCTTCGAATTCACAAGTTGATTAGTTCAACTTCTGAGAGCAACCTAAAATTCTATAATCTGTTCAGTTTTTGAAAATATATTTTATCAAAATTTCATTACATTTATATTATCACATATATTTTTATTATATTATAACGTTTAAAAAAGATTATTCTTAATGCAGAGGGGTGCTAAAATCCTTTTTCACCACTCGTTTTACTCACACATGGGCTAAATCATTTCACGATGTCTGTGCTTTTAGAATTTTGAGCCAAAAATGGTCTCAATGGACAAGGTTCGATTAACTGATGACGAATCCGTCGAAAAATTCGACTCTATCGGTCCGGCCATATACATAATTGATAACTCTCTAACAGAACAACCTAGAAACTTGAAATTTTCAGGATAGG
Organism: Aphidecta obliterata; assembly: GCA_963966015.1. Classification (NCBI taxonomy): domain Eukaryota; kingdom Metazoa; phylum Arthropoda; class Insecta; order Coleoptera; family Coccinellidae; genus Aphidecta; species Aphidecta obliterata. The sequence goes on along the minus strand of OZ014427.1, from coordinate 26,016,634 downwards.
AAAAACAATAAATGTCTTTATTTCTGATTATTCAAAAGTGAACTAATGATCGAAAACAATATTGGAAAAAAAAAATGTATCAAAGGTCGGCCCAGATGAGGAGCTTGTACAAACACCTCTCTGATCATACTTAACCGTAAACAATACCTGAATTATATAGTTGACAAAAAGAAAAAAGCTCAAACATACACACTCTTACATGGTATACCTCACCAAGTCGAAAGAAAAAAAACATCAGAAACACATGGTTGAATGAATCATGAATTTTTATATGTACATGTGGAACATATTATCAAAACTACATTGAATACACACCCTAGCTCGAATAGAATTATATCAATATAAAAATTTTAAAAGTCAGGTGCTGTTGAGCTGTTCATCCACCTTTTAGGTAAATTCTCATGTTCAAGTTTTAGAAACCAATTGAAAAAAATTTCAAACAGGCGAAACTCCAGACTTAACGTCAGTGCTTCAGGTGACCAATTTTTTTTTTCGATCATTGGCTAGAATTTTCTACGGTATCTATGGTTTTGGTGATGCGATCTGGACTAAATATCGCTCGTAGTTTGAGTACATTATTCTTCATCTATGTGCAAAATTTCATTCCAATCTAATCGGTATCAAGAAAAAATGTTTCGAACGGCATATTTACGGAACCACTAGTTTAATTTTGCTCATTGATGAACGTGACTGCGACATTCGCGATCCAAACCTACCCTAAAAATTTCAAGTCCATAGGCCTTTTCGTTCGAAAGTTATGGTTCTGGTCATGAAATCTGGACAAAATGTAGCTTGGATACATCATTCTCCATTGAAATACAAAATTTAGTCACGATCGAATCCGTAGTTTTGAAATTATCAAGAAAATTAAATTTCAAACGACCATGTTCACGGAACCCCTAGTCTAATTCTGCTCATCGATAAACGTAACCGCGACATTCGAGATCCACACCTTTCCTGAAAATTTCAAGTCCCTAGGCCTTTCCGTTCGAAAGTTATAGTTTTCTATGGTTCTCGTCATGCGATCTGGAAAAAAAGTAACTTGAATATATCATTCTCCATAAAAATACTAAATTTCGTCACGATCGAATCCGTAGTTTTGGAATTATCAAGAAAACTAAATTTCAAACGACCATATTTACGGAACTCCAGACTAATTTCGATCATCGATAAACGCGACTGCGACATTCGAGATCCACACCTATCCTGAAAATTTCAAGTCCCTAGGCCCTCCGTTCGAAAGTTATAGTTTTCTATGGTTCTAGTCATGGGATCTGGAAAAGAAGTAGCTTGAATATTTCATTCTCCATAAAAAAAAATTACGAAAAGCACTGCCGTGAAGTCAGGAGCTTTTGAGCGCTCGTACATCCACCATGTAGGTAGATTCGCATTTTCCAGTTTTAGAAATCAATTGAAGGGATTTTCGACAGCTGTCAAAAAAAATACTCAAACTTAGGCGAAACACCAAACTTCATGTCAGTTCTTCAGCTGATCGAGCTCATAGATAAAGGAATGTATTCATTGTATACATTCCTTTATCTATGTTCGAGCTACATGCGATTTTGTCCAGATCGCTTCACCAGAACCAAAGAAACCATAGAAAATTATAACTTTCAAACGGACTAGGACACTTGAAAATTTCAGTGCCGCGGTTGAATAAAATGTGATGACGGTAATAGTTTTAGCGCATAAAAGTACCAATACAGTACGATACACAAGGACGATCACGATCTTGGCCAAAGATTATTTAGAGTTATAGGGAAAAATCACGTACCGCTAGATGGCGCTAAAAATCACAAGATGTCGGGCCTGGGGGGTCAAAATTATTCTTTCATTTCTGTCTTTCATAACAAGTAGATCAAATATTGTTTTAAAATTGCGGCATTAATGATAATGCATGTGAAAGTCGAGATAACCACTTCGGACATTTTTGATTATGTGGGTGAACGTGAATGTGATAGCAAATGACCACTTTATTATAGAAAATTATTGAAGTTACGATAAAAAATCATCTTTCAGGAAGTGCTTGCTACAAAATAACATATTCTATGAGATACGTTCCCCAATCTTCAAGATTGTCTGCCATTCTTAACTGCCTTGGGATTCAACTGGGAATTTATGCAAAGAAATTTCAGAAGAACTATATGATCAGCATTGAAGAACAGCACATTTTTCGTGATCTCATTCCCACATTATCTCTTACAATCCGCTGCATTTTGAGCTTGTTTACAGTTTAGTTGAAACGATTGTCCATGAATTATCATTTAAATATATCACTTTCGATACATAAATGTCTTGAAATCATACAAATATTTCACTTCTCCCATATAAACACACACGTTAGTTTAGTTGTTCACCTCTCAGGTATTTCAAATGATAAAAAGTAGATGTCGCCCACTCCGTGATTTATACCTTATGAAATACAATCCTTATCAACTACAGAACACTACATTTGAACACATGATCGAGCGGATTTTTTCCGAATATTTTCATGGATGCGTCGGATTTCTTTACAGATGATTCGGATTTTTCATTGAAGCGCCATTGGCAACACTGAAGACTGAAGAGTATCTTTGCTACAAGCTACAAGTAAATTCTGTGGTCTGTCGGCCTGTGCCGTTTGCATTTTGAATTTTGAACCATGACAGAAAAAATTATTGATATGCTGCTTAGCATTGAAAACTCTGAAGATGATTTAATGGAAATGAATCGTACAACTTCTGGTAGAATTATTCCGGAATAAAATACCAGTCCTATAATAATCTACTTTTTTCAAGGCCCATTGGATGTTATCAGAGAAGAAGCGAATGTTTTCGAATTAGCCAATACCGATTATGATATTTCAGAATTCAAACAAAAAAATGAAGAATTGGTAAGAGGTAGATAATTACCGGTTAACCCTTAACCATGGACACCTATTATTCTCCCTCTGATACAGAACCGGAGTCCTTCAGACTACGGTTCGAAAATATCTAATCAAAAATAATTAATTTATATATTTCATGAATTTATTGAGGTAAGGTTGATTTACCGAAATTAAATTTCATTCTTACACTTTCTGCACAAAAAATATGTCATTCAAAAACGAAAGTAGAATTTTATGTTTGTGCTACTTCGCTATAAATAACTCATATTATTTGAGGTTGGTGCTGTGTTGTGTATTGATGTCGATGGGAAGTAGTTGAACACTAAATATTTTTCAGGCTATTCATCAGAAAAAAATTCAAGAATGGAAAAACCAATTGCCTCTCTTGGATACTAAGTATGAAATGATGCTTAAGGAAAAAGAAATTCTTCAAGAAAAAATGAAAGACTTTGTGCCAGACAGGTGAATTCAGTTCTTTTCTTCATTTTGTCAAATATATCCTAATTTATACAACTGAATAGTTTTTTGATGACATACAGGTTTATCTAAATTATTTGAAGAAAACTAGTGAGAAAAACTTACAATCTGAATTTGTGATATATAGAATATATTTATGCTTAGGACAAAGCAATTCAGGAGAATTCATTTTATTTGTATTAATATATTTCTAGAAAATATGAAATGGGATTTGCAAAAAAAGGGGGATTAAATGAGCACATACATTAGATTAGCATTAACACAGATCAGATGACATGGAGATAAATTACTAAAATAAATCCATATATGCCGAGAAAAAACCATTTATGGCTATTCAATTTTGATCATTGAATTTTTGTGGAACAAATCAAAAGATATGTATCTTTTTCCAAATTTTGAATTGGATGGTATCACTGATCTCCCAACTCCAGATTAAATTAATTATTAAATTTAAATTAAATTAATTATTAAATTTAAATTAAATTAATTAATAAAGAAAATTTGAAATGTAGGTTCTGTCAGCAGAGTGAAGCTTTGAATTGGTAAACAAAAAGAAATTGTTTAAGTTGTGATGTATATATATTCCAGCTCAAACTGAACTCTTGGCCAGCCAACATGGAAGCTGAACAGTGATAACTGCTTCTATTAGAAATCTAGTTAAGGAAGCCAACCAGAAAAAATCAATTTGCTGCAAATGGTGTTATTTCAAAATTGATCGAATGCTACAGACAATGATTTGATATCCACAAAAGTGAAAGATCAACAATTGTTTTTTATAGGCAATCATATTGTCTGTAATTTTTATTAGTCCAATGCTTTGAGATTGAAGCTAAATGAAATGCTTCCATTACCTAACTATGGGTCATATCGATACCTCAGTTCAATAGTGTAACAAATCCAAAAATTCAAATTTGAGTTATTACATGCATAACGTTCCTAATACAATATTCTATCATTTTCAATACTGAAACAACTCCTATTTCATATCTAATAAGATGAATAAGATAAGATAAGAATTTTGAAGTTTTAGACTTGTTACACTATTGAACTGAGGTATCGATATTAGGCTGGTTGCAAAGAATCAGGAGCCGCTAACAGCAAGTGGAAACTGACAATCCAGCCACATTGTCAACTGCTGCTCTCCAGCTCATAATCATTTAGTTCTGCTAGTCCTTGCTGTTTGCTACCATAATTTGTATATGCCAAAATTGGCCAGCTTGCGAGTATCTATCAGCCTAATTCGTTCTGCACTTAGCTATTGATAGAAAAAATATTGTCGGGAGAAAGTGCTTGTTTGTCTTTTTTGGACAGGTATTGTTGCCTATAAGTGTTCTGGAAAGATGCTTATATTGTCAGAAAGCTGATATGAGTTAAGAGAGCCGAAGTAAGTTTTACAGAACATTTCTGTGGTGCACGTCAATTCCAATCTCGTCTTTGGTGTTGAGACAATTTTTCTTTCCAATAAAAGTAGAATAAAACAATTTTGCTGAGATACTTTATGACAGTTGTGCAGAATATTCAATACAGTTATTATGTTATCTATGTGGGCTAGATAATTTGACATTTAATTAGGCCTCTAAATGTCTTAGGCCCGTATTAATAGTCAGATCTCAAGTAGTGATAATGTCTCAAGATGCGTCTTGAGACGCTGTCAAGATGACGTTTCTCAAGTCTAGCTTCAAACCATTACTCAAGACATACTCAAGTAAAGTTTCAAGATTCGCTTCTTGAGAACGTGTCAAACTGATAATGACTCAAGTATGAGTTTATTAATAAGCTGTCATCTTGAGATGCTGTCACTATCTTTAGTATGTATCAACTGAGATAGGTCTCAAGACCGGTCTTGAGATCTGACTATTAATACAGGCCTTAATCATTTTTATTTTCATTATTCATTCATGTAATAATTTTTTTCACAGTGACATCATTCTAGCCTTCAAGTTAGGAACCTTATCACACTTTTGTTATGACAAGAAAACCAAATTTGGTTGTATCCTTTTTATGATACTTGAAATAGCAGTAAGTATGTGGAATGTTTCGCTACTCACTGAACTTGACCTATTTACTGAAAAAGATTCCACCGACATAAAACCTGCTAATGTAGATGTAAACCATGTTCATAAGTAGACAATTCGCAATTGATATTCCAAATTATTATTTTTTTAAAATTTGAGCCCTCGATTTTTTGCCTCTAATATTCATTCTTTGTTGTGTGTGTTTGTTCTCAACAAAATTTCATGCAATTAGCTTTTGAAGTTTTCAAGGGAAGCAAACAGACCACTTCCCAACATTATTCATTTATAGCCAAAATTTTGGACAGATTCATATATGGAAACAGTGATTCTTCGATCGTTACAGAGATAATGGAGATTACAGTAAATTTCTAAGAGTATATTCCATATGGCACTCACATCGTTTCTAGTTTCTACTGATTGAAACGAATCGGTGCATACATCAGTTATTTTAAATATCTTAAATTCACCTACAATTTTATAATGCCATGCCTTGAAAATTAATTCAATTTGGAAGAAACAAGTTGTTCCATATCATAATTTGTTAGCTGAGTGCACCTACACTTTTGCTATTATTTTGAGTTATATAGTTTGACATGAATCATAATAACTTTGGAGATTTAAACTTCTTACAGTTACTCATCAATATCAATGTTTTTCCTTAATATATTATTAGATTTCAAAAGTGAAAAAAACCTGGATTATGGGACGTTTCCTTGTAATGTGGATAAAAATCCATCAGAGTTGGAGTGCAGATGGAGTCTTTTGAAATCTTTGATCACTCCTGATAATGATACCACTTCAGATAAATGAATGAAAGTGAATTTTTTAAATTTATTTATTATTATTCATTTATAGCATAAATAATATAGGAAGGGAAAAGATAATTGATTGTACAAAATTGATTTGATTTACATTTATGTGATGTTCTTGACTTCAGTTAATAAATTATTATTCAGTTCTTCGAATTTGATAACTTAAGTTCTAACTAAACGTAATTCAATAAAAATTTGATAATTTAATAAAATCCTGGATATGAATATCCAGAGAAACAGTTAAACATAATATCACAATGTTTAACCAAAAAAATTTATTTGAATTCGATAATGGGAATGGAGAATAAACTACATTAACAGAATTGACCTATAATCGATGAGGGATAATATAAACCAAAATTGATCTAATCGGATTAACCTGATAATTTCCATACAACCCGGTTTGTTCAGGATTAGTTTGACTGAATGGCGTGCACAGGTTTTTGCTTTGTATCCGTACTCAGACTGAGCCACTTCAACTTTCTCAAAAAAAAAAATGGTTAGGTCAAGTTGGTTGAGTGGGATCCCCATTAACAGCTTTTGAATTTAAAACCTAGATACCTTACGGGAGTAGTGGTAAGATTTTATTTCGCAAATTTTATGATAAAGAGTTCTATTATGTAAGAAAATGTTCACACTTGAAGTCTTTCTGTAGATTTTCTGACATTTTCTTCTTTTAATTGTGCTGTGGCCGAATTCTGGGGCAGGTATGTCACACGTGCATATATTAACTGGGTCTCAATTTGATACTTTCTGTTTAATATGCTTTTTTCATAACAGAGAAATGTTAAATGGTTTTCGAGATATAAGGTAATAAAGAAATATACACATTTTTGTTTGCGAATAGGTTCGAAAATAAACCTAATTTCTCAAAAAAAGTACAAAAAAGAAAGTTTTCTTGATAATTTCGAAACTATACGGATTCGATCGTGACGAAATTTTGTATTTCAATGAAGAATGATATATTCAAGCTACATTTTGTCCAGATCGCATGACCAGAACCATAGTAAATTATAACTTTCGAACGGAAAGGCCTAGGGACATTTCTTCAATTGTTTTCTAAAACTGGAAAAGGCGAACCCTCCTACAAAAGCTCCTGACTCCACGGCAGTGCTTTCCATAATTTTTTTGATACAGATTTTTCCCTGTTCGTAAAATTACCACAGATTGGTTAATTCTCTATGCTCAATATGAACTGTTTTTAACAGCCAATCACTTGGATACATCAGGTTGTCTCTATGTCTATGTTGTCTATCCTTCGGGAAGGTTGAATATTTTCTGTGGGTTGACCTGAATTTAAGGTTTTAAATTTTACTGGATTTATATGCTATATATACAAGTCAATTATTTCAATCCTTAATTCGTTATGTTATGGTATCGCTTTAATTTCTGTTAATGAAGAGTGAACCAGTTCAAATTATTTCATTGAGTGAAGTCATGCGCGAACAAGATGATAATGACATGTTATGTTGCTAGAGATCGACAACTCCGAACTGTTGCACATGTTGGAACATAACGAGTCACTGAAGGCTAAAGTGGTGGAAGCTGTTGCTGTCTTACAGGCTCATCAAGCCAAGCAGCAAATCAAAAAATGACGAAAAGCACTGTCGTAAAGTCAGTAGCTTTTGAGCGCTCGTCATCCACCTTGTAGGTGGATTCGCATTTTCCAGTTCTAGAAATAAATTCAAAATTATTTTGACAGCTGTCAAAAAAATTTCAAACTAAGGCGAAACTCCAGACTTCACGTGCTTTAGGTGATTTTTTTTCGATGATTCGCTAGAATTTTTTACGGTATCTATGGTCTCGGTGATGCAATCTGGACAAAATTACGCTTGTAGTTTGAATACATTATTCTTCATCTATGTGCAAATATTCATTCCAATCCAATGAGTAGTTTCGAAATTATCAGGGAAAAAACATTTTGAACGGCCATATTTACGGAACCCCTGGTCTAATTTTGATCATTGATGAACATGACTGCGAAATTCGCGATCAAAACCTAACCTGAAAATTTCAAGTTCCTAGGCCTTTCCGTTCGAATGTTTTAATTTTCTATGGTTCTGGTCATAAGATCGGGAAAGAATGTAGCTTGAATATATCATTCTCCAATAAAATACAAAATTTCTTCACGATCAAATACGTAGTTTTGAAACCATATTTGCGGAACCTTTAGTCAAATTTTGCTCATTGATGAACGTGACCGTAACATTCGAGATCCGCACCTATCCTGAAAATTTCAAGTCCCTAGGCCTCTACATTACAAAGTTATGATTTTCTATGGTTCTGATCTTGCGATCTGGACGAAATTTTGCATGTAGCTTGAACACGTCATTTTCCATCTGAGTGCGAAATTTCATCTCGATAGAATCAGTATTTCCAAAGTAATCAGGAGAACAAAATTTCGAACGGCCATCCTTACGGAACCCCCGGTTGAATTTTGCCCAATAACGAACTTAACCGCGGCATTTGAGATTCGAACCTACCCTGAAAATTTCAAGCTTCTAAGTTGTTGCGTTCGAAAGTTATCGTGTGGCCGGACGGACAGACTCGAATTTTCCGACGGATTCGTCATCAGTGAGTCGAACTCTATCGTTTGAGACTATTTTCGGCTCAAAATTCGAGAAATACAGACATCGTGACGAAATGATATAGCCCTCGTGTAAGTAGTACGAGCGCTCAAAAAGAGTAAAACATGAAAACTCTAAAAAATTGCAAAATAGGAGTATTTTTCCACCATGTTTTGAATTTGAAGCATCATCCACATTCCACATCTACATCGTTCGGACCATAGGAAAATTTCGTTCTCCTAAAAATTAAAATTTTATCCGATTGAAACATATAAAATTGGAGTGATCATTACAAGGCATTTGTACAGATTTATTCGCGTTATACAACAAGGAAGAGACCTGATTGTTAAGGAAAGTTTAATTTTGGAGTGGATATAGCCCTATTACAGGTATATTTTGGAATTAACGAAGAGAAAAATTATGTCACTCTCTATGTTATTTGTCTTCTGTGGTTTTTTGAGAATTTTTCAGATTATTTTATGCTGACCATAGATAAAAGAATTGCTATAGATATTCTTTGGTGCTGACAAGTGACAATTGAGTAATTGAGAACAACAACATGGTTTCCATCAACAAAATTTTGCAAACTGTATCCGGCACTTACTTTTTCGAAGAGTAAATAATTTGAACTAGTCCTACAAATTATCAAATGAGCATCGGAAAATTGCAATATAAAAAGTGCTAAATCTTGTACGACAACAGCAATAAAACATCCATACGCAAGATTTAAGGAAAACGAAACATTTATCTTATTCTGTTGATAACGATTTGCAGCTACAACTTTTCACCTCATATTAATTGAAAAATATCGTAATACCCTGAGAGTGACATAATAGAATACAATACCTACAGCCTTCTCCGCTATGTGAAATTTCTGGAAGTTATCTTCAAAATGAGTGCTAAAAATTCAGATGAGTTTAATGTTCTCCAATTCGAGAAAAAATTAACCACTCTGAAGGATTCTCAAGAAAGCATAAATAATTGTTGTCAGTGGTGTCTAAACAATAGACAATATCATAAGAAGATTGTTAATTCATGGTTGAATGTATTGAAAAGAGTTAAAGTGGAACATAGACTTATTTTGTTTTATTTGGCTAATGATGTCATACAATACTCTAAAAGGAAAAAAATTGAGTATGTTGAAAGTTGGGGAACTGCTTTACAGAAGGCTACAACTCTGGTCAGGTTGGTACATGTGATGCCCTAATATGAACTTAAATGAATTTCATATTATTTGTGAACTGTCCACCAATTCATTTGTGATTTTTAATTGCAGAGATGACAAAGTGAAGCAGAAAATATTAAGAATCTTCAAAATATGGGAGGACAGAGGTGTTTATAGTGAAGAATTCATAGCCGATTTATGTGGACTCATCAGTGTAACCCCTACTGCTCCTAAAAATGATGAACCACATGAGTTTCAGGCAGCTTATGTGATAAACAAAATTAGGGTTTGTTCCAATTTGGAAAACGATACTGATGTGAAATTGAAAAAATTGACTGAACTTAATCCAAAAGTTCTTGAGACTGAATCATACTATAGTTCTTTGAAAGGTAATAATAGCAACTAGGGGGTGTATTATTGATTTGTTAACTCTTAATTTTTAGACCGTGCACATTTGGATGATGCAGAGAAGGATTTAGATAGTTATGTCAATACTATGGAAGATTATATAAATGCCCTCAAAGTTGAAATCAAGAATAGAATAAATTTGATATCTGTGCTGAAACAAGCTGAAGGTCAATTGGATACAGACAGAAAGGATGTGAAAGTTGTAGCTAATGTGAGTTCTGATTTTTTCTCCTATTTCATTGTTCTTCTACCATGTATTATGGAAGCAATGTGTTTCCTGTCATTATTTTTTATTTGACATTATTAAGGTATGATTAATCAATTCTTATATACGCACTGAGCGCCTAGTGGCCACACTGCATCACCTCATTGTGGTTCTTTAAGCCCAAATTGCACCTGATCGTGAACATTGGTTTCCGCCCAAAAATGAGGTGTTACACAGCATGTACCGAGGGGTCAGTGCCTACTCAAACACCGCACAAGAGAAATATGATAATATACAGGGTGTCCCAGAATGAATGGATAATCCTGTAACACTGTATAGAAGAGCTATTGGACTCTCTGGAAAAAATACAAAAAAAAATCTATCCCCTCTAGAAATATATTTTTTTTTTACATGATGATTTCTTGCACATCACGTTGCGTTTCTGTGTGACACGCTCACAAATGAATCAAATCAATCAGTTTCTTAATGGTGAAAAAAGTTATGAAGATGCATTATACCATTTTGAAATTTACATGGAAGGCGCATATTTTTTTTTTCTGTTGGACACACAGGCTTTCCCAAATTTTATTTCCACTATGAACGATTAAACTTTCACATAATGAAATATTCATCACAATTTATGATGAAATTTGAAGTTGGATATTTATACAGTTTTCAGCATATCTATTGGTAATTCAATGAAGAATATTTCACCATGGAGAAACTGATGGATTTGATCCACTTGTGAGCTTGATACACAGAAACGCAACGTGATGTGCAAGAAATCATTATTTTGAAAAAAAAAATGTCTAGTGCGGATAGATTTTTTTTTGTATTTTTTTCAGAGAGTCGAATAGCTCTTCTATACAGTGTTACAGGATTATCCATTCATTCTGGGACACCCTGTATTATTGAAAATGTGGTTTTGAATAATTTGTTCACCACAAAAACAATCTCAAAACACTTCCATTTGTCTTCCAACCCCTTTGCAACTATATTTGATGAGATATAATTAAAATTGATTTGATTTAACCTAACCAAAAATTTTGTCAATGATACAGTGATTCCATAAGTTGAATATTTCTTATTGAATTTTGAATATTCGTAACAGAAATCATAAGATTGTAGATAAGAGTAAAAAGAGAATGAAGATGTTTCTTGATTGTTTTTATGGTGAAAAAAGTGGTTTTGGACTTTTAAAGCTTCTAGCTCATAGAAAAAGTACGACTCAGATCCCACGGCTGTTGTCTGTCCTGTTTTTCTCCAATGTGTGAGGAGCTTAAGGGTCCTAGGAGGGACTACCTAGTTTTTATCTCCAACCTATATATTTTCAGGCATACAAATCCTATGGAACAAGAGTCAAAACATTTAAAAAGAAATTGGAAGAGCATAAGGTTACTCTAACAAGTCCCATTCCATCACCTGACATAAATGCTCCCTCCCCCACTTCGGATTCCGATATTGAATTGCTTGATCCACAAACAGCTGTAACTCAACAAACACAGAAACCTGAAGTAGTTCAGAAAGGTAAGAAAATACCCAGGATTCCAATATTTGAAAATTAATTCACATGAGCATTATTTATTAGATGATACTACAAGAAACTTCTAAATTTCGAATTGGTTATCAAAAATAACAAAATATATGATATGCGGCATCGATTCTCCTAGCTTGAAAATCATATTTATGAATTTCAAGGACCAGGGATCAAATTTGAGAAATGTCAATGCAGAAAAACTATTTTTTTTCAAACCTACAAAAACAACGTCATATTTCTACTGATAGGATTATCGAAAAGTTCTACTTTTCCCCGCCGGAGTGAAGAGTGTTGCTATGTCAACGATGAATTAGTTACTATGAACAATTATTATACTTCATGTTTGTCAAAATCAAAATTAATTTCGCATGACAACCGTAACTAGGCCAATTTTCGATTGATCACTCAATTATAACGATCGTAAATAATATAAATCTAATCTAAAGGTGGATCTCCAAATTTTCATGAATTTCGAAATGCTTGAAAAAAAAATAACATTCCGTCAGGAGGAAACGTGACTTTTTATGGCTCGCCTTCAATTACCCGCCGAACTTAGTGAGTCAAGCTCGCCATGAAAAGTGACACTTCTCCTTTTAATAAAATAATATACTATTTTTTCAAATGTACAAAAACAACGTCATATTTTGACTGACAGGATCATCGAAAAGTTCTACTTTTCCTCCGTCGGAGGGATAGTGTCAACGATGAATTACTTTTCCGTCGCCGGAGGGAAAAGTGTTGCTATGTAAACGATAAATTAGTTAGTATGAACAATTATTATAATTAATGTCTATCAAAATTAATTTTGCATGACAACCGTAACTAGGTAAATTTTCCAATTATAACGATCGTGAGTATAAATCTAATCCGAAGGTAGATCTCCAGATTTTTATGAATTCCAAAACGTTTGAAAAAAAAAATAACATATTCCATTTGGAGGAAAAGTGACTTTTCATGGCTCACCTTCAATTATCCGCCTCGGTAAGGTAGGTAAACCCAAGCACGCCATGAAAAGTGACTCTTCTCCTTATGAAATAGTTATACACACATCGGAAAAGTCTAGGGATATTTTCATAAATAGGCGTTTTTTATTTTTTCAGTTGATTAAGGGGGAAACTAAAATTATGGAGTAATGAGAAAATGTTCAATATGTCATTAAATTAGTTTTTTGCTTGAAACAAACACAATATTTCAAAAAAAAAAAGTATAAACTATAATTTTACAAGCTATACAAAAAAATGATCAAGTATGCAAAAAATTAACTGGATGAAGAGCATGAGCTCCACGTTGGTTCAGAACAGCTCTACACCTATTTTCATAGTCAAAACGACATTGTCAATGCCCAATTGAGATATACTTGACTATTCTGTGGTTAGGTTAGGTTAGCTATACATAAAAATGATCAAGTATGCAAAAAATTAACTGAATGAAGAGTATGAGCTCCACGTTGGTTCAGAACAGCTCTACACCTATTCTCATAGTCAAAATGACATTGTCAATGCCCGATTGAGGTATACTTGACTATTCTGTGGTTAGAAGCTCTCGGAATTGAAGAGCATTTTGGATATTGCCATAAATGGGAGTAATGCTAAGTTGAATTTAAGGGGTAGCTTATATGATTGTTGATCCTGAAAATCAATTTTCATCTATATGTTATCATTATTCTGTTATTCACTTCTTTTAAATCAAAACCAGATGCATCTACAGCTGAAGGAATGACAAACAACATCACAAAAAAATTGATACCATCTGAATTAATAATCGACAAACAGACATCTTCAGCACAAGCTCCAGGTAAAAATTATACATCCTCATGCATAACCAATAATTATGTAGTAGATAATTCAGAACCATTTTTCATGAAATGCTTATCGGTTACACTGGTTACACGGTTACACTGGTTACAGTATTTTTAATTTCTTTATCCCCTGTAAATGGAGAAAAATTATATAACAGAGCTGTTTGTTCCTAACATGGCGTTGAAAAAAAATGAAGCAAAAATGCAAGCTTTTGGAACAGAAAAGTAGAAGCATATGCATTATTATAACTAGGAGCACAGCGAATTTACATGTCCAATATTTTATCACAATACTTTTCAAGGAAATTTTCAAAACAAGCATGTTTAAATTGAAAAACTTTTTCAGAAATTAATACTTATTCTGTGTTAATTGATATTGTATAGGAACTGTTAAATAAAGAGATTTAACCTCTTTCTATTTCAGAATTAGATTTGATGAACATTCAAATAACAAATGCAAACTATTACAACCCAGTACCAGCCCCTTCAACAGAATCTACCACTCCATTTCTGGCAAATGGATTCACCAGTTTTATGGGATCAAATCTTCCTTTCAATGTTCAAGTAAGAATATATTTAACTTTGGAATAGAAGATTGTTCATTACTAAATACATAATAAATCAATAAGAATTCATACCTTTTTCACAGAACTTTAACACATCAGAGTTATTCACTTCAAATTCTACTACTTCAACACTGCAAACAACAAATTCAAATTTTGGTGGTCTTTCTTCTGTAATTCCTTCATTAAGTCAAACAATTCCTTCTATATTGCAGCCTCAACCTCCATTGCCTCCAAAGACTGAGTCCTATTCTTATTCCTCTAGTACACACTCCATACCACTTTTACCACCTCCGATGCCACCCTTCGCAGCCAAGGAGGACACAAATTTCTCAAACTGTGGAAATTATGAAACAGGATATGACAATGAAGCTGCTAGTGATTATGGTAAGATATTTCCTCTCAGTATCTGTTGCATTTGATAACCTTTCACAGTAGACACAACAAGACATGAAAAAGATGGAGCTATAGAAAGAACATATGGTGGAACTACAACTGATTCTTTGGGAACTTGTTAACACATATTCTAGATATTATAGTAGGGTTCACTTATTGTTAAAATGCATAGACCACTAAGCGCCATTCCCAATGCTCTTACAATGGAAAATAAACTGGTCGTCAAAAAATGGTCCTGTGGTGGGAAGTATTTTTTGAAAAATTGTCCAAATTTTTTTTTTCGTTTATAATCATCTCTATTGAGTGAGTATTATTCGGACCAATTTCTGTCTAAATATAGGACTCAGAAATTTATTTTTTTTTTAATTGTCGGAAACAATGCACGTATATAGAAGATACGAACGCGTGCCCTGAAAACACATATCACACTATTATGAATTGAAATTTCAGAATTGTTGGTTTTCGAGAAATACCGTTTATATTAATCATTTTCCCGATTTTTCAACAGTTTGCGTGTAAAATCGAATGGAATAATAGTCAATTGAATAAAAATTGGCGAATTTCAGAAAAAATGCACACGAAGATTTTTTGATTACCAGTTTATTTTGCATTGTAAGGGTATAGGGAATGATACTAGGTGGTCTACACATTTTAGGAATGAAGTGCCCATCAACATCTGATTAAGAGCCATTTTCATGCCTTTTGAACTCTACTATTATTATTCATATTCATATGATTCATTCTGATAGAAGTTCCATTTTTCTAACAGATCTTCTATTCATTCAAATAAAGAGCATTCTATATTTCCGCAGAAAAGTGGAAGGAATGTATTTTACCACATTTAAGTTTATCTGTAATTGATTACTCGAAAACTTGGTGAATAATTTCCGTACAATTTCGTTAATTTTTTTTTAACACAATACTAATGGAATATATGTTTTTAGGTCCACCATCCTTCAATGTCAACACATCTTATGGACCCGATTCAAATTTCCCCCCTACATACAGCAATGCACCAGCAGACTCAAGTTATGACCCAATATCAACTTTATTCACCTCAGAACCTTCATTTGAAACTCCAGCTGGTGCCAATCCATATCCCCCCAGTGAAGAATATAATCCCGAAGAAGAACTTCAAACATGGGAGGGTGATTTGAGTTGGACGCAACCACCACCATTAGATAGCCTTGATACACCTGAAAGTCCACCTCCGTTTGAGAAAGAAGCCTTTGGAGATCCTATAGAATACCATGATAACATTACAAGTAGTGGGGCAACTGACGTTGACCATAGAGTGTTACCTTCCGGTCTTATTGGAACAGGTTTGTGAAATATATTTATATATGTAATCAACTCTATTTTAAGAGGTTGATTTCAGGTAAAGTCTCAGGAAGAAGTCAAGATGTTGATCATAGGAACCTAATCAGTTTGATAGGATCACCTGCCACTGATTCAAATTCAAATCCGTTATTCAGCAATGATGGATGGACTGGTGGTGATCAGGTAAAGATAATTTTATAATTAATTCAATGCTGTTTATCAAACAGGTTAATTTTTTCTTTTATCTTGGGAACAAAATGTATTCCTACTTATGTATTTTATCATGTTGAAAACCATATTTTCTCACATTTATTTTTGCTTTAGTGTCATGTAAAAATAGGTTGATACATATATTTGGTCTTGAAATTTATATTGGACGTATAGGATATTCAATGCATAAGAAAGAGAAACCTGACCGTCCAATCAAACAGTGCAAGAATGGAAATAAACTAGAACAAGAACAAAATGTTCTTTCTCTGTCACAGGCAGTATAGAGTCATCACACAAACTATTGTAAACTACACTTCGGTGCAATGAAAGCGGCCCACCTAAAATTCGACACAATTTCAAATAAGTATTTATCGGAAACCTCTAGTCGGATTTTGATGATCTTTTTTTTTAAATTGTGGGTTAACAGTCGGTGATAATGTTGTGTTAAGATTTCAGCATATACGGGGTGCCAGATTGAAAAGAATATTTATTCCTTAACTTTGGCACCCCCAAAGGAATCGGACTAAAGTACCATCTTTTCTGGTCGTTTTGTTCTTTTAATCATGAATTTATCTCTATTATTGGGGAAAGTAGAGTGTTTCAAACTCTGAACTGATGTCTTGGAAGCCCAGAAAACAATGCAAAGAAATCATACTTTCGACTTTGATTGCTTCTGTAAGAAACCATCCTCTAGATCGAGAGACAGTTTTTTTCAAAAAACCATTCAATAATCTTCAACACGAACCCAAATTTATTGAGATATTTTTCATATCTGAAAGTTGTGTACCTAATTAACATTATAAAATATTTATTTTAATAGCGGACGTGACCTCCTCTCGCCTTAATAACATCTCGCAGATGATTTGGCATTTTGTAAGTTAAAAAAACAAAATAACCAGAAAAGATGGGACTTCAGTTTGACTCCTTTTGCCATTTGTTGCTGCCGCTCCTTTTATTCACAGGGTGTGCTGAAGTTAAAGAAAAAATCTTGCACCCCGTATATACTGAAATTGAAATGTGGACAAGAGTATCTTGAGATAACATTATCATTGACAGTTCAACCGACAATTTAAAAAAAAGAACATCAAAATCTGACTAGTGGCTCGCGAGATATCCATGTTTGAAATCGTGTCAAATTTAAGATGGGCCGATTTCATTGCTCCGAAGTGTATGTTCCGTAGTTGCACTTCTACTTCAGCGGGTGTATGATCATAAGGCTTGAAAAATTGACTGTTCGTAAATAGAAATGTATACTGGGGAAAAATTAAAATCAGAAAATGTTATTTTGGTGGTCACTCAATTGAAGCGACAATAAATTTATTTTGAGTAGAAATGGTTACCATTGTTATGAAGTTCAGACTAGTCAAGAAATTTTTCCTGGGGACATAATAAAACGGATGGAATTTTGTGGAACGATGATGGAAAAAGAAAATGAAAATAGTTCATTTTCAAACCGTACCTTATTCACTGATGTGTCATCGTTTTCCTTGAACCGAAAACATAACCCATCTAGTCGTAAGATATTGGTCCCGGATAAATCAACATAAGAATATTTCTGTGCGTACCCAGTATCCCCAAAAATTTAATGTTTGGACACGGATGCTGGGGAATCACATGATAGGGCCGGGCCGTTCTTTATCGATGCCAAATATCTGGAGCTGTTATATAACCAAATTATCTCGACAATTCCCCCATTATTTTCGATGATATCTGGTTTCAACAAGATGGTTGTCCAAGTTACAATGCACAAGCAGTCGTTCAATATCTTAGAACCACTTTTTCAGATCATGTCATTTCTACAAATGGTACGATCAAATGGCCCCAAAGATCACCAGATTTATCTCCCAATAATTCTTTTCTTTGGGGACACCTCAAAAATTCGGTCTATTGGCATGAGATCGATAGAGCTACAAATCTCATTGAATTGAGGTTAAAAATATTTCAACTTTGTGCCAAAATATGCATTACTTCTAATCTGCACAGAGATATGAGATTGTCTTTATTACAGATTTGGCTATTGTTTGGCAAAACAAGGTGGATTATCTGAACACTCAATTTAAATTTGTGAACCTCCACTTGCTTAGAGTTTTTAGGATTCGTTTTTTTCAATTTTCGTAGAACTTATTTTATTTCCTTGCCAAAAAATGTTGCAGAGTTATGATTTGCAGGGAGGAAATTATTTGGTTCATTCAATGTCACAAATAAGTTCCTCACATGCAATTAAATGAACATATCGCATCGTATGTTATTTTATCGTACACCCGCTGAAGCAGAAATGCAACTACGGAACGTAGTTCACGATAGTTTGTGTGGTGACCTTAGATTCTAGCCCCATCACCACCTGTGACAGAGAAAGAGCATTTTGTTCTAGTTCAATACCGCATTATTCATTATCATAACGGGAATATATTTCCATGCATGCACTTTGCGAATAGAAGGTCACGTTTCTCTTTCTTTTGAATCGAATATCCTATATGTCCAATGTAATTTTCCAGACCGATATAAAAAAGAATATTCATTTTGCTGATATAACCTTACATTATATTTTTGAATACCCATCTTATTGTCAATGATTTTGAATTTTTTTTTTGAAGGATTATCGACAAACAAGCGATAAGGATTATAGATTGCCATTTGATATTGGAGAACAGCTAAAACTTCCGCCACCTCCTCCCCCACCACCGAATCCAAATGCCTGTCCTATACCGGTAGTATCAAGCATGAATCATAATAAGAAACATGCATTATCATATCCACAAGATATTGTGGAAAGCATTGATATGGAACTCAGTGATGACGAAATCCCTGATGGAAAGGATATTTCTAATCATTCCTCCCAGAGAGAAAATTTGCGTGTTGTAATTGATGGAATCTTAATGAGTAAGTTGGAATTCTGCACTAATTTACTAAATTATCATACAATATTTTCTATAGGTTCAAATAGCAACTCACAGTCATTAAAGTCTCCGATAGATGTAAATTCTCGCTCAAACAGTCAAGATGGTATGACTTCATTTCCTTCAATCGAAGCTGATTTGCCTTTAATGATGGAGCCTCCCCCACCTCTACCAGATTTTCCTGATGACACAGAAGAAAATTTATTACTGGATCAGATGAATAATGATATCAATGATTTTCTTTTGAATCCAGAAGATATGGAAGAAAATCTAGCAGACCCGTTTTGGAATAATAATGATTCCGCAAATTTTCAACCTCCACCAATGTTCCAACAAATACCTTCCATACCGCCTCCTCCTATGGCGCCACCTCCAAATTGGATGGGAGAACAACCACCACCTTTTCAACCATCTTTCAATAATGGTGTGTACCCAGGAGGGAAGCATTTTAAAAGGAATAAGTTCATGAATAATAGAGGTTCAGCTAGGGGAAGGGGAGGTTTCATGGGTAATTACAATGACAGTTATTCTAATAGAGGGGGAAACAACTTCCGAGGACGTGGTAGAGGAAATCCTCGATTTCCAAAGGGCAACCACTTTAGAGGCAACATGAGAGGTCATAGAGGTGGATTTTGAAGCACCTTATTGTACAGATAATATCGAAAAGGTAAGAGCCGCTTCTGTATGGAAGAAGGGGATACCCCATATATTATATTGTAGTGAATAAACATCTTTCTAAATTATAGAAGGGATGAATGTTCTTATCTCTTGGGAAGATTCACTTATTTGGAAAATGTACATAACTGTATAATTGAAATTTTTTTTATAGAAATTAGATCTATATTATTAGAAAACAAAATTAAATTTTACTAATGTTCGTTGCTAACATTATTCATCTGAATATTTGGTATTGATATACTGAAGAATTTGGTATTAAATTGATTTTGTTCAGTGTTAAATATAAAATTTGTATTCAATATTATATTCCTTATTCATTCCTATATTACCTAATGAACTCTCAACCATACAATAATAGAGGAGAAAGTTTTGATGTGATTTTTGTACTAGAGTTTACTTCATTTTTCACTCTATTACCTTTGAGAGGTACGCATCAAATCTCAGATAAAGATTCATTTAATTCATTGATGAACCGTATAGATTCATAGGAAATGTATGCTGCATATTGTTCAATGCTTTTCAGTGTATGATGTTGTTATAAATAAATTATGTTGTTTGGGTTATTATGTAAACTTTGAATATTTTATTTGGGAATTTTCATGATAGCTGAACAAAATAATATCTTTGTTCTTATCTTATTAGAATATAACTTTGAATAAAAACATTCAGTACAATCCACCAAGTTGATTAAGGAGGAATCTTTAAAGAACTAATACTATGTATCATACAATATTTCAATTACTAAATCTCATTTACTATATTTTTACATTTAACATAAAAATTTAATCCAACTGTTTGTTTAAAAAAAATGGAACTTAAGAACCGTTTGATTAAAGCTGAGAGAGCATTGATCACTTGGAAATTGCTATTTAGCAAACAAAAATAAATGATGTCCTATAGCTTTCATAGGGCCGGTTTCACAATGTCTGTTTATTCTTCAGGTAACTTGACCAAACACTATTCGGGTTAAAGTTTCAGTTAGGAAGAAGATAAACGATACATTAGCCATTGGTTAGTGCCAAACCAGCAATTGTGAAACACTCTCCTATGGTTAAAGTCTTAACTTCAGGTTGAGTATTGGTAACCAGACATTGTGAAACTGGCCCATAAAGTTCAACGTAGATAACCTCAACATAGCCAACTGTGTTAAGTAACATTGAACATGGTGTTTTCTATTTGGAGGCGAAAAATGAAACGCAGCCTATCTTGTTTAGCTCCTGAGTTAATTGGATTCAGAAGCCCACAATATGGGAAAAACATAGTAGCCCATCGAAAATGTGAAATATTTACTAATGAATCAGAAATAAATTTTGCCTCTAAAATGTCGTATTTTATTCTCAAAATAGGAGGATCAATACAGAATAGCAAATGAATTTTGTACCAAAATTTATTATCCCTTTTAGTTCTTGAGAAAATCTCTAGACGACGGACAGATTTTTTTCATTCGGTGTTGGGATTCTTTACGAGCTAAAATGGAAACTGCAAATTTCAGGAGAGGGTTGAAAAATGTTTTTCCGGAAAGAATTCCAAATATTTATTATTCGAAATGATATCTGCGTATTCTTTGTTGTTGAACTGCATTTTTCGACCGAAGCGAAGGACACTATTCTGACATAAAAAATCGCAAATCGCAAAACAAATAATTCTCGTACATTCAACTATTCGGGGGCTACTATGTTGTATTCTCCAATATTGTGAGCATGTTGTTGAATCAAATTTTCTTCGAAATGAGATAGGCCTAAAAGTTGTTCAAATTTTTTTTTTGTAATTGGAAGCTGCATATTACGTTTCTTTTTTTGCCTCCAGTTAGCAAACGCCCATTTATACAATGGAAATTAGGGTGCGCTACGAACTAATGATCTATTGTTTGAGCTGACTGAGGAATTAAGTATGTACTGAGCTACAACTGCCGACCTTTGTGGTTTTTCGCGTGTAGTTCGGTTCAAAACTATTTAGAAATGGACGTTACCAGTCCGTTTATCGCTTAAATGATATAATTTCGGTCATCATAGAAATATCAATTTAAATAACAGTCAACTCTCAATAATTCGAAACCTCTCTGTAATTCCAAGTAAATGTCGGGTCTCTTGAAAACTCTCGCGGAATAGAACAATTTATGAAAAATTTTAAGAAACACAAAAAAACTCGATAATTTGAAATTCTTCAGCTCGCACTTTCTATAATTCGAAGTTTTGAGTTACAACTTAGTTCAAATCCCAGCGTTCGCTTACGACGGTTATTCAAATTATTATCTCAGAAACATCAGAATTTTGTCAACTGACTCAGGTTCAATTGTTATCCAAATGTGTAGATATTACCAGCTGTCTGAGGTCAGTATACGGGAAATCATCTATGATGCATATGATTTTTGTAAGTTTTCCGATCTCAACCTCTGTGATTTCTTGATCAATGACCAATGATCCTTTGGGGTCATTTGAAAACATTAGTGTATAAGTCTGGTTAGTTAATAGTGTGAAAGAAAATGAAATGAAAAATTGAAAATGCTTGTGACATTGTTCCGTGAGCAAACTAAATGATGTGATATTTGCTGCATGTAAAACGAATGTTACATGTAGCAGCTATCACATCATTACAATTTTATCGGTGAGTTTTTGAACGTCCTAATTTTTTTTATAGGACCTTTTTCCTCTCCCTAGTTTGAACTTCAAGAATATTACCGTTCAGTATAAAAATCTCCTAATAAAAGTAGGAAGAGAATTCATAAATATGTGAGAAATTGTAGTGCCTAGAAAAGACGCGAAGGAAGTCGAGCACTTTATTTTCATTATGAGGGAATGCATATGGCATAGTGACACAACTTGATCCAGAATCGTATTAAGATGATGATGCTCAAGATTTTTTGCACTTTTTTCAAATTGAATATTTTATGATCAACTTCCGGCGAAATGATCTCTTTTGATGAGTTCTAGCACCTGTCAAAAAAAGCACATATTCGCAAACGAATTAAGAAGATTGATTGCCACAATACTTTGAAAGGTTCACATGCGATTATAACTCAATATTCTTGAACCAGCTCATTCTGAAAACTTTTAAGAACGTTCGAACTATTCCAATATTTTTCAAACCAATTCAATGTGAAAATACGAACATTTTAAACCAGCCGAAATGGTTTTGAATTATTGTCACGAGAAAAATGAGTTCTAAGAATCCCGCCATTTATTTTCGTGGGGAGGTAATCAGTCGAAATTGAATTACATATTCTGTTAAATCCAAGGGGACATTATGAAAATCTTTTTCTGAATTCCTACTTTCTCCTGGGAGGGGGAGGGCAGGTACTTGAATAACCGAAGAGTGTTGGATTTTTGACAAGGACATCTAGTCCATTGGGATCTATGCTTCAAACAAATGGAATTATAATGTAGGGAGATCTCAAGGAGAAAATATGGAAGAAGCAGGGATGGAATATTCCCCACGTAGTTCGAATACATTATTCTTCATCAATGTGGAGAATTTCATTCCAATCCAATCAGTAGTTGAAATTATCAAAGGCCATATTTACGGAACCCCTGGTCTAATTTAGCTCATTGATGAACGTGGCATCGAAATTCGCGAACCGAACCTACCCTAAAAATTTCAGTTCTCAAGTCCTTCCGTTCGAAAGTCATAATTTTTTATGGTTTCTATAACTCTGGTCAAGCGAACTGGGAGAAATGTAGCTTGGATATATCATTCTCCTTCAAATACGAAATTTCGTCTCGATCAAATCCGAAGTTTTGAAATTATCAAGAAAACTAAATTTCAAACGACCATATTTACGGAACCCCTAGTCTAATTTTGCTCATTGAAAAACGTGACCGCCACATTCGAGATCCACACCTATCCTGAAAATTTCAAGTCCCTAGGCCTTTCCATTACAAAGTTATTGTTTTCTATGGTTCTGGTCATGCGATCTAAACAAAATTTTGCATGTAGCTTGAACACGTCATTCTCCATCTGAGTGCAAAATTTCCCGTCGATCGAATCAGTAGTTTTGAACTAATCAGGACAACCGCCATATGAACCCCTGGTCGAATTGTGCCTAATAAGGAACTTATCCGCGGCATTCGTAATTCAAACCTACCCTGAAAATTTCAAGTTTCTTGGTTGTTCCGTTCGGGAGTTATCGTGTTTACGGACGGACGGAGATACTCGAATTTTTCGACGGATTCGTCATCAGTGAGTCGAACTCTGTCGGTTGAGACGAAAAGTACAGACATCGTGACTAAATTATGTAATAGCCCTCCTGTAAGTGTACGAGCTCTCAAAAGCGGTTGTTTGTTCGTGAAATCTGAACCAATGTTGCGATGCTGACACTTCCAAAGACATAATGAGAAGTAGAAAATGAAAAGACGAAAAAAATGAGTGCTAGTGCAACTCAATCGGGTCATTATCACCGTAGAAAAGCCAGAAAAAGCTTAAAAAGCAGGGTTTTCCAGATGAAAGTAGCGATTAATAGGTTCTTTGAGTGTGCACAATCCGGACCTTGTCGGATAAATAGCGATTTGAATTATTTTAGGCACTATTTTACGGAAGGGCTGGATGCGTCGGAAGTTGTCCGATTTTTATTTACAAAACGAATTTTGAAAGTAAAAGTATAGTACTACAAAACGTCGATCTTGATTTTTCGTTGAAATGTGGCAAAATAGGTAAAAAAAAACATGCAATCATGATCAAAACCTGCCGAACGCTCGATTGCAGTCAAGTAGTGGGGGTATAAATTTAAATATTCGCGCCAAGCCGCAGCGCGTTTTTATTATAGTACGCACTTCCCCGCGTCGGCCGGCTACCCCCACTATTCGTCCCCAATAAAGCACTGGGCCGGTTTTGGTCATGTTTCAACATATTTTTTACCTATTTGCAACTTTTTAACTTAAAATCAAGATTGAAGTTACCAAAATCCGTTTTGTAGATTAAAAATTACGAAAAGCACTGCCGTGAAGTCAGTAGCTTTTGAACGCTCGTTCATCCACCTTGTAGGTGGATTCGCATATTCCAGTTTCAGAAACGAATTGAAATTTTTTTGACAGCTGTCAAAAAAATTCTCAAACTAGGGCGAAACTCCATACTTCACGTCACTACTCAAGCTGACCAATTTTTTTTTCGATAATTCGCTAGAATTCTCTACGGTATTTATGGTCTTGGTAATGCGATCTGGACAAAATTTCGCACGTAGTTTGAATACATTATTCTTCAGCTATGCGCAAAATTTCAGTCGAATCCAATCAGTTCTTTCGAATTATCAGGAAAAAAATATTTTGAACGGCCATATTTACGGAACCCCTAGTCTAATTTCGCACATTGATGAACGTGACCGCAACATTCGCGATCCGATCCTACCCTGAAAATTTCAAGTCACTAGGCCTTTCCCTTCGAAATTTATAATTTTTTATGGTTCTGGTCATACAATCTGGGCAAACTGTAGCTTGAATATATCGTTCTCCATTGAAATACAAAATTTTGTCTCGATCGAATCCGTAGTTTCGAAATGATCGAGAAAACATAATTTCAAACGACCGTATTTACGGAACCCTCAGTATAATTCTGCTCATTGATAAAATTCAACGCGACATTTCAGATCCACACCTATCCTGAAAATTTCAAGTCCCTAGGCCTTTCCGTTCGAAAGTTATGATTTTCTATGGTTCTGGTTATGCGATCTGGAGAAATGTAGCTTGAATATATAATTCTCCATTAATATACAAAATTTCGTCACGATCGAATCTGTTGTTTTGAAATTATCAAGAAAACTAAATTTCAAACGACCATATTTACGGAACCCCTAGTATAATTTTGCTCATAGATAAACGTCATCACGACATTCGAGATCCACACCTATCCTGAAAATTTCAAGTCTCTAGGCGTTTCCGTTCAAAAGTTACAATTTTCTAGGGTCATGCGATCTGGACAAAATTGCAGATGTAGCTTGAACACCTCATTCTCCTTTTGAGTGCAAAATTTCATCTCGGTCGAATCTGTAGTTTCAAAGTCACCAGGAGAACAAAATTTTGAACAGACATATTTACGGAACCCCTGGTGGAATTCTGCCCATCAAAGAACTTAACCGCGGCATTTGGAAACTGAACCCACACTGAAAATTTCAAGTCTCTAGGTTGTTCCGTTCGAGAGTTATCGTGCTTACGGACGGACGGACAGAATCGAATTTTCCGACGGATTCGTCATCAGTGAGTTAAACATAGTCGATTGAGACCATTTTCGGCTCTCAAATAGAAAAATCCAGACAACGTGACGAAATGATATAGCCCTGGAAGTAGTACGAGCGCTCAAAAACTTCCGACGCATCCAGCCCTTCCGAAAAATAGTACCTAAAATAATTCAAATCGCAATTTCGCAAAAACTATTTATTCGACAACTTCCTGATCGTGCACACTAAAAGCACCTATCAACCACTACTTTCATCCCGAAAACCACTGCTACAACTTCGAAAATGGCCGAGTTATGATTTTTTGAAAAACCGCTGATTTTCACGGTTTTTCCGGCTGTTCTACGGTAATAATGACCCGATTGAGTTGCACTAGCACTCATTTTCTTCACCTTTTCATTCTCCACAATTCTGTTGTTGAAAGTGTCAGCATTGGTTCAGATTTTAAAAGCAAAAAACTAAAAAAACACCGTTTTTCGGCAACCGTCCGGGAAATACTCACTTCCTAGATGCTTTTCCTTTGAGAAAGTAACATTTCCCGGCCTAGTCCGGAAAGTACGTACTTTCCGGACTAGGCCGGAAAGTACGTCTCCCGTAGCAACGAAATTACGACTCACACCTATTACGTGTTATCATTGGCTATATGAAAAATTTGGTGGGTCTGATTTCGATAAATACAATTGATCATTACCATAGCAACGAAATACCAACATGAAATAAGTTGTCATTTTGAAAGTTTGGAGTGTTTTTGGTCGCAATTATCGCAATAAAGAAATGTGTCTCATTGATTTGTTATTTTACACGGTTGCCGATAAAATAGTGTACGCAACACGTCCAAAAACAGTTTTTTTTTGTCTACTCGTCCAAAAAAACAGTATTTTCCGGACTTGTTACGTAAATTACTATATTTCGAAAATACAAGAAAAGTGATCATATTTGCGAGTTGAAAACATATCACTAAACATCTACGGACCACCCCACGTACCCCCACACTCGCGGTTATCTTCTACGATCTTTGTCACAGAATGACCCTTTATCTGCTCTATTGCTCGGTCTAGAATAGTTCTCTGTGAAGCATCAAACCGTTAGCCAAGAATCCATGAAGCTGATTATAAAATCTCGATTTTTCAAATTTATATCTGTATTCATACGTAGGTATATGAATTTAATTTGGCACATAGCAGAAGCGAAGTCTAGAATTCATTATGAGCTCTAAAATATATTTTTTGAAGATAATGTAGTAGTGGAACGAAAGACAACATCCTTTCTCTAGTGAAACTCAATTTGTTGTCGTTCTTCCCTAATTCTTGCCGAGCATAGCAAACATAATATGTGAAGGGGTGGAAATATGGATAGGTTTTTTTTGAATCAGCTGATCATATTTATGTTCCAAATGGGCTTCACATTCGAGATCGATCCAAGCACAAATTGATCTAATTTTTCAACCCAAGTATAGTTTTCAAGAGCGATACCGACGTTCTTTCGATAAGGATATTTTTCTTTGAATATAAAATGAACGTTTATGCATGTAGGCCGAAGGCATCTTACACATTGGTTATTCAGTAAGGCGACTAGCAACTTGATTTTCAATTTAGTGTGCGTTCTTGTCTACGGTAAGTCACCAATGTGAGACTAGAACTAGCAAAAGCAGCCTTTAGCAAAAAGGCCTTTATTTGCTGTGACTTCATCATGTAAGTGTCTCTGACCTTGCAGTATTATTATCACAATTCTTACTTCAACACATTCAAGGATTCCGGTATAATTATATAATTACCTCGATTAATTTTTCTTTGTAGGGGTGTTTCGTTGAGCCTCTCTTCTGGATAGTATATAGGTTTTCTCTGATTCCCGGAGCGGAGCTTATGAGCCTCCTTCAACTTGGAAAAAAATCCGTAACACAATTTTTGTCTGTATGTATGTCTGTGTACAGTTTGTTTCTTTGAGTGGACAAAGAAGGTTAAATGTTAGATAGCACCAATCTGCTTCCACCATTGAATGATGATTATAGGAATCAATGAATGGACTGGTGAAAATCTAAATTAAGAAGTGAACTGAATGGAACGTGTAATCAGCGGACGAAAGAGTGGCAGCTAAACTGGTTTCTGGCTCATTTGCCAGACTGAGTTATGCGGTACTGATGAAGGCAAATGAGCTAGAAACCGGTTTACCTGCTACTCTTTCGTCCGATGATGACATGTTCCATTCAGTTCACTTCTTGATTTAGATTTCCACCAGTCCATTCATTATTGTGGCCGTGAACATTTTCTCGGTAGATGATTATAGGTGGAACTTCCACAAGAATAAGTGTTTAATGCCCTGGTAGACACGGAGGACATGAAACTGTTATTGATGTACGCGGTCATACATTATTTTAATTATTATATCCCGACTCTACTAGATGTCTGTGAGACCCCTCATAAGCTCAGAGCTTGTGCGAGTTAGGAGATCCGGTTTTGTTCTGTTAGGCTTTGTTACTGTGTCCTTACGCCACCTGAGACAAATCACTGTTGATTGCTTAACCAACAGTGAATGGTGGAACCATACTCCAGGTATTAGCGGTTAAGAGGTAATCCAATTTGCTTCTAGGACGCCAAATATAATTCCAAATTTGATGTGATGTTAGTTAATCACCTCGACATGAATAACACGATCTTTGAGCTGTGGTTATCTATTTGCTTCAACTCAAGACTAAAACATTAAACCTTGAACATTTCAGTTTCCTGCATATACATACCTTCATAACCCCTTTCACTTGTGGAGCAGTTTATTTATCAATATGATACTCGCTTATGAACATTTGGAAATGAAAAGGCACTACTTCGTATGTGCTGTATGCTGTATTGTAAGATATATTTCCAATTACTTAGAGTTTCTTAAATATATTCGACTAACAAAATTTTCCTGTTCTAGGCTTTATTTAACATAAAATTCCTTACTACTTGACGTCCGTGATATTTGACTGCGAGTCTAAATCAATATCTGCGCTTGTATCACTAGGAGAACTGTATATCGAGAAATTGCTTTCCATGTTTCCTCTACGAGACCTATCACCATGCGATGTAACCCCTTCTTCTTTCGCGCTTTGAGTTAGGGAGCGTTCCATCATATCGAATAGACTCTCTGTCGTTTTTCTGCTATTTTCCGTTGCTTTTTTGTTATTATCGGCAATATTTTCATTGGAGTTGGAGGTTTTTAAGTGATCTCTTATAATGCTGATGCTCTTTGCTAAACTTGTTGTTGACATCCTGGAAGCTACACTGCATTCTAAGAGGGTAGTAAGTGACTTGAGGCAATGTCTGAGTTCGTTTTCGTGTATTTTTTTTTCCTTGTCCTTCTTTATGTAATCACTGGGAGACACAGAGAGGATTTGATCTATTTTCTCGTATTTTTCTTCTTCGACTGTAGTGGGAATCCAATTATAATCCGAGCTTTGCATTTCGGGTATTTTAGTTAATTTTTTCGCGGTATAATTGGGTGGAATTAGAGGAGAATGATTTTCGTAATATTTACGGAGATGGTGTTGAATCTTCACATGGGTATCTCCACTTTGAAGTGACATTCGTGAACTTGGCTCATCATCTGAAAACCAAATAAACACATGGAAAAACACATCAATAATTTATCTTTGGTTTCAAGAATGTGAGAATATTTGTAGTCTCAACATGAATGAAAGTTGAATGAATCACGAACATATGGTTTGTTTTGAAATCTACAGCTGCAGGTGAGATATTGTCTTCTACTTTATCTTTTAGTTTCTTTAATGGTTCTCGAAAGAAAGAAATTTTCTGTAATTTTTCTATTTTAAACAAGTTTGGCTAAAAGTTTCAACTTCTAGTTCAGGCGATATGCATTAATACCCGTAAAGTGTATCTATTATACCTAGATCTACCTGATCAAAGTTGGGATGGGTTAGTTATTGTAAGGTTTTTGAGTGCTCGTTCTACTTACACGAGGGCTATATCATTTCGTCACAATGTGTGTATTTTTCGAATTTTGGACCGAAAATGGTCTCAATCGACAAGGTTCGACTGACTGATGACGAATCCGTCGACAAATGCGAATCTGTCGGTCCGGTCGGCCGTATACACGATAACTCTCGAACGGAACGACCTAGAAACTTGAAATTCCCAGGGTAGGTTCGAATCTCGAATACCGCGGTTAAGTTCATTATTGGGCAAAATTCGACCAGGGGTTCCGAAAATATCCGTTCGAAATTTTGTTCTCCTGATTACTTCGAAACTACTGATTCGATCGAATGAAATTTTGCACTCAGATGGAGAATGACGTGTTCCAAGCTACATCAAAATTTTGTCTAGATCGCATGACCAGAACCATAGAAACCAAAGAAAATTATAACTTTCGAACGGAAAGGCCCAGGGACTTGAAATTTTCAGGATAGGTTCAGATCTTGAATGTCGCGGCCACTTTCATCAATGAGCAAAATTAGACTAGGGGTTCCGTAAATATGGTCGTTTGAAATTTTGTTTTCTTGATCATTTCACAACTACGTGTTCGATCGTGACGAAATTTTGTATTTTAATGGAAAATGATATATTCAAGCTGCGTTTTATCGCACGACCAGAACCATAGAAATCATAGAAAATTAAAACTTCCGAACGGAAAGGCCTATGGACTTGAAATTTCTAGGGTAGGTGTGGATCTGAAATGTCGCGTTCAAGTTCATCAATGAGCAAAATTAGACTTGGGGTGCCCTAATTATGGCCGTTCAAAATATTTTTTTCCTGATAATTTCGAAACTACTGATTGGATTGGAATGAAATTTCGCACATAGATGAAGAATAATGTATTCAAACTACGTGCGAAATTTTGTCCAGATAGCTTCATCAGCTTCACCATAGATACCGTAGAAAATTCTAGCGAATTATCGAAAAAAAAAAAAATTGGTCACCTAAAAGCACTGACGGTGAAGTCTGGAGTTTTGCGTTAGTTTGAAATGTTTTTTGACAGCTGTCAAAAATTTCTTCAAGGTGGATGAACGAGCGCTCAAAAGCTCCCGACTTCACGGCAGTGAAGCATTAAATAGCAGGGTTTTTATACATCCCTCTCAGTAGATAGTTTGATACTAACCAAAAACTGTACGGATATGCTATTAGAGTACTCATCATATCTGTCAGTCTCGAAACACTTCGAGAAATCCAGATATTATGTACTTTTAAGGATAGGCGAAACGATTGAGTATAATAATATCTTCATTTTTAATGTTATTGACATAAAAAAATATTTATGATTATTACTAAAAAAAATTTTGTTGCAGTGTGTCATGTTGGATTTTCCATTGGCCAGTAATTCCCTGAAACGAAAATGAGAAAAATGGTTCCCAAGAGGAAAGTTGTGTCAGAGGCCAATGTCATCAGTAAGCTATCGAGTCTTAAAAGAAGTGTTTAGCTCTAGCCTATACTAAAATGTTGGATGACGGTTAAGAATAAGTGTTATTAAGTGCAAAATTGGAAGAAGTCACCAGTTATATGTTGAACAATCTTACAGACTGAGCATATAGGTATGTACTATCATTTGTGCCAACAAATTCCTGTTTCGAAATCGTAAACATAAGGAACATTTCCAAAACAAAGAATTTGGATTGTAAATGCGGATGACATCTGGAAAGAAAATGATCGAATTTTAATATTTCTGCAAGCATGTACGGCCGCTCATCAAGGAAGGCATTGGACGAAAAGAAACGTAGATTCAGGTGCTTCAGTTTTTTGTATAAAAAAGTGGCCTTATTCGTACAATGCTGGGTGGTAAATCTGATCTCTGTATATTCGTATGAGTAATAAGATCTTTCAGCTATTATTAATAGTTATTAAAAGTTATTATAAAATTTCTTCTTGAATACCTACCCTCAATCGCGAACAAGATATCGATTTTATGGGTCGCGTTACTACGCATAGATTATGTGAGAGACTTGAAAGCGTGGATTGATAAAAGTGTCGCAAATGGTATTTAGAGTACAGACTACAGACATAGGAAATGGGAAATGTCCTCAACTTAAATGGATTGAATTTAAGATATCCTGAATTCGGCTTTTTTTGGTAATCTGACGAAAAAGTTATTTCCTTGATATAGGCGAAAAGAAATATCTACTCTCAGGAAACATTATTCGGCTATCAGTCGAGAGCGAAAAAGTCAAGATCAACAGTATAGGTGCTCCATAATATTTCAATAATAATGAACCAAAATTTAATAGGACTTTTCCATATAGCGTACTTTTCCGCACCGGCTATAGTAATCTAAATCATGTCTGTCCTTCGTCAAACAATACAAAATATTGACGAAAAGCACTGTCGTGAAGTCAGGAGCTTTTGAGCGCTCATTCATCCACCTTGTAGGTGTAGGTAGATTCGCATTCTCCAACCAATTGGAAAGATTTTGACTTAAAAAAAATTTCAAACTAAGGCGAAAATCCAGACTTCACGTCAGTGCTTTAGGTGACCATTTTTTTTCTCGATAATTCGCTAGAATTTTCTACGGTATCTATGGTCTTGGTGATGCGATCTGGATAAAATTTTCCACGTAGTTATTCTTCATCAATGTGCGGAATTTCATTCCAATCCAATAAATAGTTTCGAAATTTACAGGAAAAAAAGTTTTTTGGACGGCCATATTCACGGAACTCCTAGTCTCATTTTGCTCATTGATGAACGTGATCGCGAAATTCGCGATCCGAACCTACCCTAAAAAAATTCCAGTCCCTAGGCCTTTCCGTTCGAAAGTTATAATTTTCTATGGTTTCTATGGTTCTAGTCATGCGATCTGGATAAAATATAGCTCGAATATATCATTCTCCATTTAAATACAAAATTTCGTCACGATCAAATCCATAGTTTTGAAATGATCAAGAAAACTAAATTTCAACCGACCTTATTTACGGAATCCCTACTCTAATTTTGCTCATTGATAAACGTGACCGCAACATTCGAGATCCACACCTATCCTGAAAATTACATACATTATACATAAATTGGGGAGATCGAAAGTTGCAGGCGAATTGATATTAGAAATTGACTATTCTTTTCTTCATATACCTACCTACCAACTTTCAAATCATACGAATGCTTTTTCAACATCTATTACAGCATATTTTCGCTTTTTTCATACATATCATATCCTTCTCTGATGAAAATAATCCAAAAGTAGGTGAGTAATTTTTCAAAAAACGCAAAAACTCAAATAACTCGTAAAATGTTGATTTTTGGATATCAATAACCAATGTCAGCAAAGCAGTCATACTAACACGTCCTTCAAGGTTCACGTTGAATTTGAAAACAGCCTGTATAATAATGAAACACCCAGATGTCCGACATTTTTCAAAAGTTCTGAATTCTTTAGCGTATTATAGGTAGATCACACGTGATAACTTACCTCTCATAATCCGTTGTCTTCTTAATTTCGCTATTGATTTTTCTGTTATATGGGAGACAAGAGAATTAACTTCCACAATCAGTAATACATGTACTATACAGATTAGGGAGGTGATGAAACTTTCTATGGAAAAATTTGGCAGCGAATAAACATGCACCACGATGTTGTGTGCTAACATTTTCGTGATTGAATGGAAGAGTTCCTCCATTTTACAACAATTTTGACAAATTAGGACGGAAACTGTGACGGTCTCATTTGTTCGCAAGTAAACTTGACATTTTGTCATGAACATCAGAAAACCTTGATCCGTTTTCGGAAAGTTTAGCATTTTGTTGAATTCATCATAGACTAGGCGGGCGTTATAGTCACTCTAAAAAAATATAATTTTAGATTATTCTGGATAGATGCCATTCGAAAGATGAGACTCCAAAACGCTGTTCAAATCAAGTTTAGGTAAGAGCCCCAGACAGCTCCGGATATTCCTAGAATATGCCATGAATATTCGTTTTAGGATATTGGAACATTCTATGAATATCCGTTTTGGGTATTGGAACATTCTATGAATATCCGTAAGGTAGATCATAGGCATATTCATAGAATATTCCGTAAAGGATATTCCAGGAATATTCCGAATATTCATAGAATGTTCCCAGAATATTCTTTATGGAATATTCTCAGAATATGGCGAGATGGCGGAGTGACGTCAAATTTTTTTATTTCCATTGGGATTCGAACCCAGGATTCCACTTTGCGAGGCAGGGACGTTAACGAAGCGGTTAATCTAGGTCTTGGGTGTGAGTGAAGAAATGTTCCATAGAAGCGATCAGTTTAAGGTTATCATGATGCGGTTGAACGTCTGAATCCCATTAAACGTGAAAATTATTCCAAGTCCCATTCACGGTCATTTGATCCCTGTTGAACTCGAAAATTTTAACAAATCCCGTTGAAGGGTAAACATATACGTTGAAAACATAAAATTTTTTCAGGTCCCATTCAAGGTTATCAATCTTCAATGAAATTTTTTCAGGTAGTAGTATATAGCAAAGTATGTTCTAGACCAAATTTGAACTTGAGGTGTTCACGTAGACACCGTACATCGAAATATTCTATGAATATTCTATATTGAATATTCTAGGAATATTCTATATTGAATATTCATTTTGGAATATTCTTAGCATATTCATCTAGGAATATGCCTGGAATATTCGTACCGGAATATTCCAGGGATGTCCCAGAAAGAATATACAAATCGAAATATTCTATGAATATTCTAGGAATATTCTATATTGAATATTCATTTTGGAATATTCTTAGAATATTCTTTTAGGAATATGCCTAGAATATTCGTACCAGAATATTCCTGAAATATGCTATATGGGATATAGATATTCTAGGATAATCTAAGAATATTCCAAGAATATTCCGAATATACCCATCCCTTTTTGCATATTCAGGGAATATTCTAGGAATATCCGGTGCTGTCTGGGTATATTATCCGAATATGATGGTTTTTTACTGAAGGGCAATAAAATATACCCAGAGAACTAAAGATATGATATTCTGAATACAATTCATTCAACGTATCAGAGGGCATCGTTCAAAGTTAGAAGAACTGACAAGAATCTGTTTTCTGGCCTCAAAGTAACGAACCTTCTTGCCTAAGATATCATCAATCCAATTCCGAACAACCTCTGTGATCACATCCGATATCTGAACTTTCTTAGGAAAACATCGTGTCGGATAGTGGACGACCATTTATTTCGATCTTATCTACAAGATAGATACCAAATGACAGAATTCAATGGCAAGATCTCTTCGAAGAAAAGGTTTGAGCAGGGAGTGCCGCTAGGTTCTATATTGGGACAAATGGGGCCTATCCTTTTTCTAGTATATGTAGACGACCTGGTGTATAATGTGGAAGCAGATGAAACATTCCTTTTCGCCTCAACACCTCTTTTATCACCAAGGCACTGAGCTTGAATGAACTCACAGCAAAGTCAAAGTCCTCTGTGAAGAGTGCTGGATCCTGGTTCAGTCAGTGCAGTGCGAATAATCTGAAAGACAACCTAGAAAAATTATAAAAGCACTGCCTTGAAGTCAGGAGCTTTTGAGCGCTTGTTCATCCACCTTGTAGGTAGATTCGCATTTTCCAGTTTCAGAAACAAATTGAAAACATTTTTGACAGCTGTCCAAAAAAAATCCCAAACTAAGGCGAAACTCCAGACTTCACGTCAGTGCTCTAGCCAATTTTTTTTTTCGATAATTCGCTAGAATCTATATAATATATAATAATAATAATATTTATTCACAAAGTTATGGTCTTAGGAATGCGATCTGGAGAAAATTTGGCACCTAGTTTGAATACATTATTCTTCAGCTATGTGCAAAATTTCATTCCAATCCAATCAGTAGTTTCTAAATTATTAGGAAAAAAATATTTTGAACGGCCATATTCACGGAACCCCTAGCATAAATTTGCTCATTGATGAACGTGACCGCGACATTCGCGATCCAAATTGACCCAGAAAAATTCAAGTCCCTAGGCCTCTCCCTTCGAAAGTTACAATTTCCTATGGTTCTGGTCATGCGATCTGGACCAAATGTAGCTTTAATATATTATTCTCGATCAAAATACAAAATTATTTCGAATCCGTTTCGAAATTATCAAGAGAACTGAATTTCAAACGACCATATTTACGGAACCCCTAGTATAAATTCGCTCGTAGATAAACGTGAACACGACTTTCGACATCCACACCTATCCTGAAAATTTCAAGTCCCTAGTCGTTTCCGTTCAAAAGTTACAATTTTCTATGGTTTCTATGATTTTGGTCATGTGATCTGGACAAAATTCCACATGTAGCTTGAACACCTCATTTTCCATTAGAGTACAAAATTTCACCTCGATCGAATCTGTATTTTCAAAGTTATCAGGAGAACAAAATTTCAACGGCCATATTTACGGAACCCCTGTTGAAATTCTACCCATTAACGAACTCAACCGCGCCATTTGGAAACTGAACCCACACTCAAGTCTCTAGGTTGTTCCGTTCGAGAGTTATCGTGCTTACGTATGGCCGGACGGACAGACTTGAATTTTCCGAGGGATTCGTCATCAGTGAGTCGAACTCTATCGATTGAGACCATTTTCGGCTCAAAATTCGAAAAATACAGACATCGTGACGAAATGATAATAGCCCTCGTGTAAGTAGTACGAGCGCTCAAAAATGTCA
This sequence comes from Aphidecta obliterata, assembly GCA_963966015.1. Lineage (NCBI taxonomy): Eukaryota > Metazoa > Arthropoda > Insecta > Coleoptera > Coccinellidae > Aphidecta > Aphidecta obliterata. The sequence continues at coordinate 25,979,944 of OZ014427.1, read as the reverse complement.
ACAACAGTTGTTGGGGACGAAATGAAGATTAACGGGGATTGTTAATGTCATTGGGATAGCTGTCGATGGTAACCTCTGTTGGAAAGAACTCGTTGATCATTTATGTAGAAAGCTTTCAATAGGATAATTCGAAGGTGAGAAGAATGAAACAACTTTTTGGGGATAGAGAGGCGCTACTCACTTCTACTACGCCTAGTTTCACAGTTCTGCAATGTATGGTATCATACTGTGATTTTCGTCGTCGGAGGCTGGCAGCTAGGTATCGTCCGACGTTTAATTTTTCAAAGGTGGACTGTTCTCATTGGCTCTACCCCAGCGTGGGAGGAGGGACTGTTCTCTGGAATATATCCATAACGTGCTTCAAAGGAGACGGTTCTCTTCGGCCCTCTCCTCACTGCTGGAAATCATCCCCGTATTCCTGGGAAGTACCTCACATCACTGAATTCTTATATTATCAACATCTAAGGTTGAGGAGTTTTTAGTGCAGCATTTAACTTACTCAACTATGTCCAAACATCATATTAGATAATTCTCACATGTCGACCTGTTGCCGCCTATGAATATCTTTCACTTGTGGATCAACTGTATAAGTAAGAGATAAGTAGGAGGTTTTTGCCTAGACCACCAGGATTTTCCCCCTACCTTTTAGCACTCTGGAATGAACTTTTAATTTCCGTGTTTTGAGTGCTAAAAATATCTGTTTTGATTTTCTACCTTCCCTCCTAATGAATCAAGCGTAATTTGGGTTGTATAAACAACGTCCTTAAACCACTAAACGATCACGATCTTGGCCAAAGAATATTCTAGTTAATTAGAACTCGATTGAGGTGGAGTTCTAGTTCTTTGTTGCGTTCAGCAGAGAACTGTAATGCCGGTAATAGTTTTAACACATAAAAGAACAAAAGGGAAGAATTACGGATTGGGCAACATCTACTTTTAATCGTTTTAAATACCCGAGAGGTGAACAATAAACTAACGTATATATATATGTGTGTTTATATGGGAAAAGTGTGAAATATTTGTATCATTTTGAGTCATTTATGTATCGAAAGTGATACCTTTTGATGATACTTTATGGACAATTGTTTCAAATAAACTGTATAGGAGCTGAAAATTCAGCGGATTGTAAGAGGTAATGTGGGAATAAGATCACGAAAAAAGTGCTCTGTTCCTCAATGCCCATCATATAGTTCTTCTGAAATTTCTTCGCGTAAATTCCCGTTGAATCTCAAGGAAGTGAAAAAATGGCAGACAATCTTGATGATTGGGAAACATATCTCAAAGAATATGTTAGTTTACAGCCAGCACTTCCTGAAAGATGATTTTTTTTTATTGTAAGTTCAATAATTTTCTATAATATAGTGGTCATTTGCTATCACTTTCCCGTTCACCTTTATAATCAAAAATGTTCGAAGTGGTTATCTCGACTTTCACAGGCATTAATATTAATTCCGCAATCTTATAACAAATATTTGGTTTACTTGTTTTGGAAGACAGAAATGATTAATTGAATAATTTTGATCCCCTCTCGGCCCGACATTTTGTGATTTTCACCGCCATCTCGCGTTACGTGATTTCTCTATAACTCCCTTAATCGTCGCTTGATATGTAGACACAAAATTTCAGCAGAATAATATTTGATTAGCATAATATTTTAAGAAACATTTCATATTATCATCATCTTGAAAAAGAAGATGGTAGATAAGTCCACGCTATACTTGAAAGCACTGTTCAAACCATAAAATAGAATATTCTATACTCAAAGGTTCAAACAAAGAGTAAAAAATGTTACTCTTTGGTTCAAATGTCATAATAGTAAAAATCAAAGGAATTCAAATGCTTCAGAGGAAAAGAACAGGAACCGAAAAATTGGTATTTTTTTAGCAAAAAAAATATCAGAATGGAAATAAGTTGCATTATTTGTAGTGATCTATTCACACATAATTCTGAGATGGTTTTAAACCAATGTGGTCATATGTTTCATTACAGTTGTCTCATGCAATGGTTAGAAAGGTAAAACTTGTTTAAATTTGAATTTAAAAGGCAGTGATTCAAGAAGTGATATTTATTTTCCAGATCAAAAACATGCCCTCAGTGCCGTTGTAAAGCTACGGAAAAATCACTTCATAGAGTGTTCTTCAATTTTGTAAATACTGAACATATTACAGATGATGTAGGTACACTTCAAGCTAAATTAGACAGTGCCAACTTCAAGGTCCAAAGGCTCGATAGAGATTTGAAGCAGAAAACTGAAACGGCGGATTCTAAGGAAGCACAAAATATTCAATTGAAAGAGCTGGTTTCTAGTTTGGAAAAAAAAATTAGGTATGAAATCCAAATTAATACTGTTGACAGTCAAAATGTTTTGATTTTTTTTTTTAGATCATATGAATCTGCAATAAATGCCTTAAAAGAAAAAGCAAGTGTGTATAAAATGAGAGCAGCTGATACTGATAGGCTGCAGTCCGAAATTTTGAATTTGAAATCTGCATTGAAAGATATGGAAAAAGTACAAACTGCAATTAATGGCACTAGGGCTGAAGTGACCGAAATATTGCGAAATGAAACAAATATAGAATCCTTAGCACTATTATCGGCAACATTAAAAAAGTTGATACTTATGATATGAGTTCATTTCTATTTTAACTGGCATTGACTTTTATTTCAGATCGTTGATTGATAAAGAACACAAATCAAATGTAATGCAAAATCGATTCAAGCATTCACAAAATGAACTAATGAAATATAAAAGAGAGTGTAATAATTTTGAATCAATAACTACTGATCTCAGGTATATATTACTTCTAGATTCTGTAAACTGATACTAACTAATAACATCTTATCAATTATTAGGATCACTTGAGAAAACCTACATTCAGTGCTGAGAAGTTGATCATTAAGATTGGGTAATCGTAACTTTTAAAAAATTTTTTAGGAAGGAATTAGAAGCATGTAAAAAGTCTTGGGAAGAGGAAAAAAAATACCTCAAAGGAAAAATTGAAGAACTTGATGATTTGTTGGAAGGACAGAAAAGTGGAACTCCGAAGAATAAGGATAATAGTGTACATAGAATATTAACAGAAAGTCCTGCACCCTTGCCTACAAGAAGATTAGATTTAATGAAACAAATTGGTAACCCAGAAACTAAGGCTTCTCCATCTGTGGTAAATATAAAAGGACTAAAGAAGAGAAATCTAAATCATTTTCCTTTTTTTTGTAGGCTGAAAATGTTATGAATATATTGGAGTCAGATTCACCATATTTGAATACAAAAACAAACTATTCTTCAATTTTCACTGCAAGATATTCAACAAACCTCAACACAAAAAAGGTACTTTTTTTATCTTACCATCTGAAGCTTTGCATTTTCAATCACAAATATATAAAATAGAAGGTACTTCAGACAAAACTTAGTACTTGTATTGGGAAAACTCTATATTCTTGATTGTATAATTCACTTTGTTAGCATTATTGTACATCTACATGAAATAACTTTTTTTGGTGTAAAACTAACACCAATTTCCATTGACTTAAGTTTGCTGAGAAAAATGTAGAAAAAGGTTCTATAGCTGTAAAAATTTGTTTTCAGTCAATATTCAAACCTCAGACTACATCATCACTTATGTCAAGACCATCTACCACAGAAACTGTCTACACAGGATTGGGTGGACAAGTCAACGAAGATTTTTCGAAATTTCCTGATAAAAAATCTGTCATGACAGGACTCAAGAGGACAAAAACGTCTTCTGCAGTTCCTTCAAGTAAATTTAGGAAGTTAGCACCACTAGCATCAAAAAAAATTACGGACTATACAAAGTAATTAATTTATTCATATATCATTTAATCGTCATAATTATATTTCTTCTATTTACAATTGCCTTTTTTTATGGGCCTGAACCTCAAGAACTAGAAGTGGTTATTTAAAAATAATTAAATGCACTGAAGTGTAGTCAGGAACTTTTGAGCGCTCGTTCATCCACCTTCTATTGAAAAAATTATGACAGCTATTTCTATGGTTCTGGTCAAGCGATCTGGACAAAATTTTGCACTCCATCTGAGTGCAAAATTTCATTTCAATCGAATCAGTAGTTTCGAAGTAATCAGGACATCAAAATTTCGAAGGGCCATATTTACGGAAACCCTTGTGGAATTCTGCCCATTGAAGAACTTAACTGCGTCATTCGGAAACAGCCTAGACTTTAAATTTCCAATTTCTGGGTCGTTCCGTTCGAGAGTTATCGTGTATACGGCAGGACAGACTTGAATTTTTCGAGGGATTCGTCCTCAGTGTGTCGAACCTTGTCGATTGAGACTATTTCCGTCTCAAAATTCGAAAAATACAGACATCGTGACGAAATGATATAGCCCTCGTGTAAGTAGAACGAGCGCTCAAATACAAGAGAACAAATATATTAATTCAATTTTGAATTTGAGCCGAGAATGCTATTGAACGATAAGGTTGGACTCGCTGCTCGGATTCGTGCTCAAATTCAGTTCTGGCCATCCAGTTGTCTGTAAACGTGATAACTTTCGAAAGAAAAGGCCTAGGTTGTTGAAATTTTCGGGGTTCGTTCGAGGTCTGAATGTACCGGTGCAGTTTGTTAATAGCCATCTCAATAATTAATACTGATCCGATCTAATTGAAACTTTGTAATTAGTTATAAGATAATGGCACAAAGGTTCATGTGAAATTTCGCGAAGGTCGTAACTCCAGGTTTAATAAAAAATCTCTTTTGAAACTTCGGTATCTCAAAAAATATTCGCCATATCTTGCTGAAATTGGATTTCGTTAGGGTAACCCTATGGCATAAATCCCACCGCGCCCCCGACTGTTCTCTTGTGGTCCCCTTAAAGCTTGCAATGTCCACTAGTCTTTCTGTCTTTATTGTTAGGTCTGTTGTAGCCTTGGACAGTGATCCTTTGGAATCTCAACTGTGTTCAGCTTTTTCCTACCAGCCTCGTCTGCTTATCTACCTATTCTTATTAGTTTGTTTGATTACTGCTTTTGCCAAATTGGTTCTCTCATTCGCCTGATACCATACCCATAATAGGCAGTAACTTCTTGAAAAAATTTCAACATTATGGGACATTACAAAAAAAATTTAAAATGCCTCTTATGAGAGCAAATAAATAACTGATATCAGGTGAAAATGAAGAACATTTAATAACAAATAATTCTAGAATAAGGGTACAATTCAAAAATTGATTTTGTTGGGAAATTGTATTAGAAGTTTTTCTTCCATACTTTTGTGTACTTACTCAATTTAATATGTTGAACATTCCTAATTACCTACTACAGTAATCCATTTGAAAATTATAACCCTAGCACCCAATAATCGATTAATGCAACTTTTCCCCTGAAGTAGTGGAATATTTGAAATGTTACTTTTTTTATGAAGCACTTATGTGGCGCTGAGGTGAACTAGAGTTATTCAGATATTGCACGTACCAAATGGGTTACTTCCAGAGTTCAATACCGTTACTGACACAAAATGGACCTTTTTTGAATTGTCTCCTTATTCTAAGACGGGTGCGATATAGGAAATAAAACTCTTTAATCACTTAATTAATTTAATGTCGCATAACTGATAAAACAACCTATTTAGTGCCTTTAGCTTCTCTTGATGCTTTGCGTTCAGCAGCACGCTTCAACTGTTGTTTCGTGCTCAGATTATGTTTCTTGGAAAACTTTTGATTTTTCAAAAACTTAGCATCCATCTGAAAAAAAAACAGTATGTTGAAATTAAATCTGTTTTTAACTAATGATCTGAAATGATCTTGAGATCAAAAATTCATTTCTTCTGTATAGAAAAATGAGTGTAGTTCATTTGCTACTGCATAGAATTATCATTCCAAAAATAAGTTACGATCTACTAATGAACAGTGATAAAAACTGACAATGTTAATTTAGTCTCTGAGAATAATTCTATACAATTCCATTTCTTACGGAAATGTATCAAACAAGACCTGAGGTAGGACATAAAGTATAACCAAAAATCAATTTGGCATTTCAGGAAAACACAATATGGAAATAGTCAATATAGACCAAGATCATGAAAATGCCTGAAGGTATCAGTCTGTATCAAGTGAGCTTGATTGATAATGCTGATTAAAGAGGTACACAAATTTAAATTACTCAAAATGAACTTACCCCTAACGTTGATTCATGCCTATATTGTGTAGGTTTCTTGATACCATTTCTATGAGCTTTCCTGTCTGAAAAGAATGTGAATAATTTTATTCCAAGCTAAACACTGAAAATTTATCGCAGATTAATGAAAAGAAATTACTTACTTTGGTTGTGATTGGTATGATTTTTTGACTTTGCCATCTTATATCTGTTCCGTCAACTGAAAAAAAAATAAAAAAATCTTCAATAGTTCATATAACCAAAGACTCAACAATATTTGGAGTAAATGCTAACAACAAAAATGTTTTTTTTGAGGTATTAGGGCATTCCTAAAAAACTCGAGTGATTACCTTAATTTTCGGTGATAATAATAAGCCAATATTTCGATACCCGATCGTCAGAGTAAAGAGCTTTCCAAAGAACATAACCTCGTTCTACTGTTTGGTCATAAAAAAGCGTATCTTTTTCTTACTAATGATGGAATCAATTAGTCAATAAATTGAACTGATATTATAAAAATCTATATTTCTTTATATTATGTGAGGTTTCTGAAATAAATGGTTATTTCTTATTTCATCATTGTATAATTTCTTCAAACGTTTAGAAGTAAGTATACCATTTATGAATCTGGTTACACGGAAAAATTGAAAACCTAAAACCTAACCTTAATGATTAATAATTTTATGTTGAGCTTGAGCTGTCAAGTGAGAACTTTAAGAGGATAAAAAAATTTTTGTACTTATATACATTTCGCTTATCTGAAATAAAAGTTGTGGATTAATATTACTGTGATAGATAGACTTTCGATACATGTAATTTTCTATCTTGATAATTTTTTGGATAAAAAAAATGTAGTTTGATGTGATTTCAATTTGGTATGGAATATCCATTACAGGAATTTAACGATAGAGAACAAGAAACAGATTTTTTATTGGGACATTCAAAAAACCATGAAGGTGAAATGGAGTCTTTGTTAAGAAATAACCGATCAAGAACAGGGAGATCATGGGGTAGCCGATGTTGTGGGTGAGTTTTAATAGATGAATCGTTGGAAGATAACGCTGAGGCAAATGCAATACTTAATGATGGTCAAGAATGAAAAAACTGAGGCTGAAATCTGAATATACCACTTTTTATTATTTTAAGAATCCATATAAATTTAAGTACATATAACTATCTGTTCTGATATAATTGAAGGTTGAATTATATCGAAGGAGGTTTTTTTGCTGTCTTTGCATGAAATTTATATTTTAAACTCTTTCAACAATCTCATGTTGGTGTTGGTGTTGATTTGTAGTTGAGTGGAGTGTATCCTCACACTAATCAATACTTCACTACACTTCTCACACCTCGTCAAAATCAAGTGTTACACCTGAAATCATTGTGCAACGGAGTTAGGGTCAAACGTTTAACACTGGTGTACAATATTGCAGTTAATGAAAGTACAGCAAACAGACCTTGTAGCTACCAAGAACTCTGAAAATTTAAAAGAAGATGATATTATTATAATAAGATTCCGCTTCAGTGTTTGTTGAATTGCTTATGCCATTTAACTTATCAACTTAGCCTGAAAAAGTAAAGTACTACTTAAGACTGTTGGACCTCATGTTGAAAAATCCATAATTTGGAGGAATTTGTCTTAAAACACTTCTGATAATTTTGTAATGCGCATGTTTAATCAGAGTTACATAAAGTTAATGACACGATGTTTATTGTGGGTGTCTCAGATGACCTAACAACACATTTACTACCTAATCAGAACTCAACAGGATCTATACATGTACAGTAACCATTATTCTGAAGAATAACCGTCTCGGCTGATAAAAAGGTTGAAAAATCGGATCTCATATCTCACATAAGTTCTAAGCTTCTGAGGAATCTCAGAGAGGGGAACATCATCAAGACATGTAAATTATGTGATTGATCTTTTTTTGAGCGCTCGTTCTACTTACATGGGGGCTATATCATTTCGTCACGATGTCTGTATTTTTCGAATTTTGAGCCGAAAGCACGATAACTTTCGAACGGAACGACCCAGAGATTTTCAGTGTGGGTTCTGTTTCCGAAAGCCGCAGTTAAGTTGGTTAAACGGGCAGAATTCCAGCAGGGGTTCTGTAATTATGGCCGTTCAAAATTTTGTTCTCCTGATTACTTCGAAACTACTTATTGGATCGAGATGTTAATTTGCAATCAGATGGAGAATGACGTATTCAAGCTACATGCAGAATTTTTTCCAGATCGTATGACCAGAACCATAGAAACCATAGAAAATTATAACTTTCGAGCGGAAAGGCCTAGGGACTTGAAATTTTCAGGATAGGTGTGGATCTCGAATGTCGGGGTCACGTTTATCAATGAACAAAATTATACTAGGGGTTCAGTAAATATGGCCGTTGAAAATATTTTTTCACTGATAATTTGGAAACTGCTGACTCGAGCGGAATGAAATTTCGCAAATAGATGAAGAATAATGTATTTAAACTACGTCCGAAATTTTGTCTAGATCGCATCACCAAGACCACACTAACCGTAGAAGATTCTAGAGAATTATCGAAATAAAAATCCTTATATTCCTGTAACAGCTGATTCGGCATAATTGACAAAGAGCCGCTGTCATTTTTTCGACAGCTGTCAAAAATTTCTCCAATAAAAGGTGGATGAACGAGCGGTCAAAAGCTCCTGACTACACGTTTTTTATAATTTTTTTATTTGATCGCTCGATTGAATTGTGGAAATCAATTTGTTGCGTCTGAAATGCGCAATCTCGATGCAAAAATCATAGATTTAGATTTTTTATCTATGGCAAAAATATTGCATTCGCTTCATGGCTGTTTGTATTCCTTGTATAATATAAATATCACACTGATAAACAAGTAATATTGAAATTCGAAGATTATTTTGCACTTCATGCTCTCACTTATTGCTGTTTATCCAAAAAAAGCAAGTTTTATGTTGTCATAAAATCTGACATCTGTCAGTGTAAAAATATGATTCATACGTTCTGAAAGCACTGTTATTATTGTTGAAAACAAAACATTTTGCACGGAACTGAATTGATTTCGTCCTAAAACTTTAAATGGTTTGATATTTATCACTCTTTAAGTCTTATTTTCCGATGGAAATGATTTTACGTGAATAGATATTAATATATTCTTGACAATGGAAAACGCAGATTCTCTGAGCACTATTGCAAAATCTTCTAGAGAGAACATTCCTCTGATCTTGAAATCATCTAACAAATCGATCTGGAGGTATAAGGCCTTCTCCTCATCTATGTTCTGTTATTAATGAGTTTTTATTTCAGCTGTTTTTGTTCCATTTTCAAAAGATGCTGCGGTCCAAGAGAATTGAGGTCTCGCACTATTTTGCTGGGCAAACCCACACAAGGACAGTTTCCAGCCAACACTATAAGGAATCAAAAATACAACTTCATTACTTTCTTGCCTCTTGTTTTATTTCAGCAATTCAAATTTTTTTTGAATTTATACTTTTTACTGATGGCACTTAGTCAGTTTGTTCCTGATATTAGAATTGGATATTTATATACGTATTGGGGACCATTGGTAAGGAATGAATGCATTTATATAAACAATTTTCTAATCAAATAATTTCAGTGCTTCGTTCTACTAGTTACTATTTGTCGTGAAGCTGTTGATGATTTGCGACGACATAGAAGAGATCAAGAAGTAAATAACCAGAAATGTAAAAGGCTTTTAAATGACAGAAATAAGCTTTTTGAAATTGTACCAGCATCAAAGTTGAAGGTTTTTAATTCATCACTGTATTTGTATTGTTTATTTATTTCTCATTATTTAAGGTTGGAGATATAATAATGGTAGATAAGGATGAGAGAGTTCCAGCTGATTTGATTCTCCTTCGTACTACAGAGAAAAGTGGAGCAGTTTTTATTCGTACAGATCAATTAGATGGAGAAACTGATTGGAAGTTAAGGTTAGCAGTACCTCAGACTCAGAAACTAGGTGCTGATCATCAATTATTTGAAATGGATGCTAGTATTTACGCAGAGAAACCTCAGAGAGATATACACTCGTTTATAGGAACCTTCACAAGGGTAATCATAGGATTGTTAACTTGGCTATTTTCATATTCAATATTTCATTTTTAGTTGGATTCCCAAAATTCTGATGAAAGTTTGGACCTTGAAAACACTTTATGGACTAATTGTGTAATAGCATCTGGACAAGCACTTGGAGTTGTTATTTATACAGGTGAAAACTCATCTTTGATGAGTTGAAACAATTCTTAATCTTTTCTTTTATGTTAGGTCCAGAAACAAGATCTGTCATGAACAATTCGCAACCCCGTTCTAAGGTAGGCCAATTGGACCTTGAAATTAACACCATCACTAAACTTCTCTTTGTGGCGGTAATTGGTCTGGCTCTAATTATGATGGCTCTTAAAGGATTCAGCGGACCCTGGTATAGATACATGTTTCGATTTGTTTTACTTTTCTCGTATATCATACCAATTAGGTGAGTTGAATTTTCATTTTGCCACATTTTCATCGAAATTATGTTGAATTTTTCTGTTAGGACAAAAAGAAAATTTATTTGTCTTTCACGTCCATTCAAAGAAAGAGAAAAAGAGCCATTTCTATTAAACTATGCTTGAAAATGTAATATTTTGATAACTTAACATGCTTTTGTGTTTATGTAATTTTGAACTAGTGCCTGAAGTGAAATATGCATAACTTATTTAGAATTCAAGGTCTTCAATTGTTTCTTTATCATTGTTGACCTACTAAAAGAAGAGAAATGTTATTACTGCACATAACATTTGAGGAGGCAGTGTCATAACGAACTTGATAGAAAAATATCAAATCAGTTTTATTTTTCAATTATCTGCTGAAATTAGAACAACCAATAGCAATTCAATTTTGAGTCGATACTTATTCATTTATTGGTTCTATACCTTAAATAAGGATATTTCTCTCTATAAGCCATCAGTCTTAATAATCTGATAAACTTATATGACTGTATAGCTAGAATAGTACAGGCAATGGCAGTTCCATGTTGCCAAAAATTCTGTTTTCTGTTTTATTATAGTTTCCTATGTTTTTTTGTAGCAAGAACCAACACTGGCATTTTCTTAAGCAGACTGAATTTGGCATGATTTAAACTGAAACGCACTTCTGAATTAGAACTTGCAAAACACTTCCAATGAAAATTGTTTAAATAAGATGTGTTGAGTAGTTCTCGAGATATTTTCGGGTTAGAAGTAATTACGACGGAACCCTTTACGTACTTGGCAACTTTTTGCAAAGAGAGGCCGTTTTTTGAAATCTTCCTGGTGCGCTATTCTTGACCGTTCGAAGTATACAAGTTCGTTTGCTTAACACAAAAGTTTGAATGGTACTAGCAACCATTCGTACTCATGCGCCCCTGGGCTTTCGAACATTGATGTAAAATCATTTTTATAGGAAAGGACCTTAGATTATCATGTTGAGTCGGGAATGAAATATTTCTATTGTACACTAAACATTTCCGAAATGGAATGTACCATTTAGGACCCAATTCAAAAGAGGGTTTCTATCTTTTATAGTTTGAGGGTGAACCTTGACATGGGAAAATCATACTACTCCTATGCTATTGGAAAGGATCCTGCTATGAAAGGAACTGCGGTTCGGTGTACTACAATTCCAGAAGAGTTAGGTAGGATTTCCTATTTACTCTCTGATAAAACAGGAACATTGACTCAGAATTCTATGGTACTGAAGAGGATCCATCTTGGTACTGTGAGCTATGCAGCTGACACATTTGATGATGTAAGTGTTTTTTTTTTCAATTTCCTGCATTGGTTTTCATTTGCTTAAAAAATTTATTAATTATTCAGATAAATTCAACTGTGTTGTAAACCACTTGTAATAATCGACCCATGTAATGGTACGGAACTAACCAATCAGAAGGTTCAAAGGAATTTGAGCATTGAAGAGGTGTTTCTCGAACATCTTCAATTCTTTTGTCGCAAATACAATTATGAATAACTCCCCTATTTGTCCTTGGTTCTGGTTCAAACTTTTTCCTGATTATAGTTGATTAAAAATAATTAGAATAATGCACTGCCACAAACATACCTGAGTCGATTCATTTTGCAACTACACTATTTTTTCAGATCAGCATGATATTGAAGAGTGCCTATTCTTCGACAGAAAGTACCACTAATACAATGGGGAGCAAATTCAGGAGAATGGAGAATACCAGGGTGGTAGATGCAGTGCAAGCGCTTGCATTGTGCCATAATGTTACGCCAGTTTATGAGACAAATGTTGAAGGGGATGAGGAGACTAGTGATTTGAGTGAGTACAATTCTGCATCAATGATGAAAAATATGTAGTACTTTGTAATTTTTGAGAGGTGATGATAGATGAAGTATGCTGCTAAATTTTTTCAACAAACACAATCGAGTCATTTATTTTGTCAATAAATTTCCAATTTTTGAAAAATCGACTTCAGAATTTGAATTATTAATCTCGTTTGAGAGATATTAATAAAACCTTGAAGTATAAAAGCTTCGTCCAACTTTCATACCACATTTTGAAGAACAACAGATGGCCATTTCTTCATTATTAAAAATTTTGTTTGAGAATTTGTTGTTTTTCAAGGATGTGGCCCTTGTGATACGGGTATCAATTAAACCCAATGATTGAAAAAGTATTGAACTTCAAAACGCATTTACAGCAATTGAGTGAAGTCTCAATAACCAACTGCAGTTATTAATTATTTTGAATAGGAACTCTGGATATTTGACTGCTTATACATAAAATGTAGCAACATTTATTTATCAAATATAATGGCAATATGATGGAATGATATAACATAATAAATTAAGCTGGGTCCATTTTTATATATATAATAATACACATGAACATATAAATGTAACACAACTAACCATTTTTCACAATGTTCTTGAAATACATCAAAATTGCCAATATAACTCTCCGCACCAAATCAACGATGATATTATAATATCACAACATAAATATCGTCAGATATCCAAAACAATAAAATTATGAGCAAACTTTTTATTTGGGGCCCCTGTGGGAAGGTCCAGGGAAGAAGCCAGTGGGAGAGAATTTGAAGCAAAATTCTTCGGCCCCCGATCCTTGTGCTCATTTGCCTCTATACCGTCGACAGCCCTGATTATAGATGCTCTTTTCTTCAACTCATGTAAAGAAAGCATGAATAGGTTTACCAAGGTGGCCACTTCCGTCTCCTCTCAAGCAATAACTTTGACGTCTCTGCCTTCTTCCTTCCTTTCTTTATTCAATTGAGCTGCTCTGAAGATTGAAGGTTACATGGACACCGGGATCCCTAATTTTCACCTCTACGCCCATGCTCCAATCTGAAATCCATCTGCGAAGAATCCTTATAATCCTTTCAACAGTTCTTCAACCAATCATTCGCCCCATTTTTGATCACATTGTTTTTAATTAATTATATATTGCAGGTCTTTCATTTAAGAATATCTCAAATAATGCCTCTTGCACTTTTTATAATTGCTGAGATAATGTCTTGCTCCAGGTAATTCTCAGCCATTTATGCTCTTATGCGCTTCACCTCCAATATAAATAGGTATAGTAGACCAATGACAGAAGACTATAACTTCATGAGCTACTGCTAAGTGTCGAGACTCCTGTTACTGTCATTTTTAACAACGCAGTCGAGCACCTACGTTTTCGTATTAGTATTATTCCTGATTCCAGAAAAAATTTATGGTTCAAGTAAATTTTTTCTTGAAGGTTCTGTGATAACCGAAGTTGAAGCAGATCAACACATGCGTTCTTCCGATAACGACAATGTCATTTATCAGGCTTCCAGTCCAGACGAAATAGCATTGGTTAATTGGACCAGAGGTGTGGGGCTGACATTGAATAACCGAGACTTGACTTCAATCCAACTTCAAGCACCTGATGGGAGGTTTTTGAATTACTCTATTCTCCAAGTGTTTCCGTTTACTAGTGAAACTAAAAGAATGGGTATAATAGTCAAGGTATGTAATTGTAATACTCCTAACCACAAGATTTGATCGAAAAGAAGTTGTTTCTGGAAGAGTGAAATGCCTGCTTAGAAAAAAACTGTTGTTGGAAATAATGGAAACAGAAAAAAATTATAATCATGCTTATTTATGTGAGGCAATTTCTTTTCCGCTAAGCTGTAGGCGGTGATATTTTCGTAAAAAAATTTCGATTTTCCAGTCGACCAAAAATCGATTACGTGATCTAATTTTTGTATCTCTGGAAAAGGGGCGCATTATTTTTCCTCAACCTATAAATACTGTTCTATGTCTATTGTTCTATACTTATTCAATTCTCAATGATGCTTCCATTGTCGAAAAATATATAATTTGAACGATTATTGCGGAACTAGCGGAACAAGAATAGCTCTCGTATTTGAAATAATCATTACCGCTTATGTTTGAATTATTTAGGAGATTTCATGATGTGTATCAGTAAACAAGGAAACATTTAAATTTAGCAAGTCAAGAATTTTATTGTAATTTCATCTACAGGATTTGCAAACTGGAATGATCTACTTTTACCTAAAAGGAGCAGATGTTGTCATGACTTCAATTGTACAATACACTGATTGGCTAGAAGAAGAAGTAGGAAACATGGCAAGGGATGGCTTGAGAACTTTGGTTGTAGCGAAGAAAACCTTAACAGAAGAACAATATAGAGACTTTGAAGTGAGTATGCAACAAATTGAACATATATATAGTTTCAATTCAAAACTTTCTTCCTTTTCGATGAATTTGAATATTTGTAGGAGATATAGAACTATAATCACTATCACTATAATCACTGAAACATTTTGGTTTATTATCTCCATTCACCTTTGGAATATAACTCCTGAACTAAGTTCTAGGCCCCCCCTCAAGTTTTCGGAATTTTCTTTTTCGGTAGTGCAGAATCTGAAAATCAAATAAATAACCGTCTGTTCACCTTCCAGAGCTTTCCTCAGAAACTATCAGAGCTAACAGCATTATATTTGAAAGTGCGATTGAGTTGCAATTACAATTTACGCGTTCTACAAACATTGTAAAGTGTCACTTTTTTCCACCGAGTGCGAAAAAGTAATGATTTCAAATTTGGATTCTCATTTTTATGACTTAGAAAGATGACACCTTTTGATTAATAACAATTTAATTTTTTGTGTAGTTCTTTGTTCAGAACTCAACTTGTGAGTTTTTGTATTTTCCTTATTTCTAAAACGGTATCGATGGAGTTGAATATTTTGAATTATGTTAGAAAATTTGGCATATCGTCGGCCTAATTCGTTTACCTGCTAAGTCCATTTTTTAATCAATTTTACTTTTTGAGCTGGTCATAAAGTTTAGACGATTACCTACCTTATGGCATAAGAAATAAGGTCGATATCAATATAACTAGAATTATTATAGGAACCAAAGGGATTTTCAGAATCTTTATATGTAAAATAGAAAAGATATCTTTCAGTTTTTTCTCTCTCTCCTGTAAACTATGCAGAAATGGACTAAGCAGGTTAACGAATTAGGACGACATGAAACATTGAATGGGAAGAATAAAAGCAAGAAACGTGAAAATAATGAACTTTTGGGTAAAAATTATTTAAATTTATTTCAGCAACGTTACAATGCCGCTCGTCTTTCAGTTTCTGATAGAATGAGTAGGGTGTCACAGGTTATAGAATCTTTAGAAAGAGAGATGGAACTTCTTTGTGTAACTGGAGTTGAAGATAAACTACAGGATAACGTGAGACCCACCTTGGAGCTTCTAAGAAATGCTGGAATTAAGATTTGGATGCTCACTGGTGATAAATTAGAAACCGCTTGTTGTATCGCTAAAAGCTCCAGGCTGGTATCAAAATCACAAGGTGAATAAGTATACTGAATTACTGCATTCTCAGTGAATACAAGAAGTTTTAGTTTTTAATCAATTTTTGCGCGCTTGTTTTTATGGACAAGACCCAAATGTCCGTAATTTGTTTAAGTATGCCTTACAGATGTAGAATTCATGATCAAATTCAATGTTGTTAGTCCTTAACTTTCGAAAAAAAAGGCCTAGTATGTTTTGAAATTCTCAGGGTACATTGAAGCTCTGAATGCACCGGGTAAGTTCATTAATAGGCGGAATCCGCCTAAGGGTTCCGTAGATATAGCCATCTGAATATTTTTTACAAGAATTCGAAAAATACCGATCTGATCGTATTGAAACTTCAAGGTCTGTTGTAAGGTAACGACCCAAGGGTGCATGAGAAAATAACGTAAAAAGCAGTAAAACATGTTCAAAAATTATTTTTATAGCTTCGGTATCTCAGAAACTATACGACATATTATCCTGCTAAAATTTTGTATATACATATAAGAGATGGATAAAATGAGTTATGTAAAAGCTCCGCATAAAGTGAAAAATTGAGTTTTTCTGATCTGGTATTGATAATATTTGATATTCAGTGATTCCATCTGTTGGAGTTTATGAAAATGAAAGGAATGTATTTGTCACTTTGACGTTGTTGGTTCGGTTCATGATATGTATTTGTTTTCGCTACAGTGTCACCTCATGACAAATGATCATAAATCGCTGTGGCGACTTCACAACAGTGCTTTTAAAATTTGTTGTTTATTCAGGATTGCATATATTAAAGAGAGTCGTCACAAGAACTGATGCTCACTTGGAATTGAATGCCTTCAGGAGAAAACAGGGATGTGCCCTGGTCATAAGTGGGGAGAGCTTGGATGTTTGTTTGTCATATTACCAACAAGAATTCATGGAGTTGGCAACTGCTGCACCAGCTGTTGTGTGCTGTCGATGTTCCCCTACACAGAAAGCCGAAGTTGTAAGTCATATCATATTGCCAATTCATATTTTCGAAATAGTTCAAATAAAACTTATTCATGTATTAATTTTGTCAACAATCTACATATTTGATTTTTCAATTCTTAAAAAATAATCAGTACAAAGAAATCCTTTGGGAATTGTATGTTGGCCTTCTATGAATCGTTGTTGGTTTGAAATTTTGATTAACTTTTCGAAGTACTGTTCATAACTATTCATCATATCATAGTTCGAACCCTTGTTAATACTGGCCAATTCTTGTGAAATGGAAATCTGGGAATTGGAAGCGACAGCTCATACGTATGATATGTATTTGGTCTTGGCACAGTATCTCCTTATGACAAATGATCATAAATCGCTGTGGCGATGAATTGAAACAAGTGCGCAGCAGCTCCTGACTTCAAGTCGATGCTTCTCAAATTTTAATTAATGGAAACTTCTCATGGCTCATTCTTTATAAGGCAATTGACTTTATGTTGATAAAATGATTCAGTGCAATACTAACAATAGCTTTTAACAGATTGTTAGTCACTGCGTTCTGAATTTCTCCTTGAAAGGGGCGCGTACTCATGGATCTTGAATATAACTTTCTGGAAGTTCAAGTAGATGTCGCTCTAAAACGCCTTTATATACAATCTCTTTACTAACTCCAAATAATTAGCTTGATCATGTACCAAGGCTCCGGTTATAAGCAGAAAAGAGTTACCTAATGAATAGTGTGTATTGATCTTGAACAAGTGAATTTATTTTTACAACGAAATTCTTTTCTTTCTTTTTTTGAAAGGGTCTTCATGAGTATTTGAAACCATGAATGAGAATAAAATTACATATAACTTTTCAAAAATGGTCCGCTCTTGACAAATGGTTCAAAAAAACACAAAATCATTCAATCTGACCACGATAAAAGACTGTCATATTAATAAATAATAACATTTAAGTGCCAATATCAAATTATGGAAAATATTCAGGTGCAGCTGATTCAGAAACACACTGGCAAGAGAACTGCAGCTGTAGGTGATGGCGGTAACGATGTGAGCATGATCCAGCAGGCAGATGCTGGTATTGGCATTGAAGGAAGAGAAGGAAAACAAGCAAGTCTTGCTGGCGACTTCAGCATACCACAATTTTCACTCCTCTCCCGTCTTTTACTGGTACATGGCAGGAGATCCTATAAACGATCTGCTTCTCTTGCTCAGTTTGTCATACACAGAGGATTGATAATATCTACCATGCAAGCTGTGTTCAGCACAGTTTTCTACTTAAGTTCTGTATCATTGTATCAAGGATTCCTTATGGTTGGATATGCAACAGTGTACACCATGTTTCCGGTAAGCAAAAATTCATAGGTTAAGAAAATTGATTTTGAAATATTAGGTAATTCCCTGCTATTTTTCTCTCCTGCGAGATTCTCCTTACAATTCTGTGTAATTTTCTAAAAAATGATTTTCAATATTTATCATGCTATTCCGTTTTTTATCCATATTAGTGTCCAAGATCTTAGTGACAATGGTTTTAAATTTCAGGTCTTCAGCTTAGTACTTGATCAAGATGTCAGTGCTGATATCGCCCTAACCTATCCAGAATTATACAAAGAGTTGGCAAAAGGAAGGAGCCTTTCTTTTAAAACTTTCTTTATGTGGGTGCTGATATCAATTTATCAAGGTGAATATAAAAAACCCCACTGCTTAAGTTTTGAAGAAAATTTTGCTAGTTTATGCAACCATGGATAAAATTATTCGCTGAACCCTAAATGACCACGCTGAAAGAAGAAAACTCTGCAAATGAATTATGTTCAATTATAAACACAGCTCCTCGTGTCCTTTCTAGATTTCATTATTGTATATTGTATATTGTTTATATCCCGACTCTCCTAGGTCTCTGTGAGACCCCTCAGAAGCTCAGAGCTTGTGCGAGTTAGGAGACCCGGTTGTGTTCTGTGTAGGCTTTGTTACTGTGTCCTTACGCCACCTGAGGCACAGCACTGTTAATTGTTTACCCAACAGTGAATGGTGGAACTGTGCTCCATGTCAGAAAATTTCTTTCCATAGATGTTATATTGACTAGTGTTTGTACAGTTTTTGTATAATAATTTTTATAATTTTTTATATATCCCAATATATAAAAAAAGGTAAACTTATTTACAGGAATTTGGACAGTTCATTCAAAAAACGAAATCCAATCTACGCCAACGTTTCGAAGAGTTTTCCCTCCTTCTTCGAAGGTTAAAACCATTGGTATCATTTCAGAGAATAATACAAGGAACAATTCTTCACAGGAACATTCCTGGGATAGGAAACTTCTAGAAAATAGTGACCATGCTATTACAATTCATGTGACAGCTTGTGAAAATACGTGATAAACAAAAATCTCCTCCCTCAAAACAACTTAAAATTCACTTTCTGTGTTTTTTTTTGAAAATTGAAAACCAAACGCTTAAAAAATCACCCGTTACATTGATAATTTATACCATAAGCTCATAAAACTCTTTTTCCAGGTGGTGTTATAATGTATGGAGCTTTGTTGCTCTTTGAAGATGAATTCATCCATATAGTTGCAATCAGTTTTACATCTTTAATAGTAACAGAACTCATCATGGTGGCTCTTAATATAAGAACGTGGCACATTCTCATGATACTGGCTGAAATTTTCTCCTTTGCCTTGTATGTGTTATCATTGGTTGTTCTCCATGACTATTTTGGTAAGAAACTTTTTTCTTTTAAGAAAGATAACTGAATTCGAAATAAGATCCTGGAAGGAAGATTTCTTGCAAAAGCCGAGTTTTGCAAATTCAGTATGCATTAAAAATTTGTTCATTCCATTCTGAATTCAAAAGATGTGTGTAATTAAATAAAGAATGATCCCGGATATGACTTCTATTCTAATTTTTTTTTCAGATGCTGATTTCATCAAAACAACAGACTTTTTCTGGAAAGTGATTTGCATTACACTAATATCCTGTTTACCCCTGTACATACTTAAATTTCTCCGAAAGAAATTTTCGCCACCCAGCTATACTAAACTTTCATAAAAACATAATTCCAAGGCTGATCTCACCGCCAGTATCAGGTGAGTCTTCAAACTTGGACTGCAAGAATACCGTAACAACTGGAAAATTTTTCAATTACAGTCTTTTGTCACTTGCACAATGTTCATGTTGAAGTGGAATTGAGAATGAGGAATATGTTATGAAAAAAGAAGTCTATGATTACAGTAACTTTATTTGATATCTAATTCATTTTATTGAATACCATTATTTTATATTAATAAGATTCAAACATCTAATCTTTTTTTTATATTTTAATCGATTGGACTTTAGCAGAGCATTAAATAGATGCTAGAGTTGTTTGATTTCTATTGACATTATTGTAAATTATTTTATCTGAAATTATAGTCTGCTTTCTTAGTTCAGCTAAAACAGATTTGTAAAACCCACAATTTCATCATAATCGCAACATATTTGTATAATTACATATAAATATTTCAGTATCAATGATTTTTTTTTCAAATATTTTGCTTTTTGGCAATGCCTGCTCTGAAGTCTTCGATATTTTGTCACTAAATATTTCAGTAACATATTTTTACATTTACTTGAATCTGGTCATCTGTGATAATTATTTTTCCAGTTGAACTGATATTTTTGGTAATATTATTTATTTAAAAAATAGTTATATGAATTTGTTATCTAGATTTTTGAAAATGATATTGTGTTCTGAAATTTTCAATTATAAATATGAGCTATTCTGTTTTTTTTTATTGAAATCATATATGATATTGATGATTTGCTGGTAAAATTATAAACATTTTTATTTGAAATATACATTGCTGAACTGTTTCAGAGCATTGATTGCATTGTTGAAGTTGAATATATATTTTCCTGCTTTGTAGAAAAGAATGTTCAATTAATTATACCAATAACTATTCAAGCTTTTATTGAATTTGACTAACATTTTCTAGAATCAGTCGCTTTTCATAAAATTTCATTTCACCTTTGAATATTTATAAATATACAATACATTGTTAGAATTGAGTGGAATTAGTTGTATTATTTTATGTATTAAAAATGATTATTTAATGATTTCATTTTTTCAATATAACTTTTCTTATTTATATTCATATATTTTAAATCGAAAAAACTGCGCAATTTCATTGGGCCGATTCTAGGTGCTCATGTAAACCAAAATCTGTTAAATTGTTGGGAATTAAGGTCCAAAGGTGCGTCTCCATTGCCCGAGTCAGGCCCACAAACACTGTTCCAGCTAGGGGTGGTAATATTTACCGATTCCTTAATCTCGCTTCAATTTATTCTCAAGAATTGGCTTGCGATTCGGCTGCAGTGAATGTTCTACCCTCTTTTCCAGCACAAGCAATTTATATTTTGTCATGGTCGAACTCGTTTGAGGGAATCCGAACAATTTCGGACCTACCAGTGTAGGTCTTTTGAGAGCGAGGCAAATATACACTATGACTCTCGAAAGAAGAGGCCTAGAGTTTCGAAATGTTCACGTTCGACGCATGATATATGCGTTCTATGTCTGAATGCGCCGGTTAAGTCATTGAGCGAAATCCGCCGAAGGTTTCCGTAGATATAGCCAACTGAATTTTCTCTTTCTCAATAATTCAAAAATACCGATTCGATTGAACTGGAGCTTTGAAGATAGATCGTATCACTAAAAGATTAATTTTTATAATTCTTTTTCAAAACTTTGATACCTTAGAAACTATTCGCCATGTTCTGCTGGAATTTTGTGTCCTCATTGAATGAGTTATGTGGAAATTCATCTCTTTAGCTGTTCCATATGACTCGAGCTCGAGATAATAGTTATTTTCCTAACAAGTGCGGAAAGTGATGCATTTCCGCAAGAGACCGCAGTTGACCGAACGACGCTGAGCGTATTCATTTTCCTCATTCCGTCTAGAATGTATACATATTATATAGTCGAAGTTGATGATATCTAAAATGCTAAGAAGCTAATTAGAGTGAGAAATAGAAGTAAGGATTTCTAACGATTTTCTAGCCTCATTATATGTTTTTGAGCGCTCGTTCTGCTTACACGAGGGCTATATCATTTTGTCACCATGTCTGTATTTTTCGAATTTTGAGACGATAATGGTCCATATCTACAAGGTTCGACTCACTGATGACGTTCGTATATACGATAACTCTCGAACGTAACGACTTAGGAACTTGAAATTTTCAGGGTAGTTTCGAATCTCAAATGCCACGGTTGAGTTCGTTATTGGGCAAAATTTGACCAGAGGTTCTGTAAATATGGCCGTTCGAAATTTTTTCTCCTGATTTCTTCGAAACCACTGATTCGATGAGATGAAATTTTGTACAGATCGCATGACCAGAACCAAGAAAATTATAACTTTAAAAAAGAAAGGTCCACGGACATGAAATTTTCAGGATAGGTGTGGATCCCGAACTTCACGGTCACGTTTATCAATGAGCAAAATTATACTAAATGAAATAAATATGGCAGTTCGAAATATATTTCCCCTGATAATTTCGGAACAACTGATTGGTTTGAGATGAAATTTGGCACATAGATGAAAGATAATATATTCAAACTACTTGCGGAATTTTGTCCAGACCGCATTACCAAGACCATAGATACCGTAGAAAATACGGGCGTTTATCGAAAAAAAAAATGATAAAAAGCACTGCCGTGAAGTCAGGAGCTTTTGAGCGCTCGTTCATTTACCTTGTAGGCAGATTCGCATTCTCCAGTTTTAGAAACCAATTGAAAAAATTTTGACAGCTGCCAAACAAATTTCAAACTTGGGCGAAAATCCAGACTTCACGTCACTGCTTTAGGTGACCAATTTTTTTTTTCAATAATTCGCTAGAATTTTCTACGGTATCTATGGTCTTAGTAATGCGATCTGGACAAAATTGTGCAGAATTTTATTCCAATCCAATGAGTCGTTATGATCAGGATAAGAATATTTTGAACGGTTTTTTTTACGGAACCCCTATTCTAATTTTGCTCATTGATGAACGTGAACGCGAAATTCGCGATACGAACCTACCCTAGGCCTTTCCGTTCGAAAGTTATAATTTTCTATGGTTCTGGTCATGCGATCTGAAAAAAATGCCGCTTGAATATATCATTCTCCATCGAAATAAAAAACTTCGTCGAGATCGAATCCGTAGTTTTGAAATTATCAAGAAAACTAAATTTCAAACGACCATATTTACGGAACCCGTAGTCTAATTTTGCTCATTGATGAACGAGACCGCGACATTCGAGATCCACACCTATCCTGAAAATTTCAAGTCCCTAGGCCTTTCCATTACAAAGTTATAATTTTCTATGGTTCTGGTCATTCGATCTCGACAAGTTTTGTAGAGTATCTTGAACACGACATTTTACATCTGAGTGCAAAATTTCATCTCGGTCGAATGTGTAGTTTCGGAGTAATCAGAAAAACAAAACTTCGAACGGCCATATTTACGGAACCCTTGGTGGAATTCTGCCTATTAACGAACTTAACCTCGTCATTTGGGAACTGAACCCGCACTGAAAATTTCAAGTCTCTAGGACGTTACGTTCGAGAGTTATCGTGTATAAGGCACATTTTCAGCTCAAAATTCGATAAATACAGACATCGTGACGAAATGATATAGCCCTCGTGTAAGTAGTACGAGCGCTCAAAAATTGGTTACTCAAAGCACTGACGTGAAGTCTAGAGTTTGAATTTATTTTGACAGCTGTCAAAAATTTCTTCAATTGGTTTCTAAAACTGGAAATTGCGAATCTACCTACCAGATGCATGAAAGAGCGCTCAAAAGCTCCCGACTTCACGGCAGTGCTTCTTATAATTCTCTTTTTTACATTTTCAGGTTTTTAGAATCAACATTTCTATCCCGATACCATACAGGTTATGAACGAATACTTTCGGTAATTCATTCGTGAAACAAATTTGAAGGAAAAATAGAGATGTTCACACTAGAAAATGGGATAGAGTGATGATTTTTCCAAAGATTTCCCAGTCCCACGATACGCTTTTTTCCAGGTCAACAAAAATTTCTCAATATTTCATTCGACATAACAAAGTACTCCTGTCAGATTAATAATCAAAGTGTTATTAGACTTTACGTTTCTTGAGTTGTTGATGTTGCCATAGCTACTCAGATATGTAAATTGGGGTACCAATAAAAAAAATTGAGTTTTCAGATATATTCAATATAATTCGGTGATTCTATCTATTGAAGTTTATAAAAATATATATATAAATTGACAATATTTTTCATGCTGACACTGAACACTGAAGGCCAATTCGTTACACAGAATTTTTTTTCCAATATATTCAATATAATGCGGTGATACCATCCTTTGAAGTTCATAAAAATAAACTTATAGTACTCGTCTACCTGAAATTGAACACTGGTAGACAGAACCAAGAGCGCAAACGCTCCTAACTTCATGTCTGTGCTTCTCAAATTATATACTTCAACACTTCAAGATAAGTCGCACGTTAAAAACAAAAACACAAATCTAATCAACATAGTATATGTAGCTTTCAATTGGGCTATCTGAGCTCCTCCAGTGCACGAAATATGACATTCGATTTGCTTCGAAAAGCGTGCGCAAAATAACAAAATCCGACACCTCAGGTTCATGCTCGAAACCCAAAAACGAAGGCGCCTATTGGTATTGGTACTTTCTATGCGCTTAAACTATTGCCGGCATTAAAGTTCTCTGTTAAACAAAGAACTAGAACTCCACCTTACACGAGTTCTAATCAACGTGAAAATATAACTCTGAATAATCTTTGGCCAAGATCGTGATCGTATAGTGGTTTAAGGACTCTACATTGTGTATGCAATCCAAATTACGCTTGATTCAATAGAAGAGATTGTCGGGAAGGTAGGAAATCAAAAAACATCTTTTTTGCAATCAAAACAAGGAAATTAAACGTTTATTCCATAGTGCTAAAAGGAAGAGGAAAAAACCAAGCGAGGCTAGGCAAAACCCCCCCTTATCTTGTACGTATCCAGTTGATCCACAAGTAAAATATATACATAGGCGGCAACAGTCGACTGGTGAGAATTCTCTCTTATAATGTTTAAACATGATTGAGTAAGTTTAATTCTACACTAATAACTCCTTAACCCTAGGGGGTGGTGATGTGTGGTACTTCTCAGGAATACCACTATCGTTAGACGGGACTGTCCCGAATACAATCCCCAAATTCCGTTGTTGGTGGTATAGAGAAAAATCACGAACGACGCTGAAAATTACAAAATGTCGGGCCGAGTGATGATCAAAATATTCTGTCATTTCTGTTCTTCAGTGAATCAAGTATTTTTTATAATATTTCGGAATTAATAATAATGCCTGTGAACGTTGAGATAACCACTTCGGACATTTTTGATTATGTGGGCGAACGTGAATGTGATAGCAAATGACCACTATATAATAGAAAATTATTGAACTTACGATAAAAAAATCATCTTTCAGGAAGTGCTTCCTGTAAAGTATATATTCTTTGAGATACGTTTCCCAATCTTCAAGATTGTCTGCCATTTTTTAATTGACTTGGGATTCAACGGGAATTTATGCAAAGAAATCACATCACATTCTGGGTGCGTTCCACTTAACGCTCGCAACGCCATCGACCACGACCGCTGAAACTGCCGTTCCACTAACGTAAAAAGGCCGCGGGCGTTATAGGCGAATGTTATAGGTGGAACGCAAATCTTGAGCGTTGTGACTGTTGTGAGCTCGAAATTTGGCGGCTAGGTGAAAACCTACAGCTGTGGGGGTTGTGAGTAAAAATTTCGCATGGATTGGAGTAAAATTTAATTCATCATGGTTTCCCGTGAAGTTATGGTTGCGTTTTTGACAAGACGAATGAGAGAAAATGACTCGGAAAGTTCATCAAGTTCTGATGAAATGTGGGAAGCTGCTTTGAGTGTGAGAGTACAGCGACAATTACGTCCACGCATTAGAGTCATTTCAGGTAATTTTTTATTCATATCGTAATCATTAATTTGCACATACATCTAATTTCAGTATACAAACTAATTGACTATTGTTTGCAGAATGTCAAGAGCTACGTTTCAATACGTCCATGGAATGATGCAAAAAGATTTATTGAGAAAGGTAAAGGGTTGTCCTTGTATTCCTTCTCAAACACAGCTAATGATAGCGCTTTGGAAGATGGCCACTGAGGATTCATATAGGTAACGATCAGTTTCAAGAATAGAAAATCAGATTCACATCTTACTTAGAAACTCGTGATATCATTTAAAAATAGAGAGTTTGATCTTTGTTGAAAACAGGATTACAGGGTTCTGTCTTCCTTTTTAAATTTGTTTAAGCGCAATGTGGGTAGAAGTTTGTATCGATTGGATCATTTACTACTTTTCCATTAAATTGATTGCAGATCTGTTTGTGACCGATTTAATGTTGGTCGGGCAACTGCTGTCAGAGCCGTACGAAGAGTGACTCGTGCATTATTCAAACGAGCTCCTTTGTTCATACAATGGCCCACTGGAGATAACGCTACCACAGCTATGCGAGGATTTGAAGAAAGTAGTGGTTTTCCCAAAATTATCGGTGCTATAGATGGAACCCACATTCGTATAAACGCTCCGATAGAAGACCAGATAGCTTACGTCAACCGAAAAGGATATCATTCCATTCACTTGCAGGTATTCATTGCTATATTTCATGTAATTCCAGTTTTTTGTAGTTCGTTTCATTTTAGCCTGTATGGCTTTTATTTGTATTTATTTCTTTTTCTAGTTGGTTTGCGACCACAGATGTTTGATAACAAATTGTTACGCTGGACACCCTGGATCGATTCATGATCAAAGAGTCTTCCGCTTATCGGAAGTATCTGAATTTTTGAATGATGAAGAAAAGTTTCCAAAAGTGGGTGATGCCGCTTACGAACTGCAGCAACATTTAATTACACCTTTTCGAGACAACGGGTTCCTCACTCGTAGACAGAAAAATTACAACTATCGACATTCCGCAGGCAGGATAGCCGTGGAAAGATGTATTGGCCTACTGAAAGGACGTATGAGAAGCTTATTGCATTGCTTGCCAATGACAAGATTAGATATGATGGCTGAATATATTGTGGCTTGTTGTGTTATTCATAACATTTGTACATTAAGAAATGACGAGATAAGAGTAATTGTGTTATCTCAGAATTTCAACGAAAATCAAGACAATAATAATGTTCGTCAAGTAGCGAATCAGAAAAGAATCAGAATCATGGAAAATCTTCCATAACTTGTTTTAGGAATTTTGATAATATCGAGTATTTTGAAATTTGAATTTGGGGGGATGGGGAGTTTTGACAACAAAACAAAATCATTGTATATATTATATGAAGCAATAAATTGAAAAATGTTAAAAATATTTTGGCTTTTATTTTCAAAAACATTCCAAATAAATAAAATTATGTAATTACTTCTTTTCAACTAATTGAGAAAGTAATGCCATCATTTTCTCATCCATCTCCAGGCGTTCTTTGTGTTGTTTGGCACGCGCTTTCGCCTCTTCTTCTTTTTGCTCGAGTCTCCTCTTCAATAGAGAAGCCACATTTTCAAATTGTATATCTGGAATAAAAAACTCAGTTCGTAAGAAAATGTATTAGCAGTATTAAAAACGATGAAAATACATGAACGTTCATAACACAACTATCGCAAGAAACAATTGGAATTGAATGGAACAAAATCTTAAATAATTATTTATGATGATATTTGGTAAATATGATGATTTGTTCCATTTTTGAGCGCTCGTACACCTTACACGAGGGCTATATCATTTCGTCACGATGTCTGTATTTTTCGAATTTTGAGCCGAAAATGATCTCAATCGACTATGTTCGACTCACTGATGACGAATCCGTCGGAAAATTCGAGTCTGTCCGTCCGTCCGTCCGTAAGCACGATAACTCTCGAACGGATCAACCTAGAGACTTGAAATTTTCAGTGTAGGTTTAGATCCCAAATGCCTCGGTTAAGTTCGTTAATGGGCCAAATTCTCCCAGGGGTTCCGTAAATATGGCCGTTCAAAGTTTTGTTCCCCTGATTACTTGAAATCTACAGATTTGATTGAGATGAAATTTCGCACTCAAATGGAGAATGAGGTGTTCAAGCTACATGTGGAATTTTGTCCAGATCGCATGACCAGAACCATAGAAACCATAGAAAATTGTAACTTTTGAACGGAAACGCCTAGGGACTTGAAATTTTTAGGATAGGTGTGGATCTCGAATGTCGTGATCACGTTCATCTATGAGCAAAATTATACAAGGGGTTCCGTAAATATGGTCGTTTGAAATTTAGTTTTCTTGATAATTTCAAAACTTCAGATTTGATCGAGATGAAATTTTGTATTTTAATCGAGAATGATATATTCATGCTACATTTCTCCAGATCACATGACCAGAACCATAGAAACCATAGAAAATCATAACTTTCAAACGGAAAGGCCTAGGGACTTGAAATTTTCAGGATAGGTGTGGATCTGAAATGTCGCGTTCACGTTTATCAATGAACAGAATTATACCAGGGGTTCCGTAAATACGGTCGTTTGAAATTTTGGTTTCAAGATAATTTCGAAACAACGGATTCGATCGAGATAAAATTTCATATTTTAATCGAGAATGTTATATTAAAGCAACATTTTGTCCAGATCGCATGACCAGAACCATAGAAACCATAGAAAATTGTAACTTTTGAACGAAAAGGCCTAGGAACTTGAAATTCTCAAGGTGGGTTTGGATCGCAAATATCGCGATCACGTTCATCTATGAGCAAAATCAGACTAGGGGTTCCGTAAATATGGCCGTTCAAAATATTTTTTTGCTGATAGTTCCGAAAATACTGAGCAGATTGGGATGAAATTTTGCACCTAGCTGAGTAATAATGTATTCAAACTACGTGCCAAATTTTGTCCAGATCGCACCACCAAGACCATAGAAATCGTAGAAAATTCTAGCGAATTATCGAAAAAAAATTGATCAGCTGAAGCACTGACATGAAGTCTGGAGTTTCGCCTAAGTTTCAGAATTTTTTTGACAACTGTCGAAAATTCCTTCAATTGATTTCTGAAACTGGAAAATGCGAATCTACCTACAAGGTGCATGTACGAGCGCTCAAAAGCTCCTGCCTTCACGGCAGTGCTTTTCGTAATTTTTCAATAAATACCTATAAGGATCTTGGTCTTCGAAAAGACCTCATACCAAAAGTTCATTTTGAGGTTAGGTTAAGAAAAATATAATTTTTTCCCCAACTAAAGTTATTCGATTGAAAATGTTATTTTATTTGTAAAAGTAAAGGAACCCTTACCATTTTCGGCTGACATCCTCCACTGACATTGTAATCTCCACTCCAATATCTGTTTCACTATCATACAACGTAACTTGTTTGGTCGCCATCGTTGTTTTTGGAATTCCCGCTACATTTGGATGAAAGCTCGCTCTGACCCACCAATATTTTGTGGGCGAAGTGGGCGAAGTGCGGTCGCAAACAGTGACGTCAGTGATCGCTCGCGACGACCACGGGTCTTAGGTGGAACGATACAGAGGGTGTTACAATCGTTGCGAGCGTTAAGTGGAACGCAGCTTTGACGTCGAGTGATCGCTCGCGACGACCACGGGCCTTAGGTGGAACGATACAGAGGGTGTTACAATCGTTGCGAGCGTTAAGTGGAACGCACCCTCTATGTGATGAGCATTGAGGAACGGAGCACATTTTTCGTGATCTTATTCCCACATTACCTCTTACAATCCGCTGCATTTTCAGCTCGTATACAGTTTATTTGAAACAATAGTCCATAAATTATCATCTAAATATATCACTTTCGATACATAAATGACTCAAAATCATACAAATATTTCACACTTTTCACATATATAAACATACACACGTTAGTTTGTTGTTCATCACTCGGGTAGTTCAAACGATTAAAAGTAGATGTCGCCCACTCCGTGATTTTTCCCCATATTCCAGAGCTATCCCTTTTCCCACGTTGGAGGAGAGCTCCTCCGGTGCACGAAATATAATCGAACGCGCCAAAAGAGTAGTATAGTTTGACCACAGAATAACCAACATCCAACTAATCTGGTCTTTTTGGAAAAATTCGACTTTGACAGATTCTGTGTGTAAAACCGTTGTCAGTTAATAGCCGTTGAGGAATTTATCATTTTTTTCCTTTTAGTTTTATTTTGAAGAGAAGGGATAGAATTCCTTGTTGAGTGAAAACTGAGAACTTCGTATTTCGTGTGTGATCGTTTGCTGAATCGTGTCAACCTTTGGCGATTTTTAACTTAATAACGAGGTTCTTTGTTCAGAAGATTGCCATTAGAAATTAAGTGAGTAACTGTTGCTTTATTCTTTATGAACAGGTTCAAGGAATTTATTGATAGTTGCAATCGATCGTTATATTTTGAAATTTTCATTCACCGACAATTCCATCCCGTTAGTCATAACCGACAACATATTTGAAACCGGATTGAACCGGAATAACCTCTGACTATAACAGTATAATTCAAATCGTGAGAACCAGCACAATTTTCATTTTGTGGGTAAACGTATTATCCATTCTTGATTTTGTCGATTTTTCCAGGATGACTTCAACAAGTTTCAATGTTGGCGTTGATATTGAAGCCAAAAGTTCTAGCAGAGTGCTCCGTCCTCCGGGTGGCGGCCACACTGATATTTTTGGAATCAATCAACCCATTGTCCCTGAAGTAAGAAGAGAAGATAATAAGAGGAATGCATCATCGATTTTAGAAGGGACAAATACAGAAATTATTCACAGTGCCAATACTCAAATAACTAAAACTGAGGAGAAGCCTGCTCAGCTCAGCCCTTCGCAAGAAAATAAGGAATCACCTGCAAAACAAGTAGAGGAACAACCAGCACAAAGAAAATCAAGAGTGCCACCTGGAGGATTTTCTTCTGGTCTATGGTAAACTTGCTGGATCTCCTATTTAAATCCTAGCCTTTATATTCTAATTCTTATCAAAGGTGCTAGACATTTATTTAAGTTACTTATTTCGAAGATTATCTTCTGATTGCATTATGTATTTTATCATGGCTTGAAAACAAAGACTTTTGAAGGCTTAAATTACTTCGATCAATTCATATTCCTGTTTTTGGTGATATTATAATAAATCTACCTTTGAAATGTTCATATTTATAATAACTCTGAAAAATGAATGTACTTAAAATTTACGAGCAAGTTAATGCATGCTATATTACTCATCAATATTTTTCGATATACCAGATTTTACTCTGTGTGAAATAAAGAAGAAAGTACATAACTAGGTTTTAATTCTCCCAGGAAAATATTTTCTATTCGAAGATTTCTGCTAAGTAATTGTTTGAATTGTGACAATACAAACAAGATTGATGTCATGAGTATTTATCAGAATTATTCTCCGAAATTTGAGAATCTGCTACTGCCTTTTTGGTAGGATATATCGATACCTCAGTTCAATTGTGTAAAGAGTCCAAAAATTCGAATTTGAGTTATTACATGCATAACCTTCCTAATACAACATTCTGTCAACTTCAATACTGAAACAACTCCTATTTTATATCTTAGTAGATACGAAACAGGAGTTGTTTCAGTATTGAAATTGATAGAACATTGTATTACGAACGTTCTGCATGTAATAACTCAAATTCGAATTTTTAGACTTGTTACACTATGTAACTGAGGTAACTGTATCAAACGTATTATAAACGAATAACATATGAGTGAAAATTAATTGATCTAAACCAAATCACCATTTTACTCATTCAATGTTTGTTTGACTTTTGTTAAGATGTGCAAATTTTTATCGAAAATAGAAAGAAAAATCCGATGATTATAAAAGATGTTACTTCTTATGAACTCATAAAAAAAATTCATTAGGGTGAATTATATACATAGTTAACCCTCACAAAAATCATATCTAGATCTATTTCTTTTGTTCTCAAATTGGGACCAATGCTCAAAACCATAATCACAAACAACTGATGTTGTTCTTGGGGCAGCACATTGTCTTGAAGCATTGGCAGGACGACCATGCCTGAGAAAGATGTAATCCTCATCAGAATCGTTCATGAATTCAAATGAAACATCTTCACTTTCGTAAGGAATTTCTTACAATTTATATGCATCTTCCCCTCTCAGGGTTTTTTTGAATCAAAAAATGTAATACCTATCAGAACTATTTAATTTTTTTGATGATCTTTGAGTGGATCTGAATGAATAAAACAAAACTTCTTATCTCAATTAATACTACATGAATTTTTGCTGAATAATTTACACGTTGAAATGAATCGCAAAAACCTAGTCGTTACCTCTGAACATACAGTATTAGGTATTAGGAATTTTCGAGATTATAAACCATCCGTCAAAGAACATAAGAACGTGTGTAAAATATTGCCGTAACTTGTTGCGGCTACTAGTGGCCAAGTTTGCGTTTAGGGTTAAACCTAGAATATGTCCAATAAGGTTTCTTTTTTTGAGCGCTCGTACAACATACACGAGGGCTATATCATTTCGTCAAGATGTCTGTATTTTTCGAATTTTGAGCCGAAAATGATCTCAAACGACTATGTTTCGACTCACTGATGACGAATCCGTCGGAAAATTCGAGTCTGTCCGTCCGGCCGGCCGTAAGCACGATAATTCTCGAACGGATCAACCTAGAGACTTGAAATTTTCAGTGTGGGTTCAGTTCCCGAATGCCTCCGTTAAGTTCGTTAAGGGGCCGAATTCCACCAGGGGTTCCGTAAATATGGCCGTTCAAAGTTTTGTTCCCCTGATTACTTAAAAACTACAGATTCGATCAAGATGAAATTTGGCACTCAAATGGAGAATGAGGTGTTCAAGCTACATGTGAAATTTTGTCCAGATCACATCACCAGAATTATAGAAACCCTAGAAAATTGTAACTTTTGAACGGAAACGCCTAGGGACATGAAATTTTCAGGATAGGTGTGGATCTCGAATGTCGTGATCACGTTCATCTATGAGCAAAATTATACAAGGGGTTCCGTAAATATGGTAGTTTGAAATTTAGTTTTCTTGATAATTTCAAAACTACAGATTCGATCGTGACGAAATTTTGTATACTTATGGAGAATGATATATTCAAGCTATATTTCGCCAGAACCATAGAAACCATAGAAAATCATAACTTTCGAACGGAAAGGCCTAGGAACTTGAAATTTTCAGGATAGGTGTGGATCTCGATTGTCGTGATCACTTTCATCTATGAGCAAAATTATACTAGGGGTTCCGTGAATACGGTCGTTTGAAATTTTGGTTTCTCGATAATTTCGAAACTACGGATTCGATCGAGATGAAATTTTGTATTTTAATCGAGAATGATATATTAAAACAATATTTTGTCCAGATCTCATGACCAGAACCATAGAAACCATAGAAAATTGTAACTTTTGAACGGAAAGGCCTAGGAACTTGAAATTCTCAGGGTGGGTTTGGATCGCGAATATCGCGGTCATGTTCATCAATGAGCAAAATTAGACTAGGGGTTCCGTAAATATGGCCTTTCAAAATATTTTTTTGCTGTTAGTTCCGAGAATACTGAGCGGATTGGGATGAAATTTTGCACCTTGCTGAGTAATAATGTATTTAAACTACGTGCAAAGTTTTGTCCAGATCGCACCACCAAGACCATAGATACCGTAGAAAATTAAAGCGAATTATCGAAAAAAAATTGATCAGCTGAAGCACTGACAGGAAGTCTGGAGTTTCGCCTGAGTTTTAGAATTTTTTAACAGCTGTCGAAAATTCCTTCAATTGATTTCTGAAACTAGAAAATGCGAATCTACCTACAAGGTGCATGTACGAGCGCTCAAAAGCTCCTGCCTTCACGGCAGTGCTTTTCGTAATTTTTTAGGTTGAAAAGTGTGAATTATATGCCTTTCCTCTTGGTTCTCAACCAGACTTGAACCTCTTGAAGTTATTTGATTGTTGATATAATAACACATGCTAGCCGCCGTAATACATTAAAGTATTGGAATACATAGAATTGTTCAAAGCCAATTTTTTTGGAATCTTTATTTTGAGGCAGATTATGATAGTCAAAATAAATTTTTTTGTTCAGGAGTTGTGCTGTCTCCTTTGCATTCTTTTCAATCTCGTGGAACAGCTGTAGCTGTAAAGCTGAATTTTTATATAACACATTTTATCGATTACCCATATGTAGACACAACATTTCAGCAGGATATGGCCAATAGTTCCTGAGATACCGAAGTTTCATGGGAACCTTCGTGTTGTTATTTAACAACTAACAACAAAGTTTCGATTCGATCGGATCTTCTTTTTTCGAATTATTGAGAAACAAAAATTCAGATGGCTATGTATACGAAACTCTCGGCGGATTTCGCGCATTTACGAACTTGACTGGACCTCAAACATACTCTGAAAATTCAAAAAATCTAGTTATCGTGTTTATGACCGGACGGTCGTAATTGAATTCGACTACCAATTCTACATCTGTGAGTCGTATACCTAATCGTTGAAGAAATGCCTCAATCGTAACGACATTCAGGCAAAATGATAACGCTCATCCTATCAGATGAGTGAATAGAAGTTTATAAATCTTTGTTTACCTGTAACCAGCTGAGGTGTGATATCTCATTTGGACATAGATTCTTCGATAGATTTTATTCTCAGGAAAATGAAATCTAATCTTATAGAAGGGAGCAGTAAGAGCTATCGCTAGAGTCTTGCAGAGAGCCAGCTCAAGGAGCTATTCACTAAATACAAAATTTTAACGTTGCCAACAATGGCAATAATCTATTGAGGTACCTATATATTCCTTTACCTGTCTTTGCTTGTTTTACAAAACTGACAGAACCAATTCATATCAACATAACATGACTATGCTACCAGAAACAGAAATAAATTGGTACTCTGACAATACTACATCAAAATAAACGTAGATAGCATTAATTTTCTGAGTGATAAGTTGCTGAACAAACTACCTCTAAACTAGAAGGAACTGAGCGGACACCTCTTCAAGCGTAGAATGAGAGTGTTTTTATCGAGAAATATATTTTATTCCATACAAGAATTTTCAGATTTTAATTGAACTAGATGTTCTCACAATATTGAAACGCGCTCTCTGATGGGGAAACGGTCGAAACGGATGTGTTTCTTTTTTCTTTCCATATTTGCTGATGGACTCATAGGTAGGGACGAACCAGCAACTGTTACCCTAGACACTCCCAACAGTCCCAACCCAAACGGGATGTGCCACCCTATCTAGTGCATCTTAAGCGAAGAACAGCGAGATACAACGCTATGTGGCGCATCCGCCAACGCCATCTTCCTGACGTGCGGAGAGCCACCACATAAAATTTTAGATTTCAATACCAGAAATTCGAAATTTTAAATATTTATTGTGCTCAAGCCAGTTGACCCATATTCTACTTGTATTCCAAATGATCACCTATCATAATTGTTCTCGATGAATTGATCAATTTTATATTCATATAGTCTCTGAAAAGAAAATTTAAATAAATATACATGTCCCAACTGATATCACCTATCTGTTCAAATATTCCTCCAGAAGAATACCTGCCGATAAAAGAGGTTTTTCTACACTAATTATTGAGCGCTCGTACTACTTACACGAGGGCTATATCATTTCGTCACGATGTCTGTATTTTTCGAATTTTGAGCCGAAAATGGTCTCAATGGACTGAATTCGACTCACTGATGACGAATCCGTATCCGCACGTGCCCCCCAGAATAAATCCTGTGCCCCCCCAGAAAGAAATCCTGGATCCGCCCTTGACGATAACACTCGAACGGAACGACCCAGAAACTTGAAATTTTGAGGGGTAGGTTCAAATCTCAAATGGCGCGGTTAAGTTCGTTATTGGGCAAATTTCGACCAGGGGTTCCGTAATTATGGCGTTGTTCTCCTGATTACTTCGAAACTACTGTTTCGATCAACGTGAAATTTAGCACTCAGATGGAGAATTACGTGTTCGAGCTACATGCAATTTTGTCAAGCTCGCATGACCAGAACCAAAGAAACCATAGAAAATTATAACTCTCTAATGGAAAGGCCTATAGGGACTTGAAATTTTCAGGATAGGTGTGGATCTCGAATGTTGCGGTCACGTTTATCAATGAGCAAAATTAGACTAGGGGTTCCGTAAATATGGTCGTTTGAAAGTCAGTTTTCTTGGTAATTTCAAAACTACGGATTCGATCGTGAAGAAATTTTGTATTTTAATGGAGAATGATAATTCAAGCTACATTTTTTCCAAATCGTATGACTAGAACCATAGAAACCATAGAAAATTATAGCTTTCCAACGGATTGGAAATTTTTACAGTAAGTTCGGATTGCGATCACGTTCATTGATGAGCAAAATAAGATTAGGGGTTCTGTGAATATAGCTGTTCAAAAATATTTTTTTCTACTTATTGGATTGGAATGAAATTTCGCACATAGATGAACCGATGCATCTGCATGCGGTTCCATCAATGTTGAATTTAGTTCACCCCATCCACAATTATTGATGATAATGCTGTTCTTCCTGTTCTTGTTGATGACTATACTGTACTTGTTTACCATCTATGCTTGTACCTTGTACTGCTTCTCATTTATTATGTATTCTAGGTCCATCCACCACTCATCGATTGAACCCTCCTATGGAATGTAACTGGAGTACTTACCTTTGCTTGTTATATATTTGCCCATTACCTATGGCTATTGCAACTGAACCAATAAACTATTGTCATTTGGGTTTGCAACCATTTTGTTTGAATTCCCTTAGACTTCCCTGCCAATTTCACGAGTACGAGCGAGAGAATTCTGTGGTCCTTCCTACTAGATCGATCAGTGCGCTGGACAAAAATAGTGTTCCAAGCTCTCGTTCAAAACAGAAGGAGTATCTGAAAGTCTAGAATATTACAACTATTACAACACTGATAGATTTGTGCCTACAGGTCTTACAGATCTGTCTAGAATCGACTCCCTACCTAAATATTAAATCTGAATTTTTTTTAGTTCTATTTTCCACGCAGTCCCAGCTTAAGATCTCCTGGAGCAATAAATTGGTAGTAATGTTAAGGTTTGTTGTTGAACCCAGCTGTTAACTTCGTGATTGAAAGTTGAAACTGGTACCAATCAATTTTTACATAAAAATAATCTGTTATTGGAATTGACAGTAATATGGGCCTTAATAGAAAATATCTTGAAAAATTGACAGTTCAAAATGTTCAGTTACGGTCCTGATAACCGTCCGCCGACCGCCCTTGTCTGATTCATGCGAGAGAGCCCATAGGCCCGAATAAAAAAGAAATATGAGGGATTGGGAGTGGAATAGTGTGGTACTAACCAAGTTACTTCAGTAAACTGCCGGTTTGCCCTCGCATTTTCAGTACGTAACGTAGCAGCTGCAAGAATTCTTAGTCATCCACTGTTTTTCGTTCAATCAATACAATAGTGTGAGGAGTTGCATCGTTTAGTAGGATTATTTGGATTGTAAAGTGCCCAGAGTTGAGTGTGCTGTAGAAATCAAAGGAATTGAAGGTGAGTTTTCTAGATTATGTGACGGGATTGAATCATTTAGAAAACGTTCAAACTTGAATACGTATTACTATTTTGGGCTATTTTCTAGGTTCATAAATGTATTTAATCGGCGTTTAGTTCTATCTTGGAATATATCAGTGAATGACCTCGAAAATTTGCATGTTCTCAATTGAATGTTGATCTGATTCATAATTGCATACTGTTGCTCATGAAAACATTTAAACTATTCGGTTCATATACACTCATTTAATTTTGAAAATGTTTGAGGCACTAAAGAATTCGATACTACCTGGAAATTCATCCTTGTAGGTACCTACTACAAATCTGAAAGCAGTGTTACAGAAAGTCCCAAACCTTTTGAGAACTCCGTGGAACTTGGTGCAAAAAGTTCTGTTCTTTTCATTTTATGTTATGTTACATTACATTATAAGTTGATACGCCCATCCCGAAAACTTCTCAAGACACTAAACTATCCGAATCGAGTTCTGTTCTAGTCCTTTTAAAAACCATAGGAAGACAATTATTATCCCTTGTGTAGATGAATGTCCACAAGATACATAGTTATTTTTGGATTATTCCTTATAAAAAAAAGTGCCAATCGCACAGTTGTTTGAAATACAGTAAATTTAGCCCCCCCTCTGTTAGATTCTGAATTTTGCTCGTAATTCAATACAAACATTGATTGGTAATCATTCTCCTATCTAGCTGATCCGATCAATAATATATTTTAAGGGAAAGGTAACTAAAGCTCCCCCAATAAATATAGAGAAATCAACATGAAAATTAGAATAATCATTTATGTTTTAAGAACTAGGTGCATACATAACTACCTACTCACTAAATTTTTGTTGGTTGATCTTATTGTTATTTGTCTGAATGAATTCCTCTGAATATTTTTCCATATTCGTAAGATCCTCATACTGTACATAATACCTACCTCGTTCCTTATGATGACAAGCACAAAAATAAGTTTCTTTAACCCTTCGTGAATTTTTAAACGTTGTGATGTGAAATATAGAATCCAATATCGCTGCTAATTTCACACAAAGATGTAGTATTTCCACATTGCTTTGTTCCTTTATCTAGATTTCACGAAATATCTGAAAAAAAAATTGGTCCTATCCGAGAACGAACCTGCTACAATAGAAGAGAATTCCGCAATATGTGAACCATTTGTTCCAGATTTGATTTCCGAACTGATATTCAGAATAATAAAATAACGAACAATTAGGAGTACAGCTTAACAGTAAAAAATATCCCGTTTTGAAACTTCTCAAACATTGAATTTTCTGCTCTGAATGGTTCTGAATTTGAACTTCGATGTTTTCCATCATTTATAGATCGGATTCTCGAGTTCAGTAACGGTCAAATCTTGGATCAGTGCCGGATAGAATCTGATTTTTGCACCAATGAGCTCTCGTAGTTAGCAAGAAAAGTTGTTTTTGACATTGGTCGGGGATGGCAGACGGACAGATTTTAGTTCATTATTAACAATTATAAACCATTGGTAGACAACGCATTAATTCTTCCAAACCGACCTATCCGTGCTTTCCAAGCAATGAAATTTAAAAAATTCATTACCGATAAAATATCCAACACATTTACAGTTTCATAAATGAAATCTAGTTCTCAAGACCGTTGTTACTTTAATTTGTACATTTTAGGGGATTGGCATTGTATTACAAAATTTCGCCATCAATTCTTATAGTAGCCAAGCTTAATCGCCGAAAATCAAAGCAGGTGTATCCATTTTCTTCTTAGCGAATCTAAACACCGAATTATAGATAATTTAGGTCATCATTATACGAGTTTCTGAAGTATGTATAACACTAAAGAAGAAATGTGTACCCGAACAAAAAGGACAATACCCTGAATATAATGTTCGAGGCAATAACGACGTGACTAATTCAACTTTCACGAATATCTCCTTTTGTATCCACAAGAATGAGTAACTTCGTTATATTATCAACAAGACCTTTGACCTTGTCGAGTAGTGATAAATTCGAGGTTTTAAATTCCAACAATCTCGGTTTCACTTTTTGTGGGGATATACGTAGTTGAACATAATATCTACGAAACGTGAGATTTTTCACGAGAAATAATTTTTCTGGAATACCATTCCAAATGACCTTGTCGTTAAAGATATTTTCCAGCTGCCATATCATATGAAGTGTAGGTCTCCTTCGTTACAAATTTCTTTAAGGAGGTTAGGGAAGTGTAATTATAAACTTACACGAGACAGGAAATGTCTTCATGCGTCATGGTTTCACTACACTGAAAGAATATCTCTTTGTGACTTACGTTTCTAAGTATTCATTATTCATGAACAATTTATATTGGGAAGAACAATCGACTGTTTGCAATGAAGAATTTATGAATGTGTTTCCACGAAATTAAGCTTTCATCGTTCTTCAACATCGTAAACAAATTTATCATTACTTGAACGATGAGATGTAACATGTAACTTACTTATATGATATCCATATCTGCAGTTTATTAATCCTGAAGAGGTCGTCGTACTCTCCTTATTTATAATTTATCTTCTGGAGGTCGCCAAATTACAGCAAATAGGGATCTACACTGCAAATTTCATACAAAGCTTCATTGTTAGAAACGATAAACCAAAAACAACTCTTGTTCAGAGAAAATTGCTTCCTCTTCACCGAATATTGATTTTTTTCGTCAACGCTTTTATCTCAACTCTCCTAGGTCTCTGTGAGACACCTCAGAAGCTTATTCAAGAGCTTATGGCATTTCCGATAATGAACATTTGATGTTGTCAAAAAAATTTCGAACCCTCCTAGAAATTTTCACAATTTCATGTTCAGGATTCAGATTGGGCCTTCTATTTATTTTATAAAATTTTCGCGATATTCTTCCGTATATTGACGGACTATACATGGTTTTTTAAGGTGAGCCTTTTTTTTTGACAGGCACTAGAACCCATCAAAAGAGATCATTCTTCCGGCGATCATATTAAATATTCAATTTGAAACAAGTGCAAAAAATCTTGGGCATCATCATCTCAATATGACTCTGTATCGGGTTATCTCACTAAGCCATGTGCATTCCTCATGATTTAAATAAAGTGCTCGATCCTTCGCGACCTTTTTTAGGCAATACAATTTATCCAAATTTGTGTATTCTATTTATACTTTTATTGGGAGGTTTTTCCTGAACGGTATACTTCTCAAAGTTAAAACTGAGGCAAGGAAAAAGGGCCAAATCTTTCTCAGCGGGAATCTTTGATTTTGAAATACTCGGCCCTGGTGAATATTTTATATGAACGATTTTTGGTATAATGACTTATTTTGATGAGTTCTACTGCTGCTCGAAAAAAAAAGCCTCACCCTTACCCTTACGTCACCCTGTATGAAGCAAAGTGACTTTCCAAATCACTATGAGAAAGAAATTTTTTCTGAACAAGAGTTGTTTTTGGTTTATCGTTTCTGATAATGAACCTTTGGAATCGTTAGAGGAGAACAAAATGTCAATCCTTCTGGAAATTTTCACATTTTACGTTTTGAGTAGTGTAAAATCTGATGAGCGAATCGCACAAAATCTGTTCGTTCGCCACCCCTGTCTCCGAATATATCAGAAATATTTTCTAAAATTTGGTTCAAAACGTTGACATCGGGTATGTTTCCCCCTAGCTCAAGAATTCAACCCATGAATTTTAAAGACAAACATTCGAAGAATTAAATAGAATGATGAAATTCGTAATCTTTAGTGGTATAATGTTACTCCATCGAATATTCTTTACCGCAAAGCTCTCAACTTGATAGTCCCAGAATTGCCAAAACGAGGTTTTCACTGAAAATTGTCAGTGTCAGAAATAATGTCATTTCAATTTTATAAACATCAAAAAATGGAATCGCCAAATTATATTGAATATATCAGAAAAACTGAATTGGCTTTTCACGTGGAATAAATTGAAAGCTAAATTTCCACATAATTCATTTTATCGATGAAGACACAGAATTCCATGTGATATGATCCTTACGAAATTCCAAATGAACCGTTGTAAAGTAAACTGACAACTAACTCACAGTAACAATTCGATCGGATCTGTATTTCTCTAGATATTGAGAAATAAAATTCAGATTGTTATGTCCACAGAACCCTTTGGCTGATTTCGCGTTATCGTGTTTATGGACGGACGGACAGACTTTATTTCGACCACGAATTATTCATCTGTGAGTCCAACCTAATCGTTTAAGACCGTTCTCCGCTGAATTCGAAAATAACAGACATTTGGGCTGAATGATAACAACAATGTACGAATATATCAATTGTTGGTTTATTTATTTAACTATATGTGTTGTTTTCTTTCAGATGTCTCACATAACTGTAGGATACACAGATAAGGCTAGGAGAATCCAAGCAAAGGGGCCAGCTGGAAGCATTTCAGACATATTTGGTTTCAGTGACGACTCATCTAGAAATAACAAACAATATGGACAGATTCAAAAGGAATCTGATGTAACAAATAAGAATAATGACCACCAAGAATCCAAAATATGTCAAATAACAGAAACACTTTCAATAGAGGCAAATTCTAACGAAGTTAAAAATACTGTCGAGTCTACGAAGATAGAAGTCAATCAAACTCAAGTAAAAACCTCAAACGGAAATGATAACGAGGTGATGATAACCAAAACAACTCAAACTTCAGCCGCAAATAATATCATTCATAAAGATGAGAAGGATTCTGGTGCTCCTCAGATGAGAAACCGTGTTCCACCAGGAGGTTATTCTGCTGGTTTTTGGTAAATTTTCATTGTATTTGTAAGCGACATTAATTGAATTGAATGATGAGATAATGCTATTCCTATGATATGAATATGAAGAATGAAAATTTGAGTATATAGTAGAAGTAAGTTTTGTAATGCACATTTCAATTAAATATAAATAATGAATAATATTTTATTGTCTTTTTTCACATTTTTATGGTTGAGTGGATCGAAGAATAGTTCCTTTATTTTTTTGGATATCCTTCCAATTCTGTAGTAAATATGATAATAACATGATTGGAAATGAATGAATTAAAAACAATTATGTTCGAAGCTATTGTATGATTCAGGTTGCAAATTTAGTTTAGCGCCGATGGAAGACACAATACAAGGTGAATGCTGGTCGTACACTAAAAGAAAGCAGAAGCTAGCCTGGACTTGCCCCATTACGAAAATGTTGAATCAAATTATTTTTTCGGCGCGAAGGACTCATTCTCGATGGTAGGAAATTCTAGATGTTGACTGAAATAATATGATGTTAAGAAAAAAAAGAAAGATAACACCCGGAATTCTTACTGATTCGAGTAAAATCACTTAACTACACCAACAAAAAAGAAAACCTTGAAAAATACTACATATTTTCTGCATTCGAATAATCAAAGCTGCTGTGACAGCGTTGCTTGTATCTAATCTTCGGGGTTCTCTTACAATAATAAGTTGTAGTTTTTATTTTAAAATCATTGAATAACCACATGAGACACGATCTGGATGCTAGTATGCTAGTCATTTTACGATGTAACTTCATGGTTGTGCCATTGAAAATTACTCGGAAGAAAACCTCCGCAACGACCACACAACATTTTTATTCAAAAGTCAATTATCCTTATTGAGAAAACAATTTGAAATCGATGTAGATTTATGCGAGCTTCACCATGACCTATATTCCAATGTTGCTTCGGCTTTTTTCTCAAGAAATACAAGCGATCTTTCAAGATTTGGAAGATTCTTTCTGTTTTGAAGGGAATGACAATTATTTCTTGAAAATAACAGTGGCGTATTGGAATCTCTATTCACGAGTCTGAAATTCATTATAAGGATCGGATACATTTTTTTTGCCAAAGTGCGAGTCTCTTTTCATTTGGTTGGTATGGAAAATTGGGATTCAATTCAAGAATTATTTTAACAAAAAATCAATAAAAATTCAGAAATGGTCAGGATAAGCTTTATTGAATTTTTGTAACTTCTGATCATGATTTTAATTGCAAATAATTATGTGATTCAAATACCGATTTGAATCATGAATTTGAATCAATTGATTCAAATCCTTTCAACCCTGGAAAACTCGCCAGGTCACAATTCCAGGAACGAAAGGTTTGTTTATTTTGTGGGGTCAAAATATTAGAATTTCAATAAGAGAATAAGGACGATGCGATTGTTAAATAAGGCAGCCCATTATCACAGCCCGGCAATATTCAAAAGTTCCAATAACTCCCTAAAAATGACAAATTCCTGTGTCGTTCTCGTAACTTTGTGCTTCGTTCATAGTTTTTTATCAATTCAATTTCGAAAATAATCGCACAGCCGGATAACGGAATTAAGGCACGTCGACCATCTCAGCAACAGAGGATAAGGTCTAGTTTTTAGGTTTATCGAAAAATCAGGAGAAGCATTTATTTAAAACTCGGTGTGATATTGACAACTGAAAAAGGTAGCCAATGTTCAACATCCCGATGTGCCAGTTGGCTAGCGAAGTGAAATATCTATTGGCTGAGTGGATAAAGTTTGACTCCTTCGGAACATCAATATTAAAAAAAAA
Source organism: Aphidecta obliterata (assembly GCA_963966015.1). Lineage (NCBI taxonomy): Eukaryota > Metazoa > Arthropoda > Insecta > Coleoptera > Coccinellidae > Aphidecta > Aphidecta obliterata. The sequence continues at coordinate 25,935,882 of OZ014427.1, read as the reverse complement.
ATTTGTATCAATTTTTTTTTCTTGACATAATGGTGTGGGAGACGAGGTGATATTTCTCTTTTGTATTCGAAGTATCCTTATAATAATTATTTACATTCAGTTCGAAATGACTCATTTACATTTTAATCTTTGCCAATGATCTACTTCTGAAGGAAGGCGTTGTGTAGGTTCAAGAGAACACGAGGACGCTTCTATATTAGGCAATTCAAAACATATTTGAAGGATTCGACTGGAATGTTTCTTTTTTCAGTTTCGTTACGGAAATTATTATTGTAGAATTTTAATCGTACATTCTTTAATTGTTCTCCGATTAATCATTGATAATGAGATCATGGATCATGGATTATCTTTTATCTCAGCTAAAAATGAGAGTGCTTCTTTTCCTAATTTTTGTGAATGACCTTCCTGACAATATTATAATCTTTGGAACATCACATTAAGTAGCTATTCTTGCGGATGATACCTCAATCGCAGCCAATGGTCTCAAGGAGCTCACAGATCTGTGCGAGGGACTTTTTGAGTTTTCCACTTGGTGCAGTAGAAATGCATAACTGCTATATGTCGCAAAAACATAATTTATTATTTTCAGCATCAGGTCAAGCGAACAAGCGAATCTTAGTTTTGGAGGTGAACTAGTATCATCTAAACGATGACTGTTTGTTGCTCAGAAACGTATTATTAGACTGTTATTTGACATAGGTTTACGGATATTTTGCAGACCCTATTTGGTAAAGAATAGAATGTTGACTTTACCATGCATATACATCATGAAGTCTTTGATTCATATTAAAGAAAATCTGTATGAATACGCACGATTAACTGACCACCATCGTTACGGGACTAGAAACGATAACATATTGATGTATCCTAAGCACAGAACATCTAAATTTGAACAGTCACCATTATATCAGGCTATTCAAATATTCAATCATATTCCAGAATATCTGAAGAATATTGAAACGAAAATTTTCAAACACGATGAGGAGGAAATTTTTCTCAGCAAGGCATACTACTGTGTGAAGGAATTTCCCGTGGACAAGGATTTTGCAAGCACTATGTGTGAATGATTTTTTCATTGAACCCTCCCTTTATCTTCCCATTATTTTAGTTTCGGGGCATATTGCGATTTGTAATTTAAATTCATTAATTATTAGATTGTGACATTTCAAGTGGTGATTTTTTGTTTTATGACGAAAGTTTATATGAACTGAGTTGCTCCATGTAGGTATATTATAATTTTATTTCAACTACAAAAAATGAGTTGATGAGAGTTCATAAATCTCTGATTTGTTAAAAATGGAGCATTGTATGACACCACCATAAGCTGGATTATAATGCCTATCGGAAAACATCCATGGCAATAGTTCAGGAGTATGTGGGGAGTTAGAACGCATTCAAATGATCTTCTTAACATCGAAATAAAAGTAATGGATCCTCATCAGGTGTTCTTCAATAAAATTGGAGTATGCTCAACATGATATCTCAAGACAAAGAAAGGCGTGGAAAAATGGATAAAATGCTAAGATTTCTTCTTCATCCAGAACAGTAGGGCAGATATTCCACATATTTTTGGCCCTTAGAGTGTACAATTTTTCACCGGCCTCTCTCACATTGGGTTATCCAGGCGATTTCAAAGATAGTTTGAAAAAATTCACATTATTTTTGATTTTCAAGTATAATAATTTGTGCGAGCGGTTGTGGAATTGCATTCGGTTTTTGTTTAGTTTGTTATATGTTAGTTAATCGTATGCATTCACTGAACGTGACCAGACGCCAACCCCAAACACGACCTGACTCACGACTAATCTGAGCCTGCCCATACACTATAGACCCAAATACAGAATGTTCGTTCGAATAGTTTGTCCTATGTTTTTTATGAGTGATGACACCATGAATCAATTTCGTTCGGTTATGAGGAACAATGTTATGATAATAGATTGTCGTGTCAGATATGTGATTGGAAGTGATTTTGGGATAATGACAAATAAATTGACTACCGTTTATGACATAGTTCTAACATGCTGTCTAACAAATTACCTTTCACGGCGCAAAAGGAGCAACTTCATTCGGGCCAATAACATTGTCGCAGAAGATGTCACAACCAGAAATGAAATAATGAAGTTCGAACCCAGATCGGTTCAATCGATTAGGTTGGAGTGGTTGGACTAACGACTAACAGATGAAGATTTCTAGGTGGAATTCAACTCTATTCGTCCGTTTTGAAATTTGCAGGTACTTTCGAGGTCCGAGGGTCAATTCTCGAGATCACTCGTTCGATGAACGTATACGTTCGTGAACGAATGAAATCGAACGTATAGTTCGAATTGAGTCAATTCTCGAGCATATCGCCAACTACTCGTTCCGACGAAAGTATACGTTCATTTCGAACGGATGATAAACTTGGCAACGTGTCAAAATTCATCATAGACCTTTAATAATAATGTAACTATTCGCAATGCGCATGTGTGGATGGTCTCAGTCTCAGTTACCAGGCACATGAAAGGAAGGGAAGAATAAGAAATATTATTTTAATCGGTCTATGCTTCTGATAATTCTGAATTTGAATATACGTCGAAGCAGATTTGGTTTTATATCAAACATAGTTGTGAAGAAATCAAAATGGATAAAAGGAATAAACCCATGTCAGTTGAACAAAAAAATATTCTGATAGAATTCATGAGTTTAAATCCGCAATTGACAGGAAAATTTTCGAATACTTTTATTCGGCAGGACTCGATAACCATATGGAAGGATATAACAAATATTTTGAATGCAACTTCGGGTGCGTCAAAAGAATGGAAGGAGTGGAGAAAGGTATGTAAAATAGATCTTGCTGCATATATTTTTATATAATCTTAATGTAATTTTTCTAGAGTTGGCATGACATTTCTAAATTCATTTTCGAATAATCCAAAACACGATTTATAACAATAATAACTACAACAGAAACTTCAAACATCAAAATGCGTGCTACGTCAACGAATCGTTCACAACGAACGTATGAAACAGATCACTCGTTGTCGAACGAACTATTATTTCGAACGAATAGTTCATAGAGTCGTTCCCCAAGAATTGCAATTTCCAGAAATCTACGCTCATGACGTCACGAACGTATACGTTCATCGAACGAGTGATCTCGAGAATTGACCCCCCGGATGAGTTCGTTATTGGACGAATTTCGCGAAGAGTGTCGTAGATAAAGCCATTTAATTTTTTTTCTTCCTAATAATTCGAAAAATACCCATCTGATCAAATTGAAACTTCGTAGTTAGTAGTAAGATAACGACACGAAGTTTTATGTGGAAAATTGTACGGATCGTTTCGCTAGAAGATTAAAAATAAAACTTTTTCATAACTTTGAAAGTATTCGCCATATTCTGCTGAAATTGTATGTGCACATAATATATGTGGCCTCAATCAAAAGAGTTATGTGAAAATGCTGCTTTCTAGCGCGGAAAAAAAGAGCTCGAGTTAAAAATTCACCATGTTTTGAGAAACGTGAAGAACTCCGTAGATAACATTTATATTTATTCCCTGAGGCTTCGCTCGTGAAGTATTCTGACTTTTGAAGGGGTCATAATTTCTCTCGCAACCGAGGGGATTTGAGACAAAATAGACCGATCCGTGGGGCGCGGCGAATAAGAAAATAATCGTCATACATTTCTTCAACACCCCCGTGCAGCTGCCTCGAATTTACGAACGAAGAACGAAGTGAATGTAACTCGGATGGCATCTGGGTTTGTCTATTTTTTTTAATGCGCCCGATCGAAGGAATGAATAAATGCATCGGAAATTGATGCGCTTGAAAATAACCGATAGAAGGGAATTGGAGTAAGAAATGAAGGTAAGTTATAATTTCCAATGGTGTCCTAGCCTCACAATATATTTTTCCCACATTTTCTAGTTTTAAGAACCCAAATTTCTTCCCCGATACCTTCCAGATTATGAATGAATATGGCCAGTGAAACAGATTTGCAAGAAAAATAAGGATTCTAGTAGAATCAGCCGATACTTGATGGAAATCCATAATCAAACTTACAATAGAGTAACTAGTATGATTCACACTACACGTGTTACGAAACGTGTCGTGGAATTTAACCCAATGTAGTGGAAATCATACTAGTTATTCTATTGTAAGTTTGAAAAATAAGGATATTTCCACTGGAAAATGGGAGAAAGTCAGGATTTTCCAAAGATTTGCCATCTCAGATTAACTAATATTCAATCATAAAGAGCTTCAAAATAGAGCAAATTTAAGTTTGGAATATTTTGACTTTTTCGTTGTTATCTTGTAAGCCATGATATTATGGCGAAGATATCTCATTCGAAAGCACGCTATATGGGGTATTTTTTGCTGAAAAGAAAATATGTCCATAATTAATAATTTTTCTTCGATAAAACCAATGGAAAAATATGACTGATTATGTTCAATTCAGAATCGTGCTATTCATCCCCTTACCATGCCCAAGGCTACAAGAATAACTGAAGTATAATTGATTTTATGGAAGAACTCAAAATATTTCATGAAATCAAGAAATGTTAAATTGAAGAATAACCGTCAATATTTCGACCATCTGTTATTTGACACTTTTTGTTGCAAATCACATGTTTTACCTGCTCTTGAAGTTTGGCCTTTCCAAAAGTAGACCCTGTTATAGATGCTTTACGGCCAGGAAAAATCGTAAAGGGCGTAACTCCCTTGTCTTGATAACTCTTAATCTAGACATCTAGATCTATTTCAATCACACTAGGAAACGAGTGATATACTATATGTTTACACTGACCGCCTACTTACCTAATGCATTTCGATTTTGTTCAATCGGTTTACCATAGATGAACATCGGTTCAATTTATGATAACTGTAGTGATCAACAGCAACGAAACTTCTGCATTTCCAACTATCTGCTGTATGATGGTATGTGGCTGTATGATTTCCTATTGTTACAGCGTAAACAAGCTCAATTTTGTATGTTTGCTGGCTAACAATTATAATTATCCCAATTTCCGAACATAGGTATTCAATTCACTATGATAGTTATTATTTTTTGGATAAACAGTTGAATAAATACAAAATTGGGTAAATTTTCTGCACGAACTACCAAGAAATCTTTCACATATCCCTTCCTGAAACATTCATATAAAATGCCATGTGTGAGAAGCTCCTCAAAAGTTCGGTTAGAACTCACATCTCCAACTAAAAACATGATTGCCTTATATATTTTGATGTTGTTCCATGTTGTGTTTTCTGAAGAGCCAACCAAATATACATCAACGTACGATAATATAGACTTGCAGGAGGTTGTACAGAATGAAAGACTACTAAAAAATTATGTCAACTGTTTGTTAGATGACGGAAGGTGTACTCCAGATGGAGCCGAGCTCAGAAGTAAGTGGCATATAATATTGATGGAATACTCAGCCCTAAAAGGCTACCATTCCCTGTTAATTGTTTGAAATAAAGAACGCTAGCTTATTGAATTGTTTATCGCGGGGGGACTTTAATAATAACCATAAAGAGATGAAGCCATGGTATGGCGAAACACGTGTATTGGTTTTGTTGGACTCTTAAGTAGGGAAAATCGTAGACTAGGTTAATTAGTGTGGTGAATACTAAGTTAACCATGAAGTTGACTAAGATACCAAGTTATTGTACCTACATAAATAGTTGATTTACATTGTCACAAGACAAATGAAAATTATTCACATAAAGTAAATAATTGTTAGCACAAATATAATCCGCCCTAACTCAAAAGCAATAGCACAATTTTCAAAGGAAAATATATTGAATTTGATTTTGTTCTCGTACATTATGATTAATACTCTTCAATTATTGCAGAAAACTTGCCTGATGCCATTGAGAATGAGTGTAGGAAATGTACAGAAAAGCAGAAAGAAGGGGCTGATTTCATGATGCAATATTTAATCGACAATAAACCTGAATACTGGAATCTTTTGCAGAAAAAATATGACCCTAGTGAAAGTTACAGAACCAAATATTTAGAAGAAAAAAAGGAAAGTGCTAAAAACAGGAATTCTGAGTGATCGTAACCATAATAATAAATCCTTCCATTAGAATAGACATTTTTCAGGATCTGCATTACTGAAGAATAAACATTTGCATTTAGTTGTCTTTTCACTCTAAATGTACCATAAATATTCCATAAAGTCGGTTTCGCCGCTTCATTCCTAAACAAAAATCGTAAAAGGTTGAACCTGAAGAGAAGAGGTCGATAAATTATGAGGAGGTCGAATAATTTCGTTGCGAAACATCTTACAAAATTGCTCAAAAACTTCTGTTGTCATAGTGAATTCGCCAAATTGAAGATTAAAGCTTCTGATAGGTTCAAACAAATGGAATAAAATTTCAAATTAAATTATGAGTTGTAATCTGGGAACAGGAAAATTTATTACAGCTGATATTGCCTTATACAAAGTACCAATTGAGTAAAATACTGCTTATCTCTGGGCAAAATTGGGTAAGTATTGTCAAGTTTTTTGTTCCGCGAATTATAACTTTCACCCGAATTGTGAAAAAAACGCGTTTTTTCGCCTTCAGTCTTAGGTAGGTAAAGCTTGATGTTCCCGAATCACTCCTCCCGTCAATTCTACTCTATAATGCAGTCTCAAGTGGTGGATTCTTTTCTTCACTCGTATTGTTTTTCATACCCTCACTACTGACATATTTCTGCAAACTCTCTAGCAAAGTTGACACTATAACAGATGATTTTTTCCTTATTCGAAATCGACTCATCAGACTTTTCTCCTCTTCTTCATCGAAAGACTCTGTTGAAGAAAATTCTGAGCTCTCGTATTGGTAGCCTTGGGGCCTCTCCAAGATAGGTGATACAACAATGCCACTTTCAGGTGACCCGCTAGTCCTTTGACTGATATCATCTGGACTCTCCATGGTTATGTTAGTATCCAATTCGCTCTGGGAGTTTACGATTTCACAATAAATTTCGGACAATTTTTTTGCACTACATAATGGTGTATAAACCTCTGTTGTAGCATTGAATCGCTTATGGGAAACTTTGTAACTCTTTTTTGATACATCGTATTTCACACACGATTTGAAAGTGTTGCCCCACAGGATTTCGTTGCTTATGTATGATGTAACAGTTCTTGAGGGCTGATTGGTGGACAAGGCTGTACCCTCCATAACGACAACTATTTCAAATCTGAAAGTAAAGATACTTCTCAAGGAACGATATGGAATATGATGACAGTTAATTTTCACGAAAACCCATATTGTAACTTAAGAATGATTGATAGGTTGAAGTGCTCGCGATCAATAGTAACCTACCCAAAACATTTTATGTAAAATTGGTCATCAAGACTCAAAAGCTTGTACTGCTTCCACTGGTACCTTCAAACAGTGAAAACGTTATGAGCTGGTGAGTTTTCGCAACAAAAATATTTTTTGGTGGCATTCCATTAATTTTGGTGCCTTAGTTCTTTTTATTTTGTCCCTATGTCTTTCTTGCTCTTCAGCTATTTCTTTTTTATAGCCCACTCTCTATCTGTGCCTCTTTTTATTGTTCATGACAATGGAGTTTAATACGTAATTCTTAATGCCTGATACCAGAAATTATGAAACCATAATATGAACGCTTACTTCAATTCAGTCTCGTGGAAACATAACACTCGAGTGGCATACAATGTTTTATGTAACAAGTGTAAAAAATCGTTTTTTTATGCGATGATAATTAGTAAACTTTTGTGGGAAAAAAAACGTATAGAAAATGGGGGAACCAATGAAAATTACGTTCCTGAGGCTATCCTTACGGAAGTGGACGAAGCAGTGATGCAAATTTTTCCCGAAAAGTCCCGAGATGCTTACGACAAGGAGTTCAAAATGTTTGAGTCTAGGATTAATTCATGAAAAATAAAAGGTAGCGATGAAAAAGTTCTATTGGCTTATTTTTTAAATTTGCAGAAAAAATTAGCCCCATCGTCGTTATGGACCTAATACTCGATGCGTAGCTCGACTATTATTCACCTTTATAGAAAAATCGACATTTCAAAATATACAGTGAACTAACGTGAAGTCCAAGACATAGAGATTTTAGGAACGTCTTGAAATAGAGAAGTTTTTGACCGGAGCTTCCGACGACGAGTACTTGTTGATGAAAGTGGCTTTGAAAATGGAGATTAGCGGTGCTTGTTGATGCGATGAATTGGTCAATTTGAAAATAGAAAATATTCAAGACAAAGGGAAATATTTTGACGTAGTTCTGCCAGACACTAAAACCAAGAAATCGAGAAGTTTCACCATACTTGAAGAAGGATTTCCAGTCAACCTGATCGATTTGTGTATAAAATACATGTCTTTGAGACCAAAGAATACTAGTTCTAGCCGCTTTTTTTTTAACAGAATGGGAGGCGTACCAGCCTGTGTGTGGGAATAAATACGTTGTTGAAGATACCTTCAAGAATTGCAACAAGATGATGATGGCAGGCTACACCACCAAAACCTGCAAGATAATAAGAAACTACCTGAGGAACCGGAATATCTATGTCAAAATAGACGACACATTATCTACCACCAGACAAGTAGAAGCAGGAGTGTCCCAAGGATCAGTTCTAGGACCTCTGCTTTACAACATATATATCTACGATATTCCTAAGAACCCAAGGAACCTGCTAGCCCTGTATGCAGACGACACGGGAATAGCCTTCAGACATCGCCGACCAGATGTCATACACAGAAGACTGCAAGAAGCACTAGAAGATTTAGAAGAATGGTTCATTAAATGGAAAATTCAAATAAATAGCAAAAAGAGCCAAGCTATTCTACTACAGAAGCGGAGACTGGAAATTAATTCAAACCTACAGATAGATGGAGAAGAGATAAAATGGGAAAATGAAGTCAAATATCTAGGAGTAAAACTAGATAAAGGGCTTACATGGAAAAACCATATAAAATATGCAGTGGATAAAACAAACTCATCAATGAGTAGACTTTACCCACTACTAGGAAGAAGAAGCCAAATGAACCAAAGCACGAAACTACGAATGATCAAGTCAATTGCAAGACCCCAACTAACATATGGCTCGGCGGCATGGGGCAATGCAGCCAATAGCCATATAGAGAAGATTCAAGCAACAGAAAATAAACTGCTCAGAGCAGCAATGAATATGCCGTGGTTTGTAAGAAACCAACAAATCCACAGAGACTTAGAATGGGAAACTGTCACAGATTTCCTAAAAAAGAAGGCCGAGAAGATATTTGAAAAAGCAAGTCAACACCCAAATGATGAGCTAAGAAGACTACAACCCCGCAGAAGATGTGGTTAGGATACCCACCTATCACAAAAGACCCAGAGATCAACTACGTAGAAACAGATTTTGAGTGATCTGAATTTAAATCATCCAGAAGAAGAGACTCCTATGAAATTCAAATTCATAGGTAACACAAGCATCACACGACAAAGATCGTGATAGAGATACGAACAAGAAGAGTCAAAAGGTTAGTAGGTAATAAATGCCCGGAATCTAAAACAGCAAGTTAGGTTTAGTTAGAGTAGGTCGTGCTTCACACGAAGTCTCACACTGTTCTATCTATCGGAGATAGTTCGTCCATGAGGATTCCCCCTGACTAAAAAAAAAAAAAAAAAAGAATTGCAATGTTTTTGAAATCGGAGGAACCAGCGCTCTTCACCGGTCAATGCCTGAGGATGCCTGTCTAGGTACATACTTGAAGCGTCACGGAAGATGGAAGTCCTCGACGGTAGCAGCAGGATACCTAGAATAATCGGTGCATACAAATTGCAGGAAAAATACAAGGACCTAATGTTTTGGCGTCTTCCAGCACTATCAGTAGATTTACCGATATGGAAGCGTCTGGTTCCGATGAACCAACGAATTTTACAATGACTTCAAATTCGAATAAACCGTTAGCGTTTTCCTTTAAAATTTGAATTCTGCTTGTGATAGTAATAAATAAATAGAATACTACTTTGAATATGAACGTGAGTTATAATCCATAACACACTAGAGTTATTTGATAGTTTACTTTTCTAAAATGACATCAATAATGACAGTCATAACTGTCATGTGTTGGATAAATGAAAATTTAACTAATGAAACAAGGAAATAATCAGTTTTATGCCCACACTAAAAAAAACGAATCCCTGTAATTTCTGGTTAAATGAATTCCTGTTGTTTAAACGCAAATATTGTTATTAAAACAAGAAAATTTTGAGAACTATATGCACCTGCAACATAACGCATTGATTACGGTTGAAGCGAATTGAGTCCTATGAACAGGAAAAACGGTAAGTATAGCAGTGATCAGGTACTTTTGATTTAAAAGGAATATTTCCGTCAATGTTACAGGAATATCTAGTATAATATTATAAATTCAACAGGAATGTTTGATATTCCTCACAGAAATTCAGATTATTCTACCGGTTTAATTCTTGTTTAGCTGAAAGTACTTTAATCCATGTTGTATTGTATCATATGGTTGAAATTGTTTAGTATAGAATATGGATTGAAAAGCGACAGAAAATGTGTAAGCATTTGTAGACAGTAACAACGTAATCAGATTCGCTAAATTGTGTCCGAAATCAGGGAAAAATTTCTTTATATTTATGTATTTATAATGGAGTCTCTCATTACTGGTATTCAACGAATTTCTTTCTTATACGGTAGAATAATGTAAAGATACTCTATAATAAATATAATATAATATAAATTCTCCCCCGATTCCAGACTTCAATTCGCCGAATAACTCTTTAGACAGAAAACATTACGCCTCGACAGCCTTCTTGAGCATGGAACAGACTAGGATGCCGAAGGCCTGGGTTCGAATCCTGGCATGAATGTTGTAAATGTCTGAAAAATTTGTGGGAGTGTCCTAAAAAATTGAGATGATAACTGAATAACCAACCAATAAGGTCAAAAAACAAAAATAAAAAAAATGCATTTCAGAAATTACACACGTCAATTACACATTTACACATTACACGTGGTCAATTTAATGGGAAAATTCAAGAAATTCCAGTTAAAAACTCTAGGTACCTACACAGAAAATTCCTGTTTTCTTCACTGTATTATTTTCCTGTTTGAATGACGGAACTACAGTTTGGTTGCATCAACTATGTGTTAAACTTGTTATTTCTACGGAATTAAACGACCGAAATAATCACGTAAAATCAACAAATATTCCTTCTGTCGCTTATATAGGGGGAATTTCCTGTAGAAATAACCGAATTCCTGTTGTATATACTGAAAAATTTCTTTGAGTGCATTAGACGATCTGTTGTACCTACTTTCAATAGCGATGTGTACTTACTTCCTGGATACTAAATCTTTGGCAGAAAGATCCCAAAAAGGGCTGGATTCGGTGATTCTATGTACAATTTCTGTTGGCCATATTATGATTCCAATTGGTTCCAGGTTTAGAGTTTTCAGTAGGTATTCGCCATTTCTCATTTTTATCAAGAACGCCCTAATTGAGTTTTGAATCTCATATTTCTTAGAAGGATCTCTAGTTCTGAATATAAGACAAAGCTCACCATCCCTCTGACATATCTGAAACATAAATATCAATGGAACTAGGTGGTACACTTGCTTTTAATAATAAATCTTCGGAATATGTCGAAAAAAAAACTGATGTCTTTTTATGAAGGCTACCATCATACGAGAAGACAGGACAGGAGGCAAATCTCCGAATGAGTCCGCTACATCTACAGTTTCTAATTTTGAATCAATCAGGTTCTCTTCATTTGGTTAATGGAGGTCACTTCACTTGAAGCACATATCGTCGGTAAATCGACAAAATGCGTATCTGAAAATCCGCGATCAAAATTTTCAGGTGTACTACAAATCACCTGATTAAATTTTTCAACCTCTATACACTGTATTTGCTTCATTTTCGGACTAGAAGGGTAATGTGACGCTCAAGAGGCTAGAGCTATGGTTTACAAAGTGAAGCTCAAAAAATTTGCAGGTACGTCTCTTTGTCAATTTACCGACGATATTGTAACAAGGAAAGACTAATAACAATAAACTAAACTATAACTATGCTAAGCTTCTTGAGTGTGAAGTATTTCTTCTTACCACAGCATGCTTAGTGAAGCATCTGTCCGAGTGTTGAGTCTTGGGACTAATCATTTTTGCATAAACAATGCTCACCATACTTCCTCCTAGACCCATACCAACTAAGATCTGACAACAAACGAGAACAACAGAACCGAAGCAGTGTTGGGTTATGGATCTACTACCGTATCCAATGCTGGTTTGAGTTTCGATACTGAACAAGAAATATCCGGAGAAATTTCGGATACCCATCAGACATTGAGAGTAGATCGGTTCTTCTTCATCTCCATCCGCAACGCCGATCGCCATCCAAAGAACAGCAAAAAATAACCAGGTCACTGTAGGGGAAAATGTATCAAATAATTATATGAGAAGGAATTAGATCATGTAACTCTTTGTACCAATGAGCACATTCAATCAATGTATAACTTATCGATTGCCAAGCTGCTATCAAAGCTTCTATGTCAACCTTCCAGAAATGGTGTGGAGATGCCGTTGTTTAATCAACAAACTGGACAAGAACAACAGCGTCTCCGGGGTCTGGTTTCCTGGACACTCAGGAAAGAGGGGTTGGGGCTCATAGGGAAACGCACCTAGAAAAAGCTGTTCGGGAGGAAAGAGGAGATCTTCAGCATTTGGAAATCAGAAACTTCATTAGAATTCTGGAAGAGGAAGTCGAGCTGTAGCTTATGTCATATCTTGGCCTGCTTGAGGAAATTGTGCAAAATAGATCTTCAGGTCGTAATGTACTAGGAACTCCAGATAATCTATAGGCCCTACACAGGCTAATTTAATTTGTAACCTTTTGAATTTCCGATAGGTAGCTTTTTGGGAATCCCTCAAAATCGCCCATGTTTTTAATGGTTTCGTTGACGTTTGGTATGACATAGAGTGGGCGATGTATGTGCTGCCGAGTTAGTGGAGATGCTCGATGAGGATTCTTTTTGGTCGTGACAAGCGTAGAGGGAGGTATTCGGTATGGCTAATTATAGTTTGTGACGAAGTTATTTGGTAATTAATAAATCTGCAGCCATCGAATAATTTGTTGTCCCGATTTGTGGAATATAGGCGTTAGCCTTAGGGATAATAATTTTTCCCTGAAATTCTCCAGTGGCTGGGGACAGAAATTTTCGAAGAAAACTTATTTTCTCTTAGGGCTATAGCAGATTTATTGGACCTGGAAGCAAAGTTTGTTGCGGGTTCTGAATCTGTCTGGAACTGTAACAGGGAGTTTTTCCATAGAGCTTTTTCCCAGTCTTTGGTTTGGTAGATAAATTCTTCTACCACAACTTGGAAACAATCGGAATAATTCGTCGAAGGGGATATGAAATCTTCGTAGATATATGGAGATATGTTTCTTATGTTTTTGTGACTCAATAAAACTCGAATTTGAAACCCTTCGATTTTTCCTCCTGTTACAAACCATTCAAAAATGAAATAAGTAGTACATACTTACAAATGAAGGTCATAATCAGAACTGTAAATGTCCATCTCCACTTGGTGTCTATCAGGCAATGTACTAAATCTGATCTCTTGTCATATTTTATGCCGAAATCTGCTGGTTCTATATGAATGACTTCCGATTTCCCATTTTTTCTAACAAGTCTCCTTCCTTTGGGTTTAAGTGTTTTTCTCGGCAAACTATATGAAAAAAAGCAATTGGTATTATTACAGAATTGATATACAATCTTAGGACGTATTTTATTTGATCGATTGTAAGATTATTCATTTAACACCTTAAATGTGAGCTGTAAAAATTTCAGGGGGAGGGTGGAAAATTCTTTTTCTCGCCCGATTCATTGACAGAAATGATAGATGAAAACGTTGCTAAAGGGTTTCCCAAAAAAAAGTTCAAAATATTTTTTTTTTGAAACTTTACATTTCTGAATGTATTAAACGAAGCGCTTTTGCTTTCGGAAATACAGGGTGTTTCCAAATTAGACGTGAACCTTGCAGGACGTGATAGTAACACTCATTTATTTTCTGTCGTTTGAGCCATATTTATTGATAACCGAAAATCAACAGTTTCCGAGATATTTGAGTTGTGTTTTTTGAGAAAATTCTCACCTTACTTCATTATTCGTCAATTTTTTTCTACGTTGACCAAATTTGATTATAATTTCGGATTATTTTCACCAGAAAAAATTAAGAAATGTATGAAAAAACCAAAACTATCCTGTATTAGATGTTGAAAACGAATTAGTATGATTTGAAAGTTGCTATATGAAGAAAATAAATCAATATAATATCAATTTGCCTGCAACTTTCGAATTCCACAATTTATGTATGAAAAAATTATTTCAAAAACTTGCCAGATTCCTTCTTTAGTTCCTAAAAAAGTTTTCGTGAGAATGCAAGCACTAGTTTCGTTTCAGCAGATTTTGATTTGAAAGGGGATACAAGTCAAGAAAGAAAAGTAACGAATTGAATATTTTTGTATTGCAATTAAACTCAAAATTCCATTAGAAAAGTTCATTCATAAAGTATGTTTGAAATGTCCTCCACCATTCCTCATACAAGCACGCGCCCTCTCTTTCTAATTTATTCAGTCCTAAACTTTTCTCTCAATCTTCTCGCTGCTCCGTCTATTCTCTTCACGAGTTGTGAACGTGTATGTATTTCCCTTTCTTATACTATTCTTCTTAAACTGCCTCAAACATGAAAATCTAACGTTGTTAGATCCGCACTTCTCGCTGGCCACGAAATATGCCTACCTTTAGGAAATAATTCGTTCAAAAACATACGAACGTTTAGCCTATAGTGTGCGGGACACCCATCCTGTTAGAAAATGATTTCATGCCTGTCAATCAAGGAAACCTCGTCCAAAACACTGTCCATATTGGTTCTCAGAAATTCTTCATAATTTTCTCCGTTTGAGTTATCAGGTAAATAGAAAGGACCTATCAAAAGATTAGCTATTGCTCCCATCCAAACATTAACGCTAAATCACTATTTTTATGCCGGACATTCAAAAGATTAGTTATAAAAAAATCTGCTGAAACAAAACTGGTGACTGAAGAAGGAATTTGGCAAAATTTTGAAAAAATTTGTTTATACATAAATTGTGAAATTCGAAAGTTGCAGGCAAATTGATATTATAAAAATACAATAATAATAATAATAATATTTTATTCACCGACTTAAATACAATATAGTACAGACGGGTAAGTACAGTGCCCAATTACAGGTAGGTGCAAAATATAAGCAATTATGGAGTACAAGTAAATATACCTACAGTATAAATTAGCACACGAGCATACCAAAAAGAAGAAAAAAAGTGAACAAAAAGATTAATCACAGAAGCTTTAGCTCCGGAAAGCTATCACTTGCAAGTGATGACATTACAATTTCTTCACATTGATTGGTGAACAAACAACAAAACAAAAAAAAAAAAGGATTATCACAATCTACCATCTCACAATACACAAAATCATAGGCCCTCTCCAGCAATTCCACTTCACCCGTCCTTCTGATTGACAAGAACATGCAGTCTTGTTCTTCCGTAAGAGATTATCCACCTTATTGACATCTTCCTGAACAAACCGATGTTATTGATCCTTCTTATTTCCGGGGGAAGTTGGCTGAAAACTTTCGGTGCAAGGTAGTCGCAGCAACGCTGTCCCACAGTTTTATCGCAACGGGGTACGCTCAAAGAGTTCATCTTACTTCTTGTGTTGTAACAGTGTGCTATGGGGTCGGATGTTATTTTGGAATTTTTCATATTCATCAGCATACTCAAGCAGAAAAGTTGCCTCACGTCAAGCAGTTCGGACTCCTCATACAGACAATCGTTCGAGAATGTAATTGGCTCATTATAAATAACCCGCAAAATCCATGGTTGGATTACATTTGAGTTTTCCAGGTGAGTATCATTTACGCCGCCCCAACCGAAAATTCCGCACGTTAGCTGCGACTGGACCAACGCATAATACAGCAGTTTGAGGTGCCTCAAACCTGGGTAATCTTTCAAATATTTCAACTTATATAGAATACCTCTCAACTTGTTAACTAAATTATTAATTTGTATGTCCCATCTAATAGTTAATAGTTAATAGTTGCGCTGGTTTGCAATGGCGAGACATTCTGTAACCAGGTGAACAGGAGTCTCCTCCTCTTCACCACAGAATCTACACTAGTCTGTTTCTGTTAAGCTCATTCTCATTAATGCTTCCTAAGGCGACAGTGTCCTGTGAGGAAGCCAGTGAGAAGGCGTAACTTGTTCTTACTGAGATCCAAATACTTCTTGGATCTTGAACTTTCAAAGTTCCGAATGAACCTTTTGGAGTGATCCATTCCCGGAAGGTTCCTCCAGAGTGCTTCTCTTTCAGTCTCTTCCCTCTCCAGAAACTCTTTCTTATAGGTGCGTTTACCTATGCCACAGAAAGGTTCTGGGCCAGTAAGTGGCGTTTGTGCTCCCTTTCTGGCAAGTGTATTGGCCTCTTCGTTTCCTTTGATTCCTGAGTGACCAGGAACCCAGACTAAAGAGACCTTATTTTTCTTGCCTAATTCATTAAGTTTCCCCCGGCACTCCCATATCAGCTTTGAGTCGATGATATAGGAGTTCAGTGCTTTGATAGCAGCTTGACTATCCGAGTGGATCACAATGTCGCACCCTTGATAGTTTATTTCCAGTTTTATATCTATACATCTTTCGATTGCAAGTATTTCTGCCTGAAAGGCACTCGAGTAAGAGCCTTACGATAGTGTACACTTGGTTCTTGCCCCGTATATTCCAGCGCCGGCCCCCATCGTGGTTTAAGAACCATCTGTATAACATTTAATGGTATTCACTTTGAAGTTTTGGCTAGTGTATTCCTTTTCCCATTCTTCCTTTTTACATAGCATAGTGTTGAAGTTCTTCTCAATGCTTACCTTTTTAATCAAAACATTACTAGGCAGGTTCGCTGATGAGATGTATTTGTTCAGAGAGGACCAGGCTCCTTGACTTTTAATTCTCTCATTCCCTGTACCTTCCCTAGATATTCTAAGGATAGCCTCATGGGCTACCCTGTTGATCACTAGATGTTATGGAGTGAGATCTGTGATGACCTCAAGTGCTCTTGTCGGGCACGTTCTCATAGCTCCAGTGATGCAAACGCAGGCAAGCCTTTGTATCTTGTCGAGTATTTTCCTCGTGCTTGATTGCCCTGTCTTAGTAGACCAGACTACTGCCCCATAAGTTATTATTGGTCTCACAATCATGACATACATCCATCGCAGTATTTTAGGGTTAGAGCTCCAGGTTTTACCGGATAGGCTTCTGCACGCCATTAGAGCTCTTGTCGCGTTACTAGCAGTGTTTTTAACATGCTTGTTCCATAGAAGCTTATTGTCTAGGGTAATTCCCAGATATTTGACTTCATGATTCCATTCTACGTTATCTCCATTCACCGAGATGGGCTTCATGGCTGGAAGGTTTCTTTTCCGGGTAAAGGGCACCTCTGTGGTCTTGGCTAGGTTGATGTTGAGCCCCACTGACAAGCAACACTGCTCGATAATTTTGAGGCCCCTCTGCAACGAATCACAGAGGAAACCCTCAAATTTACCTCTTACTATTAGGACTATGTCATCGGCATAGCCTATACATTCGAAGCCAAGCACCGTTCGCCTGTGCAGTAGTTCATCCACTACCAGTCTCCAAAGGAGGGGAGATATTACTCCTCCTTGAGGTGTTCCGCGAGTGGTTTTGACAGAGATGGTCTGATCGACCGCCAATGTCTCAGCTGTCCTCGTCGTCAACACCTCATACATCCATTTTATGATGGTACCGTTCTCTCCTCGCTTTACAAGTGCCTCTCTGACAGACAGGTGTGTCGTGTTGTCAAAGGCCCCAGATATGTCTAGGAAAGCGCACAGTGCGATTTCTTCGTTGTTCATCGTCTTCTGGATGCCTTCAATCAGCTGATACAGAGCAGTCTACGTGGAGCGTCCTGCCCTGTACGCATGCTGACATTTGTGAAGTGGTGTTTTCTCCAGGTTCTCCGTTCTTATGTAGTTATCCACTACCTTCTCCATCGTTCTAAGTAAAAACGAGATAAGACAAATGGGTCTAAAAGTTCGGGGATCAGTCCCGTTATTCTTCCCTGTTTTTGGAATGAAGATTACTTTTGCCCTTCTCCATATATCAGGATGTCCCATCTAAGATGTCGATCGATTGTTAAACCCCAATATTTGATCGAGTCAGCTTCTGGAATATGCGAACCCGCTCTGATCACCAGAGGTCCTAAATGCGGTAATCCGCTTGAGTACGAGGAAAAGGGTCAATATCTCGTTTTTTCCAGATTGAGTGTTAATATATTATATTTGAACCACCTGTCTAAAACTCTGACGTCGGCTTCAGCCTCTGATTTCAAAGATTCCCACAAATCCGACTCGCAAAAAAGGGCCGCGTCGTCCACAAAACATACAGTGTGAACAAGAGTGGTCCAAGCACTATATTAGACATTGATATTTATTTTCTTCATATACCAACTTTCAAATCATACTAATTATTTTTCAACATCTAATACAAGATAGTTTTGGTTTTTTCATACATATCATATCCTTTTCTGATAAAAATAATCCAAAATTATAATTAAATTTGGCCAACGCCGAAAAAATTGACGAAAAATGAAGTGAGGTGAGAAATCTTTTGAAAATCACAAGAACTCAAATAACTCGTAAACTGTTGATTCTTGGTTATCAATAAATATGGCTAAAACGACAGCAAATGAGTCATGCCAACGAGTCCTCCAAGGTTCACGTCTTATTTGGAAACACCCTGTATATTCATTTAAAATTTTTATGAAAATAATAAACGGTACAACTGATTTATTCTATTTTTTTTATGCTATTGCATTCTATGATCAATTGAGGAAGCCGATACTTGGCCAAAGTCCAAAATCCGTATTCACTAGTAAATTATAGATACTACAATATTCTCACTATGACTAATTTTCAGGAATGAATGAACTAGGACATTTTTCATGTGGAAGGAGTGGATCTATTTGAAAATGCAAAAATCAACAATTGATATTACCTTTCAGATCCTGAGAAAACAGCATAATGATCATCCACTCTTCCAGACATTCTTACACAGTTGTTGAAGAAAAACACATTAATTAGTCATTTATTTCAGAATGATGAGGAATTAAGTCATCGGAGATTTCCGTGAAATATAATTCTGAAATAATGAGTTCAGTTCACTCCGCAGGTATAAACTTCATTATGATAAATATTTGGATTTTACTATCATTTGATAAGCAGGTATACCTGCGAACGTAACTAGGTACATATTTCTGGAAGCCTATTGTTGAATTCAGATTAGCAACGTATGCACAATTAGCAGCATTTATTCATCTTGAATGTGAAGAAAATTGACAGCTGAAAGTACTTCTCAGATAATATCTTCCTTCACATATCTGCCGTACATCTTCTCCTCAAAAAGTTATGAGATCAATTAATTAAGACTAAAAAAAAATTGGACATCTACATATTATTCTTAGCTGAGATATGAACTGTATTGTTTTTACGAATTTTGAAAGCAGTCAGTGTTCATATTTTATCTTATGCACAATATATTTTACGTCCTCGAACATAATAGGCCAAGAAAATTAGCATCAGAAGTGGAAAAAAAATCTTGGAAAAGTTATATGATTGGAATGTGTTCAGTGAGGGTGCAGGATGACCTTGCCAGAAAAAAACTTATTGAGAATTGCATTTTCATAGGTGTGTTTCCCTGAGCCAAAAAAGGTTTTGGTCCTACAAGGGCAGCTAGGATTTTTTCTGACTAATACGCTCCTTACCTCTTTTTCCTGAATATCCAGATCAAGGAAACCTTGTTATTATTATTATTGGACAGAATGAAAAAGTAAACAACCCCGATGCCATTCGAATTACGTTCAATACTCACCTAAATCGTTCGGAAGTGCCCTCGAACTTCGAGAGCAATTATGACCCCGCCAAAAGTCGAAATAATTTCTCGTGAGAAACGCCAGGGAATATCTGTGATCTTCCGACATGTTCGCGTTTGTCAAAAAATGGCAAATTTTATTGTCAGTGAAATTTCCGTGTTGGTATCTTACAACTAACAACAACTTTCAATTCGATCGAATTGGTATTTTTTGAATTATTGAGAAGATAAAAATTCAGATTACTGTATCTACAGAACCCTTCGACGCATTCAGCCCACGAACACAACCCGGTTCATTCAGGCCATCGCTGATACTCTTATAATTTCAAAACTCTTGGCCTCTTCTTTCGAGAGTTATCCTGTTCACAGACGGCCGGTCGGACAAATATTAACGCTTCATAGAAACAAGCAAAAATTATGAACTTTTCGTTAATTTACATCAAAAGTTCTAATGATTGATTAAGTTCTGATATTTTGGTAATAAATATCGTAAAAAAGAAACTAATAATTTATTTGGCATTCCGCATATACAAATAATCGGTACAATAAATTATATTCGTGTCATAGATAATTAACGAAGAACATACAAAATTGATGTAATTATACTCAGTTAACATGATACGTAAAAAGTTCTCTATATCACACAACATTTACAATTACTTTCCACACTTCAAACGTTCGTTTCATTCACTTTTTTGCGCAGGAGTCTCTTTCTGAATTTTCTGTTTTTAGATTTGACACATCTGCCTTTATAACATATTTCAGTCTCATGCGATACTTCCGTAGATGTTGATGTCTGAAGGTTGAGCAGATCCAAAGGTGTTTGTTCAGACCTTTTTGTTTCAGTTGTAATATTCATTTTTGATTCATCTTGGGGATATAAGGTGGATGTTATTTCTATATTTTCAGGTGATTCGGTAGAAGACATTCTTTGAGTTTCCCTTATTGAATCTTCTGTAGTTGTTATGGTTGGATCTGTTGTTGTAGGAAGGAAAGAAACAGTCGCTTCTCCTATCGTTTCTCTGACAGATTCTAAAATTGTAGAGTTGAGGTCATCGATTGAAGTTTTATCTGAAATTTCTGTTATCGTGGAGAAGTTCTCTGATGTATACTCA
This sequence comes from Aphidecta obliterata, assembly GCA_963966015.1. NCBI lineage: Eukaryota > Metazoa > Arthropoda > Insecta > Coleoptera > Coccinellidae > Aphidecta > Aphidecta obliterata. The sequence goes on along the minus strand of OZ014427.1, from coordinate 25,914,831 downwards.
GCGGGAACTGTTGAGCTTTCTTCTGTTCCTGTTGCTTGCTCTGCATCTATAGCAGGTAATGTAGAACTTTCTTCAACTTCTCTTGATTTCAACTCATTCACTTTGTAAGGACTATCCAAACTGTTGAATAAGGTTCTGTAGTTTTGAGACTCCGCAGTATCGAATTGATCTACGTTTACCACTCTAAAACCTCCCCCCTTCGTATTTTCCTCCCTTCGGTTATCTCTGAATGATACTATTTCCATTTGATCAGAGGGCACTTCATATTCGTCATTGTATATATGATTTTTCGTTCCCTCTCGGGTTATACCGAAATTTTGTGTAACTTCAGTTGTCTCTCGGGTTTTTGCAAGGGTGTTCAAAGGAGAGTAGCGAATTTGATCTTCCTTTTCATCATCTGTACTCACAGTTATCTTGAATTCTGAGCTACTGGGTGTAGTGGCTGCTTCTCTGCTCTTCAGAAAAGGTGCTGGGTAGTTCTCAGTTTCATCATTGTCTGTTTCTTGTCTGATATTTCTAGGAGGCGTGAAATGAGTTTTGCCTCTGGTTCTTACTCTTGTAGTTTTTTCAGTAGAAGTATCATCTGATGTTTTTCTCCTGCTCTCGTAACTTCTGCCAGGAATCCTTACCCTGCCACGTACTCTACTTTTTTGAGAGGTTTCTGGTATTTGCGTAGTCGTAACTCTAGGTGGAGATGTATATTTTGGTCTCAGCTCTCCCAGAAAATGAGTGGCTTCTGTGTCAGATCGTGGACTGGATGGTCCTACTGGATCGTGATTCCGCTGATTATAAGTGGGTATTTTCTGTTGTGTTGGTGCATAAATATGTATACTTTCTTCTTCATTTCGGTTATTGCTGCTTATCTGGGAACTCTGGGAAAAATTTGGTTGTCGAATGAATCCGTAGAACTCCGATTGCTCGGTTTCTGTTGGGTATGTAAATCGTGGAGCAATCGTGGTGGATGAATATTTGTTTTTCGGACGTCCACGTACTCTTACTCTCTTTCTTGTCGTTCTTTCAATTTCAGTGGGTTTCTCAGTGACTTCTAGCTTTGCTTGTTCCGATCTGTCTGACTGTATGACCTGAAAATAGAATGGCATGAGAATAGATATGTTATAGAATAATAGGAAAATTTTAAACTGTCTATCATATCACATTTGTGGATGAAACTTGAAACAGTTAGGTTCCACACTTAAACTGAAATTTTGCACAGTATTACTGGACTGCTCTGTAAATATTCGATTGATTCTTCACAGAGATTGAAAATTGTTAATTTAAAATCATCAAGACAAAGAGATTCAGCCAATTATTCAGACGAATAAGGTTGTAGCTTGAACCCGTAATTTCCATGTGTAACAATATGCTCGTAATGTTTACGGCGTGCCATACACTGTGTCTTTGTCTAGGGGAGTTGGAAAAACTTTTCCTGGCCTGCAGTGATTTGAGACAGTTGCTTTTGGAACGGACAGGTGGGGTGATTTGAGAAACTTACTCCTATCACCGCTGCGTTATGTTTTGAAGGTTTTCTGTTTCTTACATCGAATTTATCATTTTGCTAACTGTACTGATGAGATTTTATATGAATCGAAACCGGTCTACAGGTGCAAATGATGGATTTGGTTGTCTCTGGGGTAACATGAATTATTCTGTTGGCTATTTGTTTATCTAGAAATTTTTTTGTCGAGTTTGCCATTTAAACTTCAGAAATTTTTCCATTAAGGAAATTCTTGAATTGATATTTCCGTTCGGTTGAGATCGACATTTCCAAATTAAAGAAGAAATGTAATTATGTACTTACAGGAATTTGCCGGAGTGTAGAATGGTCCTTCTCTTGCAATGCCAGTTCTTCAGCTGTGGTCACCTTTTGTGATTGGTATTGTTCGACAGTTTTGGCGGTTTCGGTTTTTGGCTCTTCAACGTAATCTCTCAACACAGGTTTCTCGTTGGTCACAGCGCTCTGGAATTCCATGTAATAATTTGGTTGATTCTGAGATATATCCATCACTCGTGTGATAGGATGCAATAAATGTTGTGCAGTCGACGTGGCTTCAATACTTCCTTCAGCCATCCTTTCTGTCAACGTATTTTGTAGCCTTGTACGTGGCCTCACCCTTTCATTTTCGATTGGTGTAAACTTATTGGTTTTTGAAGAGTCTTCAATGTTTGATTCAGTAGTTGATGTGACGGTGGTCTTACATGGCCTTCTTCCTCCACAGTTTCTCCTGTATGGTATTGAGGTAGTTGTTCTCATATTGAACCTACTTCTTCCTCTTCCTCTCAATCGTTTTGTTGTAGTTGTAGTTTTTGGTGTTGTCGATTCCGTTGTTCTAATTGTATATTGTGTAGTACTTAATTGAGTTGTAGAAATAGGTAGGTCTGTTTCATATTTGGTGGTTGTATATTGATTTTGCTGCTGTAACTCGTTGATAAGACCCGGTAAATTTGGATTGATATCTGTTAATTGTGGAGGAAGCTCATATTGCTCATATTGATTATATATATGCACCCTTTTCTCTTCCTGGTGGGGAACCACTTTGTTTTTAGTATTTTGCAGATTCTGGACGGATTGTTCAAACTGTGCATCTATTGCTTGTGAATTCCTTACGTCTGAAATATCCTGAGTTGGCCTAATATTGAGTTTTCTTATATTTGCTGGTAATTCATCAACTGTACTTTGGGTTGGTATAGCATAACCAGGAGTAGAAGATACGTAATTGAAATTGAAATTATTATTCGAAGAGAATCTGTTGAAGAAGTCTTGGGTTAAAGGATTTTGGGAAGAAATTTCCACTCTTTCTGGGGCCTGAACGATATTTGGTGTTGGAACTTCGGGAATTTTATTATCCAAATTTTGAATTTTCACCTCAGTACTTTTTTCCGATTTTTCTGGAATATTTGTTCCTTTCGGACTATGGCCACCCTTCTTATTTCCTCTTACTCGTTCTCCTCGTGTTCTTTGTCTAGTAGGTGCAGAAGAAGTGGAAGGGATTTCTTGTTGTATTTCTTCTAGACCACCCAATTCTGGTTTTTGATGTTTGGTCTCTACATATTGGTCTTGAATTGAGTGAGGTTTGGAGGGAATCGTTTCTTGTACTTGACTGAATGCATTGGGTCTTTCCCCAGCGAAATACTGATTCTGGGGATAATCGAATCCAGAGAACCCAGTTATCTGTTGGAACAAAGTTTGTTCTTTGAGCTGTTTGTTCGTATTATCTCTAGGGTTGCCACTTTCCAAACTATAAGCATTCAAATTATCATCAAATTGTGAATTATTTTCCACAACAGATTCAAATGCAGGATTCACAAATTTATAATTTGTTATGGCTACAGGTCTTCTATTATCTTGAAAACCGTCGTTCAGGTTCGGAATCTGTCTCTGTTTGAATTGCGATACAACTACAGAGCCTACATGTGGAGATGGTAAAGGAATTTTGGAATAACCTTCAGGTTCTTTGTAGTTTATAGGAGCAACGAAAAATGGGAATTGCTGAGCCTTTCTTTGTATACGATTATTATCCAGACTTGAGAGATAAGGTAGGGGAAATTTTGCAAAACCTTCAGGCACATTCAGATTCGAGGGACCTATAAAAATTTGAGGTGAATCTGGTCCAATTTGATCTTGAACAGCTATTGATTTCGCGTTTTTCAGTACTTCCAGAACAGATTCTACATCGACTGGTTTGTTACCTTCCATATACACAGCTAATGGGGGCTGATGTGGTTTCCTTTTCTTCGGTGGTTGGGAATTATTTTTTCCTTGAAAATCGATTGATTTGCCTTGTTGAATCTGCTTCTGTAATTTTTCTACCTGCAAAGTTTGTTGTAGAATATCTTTCTGAATACTTTGGAGTCTCGATTTTTGATCGACTACTTTGAAGTCATCTTGGAAGTTATGGTTTCTTGAAGGTTTTTCAGGTTGATTTTGGACAATATATGATTGTTGAAGTTTCGGAGATTCCACAGAAAAAGGTTGTGATATGGGATTCTGCACAGTAAAGGATTGCACTTTTTGAGGTTCCTTACCGAAGAAATTGTTCCTTGTATTTTGGAATCTGGTTTCTTTGAATTGGCCTTGCTGTATTTGTCCCCCTTGCTGTTGAAACGGAGAATTATACTGTATTTGATGATTCGATATTGGATTTGGTGAAGTTAATTCGATGATTTGTTGTTTTTCAGCCTGTACTTGATACCCTTGCTTGTTGGATACCTCCACTGTTTTGGGATTGTTCTGTAGAATTAACTCACCGCGATTTTTCGAAACCAACTCATAATATCTCGGCTGTTGTTCTTCTTGATTCTGTAGGGGTTGATTTTGAAGAACATAATACTGCTGTTGTTTATTATGTTCATCCCTATTTGTTTCGGGTCGATTCTGATGTATTGAATACTTTTGTTGCTGTTTTATTTCTTGTTGGGAAGAACTCTGTTGTTCACTTTGCTGCGTACGCACACTAGGTGATTCCGCCTGCTCATGCTGTGAGTCAGACTCTGGAGGAGGAGCTACAAGTTTTTGTTGTTGGAGTGATTCGAAAGCTTCGTCCAGAAGACCTGAATTGATACCCTGTTGTTGTTGTTGAAGTTGTTCCAAAGGAACGTACAACAACTGTACTGTATCCTTATCCTCTACTTGGGTAGGAAGCTTCACATTCTGATTGACATTTTCGCTCCGAATATTCTCGAATAATCCCTGGTTTATGGAGCCAGGAGCAGTGTGTTGGAAAATAGTATCATTATTAGTAGCTACTTGATGAATAGTGTTCGGTTGTTGATACTGTACTCCCAGTTGTGAAGGCGAATAGTTTGGTATACTTTGATCAGTTAAAACATTGTTTAGGTTGTAGATTGATGGATTCGAAGGAACAGGAAATTGTTGGTAGACTTCATGATTTAAAATGTGACTAGGCTTTGGTAGGTCGAATTGATATTGCGGTGGATGGTTGAACGTTTGTTGGTATGGTATCTTCTGTTGGAAACCTCTCAGTTGTTGTTTTGGAGGAGGCGAAAGTATATTTTCGAATCTATATGGTTGTTCCAATTTAATTCTAGTTCTCTGGTTTGGCGATCTTTTATTATGAGGGTTTTTTCTTGGTTTATATTGAGTATTGTAGGATTTTTTGGCTGGCAATTTTTCTTCGACCACAAATTTATCACCAGGTGAACCTATATTCAGTATTCTATCAGATGATTTGCTTTCTCTGCTTGATGATTTCGTATTGTCTGGGACTATAGGTATCCAATCGTTAGAGTCATATGCAGGACCACTATCTTCGCATATTGCTATGGAAAGGACCATATAGATGATGACAAACATCCACCATGATTTGAAAAGAATCTGAAAAAAAAATTATATATGTTATTCATTTTTCCAGGGGTGAACTCGTAGTTAGAATAGGAAATCGAAGTCTAGAAAAGAATAGGCATAAGTACCTAAACGTAAATGCGTAATTTTGTATGTTATTGCGAATCTGATTTGAAAGTGGGAGGGTTTGGTACCACCAATTCAAGATAATAATATGAAATTTATACAAATAGCAACATAGAGAATACTTGGTTCGAGAAAAGATCCTCAAAAGGTTTTTGAGCAAGAATTACTTACTCCATTGATAATCTGAAAAATTTCAGTTTGGGTCACAATTTTTTTTTTCGAACTATTCCAAATAAAAATTGAGAAAAGCACTGCCGTGAAGGCAGGAGCTTTTGAGCGCTCGTACATGCACCTTGTAGGTAGATTCGCATTTTCCAGTTTTAGAAACCAATTGGAAAGATTTTGACAGCTGTCAAAGAAAATTTCAAACTAAGGCGAAAATCCAGAATTTACGTTAGTGCTATAGGTTACCAATTTTTTTTTGATAACTCGCTATAATTTCCTATGGTATTTCTGGTCTTGGTAATGCGATCCTGACAAAATTTCCCACGTAGTTTGAATTCATTATTCTTCATCTATGTGCGACATTTCATTCCAATCCAATAAGTAATTTCAGAATTATCTGGAAAAAAATACTTTGAACGGCCATATTTACGTAACCCCTCATCTAATTTTGCTCATTGATGAAAATGATCGCGAAATTCGCAATCCGAACCTATCCTGAAAATTTCAAGTCCCTAGGCCTTTCCGTTCAAAGGTTATGATTTTCTATGGTTTCTATGGTTCTGATCATGCGATCTGGAAAAAATGTAGCTAGAATATATCATTCTCAATTTAAATACAAAATTTCTTCACGATCAATACCATAGTTTTGAAATTATCAAGAGAACAGAATTTCAAACGACCATATTCACGGAACCCCTAGTCTAATTCTGCTCATTGATGAACGTGATCGCAACATTCGAGATCCACACCTATCCTGAAAATTTCAAGTCCCTAGGCCTTTTCATTACAAAGTTATAATTTTCTATGGTTTCTATGGTTCTGGTCAGGCGAGCTGGACAAAAGTTTGCATGTAGCTTGAACACATAATTCTCCATCAAAGTGCAAAATTTCACCTCGATCAAATCTGTAGTTTCGAAGTAATCAGGAGAACAAAATTTCGAGCGGTCATATTTACGGAACCCCTGGGCAAATTTTGCCCAATAACGAACTTAACCGCGGCATTTGAGATTCAAATCTGCTCTGAAAATTTCAAGTTTCTAGGACATTCCGTTCGAAAGTTATCGTGTATACGGACGGACGGCCGGACGGACGGACGGACAGACCCGAATTTTCCAACAAATTCGTCATCAGTGAGTCTAACATTGTCGTTTGAGACCATTCTCGGCTCAAAATTCGAAAAATACAGACATCGTGACGAAATGATATAGCCCTCGTGTAAGTTGTACGAGCGCTCAAAAATAGACACTAAAATCGGAAATGATCCAGGCAAAGATTTAATGATCAAAATGTTTTTACATAGGGCCCAGCAGGGGTAATGTGGGTCAAAAGGGAATGTTTTTGCTGTTCTTCGCTTATGTCCCCTAAATTCAACCGGACTGATGGCGTTGGTGGAGTAATTTTCTCTAATCAGCGCTGCGGTTCGTTTTATAGCATTCCGTCCCTCAAGTCGGGTTTATCACATTTACTTATAAGAACAATACTGTGAATGTGATAAAAAGTTTGAAGCCAACATAGAAGGCTTTGACACTATAAGACACGGTGGGATAGTCAAAACTGCGCATGTGCGAACTAATCTTCACCAATCCCGTGGAATATCAACTTTGCGCATGCGCAGTAGGGATGACCCCTCCGCGTCATTCTGGCTTCAATTTTCAGAGCATTTGAACATACATTCACAATATAATTCTAATATATGTATGGTTTATCACCGCTAGCTGTACTGATGGGGCTTGGTAAGCCGAAACCGGTCTACAGTTGTGAATTTGATATTCTCCGAGGTTTGCATGGATTGGTTTGTTGGCCTGCTTGTCAGATTATCTTTGAACAATTTTTCTTTGGAATAATTGATATATTAAATGCATTCAAATAGGATTTGTATTCATTGAATTTAGTTTGGAATGTTCTTTCATATGAACGTCCCGATAGAAATGAGACCGGGGAGTCACACTTAATCAAATGAATAGGAGAATAAAACTTGACCAACGTCTTCCAGAAGTAACGCATATGGTATAAACATGGTTTTAGGCAATGGCCTTATTTTGTTGGTTTGATATTACGAGTAGTCGAAGCAAAAATAATCGGATTTCACCATCAGAACCAGTTTAATAGTCTTTACCAGCCTGGAATTGACATTCCAATTCTCGTTTTGCTTCGAAGGATACACAGCAGTCATTATATCCGCATGGACTTTCTTTCCACCGATCTATGCTTCACTCAACCTTCATCGTTCACGCGTCTGTTAATGAATGGAATTGGGTTTGCAGTTATGGCGCCCAACGTTGAGGTGAAAAAATGTCCAATCATAAGCGTGTAGGATAAACTGTTTTGATATACCTAGGTATGTATTATTTAAAATTCTGGGAAAGTTGTTTCCTTTGAATTTTGAATAATGAATTTCATGAATTGTTGCGAAATAAATAATTTTCGCTATTAAATATTCTTCATTTATCGATTGGAAATAATATCGAGAAAATAATTCGTAGCGACGAAATGAAATTCAAGAAACCGATGTAGGTTTATGTACGATAATTCAGATTGATTTGGAAGATACTTTTCCCGCAGTAATGCGCGAAAAAGAAATAAATCAAATTGTGCACATTTAGAAATTCTTCCTTAGGTTTTATATGACATCACGTTAATTGATCAATCGTAACGTGTTGCATTCTACAAGATAGGTATAGATCATTTTTGTGAATGATATGAATTTCGAATTCATTTTATTCTGTTTTCGGAATTCAAAATCCCGGGAAGGGGGAGCTGAATTTTTTCCTGAAAGATTCCAGGAAATATCAAACCATCTAACCACAAATATTTTCATTAGGAACGCGAAATCCTAACTGCGTAATTGAAACAAGTAATCATTGTATTATGATGTAACTGAAAGCAAAGTGCATTTAATGGAATTTCTGCTTGAAGGTGTTTGAGTGGATTAGATTTCTTTAGAGTAAGCCAAACAGCCTGAAGCACTCTAGACCTCGGATATATTGTGGCCTGGTACAAATATTACATGAATATTCTGAATATTCTAGCCCCCCCAGTGAAGATCTCGCACTCCTCAATACTATGTATCAGCATAGAATATAGGAAGAAGTTGTGTTGCTCTTGTGTTTGTGGATCTTCCATGTTCTTTCAGCTGTCCCATAATAGTTCTCACCGATTTCACCTCTTTACTTAGGAGGTCTGTCTAAAACTTGGACAGTGCTCTTTCAATGAACCTTTTGGCTTGGCTCTGCCTTGGATATTTTCCCACTAGTAGGGGGGCTGGGCCAAAGACAGCCATCAATTGGATTTGTTTTTCGACTTCGTTAGATCAGATTAGGTAAGGTAAGGTTTTTCAACTTCGATAGCCTTCTCATTTACCCGATGCGCTCGGTGTCGTTTAGCTTAGTTCGTTTGTATAATGCCTTCCAGAAAAGTTGCTCGTTTTGTATTCTAAGGCTCTTAGTTGAGGAGATAAATGGTGATTTTTGGATTTTGGCCTGAATTTACGATAGCCATAACTATGGAATCTGTGGTCCAATTTCGATAGAATTTCGTGGGTTTGTTCACTTCAGGAAATCCTTTCGAATGGCTTACGGAATATCAATATTTTCAAGGCGGTACCCAGAATATCGTGGTTTATCTTTCAAACTTCTAAATCCATATTTTTCACATCACTTAGAGAAATGTCGTTATTGCCATGAAAAAAATCACAATTCAATTTTCACTCTGAATAGCACACTTGTAACAAGTTAGTAGCGATCGAACGAATTCATATTTTATGTAATTATTTTTTGAAATGCGGTCCTGATTGATTATTATTATTCCTTTCGTGATAATATTTCTTGTCTATTGCCAAGATTTTGAATCTCAAAGCTTAATAGCCTTCGGATACAAAACAAGCCACTTTTCTGAAAGGCCTGGATGACCTGCATTCACCTCTTAGCTATGGCCAACCACTCATGGAACACCCTGTATATCTGCGATGCAGTGGTGTATTGTAACTATAGCTTGGAGTAGTGTGGTAAGATCTGTTAGGCACACAAGGATTATACTATTCGGTTTTTGTCAGTGAAACCTGGCTGTGTCCCTTCCAACGGCCTTCGAGTTGATGGATTTTAGTATTTCTCCACCCAGTGGTTACTCTCTGATATGTGGTTCCGATCCCGTCCCTCATCCCTGTAATATAATTAGCCCTAACTTCCTCCTCCATTTTTTGAAAAATTGCTTCTGAGCGCCTTGCTCATGGGTAGCGGTTATTGAATAATTCTGTGTAGATCTAACTTTTCTTTGTATGAAAATGTGTAGTAGTGCCTTTCTTTGCACGCCATAAGACAGTCTCACCGTTCCCGCTTGGAGACTCTTCGGCTACCACACTTCTGATCCATATGTCATCATGGGCCTGAGATCCCTTGTGTATAACAAAAGAGTAATATTGTGGTTCAATCTCCAGTTCTTGCCACACTTTCTTCTGCACCTCCCTATATGTCTCAGAAAAAAAATCACACCTAGGTATTTGACCTTCTTGATTATTGGGATTTCTTTTCCTCCGAGTAATGGTGGTTTCAGGCATTGAAGTGCTCGATTCTTTGCGAAGCTGGCGATTTGCCCCTTTCAGGCATTGACCGAAACTATACTAACTGCATACTTCCGGACCGGCTTCAAATGACCACTTCGAGGTCGCCCGCATTTCCCGGGTTTTGAAAGCCTACTTTCGACAATCCGAGAAGTATATCATCCACCAGGCTCGCATACAATAACGGTGTAATAACTAACACCGCTGTTTGAACAATCCCTGTTACTCACGCATTGATGTTGTTTTCCACCAGAGCGGATATTATAATCCTTTTCTTCGTACCTGATCAATTGACAAGCACGATCGAACGCCTCTTCAGCTTTGTGCATTCATCTTTCCTATAGATTTCGAGAGAAGCCTTCTCTGGTCGTCCAACGCGGAATTCGTTGGTATTCCTTGTTGGTATACATAATGACGAAGGTTTATTTTCAGGATTAAAGTATTTGCCTCTCAATCTTCCAAAGATTTCCAGATGAAGAATGAAGTGATTATTATAGTTCTATATGACTATGGATTCACCACCTTCTCTACTCTTGGCAGGTAGATGACCTTCATCTATCCCCATGCTTCTGGTATGTATTCCTAGTTTTCTTCCTTTGAGTTCCACTAAACTTTGCCAGTACCTACTCCATAGATTTCGCCTTCTCTGGAAGCCGGAGTATCATTTAATTGCTCGAATAAATTCCTCCGATCTTACCTTTTGGCTATTTGGTCTTGGTTAATTTAGACTTTATCGAATACAAAACTCATCACTTTTTATCTGATGATCGTGGCTTTTTCATAGATTTAGCAATCGACTTCGGCTTGATTCAACATAGATGATGCATGTTACAATAACTTCACTCGAGTATTCGAATCCAGAACCATCGATGTCATCAATTAAATCACAAGATGTGTACAGATTACTGGCGAACGAAATATTTGTTTCCCAAGTCTACGTGTTATCGTGCTGTAACATTTTAGAACAGCTGCATTTGCTTCTTTTCTCTGTGAGAATTTGGAGCGTTTCCATAGCGTGCCTGGCACATGCAACAGCGAATGTAGAGTTTGATAACGTAAAAATGGAAGAATGCACTTAATGAATTACCAGTCCTGAAATTTCTCTCCTCTTATCATGGTCCTTGCGTGGAGTAGGTGCCCTTGGGCCCTTTAGAAGGAGCAACCCCTGTTTGAGATAATTTGTGAAATCTCGATAACGAAGTGACCGGGGGCATTCAAATTTTTGGTGTTGGAAATTCGACGTTGAGTATTGAAATATCTAGATTCTATAATGAGGAATTTTTATTTGAGATGACCATTAATATCATTATTATTAAAAAATTGGATTGATTTGGCCGATACTACTTGATGAAATTCCAATTTAACTCAGTATCCAATAATTAACTTAGTCTACGATTTTCACCAATTGAGAGTTCAACAAAACCACTACACGTGTTTCGCCATACCATATCTTCATCTGGTGACGAGATACACTTAGCTTATTGTCGCACTTCTCCTGAATAAATACCTACTTCCTAGAGTAAAGGGGTATAGGGGAAAAGATTGAACAAATTCAACAAAAGAGAATTATTTAACTCAATCCGGTCGTTAAGCAAATTAGGTAACCATTTTTCTTATTGATTTCCATGTTAAAGGAATTTATACAGGGTGTCCGGGAAAATGTGGAAAATCTCTCGAATTTAGATGAAACATAGAAAAATAAGATGAAAAGTTCCCATAATTTTTTTCCTAGCGTCCCTCCCTACGGAGATACAGCCTCCTAAATGACGCCATTGGAAAATTATATTTTGGAATAAATTTTAAACTACTCAATATAATTTAATGAAAATCTGATTTGATAAACAGTAGTAAGGGCCTCTTGAAATACTGCCCTCTAATTTTGAATTAGCTCGTTAAGATTACCAAGGACGGACTAGGTTGTACATCTTAATGCTTACATTTTTAACACCCTGTATAATAAGGAGTTAAAAAAACAAATTTGGATACCTTGAACATTAAGCTAAAGAAAAGGTTCTCTTGTTCATTGTCGATAAAATGAGCCGTTTCCGAAAACCAAAATAATAAAAGAAATAACTTTTTTATTTCTATTAAAAATAACCATGAATTCTAATTATTATTATTATTATTTTTGTTAAGGTGCCTTTCTGGCCAAAACTGCATCGTTAAGAATCTTTGTGATTTTATCGGATTCTATAAGGTAAACTTAAAATTTTTTGTTCCTTGAATAATTTTCGTATCACACTTTGTTGCAGACAAAAAAAATTAGAATTCATGGTTCTTTTCACTAGAAATAAGAAAATAACTTTTCTTATTATTTTGTTTTTCGAAAACGGTTCATTTTATCGACAATCAACAAGAGTACGTTTTCTTTAGCTTAATGTTCAAGGTATCCAAATTTTTTTTTTAACTCCTTATCATACAGGGTGTTGAAAATGTAAGCATTAAAACGTACAACCTAGTCCGCCCCTGGTAAACTAAACAAGCTTATTTAAAATTAGGGGCAGGATTTAAAGGGGTCCTTACTATTATTTATCATATCAAATTTTCATCAAATTATATCAAGTAGTTTAAAATTTATTCCAGTAAAATGAATTTCCATTGGCGTCATTTAGGAGGCCGTATCTCCGTAGGGAGGGCCGCTAGGAGAAAAAATTATGGGAACTTGTCATCTTATTCTTTTATGTTTTATCTGAATCCGAAAGATTTCCCACATTTTCCCGGACACCCTGTATAGTCAAGCCATTATAACATTTCCTTCTACTTTAAGTATTGTAGCACCGCGTATTTTTATTCACAATGAATTCTGAGGCCGTTTTGGTGCACAAAATCAAGCAGAAAAAAGTTTCTAATTTCGCATCTGTGCTTTTCATTTTTTTTAACGCATCCTATATGTATGCACCTCGACTTTTTCTTACCGCAACGCATTACTCCTAGCAATCAGTGCCTTATGATCTTCCTTATTCGAGAATCCTATCCATGATCTCAAAAGGCCAAAAACCAAAAAAATCAAATGCTGTAAGACCATAACACATTACATCAGTGTTATGAAATTTTGAATAATGGGGAATATTGGTGTCCGTCGCAGATAGAAGCTTGATCAAAAGCGGGTAATGTTCACTTCAGGGATATAACACAATTTGGTATGAGTCGAGGCATTCGATGAAATAGAAGGAACAAAATGTCGGGGAAATAAGAAACGTTTCTGTGAAATTTGTAGTTATTTCAGAAATGAATAACTGATGACTTCAGTTCATCTTATACTAATAACTATTTCTGCAGATCAAAGGTTGTGATTTCGTTACTATTTTTTTCCCGAATGAAATAATTAGCATAGGCGCAACTCTTATATGTGATAGGATTTAACCAAGATCACTGAATTCAATAGATATTCAAAGAACGGAGGGTGTAACGTAATTATCACGTTCTAATGAAGGTGATGTGTAGGTGGCGTGATCTGAAATTTAATGATGCATTACATTTTATTATTCAAATAGGTATACTAACGTTCACGTTGTGATAATGTGTTATTTCTTCCATTGCGTCAATCGCTTACACCTTATTCGAGGAAAATAAGAAATGTTCAAGTAATTTGAAATGAGTATTTGCATTATGTAATAAATTTTCGAATAAACTCGCTCTAGGTCAGAAAATGTTATCTGTATGAGTTTTATTTCGAGTTGCACGAGTGTACCTATATGTTTTTAGGGCACTTAATTATTGAAAAGCTGACATTTCAGCTGTGATAAGAAATATTTAAGGACCTATAGGTACATGATGTATCAACTAGTGATGTCTCCGGAAACTTCTAGTACCTTCCGGAGATAGTGGATAGTGTATGACATTTTCTTATCTCATTATTTCGGAATTATCATACTCTCGAACTCTCAGCAACTTCAGGAAAAGAGTCCACTCCATCTAAGTACACAATGTTCTTCGATGACACATTTTTTGTGTATTGTGGTATTCAATTCAGGTAACAATTCGAACCCCAATGGTTTTGGCTAATATATTTCGCTATTCCCATATAGTGGATTCCATACATTCCAGATGTGCACGAACCAACAATCCGTAGAAAATTGTCACTATTTTAATGACATCGAACATCGCCTTAAAACAACTTTCAGATTTCCCCTAAAAATTTCTTTTTTGATTGTGATAAGAAAATGATTTCATATTCGAGATTTGAGGTGATACATTCTTTTACGATAATTAACTTGCGGCGTTTCACTACGAACACTTTCTCAAAAATATTGGTATTTTATTTCCATCTGAAATAATGCACTACATTTTATCTGACACAAAGTTTTATTATGTCCACATTACCGCGATATCTTCAGATTTCAAATTTCCTTTTTAATTATTTATGAACCACGCCCATTGGGTTTTCAACCCTTTCTGCAATCCCGAATTCAAAATGTCATTATTCATAAACTATTAGAGAAATGAATGAATAAATATTAAATTAAAGTATGTTTTCTCCAAAAAAAATCGAGAATTTTTTTTTCAAATGTCTAATGGTAGGTACACGTCCCCACCCTACTAATCAGATGAAGGGACAATGCTCCTTTGCACGAAAATTGATTAAACTGAATTTTTTTTGTGGTTATCAAATTAAGTCGAATCGATGTTATCAATCCTGTGAATAATAGATCATTAATGAACCAAATAGGAAGTGTCATAAATATACCAATGATGCCAACAATAGACAAAACATTCTATTGCACCTAATGAAACATTTTCATGAGCAATCACCTACTGACTTATTATTGTCGAGTCGAGGCTTTGAAAACGATAATATTCAAAATATATCTACATCTTTGAATAGTTGAGAACTGTATCTTGAATTTATGTTTCAGAAAATAGGATGTTGAGGTTTTATATCGCGAACAGTTCATATTACGCTTAAAACGAGTAGTTTTCCCCTCATTTCTCATTAGTGTTATCGTGCTAGTAGAGGCTTGAAAAGTATTCACTTAAACATTCATCGAAGCGTTCATATAGGTTTGCCTAAATATAAAATGATACGGATATTACTTCAGCTGTAGAAACAATTGCTTTGGCATAGTTAAAAATTCTCGCAGACTAGAAAATTTTGGTAGTTTAAAACACTAACTTGTACCTACATATACAAACATTGTGACTGTCAAGGGTATAGATAGCTCTATCGAAACTTGGTCGTTTCGACTATGGACTAAGAAAAAAGTTGCCAAGTTTGAAAGTAAATTTTGAAATGCACTGACGTGAAGTATAGAGCATTTGCAGGCTTGTTTGAATTATTCGCCAGAGCGGTCACCCACCCAGGTGCTCCGAAATGATCGAGAATACAGGAGACGTATTCAATTCACCCAGTTTCCACCTCTAAATCGGTATCTTTCACGATATTTTCATCTGAAGTTCGACATATCAGATTTTGACAAATTTCAAGAATTCTGGAAACAAATTCTGTGAACCAAACAAACAGAATTATTCACAAATTCCTCAACACCAGATAAGAAAAACTCAAAGTTTTTTTCACGTGGAACAGCTGTGAAGTTCAATTTGCGCATAACTTTTTTATAAATGCCAGACGAAAAGTTTCCTCAGGATATGGCGAATAGTTTCTGAAAGTAGACTTCAAAAAGATTTTTCTCATGTTCTTCTTGGAATACCCTAATTTCATATAAACCTTCGTGGTGTTATCTTACAACTACAAAGTTTCAATTCGATCAGATCGACAGCTGTCAAAAATATTCTAACTTAGGCGAAACACTAGACTTCATGCCAGTGCTTCAGCTGATCAATTTTTTTTCGCTAATTCGCTAGAACTTTCTACGGTATCTATGGTCTTGGTAATGCGATCTGGACAAAATTCTGCACGTAGTTTGAATACATTATTCCTCATCTAGGTGCAGAATTCCATTCCAATCCGATCAGTAGTTTCGAAACTATCAGGAAAAAAATATTTTGAACGGCCATATTTACGGAATCCCTAGTCTAATTTTACTCATTGATGAACGTGACTGCGATATTCGCGATTCAGAACCACCCTGAAAATTTCAAGTTCCTAGGCCTTTCCGTTCAGAAGTTACAATTTTCTATGGTTTCTATGGTTCTGGTCATGTGATCTGTAGAAATGTAGCTTGAATATATCATTCTTCATTTAAATACAAAATTTCGTGACGATCGAATCTGTAGTTTTGAAATTATCGAGAAAACTAAATTTCAAACGACCATATTTACGGAACCCCTAGTGTAATTTTGCTCATAGATGAACCTCATCTCGACATTCCAGAACCCCACCTATCCTGACAATTTCAATACCCTAGGCGTTTCCGTTCAAAGGTTACAATTTTCTATGGTTTCTATGGTTCTGGTCATGCGATCTGGACAAAATTTCACATGTAGCTTGAACACCTCATTCTCCATTTGAGTGCAAACTTTCATTTCGATCGAATCTGTAGTTTCGAAGTAATCAGGAGAACAAAATTCTGAACGGCCATATTTACGGAACCCCTGGTAGAATTTGGCCCATTAACGAACTCAACCGAGGCATTTGGGATCTGAACCTACACTGAAAATTTCAAGTCTCTAGGTTGATCCGTTCGAGAGTTATCGTGCTTACGGACGACCGGACGGACAGACTCGAATTTTCCGACGGATTCGTCATCAGTGAGTCGAACATAGTCGATTGAGACCATTTTCGGCTCAAAATTCGAAAAATACAGACATCGTGACGAATTGATATAGCCCTCGTGTTAGTAGTACGAGCGCGCAAAAATAGGTCAGCTAACTGACGTAAAGTCTGGAGTTTCGCCTTAGTTCAAAAATTTTTTTAAAGCTGTCAAAATTTTTTGAGCGCTCGTACTACTTACACGAGGGCTATATCATTTCGTCACGATGTCTGTATTTAGAATTTTGAGCCGAAATTGGTCTCCATCGACAGAGTTCGACTCACTGATGACGAATCCGTCGAGAAATTTGGGTCTGTCCGTCCGGCCTTCCGTCCGTATATTCTCGAACGGAAAAACCTAGAAACTTGAAATTTTCAGAAAATGGAAAATGCGAATCTATCTACAAGGTGGATGAACGAGCGCTCAAAAGCTCCTGACTTCACGACAGTGCTTTTCAAATTTTTTTTCTAAAGATTTGTCAGTGGAAGTCATAAACCGAAATATCGAAGACTTATTTCCTCGAAAGTGCTTCACACTGCATAATGAAAGTTTTCTGCAGAATGTACGAAATTGAAATTGGAAATCTATTTCAGGAAAATAATTCTGGTTCAGGAAATAACATAGGTTATTCTATAATTTACGTAGGCACTGTATAGATAAATATGTGCCTTATCTATTTTATTCGATTGTACAGATACTGGATAAATTTATTATTTCACTCATCAGTTGTTAGGTTTTGATTCAAAGAAATCAAGAATCAATCATTTCTCAATTTGGCTGTTACTCAACAAGGTTGATTATTTGTCATATGGTGAAGAAAATTCGTCCAATTCGTGTGAATAAACCGGTAATGGAACTTTGTAGGTTGTTCCAGCACGGCAACAAATGTCTTTTGCTCAACATGGTATTTGCCTCTCATATTGCACCAGTTATTACACAACCCAGCCTAGCCAAACTCTTTCGTTGAATATCTATATGTACTTTCATTGTTCGACGAGAAGGTAGGCGGTAACTTGCGTTGAACTTAACCAGGTATACAATTAATTTCAATCAATGGTTGTATCGATATTGTAACATGAAGAAAAGTCAGGTTTTGGACGACCTCGTAAAAAATTGAATCATTAAGAATTGAAGGTAATTTTGAATACACTTTTCGGTTGATTTGATTAATACAATCTTGATTCATTATTTGTTGAAAGGCAAAAGGCCAATTAATCCTTCCTTGCAATCGAGGACAAGCTGGAAATGGATTCAAAATTCAAACCATTTTGGACCACTCAAACATGAGGAAAGTGAAGTTGCAACAAATTTCTACGAGGGCCAAATTTTTGGGGCTGAAATTTGCGGACCTTTCGCGTTTTTTTGCAAATTTTGACCTAGAAGAAAGCGTCTGACTAAAAAAGAAATTTTATCTTTTTCTGTATAGGATAAAATTATGTTTCGAATGGTCCAAACTGGTTCAATGGTTTAGTCACAATCGATCGTCGAAGTTGAGCTATTATTTCCAACCTGGATCAAAAGTGAGGAAAAATGATTAGAAAATTTTTTTCTTCATAATTCGAAAAAATACCGATTTGATCTGATGCAAACTTTGTAGACAGTTGTAAAATAACGACACGAAGGATTATTTGGAATTTCGTGAGGATCATATCACTAGTAGAATAACAAAAAATCATTTATTTTTTAAACTCCGATATCTCAGAAAAAAATTGCCATATCCTGCTGGAATTTTGTACGTACAAATAAGGTATGGAAAAAAGATAAAAATTCAGCTTTACAGCTGTGAAGAGAAAATTGAGTTTTTTCTGATATAGGGAAATTTGACAATAATCTTGTGATATCAAATCTTGAAGTTCGTTAAGAATTGACCCAATTATTCATCACACTGACAGATGGTTAAGTTCACAGAATCTGTTTGCAGAGTTCGCGAAATTTGCCGAAATCTGACATCTGGAATTTCTGATGAAAATATCGTGAATTATGTCGATTGAGAGGTGGAAAGTTCTTCGAAATCGTTAGGAGAATTTTATCAAATTTCTCTAATCTCTTGATTTTTAACTTCCAAAATTCATGGATCGAATTCTCGAGTTATGAGGTAGCAATGGATGTTGGTTCATTATTTCCAAAAATTACTAAGCAATCTTTAATTTGTGTGGTCAGACATGTTATTGGTCCCTTTCTCGAAACCAAATTTAGTGAAAATCATGTACAATAAATCATATTACAAATTTCATTTTCCAATCAACTGATCAACCAGAGAAGTAGCAAGGCATTCAAAATGATTTATATAGTGGTTTCGTTTCTAATTGCAGTATACCCATGGTGTTTAAGTTGGATAATTCGGTTTTGATGATCCATAATGATAGTATGGCAAAGTTCACGATTTCATATCGTTCATTATTTGATGTAATCACATCAACAATATGCATTTTCTTTCATGCTGCATTAGTGCACTGATA
This sequence comes from Aphidecta obliterata, assembly GCA_963966015.1. NCBI lineage: Eukaryota > Metazoa > Arthropoda > Insecta > Coleoptera > Coccinellidae > Aphidecta > Aphidecta obliterata. The sequence goes on along the minus strand of OZ014427.1, from coordinate 25,895,577 downwards.
AATTTTCCTTTTAGCTTAATGTCTCTAAATTGAAGATGACGAGGAAAATATATGAAGTTCTCATCTTTTTCAATCGTCGAATATACTTAAGTGTGCATCATCAGCTGGAAATATATAAATTGCGGTTTTCTCTTTTCAGATAGGTACGCGTAGATTTAATTTCGATATAAAATGATATATTAATTCATACTTGATAACGATTTACATATCAATCCAGAAAAATCGAATTCTTCATGAAATTAATTTTTCCTTCTCTTGCTACTGTGAGTATCATGGAACTGAGTTATAAAATTTATTTTTTCATGAAAATGTTCGAATTGAGATTTACTAACTTAAGAATTTAGGGATTATGAACCAATTAGTAACATAAAAAAATTTTTTTTCAACTCAAACTGTTTTGATTTAAGATAACCTAACCATACATAACCCAATCAACCAATTGTGATTTTCAAAAGTTTCTTAGAACCCTAAAATATATGATAATGACTATAATTAAGTCTTCTGAAACTGAAATGTGTGCTACGAGTAGAAAACATACAAGTCGTTGTGCTTGTTATGAGTCAACCTCACCCCTTTAAGTACTTATTTTAACTCTTTTCGGTCTAGTTGTGCTCCTTGAAGAGGAATGCAGAGTAATAATTTCTTCTGAATCCGGATGTTTTTCGAGACTTGAGTAAGAGAGATCTGAGAAATTTGATATTAATTATACACCACGCCTCAGTTCTGTCACACATCATCTATTATCTAGCGAGTGTGTTGATTAAAAGTTCCTATGTTCTCGAGTATCAACAAGAACTAGATGAATCCAAGAATGTGTTATCGAGACGTATCTCTGGAGGCAAATCGGCCGATTGAAAGAGGAAGTAGAACAATTACGGATCTTGTATATTGGATATCCGGTTGGCGTTTCTCCTCGGAAACTTTCAAATATCTACATTTCTTCGGATTCCACATTGCTATAAGTGTGAAATTATGAATGTTGTGTTGATCACATGGACTTGATTCGTCTGCTAAATGTTCAAATTCAATCCTTAAACTGTCCTTTTTCGGATTGCGGGATATAAATTCTTTCAATAATTTCATATTTGATGTAGCAATGATTATTACATTTCATCGACTGTGTCACTCTTAGAGAGGAGTTTCTGAAACTTACGTTAAAGACCTGACATATTTGCAATTTTCTAGTGAGGACAAAATATATACTAAGTGAGTAATTATCAATTGAAGACATCGAAAAATTCGAGAAAAGTACGTGAAGGCAGGAGTTTTTGCTCGCTCGTTTGAATACATCGCAAAAGCGGTCACCCATCCTTATCCTTACAACTCTGCTTGGCTTCAAGTTTTATCAAACTCAATCAGTTTCAAACGAAAATTATCTGTGAAAGTGATTCATTTACGCGGGAAAAGCATAATATTCCCAAACGATTGTGATAGTTTGGTAACACAGGAGTTTGGGAATATGCTTTTTCCACGACCATTTACTATTTTTTCTTCGATCGTTGATTTACATTTAAAAAATTAATTTATAGTAATTTACGTGACAAGTCCGGAAAATACTTTTTTTTTGGACGAGTAGACAAAATTGTAGGACGAGCGTTAGTGAGTCCTGGAAGTCTGCGAGTCATTATTGTAGTATTTTCGTTTATTCATAATAATAATAAAAAAGGTCTTTGTTAATTATTGTACAAGTACAAAAATTTCATTACAAATTAAAATGCGAGGTTCAGTGCGGGTAATTGAACATTTCAGTACCTATAACCTCCGATCATTATTCAATTTAAATGTTCACGTAAAACTTAACAAGATTCTTCGTGTCAAGTGAATTTTTTCTATTTTCTACTTTCCACATTAGAAATGATTAGGATAATTACTCACGATATGAACAATTTTCATACCTTGGGTTAACCTGCATCAAGTTTCTATACGTTTTACTTGAACGAGTTCGAAGAGTCCGAACCGCATTAGAACACTTGATTTTCCACGGTCTAATTGATCTCTGTGTCCGTATGAACCAAATGTAAGAGTTGGATAGTCGGAGAAAGGGATATCGGCGGCCATCAGACTGAAAAATGCTATCGTTGAGAGATTTACGCAATATGCATTCATTTAATTTCTCTTATCATCTCGGTCAACTTTTTTCACGCCTGAACAATAATATTTTCAGTCAGGTAAACGTCGATTGAACGACGTCTTGTGGTTATAAGCTACTTTCACAGATTCTGTGAACCAAACCGGTAGTCATTTTGACAAATAATGTCATTTTATAAAATCGATACTTCAGGAGGTTGAATCACACAATTATCAAAGTTGCTGAATTCATATGATTTTTTTTATCGATGCTTTATATGAAGACACAAAATAACAGCAGGGTATGGCGAATAAGAATAAAATTTTCCTCAGAAACCGAAGTTTTGAAAATATTTTTTTTATTCTTCTAGTGTTACGAGCCTCACGAAGTTCCACATGAACCTTCATGTCTTCACTTTATTATCAACTACTAAGTTTAAAATCGGTTCAATCTGTATTTTGAAAATTATTGAGAAAAACAGATGGCCATATCTACGAAAATTTTCGGCGGTTTTGCCCACCCACTGTTGACGCATTCAGAACTCGAAGCAATCCTGAAAATTTCAAAACTATACGCCTTTTTTTCGAATGTTATCGTGTTTACGCCCGGCCGTAAGAATTGAATTTGACCACGAATTCTTCATTATGTAAGTCCAACCTAATCGGTGCTCTATATTCAACCTTTCGGTGCTCAACATTCAAAAACTACAGTCACTTGGATTGAATGATAACGCTCTTGTTTATAGAAATCATGTTATTTTGATACCCATCTTGTCCTAATAATTAGGATGCAAGACAAATTCTTCATCGCATAAAAACTCCATATTTCATCCTCTCGTTATATTTTTCCAGTTCGAAAGAAATAACAGTTTCAATTTTCACTCATGCATATAAAATCCAACAATGTTTGAATCCAGGTCGAAAGCATTACATGATGATTACCGAAATGTATCTTGGGAGAGAAGCAGAATCAGAATTTTCAAAAAGGACTTCAGATCTTCGGTTATTATTTTTCAGAACCTTTTTCTCTTCTCCTGATTTTCAGTAGGTATGATTAATAATTATTCCACGAACGTTGAATTACTGATCATATATGTAATTGGTTGCTACTTGAATATGTCCAATTTCAAGTCAATTCCCATTTTTTTTCACTCATACACTAATCTCATCTTGAACCTTGAACCGGATTTGAATTAATTCTGCTGGTATTTAATGATGGTGGGTAAGTTATGAATGAATTACCTTACAAATTTTCTTCAGAAGACGTTGATACCACTTGCCAATGCTTCCGATTCATTTCATATTTTTCTCGTTCTACTTACAGGAGGGGTATGTCATTTCGTAACGATGGCGAAAATGGCCTATATCGACAAGGTTTGACTCACTGATGACGAATCCCTCGAAAAATTCGAGTCTGGCCGTATACACGATAACTCTCGAACGGAACGAACTAGAAACTTGAAATCTTCAGGGCAGTTCGAATCTCGAAAGCCGCGGTTAAGTTCGTTTTTGGGAAAAATTCAACCAGAGATTCCGTTAATATGGTAGTTTGAAATTTTGTTCTTCTGATTACTTCAAAACTAATCATATGTACCTATTCATATCTACATTCATTTTATTTTCCTCGAAAATTTTATAGGGTATGTCAAAAATAATTGTATAACCAATGCATACAAAGGTAAAATAATTTTACAATACATAAACATACATATAGATGTATAAGACAATCAGGCATATTACACATAAGTGACCGACACAATGTGACCGACCAGCACCGTAGAACCATAAACTCCTACTGATCGAGATGAAATTCTGAACAAAGATGGAGAATTGACTACATGCAAAATTTTGTCCAGATCGCATGACCAGAACTATAGGAACCATAAAAATTATAACTTTCGAACGGAAAGGCCTAGGGACTTGAAATTTTCAGGATAGGTGTGGATTTCGAATGTCGCGGTCACGTTTATCAATGTACAAAATTAGACTAGGGGTTCCGTAAATATGGCCGTTTCAGCGTTTTTGTTCTGACAATTTTCAAATAACTGATTGGATTGGATTGAAACTTTGCACATAGATGAAGAATAATGTATTCAAACTAATTCAAGTCTGTTGGTCCGGCCGTCCGTCCGTATACTCGAACGAAACGACCAAGAAACTTGAAATTCATCAAGTTCGTTATTGGGCAAAATTCGACCAGGGGTTTCGTGAACATGGGCGTTCAAAATTTTGTCTGATATATAGTTTTCTTGTTAATTTCAAAACTATGGATTCGATCGCGACAAAATTTTGTATTTTAATGAAGAATGATATATTCAAGCAACATTTTTTCCAGATCGCATAACCAGAACCATTTTAAATTCTAACGTATTACTGAAAAAAATTACGAAAAGCACTGCCGTGAACTCAGGAGCTTTTGAGCACTCGTACATCAATTGAAGGAATTTTCGACAGCTGTCAAAAAAATTCTCAAACTCAGGCGAAACTCCGGACTTCATGTCAGTGCTTCAGCTGACCAATTTTTTTTCGATAATTCGCTAGAATTTTTTATGGTATCTATGGTCTTGGTGATGCCATCTGGACAAAATTTCTCACGTAGTTTGAATACATTATTCTTCAGCTAGTTGTAGAATTTCATTACAATCCAATCAGTAGTTTCGAAATTATCAGGATCAAAATATTTTGAACGGTCATATTTACGGAACCCCCAGTCTAATTGTACTCATTGATGAACGTGACCGCGACAATCGAGATACAAACCTACCCTGAAAATTTCAAGTTCCTAGGCCTTTCCCTTTGGAAGTTATAATTTTCTATGATTTCTATGGTTCTGGTCATGCGATCTGGACAAAATGTTGCTTTAATATATCATTCTCGATTAAAATACAGAATTTCATCTCGATCGAATTCGTAGTTTCGAAATGATCGAGAAAACAAGATTTCAAACGACCGTATTTACGGAACCCCTCGTCTAATTTTGCTCATTTATGAACGTGCTCGCGAAATTCGCGATCTGAACCTACCCTGAAAATTTCAAGTCCCTATGCCTTTTCGTTCGAAAGTTATGATTTTCTATGGTTTCTATGGTTCTGGTGATGCGATCTGGAGAAATGTAGCTTGGATATATCATTTTCCATTAGTATACAAAATTTCGTCACGATCGAATCTGTAGTTTTGAAATTATCAAGAAAACCAAATTTCAAACGACCATATTTACGGAAACCCTAGTATAATTTTGCTCATAGATAAACGTGATCACGACATTCGAGATCCATACCTATCCTGAAAATTTCAAGTCTCTAGGCGTTTCTGTCCAAAAGTTACAATTTTATATGGTTTCTATGGTTCTGGTCATGCGATCTGGACAAAATTTGACATGTAGCTTGAACACCTCATTCTCCATTTGAGTGAAAAATTTCATCTCGATCAAATCTGCAGTTTCTAAGTAATCAGGAGTACAAAACTTTGAACGGCCATATTTATGGAACCCCTGGTGGAATTTGGCCCATTTACGAACTCAACCGAGGCATTCGGGAACTGAACTCTCACTGAAAATTTCAAGTCTCTAGGTTGTTCCGTTCGAGAGTTATCTTGCTTACGTTCATCTATGAGCAAAATTATACTATGGGTTCCGTAAATATGGTCGTTTGAAATTTAGTTTTCTTGATAATTTCAAAAATACAGATTTGATCGTGACGAAATTTTGTATACTAATGGAGAATGATATATTCAAGCTACATTTCTCCAGATCACATGACCAGAACCATAGAAACCATAGAAAATCATAACTTTCGAACGAATGAGCAGAATTATACTAGGGGTTCCGTGAATACGGTCGTTTGAAATTTGGGTTTCTCGATAATTTCGAAACTACGGATTCGATAGAGATTAAATTTTGTATTTTAATCGAGAATGATATATTAAAACAATATTTTGTCCAGATCACATGACCAGAACCACAGAAACCATAGAAAATTGCAACTTTTGAACGGAAAAGCCTAGGAACTTGAAATTTTCAGGGTGGGTTTGGATCGCGAATATCGCGGTCAAGTTTATCAATGAGCAAAATTAGACTAGGGGTTCCGTAAATATGGCCGTTCAAAATATTTTTTTCCTGATAGTTTCGAAACTACTGATTGGATTGGAATGAAATTCTGCACCTAGCTGAGAAATAATTTATTCAAACTACTTGGGAAATTTTGTCCAGATCGCACCACCAAGACCATAGATACCGTAGAAAATTCTAGCGAATTATCGAGAAAAAATTGATCAGCTGAAGCACTGAGATGAAGTCTGGAGTTTCGCCCAAGTTTCAGAATTTTGTTGACAGCTGTCGAAAATTCCTTCAATTGATTTCTAAGACTGGAAAATGCGAATCTACCTACAAGGTGCATGTACGAGCGCTCAAAAGCTCCTGCCTTCACGGCAGTGCATTTCGTAATTTTTTTTACTCGTAATTGACGTAACAGTGACTTTGGATAAGCAACATTGAGAATTAAACAAAATTTTGTTTTTTTACGGTATAATAAGTGTGATAATAATACCTATTTGCTTTTTCGTTCATTAACCGAAACCCAGAATATATAATGCAAAATAATAAAATGTACCGAAAGGGCTACAGATAAATTCACACCTGCGAACTAGGGTAGGATATTCTTTACAATAATTCAAATGGGTTTTGGTTGCATATTTACCATTTCGAGAATTTAATCCACAATCTAAGTGCGTCAACTGCTGCACCACTGCACTATATCACATCACTCACCAGTCACCGCCTCTCGCGATCTACTTACGGAACTTCTTCGATACGAGGCACGTTCCTATAACTTTGAAGAAAGTCTTTACTACAACAGTGATATTGTTCTTATAGACGATGGAGGTATCTTGGGTGTGGAGATGTTGAGAAGGCGAGGGGACTGCGATTTTGCGAAGGAGGAGGATCGATTATGATCAGATGTAATTCACAGAACAGTTCGAATTAATAATAGTTATAAGTTTGGGTAGAAAGTAAATCCGGTGTTCAACTTGGTGAATACCTACAGATCATGGACTCCTGAACATCGTAACGCTAGCAGAACCTTCATGAGATTGTCAGGTTTTTTGCCATATTTTCAGGATAATTGAAAAACTATTGAAAAATGTGATGCTGAAAATCGAGGTTTTTGCTAGCTCAACGTTTAGTTATTTAGCAGAACCATAAAGCTTATCGAATGTTTATCAAGAATATGATCACATTATAATTCAAGGCTATTTATAATTCTATGGAAAAAAATTTTGCACTTCAATTGTAGGATGAACCGCGGGTTCTGCTCTCAAAAATATGAAACTTAATGGAATGTTTACCGAAAATCTGATAAAACCATAACTTTAGGTTAGTTGTAGGCTAATTTATTGGAATTCTTTCTGATATTAAATTGTGGAAGAAAGCTGGGCATCTGCAAGCTTTACTGTTGCTTAGCCAAACATAACGTAAGAAGACCTCTCAGAACAAATCAACCAGGATAATAATTTTTAAGTCAACTATCAGGAAAAATATGGACACGATTTGCATTCAGTCGAATTCCACATTACAACCATTGCAAAACAACTGATAACTCGTTATGAATTCAGAGCATCCACCTTTCCCTTTTCAACTATACAGGTGTCCCGGCACCACGTGACTCTTTCTCGAGTGTGAATAAGGTATATAAGGATGGGTCAGGAATGCTCTAATTTTTTTTCCTACGACGTCCCCCTGCGAAGATATATGTCCCTCCAAATGGTACTCCCATAATTCAGTTTCTCTGTAATAACTTCCGAACGATTCAAGTGATTCCGGTAATTTTTTCAATTCAAGTCAATAAATAGGTAGGTATATCAGTATTGATTTGTCTCAAAAACCTTCTTCATAATTCTTTCAGATCGCCAAGAACAGACTGACCCTAGAACTTACTGTTCAGAACCTTTTTGAGCGCTCGTACTACTTACACGAGGGCTATATCATTTCGTCACGATGTCTGTATTTATCGAATTTTGAGCTGAAAATGTGCCGTAAGCACGATAACTCTCGAACGGAACAACCTAGAGACTTGACATTTTCAGTGTGGGTTCAGTTCCCGAATGCATCAGTTGAGTTCGTTAATGGGCAGAATTCCACCAGGGGTTCTCCTGATTACTTCGAAACTACAGATTTGATCGAGATGAAACTTTGCACTCAAATAGAGAATGAGGTTTTCAAGCTACATGAGAAATTTTGTCCAGATCGCATGACCGAAACCATAGGAACCATTGAAAATTGTAACTTTTGAACGGAGACGCCTAGGGACTTGAAATTTTCAGGATAGGTGAGGTTCTAGAATGTCGTGGAGACGTTCATCTATGAGCAAAATTATACTAGGGGTTCCGTAAATATGGTCGTTTGAAATTTAGTTTTCTTGATAATTTCAAAACAACAGATTCGATCGTCACGAAATTTTGTATTTAAATGGAGAATGATATATTCGAGCTAAATTTTGTCCATATCGCTCGACCAGAACCATAGAAACCATAGAAAATCATAACTTTCGAACGAAAAGGCCTAGAGACTTGAAATTTTCAGGATAGGTGTGGATTTGAAATGTCGCGTTCACGTTCATCAATGAGGAGAATTATACAAGGGGTTCCGTATATACGGTCGTTCGAAATTTTGTTTTCTCGATAATTTCGAAACTACGGATTCGATCGAGATAAAATTTTGTATTTTAATCGAGAATGATATATTGAAGCAAAATTTCGTCCAGATCGCATGAGCAGAACCATAGAAACCATAGAAAATTATAATTTCCGAAGGGAAAGGCCTAGGAACTTGAAATTTTCAGGGTAGGTTTGGATCGCAAATTTCGCGGTCACGTTCATCAATGAACAAAATAAGACTAGGGGTTCCGTAAATATGTCCGTTCAAAATATTCTTTTCCTAATAATTTCGAAACTACTGATTGGATTGGAATGAAATTTCACACCTAGCTGAAGAATAATGTATTCAAACTACGTGCGAAATTTTGTTCACCAAGTACATAGATACCGTAGAAAATTCTAGCGAATTATCGAAAAAAAATTGGTCAGCTGAAGCACTGACATGAAATCTAGAGTTTCGCCTAAGTTTGAGAATGTTTTTGACAGCTGTCGAAAATTCCTTAAATTGATTTCTAAAACTGGAGATTGCGAATTTCCCTACAAGGTGGATGTACGAGCGCTCAAAAGCTCCTAACTTCACGGCAGTGCTTTTATAATTTTTTTTGGTTGAAGATATCTACGAAATTCCTCCATTTATGTATTTTGTCATTAATTCTGGAAAAAAAGGTGTACCAGTGCTACATCGAGAAATACACCGTTTTCGAGTTACAGACATTTTCATGATTGAATATCCAAATATTTTTTCATCAATATTGCCATCTATTTATTGTTGCTATGGATACTAAAACTTCTCTTTCCGTGATTGTTCATTTATCTGAAACTTCCATAATTGATGAAAAAATTTTTTGATATTCAATCATGAAAATGATAGGGGACTTTGCTTTTTTCGAAGAATTAATTGAATTAAATAATTCTCATCCTCTCAGATTTCGTTTCCCGGTAGTTGGTTCCTGGGCTTCTGGGCTATATTGCCGTCCTTTCTGCATCTTCTGTTAGGTTGTATTCCTTGAGTTCCTAATTTGAGTACAGTCTTGTGGCTCATACTTATTTTTCCGAATTTTTGCGCGATTTATTCGGAGAGCCTCACTAATTAAAGTTCGGTAGGATGTTCTCTTCGGAATCCAAATTGTATCAGATTCAGGAATTCGGTTTTTTCATTCAACCACTTTGCAAAAAACTTACACACTTACACTTTTCATACGGCTGGTAGTAGACTTATTGGTCTATAGTTCTGTGGGAACTTTCTTTCTCTGCCAGGTTTATAAAAAAACCCGCTTTCTTCGCATTATACCATTCCCTATATTGGTTACCGCTGCTTTTCATTTCGTTCAGTATGAAATTTGATATTTTGCATTTCTTTAAGTTCATGGTTATCCCTCTCATTTCTGTTGGTGAAGCTGGGTTTTGATTTTATCATCGTCTGGTGGGTATTCTATCAATTCTTCTTTTTTTTCTACTACTTCTTCGAGTACTTCATTATCGTAATATTCTCTGTTATTGATCCTGGCTTCCCTTACAATATCATCTTTAGGTGCTTTTGTCTAACCATATTTTGAATTTTACATTCGATTTGCTCCATGAAGTGGTTGTATTTAAGCCTTTCCTCGTCGAAGGCATTCTGCATTCTCTAGGTAAAGTGGTCTGTTGTAATCTGATCCTATACTCTTTTGTTCCATCTATCAGTTCTTAGTTCCCTAAATGTATTTTTGGGTATTTGGCTATGCCCATTGATCTCTCTCTCTCTTGTTTTTTATTTTTTATATCCCATACATTTTTCTCAATCTGCGATTTGTCTCAATTAAAAACTTCTAATTCCTTGGTGTTTCCTTGAAGGCTTCTATTATTTTAACTTTTAGGTTTTCACCAACATTCTCCAAAGCTTCGGTTGTATTCACCGATCAAATTTCTGCTTATCTTAAGAATTTCTTCATATTTCTTCAAATCTGATGTTCCATCTTCTATCGTGTTAAGTAGGAATTCCTGGGTTATACCTTTAGTATCTTAGTAGTATAGCATCAGGCAATTCAAGATTTGTATATCTAATTATAATTTCAGGACATCGTCCATCCAATAGTTTATTAATTTTCTTCCAATAAGATATTTTGGGGTGCTTTATACAGGGTAACAGGTTAAGTCGTACTGAATATTAAAGAACGTTATCATTCAGTTCATTTCTGATGGATTTGATTATATAATATGGCGTCCGAAACTTAACCTTTATGGAAATATGGAATTTTGAAGATTTTTCAAAAAATCCTTCATTTTTGGGCTTTTTTATCCATTTTTTTTTCGGAGCTCCTATGGGCTGTTTTTTTGTGGTCTATCTAGACAGACGGTATGTAAATTGATAAAAATGATCAACAGAAACTGAACCTACTTCTAACAGCTCAATAAGACTGCTCGACAACGGTTAGAGTTAAAGAATATTCACTAAGTGTTTTCTATATTCCATGGCATGAAACGATCTCAAGGGGGTTTTGAGGGTAGCTTATAAATTATCCATCAGTTTGGTTTTCCCATAAGGTTTTTGAGTTTCTTCTCTACCTCTCTTTCGAACCTCAACTTCGAAATTATTCTACTGAAATTCTTTCCAGTCATCTTCTACTTCAGTCTGTTTCATGTTGGCTTCTGGTTCCTTTTTTTATTCGATTTTCTGTCTCAGCTGTTTTGGATATTTGAATCCTGTTTTTCTGAACAGGTATGATACCAGGGGTTTTCATATGGAAAGCATTTTTCCTGTTGAAGTATTTATTTATGTTCCACCTTCTTCTTTTTTCATTCACGTGGAAGAAGTTTTGATATTTTCGAACTGTTGACTGGGCTTTTGCTTAAAGAAATTAAAAAGTGATTCTACTTAAAGATAAAGCATTTTTGCTTAGATGAGATAACTGAAAATTGTTGTTGTTAGTTTGTTGGTGATTGATGAATCGAATCCAAATAATGCTCTTTACGCATTCTATATTCTCCGATTTGTGCCAGACGTTACAAGAAAGCAGTCGCTGCTAAAAAACATCACCGAAGGGCACCTCGCATTTATCGCGAATAAAATAATTAAGCTTGGTCGTTAAGAGTGATTTCGAAATAGTCTCCCGTTTTAAATACTTTCCCAGGGGGCCTGTAGCACTCGCAGGTGTTTGCTGATGGAAGATGGAATGAACCAAGGTTTCGATCAACTGGAAAGTTTCAAGAGTGCTAAGGCTTGATTGCCCTTTTTTATTGTTTTATCGCTCTTCAACTATTAGCCTTGCGACACTAGTTTTCTTCAGTGGGTTTTGAAGAGTCGATTAAATCTGCAACTCAAACGAAGAGAATTCAATTTGTGGATTGTGAAAATAAGCGAATCCTCGTTGACCAAAGAAGGAATTGGATATCCCAGCTAAAACTCCGCGACTTCTCAAAGCTGCCATTAAGAGTAGCGGAATAGATTGTTGATGCGGAGATTGCATTTATCCTTGTTTATTCACTTCGGGTAAGGGTTAAGAATCTATGTTTTTAGAGCAAATTCTTAAGATACCTACGTTTACATCTGTTAATGTAAAGAATGTCAACCAGCAAGTTCAGGCAGAATAATGTGGGAAAATTGGACCTTTCGAATACGATCATCACGTGACGCTGAAGTGAACATTTGAACGATATTATATTTTAGCTATAAAATAGTCTCTGAAAGGAAATGAGAATTGTGATATCTTACACAAAACTTATTTCGATCAAATTGAGAATCAAGTATTTGCATTTTCATCTTAGGTACTGCACCAATAAGCATAAACTAACATCATTCATTGTCTTCCTCCGAGAAAATAGAAACAACAGAATCAAGATGATTATGCCATACATACCCACTTGTTTTATTTAAAGGTCTTCAAAAACCTGAACCAGCGAAGTAACACCAAGTCGCAGGGAATACGAAATAACATTACTTTGAAGATCATCTTGGAAACCTTTCATATAAGTTCTAAAGACTTCGCTTTGTTGAAAAAAAAATACACTTCTTGTTAAAGTTGCGAATTCACCGTCAAGTTACTGGGGAATTGCGAATTGCATGCAACATGAAATAGATTGAAAATGAACAGAGTTCCATGAACTATGGTCGATCGATTTCTTGAAGACCTGTCACTAATTTACTAATATCTCTTTTTCAATGACATGTTGCTATTAACCAATGATTAACTTCTTGCGAGCATTTTTTAATTTCAATATTTAACACCTGAATATGCAAACAGGTACTTGTGTATGTTATAATCGATATATTATTATAATTTTTAATGATTAAATAAAAAGATTTCGATGAGCAATAAAAACGATTTGTCGATTATAGATCGAAAAGAGGTGCCTTGTTGAGAAGGCTCCAGCCATTTTCTACAATAAATAAAATATCTCTTGTTTTGTTCAATATCAACCATAATGTATAGACTGCGTAATTTCAATCATTCAGCAAGATATGATAAGAAAGAGGAAGATTTTTTTTTTTCGAGTATATTTTGAATTAAAAATAAATTTCCTATAGCATTGTTCCGTAAGGTTCATTTTATTTTCGAAAAATTACGAAAAGCACTGCCGTGAAGGCAGGAGCTTTTGAGCGCTCTTACATGCACCTTGTAGGTAGATTCGCATTTTCCAGTTTTGGAAATCAATTGAGGAAATTTTTGACAGCTGTCAAACAAATTTTGAAACTAAGGCGATAATTCAGACTTCAAGTCAGTGCTTTAGATGACCAATTTTTTTTTCGATAATTCGCTAAAATTTTATACGATATCTATGGTCTCGGTGATGCGATCTGGACAAAATTTCGCACGTAGTTTGAATACATTATCCCTCAGCTAGGTGCAAAATTTCATTCCAATCAAATCGGTAGTTTCGAAATTATCAGGAACTGAATATTTTGAACGGCCATATTTACGGAACCCCTAGTCTATTTTTGCTCATTGATGAACGTGACCGTGAAATTCGCAATCCAAACCCACCCTGAAAATTTCAAGTTCCTAGGCCTCTTCTTTCGGAAGTTATAATTTTCTATGGTTTCTATGGTTCTGGTCATTCGATCTGGACAAAATATTGTTTTAATATATCATTCTCGTTTAAAATACAAAATTTCATCTCGATCGGATCCGTAGTTTCGAAATTATCGAGAAAACAAAATTTCAAACGACCGTATTTACGAAACCCCTAGTATAATTCTGCTCATTGATAAACGTGAACGCCACATTTCAGATCTACACCTATCCTGAAAATTTCAAGTCTCTAGGCCTTGCCGTTCGAAAGTTATGATTTTCTATGGTTTCTATGGTTCTGGTCATGCGATCTAGAGAAATGTAGCTTGAATATAACAATTTCATAAGTATATAAAATTTCGTCACGATCGAATCGTTTGGTAATTATCAAGAAAACTAAATTTCAAACGACCATATTTACGGAACCCCTAGTATAATTTTACTCATAGATAAACGTCATCACGACAATCGAACAGTATACGAAGAAAATTATGATTTATACAAGTTTTACTATCTACCGCAAAACAATTTATCCCTTCCATATACCGATCCTTATTTACTCTCACAAGAAGAAACCCTGAAATGGTCAACGAAATTTTGCCATCCAGTGGAAGATGATTATCTCTGCGATCAAGACACCTTAGCTGAATCACCAGCATGCCTTCGAAATATTTTGAAAAACCACACCGAAAACTGTCCAAGAACGACAACGGTACTTTCCCCAGATTTAAAATTATTAGAAGATGGAAATATCTTATCCATCGAAAATAAAAATGTTTTAGAAAAATGTCTTCAGCAAACAAGACATTATTTTGTGCCTCCTATGACAATTCTACGAACCAAATGTGCTGTGAGCAACACGAGAAAAGAAATTGTCCCAACTACTACGTTTAATGAAGAAAAATACGTGATTTTACCCAAGATAACTTTATTCAACCCAAATTCCACAAATGAAGAATCCCGGAAAGATGAAGACATCCCGGATATCAAGATAGAAGACCTGGACCAATGGAATCTCCAGCCTTCAAGATTTATATTTTTGCTTATTGTTATAATAATCATTTTATTAATTATTACTTATTTTATTTTGAAATATTTAAGAAAAGATATTTTTTGTAAAGCTACACCTACTACAGGTGATACCTTTATTCAAGGTGGGGAGGAATTACATAATGCCAACCCTGTATATTGCAGATGAACTCCTTATCTATTCTTATTCGAATATTCATATTACTTTGTTACATTTTGATGACACATTATTTTGAACACGCCACGTGTGTGGGTGTATATTTGTCCCATTGTTCGATACTGATTGTCGTAATTAATTTGAGATAAGGAATGTTATAAATACCTCCCAAGACGAAAGAATCGTCAATAATTAAGTGTATGTCTTCCTAGCTAATTGTTAGAATAGGATAATCTTCCGTTGTAAATAAATCTTTTCTTTTTAAAAGATCGGCTTTCGCTCCAAAAACGTAATTATATATATAATTACATAATGCCAACCCTGTATACCTTAGATGAATTGCTTATCTGTATTGCATTCCATTTGAATATGAACATGTTACATTTTGATTACTAAGCATTAAGATCATACCACTGTGACGTGGGTGTTGTTTGTCGCGTGTTATTCATTTACAGATAAGATATGTTATAAATACCTCTCCAGTCGAATGAAGAATTCAATAATTAAATGTATGTCTTCCTAGCTTATTGTTAGAATAGGATAATCTTCCGTTGTAAATAAATAAATCTTTTTTATTTTTAAAAGATCGGCTTTCGCTCCAAAAACGTAATTGGCGACGAGGTATGGGATTGTGCCGGTTTTCGTGAAGAACTGTGTTTCGAAACTTCGAGCGTGAAATCGTAGTTATCGCCGCGCTAAGAACTTCCAAAAACTTTCAGTTTCAACTGTTAAGGTGCAAAATCCAGCAACAACGAGGAGAAAAGCCATTTGGAGCCTTGATTGTTTGGGTAGCGTCTACAACGACTCCAGAAAAACAACGTGGTGAGAATCCTATCTAGAAACATTTTTTTATTCCCAGTCACTGACCCTGGTCCAAAGTCTTCAATCTTTTCCCACGGTTTTGAGCGTAAAACTTGTGTGAGTTTTCTCTAGGTTTCTTATAAAAAACCGATTACCAGAGTTTTTCCTAGGTTTCTTAATACAAAAAACCGATTACCAGAGTTTTTCCTAGGTTTCTTATAAAATAAAAAACCGAATACAATTATTTTCTAAGTACAATATAATTTTTCAAGATTACTTCCGTAAAGCATTTTAAAGGCCGGAAGAATACGAATAAGATGGCAGTCGCACCAGAACCAAATATGTTTGATAGATTAAAATTAATTGATTTATTTTCGAAATCAATAGTACCATTTGATGGTAATTCCGCGAATCTCGCAAGATTTTTGAATCATTGCGAAAGATTTTATAATAGGTTCCAATCAGCCGACGCATTATTAAATGAAGCAATTATCGATATAATAAAGAGTAAATTGGTAGGAAATGCCAGTGAAATAGTAAGTTCCAATGAGAGAATTACAGACAACTGGTTTAACTTGAAGGAATTTTTAAAATTAAGATTTGAGGAAAAAATAAGCCTCACAGTTTTGTTTTGGGATCTCCAGAATGCCCAAAGAATACGTAATGAGAATGATTTAGATTTTCTCGAAAGAATAGTAGATTTAAAAAATAAGTATGATTCGCAAGTCGAATTATCAAATTTGCCGATCCTTGAAAAGGATCAAGAAAAAAATATTGCCTCACGAGTAGCAACTAGAGTTCTGCTCTATAATATTAACCCCGAATTAAGAACAGCCCTTAGAGGTCATGGAATTATGAACTATGACGATATAATAAATTTCATTCGTCAAGATTATTACTTTTACCAACAACCCTATATGCATTATAAAAACCAAAATAATCAGAGGAATTTTCCTCAACAAAATCAAAGGAATGTCCCTCAAACTAATAAAAATAATTTCCCAAATAATAATCGAGCAAACTTCTCAACTGATAATTATAGAAGTTTTCCTCATAATAATCAATCAAATTTTCCCCAATCTAGTCAAAATAATCAAAGAAATTTTTATCCAAATAATCCCCAACCGAGATTTCCATCTCAACCGATTAATTTCCAACAAAAACAAGTGAAAACTTATTTCCCGACAAATCGTCAAGTCTTCGGTAATAATGAACGTAAAAACGAGAATGTTTTCAAACCTCATCCTAATCAAAGAATACAATCTCCCCCTGAAAAAATGTCGATTCAGACGAGGAATTATCCCCAAAAGAGATCAAATTATTCTACTCAATATCACCAAAGTCCCCAGAGACAATTTTTTAATAATCAACCCAATCCAAATATAAGGATTGAAGAATTAACTAATATTGCATCTACTTCGAAAGACCCGAGATTCGAAAAACGTGATTTTAACGAACGTTCATATCCAGAACGTAATAATTCAAGTAAATATTTAAATGAAAATTTTCGAGATCGTGCCATGAACGACTCATTGACTTAAATAATACGTTAGATAACACAAACCAACTCCCCTATATCCAATTCCAAAATCCTAAATGTAAACTTTTAATTGATAGTGGATGTTCAGTGTGTCTTATTGATCCAAAATTCGCGTATAATAATTTCCCTAAAAATATTTTTAATGAATCTACGACACTAACTGCATGTTTCAAAAAACAAACTGCAAATGAAAAAGTTTTAATACCTTTATTCCCTGAATTTCAAATTGATGATTTTCATCCCTTTGTCGTATACAAGTTCCATAAGAATTATGATGGTCTTATAGGAGCAGATTTTTTGAATAAATATGGACTTAATTTAGATTTTAAAAATCAATTATTAACTAACGAATATTCTCGAATCCCCTTTTATTATCAACAAGTATGTCAGAAACCCCAAAATATTCCAATTGACCTTAGTCATTTAGAACCAGAAATTAGTACCCAACTAATGAAAATCCTTCAAACTAATGAAGATGTTTTACAGTTACCGGGTCAAGCCCTTAATTTTTCAAGCAAAATAAAACATAAAATTCGAACAAGTGACGAAGTTCCTGTTCATTGTAAAATTTATAGATACCCTGAAGTTCATAGAGAAGAAGTTCAGACTCAAATTAAAGACATGTTAGATAAAAAAATTATTAGACCGAGTATATCTCCATGGTCATTTCCAGTTGTAATTGTTCCTAAAAAAGAAGATTTATCCGGAAAAAAGAAATGGCGTATAGCAATTGACTATCGTAAATTAAATGATAAAACTATTGATGATAGGTATCCCCTTCCTCAGATTGAAAGTATCCTAGATAAATTAGGAAATAAAAAATATTTTACTACCCTTGACTTAGCATCCGGATTTCATCAAATCGAATTAGATGAAGAATCAATTGAAAAGACAGCTTTTACTGTAGAAAATGGTCATTATGAATTTTTGAGAATGCCATTTGGACTTAAAAATGCTCCAGCAACTTTCCAAAGATTAATGAATAATGTTTTGAAAGATCACATAGGAAAGATCTGTTACGTTTACATGGATGATATAGTTGTATTTTCCGATACGATCGAACAACACTTAGCAGATATCCATAATATTCTAGAAGCATTTAAAGCAGATAATTTGAAAATTCAATTAGATAAATGTCACTTTTTCAAAACTGAAATTGAATTCTTAGGACATATTATTACCCCTGAAGGAATCAAACCGAATCCGAACAAATTAAGAGCAGTCAGCAAATTTCCAATTCCTAAAACTCCTAAAGAAATAAAATCATTTCTTGGACTCGTAGGATATTATAGAAAGTTTATCCCTAATTTCGCAAAGATAACGAAACCATTAACTTCATGTTTGAAGAAAGATTCCAAAATTAATATTGATGATCCGAAATATATCGAAGCGTTCGAAATATGTAAAAGAAATTTATTGAATCACCCTGTATTGAGATACCCCGATTTCGATAAGCCATTCGTTCTCACAACTGATGCGTCAGGTTTCGCGATAGGCTCTGTTTTATCTCAAGGTGAAGTTCCGAACGACCTTCCTATAGCATTTGCAAG
Organism: Aphidecta obliterata; assembly: GCA_963966015.1. Classification (NCBI taxonomy): domain Eukaryota; kingdom Metazoa; phylum Arthropoda; class Insecta; order Coleoptera; family Coccinellidae; genus Aphidecta; species Aphidecta obliterata. The sequence continues at coordinate 25,876,794 of OZ014427.1, read as the reverse complement.
TAGAACCCTCAACCCAGCTGAGACTCGTTATTCCACAATAGAGAAGGAGTTACTGGCTGTGATCTGGTCGTGCAAAAATTTCCGCCCCTATCTCTATGGGAAGAGATTTACTATTTATACGGATCACAAACCCTTAATATGGTTATTTTCATTAAAAGAACCGAATTCCCGCCTTATGCGCTGGCGGATAAAACTAGAAGAATTTGATTATGAAATTCGTTATAAAAAAGGTTCAACTAATAATGCTGATGCTCTTAGTCGAATTATAATAGAGTCAGATAATAAATTGACTTATAAGGATTTTGAAAAAAATTATGAATTGAAAAATATTAAAGATTCCCCTAAGATAATTGAAAAAACAGGTGATTTATTTAAAGCCCCAAAGAATTATGCGTTAGCACATTGCGTTTCCCGTGATTTTCACATGGACCGAGGTGTAGCACTCCAATTTAAAAATAAATTTGGTCAAATAGATAATTTAAAATCTCAAAATAAGCTACTAGGCGAAGTAGCAATGATCCAAATAAATGATCGAAACATTTATTATTTAATCACGAAAGATTCGTATTTTCATAAACCGGAATATGAAACGGTTTTTCAATCAATATTATATCTCAGAGAATTGTGTCAATATAATAATGACAAATACTTAGCTTTACCCAGAATTGCATGCGGTCTAGATAAATTAGACTGGCATATTATTTCAAATATGATAAAATATATTTTTGCGGAATCTAATATAAAGATAATTGTATATTCCTTACCGAATCGGAATATCGGAGGAAATACTAATGAATTTGAAAATGATCCAATGATAGAGATCAATACGTTCGAAGAAACGAACAGAATCGATAATGATTCGATGGCAAATGCCACAGACATAGATTATTACGAAAATATTGAAATAAACGGAATCGAAGATGATTTGTTATCAATTGCAAATCAAATCACTACGGAAGAATTAGATGAATGTTTGGCCCTATTGGATCCAGACGATGATAATAATGATAATGATAATAATGATAATAATGAAAACGAAGATTTTATTGATTTAGAGACAGACGATATTACTGTCCATAGTAACATTGAGAATCCTATTTTAGAACTTCCCTATACAGAAAGAAGTTTAAATGCAGCCCCTTTGCAGATAATATTAAAATCATCCCCGAATTATAGTGTTACGAAAACTAAACCTTTCGGAGAAAAACTCAGATTTCGAGTCATGATAAACTCAATAGATACTGACTTATTCAAATTTGTCAAAGAGTATATTCAACCAAAAAAGTCGTATACTTTATATTTTGCTTCGCCCGAATTAGAGAAACCTCTAATAAATATTTTACAAAATAAATTTGATTATAAAACGTTAAATTTGAAAATTTCTAGAACATACGTAGAAGATGTTGAAGATAAGGAAGAACAACTTCTTCGAATTCAACAGTATCACGAGACAAAGTCTATTCATCGTGGTTTACGAGAAAATATAATTAGTTTAAAACGAAAATATTATTGGCCGAACATGAACAAAGATGTTCAAAGCTTTATAAATTCTTGTGAAATATGTCAAAAAAGCAAATATGAACGAACTCCCATTGAGTTACAATTTAGACCAAACCCAATTGGATCGAAACCTTTCACTCACATTTATTGTGATACAATAAGATTCAATCAAACGTATTGTCTGAGTATAATAGATTCTTTTTCAAGATTAGGTCAATGTTACCCACTTCTACAAAAGACAGGAATTGAAATTGTAGATAAATTATTGATGTATTTTAGCCATTACGGAATTCCTAATAAAATAACGTGTGACAATGGATTAGAATTCAAAAATGGCGTAGTCCAGGATTTTTGTAAAATCCATAAAATTGAAATTCATTATATTACAAATTATAATCCCAATTCGAATGCATTAGTAGAAAGATTTCATTCTACACTGATAGAACAATTGCGAACAATTGAAAGTAGGAATTCAACTTTTCCAAGCAGACTTTCCCAAGCTTTATTAAGTTATAATAATTCGAATCATTCAAGTCTAGAAATGACACCTATGCAAATTATTAAAGCAGATTTAAATTACTCTTTACCAGTTGAACGTACACATAACGAACAAGTTCAAGATTACGTGGAAAATTACATAGACAATCTTAATGAGATTGCAAATCAATTAGAAAAGAATAAAGAGAAAAATATTGCGCGTTTGGAAAAAACGAATGAAAAGCGATCAGCAAAAGAAAGTCACCCCTTAAATAAAAATCCTACTTATATTAAAAATCCAATAACGAGAAAATTGGACCCAGCATTCAAAAAGGTTAATGCTCGTGAAATTGATAATTTACGCATTCAGGATAATAAAAATAAACACATTTATCATAAGAAAATTCTTAAGCAAAGAAAAAACTAGTTCGAAATTTTGTTGCAGATAATGGATCTATACGTCATCCTCGCGATATTATTCGAAATAATTATCGTATCATGTATGGATATCATTCCAATTGAAAGCAACATATTACCAATCGCATTAGGAAAAGCGTATGTCACACATAAAAGTCTTCAATTGATATATCACGTAGATTTAAATAAAATCGAAGAATTGATTCTTAATTATCAGAAAGAAATAATTAAATTAGAAAAGTCAAAATCTAATTTTGCACAAACAGCCAATTTTAAGTATCTACAGCATACTAATGAAATTAATATCAATACCATGGAAGAATTGTTAAATGAAAAAATTAGAGTTAAAAGAGGACTCATTAACTTAGGAGGAAAGATTTCAAAGATTTTATTCGGAACGTTAGATTCCGATGACGAGGAATTATATAAAAACTATTTTGATAGTATTCAAAAGAATGAAAAAGTTTTGATAAGAAATCAAAAACAGATCGCAACAGTCGTAAATGACCTTAAAAATAAGTATATTGAAAAATTTCAGAAAATGTCAGAAAACCTTAAATTGCTTCAAGTTATACCAGCAATACAAGAGATTCAATACATGCATCTCCTGACATTTGAACTCAAAGATATCAAAAATATTCTAGATGAAATTGCAACCGCAGTGAGTTTTGCAAGATTACATCTTTTACATGAATCAATTTTACCTTATTCAAAATTCCTTGAATTAATAAAAAATGTGACGATAATACCTTTACATCATCTGAAAGATTATTATCAGATATGTCATACGAAAGTAATTTTCAAAAAGAAAGCATTACTATTTTTAATATCAATCCCAACGGTATACGAAGAAAGTTATGATTTATACAAGTTTTACTATCTACCACAAAACAATTTATCCCTTCCATATACCGATCCCTATGTACTCTCACAAGAAGAAACCCTGAAATGGTCAACGAGATTTTGCCATCCAGTGGAGGATGATTATCTATGCGATCAAGACACCTTAGCTGAATCACCAGCATGCCTTCGAAATATTCTGAAAAACCACACCGAAAACTGTCCAAGAACGACAACGGTACTTTCCCCAGATTTAAAATTATTAGAAGATGGAAATATCCTATCCATCGAAAATAAAAATGTTTTAGAAAAATGTCTTCAGCAAACAAGACATTATTTTGTGCCTCCTATAACAATTCTACGAACCAAATGTGCTGTAAGCAACACGAGAAAAGAAATCGTCCCAACTACTACATTCAATGAAGAAAAATACGTGATTTTACCCAAGATGACTTTATTCAACCCAAATTCCACAAATGAAGAATCCCGGAAAGATGAAGACATCCCGGATATCAAGATAGAAGATCTGGACCAATGGAATCTCCAGCCTTCAAGATTTACCCTATTATTTGTTTTTATAATAATCATTTTATTGATAATTACTTATTCTATTTTGAAATATTTAAGAAAAGATATTTTTTGTAAAGCTACACCTACTACAGGTGATACCTTTATTCAAGGTGGGGAGGAATTACATAATGCCAACCCTGTATACCTTAGATGAATTGCTTATCTGTATTGCATTCCATTTGAATATGAACATGTTACATTTTGATTACTAAGCATTAAGATCATACCACTGTGACGTGGGTGTTGTTTGTCGCGTGTTATTCATTTACAGATAAGATATGTTATAAATACCTCTCCAGTCGAATGAAGAATTCAATAATTAAATGTATGTCTTCCTAGCTTATTGTTAGAATAGGATAATCTTCCGTTGTAAATAAATAAATCTTTTTTATTTTTAAAAGATCGGCTTTCGCTCCAAAAACGTAATTATATATATATTTCCAACGAGGGATAAGCCTTATTTAAGTTAGGTTGCGTCTTACGATAAATGTCTCCCTGGTCAGAAGCCCCATCAATTATTAGGTGAACAATATGAACAGTAAACAATATAAACAATAAACAAACACTGAACAATAATGGATAATAATGAGTGGAGAGTCGACTTAAAGTTCTGAATCAAGCTAAGATGATGAAACATAACGCCGACGCTGGTGCTTATGAATATCCTTAATATTTGTTGAAAACTACAACACTTACATATAGTATTATTTAAAGAATATTGCATAACCCAGATATGATTAGAGAACAATCGTTAATACAAGAAAGATCTTGTGGGAAGCAATTAGGAATTTAATACACATGGTCCGTTAAAATCATTAAATAATATTGAATAGACTGAATAATAAAGTAGGAAAAATAGATACAAAACAATACGCAAGCAGCGAATAAGCATGGTAAAATAGGTTATCCTATGAATTGCAACAGTTCCTCAGTTAGGAACATTAACTAGCGTTGAGTAAAAGCAAATATCGGTCTTGTCAATCGAAGGTAAATTATATGAGATAAAGCAAGGGGTAAATGATGGAAACTGTTGAATGAAAGGGTAGAAAGTTTAGGAGAATCCTGTCCTATTCCTATATGAATAATGATAACGTTGTAATTATAAATATGTTGTTACTCACATGTTGAACCCAAAGTATCTCTTCCACCCTCGAAGGTTTCAGATCAACTAATTCACTATCCAACCCTGTTTCACCTATAAAAGATATCACTGTAGAACTTAAAAGCCATAGCCAAGCCAAGAAGAGCCTCCCCTTTCGAGGTTAGCTTAGCTTGTCCGTTTTTCAAAAGAAACCAGACCCCAGATTATTTTTTCTTATTCTTACATCTCGGACGGGCTCTGCAATCCTGAGCGCAATCCCAAGTAGATTACTGTAAATAAATATAAACAAGCGTTGCGCAGAAGTCAGATTTGTACAACATATAGTTTCAAAAGGACTATTTTATCAATATCACATAGTGTGCAAAAGGTAGACTCTGAACTTAGACCGAAAGATCCTGGATCCTGGTTTCGAATTACCCAGTCGGGCAAGGAATATTTTGTAATCTAGGTGTCTAGGGGTGTGGTGCAAAACGGGCTTGCATAATACTAGAAAAGGGATAACATCATTGAACTTCCTAATGAAATTGGTATTTTGAATTCCATGTAGGACGATTAAAAAGGACCTCCACCACCAATGATTGTAATAATTTTCTATTGTACAATCTATAGGAATACCAGATATATAAAGCTGTTTTCATTAACATGGAAGTCCAGTAGGATGTGAAAATATTATTTCATATAAAAGCCTGCATTTATTTGATAAATTCGGTAACTAAGAAAAGGGATGCTTTTAAACGTTTATATAGTAATTTCGAGTTTAAATATTAATTTAACTTCACCACAAGAGGTGCATTTAAATTTTAACTGTGTATCTACTGCTTTGCGAAATCACTTCATGGCTGTCTGTGAAACTTTGAAACATTCACTTAGCGATGTCCTGGGTAATTACTGGAGATGTGCTTGCGGACATGGAGCCCTCAGGGGATCCATTATACCGGTGCATCTTATTCGTATCTACATTGCGAAGTAGCAAATCCCCGCAACTGAACAAAAGGCGTTCTCTGTTATCATTTAGAATGGAATTCAAGTCCAGGAAGAAAGTTTGAGAAGGAAAAAAAATCCTGCAAACTTCAGAAATTTCGTGATGGCGTAGGGCTTATGTTTAGGTCAATTCATATTCGAGTATTTTGTATCCGCAGGTTTAGTGTGTATGTTCATTCGTTTTAAGTTTTGACTTGAAATTTGAAATACATTGTAGCAATGCTTCATCGTATACTAAATTCCATCTATAGTTATATCACAAGAAAACTAACAAACACAAGGTAATTGGTAATCTCTCCATCTAGTTCTCTAGGTACATTTCTGAAGATGTAGACTGTACGAAAAAAAAATCGTCTCTGACTCCGTGTAGACAGTATACAACTAGGCGTCACATTTGGACGACCCATAAATTATAGTTGAATCAAGGGGGCGAGATGACACTTCGCTGACTCACCATGTATACTGAAATGAGGAGTTTTATTTCGGAGACACTCCATTTTCATAAACAACAAAAAGAAAAGCGAAATTTATGAAAGCTTCTTGGATTATGGTAAAGTGAAACCGATTAATGTATTTCCTAATAAGAGGAAACACAGAGATGGCCGTTCTGGTGTTTTCTCATTGATGAATCGATCGAAACAAACATTTAAATGTGTGTTATATTTCCGTTTTTTCTGAATTTTAATAGATATTAATCGAGTGAAAATATTCATCAAATAGATCAAAGACTTCAGGATACACACATAAAAGCAATTCAATGAATAATAAATAAGAAAGTTTTGTTGAAGTATGCTTAGGATGACGTAAATATTCAAATATCGACTAATATTCGACTATTTGAATCGTGAATGCCAATATAGTCGTACCCACATTCGATATTTTTGAGCGCTCGTACTACTTACACGAGGGCTATATCATTTCGTCACGATGTCTGTATTTTTCGAATTTTGAGCCGAAAATGGTCTCAATCGACTATGTTCGATTCACTGATGACAAATCCGTCGGAAAATTCGAGTCTGTCCGTCCGGCCGTCCGTAAGCACGATAACTCTCGAACGGAACAACCTAGAGACTTGAAATTTCCAGTGTGGGTTCAGTTCCCAAATGCCTCGGTTGAGTTCGTTAATGGAGCAAATTACACCAGGGGTTCCGTGAATATGGCCGTTCAAAGTTTTGTTCCCCTGATTACTTGAAAAATACAGATTTGATCGAGATGAAATTTTGCACTCGAATGGAGAATGAGGTGTTCAAGCTACATGTGAAATTTTATCCAGATCGCATAACCAAACCCATAGAAACCATAGAAAATTGTAACTTTTGAACGGAAACGCCTAGGGACTTGAAATTTTCAGGATAGGTGTGGATCTCGAATATCGGGATCACGTTTTTCTATGAGCAAAATTATACTAGGGGTTCCATAAATATGGTCGTTTGAAATTTAGTTTTCTTGATAACTTCAAAACTACAGATTCGATCTTGACGAAATTTTGTAAGCTAATGGAGAATGATATATTTAAGCTACATTTCTCCAGATCACATGACCAGAACTATAGAAACCATAGGAAATCATAATTTTCGAACGGAAAGTCCTAGGGACTTGAAATTTTCAGGATAGGTGTGGATCTGAAATGTCGCGTTCACGTTCATCAATGAGCAGAATTATACTAGGGGTTCCGTAAATACGGTCGTTTGAAATTTTGTTTTTTCGATAATTTCGAAACAACGGATTCGATCGAGATGAAATTTTGTATTTTAATCGAGAATGATATATTAAAGCAATATTTTGTCCAGATCGCATGACCAGAACTATAGAAACCATAGAAAATTGTAACTTTTGAAAGGAAAGGCCTAGGAACTTTTCAGGGTGGGTTTGGATCGCGAATATCGCGGTCACTGAGCAAAATAAGACTAGGGGTTCTGTGAATATGGTCGTTCAAAATATTCTTTTCCTGATAGTTTCGAAACTACTGATTAGATTGAAATGAAATTTCGCACCTAGCTCAGGAATAACGTATTCAAACTACGTGCGAAATTTTGCACGTCACCAAGACCATAGATACCGTAGAAAATTCTAGCAAATTATCGAAAAAATATTGGTCAGCTGAAGCACTAATATAAAGTCTGGTGTTTCGCCTGAGTTTGATAATTTTTTCGACAGCTGTCGAAAATTCCTTCAATTGGTTTCCAAAACTGGAAAATGCGAATCTACCTACAAGGTGGACGTACGAGCGCTCAAAAGCTCACGGCAGTGCTTTTCGTAATTTTCTATGGTTTCTATGGTTCTGGTCATGCGATCTAGAGAAATGTAGCTTGAATATAACAATTTCATAAGTATATAAAATTTCGTCACGATCGAATCGTTTGGTAATTATCAAGAAAACTAAATTTCAAACGACCATATTTACGGAACCCCTAGTATAATTTTACTCATAGATAAACGTCATCACGACAATCGAACAGTATACGAAGAAAATTATGATTTATACAAGTTTTACTATCTACCGCAAAACAATTTATCCCTTCCATATACCGATCCTTATTTACTCTCACAAGAAGAAACCCTGAAATGGTCAACGAAATTTTGCCATCCAGTGGAAGATGATTATCTCTGCGATCAAGACACCTTAGCTGAATCACCAGCATGCCTTCGAAATATTTTGAAAAACCACACCGAAAACTGTCCAAGAACGACAACGGTACTTTCCCCAGATTTAAAATTATTAGAAGATGGAAATATCTTATCCATCGAAAATAAAAATGTTTTAGAAAAATGTCTTCAGCAAACAAGACATTATTTTGTGCCTCCTATGACAATTCTACGAACCAAATGTGCTGTGAGCAACACGAGAAAAGAAATTGTCCCAACTACTACGTTTAATGAAGAAAAATACGTGATTTTACCCAAGATAACTTTATTCAACCCAAATTCCACAAATGAAGAATCCCGGAAAGATGAAGACATCCCGGATATCAAGATAGAAGACCTGGACCAATGGAATCTCCAGCCTTCAAGATTTATATTTTTGCTTATTGTTATAATAATCATTTTATTAATTATTACTTATTTTATTTTGAAATATTTAAGAAAAGATATTTTTTGTAAAGCTACACCTACTACAGGTGATACCTTTATTCAAGGTGGGGAGGAATTACATAATGCCAACCCTGTATATTGCAGATGAACTCCTTATCTATTCTTATTCGAATATTCATATTACTTTGTTACATTTTGATGACACATTATTTTGAACACGCCACGTGTGTGGGTGTATATTTGTCCCATTGTTCGATACTGATTGTCGTAATTAATTTGAGATAAGGAATGTTATAAATACCTCCCAAGACGAAAGAATCGTCAATAATTAAGTGTATGTCTTCCTAGCTAATTGTTAGAATAGGATAATCTTCCGTTGTAAATAAATCTTTTCTTTTTAAAAGATCGGCTTTCGCTCCAAAAACGTAATTATATATATAATTACATAATGCCAACCCTGTATACCTTAGATGAATTGCTTATCTGTATTGCATTCCATTTGAATATGAACATGTTACATTTTGATTACTAAGCATTAAGATCATACCACTGTGACGTGGGTGTTGTTTGTCGCGTGTTATTCATTTACAGATAAGATATGTTATAAATACCTCTCCAGTCGAATGAAGAATTCAATAATTAAATGTATGTCTTCCTAGCTTATTGTTAGAATAGGATAATCTTCCGTTGTAAATAAATAAATCTTTTTTATTTTTAAAAGATCGGCTTTCGCTCCAAAAACGTAATTGGCGACGAGGTATGGGATTGTGCCGGTTTTCGTGAAGAACTGTGTTTCGAAACTTCGAGCGTGAAATCGTAGTTATCGCCGCGCTAAGAACTTCCAAAAACTTTCAGTTTCAACTGTTAAGGTGCAAAATCCAGCAACAACGAGGAGAAAAGCCATTTGGAGCCTTGATTGTTTGGGTAGCGTCTACAACGACTCCAGAAAAACAACGTGGTGAGAATCCTATCTAGAAACATTTTTTTATTCCCAGTCACTGACCCTGGTCCAAAGTCTTCAATCTTTTCCCACGGTTTTGAGCGTAAAACTTGTGTGAGTTTTCTCTAGGTTTCTTATAAAAAACCGATTACCAGAGTTTTTCCTAGGTTTCTTAATACAAAAAACCGATTACCAGAGTTTTTCCTAGGTTTCTTATAAAATAAAAAACCGAATACAATTATTTTCTAAGTACAATATAATTTTTCAAGATTACTTCCGTAAAGCATTTTAAAGGCCGGAAGAATACGAATAAGATGGCAGTCGCACCAGAACCAAATATGTTTGATAGATTAAAATTAATTGATTTATTTTCGAAATCAATAGTACCATTTGATGGTAATTCCGCGAATCTCGCAAGATTTTTGAATCATTGCGAAAGATTTTATAATAGGTTCCAATCAGCCGACGCATTATTAAATGAAGCAATTATCGATATAATAAAGAGTAAATTGGTAGGAAATGCCAGTGAAATAGTAAGTTCCAATGAGAGAATTACAGACAACTGGTTTAACTTGAAGGAATTTTTAAAATTAAGATTTGAGGAAAAAATAAGCCTCACAGTTTTGTTTTGGGATCTCCAGAATGCCCAAAGAATACGTAATGAGAATGATTTAGATTTTCTCGAAAGAATAGTAGATTTAAAAAATAAGTATGATTCGCAAGTCGAATTATCAAATTTGCCGATCCTTGAAAAGGATCAAGAAAAAAATATTGCCTCACGAGTAGCAACTAGAGTTCTGCTCTATAATATTAACCCCGAATTAAGAACAGCCCTTAGAGGTCATGGAATTATGAACTATGACGATATAATAAATTTCATTCGTCAAGATTATTACTTTTACCAACAACCCTATATGCATTATAAAAACCAAAATAATCAGAGGAATTTTCCTCAACAAAATCAAAGGAATGTCCCTCAAACTAATAAAAATAATTTCCCAAATAATAATCGAGCAAACTTCTCAACTGATAATTATAGAAGTTTTCCTCATAATAATCAATCAAATTTTCCCCAATCTAGTCAAAATAATCAAAGAAATTTTTATCCAAATAATCCCCAACCGAGATTTCCATCTCAACCGATTAATTTCCAACAAAAACAAGTGAAAACTTATTTCCCGACAAATCGTCAAGTCTTCGGTAATAATGAACGTAAAAACGAGAATGTTTTCAAACCTCATCCTAATCAAAGAATACAATCTCCCCCTGAAAAAATGTCGATTCAGACGAGGAATTATCCCCAAAAGAGATCAAATTATTCTACTCAATATCACCAAAGTCCCCAGAGACAATTTTTTAATAATCAACCCAATCCAAATATAAGGATTGAAGAATTAACTAATATTGCATCTACTTCGAAAGACCCGAGATTCGAAAAACGTGATTTTAACGAACGTTCATATCCAGAACGTAATAATTCAAGTAAATATTTAAATGAAAATTTTCGAGATCGTGCCATGAACGACTCATTGACTTAAATAATACGTTAGATAACACAAACCAACTCCCCTATATCCAATTCCAAAATCCTAAATGTAAACTTTTAATTGATAGTGGATGTTCAGTGTGTCTTATTGATCCAAAATTCGCGTATAATAATTTCCCTAAAAATATTTTTAATGAATCTACGACACTAACTGCATGTTTCAAAAAACAAACTGCAAATGAAAAAGTTTTAATACCTTTATTCCCTGAATTTCAAATTGATGATTTTCATCCCTTTGTCGTATACAAGTTCCATAAGAATTATGATGGTCTTATAGGAGCAGATTTTTTGAATAAATATGGACTTAATTTAGATTTTAAAAATCAATTATTAACTAACGAATATTCTCGAATCCCCTTTTATTATCAACAAGTATGTCAGAAACCCCAAAATATTCCAATTGACCTTAGTCATTTAGAACCAGAAATTAGTACCCAACTAATGAAAATCCTTCAAACTAATGAAGATGTTTTACAGTTACCGGGTCAAGCCCTTAATTTTTCAAGCAAAATAAAACATAAAATTCGAACAAGTGACGAAGTTCCTGTTCATTGTAAAATTTATAGATACCCTGAAGTTCATAGAGAAGAAGTTCAGACTCAAATTAAAGACATGTTAGATAAAAAAATTATTAGACCGAGTATATCTCCATGGTCATTTCCAGTTGTAATTGTTCCTAAAAAAGAAGATTTATCCGGAAAAAAGAAATGGCGTATAGCAATTGACTATCGTAAATTAAATGATAAAACTATTGATGATAGGTATCCCCTTCCTCAGATTGAAAGTATCCTAGATAAATTAGGAAATAAAAAATATTTTACTACCCTTGACTTAGCATCCGGATTTCATCAAATCGAATTAGATGAAGAATCAATTGAAAAGACAGCTTTTACTGTAGAAAATGGTCATTATGAATTTTTGAGAATGCCATTTGGACTTAAAAATGCTCCAGCAACTTTCCAAAGATTAATGAATAATGTTTTGAAAGATCACATAGGAAAGATCTGTTACGTTTACATGGATGATATAGTTGTATTTTCCGATACGATCGAACAACACTTAGCAGATATCCATAATATTCTAGAAGCATTTAAAGCAGATAATTTGAAAATTCAATTAGATAAATGTCACTTTTTCAAAACTGAAATTGAATTCTTAGGACATATTATTACCCCTGAAGGAATCAAACCGAATCCGAACAAATTAAGAGCAGTCAGCAAATTTCCAATTCCTAAAACTCCTAAAGAAATAAAATCATTTCTTGGACTCGTAGGATATTATAGAAAGTTTATCCCTAATTTCGCAAAGATAACGAAACCATTAACTTCATGTTTGAAGAAAGATTCCAAAATTAATATTGATGATCCGAAATATATCGAAGCGTTCGAAATATGTAAAAGAAATTTATTGAATCACCCTGTATTGAGATACCCCGATTTCGATAAGCCATTCGTTCTCACAACTGATGCGTCAGGTTTCGCGATAGGCTCTGTTTTATCTCAAGGTGAAGTTCCGAACGACCTTCCTATAGCATTTGCAAGTAGAACCCTCAACCCAGCTGAGACTCGTTATTCCACAATAGAGAAGGAGTTACTGGCTGTGATCTGGTCGTGCAAAAATTTCCGCCCCTATCTCTATGGGAAGAGATTTACTATTTATACGGATCACAAACCCTTAATATGGTTATTTTCATTAAAAGAACCGAATTCCCGCCTTATGCGCTGGCGGATAAAACTAGAAGAATTTGATTATGAAATTCGTTATAAAAAAGGTTCAACTAATAATGCTGATGCTCTTAGTCGAATTATAATAGAGTCAGATAATAAATTGACTTATAAGGATTTTGAAAAAAATTATGAATTGAAAAATATTAAAGATTCCCCTAAGATAATTGAAAAAACAGGTGATTTATTTAAAGCCCCAAAGAATTATGCGTTAGCACATTGCGTTTCCCGTGATTTTCACATGGACCGAGGTGTAGCACTCCAATTTAAAAATAAATTTGGTCAAATAGATAATTTAAAATCTCAAAATAAGCTACTAGGCGAAGTAGCAATGATCCAAATAAATGATCGAAACATTTATTATTTAATCACGAAAGATTCGTATTTTCATAAACCGGAATATGAAACGGTTTTTCAATCAATATTATATCTCAGAGAATTGTGTCAATATAATAATGACAAATACTTAGCTTTACCCAGAATTGCATGCGGTCTAGATAAATTAGACTGGCATATTATTTCAAATATGATAAAATATATTTTTGCGGAATCTAATATAAAGATAATTGTATATTCCTTACCGAATCGGAATATCGGAGGAAATACTAATGAATTTGAAAATGATCCAATGATAGAGATCAATACGTTCGAAGAAACGAACAGAATCGATAATGATTCGATGGCAAATGCCACAGACATAGATTATTACGAAAATATTGAAATAAACGGAATCGAAGATGATTTGTTATCAATTGCAAATCAAATCACTACGGAAGAATTAGATGAATGTTTGGCCCTATTGGATCCAGACGATGATAATAATGATAATGATAATAATGATAATAATGAAAACGAAGATTTTATTGATTTAGAGACAGACGATATTACTGTCCATAGTAACATTGAGAATCCTATTTTAGAACTTCCCTATACAGAAAGAAGTTTAAATGCAGCCCCTTTGCAGATAATATTAAAATCATCCCCGAATTATAGTGTTACGAAAACTAAACCTTTCGGAGAAAAACTCAGATTTCGAGTCATGATAAACTCAATAGATACTGACTTATTCAAATTTGTCAAAGAGTATATTCAACCAAAAAAGTCGTATACTTTATATTTTGCTTCGCCCGAATTAGAGAAACCTCTAATAAATATTTTACAAAATAAATTTGATTATAAAACGTTAAATTTGAAAATTTCTAGAACATACGTAGAAGATGTTGAAGATAAGGAAGAACAACTTCTTCGAATTCAACAGTATCACGAGACAAAGTCTATTCATCGTGGTTTACGAGAAAATATAATTAGTTTAAAACGAAAATATTATTGGCCGAACATGAACAAAGATGTTCAAAGCTTTATAAATTCTTGTGAAATATGTCAAAAAAGCAAATATGAACGAACTCCCATTGAGTTACAATTTAGACCAAACCCAATTGGATCGAAACCTTTCACTCACATTTATTGTGATACAATAAGATTCAATCAAACGTATTGTCTGAGTATAATAGATTCTTTTTCAAGATTAGGTCAATGTTACCCACTTCTACAAAAGACAGGAATTGAAATTGTAGATAAATTATTGATGTATTTTAGCCATTACGGAATTCCTAATAAAATAACGTGTGACAATGGATTAGAATTCAAAAATGGCGTAGTCCAGGATTTTTGTAAAATCCATAAAATTGAAATTCATTATATTACAAATTATAATCCCAATTCGAATGCATTAGTAGAAAGATTTCATTCTACACTGATAGAACAATTGCGAACAATTGAAAGTAGGAATTCAACTTTTCCAAGCAGACTTTCCCAAGCTTTATTAAGTTATAATAATTCGAATCATTCAAGTCTAGAAATGACACCTATGCAAATTATTAAAGCAGATTTAAATTACTCTTTACCAGTTGAACGTACACATAACGAACAAGTTCAAGATTACGTGGAAAATTACATAGACAATCTTAATGAGATTGCAAATCAATTAGAAAAGAATAAAGAGAAAAATATTGCGCGTTTGGAAAAAACGAATGAAAAGCGATCAGCAAAAGAAAGTCACCCCTTAAATAAAAATCCTACTTATATTAAAAATCCAATAACGAGAAAATTGGACCCAGCATTCAAAAAGGTTAATGCTCGTGAAATTGATAATTTACGCATTCAGGATAATAAAAATAAACACATTTATCATAAGAAAATTCTTAAGCAAAGAAAAAACTAGTTCGAAATTTTGTTGCAGATAATGGATCTATACGTCATCCTCGCGATATTATTCGAAATAATTATCGTATCATGTATGGATATCATTCCAATTGAAAGCAACATATTACCAATCGCATTAGGAAAAGCGTATGTCACACATAAAAGTCTTCAATTGATATATCACGTAGATTTAAATAAAATCGAAGAATTGATTCTTAATTATCAGAAAGAAATAATTAAATTAGAAAAGTCAAAATCTAATTTTGCACAAACAGCCAATTTTAAGTATCTACAGCATACTAATGAAATTAATATCAATACCATGGAAGAATTGTTAAATGAAAAAATTAGAGTTAAAAGAGGACTCATTAACTTAGGAGGAAAGATTTCAAAGATTTTATTCGGAACGTTAGATTCCGATGACGAGGAATTATATAAAAACTATTTTGATAGTATTCAAAAGAATGAAAAAGTTTTGATAAGAAATCAAAAACAGATCGCAACAGTCGTAAATGACCTTAAAAATAAGTATATTGAAAAATTTCAGAAAATGTCAGAAAACCTTAAATTGCTTCAAGTTATACCAGCAATACAAGAGATTCAATACATGCATCTCCTGACATTTGAACTCAAAGATATCAAAAATATTCTAGATGAAATTGCAACCGCAGTGAGTTTTGCAAGATTACATCTTTTACATGAATCAATTTTACCTTATTCAAAATTCCTTGAATTAATAAAAAATGTGACGATAATACCTTTACATCATCTGAAAGATTATTATCAGATATGTCATACGAAAGTAATTTTCAAAAAGAAAGCATTACTATTTTTAATATCAATCCCAACGGTATACGAAGAAAGTTATGATTTATACAAGTTTTACTATCTACCACAAAACAATTTATCCCTTCCATATACCGATCCCTATGTACTCTCACAAGAAGAAACCCTGAAATGGTCAACGAGATTTTGCCATCCAGTGGAGGATGATTATCTATGCGATCAAGACACCTTAGCTGAATCACCAGCATGCCTTCGAAATATTCTGAAAAACCACACCGAAAACTGTCCAAGAACGACAACGGTACTTTCCCCAGATTTAAAATTATTAGAAGATGGAAATATCCTATCCATCGAAAATAAAAATGTTTTAGAAAAATGTCTTCAGCAAACAAGACATTATTTTGTGCCTCCTATAACAATTCTACGAACCAAATGTGCTGTAAGCAACACGAGAAAAGAAATCGTCCCAACTACTACATTCAATGAAGAAAAATACGTGATTTTACCCAAGATGACTTTATTCAACCCAAATTCCACAAATGAAGAATCCCGGAAAGATGAAGACATCCCGGATATCAAGATAGAAGATCTGGACCAATGGAATCTCCAGCCTTCAAGATTTACCCTATTATTTGTTTTTATAATAATCATTTTATTGATAATTACTTATTCTATTTTGAAATATTTAAGAAAAGATATTTTTTGTAAAGCTACACCTACTACAGGTGATACCTTTATTCAAGGTGGGGAGGAATTACATAATGCCAACCCTGTATACCTTAGATGAATTGCTTATCTGTATTGCATTCCATTTGAATATGAACATGTTACATTTTGATTACTAAGCATTAAGATCATACCACTGTGACGTGGGTGTTGTTTGTCGCGTGTTATTCATTTACAGATAAGATATGTTATAAATACCTCTCCAGTCGAATGAAGAATTCAATAATTAAATGTATGTCTTCCTAGCTTATTGTTAGAATAGGATAATCTTCCGTTGTAAATAAATAAATCTTTTTTATTTTTAAAAGATCGGCTTTCGCTCCAAAAACGTAATTATATATATATTTCCAACGAGGGATAAGCCTTATTTAAGTTAGGTTGCGTCTTACGATAAATGTCTCCCTGGTCAGAAGCCCCATCAATTATTAGGTGAACAATATGAACAGTAAACAATATAAACAATAAACAAACACTGAACAATAATGGATAATAATGAGTGGAGAGTCGACTTAAAGTTCTGAATCAAGCTAAGATGATGAAACATAACGCCGACGCTGGTGCTTATGAATATCCTTAATATTTGTTGAAAACTACAACACTTACATATAGTATTATTTAAAGAATATTGCATAACCCAGATATGATTAGAGAACAATCGTTAATACAAGAAAGATCTTGTGGGAAGCAATTAGGAATTTAATACACATGGTCCGTTAAAATCATTAAATAATATTGAATAGACTGAATAATAAAGTAGGAAAAATAGATACAAAACAATACGCAAGCAGCGAATAAGCATGGTAAAATAGGTTATCCTATGAATTGCAACAGTTCCTCAGTTAGGAACATTAACTAGCGTTGAGTAAAAGCAAATATCGGTCTTGTCAATCGAAGGTAAATTATATGAGATAAAGCAAGGGGTAAATGATGGAAACTGTTGAATGAAAGGGTAGAAAGTTTAGGAGAATCCTGTCCTATTCCTATATGAATAATGATAACGTTGTAATTATAAATATGTTGTTACTCACATGTTGAACCCAAAGTATCTCTTCCACCCTCGAAGGTTTCAGATCAACTAATTCACTATCCAACCCTGTTTCACCTATAAAAGATATCACTGTAGAACTTAAAAGCCATAGCCAAGCCAAGAAGAGCCTCCCCTTTCGAGGTTAGCTTAGCTTGTCCGTTTTTCAAAAGAAACCAGACCCCAGATTATTTTTTCTTATTCTTACATCTCGGACGGGCTCTGCAATCCTGAGCGCAATCCCAAGTAGATTACTGTAAATAAATATAAACAAGCGTTGCGCAGAAGTCAGATTTGTACAACATATAGTTTCAAAAGGACTATTTTATCAATATCACATAGTGTGCAAAAGGTAGACTCTGAACTTAGACCGAAAGATCCTGGATCCTGGTTTCGAATTACCCAGTCGGGCAAGGAATATTTTGTAATCTAGGTGTCTAGGGGTGTGGTGCAAAACGGGCTTGCATAATACTAGAAAAGGGATAACATCATTGAACTTCCTAATGAAATTGGTATTTTGAATTCCATGTAGGACGATTAAAAAGGACCTCCACCACCAATGATTGTAATAATTTTCTATTGTACAATCTATAGGAATACCAGATATATAAAGCTGTTTTCATTAACATGGAAGTCCAGTAGGATGTGAAAATATTATTTCATATAAAAGCCTGCATTTATTTGATAAATTCGGTAACTAAGAAAAGGGATGCTTTTAAACGTTTATATAGTAATTTCGAGTTTAAATATTAATTTAACTTCACCACAAGAGGTGCATTTAAATTTTAACTGTGTATCTACTGCTTTGCGAAATCACTTCATGGCTGTCTGTGAAACTTTGAAACATTCACTTAGCGATGTCCTGGGTAATTACTGGAGATGTGCTTGCGGACATGGAGCCCTCAGGGGATCCATTATACCGGTGCATCTTATTCGTATCTACATTGCGAAGTAGCAAATCCCCGCAACTGAACAAAAGGCGTTCTCTGTTATCATTTAGAATGGAATTCAAGTCCAGGAAGAAAGTTTGAGAAGGAAAAAAAATCCTGCAAACTTCAGAAATTTCGTGATGGCGTAGGGCTTATGTTTAGGTCAATTCATATTCGAGTATTTTGTATCCGCAGGTTTAGTGTGTATGTTCATTCGTTTTAAGTTTTGACTTGAAATTTGAAATACATTGTAGCAATGCTTCATCGTATACTAAATTCCATCTATAGTTATATCACAAGAAAACTAACAAACACAAGGTAATTGGTAATCTCTCCATCTAGTTCTCTAGGTACATTTCTGAAGATGTAGACTGTACGAAAAAAAAATCGTCTCTGACTCCGTGTAGACAGTATACAACTAGGCGTCACATTTGGACGACCCATAAATTATAGTTGAATCAAGGGGGCGAGATGACACTTCGCTGACTCACCATGTATACTGAAATGAGGAGTTTTATTTCGGAGACACTCCATTTTCATAAACAACAAAAAGAAAAGCGAAATTTATGAAAGCTTCTTGGATTATGGTAAAGTGAAACCGATTAATGTATTTCCTAATAAGAGGAAACACAGAGATGGCCGTTCTGGTGTTTTCTCATTGATGAATCGATCGAAACAAACATTTAAATGTGTGTTATATTTCCGTTTTTTCTGAATTTTAATAGATATTAATCGAGTGAAAATATTCATCAAATAGATCAAAGACTTCAGGATACACACATAAAAGCAATTCAATGAATAATAAATAAGAAAGTTTTGTTGAAGTATGCTTAGGATGACGTAAATATTCAAATATCGACTAATATTCGACTATTTGAATCGTGAATGCCAATATAGTCGTACCCACATTCGATATTTTTGAGCGCTCGTACTACTTACACGAGGGCTATATCATTTCGTCACGATGTCTGTATTTTTCGAATTTTGAGCCGAAAATGGTCTCAATCGACTATGTTCGATTCACTGATGACAAATCCGTCGGAAAATTCGAGTCTGTCCGTCCGGCCGTCCGTAAGCACGATAACTCTCGAACGGAACAACCTAGAGACTTGAAATTTCCAGTGTGGGTTCAGTTCCCAAATGCCTCGGTTGAGTTCGTTAATGGAGCAAATTACACCAGGGGTTCCGTGAATATGGCCGTTCAAAGTTTTGTTCCCCTGATTACTTGAAAAATACAGATTTGATCGAGATGAAATTTTGCACTCGAATGGAGAATGAGGTGTTCAAGCTACATGTGAAATTTTATCCAGATCGCATAACCAAACCCATAGAAACCATAGAAAATTGTAACTTTTGAACGGAAACGCCTAGGGACTTGAAATTTTCAGGATAGGTGTGGATCTCGAATATCGGGATCACGTTTTTCTATGAGCAAAATTATACTAGGGGTTCCATAAATATGGTCGTTTGAAATTTAGTTTTCTTGATAACTTCAAAACTACAGATTCGATCTTGACGAAATTTTGTAAGCTAATGGAGAATGATATATTTAAGCTACATTTCTCCAGATCACATGACCAGAACTATAGAAACCATAGGAAATCATAATTTTCGAACGGAAAGTCCTAGGGACTTGAAATTTTCAGGATAGGTGTGGATCTGAAATGTCGCGTTCACGTTCATCAATGAGCAGAATTATACTAGGGGTTCCGTAAATACGGTCGTTTGAAATTTTGTTTTTTCGATAATTTCGAAACAACGGATTCGATCGAGATGAAATTTTGTATTTTAATCGAGAATGATATATTAAAGCAATATTTTGTCCAGATCGCATGACCAGAACTATAGAAACCATAGAAAATTGTAACTTTTGAAAGGAAAGGCCTAGGAACTTTTCAGGGTGGGTTTGGATCGCGAATATCGCGGTCACTGAGCAAAATAAGACTAGGGGTTCTGTGAATATGGTCGTTCAAAATATTCTTTTCCTGATAGTTTCGAAACTACTGATTAGATTGAAATGAAATTTCGCACCTAGCTCAGGAATAACGTATTCAAACTACGTGCGAAATTTTGCACGTCACCAAGACCATAGATACCGTAGAAAATTCTAGCAAATTATCGAAAAAATATTGGTCAGCTGAAGCACTAATATAAAGTCTGGTGTTTCGCCTGAGTTTGATAATTTTTTCGACAGCTGTCGAAAATTCCTTCAATTGGTTTCCAAAACTGGAAAATGCGAATCTACCTACAAGGTGGACGTACGAGCGCTCAAAAGCTCACGGCAGTGCTTTTCGTAATTTTTTTTATATCATTCTTCCTAACTGTAAGAAATGAGTCCTCTTTCAATAATGTATCTATAATTGAATTGAAGAGAGAAAGGGCGAAAATGTAATTTCAAATTAAGTATTTTTTGACTTGATTGAAAGCACTGTGGAAAAAAGGAAACAGAACACAAACCACACCGGGAAAAATTCTCCACACTTCATCAGTCATTAGTTCATAGTTGACTTATCTCAGCATGGGGAATTG
Organism: Aphidecta obliterata; assembly: GCA_963966015.1. Lineage (NCBI taxonomy): Eukaryota > Metazoa > Arthropoda > Insecta > Coleoptera > Coccinellidae > Aphidecta > Aphidecta obliterata. The sequence goes on along the minus strand of OZ014427.1, from coordinate 25,855,468 downwards.
CATGCGAGATGAAATTTGGAATTAGGAAGTTATTTACCATCCGGCGTTTCCGGTACCGTCCAGACGATGAAGATTAATTGCGAAGAGTAACACTAGTCTTATATTTTCCAATTGCTCATAAAAGTTCCGAAAATGTTCTCCTCCACAACTTCAAAGTACCTATTATTATTGAAAAAAAAAACCAAAATGAGATATTCGACATGAAATCCTAATTTCTTTTATTGGATTATAGTTAACATAATATGGAAGTATTACATAATATTAACCATTTGAAAGATCAGAAGACAATCGTGAGAGATCCATCCAACAGTAGTGAAGCATTTAGCTTCTTCACCGAGTGATCGAGTCACCTGTAATTCGAGGTCAAGGCTTCAGAGTGAGCACTTGACCCACGGAGATGGATTGCCGGTGGGCATCGCAGTCGGAAGGAGCGTCGTGATTTCTACTGGAAGTTGTGGAAGTATTCTGATATTATCGACTTTCTCTCATTAGTTGACCGGCATATGAACTCGGACTTGCTGGCTGTCGCATCGTGAAGGTCGAAACCGGACTACTTTCCCCGAAAAAATGATTGAAGGGATAGCGGAGATATGAACCCGACGGCGTATTGACAAGAACGAAAGTGCAAAACCGAGGAAAGTGGACGATTATCTGGACTGGCACACAAATTGAACATGTTTGGTTTAAAGCTTGTTCGGAAGACGGAAGTTCGAAGTTTCGTATTTTAGAAATGGGTACCTACTAGCAGAACAATAGCTCGACTTAGTCTGCACTACTATGTATACTACATGGATACGTTAGAAAACGGATGTTTATCTCTGACGCATAAGTTAGAAACAGATTTTGCCCAGCGGATAGATTTTGCAAAATAGTTTTTCTCCACGATGAACCTGACGCCACAATGTCCATCATTGATGAGGCTCATTTTCACCTCAACGAGTTTGTGAATCAGCATAACCAGCAGGTATGAATGGAGATAACGTAGAATGGAATTCTGGAGTTAAACATCTGGGAATTATCCTAGGCAGTAAGCTTCTATGGAATAAGCTTGTTAAAAACACTGCTAGTAAAGCGACAAAGGCTTCAGTGGCATGAAGAAGCCTATACGGTAAAACTTGGGGTTGTAACCCTAAAATACTGCGATGGATGTTTTCAATAATTGTGAGACCAATAATAACTTATGGGGCAGTTGTCGGGTCTGCTAAGGCAGGGCATACAAGCAAGAGGAAAACACTCTACAGGGTACAAAGGCTTGCCTGTGTTTGCATCATTGGAGCTGTGAGAACGTGCCCAACAAGAGCACTTGAGGTCATCACAGATCTCACTCCTCTACATCTAGTGATCAATAGGGTAGCCCATGGAGCTAACCCGAGGGGTAAATATCTGGTGATTTATGGTGTACAGCCCCGAGGATGTATGGTGATTTACTGAGGATTTACATATATTTACGAGGATTTACGGTGGTTTATGGTGATTTACGGTGATTTAATGAGAACTTGCATGATTTATGGTGATTTTTCGAGGATTTACGAGGATGTATCAGTGATTTACAATGATTTATCGAGGATTTAAATCAGCTGGTTATGCGAGGTGCATGCGCATAACAAACAGTTATCATACACCTAACCTACAATTGAACATAGACGTCCGTCCGGCCGTCCGTCCGTATACACGATAACTCTCGAATGGAATGTCCTAGAAACTTGAAATTTTCAGGGTAGGTTCGAATCTGAAATTCCGCGGTTGAGTTTGTTATTGGGCAAAATTCGCCCAGGGATTCCGTAAATATGGCCGCTCGAAATTTTGTTTTTATGATTACTTCGAAACTACCGATTCGATCGAAGTGAAATTTCGCACACAGATGGAGAATTACGTGATCAAGCTACATTCGAAATTTTGTCTAGCTCGCATGACCAGAACCATAGAAACCATAAAAAATTATAACTTTGTAATGGAAAGCCCTAGGGACTTGAAATTTTCAGGATAGGTGTGGATCTCTAATGTTGCGGTCACGTTCATCAATGAGCAAAATTAGACTAGGAATTCCGTGAATATGGCCGTTTCAAATTCAGTTTTCTTGATAATTTCAAAACTATAGATTTGATCCTGACGAAATTTCGTATTTCAAATGGGAATGATATATTCGAGCAGATCGCATGATCAGAACCATAGAAACCATAGAAAATCATAACTTTCGAATGGAAAGGCCTAGGGACTCAAAATTTTCAGGATAGGTTGGGATCGCGAATTTCGCGGTTACGTTCATCAATGAGCAAAATTAGACTTGGGGTTCCGTAAATATAGCCGTTCAAACTATTTTTTTCCTGATAATTTCGAAACTACCTATTGAATTGGAACGAAAATTTGCACATAGATGAAGAATAATGTATTCGAACTAGGTGCGGAATTTTGTTCAGATCGCATTACCAAGACCATAGATACCGTGAAAAATTCTAGCGAATCATCGAAAAAAATTACCTAAAGCACTTAAGTGAAGTCTGGAGTTTCGCCTTAGTTCGAAATTTTCTTTGACAGCTGTCAAAATCTTTCCAATTGGTTTCTAAAACTGGAGAATGCGAATCTACCTACAAGGTGGATGAACGAGCGCTCAAAAGATCCTGACAGTCCTGACTTCACGGCAGTGCATTTCTAAAATTTTTTCTTAGAATTTGGCGCCAGTGGCTAACACAAAACGGATATAAAATCGGAGAGCATTTCATTTCATCGAACTGCTATACTTGTGTTGAATTGAATGCACATTCACTAATAAATATTATCAGGAATATCCGTAATAATCCAGTTATGTCGAACGAAATGTTTTTGGCCGTTCTTTTTGGAAACCAGACGTTTAGAACTTTAAGATGCATGACCTCAACATATTCGACGGTTGTTAATTTCAGTGTGAAAGATATTATAGGACGTTTAGATAGAATGAGGACAGTGAATAACATTATGCACGATCTGAAAAATGTCATTGTGTTTCCAATGAAGACGAGAAAAAATTAGTATTGAAACGAAGTCGCTCAAAATTACAGATTTGAAAAATTTTACAGATACTATGATAGCCGACGCAGTAGAGAATGCATTGCAAGATGCACTCATGCATACGTGTGCACTCGGCTTTTCTGTCGAAGAGAACACTTTATTTTATTCTACGATTCCACTCATGAGAGAGATCGTAAAAGACGAAAGTCTAGAAGATGAAGAAGATGTACAAATAAACGACAATCTGATTGACACAAAGAGTGATAATTCTGGGGATAATTCGGGCCATAGTCCGTCTAATCAATTCGGACATTTCACGACATTTCAATTGAAAGTGAAGAAATCGATTGTAATGACGTGAACGATCCAAGCAGTATCTTGTATAGAGATTTATGCGATACATCCCATGCCGGAGTTATCGATAACTTGATTATGAGAAACTATGACCACAAATTAGTGGACGAAACAATTGAAGAAGGTCCATATGTCCGAGTCTCTGTTGGTAACAAATCAAAAATCATCAGAAAATCTTCTCTCTGCTGGCTTCTGGAGGAAACTAAGAATATAGTTAGTCCAGACAGATTGAGAGACAAAAACTACAAAACGGAGCCAAGAGACCGGTGCTTTCATTGAAAGTCAACGAAATTTAACCTCCAAAACAAAGAACAAAAAAGGGCCAACTAATAAAATCGCAATTCCATCAGATAGTTCTGCAGATAATACAAGTTAAATATGATGACAGTAGAGACACAGAAACTTTTTCCATCTATGATGTTGACATGCAACTTGAAGGGAATGAAGAGGCAATTGAGAAAAAAAAATTCATTCATCACATTTCATCATTGTTAATTCCAATAGAGGTAAATAATTTTTATGCTGTTTATTATGACGAAGGATGGTTTGTCGGCAAATTTGTCACAACTGTTAATGATACTGTCGATAATCCAATAATTTAGATTAATTATTTTAGATAAAATTTTTGAGACAAGACAAACGGAAAAAATGCGAAATTGGCCTGTGAAACAAGACACTCAAATGTAGAGATTCAATATGTCTTCTTTGGGCCTATACCGATGAAAGACAATGAATCGCATATTTACAATATTGATGAAAACTTATTAGCTATGATTAGTATTGTTCTTTCGTACTGATTCAACTGATGGAACTTATGTGATTTAAGTGAAAGTGATTTTGCAATCAGAACACATTCATTCACTTAAAGCCCGAAAGAATGCGCTAACTTCTATGTAAATAAAATTCTATGACGTCAAACTTCAAATTTTGATTTTACCAATGTGATCTAATTGAAATAAGAAATTTTGCGATCAGAATAATCACTTGCAATCACTTTGGAGTTGTGGAAGGGGGAACTGATTGAAAACGAAAGAACGATCGCTTAAACTGATTTATGTGATTTAACTTACATAAATCACTTCGCTCAGTACGAAAGAACATTACTAATAATATAGCTTACATTAATAAGAAGCAAACCTCATGAATTATAATTAAGTAGTTTATTATGTATTTAATGTACGTTCTAGTCGATTTGTTATGTTCATGACCTGATAAATTTTTTTTTTAAACTAAAATTATCATTATGAACACCAGCCTGACATCTTCAATTAGATTTACAGGTGAATATTAATGATAATTATAATTGAAGTAAAAATTTTTCAGTATGTTTCGAGGGGATTCATAAGGATATACGATGATTTATGGGGAATTTACGGGGATTTATGAGGATTTATGGTGATGTATGGTGATTTATGAGGATTTATGGTGATTAATGAGGATTTACCGTGATTTACAAGGATTTATTGGTGATTTATCGTAATCGATGGTGATTTCTGATGATTTCAGAGGATTTATTCATCAAAAAGGATTTATGGTGTACAACATTTGGGTCAGATATTCCCTTAAGCTAACCTTAGAATATGTAGGGAAGGTACAGGGAATGAGAGAATTAAAAGTCAGGGAGCCTGGTCCTCTCGGAACAAGTAGATCTTCATGATCAAAAAAGTAAGCATTGAGAAGAACTTCAACACTATGCTATGTAAAAAGGAAAAATGGGAAAACGAATACACTACCCAAAACTTCAAAGTGAATACCATTAAATGGTATACAGATGGTTCTTAAGCCACGATAGGGGTCGGCGCTGGAGTATATGGGGCAAGAACCAAGTGTACACTATCGTTAGGCTCCTACTCGAGTGTTTTTCAGACAGAAATACTTGCAATCAAAAGATGCATAGATATAAACCTGGAAAAAAACTATCAAGGGTGTGACATTTTGATCCATTCTGATAGTCAAGCTGCTATCAAAGCATCGAATTCCTATATCATCGACTCAAAGCTGATATGGGTGTGCCGAAGGAATCTCAATGAAGTAGGCAAGAACAACAAGGTCTCTTTGGTCTGGGTTCCTGGTCACTCAGGAATCAAAGGAAACGAAGAGGCCAATACACTTGCCAGAAAGGGAGCACAAACGCCACTTACTGGCCCAGAACTTTTCTGTGGCATAGGTAAATGCACCTATGAGAAAGAGTTTTTGGAGAAGGAAGAGACTGAAAGAGAAGCACTTTTGGGGAATCTTCCAGGAACGGATCACTATGAGAAGTTCATTCGGAACTTCGAAAGTTCAAGATCCAAAAAGTATTTGGACTTCAGTAAGAACAAGTTACGCCTCCTCACCGACTTCCTCACAGGCCATTGTCGTCATAGAAAGCATATAATGAAAATGGGCTTAACAGAAACTGACGAGTGAAGATTCTGTGGGGAAGAGGAGGAAACTCCTGTTCACCAGGTTACAGAATGCCTCGCCATTGCAAACCAGCGCAAAGAATGTATTGGACAAGAGAATTACAGGAGGAACGAGGATCTAACCTCCTTATAGCCCTCTCAGTTACTGGAGTTCATTGGAGCTCTGGAGCTGGAGGGCGAGGTGTAAGTAGGTATCAGCAGGTACTGGGTGGAAAGAAAAAAAACATCCTAGAGAGCGTCATGAGGGACATCGACGAGCGACTGGACAAGCTGTCCTGAGAGATTGGAGGTGTGTATCAGAGAAGATGGGTGGCACATACCACTTCTTTCAGACATGATAGAGAGTTTTGCTACATTCATTAAATGAGGTCCCTGCGATGTATGAATTATCTATCATGATAGATAGAAAGAAAGATTAGAATTATTATCAAACGACAAATAAAATGAAAACAAGTCGAAGTAATTACACACAAATGAAAACTATTACAAGTGACATCCAACTAAATCAAATATGAAGTACAAAAGGTTTTGAATTCAACTAACGAATAGGTTCACATCTAGCATCCATCAGAAATATACACTTTCGAAATGCTCGAAAATCAGTTATACTTTCCATTGCAACAGGCAAATAGTCATATATTTTGATTGCCATGTATAAGGTACATTGCTTGGTTAGAGTGTACTTATGGGCAAGAAAAAAGTATTGACATACCCTCCTAGTTCTAATATTCGCATTTCTGTATTCCTCAATATAATGGATATTCTTGTGAAAAAATAATAGAATTCGATATATGAGTCCTGGAAGTGGAAGTATATTGTTAGCTTTGAAGGTGCCTCTGCAAGATTCTCTATACTTCATCCGGAACCCTAAGGGCCACCTTCTGGGTAATGAACACTCGTTCTGATTGAGAGGAGATCCCCCAGAAGACAATTCCGTAACTTATTAATGACTGGAAGTTGGCATAGTAGATCGAAATCAAAGTGCTTTCATCGATCTGATTTCTTAGGGCTTTCAAAATATAAATGACTGGAATGACCTGGAAACGAAGGCTTCACAGTGTTAGCCCCAGCTCAGGTTCTGATCTATCATAATTCCCAAAAGATTGGTACTGGAGCTAACTCGGACATCACCTTGATCAAGCTCGATGTTTGCAAGACGAGCAACTTTAGTTCTTATATTGGTGAAAAAAATGATCTTAGTTTTGTCAGCATTCAAAGTTAGATGGTTATCAGTGCACCATCTCTCCATTTTCAGGAACACTCTGTCGATGTTATCAGGTGCGCGCTCTTAATTTCGATTGGATATCATTATGTTCGTGTCGTCAGCATACAGATAAGAATCAACATCATCTTCTACCCCAATCTCGGGATCCATGTCTTCTAATATATCAGGAAGATCGTTAATATAAACTGTAAACAGCAGGGGACCCAGAGTTGTGCCCTGGAAAACTCCTTCCAGAACTGAAGCCTCTGATGATTCAAAATGATAATCTGCACAATCCAACACCACTATTTGATTTCAATTTTCCAAATAGCTCTTCAGCAGCTTCAATGAGACGCCTCTTATTCCATACCTTTCGAGCTTATTCAATAGTCTGTCATGGTCAACACGATCAAAAGGAAAGATCAACAAAGGGTCCTGCTGAAATGTCACCCCTTTCCAGAGTTTAATTGATCTCCCATAATATTTCAAACAGGGCTGTTTCGGTACTACGTCCTGGAACAAAACCATGTTGCCTCTTGGATAGGATGTTGAATTGAAGTATTTCTGTTGGCCAGAATTTTTTCAAATATTTTAGCAAATCCAGTTATTAGGGCGATTGGTCTATAGTAAGACAAATTATTGGGATCTCCTTTCTTGTAAAATGGCTTGACAAGTGAAATTTTCAGGGAATCAGGAAAAATACCTCCTTTGAAGGAACAGTTGATAACATGACAAAGAGGTTTTAAAATTTCTGTAAAGTGGGTTTCTATAATGGTGCTAGGAATATTATCATGACCACAGCTGTTCTTTTTTTTCATGGACCCAACTGTAGAAACAACTTCTTACTCTGTAACATCAAACAAACAGAATGAATTGGATAGCCGTTCAGTCGTAAGCTGCATATTTATGATGTTATTTGACTTACTCGGTGATGGTCTGGTAATGAAATTATTGAATTGATCAGTTAATTCGAACATGTTTTGAGAGTGCAGGGTATGTCCGAACAGGAGATTTAGAACACTCACTTCTACCTTTAATTATCCCCCATACCGCCCTAGATTTGTTTGGTGCATTATCAGTTACATTTCTGTAGAAAGATTTTTTGTTATTTTCAAGGGCACTATCATAGCTGAGTTTGACTTTTTTATTGTAATAATTGGGGAATACTTATCCAAAATTGAATGGATTATTTAAATTCAAATGCATTTCTCGAATGAAAAATAATCCGGATCTTCGTATCTGCATTATATTCATATGTCGTTAATTTCGAGCGGAGGATAATTTGGACCACCTGCAGATTCCGATTACAAAGTTTCAAGTGAGCCATTCATTTGCAACATTGTAGTGGCTGAAATTGTTTACGTCTACGGTAGATAGGGCCAGTAGAGATTAAATTCATGGGAACATTTTTGAAGCAAGAATTTGCTGTATAAGCGTCTGGACGCCCACTCTGGAGTTGTGGATTCTTTTTGAAAGGGGAGTAGAGTTTACTTTTGGAGAAGAAGGAAAATTCAGAGGCAGTTACTCGGCGAAAAGGGAGTTGCTCGGCGAGAATGGGACCCACGAAGGGTAAAATCGGACGACGGTTTCGAGGGCGGTGTAGGAAACTAGTGTTGTAATTTTCAGTTGAGGATTCTATTAGTTTTCGGATTAAGGGAGTAATTGTGTTAGATCGTGGAAATAAGTGTTTGGGAAGTTTATTTTGAGTAGAGTTAAAAGCCGTATTTTGTGTTTCGAGTGCGAATAAAAATAAAGGCCAATATCGTGTGTGGGTGGTTTAGTTTCCAAATAGGTGCAAAAGAGAAATTAGGTGGTTTGCAGACCAAGTTAGGAAAATTCAGTTCAAAGCTTCAACCTCTATGAATGTGAATGGTGTTATTGTAATCCCCAATATTATTGATATCTCGATCCGAAGTTGATTTGATGTATGTTCGATTTTACGTACGAAATTTGAATATTAGTTGTAGTTGATTATTTGACCCCTCGTACATTTCGATTAGTATGTTGATAAGAAGTAACAGTTGAACTGTTTGATTTAATTACGATTATGAGAAATTAAGTGAACGATAGATGCTTTATTTGGATGTTCTTTTGATGTCTGTGAAAATTTCGATTTTATGTACGCATTTAACCATCATTTTTCGTAAATATAATATGTTCTTTTAAAGTTTCGAGGTTTTCTTTCCTGAATACCTGTTCCTCAGGAAAAATAATAGAAAAGACTCCCTCTTCGTGCAGAGAGCACGAACCTTGACCTTTTCGAAAAAAGAAAAGAAAATTGGTGACAGCAGAATACGATTAATAAGGGTAGAACCCCTAGGGTTCAGTACAAATTGGTGACAGCGGAATACGATTAATAAGGGTAGAACCCCCAGGTTCAGTACATTATGTTCCTTCATTAAGTTTGGATTGAATCCGGCTAAAATGAATATAACATCTAATAACCTCCACGTGACTCGGGATATATAAATGAAACTATTTCAAAGAATGCGTTAACATTCTTCATAGAAGGTCCGATCTAAACACTGAGATGATGAAACGCATTATACCTATGTTCGAACTGTAGAGCTAGACGAAAATTCACCTGGTAATGAATAGCCATTCCTAATGGAACAAATGAATCTGTGAAGTAAGCAAATCCTTAATAATCTTGTAGAGTCGAATTCAACAATTTATGTCTGCCCAAATGTGTTTGTTTATGGTGATATTATTTTCAACAACTCTTCATCGCCATAGCAAAGTATTATCTACTAAATAATAAAGATATCAGAGTGCTATAGGTGAGCATATCACTAGGCGACATCTTCCTGTTAACCTCATGAAAACTTAGGAAATCTCAAAATATGACGAATAAGCCAAATATGGCAACCAAAATATTACAAAATCATAGTACTCGCGAATAATTACATCGAAACATGATGGACAATGGGATAACGGAAAACTAAGAAAGTAAGGGATGATGTACCCACAATTATAGGTCGTATCCCGAGCTCCGAAGTCAAATTTCTTCAATTCAATCTTGAATGAAGAAAAGAAAGAGTGAACAGGAGCAAGCTTCCAGAGCTGGGAGAGTATAAGCGAGAAACTATTACCAACGAAGTAGGTGGTTTGTGCTGGTATATTTAGGCTGCAATTGAAATTAACTTTAAATATCAAGATTCAGTAGGCTCTCGTACACATATTCAAGCGTACAATGGATAAAAAAAATTATGATGTCTGCAAAAATTCGTTTTATTATTTTAACAGAAAGTGAAGCAAAAATCGAGTCAATCTTATATCAAATCTTAGCCACGTTTATGCTGAAAGTTTTTTGAGTCTGTCTTCATATTTGGTTCTGAACTTCTTTTCAGGGTCGAATTTTTCCATAAGTTCTTCCCATAGTTTTGGTTTTTCCTTGATAAGGAATTTCAAAGTCTTTTCTCCTACTTCCTTTTGTTTATCAGTACATGTTTCACATTCATTCTCCAAGGCCTTTGGAATTGCCTCTGTGAAAAAATAAGCATTTGAAGTTAATTGGAAATGCCTCTGAAAACTGAATTGGGGAAAATTGTTGCTGTCTTACAGGCTCAACACGCCAAGCAGCAAATAAAAATAAAACTCTGAATCTCGAAAAAAAAATCCAGAATACACCTGTATATTTTTACATTAAACATTTCAATTAAAGGTGATAGATGATACTTACTTCGTAAAGTTTCTCCTTCTGGTGTACAACCAGTACCGGTTATCAAACATTTGTGATAGCTCATCAATAATCTTTCATTTCCCAGAATACTATCCACATCAACATTATCATACTTAGATGAGAATGGGTCATCATCGCAAAAGGTTTTGGCAAAAATGCAAGCAGATACCATAAAAAATAGTACTTTCATATTTATTTATTGAGTTGTACAGCCCACTGAAACGATGAAAGAACTGACTTACTCCTTTCAAATCATTTGGGGTATATATACATTTGTTGTTTTCAATCCTAATCCTAATCAGAGTTAACAATTATTGGCTAAGGAGATTTTGGATGAGATATGAAGGAAGCATCTTATGAATAAATAACGTAATTGTAGTATTTGATTGATATTAAAACCAATTAGAAATCGGAACTGTGTAATTGCGGTCAGGTTTAGGAACTTGTGAAGCAATCAAATTAGGGGTTCCTCATTGTTTACGACATGGAAAGACCCTGAATTAGATTCAAGGTGAGGAATATCCCCATTTATACATAATATGAATGAGGATAACATAAATTTTCTCAACAAAATCGAATAATTGTTCTATTACATAGTTCTATTTTTATTCACTGAAACCATCTGTGGAAGAAATTCAGAAAAAAATAAAATGATATTTATAGAAAATTCTGATAGAATTAGCCGATACTTGATGAAAATCCATAATCAAACTTATGATAGAATAACTAATATGATTTCCACTTTATTGGGTTGAATTATATTAAAATTTCAGTTGCGTATAAGACCACGAACTATTTAGGCAGATATATTGAAAACAATAAAAATAAAACGGATAAATTAAATGAATGTGTTGTGTATAAATTTACTTGCGAAGATTGCTCATGTTTTTACATAGGAAAAACGGTAGGAATTTCAAAACAAGAGTACCTACTAGAACAAAGAAATTGTTTCATTAGGGGTAGAGGGCATTTGGCATACGCGGATCATTTGAAAATTAATAATGATGCTTTTGAAGAAGACTTCGAAATTTTGCATACGGAAAATAAAAGTAGAAAATTGAACCTTTTGGAAAGCCTTGAGATAAATTAACAAAAATCGTCTGTTTTCTTATCAAACGATCAAGTAGATTTGAACAATTCACCATTATTGAATATTTTTTGAAATAAAAATTTTTTTCTCTCTTCTGGATTATGGAGAAAAATTACGAAAAGCACTGCCGTGAAGGTAGGAGCTTTTGAGCGCTCGTACATGCACCTTGTAGGTAGATTCGCATTCTCCAGTTTTAGAAATCAATTGAAGGAATTTTCGAAAGCTGTCAAAAAAATTCTGAAACTCCAGACTCCAAGTCAGTGCTTCAGCTGATCGATTTTTTTTCGATAATTCGCTAGAATTTTCTACGGTATCTATGATCTTGGTGATGCGATCTGGACAAAATTTTGCACTTAGTTTGAATACATTATCCCTCAACTAGGTGCATAATTTCATTCCAATCCGATCAGTAGTTTCGAAACTATCAGGAGAATAATATTTTGAACGGCCATATTTACGGAATCCCTAGTCTTATGTTGCTCATTGATGAACGTGACCGCGATATTCGCGATCCAAACCCACCCTGAAAATTTCAAGTTCCTTGGCCTTTTCGTTCAAAAGTTACGATTTTCTATGGTTTCTATAATTCTGGTCATGCGATCTGGACAAAATATTGCTTTAATATATCATTCTCGATTAAAATACAAAATTTCATCTCGATCGAATCCGTAGTTTCGAAATTATCGAGAAAACAAAATTTCAAACGACCATATTTACGGAACCCCTAAAATAATTTTGCTCATAAATGAACGTGATCACGACATTCCAGATCCACACCTATCCTGAAAATTTCAAGTCCCTAGGCGTTTCCGTTCAAAAGTTACAATTTTCTATGGTTTCTATGGTTCTGGTCATGCGATCTGGAAAAAATTTCACATGTAGCTTGAACACCTCATTTTCCATTTGATTGCAAAATTTCATCTCGATCAAATTTGTAGTTTTCAAGTAATCAGGGAAACAAAACTTCGAACGGCCATATTTACGGAACCCCTGGTGGAATTTGGCCCATTAACGAACTCAACCGAGGCATTCGAGATCTGAACCTACACTGAAAATTTCAAGTCTCTAGGTTGATCCGTTCGAGAGTTATCGTGCTGACGGCCGGACGGCCGGACGGACGGACAGACTCGAATTTTCCGACGGATTCGTCATCAGTGAGTCGAACATAGTCGATTGAGACCATTTTCGGCTCAAAATTCGAAAAATACAGCCATGTGACGAAATGATATAGCCCTCTTGTAAGTAGTACAAGCGCTCAAAAAATGAAAATCACTACTTTTAGAACTGAAAATGTCACGGAGCTGAAAATCATTTCAAGAAATAGTGCTGATAACTTATTATGATATTATCCAAATTTGAAATCAGCCAGGTTTTCTTTGATTAGCTTATAGGCCGCCTCACCGGAATCATCCTGTATAAATTGTAAAGTTCCAGTTTCGTATATGACATAATTTCAACATAATTCCGTGCAAATTTATTCGTTCGTATAAGAAAAAGTCATGTTCTTGAATGGTCGGTCGAAATGGAAACACCTTTAGGTTGTTCTGGTTCTGCTAGTATTGAACGAATTCGTTTATCCCCTTCACTAGTACAGTAAAAGTAACATTTACATTCCACAGACCTTGGTTTATACATTTCTTCAATATAATTTATGAATCATAAAGGCTATCGGATAATTATTGAATCTAATTGCGATAAGACTGTGGATGCAAAATTTTCAAATTGTTATTATTCCTTGCTTTTTGAAGGAGTTGCAGTAAGTTATCAATTTCAAATACAGATTTTCGTTATATTTTGTTCAGTTTGAATGTTCGAGGGAAAGCTGGACGACCCGACTGAATTCAAAATTGACCACGAATTCTTCATCTGCGAGTCCAACCTAATCGTTTGAGACCATTCTTGGCCCAAAATTCGAAAGTTACAGACATTTGGGTAAAATGCAAACGCTCTTGTTCGTAGAAACAGGGTGCAAAAAAAGGGTAATTCGGAATGATTGCGCAAGATTGCCGGCAAAGAAATAGTTAGGCGTAAGAAGAAAATGGCTTCGCGCAACGAAATGGTTGTGTTATCTCAATGTGGGTTTATATCTTATAGATTCGGATGAAACTTATAGATGGAGATCGGTGGATGGACGAGTAGCAATAAAGTTATTTCATTTCATATTCGCTCATCCTAAATATCTGATGTAATCGTGCAAAAATTTCCTGTTTCATTTGCTTCCCGATTTATCGATTTGTTACGGTTTATCTGTTAAACAGTTCCACCACAAATGAATCGTATAATTATCGATAAATTACCTTCGAATAACTGTTGTTATGCTTGTTTTGCTACAAAATTATAGCGAAACCGACAACTTTTCGTTTCTCTGTGTCGAAACTATTATACAGTGACTATCATTTTTCGACGGCCCATGTTATGTATTCTATGAAACGGCAATTAAACAGCCGGCCTATAATATATTTTCATTAAACGCATATGCATATATCTATGTGTAGATGTTGTAACCATATAAATATGATTTAACTGTCGATATGCTCCGTATTCATGAAATTATATTTTCATATACTTACTCACAACTCACTGGTATATTTCCCAGAAAAATCCACTCAGCAATTTTTGGGCCGAAGAGGATGTTCATGATAATGATGACATCGAACTTGAATTCAAGAGTTCTGTTTCCGAAAGGAATCCTATTGATTTGGCAAATTTTTCTGTGCTTCCTTCTGTTCAGGCAGACCTCGCGAACCTATACATAAACAGGGTTTCTACTTTTAAAAGGGCCAAACCTCAGGGGGAGATCATACATAAGATTTGCAACAAAAAATGTCATATAACACATGGTCGAAATGTTGACGGTTATTCTTCAATTTAACATTTCTTGATTACTCGAAATAGTTCAAGTTTTTCTATAAAATCAATTATACTTCAGTTATCCTTGGAGCCTCATCTGATTTGAGCATATATTTGGAAAGAGCATTAAATTTTCTTCAGGATAAGAATTTCTGTCTGCCAACAAAATTTTTATTGCGGGCGTGGTGAAGAGATGAATGTCACGATTCTGAAGTGAACAAAACCTGTCATATTTTTCCAATGGTTTTATCGATGAAAAATCATTAATTATGGACATTTTTCTTTTCAGCAAAAACTACTCCAGTTGGTGTGCTTTTGAATGACATATCATGTTTTGTGCTTGCTGCTTGTCTTCTGTCCTAATATCATGGCTAACAAGATAACAACGACTAAGTCGAAATATTCCAAACCTAAATTTGCTCTATTTTGAAGCTTTTTATGATTGAATATTGAAGATATTTTCATGGAAATCATGAATTTATCTGTCGAATCAAAATAATTTGAAGAAATAAACTAAATTTCACTAATACAGATTCTATGAAATTATGTAAAGGAGGCAAACTAATACTACTTATAACAATCAGTCGAAATGTCCACTGCCTTATTCAATACATTTTACACATCGTTTTCGCACTGAATCTACAAACCCGCGAAGTTCACAACGTTTCTGACTCATTTCTGCACGACACAAAGTTATTCTTTCGATCAGATCCTATCGAGTCTGAACGCGAATTTGGTATACTTTTTCTTTCAAGGTGTTCCAGACATAAAAATCCAAAGGCCTATGGTCGGGTTTCCTTGGTGGAAATCTTACCGGACCTTACCTTACAATCCATTGCACTCTAAAATATTGATTCATTAAGTCCCGTACATTCTGGCTATTATGAGCTTGGCAGCCATCCATTTGGAACCAGACATTTTGTCTGATAGTCAGAGGCATTTCATTCAATATGTCCGTTAAGCTGCTTTGGATTGATGTAATTAATTCTTCAGCGTTTAGCCGATCGTGAAGTACTACTGGTCAGAAAAGGAATCTTTCGACTTATTCGTTGTTATCTTGTTAGCCATGATATTAGGGCAGAAGACAAGCAGCGAGCACAAAACATGATATGTCATTCGAAAGCACACCAACTGGCGTAGTTTTTGCTGAAAAGAAAACATGTCCATAATTAATGATTTTTCATCAATAAAACCATTGGAAAAATATGACAGGTTTTCTTCACTTCAAAATCGTGACATTCATCTCCTTACCACGCCCGCAATAAGAATTTTGTTGGCAGACAGAAATTCTTATCCTGAAGAAAATTTAATGCTGTTTCCAAATATATGGTCAAATCTGATGAGGCTCCAAGGATAACTGAAGTATAATTGATTTTATGGAAAAACATGAAATATTTCTTGAAATCAAGAAATGTTAAATTGAAGAATAACCGTCAACACTTCGACCATGTGTTATATGACATTTTTTGTTGCAAATCTTATGTTTGATCTTCCCTTGAAGTTTGGCCCTTTCAAAAGTAGACACCCTGTATAAATTCTAAAATAAATGAGATATCGACTTGAAATGCAACATTCTAATATTGGACAGAGGAAGTTGTGGTTAAGCTACACACTTTTTTATGGTTTTACTTTTACTTTTGTGGTACCGTTTAGAAGAGATTTACTAGTTGATTGGCAATCCTAGCGTACGGAATCACCTGACATCTGTAAAAGTCAAAACTGTCCAGAAAATTATGTGATCGTTCTAAAAGGTTGGTAATTGGTGCGCAAATTTCTACTCCTTATCTTCTTGTCTTTCCCTTCTTGTCGAGGTGAGCGCACCAGAAGGTATTTGGAATTGAAGATGGTAAATATGACGAAATTATACTTGGAAGAAAATTAAAAATACAAATTTTTTTTAGATTTAATCGTCAAATGATTTATAGGCCGTTTTTATTTCTCAATCAACAAGGGTTAAGAGACCAAAAAAACAAGTATTGACTCAAGAAAGTTCACTGAAAATCACAAGGATTTTTGAGAAATATCTCTTTTTCCGGAAGGGGGAGTTTTCGCAAGCAAGGAAAACTTCACGCGAGAAATCAGGACTATAGGTTGTGTTTTATTTCGTCCTTTCAAACGATACGCCTCTTTTAGGCGCTCAATGGTAAGCGTCCACATGTCCGTATCGCTACTTCCCCGCGTCGGTCTGCTACCCCCTCTACGCGACAGCCTAAAATAATTCAAATCAGCAGCGATCGCAACTACCAGCGCATGTGCACAAGACGATAATCGAATACAAATAGCAGTAGATTGGATTGATGGAAAGCAAGCACTTCCACTGAAGGGCCCGTATGACGTCAGCGGCACGCAACTCCAAAGTTGCGCCGGCATTGCCGCTGATCGCTGAATCCGGTAACCGAACGACACGGAGCGGCGTTCAGTCGAATGCGGAAAAGGCACTTTCCGGCACTTTATTTTTATTATTAGCGTACCCAAATGGAACATTTCCACGGATAGTTTTCGTCTTGATACTGACGTTAACAGAAATTTTCGTCATGAAATTGACGTTATTAGAATAGCCTTTTCCAAGCGCGGAAAATGAATTTTTCCGTACGAGTCTGCCGTGACGCTATTCTTTGATATTTGCGTAAGGAAAAATACCCTGCTATTCCTCGTTCGCACGCATATGCGTAAGAAAAATTTCTTACTAGAATTTTGAAAGAATTACTTTCCACACGCATTGACGTTCGGGAAGTTGCACTTTTCCAAATGAGACGGCAAAAACTTCATAACGCATATGCGTGTGGAAAAGGAAAGGCAGGGTTTTTTTCCGAACGCAAATATATTAAAGAGTATCGTCAATTATAATATTTTGACATGTCTCTACGAGCTGTGCGCATAAGAAATAATTTCTAACAACGTCAATTTCAAGACGAACATTTTTGATAACGTCAGTATGAAGACGAAAACTATCCGTGAAAGTGTTTCGCTCGGCGTCGTTCGTTCAACTGCAGTCTCTTGCGAAAGAGAATTACTTTCCACACTTGTTGGGAAAAAAACTATTTTGCGTAATTGCGATTTGAATTATTTTAGGCACTATTTTGCGGAAGGGCTAGATGCGTCGGAAGTTGTCAATCTTGATTTTTTGATTTCGAATATTGAACTATATAAGGTGGAAAATACATATAAACATTACCTAAAACGGCCCAGCGCTCGAATGCCGTCGAGTAGAGGGGGTAGCCGACCGACGCAGAGAAGTGGCGATAAGGACATGTGGACGCTTACCTCGATTAGGTCGTTTAGGACCAAACTTGTGCGTGAATTGGTAGCAATCTCTTGCAATTTGACAGCTTTGGACTTCTGGCTGTGTAGTTATATGAGGTAACCTTTTTATTCAAACAACCCCGCGACCACCTGAGCAATTATAAGTCACATCAATGCGAGAACGTGAGAAATGCTATGGACGACTTTTCCCATGCGATTTTCGGATTATCTATCCCACCAAACCATTAACTGGGAAAATTACATATAGGTAAGTATTGTTTTCACGAACGATTCTAGAAGTCGAAATGAAGAACCAAGAACCCAATATCCATTTATATTTCAATATAATAAATTATAAATAATATCATTTGTTAATATCAATATCCGATTGAATTATTCTTCTTATTCTAGATACCTAACTCACAGAACCCCCCAACTACATAGGAGCTCATCTCCGCCTTTCCGCCAAAATTTCCCCAGAGGCAATGCTAAGTATTGCAATTGGCAACTCACAAAAATAAAACGTTAACTCAGAAGAAACCCTAGAATATATTCTCCAATCAAATAGATTCTGAAAAATATGCTGAAAGTAGGCCTAGAACTACATTAATTTCATTTAATTTAAATTTGCCGCTCATAAGTGACAGAAGTTATACTGAGCAGAAAGTCAAGTCACAAAAATTCGCCCCTTGAAGATCAAAGTTCCGCCGTTAGGCTTCTGTGTAGTTGAGGTGTTCTGTCACAAAACACATTAAGTAGTAGTTGGGTGTTCTGTGGTTGTTTCAGATTCAGATTAGAGATTTATGATCAATGTTAAACAGGCATACATAAGCTGGGTACTCTGACTTCTTTTTGAATGCCAAGAGATGCACAAGATACGGTTTGATCAAGACTAAAAGATAAAATTGAGAATGAAACATCATGAAAATTTGTATTCGATTTTCGATGACTTTAATCAGGTATAGAAATATCTACTACCAAAGTTTGAATATTTTGACTTTTATAACTTTCAGTTTCGAATTCTAACATAAAATATGCAAGTGTTTTATCTCAATTGAAACATCAAGGATTCCAAAATACATAACTTTAGAATTCATGTTACACATACAAGATGCCTGATGAAAGACCAAATGATAAGGATGGTGAGTGGATAATGCAAATTATGTATGTGGTGTTCTGATGAAAAATTGTCAGTTGTTCGAAGAAATTCAATCTGTAGGAAATTTTTCAGTGCAAGTGATAGAAGAATGGGAAAAGTGTGGATGTCGAAAAACTGTCTGAAATTCTATTTCCTTTTTCGTCAATCCTTCCAGCAGTAAGATCCACAGATAATGGGCTGAATTCTTGCTTAGACTCGAATTATATGAAGGAAATCCTTCAGCATGTATTCATTATAATTTCAAGCAAAACCTTCCACTTTTAGATTAAAATTCATATCCATATCCTTGAAAATAATATACCTATCTACAATCCCTTTTGCTTGCAGTGAAGAACATATTCATATAAAGAGCACTGCCGTGAAGTCAGGAGCTTTTGAGCGCTCGTTCATCCACCTTGTAGGTAGATTCGCATTTTCCAGTTTAAGAAACAGATTAAAAAATTTTTTGACAGCTATCAAATAAATTTTCAAACTAAGATGAAACTCCGAACTTCACGTCAGTGCTTTATGTGATTTTTTTTTCGATAATTCGCTAGAATTTTCAAAGTTATCTATGGTCTTAGTAATCCGATCTGGACGTAGTTTGAATACATTATTCTTCATCTATGTGCAAAATTTCATTCCAATCCAATCAGTAATTTCGAAATTATCAGGAAAAACATATTTTGGACGGCTATATTTACGGAACACCTCGTCTGATTTTGCTCATTGATGAACGTGACCGCGACATTCTCGACCCAAACCTACCCTGAAAATTTCAAGTCCCTAGGCCTTTCCGTTCGAAAGTAATAATTTTCTATGGTTTCTATGTTTCTGGTGATGCGATCTGAACAAAATGTGGCTTCAATATATCATACTCCATTAAAATATAATATTTCGTATAATACCAGATCCTTGTGCATATTTCAATATGGCTATACCGAATTTACTTCTAAGTTCTCGTGAGATCTTAAACTACATCTCTTTTAACAGGTCCTGGGCCTGCGAACTATTACCTACCATCGACCGTAGGCCACAACAATCACGACATCTCCAAAAGCAGAAGTCCTAGTTTCTCGATGGGATTGCGACTTCCTGGTTTATTCTGCGAACAGAACGTACAATCACCAAGTCCTGGTCCTAAATATCAAGTCGAAAATTTGACGAAATATGGAAGATCTAACGTGGTATCCAGTAATTCAAATTTGAAGGCAGAAAGACCCAGAAGTTGTTTAGGTAAGATTTGGAATCTTTGGGTTTTTCAACTTTGAACTGGAGTGAAATACAGAATGTACAACATTATTTTGATTTTATAGATTCACTTCTTTCTATAAATTATTTTTCCTAAGCACCTGTTTGAAAATTCAGCAGATCCACTCTCCAGTTCTTCATGAAATATAAAATGGTTTCTTTATCGGTAAATCGGATTTCGATCAAGTAGATCGTCATTTATTAAGAACATTACTATTCAACCTAGGTCCATGGAATATGTTCAATTGAAGGTACATGGCAATAACCCATTCATTCAGCGAAGGGTGAAAAATCGAGTAATCTCAATAATGTAACGAGAACTTTTTTCCAAAGATTGAGTTCAAAAACTTTGTAATTCTGAAGAATTAGTTGTAATGGTAATGAATGTATTGAGTTATCCAGAACGCCGAATTCCAATGTCATCATTAGCTAAAAAATGGTACGAAAGTGCATTTGTAATTTTATTTTTTGACGACTCCTGCATGAATGAAACATTTTTTTGGTTTGTAAATTCATCGCTATACTTCACTGGGAAAAAATGATTATCAATGAACTAAACAGTTTGGGAGCTTTAGTCCAACCTGCCTGTCGTTGCCTAGCTTCCTTGTTATTAGGCAATAATAACTTCTCGAAATTTTCAGGTCGTATCTCAAGAAATCGATCTACAGACAGGAGCATAGCGAGCAATGATGTTGTTACGCAGAAAAATTCTTCAAACATAAAAGCCCAATTGAATGTACGAAAGCACAATTCATGCGAGAGAAGAAAAAGCATTAAAGTGGGGGACAGTAAGATCGTGAATTTGAATAATGAACTAAGGGCATTTTGTAGACAATTCGAAGACATCAGTGCTGTACCGGCATCCAGAATGGCAAGCGCTAAGAGGAACAGCAGAATTTCACCTCGATATAGAAGTGATATAAGACATCCAAGATACTGAATTTATGGATGTAATGTGTATTTTATAATAAAATCTTCCACAGTAAAGTCGATGTATTCCAATGCATTATAGCTGTTCATCTAGTTTAAATATAGGTATGTAATGAAACAATTTTTCCGAAGAAAAATTGTTCTAGATAATCTAATAAGCAGGCCAACAAATCAATCCATGTAACACCAGTAATATCAAATTCATCATTCGCAACGATAGACCGGTTACGAGTCATTAAGTCTCATCAGTATAGTTATAGCGCCGATGGAGAAAATTTCTCCACTAACGCCACCTGTCCGTTCTATTGTTGCGAATGATGCATTTGATGTTCTCTGGGGCTACATGGATTTCTGGTAGGAAAAATAGGGGATTCAGAATGAGTTGCAAGTATGAAATAGAAATAGAATATTTAGAAGGTATTATTGATACTTCCCAAAGAAATAAATCGAGTATACATCAGGTAGTTTCGGAAACAATTCAAATAATGAGGTCATACAGAAATTCTATTCATAATAATCAACAATATAAATAGTATGATGATAAAAAAACCCTCTTCAATTATTCATTTGCATCCTCAGTTCTCTGACTTTATCTTTTTAATTTCAGCTTCATACTTCTTTCTATAACTTCCAGATGGATCATATTTCTTTTCTATCTTCTCCCATAAATTCTTCTTGTTTGAAATCATGAACTGGATAATTTTTTTACTTCCCGCCTTCTGTTTCTCACTACACTTGGCACAGTTGTTTTTGAGGGCATCAGGAAGGTCTCCTAAAAGAATCAAACGAAAACAATAGTATAGCAAGAAACTGCTGCGACGTGATAGGCAATTCTAAATACAAGGAAATGTTTCATAGGTACCAGTATTATTAAGAGCAGGTTTTGAAGTGTTCGGTTAAGTCAAATAACGATTTAAGAGCCTCAGGTTCAACTCGTCCGATTGCAAATTTTGAACTTGAGGAAATCTACTCAAATATCCAGCGATAACTGAGAAGTTCATGGTTCACTCACTAAGGGGCGCCACAATTACCAAATTCATATAAATGTTATAGTGTGAACTCTACTTCTGTATTATCGAGAATGAAATCTAATCAGATAAGATGCGTTTTGCTGGCACACCGCCTGTACCAACTGAAAACGATTGACTTGATCATCATATCTGAAAATCATGAACAAAATTCGAATTGAATTCGACAAACAATTACGCTTTTCGTCGCCTTCAGGAGAAAAATGCGTAACTCCATTTTACAAAATTTTACAGGAGAAACAAAAATCACTTTAAACTTGAGAACGCGACCTGTCAATATGACTGATTTAGTATGGAAATACGGGAGTTACGCATTTTTCCCAAACGCGGAAGGAGATTTCATTTCCTATAATTTAAATATACCTCATCATTTTAAGATTTTGTTAATTTGCAAGCATATTAGTAACTATGTTGTCCAACAGATTTCACCAAAATACCATTTCTTGAAAAATGTGGAGTTACGTAGTTTTCTCCGGAACACGACGTTTTGCAGCAAAGCTCTTTTTAACGACTGCAGATTACAAAAATTACGAAAAGCACTGCCGTGAAGTCAGGAGCTTTTGAGCGCTCGTACATCCACCTTGTAGGTAAATTCGCATTTTTCAGTTTTAGAAATCAATTGAAGGAATTTTCGACAGCTGTCAAAAAAATTCTCAAACTTAGGCGAAACTCCAGACTTCATGTCAGTGCTTCAGCTGACCAATTTTTTTTCGATAATTCGCTAGAATTTTCTACGGTATCTATGGTCTTGGTTATGCGATCTGGACAAAATTTCGCACGTAGTTTGAATACATTATTCCTCAGCTAGGTGTAAAATTTCATTCGAATCCAATCGGTAGTTTCGAAATTATCAAGAACAAAATATTTTGAACGGCCATATTTACGGAACCCCTAGTCTAATTTGGCTCATTGATGAACGTGACCGCGACATTTGCTATACAAACCTACCCTGAAAATTTCAAGTTCCTAGGCCTTTCCCTTCGGAAGTTAATTAACTATAATTAATAATTTTCTATGATTTCTATGGTTCTGTTCATGCGATCTGGACAAAATGTTGCTTTAATTTATCCTTCTCCATTAAAATACGAAATTTTATCCCGATCGAATCCGTAGTTTCGAAATTATCGAGAAAACAAAATTTCAAACGACCGAATTTAGGGAACCCCTAATCTAATTTCGCACATTGATGAACGTGCCCGCGAAATTCGCGATCCGAACCTATCATGAAAATTTCAAGTCCCTATGCCTTTCCGTGAGAAAGTTATGATTTTCTATGGTTCTGGTGATGCGATCTGGAGAAATATAGCTTGAATATATCATTCTTCATTTGTATACAAAATTTGGTCACGATCGAATTTGTAGTTTTGAAATGATCAAGAAAACTAAATTTCAAACGACCATATTTACGGAACCCCTATTATAATTTTGCTCATAGATGAACGTGATCACGACATTCGAGATCCACACCTATCCTGAAAATTTCAAGTCCCTAGGCGTTTCCGTTCAAAAGTTACAATTTTCTATGGTTTCTATGGTTCTGGTCATGCGATCTGGACAAAATTTCACACGTAGCTTGAACACTTCATTCTCCATTTGAGTGCAAAATTTCATCTCGATCAAATCTGCAGTTTCCAAGTAATCAGGAGAACAAAACTTTGAACGGCCATATTTACGGAACCCCTGGTGGAATTTAGCCCATTAACGAACTCAACCGAGGCATTCGGGAACTGAACCCACACTGAAAATTTCAAGTCTCTAGGTTGTTCCGTTCGAGAGTTATCGTGCTTACGGACGGACAGACTCAAATTTTTCGACGGATTCGTCATCAGTGAGTCGAACATAGTCGATTGAGACCATTTTCGGCTCAAAATTCGAAAAATACAGACATCGTGACGAAATGATATAGCCCTTGTGTAAGTAGTACGAGCGTTCAAAAAGACGGTGAAAATTGTATGTAAAGACACCGGCGATTATCTGAATCACTGTAGACGCGTGAATATTTCAGGGGGGAATTGATCAGATGACTGCATAACTGATAAGCCCAAAAGCAAAAAAAACTTATGAAGCGAAATTGAACATACGTTTATCGTCCGAAAAAAAAAATGTATATAGTCACTCACTTTTGAGTTCTGATCCATCAGGAGTGCATCCTCGTCCAGTCATCAAACAGTTGAAATAGCTCTTGATTAGCCGGTCGCTCTTAAGAATTTCATCTAGGTCTAAGTTATCGTACTTCGTGGTATATTTGTCTGCTGGTCTGCTGTGCACAAGCACAACAGAAACAAGGGACAAAAGCACTGCGTATTTCAACATCTCGAAGTGTTTTGGTAGTTGTTCCTCTGGTGTGAGTATTTATATAATCACAATTTTTGATCATTCCTTAATGTGTTTACGATATACTTATTGCTTCTAAGCACCTACTCAATACTTTTTGATGAATTTCTTGGTATTGATGGGACGTGATATAATAAACGTTCATAATATAAGTTCTCTCCAAGTGCTCATTATTATTATCATTATACTCCTTACAGTTGAAGATGAAGAGAAAACTTTGGAATAACGATTTTTGATTCAAAATAATCCATCAATACAGGATAAATGAATTTGTCTTCAGTGAGCTCTGATTATTAGTGCTAATAATTTGAAAATAATTGCACTGAGGGTTCCGAACTATGGACCATCACTTGACATTAAAATTCCATTCAAGAAATATTTTCCCTAATTGGCTAGAAATTCAGGCAATTTCCATTAACCGTCTTCTTGTGAGTCGAATTGGTCATTTGGAAATTCCCAATTAACTTTTACAGTTTTAGATGAATAAATATTGAGAAAACATAATTATTGTTGTGAGAATTATAAAATGCAATTTGATTAAATACCTGAGATTTGAAAAAATAATAACATTACATGATGGAGAAAAATTGGAGAAAAGCGGTTAATCATAATTTCAGGAAAATTCAAACTTCACATAATGTATTCTGTTATAAGGGTAGCGCTATGTGGCCGTGGCGATGCTGATCGAATATTAAATTTGAATCAGTGGCGTAGGAGAGGCCCCCGCAGACTCCACGGTGCGGGGAAGGGGGGGGCGTCACTAAAGGGGACCCCCAGTCTGAAGAAAGAGCAAAAATGGGGCTCCGATATTCTACAAAGCACCCATAGACAACGGTTTAGTTGTTTGCCGAAAAATGTGTAGTGGCATTTCTTGAAATTGAGGGTGGAGAAAAATGTCGTCATCACATTATTGGAATGAGTTATTAAGATCTTTCTGAAACCGAATCAATCACGTTGTAGATTGCACTGAAAATCATCTGCGTACATAGGAAATTAGGCGTGAATGATCAAGAACAGTGGTCCTCTGACTGTTACCCCAGACAGCACCGGATATTCCTAGAATATTCCATGAATATTCGTTTGAGGATATTGGAATATGCTATGAATATTCGTAAGGTAGATCATAGGCATATTCATAGAATATTCCGTAAAGGATATTCTAGGAATATTCCGAATATTCCGAATATTCCTAGAATATTCTATATGGAATATTATCAGAATATTCCATATAGAATATTCCAGGCATATTCTAAACGGTATATTCTCAAAAGGATATTCATATCATATACCTGGAATATTCCGAATATTCATAGAATGTTCCTAGAATATTCTATGTGGAATATTCTCAGAATATTCCATATAGAATATTTTAGAAATATCTTGGATATTCCTTGAATACTCTAGGCATATTCTAAACGGATTATTCTCAAAAGGATATTCATATCATATACCTCGAATAGTAGTAGATGTGCAACAAAAGTTCTGGCGTGATTTCGGCCAAATTGTCTTCTAATTTCTGAGGTCCATTTTGGAGAAATTGTTGCTTTCCGGAATTTTTCTCAGTCCCATTCAAGGTTATCAATCTTCGATGAAATTTTTTAAGTCCATCAAGGGTAGAGGGGTGAAGGGGGAGGTGGCGTGTGGGCGAGATGGCAGAGTCAAACTTTTAGATTTCCGTTGGGATTCGAACCCAGGATTCCACGTTGCGAGACAAGAACACTAAGGATGCGGCTAATCTAAGTCTTAGGTGTGAAGGGTAGAAATGTTCTATAAGAGCGATTATTTGAAGGTTATCATGATGCGGTTGAGTCCGTAATGTTTAGTTTATCACTATTTCGATTTGAATAAGAATATTGGAAGAAAAAATAATCAATGTTTTCCTCAAGATTCTAGTATCATATTTCAAAAATGCGCCGTCAAGGAATATATATATGTATAATATATATCATGATGAAATAATTGAAATTCCATGGATATGCCAGATGCGATATTCCAGGAATATAATGTGCGGAATATTCCAGGGATGTCCCAGGAAGAATATACAATTTGAAATATTCTAGGAATATTCTATATTGAATATTCATTTTGGAATATTCTTAGCATGTTCTTAGAATATTCATCTAGGAATATGCCTGGAATATTATGTGCGGAATATTCCAGGGATGTCCCAGAAAGAATATACAAATCGAAATATTCTATGAATATTCTAGGAATATTCTATATTGAATATTCATTTTGGAATATTCTTAGCATATTCTTTTAGGAATATGCCTGTAATATTCGTACCAGAATATTCCTGGAATATGCTATATGGGATATAGATATTCTATGATATTCTAGGTATATTCCAAGAATATTCCGAATATACACATCCCTTTTTGCATATTCAGGGAATATTCTAGGAATATCCGGTGCTGTCTGGGACGAACATAGCAGTTGAACTACTTGAGAGGAATGCCATATGCACACCTTCTGCGACAAGCTTCCGAATGCAAAAATCCTGAAAAGCACTGACGTGAAGTCAAGAGCTTTTGAGCGCTCGTTTGAATTCATCACCAGAGCGGTCACCCATCCAGGTACTGAACCCACAGCCGCTTGGCTTTCTGTCTCATCAAACCCACCACTGGTTTCTGAAAGACCTTTCAAATCCTAGTTCAACTGACTCAAAATTCTATTTATCAATTTGGGTATCTGAAATCTCGTTTAATGAAAAATTAACTAATCTTTGATCATTTCGAGTTGACATGAGGCGCCTCTGTAGTGAGACCATCCAACCAAAGATTTTGAATTTAATACATGATGTTATATTTTATAAAATAGACACTTCAAGAGATGGAATCATAGGCTTGTATGGAATTTTTCAACACCAGATAAGGAAATTTTCTTTTGAGCTGTAGAGCTGATTTTATATTCCTCTTTTTATCGATGGCTTTTATGTATACACGACATTTAAACTGGATATGGCGAATAGTTTCCGAGATTTGAAAGTTTTTGGAAATTTTTATTCTTCTAGTGATACGATAGATGGATAGTGCACATAATCAGGAGGTTTTTGAAGGTGAGCCTTTTCCCCAATATAATTCATAATTCATCAAAATCTTTGGTTCGATAGTTTCGCTAAAGTGCTATATTAAGTCCAATAAAAATGATCATAAATTAGTTAATCCTCCACTAAACAAAATTTCAAATTGATTTGATATCGCCGTCCAGTAGAATGTTGTCTTACCTTACCGAGAATTTGATAGATATGACTTGACACTCCCAATTTTCCTCAAACCCCCTGACATAGGTACCCCAAATACCCACTCCAACAACACTTACAATATGTAAATAAATATAAACAAAAAACCTAAAAAAAAAACAAAACTAATCCCAATATATGAAACTATTGTTTCCCACTGTAAATAAAAAACTTTTCCTCATTAACACAATATAAATGAAACATACAACATAATTGAAATTTGTGAATTAAAAATGCCACTGTACATGATCAAAATAAATAAAATTATTTATGATCATTGATTTACCAATGTGATTTCATAAAATGTGAATTAAAGATAAACTAATAATATTTAGAACGACCATATCTATCATATACTCAATTATATTGTAAAACTCAAGTTCATGTCAATCAAATGTATGATAAATGTTTTCGATTTTACAAACAATAAAAAGACTCTTGATTCTTGACATGACTTGAAGCCAAGCAGCATTGTGTGAGTTCTGTTCCTGGAAGGGTGACCGCTCTGGCTATATATTTTATCGAAAAACAAAAGCTGCTTTTTAAATTTTCTGTTTTTTATAGTGAGGATTGAGCTTGTCATTTTCTGGTCTTTTTTTCCAATTCAACATTCTATTCTTTCGTTTTGAATAAAAATATCAATTTTGGGTTTACAGTTTGGAGAAAGGTTGGTGAATTCATGATATAGGTGTATTGTTTTCAGTAAGAGCAATATAAACGGGGAACTTTCTGTATTCAGATTATAATTTGAACTATCTATCGTACATTGAGAGAATTTCCATAGTTCAATTTTAATTACAACATCTCATTTTTTACAGTAGTCATATATTAAAAATATTTTTCTCGGATTTTTCGTTTAGAACTTCAGAGTCCTGACATAAACGAATTCAATCATTCATCTGAAAATCCGGCCTTTCTCAATTCATTTCTATATTTCTGTCTGTAGATTCCATTCGGATCATATTTATCACAGAGTTGTTTCCAAATGTCTGAATAGTCCCGTCTCAGCTTGTGCCCCACTTTCTGTGCAATTTTAATTTGTCCTTCTGTACATTTAGAGCATCCAGTCCTTATGGCATCAGGTATAATTTCTGTGAAAAATCACTATCTTGGTGAAACATTTAAATAGTATATACCTATCTGATATACAGGGTGTTTTCAAAGATGAGGCTTTTTTTTGACCAGCAATAAAACTCATCAAAACAAGTCGATATACCAAAAATCGTTTATATAAAATATTCACCAGGGAAGATTATTCCGAAATAAAAGTTAAATTTGTAGCCCGGTAGGTAGGTAGGTTTTGATATCTAAATGTATAGATATTACCAGCGGTCTGAGGTCTGCATACAGGAAATCATCTATGATGCGTATGATTTCTGTGAGTTTTCCGATCTCAACCCTTGTGATTTCTTCCTTTGGGGTTATTTGAAAACATAAGTGTATAAGTCACGGTGAGGTGAATGCGAAGGAACTAAAACAACGCATTGAAAATGCTTGTAACATTATTCCGTGAGCAAACAGATGTTGTGAGAATGGTGACCATTTCGTTCAATTTCTGTAAAAAATTTGGATCAACTTCATCGATTAGTTTGTGAACTTCCTAATTTTGTTGAAGTTCAAAGAGAATACGAATTTGCGATAAATTACGATAATGCCGAGAAAAGATCGCATGCATATATGACATAGTCTCCTATCAGAGATATAACACGATCCATAATTGTATTCAGATATTAATGCCCACATTTCTTGCACCTTTTTCAAATTCAATATTTTATATGATCAACTTTTATTCTATCACGGAAAATATTTGGATTGATGGTGCACCTTAACATTTCAAAAGTTAAAAAATAATTATTGAAAGGAAAATCCTTACTCTAGGGTGGCAGGGTTACTGGAGTGGCCTATTAATTTTCCATAGGTCCTGATTTATAGCCAGGTGGGACAAATAAACAAATAGAAATGTGAAAAGCTCATGGACAAGGAAAATCAACGAAAATGTCAAAATATTTTTTATTGTGAATATGATATTCAAGTCCACTCGATAAGGCTATACAGCAGATGACAGACAAATATCAGACTGACAAAAGTTCAAATGGAAAGGGAGATGTGATTGAGAAAAGAGAAGTACCTACTTATTTGATTTAAGTGACAATAAATCGTATTTAAAATATCAATTATTGTCAAATAATTGGAAAACTCATTGGAAGCGGAAATACAATTGGCATAAGAGGAAAACCAATATCCAATGATATTTTGAAACCATAGCCATTTCTTGAATAAGTAGGTGAATTATCAGTTCAGAATACTCACTTTTCAATTCTTCCGCGTCAGGAGTACAACTGCCCTGTCCCATCAAACATTTGAAATAGTTCTTCACCAAACGTTCGTTGTTCAAAATTGCATCAACATCAACACTCTTCAGTCTTTCAGTGTCATACGTTTCTTCCCCGAAACAGGAAATAAGGAAGAAACAAAGTAAAAGTAGAGCTCTCATCGTTAACTTCATTAGTTGATCTGAATATTTCGGAAGACGTTTAATTTGTCCTTTTATGTCCCCTACTTCTGTACATTTTAACCACAACGTCAAATTTGATTTATTACTGGTCGTCTTTGTTTTGAAATATCTAATTAAGTTTACATGGATATTGGTTCGCGTGATTTATTTGACAATGAACATTCAAGGTTCCAATTTTTCTTGGAAAATAGCACTGAACTAATATTGGCCTGATAATTATATTTGCCAATCGAGAATTCTTCATAGATCTCAGGAAAACTCACAAAGCTTTTTTTGGAACCAATATTGATGAGGAAATCCAGACTCAAGCTGCAATAAAATCGTTTTTTTTTCAAACGTACAGAAACAACGTCATATTTCGACTGACAGGATCATCGAAAAGTTCTATTTCTCCTCCGCCGTAGGAAAAGTGGTTGCTATGTCAACGATGAATTACATTTCCTTACACCGTAGGGAAAAATGTAATTAACTATCAAAATTAATTTTGCGAGACAACCGTAACTAGGCAAACTTTCTATTGATCACTCAATTATATATAACGATCGTGAATATAAATCCAATCTCCAGATTTGAAAGAATTTCAAAGCGTTTGAAAAAAAATAACATATTCCATTCGGAGAAGTGACTTTTCATGGCTCGCTTTTAATTACAGAAGCTCGCCATGAAAAGGGACAATTTTCCTCCGTATGAAATAATATACTATTTCCGTAAAATTCGAAACACGTCACTTATTGCTGCCATGACGATTTTGAACGGAGCGCACTCAACTGACTTAACTAGCTGCGAGTTTGAGTTGCTCGTAGTAAAATAGCTATTTGTGTATTAAGAGCGCAAAATTATACAGGGTTTCCTAGAATAAATGGATAATCCTGTAACACTGTATATAAGAGCTATTGGACTTTCTGATAAAAATACAAAAAAAAAATTATCACCACTAGAAATATTTTTTTTTTCAAAAAAATGATTTCTTGCACATCACGTTGCGTTTCTGAGTATCACGCTCACAAGTGGATCAAATCTATCAGTTTCTTCATGGTGAATTATTCTTCATTGAAATACCAATAGATATGCTGAAAACCGTATAAATATCTGTTGTATCTTTTTAGGAAAAAAAATATCCAACTTCAAATTTCATCATAAAATGTGATGAATATTCCATAATGTGAAAGTTTAATCGGTTATGGTGGAAATGAAATTTGAGTAAGCCTGAGTGGCCAACTCAATAAAAATATGCTCCTTTCATGTAAATTTCAAAATGGTACAATACATCTTCATAACTTATGTAAATGTGAAGTTATTGCTATTAGTATACAGAAGGAGCAAATTCGAATGAATAATGAAATATTGAAGGTTCGATACTTTCACCTCTTCAGTCTCTACCTGATGATAAGGGCTTCATAAAAAACAACGTTACATGGTAATATCATATTCATCGAAGTTAAAATCAAATAGTTTTTTTACACTGTTTTGAGTAGTTAGTTATTAAAAATTTGTGAGGAAGAACTAATAACTTTCTATGCAATGTCCACATTGTTATAACAAATTTTCGTATTGTCTGCCACCTACTCTGATACATGCGCGACATCTACGAATGAACGCTCTCTTCAGATTTCGCGCTTGACACTGCTAGGAAATCTTTGAAGCAGCTTGCTGGACATGGCGACGTAACTCTTCAAGAGTTCTGATTGGCACCGAATAGACCTCGTCTTCTAGGCAACCTCAGTAAAAAAAATCTAACGGATTCAGTTCCGGGGAACGTGGAGGCCATAAAATGGGACCCATACGGCCAATCCATGTATCTGGATCACCATAAATGAAATGCATATTCGCATATTCCTGGGATGTGTAATTATTTCGTGGCATGTTCAGAGTTGAGATAAAGACCAAATCGTAACGAAATCACAAAAATTTCGAAGTAAAATCAGTAAGCGAAACGATCATGTTGAAACTGAGAATATTTGACAGCCAAACATTTTCCATTTTCCTCATGGCAACCGCATCATTTCATTGGTCGAAAAGTTTAGCCAGTAGGCTACTCTTACACTTAACCTCTAAATTACGCACAATCAAAAAGTTCACATATTTTCAAGAATTAATTCAATTAGATGAATGAAAATTAAAAGTACCATTTTTACAATTTTTTATCACAGCAGAGTTCATAGTTTTGGCTTTTTCACTAAAGTGAGCCATCATAACGTTTTCAGTCTACGTTCTAACTTTCCTTATTGAAGGTTCTTCGTTTAGATAAACCCCTCTTTTCTTCTTGCCTCATCATGGTCACTGCTGTTTTTCTACATATCTTCCAGATTCGAATGCGAATGTATACTCCGATTGGGCAATGGTGAAATCTGCTTGAGCATGGTTCATCGTCGAAAGCGAAGGCAAAGGACGTGGACCATGAATTGCTCTGAGCTAAAAATTATTCTTACATGCATTTAAAATGATAACAGGCATATAGGCAAACCATGTATATAGTCCCCCGCCCACTGTGGAAAATCGTAGTGGCCGTTGGTAGCGAAGGTTATGCATACGGTCCTTCTAGCCGACAAGAAGCGTCAGCTAAAAAGTGGATAAAGCTTTCTTCGCCGCATCTCAAGGCTGCCGAAAGTTGTGATCGATTCTCGAAAAACCATGTATTTCTCATATCTATGTGGCGTTTTTACCCATTCCACCATTTTCGCGAGCCAGGATCGTGGACATTTTTGTATAAAAAGTGGAATTTTCTTGAAATTTTGATATGAATATTCCTGTTTCGAAATGAAATAGAAATTTACAGAAAGCGCATTTGAAGATTTCACGAAATTGAAACAAACATTCCCAAATAAGAAATTTGAAAAAAAAATTTCTTCTAAATTGAATATCAACATGTTGAGGTGATACTACTGATGACGAATCCGTCGGAAAATTCGATCTGTCCGTCCGTCCGGCCGTAAGCACGATAACTCTCGAACAGAACAACCTAGAGACTTGAAATTTTGAGTGTGGGTTCAGTTCCCAAATTCCACCAGGGTTTTTGTGAATATGGCCGTTCGAAATTTTGTTCTTCTGATAACCTCGAAACTACAGATTCGATCGAGATGAAATTGCACTCAAATGGAGAATGACGTGTTCAAGCTACATGCAGAATTTTGTCCAGATCGCATGACCAGAACCATAGAAACCATAGAAAATTTGCGGTCACGTACGTACTAGGGGTTCCGTAAATATGGTCGTTTGAAATTAAGTTTCCTTGGTAGTTTGGAAACTACCGATCCGATCTTGACGAAATTTTGTATTTCAATGGAGAATGATATATTAAAGCTACATTTTGTTCAGATCGCATGACCAGAACCATAGAAACCATAGAAAATTGTAACTTTTGAACGGACAAGCCTAGGGTCTTGAAATTTTTAGGGTAGGTTTGGATCGCGAATGTCGCTATCACGTTTATCAATGAGCAAAATTATATTCCGGAAATATGGCCGTTAAAAAAATTTCTTTCCGGTCAATTTCGAAACTATTGATTGGCTTTAATAAAATTTTGCACATAGATGAAGAATAATGTATTCGAACCACGTGTGAAATTTTGTCCGGATCGCATCAACAAGACCATAGATAAGGTAGAAAATTCCAGCGAATTATGGACAAAAAAAAAATTGGTCACCTAAAGCACTGACGTGAAGTCTGGAGTTTCGCCTAAGTTTGAAATTTTTTTTGACAGCTGTCGAAAATTCTTTCATTGGTCTTTCAAACTGGAAATGGCGAATCTACCTACAAGGTTGATGAACGAGCGCTCAAAAGCTCCTCACTTCACGGCAGTGCTTTTTATAATTTTTTGTTGCATAAAAATTATATAATTCACCATTGACACTCTGGGAGGCTAATATGAGTGGATTAACTACTTACACAAGCGGTTTCTTAGATCTGTTTCAATGAAATATACTTACGAGAATATCCTTCCTCATTCGGATGATGAACGAACCTAACAAAATTGCCAATTATTGTATATCGAATTTGGGATATTTTGTACCAGTGTTTTCAATAGAATTTTCATTTTTATATTTTTGATGCAATCATGTGATATAATCTTATTCTTCCTAGTCCTAGCCATAAAAAAAATACCGCAGCAATTCTGTTATCTCGTAACCCCGTTTTCAAGGGACGTTTGAATTCCTTCTCGATCTGAAGAATTCCTTGGACCGATGAATTTTTCCGGGTTCTGGTTGTAAAGCAGAAACGAGATTTGGTATAGGTGCGATGAGAATTTTCGGATATTTCCGGTTCTCAACGGACTGGATTTCTCAAATTAATGAAAGATCCCTTTGATGAATTAAAGACGTATATGCTTTCTTTGATCTATTTACAAATTATACATATACATCTGTTGGTCTGGTTGTATCGATTTCAACAACTCTCACGACATACACTGAGTTAAACTTCCCTTAGAAAAGATGTTGTAAGTATCTTTTCTATCACAAATGGTACGTTGTTGATTTACCGAGAGATCGTATTAACTAACTATATTGAACTAATTTGGGGAATATAAAACATTTCTCCCACTATCAATACACAAAATATACAAAAGGCGTCATCAAGTTCAGAAACCTGACCAATGACAAAATTGGTCCTGAAATCATTCCACGACAAGCGTTTCTAAAAGCAGATGGCCTCTGGCGCCAAGTTGGTGAAATTGAAACTCTCAAGTCTCAACCCCTGGTCAAATGGCGCTAAAGCGAAACCAGATGGGATTCTTCGAATCGCACTGGCATGCATGGTTATCATCTCCATTGTTGACTTGACAACACCCTTATCTCAATTGGTGACACGGATATTCAACACATATGGGCATCGGCCTGATACATACCATACCGGCGCCCAACATTCCGGCCACCTTGAAAATAGTTTTTTGAATTTAGAAAAACCTTTTCAACCATATCTTATGAATATACAATCAGAATTTCATACCTTAACTTAACACTAACAATATCATTCACACAAACATAATACATATATATAATACACCTAAATACATAAATTATATTGGCAAGGGTGCTATTCTGGTAATGCTTCGTTTGTACACCCCAGACTGGGTTTTTACTGAAACCACTCTAACGACTTCGTCATTACCAGGAAATACTTCAACCACTCGTCCCAACGTCCACTTTAACGGAGGGACATTGTCCTCTTTCAAAAGCACCATTGTACCGAGTTTTATTCGCTCAGGTGTTTGTAATTGCCATTTAGATCTAGTATTCAGCTGATTTAAATACTCTTTATGCCACCTATTCCAAAAATGATTTTTAATTACCTGGATATGTTGCCAATGGGATAATCTATTAATTGGCACACTACTCAAATCGACATTGGGAACAGTGGTTAAAGTTTCGCCAATCAAAAAATGAGCTGGAGTCAATGCTCTTAAATCATTAGGATCCTCAGACAGAGGAGTGATAGGTCTTGAATTCAAAATTGCTTCAATTTCTGTCGTATATGTCTCTAACTCTTCATAAGTGAATAACGTATCACCGACCGTCCGATAGAAATGGTGTTTGAAAGACTTAACCGCTGCTTCCCAGAGACCTCTAAAGTGTGGAGATCGTGCTGGAATAAAATGCCACTTTATTCCTTGATTCGCGAGGTAATCTGAGACTTGATTGTTATGTTCTGTTGTAAGAACAAGTTTCATCAGTCCTTCGAGTTGATTTTTCGCTCCAACAAAATTAGTCGCGTTATCGGAGTAAATGTTCGCCGCACATCCACGCCTCGCGAAAAATCTCCTCAGACATCCAATAAACGCGTCTGTGCTCACATCGGTCACTAATTCGATGTGAACAGCCTTTGTTGCCCAACACACAAAAATACAGGCATAAACCTTAACCCGATTTCGGTTTCTATGCTTTTTTTCCTTGATGAAAAAGGGACCGCAATAATCCACACCTGTATTCACAAATGGACGTGTTTGAGTAACTCTATTTTTTGGGAGATCTCCCATGAAATAGGAAGCGTCTCGCGGTTTCACTCGAAAACACGTCACACACTTGTGTACTATCCGTTTAATTATTGCCTTGCCATTAATCGGCCAAAATTTGGAACGTACTGCGTTCAGAGTTGCCTGAACGCCACCATGTAAATTAAGAACATGCTGTTCTCTTAATATAAGTTCGGTAATGTGATGCTTCTTAGGTAGTACGATAGGATGTTTTTCGTAATACAAGAGACTAGAATTCTTCAAGCGCCCTCCAACCCTGATAAGTCCCGAGTCATCCAGGAATGGATTGAGTGCTTTGAGCTCACTCTGTTTTCTCACGAAACCCGACTTCGCGAGGTGAATTCTGTCATCGCGAAAACTTTCCTCTTGTACTAGCCTAATTATTACTTCTAGTGCGAGATCTATTTCTGAAGTTAGCAGTTTTCCCTTGGTTTTATCATTACCTCCTTTCAAATTCTTTATAAACCGCAGAATGTAGGCCATGATTCTCTTCGTCTTTCCTATTGTTCCGTATTCTTTCAGAAATGAAACCTTGACTGTCGTCGTCAACGTCGCTCGTGGTTTCAATTCGCTCATTGGTACTGATTCTATGATATTGTTCGGCCACTCTGATTTATCTTGTCTCAGCCATTTTGGTCCATCTTGCCATTGCTTATTCTTTACGAAATCTACCGGCATTTGACCGCGCGATAATATATCTGCCGCGTTTTGTTCCGAAGGCACATGTCGCCAACGCATTGAGCTTGTATCCTTCCTGATTTCTGACACTCTGTTAGCTACGAAAGTTTTCAATAAATATGGCTGAGTATTGATCCATTGCAAAGTTACCGAAGAGTCCGACCATAAAACTACTTCATCGATTTGTTTGACTTTCTGAATCGAGTTGAGCACTGTAGTCACTAAACGCGATAGTAACAATGCTGCGCATAATTCTAACTTTGGTAGTGAAATTGTCTGCAATGGAGCAATTCGATTTTTTGAGCACAACAAATTGGTGTAAACTCTTTCGTTTTTATCAATGGATCGAACATAAATACACGCGCCGTACGCACCTTCGCTTGCGTCACAGAACCCGTGAATCTCAGTGATAACTGCCTCTTCAATAACAGTCTTTCTATGAAACCTAACGTCCTTCAATTCCGTAAATTGTCCTCTCAGATTCACCCATGCTGTGTGAATATCATGTGGTAAGGACTCGTCCCATCCTGTGTTACATTGCCACAGTTTTTGCATCAAAATTTTTGCCATAACTATAACTGGCCCGAGTGGCCCAATGGGGTCATATAATTTTGCGATAGCGGATAGAACATTCCTCTTTGTAACTTTAGAATCTGAATCTATCGTGTACCCATAAGTTATTATGTCCGTATCGCTGTTCCATTGTATTCCCAACGCTTTCATGTCTGGGTCCTTATTTACTAACATTTTTACCATCGACGTATCATTTTCCAATGCCTGAATTACCTCATTATTATTCGATACCCATTTTCTTAGGGTGAAACCTCCTGCTTTGGTTATTCCCATTAATTCGTCGCGTAATGTTTTTGCATCCGCTAGATTGTCCACTCCCGTTATTATGTCATCTACGTAACAATCTCGTTTTAATATTTCGCTGCCCCTTGGAAATCTGTGTTTCTCATCTTCCGCTAATTGAATTAATACTCGCGTCGCAGAATGAGGGGCTGACGCGGTGCCGAACAATACAACTGGCATAACAAAGGCTTTTAACCTTTCTGAGACATCTTCCCGCCACAACGCAAGTTGATAATGCGTGTCTAAATCCGCTAGTCGGATCTGTTTGTACATTTTCTCAATATCGGCACATATAACAATTTGCGGTATTCTGAATCGTAGAAGCATCTCAAAACTAGAGCTTTGTACGACAGCACCTATGTTCAAGCAATCATTGAGAGAAATGTTCGAACTTGTTTTTGCCGATGCGTTGAATACTATTCTAACTTTAGTGGTGGAGCTTGAATTCTTAATCACTGGGTGATGTGGCAAAAAACAATGATCTTTCCTGATTTCTTGAGGCCGAATTTCTACCATATGGCCTAATTTGATTTCATCGCGCATTATGTCGACATACTGATCCCTTAGGGATGGATTTTTCGCGAATTTTCGTTCCAGAGCGTGAAATTGTTTTTGCGCCATGTAAAATGACTCTCCCAAATTTCGTATATTTGCCTTGAAAGGCAACCTAACTATATATCGTCCCGAGATTATATCTCTTGTGGTATTCACTTTGAAGTATTCTTCTACGAGGACTTCTTCCTCGGAAAGAAACCTTTCTCTTTCCATTTCTTCGATTTCCCAGAATTTCGTGAGGCATTTATGCAATGAGTTGAAAGTCACCATGCATTGACTGACTTTATTCGCGTCTTCCCTTGCATTTACCTTGCCTGCTACTATCCAGCCTAATTTGGTTTTCTGCAGTTTGGCCCGTTGCCCCGGTATTTCGATCTGACCAACACATAAAAGATTGAAGAAACTCTCTACGCCCAAGAGTGCGTCAATTGCTTTAGGTTCGTGAAAGTTCGGATCTGCTAATTTTAAATTTGGCGGTAAGTTGAGAATGTGTTTCTCAATGAAACGATTGGGAAGAAAATTGCAGATTTGCGGAATGATAAGAAAGTCTACGGTTTCGTGGTACTTCTTATCTTTCGAAAATATTTCCGCTTTCAAGGAATGTTTAATTCTTGTCTCCATTTGGTTCAAACCTTCAACCGGTAAATTCAATTCTTCAGTTGGTAACTTAAGACGATCAGAAAACTCTTTCGTGATGAAATTCGATTGTGAACCACTGTCTAATAAAACTCTCGCGTCAATCATGTTTCCGTTTCTGGTTTTGATTTTAATTACAGCAGTTGACAATAAAACTTGCGAGGCAACCACGGCCTGATGAGTTTTAAGATTTTCTGAAATTCCGATTGTGTTTGGCGATTCGTTTTTCTGATTACGATTTTCCGCATGTAACATCGTATGATGTTTTTTACCACATTTTCTGCACCCGATCGACCTACAATCTCTACTTCTATGTCCGTTTCTCAAACAATTCCAACATAATTGGGCATTCTTTACCCTGTCCGTTCTCTGATTTATTTCCATTTCACCAAATGTGTGACACTTATTTATACTATGGTGTTTCTCGCAAATTGGACATATTTCTACCTGCTGTGTGGTTGCGAAAGTGTGCCCTTTGTTTGTTGCTACCCTTTGAGTCGGTCTATTGTCAGTGCTATGACTAGTATTTATTGACGCGACTTCTAAAATTTGACACCTTTTTTCGAGAAACTCCATGAATAATTCAAATTTGGGTGATTCTCTTCCCGATATGGAATCTTCCCATTCTTTATGCGTTCTCTTATGTATTTTCTGGGTAATGATATAAATGAGTAAGGTATCCCAATGCGAAACTGGTTCGCCCAATGAAAGTAATGCTCTCAAATGTGTCCTTATGTCATCAACCAATTTCCTCAATTCATTCCCAGATTCCCTAGTGACTGACTCCAATTGCATGAATTTCTTAACATGGCTTTGGATTATGATGCGTTTCTGATTAAACCGTTCATTGATTAGTTTCCAAGCGATTTTATAATTTTCTTCCGATGTCTCTAGCGCGTGTATAACTGACGCGGCTTCATGCTTCAAACAAGATCTCAGATAATGCAGTTTTTGTATGGCCGATAAATCTGCATTATCGTGAATGGTCGATTTGAAAGAGTTATAAAATCCTATCCAATTTTCATATTTTCCGTCAAACGTTACTAAATCTATCTTTGGTAGTCTGACGCTATTTACGTTATGTGAAGTGTTCGCTTTAGTCTCTATTATACCTTCGGCTTTAGTCATTACCGAATAATATATTTTAGAGAAGTTCTCCAATTCATCTGAAGCCGTTTCTTCAGTCTCCTCTATTTGATTTTGAATTGTTTCAAACTCGTCCAAGAACTTCTCAGCCTTTTTAAACCTAAATTTAATTTCCGCTATATTATCTTCGTTTTGCTCAAGGAACTTATTGAAGATAGTGAGCTTTGCCTTTACGTTGGCTCGCTGTCTTCTCAAACTTGTCACGTCTGTTGAAGTCATCGTAAAATTAAATTTATTCCAAATTATTGCTCTGAATTAACTACGAAAGAAATATCGCGAAGAATGACAGAAATTGAAACAATGTTAATAACAATATATGACTTATCTTACTCCTTATCTGATATTTCTCTCAATTCACTTGCACTTAATGTTCACTTCAACTTTATTTTCACTAACAGGCCATGAATTTCCACTACACTTGACACATGAAGATCTGCTTGCTCTGATTGTCTTCTTGCTTCTGGAATCCCTGGTTGCTTTTCACACGTACTGGGTTGCTCTTCTTGATTATCAATCAAATGTTATTGGATCATATAGGCTCGCTACTTACATCCGTTGTTCGAAGAACCAAATGTTTTTGTACCCTATAGTTTCGCTGCTGATATCCGGCTCGAAGGACCAAATGTTATCTCGTAACCCCGTTTTCAAGGGACGTTTGAATTCCTTCTCGATCTGAAGAATTCCTTGGACCGATGAATTTTTCCGGGTTCTGGTTGTAAAGCAGAAACGAGATTTGGTATAGGTGCGATGAGAATTTTCGGATATTTCCGGTTCTCAACGGACTGGATTTCTCAAATTAATGAAAGATCCCTTTGATGAATTAAAGACGTATATGCTTTCTTTGATCTATTTACAAATTATACATATACATCTGTTGGTCTGGTTGTATCGATTTCAACAACTCTCACGACATACACTGAGTTAAACTTCCCTTAGAAAAGATGTTGTAAGTATCTTTTCTATCACAAATGGTACGTTGTTGATTTACCGAGAGATCGTATTAACTAACTATATTGAACTAATTTGGGGAATATAAAACATTTCTCCCACTATCAATACACAAAATATACAAAAGGCGTCATCAAGTTCAGAAACCTGACCAATGACAAAATTGGTCCTGAAATCATTCCACGACAAGCGTTTCTAAAAGCAGATGGCCTCTGGCGCCAAGTTGGTGAAATTGAAACTCTCAAGTCTCAACCCCTGGTCAAATGGCGCTAAAGCGAAACCAGATGGGATTCTTCGAATCGCACTGGCATGCATGGTTATCATCTCCATTGTTGACTTGACAACACCCTTATCTCAATTGGTGACACGGATATTCAACACATATGGGCATCGGCCTGATACATACCATACCGGCGCCCAACAAATTCAAAATATTGAATTTGGATAGCATTTCGCACTCGTTATTTCGTTAGCTTCTTTCGATAACACGCATACGCATAATACGCCCGGCACTATCAGAAGTTTATTCATTTTCGAATAGAGGGGAATCCCCTAGTACCATAAGGAATTCTGTGATATATATTTGCCTTACTGCGATATCTCTGTTTCTAAAAAATAGAGGTCACTACCAATCAATTACAGTACTGTCGAAATTGCGAATTGCAAATATTCAGAAGCCATATAAAAATCGTTCACTCGAAATGCACTGCCGTGAAGTCAGGAGCTTTTGAGCGCTCGTTCATCCACCTTGTAGGTAGATTCGAATTTTCCAGCTTTAGGTGATCAATTTTTTTTTCGACGATTCGCTAGAATTTTCTACGCTTTTTATGGTCTTGGTAATATGATCTGGGCAAAAGTAGTTTGAATACATTATTCTTCATCTATGTGCAAAATCCATTCTAATCCAATCAGTAGTTTCGAAATTATCAGGATGAAAATATTTTGAACGACCATATTTACGGAACCCCTAGTCTCATTCTGCTCATTAATAAACGTGACCGCGACATTTTAGATCCACACCTATACTGAAAATTTCCAGTCCCTAGGCCTTTCCGTTCAAAAGTTATAATTTTTTATGGTTCTGGTTCTAGCTGTAGGTCATGTAGCTTTGAACACGTCATTTTCCATCTGAGTTTCATTACGGTCGAATCAGTAGTTTCGAAGTATTCAGGAGAACAATATCTGAATGGGCCATATTTAGGGAACCCCTGGTGCAATTTTGTCTATTAACAGACATAACTGCGGAATTCAAGATTTGAACATACCCTGAAAATTTCAAGTTTCTAGGTCGTTTCGTTGGAGAGTTATCGTGTATATACGGCCGGTCGAACGGAAGGACATACTTGAATTTTTCGTCATCAGTGACAAAATGATATAACCCTCGTGTAAGTAGAAAGAGGGCTCAAAAATATGCTGCAGTAATCGCTTATGGTTCATTTTATGACATGAATTCAAGAAAAATAATGATACAATTCCTTAATTATGTTACGAGTGGCCCCACTGAAATCGACCCGCGTGCTGAGAGCATACGATAGATCGTACAGAACGAGGATGATGCACAAACTTGTTGATGGAACTGCGAAATACTAGGTAGTCTTCTCTTCTTCGGGTATAATTGCCGAGGATTTAAATGATAAATTTCATTTTTTTAATAACTATTATTACTTTCAGTGTATGTATCATTACTTTAAGTGTATGTACTGAACTGATAATTACAAAGTGCACATTTGAAAATATATTCGCAATGCAGCTTTTGCAGTAGACGGAATGAGTTTGAGAACCTGTGAACTATAGGTACCATCCATGAAATTCATAGTAAATTATTCATTCCACTTGTGAAGTTATATTATTTTCGAGATTCAATAAAGGTCGTAGCTTTGCAGTCATTTTTTTTTTCGATTTCTCAACATATACTCTCCATATTCACGAAATTTTATGATTACATCAATTTTTATTTTATTTTGTAGCTCAATTTTAGGACATTTGAAGTTATGGTTCAGGTTTTCGAGACAGAAGCATCGATGACGGAACTTAACTGAATTTACTGCATGAAATCAGTCACTAATGTTTCATCAAAGGCTGGAATTTCGGTTCATCCAACGATTAATAATAATAATAATCCAAATAATCGGAATTAATAAACCGAATGCATCCAAGCACAAATAATTGGCTTCAGCGATTGAGTAACGAACACGTTCAATGAGTTCGATGAGAAATATCAGCGGTTTAAGGCGTCGAAGGAAATTTTTCTTGTCAAACGTTTGTGATTGTTGATCTTTGGAAATAATAAACCACATATACCTATTTGAAAGAACCAAAGCTGAAGTGGTTTTTGCGGTTCGCCTTTAATCGACTAACCGTTATGAAACTTATAGGGAAACAAGTGAAAACAGTGATGTGCATATGGTGATTTAATTCAATTATGTTTCGAATTAAGGAGTAAATATCCGTATAATATCCAAAGTATTTTCATCACAAACAAATCAATCATAAACTCTAGTCCAATTTTTGCTCTTTTCGTCGGGAAATAATTACAGTACGAGACCTTCGGCTTTCAGTTGATCCTGGAATTTCATCCTGTAGGTCTTGTCGGGGTCGTATTTGCCCACCAATTCTGCCCACCATTCCGATTTCTCTTTGATTAGGTAAGAGGCGACTTTCTTGGCTCCAGCCTTCTGTTCATCTGTGCACTTCACACAACCAGTTTGAACAGCATCAGGTAGAATTTCTAGAATAATTGAATGATATAGTACTTAGTTGATTTATTTCTATCAAATATGCCAGGATTATGAGAATATTGATATGTCGTTTTTATAAGAATGTGAGGGTAGAGTCTAATTTTCCGAAAATTGGAGAAATTCATGAGTAATGAGGCCTAGGTTGAATCAAGAAACTACCAGCCTATCAAACTATCATTGATAATTCGAAAATCCCGCTTGAATGGATTGGCGAAATTCTTCTCGTCGCTATGTTGGCACAACTTTCCTCTGTTCACGCGGAGTAGACACCTGTCATTTAGTTTGTTTATAGTGTTTCATTTTGACAGTTACTCTATAGTGTGTTCTGCTATTTTT
This sequence comes from Aphidecta obliterata, assembly GCA_963966015.1. Classification (NCBI taxonomy): domain Eukaryota; kingdom Metazoa; phylum Arthropoda; class Insecta; order Coleoptera; family Coccinellidae; genus Aphidecta; species Aphidecta obliterata. The sequence continues at coordinate 25,811,358 of OZ014427.1, read as the reverse complement.
TCAATGAATAAAATCTTGAACATTATATTGTAAATGGAAATTAAGAATATTATCTGAGCGTTTGAGAACGAATTTGTCGAACAAGACTAGATTTGTGGGGGAAAACCTCGAAGATATTGCGATAATGAACCATCTCAAAGGGCTCCCATTATGAACGAATTTATCACACAAAATTTAACAAATATTATCAAACAACCACTACTTTTAGTCTATAGCTACTAAACTAAATGATTATTGTGTTTCATTGACAGATTCCCGGGAATTTTTCGACACTGTAGTAAATCTCCAGCTTCCAACAAAAATATTGATTTTCAGGGATCAGATTTATTGAAGTAGAATAAAACCCCTCATAGATCAATACACACAAAAATTGAAACTTACTTCTTAGTTCTTCGCCCTCAGGAGTACAACCAGTTCCATCCAACAAACATTTGTAGTAAGCATTCAACAAACGATCATTCTTCAGAAGTTCATCCAAATCAATATTTCCGAACTTTGTAGTATACTTTTCTTCGGCTCCCACAGCTACTGCACAAATGACGATGAAACAAATGGCCACAAATTTCATTTTGATATTATTGTACTTGATTATCTGAAGATAAGTTGGATACTGAAGACAAAATATTCTAGTGGGGTTTATATACCAATTTTTAAGAGTTAGTGAGAAAAAAAGTGTCTAATTGGGAAATACGAAGAGTATACTAAATTAATATAATTCGCTCATACATTAAAGATAACAAATTAAGACAATCATTAAAAATGATGTTATTCTTATAGCATGAGAAAAAAATTCGCCTTATTAGAGTTGTTTTCCATTAGTCTACGAAAAGGATGACATTGAAGTGGTGAAAACCAAAATATTAGTAATCATTAATCATACTCGAATAATTTCTTCTTTGTTCCCTGAATCAACATCGCTTACTTTCTTCACTACTCCGAATATTCGAAATATAGAAATAATTTCTGCCCAAACACCCCCTTCATTTCGAGGAAGTACTTTATTTAAGTAATTTTATGTAAGACCTGCCCTTTTATTAGGTTTGGAGGGTGAAAGATTTCCTAATTTTCTGTGGTTTGTTCGATGATTCTGGTCTGCATAGAGGTTTTGATGAGTAAGTGTGTCAGTAGCAAAAATTGTGTTTTTTTTATTGATGCCCCATTTCACCTCTTTCAAGAACGCCTCACGAGGGCTATATCATTTCGTCACGATGTCTGTATTTTTCGAATTTTGAGCCGAAAATGGTCTCAATCGACTATGTTCGACTCACTGATGACGAATCCGTCCGTCCTTCCGTAAGCACGATAACTCTCGAACGGAACAACCTAGAGACTTGAAATTTTCAGAGTGGGTTCAGTTCCGGAATGCCTCGGTTGAGTTTGTTAATGGGCCAAATTCCACCAGGGGTTCCGTAAATATGGCCGTTCAATGTTTGTTTCCCTGATTACTTGAAAACTACAGATTTGATTGAGATGAAATTTCGCACTTAAATGGATAATGGGGTGTTCAAGCTACATGTGAAATTTTGTTCAGATCGCATGACCAGAACCATAGAAACCATAGAAAATTGTAAGTTTTGAAGGGAAACGCCTAGGGACTAGAAATTTTCAGGATGGGTGTGGATCTCGAATGTCGTAATCACGTTCATCTATGAGCAAAACTATACTAGGGGTTCCGTTAATATGGTCGTTATAAATTTAGTTTTCTTGATAATCTAAAAACTACAGATTCGATCGTGACGAACTTTTGTATACTAATGGAGAATGATATATTCAAGCTACATTTCGCCAGATCACATGACCAGAACCATAGAAACCATAGAAAATCATAACTTTCGAACGGAAAGGCCTAGGAACTTGAAATTTTCAGGGTAGGTTCGGATCGCGATCACTTTCATCAATGAGCAAAATTAGACCAGGGGTTCTGTAAATATAGCCGTTCAAACTATATTTTTCCTGGTAATATCGAAAATACTTATTGGATGGAAATGAAATTTTGCACATATATGAAGAATAATGAATTCAAACAACGTGAGAAATTTTGTCCAGATCGAATTACCAAGATCAAAGATACTGTAGAAAATTCTAGTGAATTATCGAAAAAAAAATGGTCACACTGACGTGAAGTCTGGATTTTCGCGTTAGTTTGAAATTTTCTTTGACAGCTGTCAAACTTTTTCCAATTGGTTTCTAAAACTAGAGAATGCGAATCCACCTACAAGGTGCATGTACGAGCGCTCAAAAGCTCCTGCCTTCACGGCAGTGCTTTTCGTAATTTTTTATTTTCAATTTAATTAACTGTTGCATCGATAAAAATTATTTTCCTGACCAGTGGAAAATTTCTATACGCAAACCGCTACCTACAACATCTAAGCCTTCTGGTTTTGATCAACTTCGAGTTATAAGTATTCTTCCTGCGTTGTCGAAGATATTCGAAAAAATACTATATGAACAAATGTATGAATACTGTATGGAGAATATTATACCTGGTTCTCAATGTGGTTTTCGAAAAGGGTTTGGGACATCGGTAGCGCTCATAAATGTGTTAGATGATGTATTTAGAGCATGTGATAAAAAAATGAATTCCATTCTTATCATGTTGGATTTTTCTAAGGCGTTTGATACGGTTAATGTTGATCTTTTGGTTGCAAAATTACACTATTACGGTTTCTCCAATAGTTCTGTCGAGCTCATGAAGTCATATCTAACTGGCCGATTTCAGACTATTTTTTCGAATGGTCTGTTTTCGGAAGGAGTGAGTGTCAAGTCCGGCGTTCCTCAGTGTTCTATCCTTGGGCCTTTGTTGTTCCTCATTTATACTGCAGACTTGATAAAATTGTGTGATAGCTGCGAAGTCCAGGCGTTTGCTGACGATACTCAAATTTATATTTCTTTTGATTCGAGTGAATACCAAGAAGTTGAAAAGCCCATCAATTCTGATCTGAAAACCCTATGTGAGTTCCTCTGAAGCGCATAATTTGAATCTTAATCCTGATAAGTCGAAAGTAATCATTTTCGGTAGTAAGAAAAAAATCTGAGTTTCTTGCAAGTAATTTAAATATAATGATTAACGACAAAAAAATATCCTGTGTATGCAAGAAACTTGGGACTTATTATTGACAATCAACTCCGCTTCAGGGAGGAGCCAAAAGGCTGATTCAAAAATCATATTTAGCCCTTAAAGTTCTATACTCTAATAGACATATTTTGAATAAGTCGCTCAGGAAGAATTTATGCGAAACACTAGTGTTATCTAATTTCACTTATTGTGATTTTGTTTATGGCTTCTGTTTGGACGGTGATTGTAGGGATCGTATTCAGAGGGTCCAGAATATGTGTTTGAGGTTTATCTGTGTTTTGAGAAAGTTTGATCATATTTCCCACATGTAGGTAAGGGGAAATTGGTTGGTTGAAAATGAATGAACGCAGGATCCTCTACTTTTCGGCTTTCCTTTTGAACTTAATCTAGAATCCTCAGTCATCAGAATCTTTAAAAAAACGCCTGATTTTTTGTCGTGATGTCCTCAATGTTCATTTAAGAGATACGCTCAATTTGACTATGCCTCAACATAGCACGGCAATTTTCCAAAGATCCTTTTCGTACAATGCAGTGAAAAGTTTCAATTCTCTACCTCAGAACTTTCTTAGTTTAAGTTCCCAAACCTTCAAAAAAAAAATTTGGGCAGTACTTGTTGAGCCAGTACCATTAATTTGTGGTGAAAGTGAAAAAAATTTTTTTTTTTTTGTTATCAGGTATTGATTTTATTCTTTTGCAATTTATTTTGAATGTAGAGTGTTGAAGATTTTTTTTCAATTTTTTTTTTTGGTGATTGATAAATACATTGTAAAATAATAACGGTTTTCGTTTGGTTCAGTTGAGTAGCCTTGAGGTAGACTGGCGCCAAACGTTAACTCACTTGAGGAAATGTAATTTGTTTTGATTGATTTTCTTTATAACCATTTACTTTTGTGTCCTCAATAAAGACATTATTATTATTATTTCTATAGCTACATTCCAACCCATTGTGTTACTTTTTACATGGAAAATTCACAACGGGTTGTTATGTTTTATGTTCACGTTTAAATTCCGACTCCCCTAGGTCTCTGTGAGACCCCTCATAAGCTCAGAGCTTGTGCGAGTTAGGAGATCCGGTTGTGTTCTGTGTAGGCTTTGTAACTGTGTCCTTACGCTGTAATAAACCGGGGGTTTCTACCCTTATCAATCGTCCTCCGCTGTCACCAATTTACTATGACCTGGGTTGTTTGTCTATAAAAGGCCTTGTAGTCTTATCAATAGTACAAGTTATTAGGATGGAATTTTTAATTTTACTCTAAATTATTCAACTGTCACCGTATATCATCTATTTTCCGAAAAGGTTTGAGAGGGAGTCTTTTGTTCTATCTTTTCTGAGGAACAGGTATTCAGGAAAAGAACAGTATTCTGGAAAGAACATATTATATTTACGTAAAATGATGGTAAAATGCGTACATAAAATCTAAATTTTCACAGACATCGAAAATAACATCGAAATAAAACATCTATTATTCATCTAGTTTTTTCATAATCATAATTAAGTCAGACAATTAAACTGTTACTTCTTATAAACATACTAATCCAAATGTACGAGGGGTCAAATAATGAAATGCAACTATTCAGTACGTAAAATCGAACATACCTACATCAAATCAACTTCGGATCGAGATATCAATAATATTGGGAATTACAATAACACCATTCACATTCATAAGGGTGAAACTTTGAACTGAATTTTCCTACCTTGGTCTGCAAACCACCTAATTCCTTTTTGTACCTATTTGAAAACAAATCCACCCACACGCGATATTGACTTTATTTTTATTCGAACTCCCGTAATCGAAACACGATTTTTAACTCTATTCAAAATAAAACTTCTTAAACACTTATTTCCACGATCTAACACAATTACTTCCTTAATCCGAACTCTAATGAAATCCTCGACTGAACATTACTAAACAATTTTCCTACACCGGCCTCCAACCGAAGACGTCGTCCGATTTTACCCTTAGTGAGTTCTCTTTCCGCTAGCAACTCCTTCTGAATCGAAAAGTGAACCTTCATTCTGTACCTATTGTGGCACCTTTCCGACTCTCGAACTACCCCTAACGCGAGACCCAGAATCAAAACAATTTAACTCTCCCGAGTTCTCCACTGACTCTCCCAACCGACAACAACTGCCCACAGTCCCCGACCGAAAACTACACCGGACTCTAACCAGCTTTTTTTTTTTCACTTCCGAACGACGGACTTAACCCAAGTTCCCGATTCACTCCCGAGTTTGGACCTGCTCTCCGTTTCCGACAGGTCACAACTGCCCCTCGCACTCTACTCCCCTTTCAAAAAAACAACTCCTGAGTTGGCGTCCAGACGCTTACACAGCAACATTCTTGCTTCAAAATTTTCCAATGAAATCAATCGCCGCTGCCTCATCTACAGTTAGACCAGGCAATAGAGCAGAAAAAGGGTCATTCTGTGACAAAAATAGTAGAAGAAAACCGCGAGTGGGGAGTTACGTGGGGTGGTCCGTGGATGTTCAGTGATATGTTTTCGACTCGCAAATATCATTACTTTTCTTGTAATTGCGAAGAAACACCAAAAAAAACGATGTTTTTTTAGTTTTTTGCTTGTAAAATCTGAACGAATGGAGTGTTGCTAATACTTTCAATAGACGAATTGTAGAGAATGAAAAGATGAAAAAAATGAGTGCTAGTGCAACTCAATCGGGTCATCATTACCGGAGGAAAGCCGGAAAAACCGTGAAAATCAGCGTTTTTTCAGATCCTCATAACTCGGCCAATTTCCAAGTTGTACCGCTGGCTTTCCAAATGAAAGTAGTGGTTAATAGATACTTCAAGTGTGCATAACCCAGACGTTGTCCGATAAATAGTTTTTCCGTAATTGCGATTTGAATTATTTAAGGCACTATTTTCCGGAAGAGCTGGATGCGTCGGAAGTAGTTCGATTTCAATTTACAAAACGGATTTTGAAAGAAGAAGTATAGTACTACAAAACGGCAAACTTGATTTTTCGTTAAAATGTTGCAAAATAGGTGAAAAATACGTGGAAACATGACCAAAACCGACTCAGTGCCCCATCTGGGTCGGATAGTGGGGGTAGCCGGCAGACGCGGGGAACCAAAATCGCGCTGAGGCCTGGCGCGAATATTTACGTATATACCCCCACTACTTGACTGCAATCGAGCATTCGGCTTATTTTGGTCATGATTGCATGCTTTTTTCACCTATTTTGAAGCATTTTAACGAAAAATTAAGATTCCTTTTATGTAGTAATATACTTCTTCTTTCAAAATCCGTTTTGCAAATTGAAATCGGACTACTTCCGACGCATCCAGCTCTTCCGGAAAATAGTGCCCTTAAATAATTCAAATCGCAATTACGCAAAAACTATTTATCGGACAACGTCCGGGTTATGCATACTCAAAGTATCTATTGACCACTACTTTCATTTGGAAAGCCAGCGCTACAACTTTGAAATTGGCCGAGTTATGAGGATTTGAAAAAACGCTAATTTTCACGGTTTTTCCGGCTTTCCTCCGGTAATGATGACCCGATTGAGTTGCACTAGCACTCATTTTTTTCATCTTTTCATTCTCTACAATTTGTCTGTTGGGAGTATTAGCACCGCTCCATTGGTTCAGATTTTACAAGCAAAAAACTAAAAAAACATCGTTTTTTTTGGTGTTTCTTCGCAATTACAAGAAAAGTAATGATATTTGCGAGTCGAAAACATATCACTGAACATCCACGGACCACCCCACGTAACTCCCCACTCGCCGTTTTCTTCTAGTATTTTTGTCAAGAAAAAATCTCTATTGCCTGGTCTAAGTAGATATAAACAATTTCAGCGACTACAAAGTTGCCAAGGTATGACTTCGCCTTAATGGGTCGATTACATGGAGCGAGTTTACAAGCTGCTAGTGAGCGAATTTAGAAGCGAGCGAGTCGTCTTGTGCGAATCTCCCTTCTGCTAGTTGACTAGTGAACATGATTACACCGGGCGAGTTCACTAGTAGCTTCTAAATTCGCCCACTAGCAGCTTGTAAACTCGCTCCATGTAATCGACCTTTTAGACGTGGATTATCGTCGTCGCGGGAGGTCCCGAAATATAATCACTCAGCTTAAAACTAACGGCGTCTGTTTGATTACATACAGAGTAACACAATGTATACACGAAGGTCTAGACTTTTTTTCCATTCGAGAATGTAACCGCATTTGAATTTAAATATTCCATTTTGATTTGAATTTAAGTATTCCCAAATATTACAATGCCATCTGAGGCCCTGCACTGTTAATTGTTGACCCAACAGTAAATGGTCGCTATAAAAAGTATAACCAACGTATTTAATGATAATTCAGTAATTTCAAAATAATTATGGATTCAATAAAACAGTTAAATCTTAATCATAAAAAAGTGATTTCCGAAGAATAACAGTTACAGATCGAAACCTTCGGCTTTCAGTTGATCCCTGAATTTCGTCCTGTAGATTTCACCAGGATCATATTTGCCCACCAATTGTTCCCACCATTGTTTTTTTTCTTTAATGAGATATGAGGCAACTTTCTTGGCACCAGCTTTTTGCTCATCTGTGCACTTCTCACAAGCAGTTTGGATTGCTTCCGGTAGAATTTCTGGAAGGATTAATATATTATTATTATTATTTGGAATTACATATTATATTATTCCGAACAAAGAATAATTTCTTCATTTGAAAAGGGTGAACCCTATAACGAACTTACTTCTTAACTCACTTCCTTGGGGAGTACAACCAGTCCCATCTAACAAGCATTTGTAGTAAAGGTTCAGCAAACGTTCATTTCTTAAAACCGTATCCAAATCTATCGATCCGAATTTTGAGGTATATTTTTCTTGTGATTGAACAACGACCATACAGCTTAGTATGAAGAATAATAAAATCACGATTTTCATTTTCAAACGTTTATTACTGCTTTGGTTCATTATAAGATGAATGGCAAACTGAAGCCAAAATACTTCGTTGAGATATATATAAACTCATAACCTGTAAATAATTGAAGAAGACTTCAATTCAATAAAGTGATGTATGGCAGAATATGTAATAGTAACCTCAATTAAACTTATTTAATGCAGCCATATATTACTGATATAAGTCGAGATAGTCCTTGAATGTGACAGGAACATTTTATACGAAGAAATTAAAGCAAATAGAATCTGCCAACATTACTCTGAACTCGGTGAGGATTATGGCATTGAAATAACATATCTACAAGATTATCTTTTACCTGGATAATGTGGCTCAGAATATTGATTGAAGAACACAAATTGACTATCATCGTAGTCACCATGCAGTGAAAATTGGTTGATTCACTTTCAAATGCTATGAAACATGGAACCATTACGATAGTAGCAGAATCAAAGTAGGTACATACCATACTTTGCATGTTTTCAAAGACACATTAAAAAAACGGTGCAAATTTTAGACAAAATTTCAATGTTCCTCATCGCACAACTCGTTTACAACAAACTCTAATATTATTTTCTGAAAGGATTTATGTCTTTCTCAATGTGACAGTTCCCAGGACGCTAGACACTTAAGCTTTTTGGGCTGCATTTAACACATTTCAAACTTTTCAAAACTTACGGAGTACCTACATATCAGCAATAGAGTCCTGCGGTAAAAATTACCCACCAAAAGTTTCCTGTAAAATTGGTGGCCAAGACTGTAAAAAAAAATTTAGAAAAGCACTGCCGTGAAGGCAGGAGCTTTTGAGCGCTCGTACATGCACCTTGTAGGTAGATTCGCATTTTCCAGTTTTAGAAACCAATTGAAGGAATTTTTGACAGCTGTCAAAAAAATTCTGAAACTTAGGCGAAACTCCAGACTTCAAGTCGCTGCTTCAGCTGATCAATTTTGTTTCGATAATTCGCTAGAATTTTCTACGGTATCTATGGTCTTGGTGATGCGGTCTGGACAAAATTTTGCACGTACTTTGAATACATTATTCCTCAGCTAGATGCATAATTTCATTCCAATCCGATCAGTAGTTCCGAAACTATCTGGAAAAAAATATTTTGAACGGCCATATTTACGGAACCCCTAGTCTCATTTTGCTTATTGATGAACGTGACCGCGATATTCGCGATCCAAACCCACCCTGAAAATTTCAAGTTCCTAGGCCTTTCCGTTCAAAAGTTACAATTTTCTATGGTTTCTATGGTTCTGGTCATGCGATCTGGACAAAATATTGCTTCAATATATCATTCTCGATTAAAATACAAAATTCCATCTCGATCGAATCCGAAGTTTCGAATTTATGGAGAAAACAAAATTTCAAACGACCGTATTTACGGAACCCTTGTATAATGTTGCTCATAGATGAACGTGATCACGACATTCGAGATCCACACCTATCCTGAAAATTTCAAGTCCCTAGACATTTCCGTTCAAAAGTTACAATTTTCTATGGTTTCTATGGTTCTGGTCATGCGATCTGGACAAAATTTGGCATGTAGCTAAATCACCTCATTTTCCATCTGAGTGCAAAATTTCATCTCGATCGAATCTGTAGTTTTCAAGTAATCAGGGAAACAAAACTTTGAACGGCCATATTTACGGAACCCCTGGTGGAATTTGGCCCATTAACGAACTTAACCGAGGCATTCGGGATCTGAACCTACACTGAAAATTTCAAGTCTCTAGGTTGATCCGTTCGAGAGTTATCGTGCTTACGGACGGACGGCCGGACGGCCGGACGGACGGACAGACTCGAATTTTCCGACGGATTCGTTATCAGTGAGTCGAACATAGTTGATTGAGACCATTTTCGGCTCAAAATTCGAAAAATACAGACATCGTGACGAAATGATATAGCCCTCGTGTAAGTAGTACGAGCGCTCAAAAAATATCAAATGTCATATAGCGCCAAACCCTAATTCAGTTTTGTTATAAGTAAAGTAATTTCTGTTTAAGTTCAGTGTTCATTACTGGAAATTATTGTAGAATCTGAAGTTTGAAGCTTGGAATACAACTATGTATTTAGTTTGTTTATTGAACAGGAAATTCCTAAATAGTATATTCCGGTTTTCGTCACAGTATTATTTTCCTGTTGAAGTGACAAACTGCAGTTTGGTTGCATCAACTAATGTAAAACTTCTTATTTCTAGAGGAATTGAACGACCGGAATTGTCACGTAAAATCAACAAATATTCCTGCTGTCGCTTATATAGAGGGAGTTTCCTGTAGAAGTAACCGAATTCCTTAGTTGCATATCCTGGAAAATGTCTTTCAGTGTAAGTTCTTTTTAGTTTGTCGCTATGTATTTCTTGCTCTTCAGCTATTCCTTTCTTTAGAGCAAATTTCTATCTGTGCCTCTTATCAAAGTATATCTAGACAAAACTAAGCTCTATAATGGATGAACGGAGTTGATAGGTGACGTCGGCGGTCGTTAAGAATCAACTGATAACTCGGGAAGTGGTTTCATAGAGACATAAGCTGGATTTAGTGAAAATTACCTCAATACCAATAAAATAGAACCTTCGATATGAACGTAACAAGAGAGTTCAAAACGCAATACTTTATGCCAGAAACTATGAACCCATATGAACACTACATTCAATGCAGTCGGACCATTAGCTTTAAGCGACGCTATTGTACTGATTACTGATCTAGCAGAATATGTACATGTTAAAATTCTTTGTTGTCAGCTTTGTTGACCGCCTTGTTGATTCGAATCAAGATCTTTCAGGAATGTGCACTGTTTAGAAAAGTTAACTCGTTGAATTTCATTATACTAACATATAATCGCAAATTGGTTAATACTAGGAAATTTCCGTCTTATTATGGCGAACGGCTGAATGATTCCATAAATACCTCATATAGAATTATTTTTTTTTGTACATCTTCATAAGCCTATTTAAAAACACTTATTCTATAAATATCACTAGCAATACAAGTAACAATGCAGTTGTTTATTGAAATAGCTTGAATAAGCAATAGTGCAGAGGAAAAAGGGGCCGTACTCGCGAAAGGTTAACACGTTCCGAATTTCTTAACTTTCGAAACTTTTATCTTTTTCATGTAAGAATTGATGTTAATTATCCGAAAAAATACTTTTTCGGTAACCTCAATCTTGCACAAAAATCTCACAACTCACATAGAGTAACTCCTAGAGTCAAAATATTCATACTATGTATGTATATATTTCTAGAAAAGGCATCCATAATAACAAAATAATGTCTATTTTTAATACGACCAATGAAATCCACATTAATTCTTTCAAGTACCTTTCAAATGGTTCATATTCAATCGAAGGAGCTTTATTTGGATTACTAGCTATTTTTTGACAAACATTACAATTTTTAGAAAATATCCAAATCTTAGTTTTGGGTCACCAAAAATATTGCCTAGCTGAAGCCTCCATTTTACTTGAACCAATATGCGTAAGACGACTGTCTTTTTGAGCGCTCGTACCACTTACACGAGGGCTATATCATTTCGTCACGATGTCTGTATTTTTCGAATTTTGAGCCGAAAATGGTCTCAAACGATAGAGTTCAACTCACTGATGACGAATCCGTCGGAAAATTCGAGTCTGTCCGTCCGGCCATCCGTAAGCACGATAACTCTCGAACGGAACAACCTAGGGACTTGAAATTTTCAGTGTATGTTCAGATCCCAAATGCCTCAGTTGAGTTCGATATTGGGCAGAATTCTACTAGGGGTTCCGTAAATATGGCTGTTCAAAGTTTTGTTCTCCTGATTACTTGAAAACTACAGATTTGATCGAGATGAAATTTCGCACTCGAATGGAGAATGAAGTGTTCAAGCTACATGTGAAATTTTGTCCAGATCGCATCACCAGAACCATAGAAACCATAGAAAATTGTAACTTTTGAACGGAAAGGCCTAGGAACTTGAAATTTTCAGAGTGCGTTTGGATCGGAAATATCGCGCTCACGTTCATCAATGAGCAAAATTAGACTAAGGGTTCCGTAAATATGGCCGTTCAAAATATTTTTTTCCTGATAGTGTCGAAACTACTGATTGGATTGGAATGAAATTTTGCACCTAGCTGAGGAATAATGTATTCAAACTACGTGCGAAATCCAGTCCAGATCGCATCACCAAGACCATAGATACCGTAGAAAATTCTAGCGAAATATCGAAAAAAATTGGTAAGCTGAAGCACTGACATGAAGTCCGGAGTTTCGCCTAAGTTTCTGAATATTTTTGACAGCTGTCTATAATTCCTTCAATTGATTTTTGAAACTGGAAAATGCGAATCTACCTACAAGGTGCATGTACAAGCGCTCAAAAGCTCCTGCCTTCTCGGCAGTGCATAACGATTGAGAACCAATGAATCAGGTACACAACATTTGATCACTTCAGATAAACTTTGGAACAAAAATTTTTTCAAAACTCAAATAAAAAAAAAATCAAAATACAACAAAAAACCAATAAAACATAAAAATTTTGAGTTAAAAATACAAACAAATAAGAATCTATGCAACTATTCTTCAGGTTTTTGATACTCATGGGGAGGGGGGGGGGTGGTGTTAATTAGCCCCATTACCTCCCCCGTAAATCAGCCCTCGATTGTAGCTAACCTATTGGTCTAGAGTTTGTAAAAATTGAAATTTTAAATTTTATTCAACGAGATTTTAAACCAGAGTCCTATTCTACTCGACGAATTTCCCGATTAGTTTCCTCATAATCACGGAAGAATGCACGAATTGAGTCGAACATATGCAACCCGAAATACCAAGGGAACAACTCTTCTCCAAGATAGCCTGCATGGATAAATCTATTTTATTTCTTTTCCGCGTACGTAGGTCTCAGTTCGGTCAAGTTCGGTGCGCTTTGATATGTTTAGACGATAGCCGTTGGGGTTGTTGGGGAATATTATTATTATTATTCGAACAGGGGTCATTGCGGCTCGGTTAACATTCCGGTAACTACGACCACATGGATCTTTTGTTCTGTACCCTACTCATTCATACAAGCCCAAGGAGGGTTTCAATGGTGTTGGTTTGTTTATAAAACCGACAACGTCCTTAGGAGCATTGGCTGGTTATTTCATTTTTCAATTTCGAGAGAATATCAGAAAGCCTTTTTCACATAGTCTTCCACCAAGTTGGGGTCAATTATACCACAGCCGTCTTTATTAGAAGCCTGGAACGAGAGAAAACTGGCAACGTTGGACGGAGCGATATAGAACTCGGGGGCTTCGCATAATCGAGTTTTCAGTTCAACAAGTCGTAATAGGTTACGCACGTGTTTTTGTTGGTATTTGTGTTTTTGTGAATTAAATGAGTGTAATAAAGTTCAAACTGAAGTGTAATAGTGATTTAAGTGAAGTGAAAGTGTTGTTTTCAGTAATTTTGGTGGGTATATTTGAGATCATCTACTGAGAATCAAGATGGTACGATCGTGTTGTGTTCCAAATTGTAGAAGCAATTATTCGTATCAGAAAGATAGGAATTATGTAAGTTGTTTTAAATTTCCCAAAAATGAAGAGCTGAAGCTTCTATGGATGAAAGCTATCCCAAGAAAAGATTTTATTCCGACCTCTTCTAGTTCAGTTTGCGAGAAACATTTCGAAGAAAGTGATATTATTAAAACAGATAAATTTTTAAAGCCAGATGTAACCATTCAATTGTTATCATTAAAATATCCTAAATTAAAAAAAAACGCTATTCCCAAAGTTTTTCCAAATTTACCGAAGTATCTCACAAAATCAACTCCAAAACCGAGGACCGATCCTCAGCTTAGAAAAAATGAAATCATTTCTCGGCAGAATAATGAAATAGAAGCCTTTTTGAGTTCGGACATGATTAAAGATTTCGATGACCTAATCAATAATTATTCAATCAAAATTGATGTATCAGGATGGGAGATTAAGAAATTCGATGAAAAGATTCATTTTTATATAATTAATTTCGAAAAATCATTATCTGTGGATGTTTCAGTTCAAATAGATAGAGACCTTAGATTGAAATTATTTATTAAAAATATTCAGATCTCTCAAAATGATTTAAAATGGTTCTTCCGTACGATCTAACACTTAGTAGGTGGTCTCAAATTACAAATTTACTTTCTCGTTATAAAAATGTAAATAATGAAGATGCAGTACCTGAAGAATCTATGTCAGATTCATTGAAAAGTTCTTCAGCTTCCTTCTGTTATTTTTAGCTGATAGAAATAATGAAAATTTTTACAAATTCAGACAGGTAGAAATCATTACAGACCAATTACGACAGGTCATAGCAAAAAGAATTAAATATTCATCAAGTACTATAGTTATGTCATTTATATTATTTTCACAGTCACCTTCATGTTATGAATTAATGAGAAAATTTTTTATTTTGCCTTCTAAAAGGTATTTGAGATCAATTTCTTCGTCATTAGAAATATCCCCTAATTCTGACAGTGGAAATAAAAACTATCTCTCAAATGTAACATTTTAAATTCACTCTGCTCCATTTTCGCGAATTTACTGCTCAAAAATTATGTGAAAAATAGAAATAATGATTCAAAAGTCGAGCAAATGGAGAAGAAAAGAAAACATTTAGGAGATAGCAAAAAAAAACCATTGAAGAATAAAAAATTATTCACTTTGTTATGAGTTTTTCGAAATTTTCATTACTTAATATATTTCTATATTTATTTATTTATTTGTTATGTTTGAGAGTTTATATTTATGTTGAGAATTTTATTTGAGTTTTTTTTTTGGCAAGAGATGACCTTACACCTTCCCGTGGTTCTTGCTGAACAATAAATTGAATAAAAATTCAGAGAAATATCATTTCAATTTCAACTTTATCATGAGATTATTGTGCAAAACTAACTGAGATATTCAATTTATTGACTAAGTAGGGTCTTATGTTTCTTTTTCTTTCAGCAAAAAATTAATTTGATGACTTGACTAGTGATTTGAATGTGAAATAATACTATATCTCGCGCTATCGCTCCGCACTAGTATACCTACCATTTACGTTCGGATGCGACGATGCCAGACTTCGTTCCAGGCTATCTATAAAGACGGCTGTGATTATACCACACAATTCAATTTTAGTTTCGTTATAGGCGCATATAGCATTGATTTGTTCTCTATTATTTTGGGAAATAAAGAAATTCCATCTATACAGGCACTACGTGACTCTTTCTCAGGAGTGAATAAAGTATATAAAGGAATGCTTTAATTTTTTTTTCTACGTTGTCCCCTTGCGAAGATATGTGCCTCCAAATAGTACTCCCATAATAAATATTGGTCGTCTATGTGAAGTTTCATTATTGTAATTTGAGAACCTACTCCCATAATTCAGTTTTTTTGTAATAACTTCCAAACGACTCAACCGATTCTGGTAATTTTTCTAATTTGACTCAATACAAATATCAGTAATGATTTCTTCCCAACACCTTCCCCATAAGTCCTCCAGATCGCCAAGAATGGACTTACCCTAGAACTTAATGGTCAGACACTATTTTTTGTTTGGAGATATCGGAGAAATTCCTACATTTATGAATTTGATCATTAATTTTGCAAAAAAAAGTATACTACTGCAACATCGAACACCGTTTTCGAGTTACGAGTATTTTCATGATTGAATATCAAAATATTTTTTCATTGAATATGGAAGTTTCAGGTAAATAAACAATCACAGAGAGAGAAGTTTTAGTATCCATAGCAACAATAAAAAGCTGGCAATATTGATGAAAAAAATATTTGGACATTCAATCATGAAAATGCTTGTGACTCGAAAACGGTGTATTTTTTCGATGTTGTACCAGTATACCTTTATTTTGCAGAATCAATGATCAAATACATGAACGTAGGAATTTCGCCGATATCTTCGACCAAAAAAAAGTATGTGACCATTAAGTGCTAGGGTTATTCCGTTATTGGCGATCTGGAGGACTTATGGGAAAGGAGTTGGAAACAAATCATTAATGATATTTCGTCGGCCTAATTCGTTAACCTGCTAAGTCTACTTCGCATATTTTACAGGAGAGAGAAAAAACTGAAGGATATCTTTTCTATTTTACATATAAAGATTCTGAAAAGCCCTATGCTTTCTTCAATGATTCTTGTTATATTGATATCTACCTTATTTCTTATGCCATAAGGTAATCGTAAACTTTATGACCAGCTTAAAAAGTAAAATTGATCAAAAATGGACGTTGTAGGTTAACGAAATAGGCCGACGATTTGTATTGACTCAAATTCGAAAAATTAATCGGTTGAGTCGTTCGGAAGTTATTACAAAAAAACTGAATTATGGGAGTACCATTTGGAGGCACATATCTTCGCAGGGGGGCGTCGTAGGAAAAAAAATTAGAGCATTCCTGACTCGTCTTTAAATACCTTATTCACACCTGAGAAAGAGTCACGTAGTGCCGGGACAACCTGTATATACCCAGACACAATGCAAATTTTATTATCGGCCATTTATATTTCTATTCCACACATTTCTATTATATTTTCCATTGACATATTTAGGATTTTTTCCAATTCCTCAACATTATTAAATGATGCCATGTAGTTAGTTTCAATTTTTCTAATCCTTTCAATATCAAGGGCCTATATGATTTTTCAATATTATGTTCGCATTAATGATCGTACTATCAATCGATTCTTTATGCATATCTTGTTCTATTCCTACGATTTAATTTTTTTGGTTCCTTGTCTTATGTGATAGTTCTTCAGCTGGTTTTCAATTGCATATCTGATTTTTGTGATATCATCTCTGTTGTTACACTTGGTTAATAATTCCGCCTAAATTTCAATTTCAGTGCTTCCCCACCTCGAATCGACCCAGATTTCTTGATAGCTTCTTCTGTAGTTTTACCAGAGAGCAAAGTCTATTTTTGCCTCTCCTGCCACTATTTTTTGATCCGGTTACAATTTATGAGGCAAATCTTTGACGACATATTCAAACTATTATTTCGAGCTCATTTCATATGGCACACTCTATATTCTATATTTTCATTTCGTAGCAAAACTCATTGCATTTCAAAATTTATTGAGTTTCGTCAGACCTAAATCTACCAGTTTCAGATTTATTCGCAATTTTGTGATTTTTCCCATATATTCACTATTTCCCTGGGGATATGGCGAAATGACTAACACTGAAATGTATGATATCGTAATATCCAATTTTTTCTCATTGAAAAATATGAAAATATTTGATGATGAAAAGTTTTGAGTGAACTGGATATTTATTTTTTATTATTTATTTTATATATATTATTATTTTTTATTTTGGGAAAAAGCGGAATATCTCAGAAACGGCAAATTTCAAGTACTTGAGAAGTCAAACAAACTTAGTCTCATTTCCACCATGCTTTCTAGATCTGTAGTAAAATATAGGGTGATCCATAAGAAAAACGATACGTTTGTTGCCTACCACTTCCCTGAGATGGGAAGGGATGTTTCAAAATAATTTCAGAATACAGCTCCAACTGACCACAATAATTCCAAGTTGAAAGAAATTCGACTTTACAGCTTGAGCGTAATAGAGAAGATCCGCGTCACCAGTGAAACACCCCGGATAATAATCAGAGATTTCATATCATATCATTTCGCATTTGTTATAACTTTCCAATCTTCATCCGACAAGTTAACACCTCCTCGATTAAAGTTCTGCTTGTATAGACATTCACACACTACTATGGAAAATTTTTATTTTGTTCTGCAGTTCATAAATTTCCGAAAGCACAATCCGATGGGTATGAAATATAATATTGGAAAAAAGCACGAAAATTCCGTTACAGAATGATCTCTCTCGGAAATTTTTTGATATACTCGAAAACTTCATTAAAATCGCAGTACAAATACTTCGAACCAACTCGAGTTTACGATAAAGTAGGATCGACAACTTTGATTGGAATTTTGCTAATTATGTTTGCGCATAATACCTACCTACTACTAAATATGGCAAAAAAACATTGGTAAACCACACCCGAAATTTCTGCTTTTTACGAATTCAAATACAGTATTAATATAGATTAGATATTAAGCTATATTAAGCACAAGAAAACAGGAAATTAATTTCAGGAAAACTGCTGGCGATAGGTGTAGAGAAGAATTAATCAGGAAACAATGGTGAATCGTTTTATATCAAGGCTATTTTTCGATATAAGCAGCAACTGCGCTCTAAAGCGCTGAAAATATTTCATATCGAAAGATCAGAACGCATTACCCAAGGAAACAAATTTTCAAAATAATGTCCCATACTCTGTAAATGTCTTACCTATTGTCAACCGTGTTATGTTTGTCAATAATGAAATTGTTTAATCTCCGGTTTTTTATTTTAATTTTCAAACTGGTTCCAAAACTTTGAGCTATATAATTCAACAACGTATTTCAAACAAATAAAATGTATCTAGTGGCTCATCTATATTTTTCTTGATGCTATCCAAACAAAATAATGATGGATTCAACCTTAGTGGATGTGACCTAATAAGACCGCAATTTCCATAATTCCTCAATGTTGAATGCAGAACAACTAAAAGTAGGAAATAAATTTCATTGTTGAATCTTTTATTTTACATATTCCTAAAATGGGATAAATCATCAGGTGTGATACCTGTTCTGAATTTAAATATTCTCTGGCATTTTCCTTTCGTTAATTTGTTCACCTTACATGTTCATGATAACTGAGTTCATGCTTAATCTCTTAAATGCAATTATCGAATTTTTGTTATATTCGAGTACAGGTATTCTGTTTCATTTTTGATTGTGTTTTAAATCGATTAAACATATTATAAATTAATTTTTTCTGCTCTTGCCTTTTTTTTCCATATTTTGATTTTCAGGCGCCTAAGAGAAGTGTCTCGTTGCTAAAAAATGTAGGGAAAGAAGAATATTCGGTTTGGTTGAAAAAAAATCCTTCAATATGAATATGTCAGCTTATTTTATTCCACATCTTTATCAACAATATCAGCCTGTACACGTTCCCTAATTTCTCGTCTCGAGTTTTGAATCTCCTGCATATATTCAAGCCCAATTATGATTTTTAGAATCATCAGAAGAATTTTCACAGTTCACAGAACTATTGTCCTGAGCTACTCTAACGTGGTATTATCAAAAAACTGTTAACTGTTTATTACCTTTTTCAGAAGAAGAGATATGATGGATTGAAATGAATATAACCTATCCTAAAGGTTACCATATTTCTTCTTCCTCAACCGCATCAATTCGCTAGGAGTCTTCATAAACAAGAAGATCGTACGATCTAACCAACCTGCGTTCACGGAAAGAATTCAAAACAACCCGATTAAAATATTACCAGTTTTATTTTTTCGTCCATTCTTATAAATACATACTTTGTTATTTTTCGCATTCAGTTGTTACTTGATTTGAAAGATATACCTATCTATCTATGAAAAAGTCGATTTCAGTAGTTATGAAACTCGCAATTTTCGTTTCTTTAATTTTTGTTTTCAGCTATGTGGATGCATATACCACACGGTTCAATCACGTTGATATTGATGCCATCTTGAGGAATGAGAGATTGTTAAATGTATATCTGAAATGCGTATTGGACGGAAAAGGGTGTACAGCAGAAGGCAGTGAATTAAAGAGTGAGTTGATAAAAAACTCCAAATTGCCAATGATTAAATGATTTTTACTACATTATTTTTTGAAGTGAATAATAAACATTATTACTGCATTGTTATTATCTGCTTAATATTCATCATCAATATGTTCATAACATTCATTATGTCATAGACGAAGTGCTTTTTATACTCTTCATCTTCGTAATAGTGTACCTTCTATCAGAATCACAATAGGAATTTTTAGGAGTTGTTTCTAATGAAATTTTTTCTTAGGTTTATTTTAGGGAGAAAGGGGAATATAGCTCCATAAACGCTTTATTTTGGAAATACCCGGCGTTTGAAATCACAAAAAAAAACATCACACAACACTTCTGAAGATGTTCTAATCAAATTTGGTATACAGCATCATCCTCCGAAAAAATTCTCTGAAATTTCATTGTATTAACCGAAAATTTTGTTCAGAATAAACTAGGCCAGGGGCTAAGCAGCAGACCCTTATCATCCTATCTAAGGTGTGGAAGATTACAGTCCTACCAGTAGGTACCTCACTTTTCTATGAATTTGTGAAGCTGTAAAAAATTATAATTTTTTTTTCATTTCAACGTCCAGTATCTTTAAAACAAAGCTTATTTTCTGAAATATCCTCATTTTTTTTCCACAAAATGTAACACATCTCTATTGATTCGACTTTCAGCAATGTAGGTATCAATAGTTGGCCATTTTTTAACTTTCTACGTTCATTGAACAATATTCTATTATTGTGATTGTTATTTATACGTGAAATTTGTTATTTTGGGCTGCATTAATCCACACTGAGTTTAAGTTCGAAATTCTTATTTTTCATTGAACTTGTATATGCAGCCAAGTAACAATAATTATATCAAGTAACAAATAAGAAGTTGGCCATCTTTCAACTTTCTACGTTAATCTAACAAAATTTTATTATTTTCATTCGTTACGTGATATTTGTTATTTTCGGCTGCATAAATCCACAGTTATGAAATTTCGAATATTTCTCTCCAAAAATTAAGAATGAATTTTTTCATTTAGTTAATGAATTTCGATACCCAGTCCGTAGAATCTAGAGAGGAATCAAGCCGATGCTGAAATGATATACATTTGCGTAAAATGTTTTCTAAATTTTCATTTGAATAAGATTAGTATGGGAACATTCTGTGAAACAAAAACTTGTCTTCATTTTCAAACTGTTATAGCTCTTCAATCGAAAAATGTCGAATTAAAGAAGATTATATTTCCTGCACCTCTTTTTTGACCATCTTTTTGTTGATGTACCTACTGCTTGAAAAATTCAATATACAGAGTGTTCCTAAATTGTAGGTACAAACGAAGAGGAGAGATTCCTTGAGCAATTTTAAGAAAAAATGATGAAAAGCACTGCCGTGAAGTCAGGAGCTTTTGAGCGCTCGTTCATCCACCTTGTAGGTAGATCCCCATTTTCCAGTTTTAAAAACAAATTCAAAAAAT
This sequence comes from Aphidecta obliterata, assembly GCA_963966015.1. Taxonomy (NCBI): domain Eukaryota; kingdom Metazoa; phylum Arthropoda; class Insecta; order Coleoptera; family Coccinellidae; genus Aphidecta; species Aphidecta obliterata. Next base: position 25,790,281 of record OZ014427.1, on the reverse strand, counting down.
TTTCAAACTATGGCGAAACTCCAGACTTCATGTCGGTGGTTTAGGCGATTTTTTTTCGATAATTTGCTAGAATTTTTTATGGTATCTATGATCTTGGAAATGCATTATTCTTCATCTATGTGCAAAATTTCATTCCAATCCAATGAGTAATTTCGAAATCACCAGGAAAAAAATATTTTGAACGGCCAATTTTTATCATTGATGAACGCGACCGCGAAATTCGCGATACAAACCTACCCTGAAAATTTCGAGTCCGTATGCCTGTCCGTTCAAAAGTTATAATTTTCTATGGTTTCTATGGTTCTGGTCATGCGATCTGGAAAAAATGTAGCTTGAATAAATCATTCTCCGTTAAAATAAAAAAATTTCGTCACGATGAAATCCGTAGTTTTGAAATGATCAAGAAAACTAAATTTCAAACGACCATATTTACGGAACCCCTAGTCGTATTTTGCTCCTTGATTAACGTGACCGCGACATTCGAGATTCACACCTATCCTGAAAATTTCAAGTCCCTAGGCCTTTCCATTACAAAGTTATAATTTTCTATGGTTTCTATGGTTATGGTCATGCGATTTGGACATCTCCATGTAGCTTGAACACGTCATTTTCCATCTAGGTGCAAAATTTTACCTAGATCGAATCTGTAGTTTCAAAGTAATCAGCAAAACAAAATTTCGAGTGGCCATATTTACGGAACTCCTTGTCGAATTTTGCGCAATAAGAAACACAACCGCGACATTTGAGATTCGAACCTACCCTGAAAATTTCAAATTTTTAAGTCTTTCCGTTCGAGAGTTATTGTGTATACGGCCGGCCGGACGGACGGATTCGTCATCAGTGAGTCAAACCTAGTCGATTGAGACCATTTTCGGCTCAAAATTTGAAAAATACAGACATCGTGACGAAATGATATAGCCCTCGTGTAAGTTGTACGAGCGTTCAAAAAGTCCCATAAAGATGGGTTCGCAAACGTTTCGTTTCCGAGATACAGGGTGTTAGAGTTTTTTTCTCATAGTATCTACACTTCACAAGATATTCAACTGAAATTTGGCATAGATATTACAATTGAGAGTTTACACCATGTGACCATGTGATTTCGGTAACAAATCTACAGGGTGAGTTTTTATGACAATTCGGATTTTTTTGAGGATTTCGAGAAAATGATTCAAAATTTTTTTCTCGAAATAGGTATCAGATACGACGAAACTAAAGAAGATCATAAAGTTAAGTATAACAACGAAGCTGCTTCCTACCTTTTTTCAAATTAACAGTGGCTCACCAAAAAAATGTTCTGGAGGAAAACAGGGGACAGTGTTTCAGAAAAAATATCACCCTGCAGGTTTGCTATCGGAATTGGCATGTCACATGTTGTAAACTCTCAATTGTAATATCTTTGCCAAATTTCAGTTTAATGTCTTGTGAAGTATAGATACTAGGAGAAAAGATTACGAAAAGCACTGCCGTGAAGTCAGGAGCTTTTGAGCGCTCGCACATCCACCTTGTTGGTAGATTCGCATTTTCCAGTTTTAGAAATCAATTGAAGGAATTTTCGACAGCTCTCAAAATAATTCTGAAACTTAGGCGAAACTCCAGACTTCATGTCAGTACTTCAGCTGACCAATTTTTTTTCGATAATTCGCAAGAATTCTCTACGGTATCTATGGTCTTGGTAATGCGATCTGGACATCTGGAATTTCGCACGTAGTTTGAATACATTATTCCTCAGCTAGGTGCAAAATTTCATTCCAATCCAATCAGTAGTTTCGAAACTACAGGGTGAGTTTTTATGACAATTCGGATTTTTTTGAGGATTTCGAGAAAATGATTCAAAATTTTTTTCTCGAAATAGGTATCAGATACGACGAAACTAAAGGAGATCATAAAGTTAAGTATAACAACAAAGCTGCTTCCTACCTTTTTTCAAATTAACAGTGGCTCACCAAAAAAATGTTCTGGAGGAAAACAGGGGACAGTGTTTCAGAAAAAATATCACCCTGCAGGTTTGCTATCGGAATTGGCATGTCACATGTTGTAAACTCTCAATTGTAATATCTTTGCCAAATTTCAGTTTAATGTCTTGTGAAGTATAGATACTAGGAGAAAAGATTACGAAAAGCACTGCCGTGAAGTCAGGATCTTTTGAGCGCTCGCACATCCACCTTGTTGGTAGATTCGCATTTTCCAGTTTTAAAAATCAATTGAAGGAATTTTCGACAGCTCTCAAAAAAATTCTGAAACTTAGGCGAAACTCCAGACTTCATGTCAGTGCTTCAGCTGACCAATTTTTTTTCGATAATTCGCAAGAATTCTCTACGGTATCTATGGTCTTGGTAATGCAATCTGGACATCTGGAATTTCGCACGTAGTTTGAATCCATTATTCCTCAGCTAGGTGCAAAATTTCATTCCAATCCAATCAGTAGTTTCGAAGCTATCAGAAAAAAAATATTTTGAACGGCCATATTTACGGAACCCCCAGTCTAATTTTGCACATTGATGAACGTGACCGCCACATTCGCGATCCAAACCTACCCTGAAAACTTCTCGTTCCTAGGTCTTTTAGTTCAAAAGTTACAATTTTCTATGGTTTCTATGTTTCTGGTCATGCGATCTGGACAAAATATTGCTTTAATATATCATTCTCGATTAAAATACAAAATTTTATCTCGATCGAATCTGTAGTTTCGAAATTATCGAGAAAACAAAATTTCAAGCGACCGTATTTACGGAACCTCTAGTATAATTCTGCTCATTGATAAACGTGAACGCGACATTTCAGATCCACACCTATCCTGAAAATTTCAAGTCCCTAGGCCTTTCCGTTCGAAAGTTATGATTTTCTATGGTTTCTATGGTTCTGGTCATGCGATCTGGAGATACTTAGCTTGAATATATCATTCTACATTAGTATACGAAATTTCGTCACGATCGAATCTGTAGTCTTGAAATGATCACGAAAACTAAATTTCAAATGACTATATTTACGGAACCCCTACTATAATTTTGCTCATAGATAAACGTCATCACGACATTCGAGATCCACACCTATCCTGGAAATTCCCTAGGCATTTCCGTTCAAAAGTTACAATTTTCTATGGATTTTATGGTTCTGGTTATGCGATCTGGACAAAATTCAGCATGTAGCTTGAACACCTTCATTCTCCATTTGAGTTCAGAATTTCATCTCGATCAAATGTGTAGTTTTCAAGTAATCAGGAGAACAAAACTTTGAACGGCCATATTTACGGAACCCCTGGTGGAATTCTGCCCGTTCACGAACTCAACCGAGGCATTTGAGATCTGAACCTACACTGAAAATTTCAAGTCTCTGGGTTGTTTTGTTCGAGAGTTATCGTGCTTATGGCCGGATGGACAGACGGACAGACTCGAATTTTCCGACGGATTCGTCATCAGTGAGTCGAACATAGTCGATTGAGACCATTTTCGGCTCAAAATTCGAAAAATACAGACATCGTGACGAAATGATATAGCCCTCGTGTAAGTAGTAAGAGCGCTCAAAAAACTTGAAAAAAATTCAAACTTTAACTCCCTGTATTTCGAAAACGAAACGTTTGCGATCCCATGTTTATAAAACTTTTTCCTCAAAATTACCGAAGGAATCTCCCCTCTTCGTTTGTAGCTCCAATTTAGGAACTCCCTGTATAAATATGGTATAAGAATGAGGATATCGACAATGGTGTAGATAATTTGCAATTTGGAATTTTCAAGAATGAAATTAAAAATAAATACACAAGTAAACCTAATGAATAGGAATCAGTTAGGAAATATTCGTAAGGTCAATTCAAATAGCGCCAAGAAAACATAATTCATATCATATCATATCATACTCCACTCAATTTCTTCGGTAATGGACAATTTCACATTGTATTGTTTTCTCAGCTTTGATGTTTCTGCCATAATTATTCCAGACTTTCATACGATGACTCAAACGAATAACGTCATCAAAGTTGAATGATGCATTCATTCATCATTCTCTAATATTCTATTTCGAGTAACATTAAATATGTATTTGCATAAGCAACCTTAAGGAGAAGTTTTCATTATTCAAATGTTAATTTCCTCCATTTATTTTGAGGTTTGTTCAGGGTCAGTTTGAATATATATTATTATTCTGGTTTTTATTTTCACCATAAATCAGAGACGTTACTGTGCGCCTCATTCGGTAATGTTAAAATATAATTGATTTGAAGCCAATATAATTGAATTGGCTTCATGAGCACATATATTATTCTCACAGTTGATCCTTTTCCATATAATTCTTCTGATTGAAATCCAAAACTTGAAGACTTGATGAAATCTGAATATTTTTGTAGTGGTCGCCAAATATGCTCTGCGCAACCTGTCTAAATCTCTTTCCTTGTGTATCCCACACATGTTCAATAGGGTTGAGATCCGGACTTCTTGGGGGCCAGTCCAATACTCGAAGGTCCGCTCCGTTCAAATATTGCCTGGTTATTCGATCGGTCGAGCATTGTCGTCCATAAGCAGAAAATTTTCCCCTATGAGGGTCATATAAGGTACCACATGTTCTACTAAGCACTCTCTCATGTATTTATCAGCGTTAATACCTCCCTGAAGTGTAACGAGGTCTGTTCGGGCTTCCAGAGAAATACCGCCCCACACCATAACCCCTTGTAGCAAATAAAGGATTATTTCCTTCAAACCTGTGTATTTTCTTCAAGAAAAGTGATATCGGTATGAATTAAGGAGAAAATTGTTCAGAAAAAAAATTACGAAAAGCACTGCCGTGAAGGCAGGAGCTTTTGAGGACTCGTACATGCACCTTGTAGGTAGATTCGCATTTTCCAGTTTTGGAAACCAATTGAGGAAATATTTGACAGATGTTGAACAAGTTTTCAAACTGAGGCGATAATCCAGACTTCAAGTCAGTGCTTTAGGTGACCAATTTTTTTTTCGATAATTCGCTAAAATTTTTTACGGTATCTATGGTCTTGGTGATGCGATCTGGACAAAATTTCGCAAGTAGTTTAAATACGTTATTCCTCAGCTAGGTGCAAAATTTCATTCCAATCAAATCGGTAGTTTCGAACATATCAGGAACAGAATATTTTGAACGGCCATATTTACGGAACCCCTAGTCTAATTTTGCTCATTGATGGGCGTGACCGTGAAATTCGCGATCCCAACACACCCTGAAAATTTCAAGTTCCTAGGCCTCTTTCTTCGGAAGTTATAATTTTCTATGGTTTCTATGGTTCTGGTCATGCGATCTGGACAAAATGTTGCTTTAATATGTCATTCTTGTTTAAAATACGAAATTTCATCTCTATCGAATCCGTAGTTTCGAAATTATCGAGAAAACAAAATTTCAAACGACCGTATTTACGGAACCCCTAGTATAATTCTGCTCATTGATGAACGTGAACGCCACATTTCAGATCTACACCTATCCTGAAAATTTCAAGTCCCTAGGCCTTTCCGTTCGAAATTTATGATTTTCTATGGTTTCTATGGTTCTGGTCATGCGATCTAGAAAAATGTGAAATGTGTGAATGTTGAATATATCATTCTCCATGAGTATACGAAATTTCGTCACGATCGAAGCTGTAGTTTGGAAATTATCAAGAAAACTAAATTTCAAACGACCATATTTATGGAACCCCTAGTATAATTTTGCTCATAGATGAAAGTGATCACGACAATCGAGATCCACACTTATCCTGAAAATTTCCTTAGGCCTTTCGTTCAAAAGTTACAATTTTCTATGGTTTATATGGTTCTTGTGATGCGAGCTGAACAAAATTTTGCAGGTAGCTTGAACACCTCATTTTCCATTAGAGTGCAAAATTTCATCTCGATCGAATCTGTAGTTTCAAAGTAATCAGGAAAACAAAATTTCGAGCGAAAATTTCGAGAGGACTTGAAAATGTCGTACTCAGAAATATCATTAAGTTTCTGAAATTTGTGACAGGATGGTCAGAAGTTGAGCGTATCTCAACGTTTCCATTTATCCTGTTCGTGAAATCTATAACAGGACATGATGGAGATGAAAGCATCAGCAACTTTTCGAAGAATTATCAAAATTGCGGTTCAGTGCATTTGAGGCACTATTGTATATGTGTTTTATGGTTCTTATTTTTGTTGCTATTAGTTAGTTCATTACCTGGGAATGACTTGTCATGTGTTCAACTCAAATAAACGAATGTACATGCGTAAAAAATTTAGAAAAGCACTGCCGTGAAGTCAGGAGATTTTGAGCGCTCGTTCATCCACCTTGTAGGTACATTCGCATTCTCCAGTTCTATAAACCAATTGGAAAGATTTTGACAGCTGTCAAATCCTGAAAATTTCAAGTCCCTAGGCCTTTTCATTAAAAAGTTATAATTTTCTATGGTTTCTATGGTTCTGGTCATGCGAGCTGGACAAAATTGCATGTAGCTTGAACAAGTCATTCTCCATCTGAGTGCAAAATTTCACCTCGATCGAATCGTAGCTTCGAAGTAATCAGGAAAACAAAATTCTAGTGGCCATATTCACGGAACCCCTGGGCGAATTTTGCCGAATAACGAACTTAACCGCGGCATTCGAGATTCAAACCTACCCTGAAAATTTCAAGTTTCTAGGACATTCCGTTCGAAAGTTATCGTGTATTCGGCCGGACGGACAGACTCGAATTTTTTGACGGATTCGTCATCAGTGAGTCGAACATAGTCGTTTGAGATCATTTTCGGCTCAAAATTCGAAAAATACAAACATCGTGACGAAATGATATAGCCCTCGTGTAAGTAGTACGAGCGCTCAAAAAGTAGCTCAAGTGAAGCCATTTACTCCTTCTCAGAATGGAAATAAGAAGTGACCAATAATTTTTATTTTCAGAATTGTTACCTGATGCCATCAAAACTGGTTGTTCGAAGTGTAACGATCAACAAAAAAAAGGAGCCGTCAAAGTGTTCAGATTTCTGAAGCAAGAGAAACCAACAGTATGGGAGAAGTTGAAGGAAAAATACGACCCGAAAAAAATCTACACAGCGCAATGGGAATCATTTACAAAAGCGTAGTTGTTGTGTGAAATATTATATAATTATTTTATAGGCGAAAGCATTCTGTGAACAAAAATATGAACATTTAAAGTGGAATCTAAAAAGATGCAACATAGAAAATGCAGGAACAATTATTCTTTGAATTAATTATATCCATATGTGCATTTCTTGTTATCCTCGTGAACACAAGTATCTTACATAAATTGTAAAAAATGTATACCTACACTGATATTTTATTATTTTACAAGTTAGTGCGTTCACATCTAAGGTTTTTTTCTAGAATATCAGACACTGATATGCAGATAAAATATGTAAATAAATCTCTTTATGCTTTTCGACTTCAGTTCCTTTTTCCCTTCAAACTATAAACAATACTCACATTTGGCTCTTGACACTTCCAAATTTAAATTTTTCCTTTCTGCATATGTCTGACATAAATATCATGCAATAAATCTGATATGTAAACGCACCATCATAACTTGAATGATGTATCAATCAATTTTTGTTCTATACAATCTGTGTTAATTGGTTTCAGAAAAAATGTGACCTCATCCAATATATTCAGAACATTAAGCCTTTCCAAGTATTTACCATAAAATTTTTGACTGGATATTGAGTTTTGATTGCAATCCCCAAAATAATTTTGCATTGGTTCATGTCAATGGAATAAACTGATTTCAATTTTCAATAAGTATTTTTTTTTATTGATGCCCCATTTCACCTCTTTCAAGAACGCCTCAGCGTGTTCAAATCGAACTTTCAAACTTTTTGAGCGCTCGTACTACTTACACGAGGGCTATATCATTTCATCACGATGTCTGTATTTTTCGAATTTTGAGCCGAAAATGGTCTCAATCGACTATGTTCGACTCACTGATGACGAATCCGTCGGAAAATTCGAGTCTGTCCGGCCGGCCGTAAGCACGATAACACTCGAACGGAACAACCTAGAGACTTGAAATAGAAGATAGGTGTGGATCTCGAATATCGCTATCACTTTCATCAATGAGCAAAATTACACTAGGGGTTCCGTAAATATGGTCGTTTGAAATTCAGTTTTCTTGATAATTTCAAAACAACGGATTCAATCGTGTTTAAATTTTGTATTTCAATCGAGATATATTCAAGCTACATTTCGTCCAGATCACTTGACCTGAACTATAGAAACCATAGAAAATTATAACTTTCGAACGGATAGGCCTATGGACTTGAAATTTTCAGGGTAGGTTTGGATCGCGAATGTCGCGGTAACGTTCATCAATGAGCAAAATTAGACTAGAGGTTCCGTAAATATGACCGTTCAAATTGTTTTTTTCCTGATAATTGCACATAGATGAAGAATAATGTATTCAAACTACTTGCAGATTGCATTACCAAGACCATAGATCCGTAGAAAATTCTAGCGAATTATAAAAAAGAATGGTCACATCGTCGCCTTCAGGAGAAAATTTCGTAACTCCATTTGACAAAATTTTATAGGGGAAACAAAAAACACCTTCTAAGTCAGATTTTTGAGCGCTCGTACTACTTACACGAGGGCTATATCATTTCGTCGATGTCTGTATTTTGAGCCGAAAATGGTCTCAATCGACTATGTCCGACTCACTGATGACGAATCCGTCGGAAAATCCGAGTCTGTCCGTCCGTCCGGCCGGCCGCAAGCACGATAACTCTCGAACGGAACAACCTAGAGACTTGAAATTTTCAGTGTGAGTTCCGTTCCCGAATGCCTCGGTTAAGTTCGTTAATGGGCCAAATTCCACTAGGGGTTCCGTAAATATGGCCGTTCAAAGTTTTGTTCCCCTGATTACTTGAAACTAGAGATTCGATCAAGATGAAATTTGGCACTCAAATGGAGAATGAGGTGTTCAAGCTACAAGTGAAATTTTGTCCAGATCACATGACCAGAACCATAGAAACCATAGAAAATTGTAACTTTCGAACGGAAAGGCCTAGGAACTTGAAATTTTCAGGAAAGGTGTGGATCTCGAATGTTGTGATCACGTTCATCTATGAGTAAAATTATACTAGGGGTTCCGTAAATATGGTCGTTTGAAGTTTAGTTTTTTAGAACTGTAAACCAAAATGGAAAGTATTAGGACCTGATATTCCGACCTACATGCCCAGAAGTAATGGCCTACCGGACGTATTAGATATCGTCATAATGAAAAATATTACCCAAGATTTCACACTTGATACAATAGAAGAGGGCACATCAGAGTCATCAGACCACAACCCAATAGAACTCAGACTGGGACGCGGACCAATAACAGAAGAACTTCAAACGAAAGACTTCACAGACTGGCGAAAGTACAGTAAAATACTTGAGAAAATTACTGAAATTCCACAGATAAGAACTCCTGAAGATCTAGAAGATGAGGTTGAAAAAATTCCTCCTCTATACGGAGCAAATGGGATGGCCTACTCAAAGTTCGAGAAAGCCGTAGCACTGGTCGACGTAATAGAACGAGAAGCCAGAATCAACTACAGAGAAGACGATGACAATGAAGACTTAGAAGAAGAAGTCGAAGGATATCAACAACTGATGTAGGAACCGGAGGGCGATGCCATCCCAAACCCAACAACACCAACGGAAATTAGAGAAATCGTCAAGCTCCAGGGAAAGACGAAGAAACAAACTTTATGTTACGGAAATTGCCCAGAAAAGGAATAGCATCACTAACCAATGTAGTAAGCACAATAGACCTTGAGGTCGCAGTGAAACTTAACCCCCTTCATAACTATAACTATAACCAATGTAGTAAACGCAAAGATGGAGTAATAAATTTCTCAATAGGGGTGGATGATTATTATTTTACCACATCTGGTGATTTCGCTGTGATTTCGGGACTACCTACAAATGGAATGTGCTGGGTGGGTGGTGGTTGTAATATCTCTAATAGTAATAGTTAATAGTTTGTAGTTTTCATCTCATTCCGACTGTTGCATTTGGATAGGAAAGTTTATGCGAAGTGTTTGTTTTATATTCAAAGTTTCAAAGTGTTTGTACAATATCGTGGTTATATATTCAAAGTTTCGAAATGTTTGTAGAATATTGTGCTGTTATATTCAAAGTTTCAACCGTTATTTGTTCTGTGCGTTGTACTGCAGAAACAAAGAAGTGAGTGATCATTGATCTTATCATTGGAATTCGATGATTTTCTGAAAACGGAAGAAAACATGAAAAAATCAGTAAGTTGTGAATTTTATTTATTGAGTTTTCCCAAAAAAATCTTCAGTATTGGTATTCCAGAATTAGTAACATAAAACTCTTGGCATTTAGGTATATTTGTAGTTTCTTCCACAAGACTAACCAATTTCAAAATATAAAAAATTTGCTATTTCAGTTCTATCAATTTGGTTATATTGAAAGAAATAAATGAATTTACTATATTAGAGTTTTGTTCTCAATAATGAATCTGTATTTTCTTTTTGTACATGTCTTATTTTTGCGCGCTTGTTTTTAGGTTAAACGACTCTCCAAGGTGGGTGGTGATAGCCCTTATGAATTTTGCAGAAGGGCGATGGCTACACTTTTGACAAATGAATTGGCCAGTGAATATAGCTGGGTTGTCCTAATAAAAAAGCAAGTTTTTTCGAAAACCAATACAGCAGATAGTAAATAGTATTGTGTGAGAGTTTATAATGTTGTGGCAAGTTGGGTAGTAGAGGTTAATCTTAAGTAATTCAATATGAAAATTGAAGTGGATTACCCTAATCCTTTCGATGCGAGAGAGTGTATTGCCATAAGGGTTATAAAACTTCTTATATTGACTGAAGAATTCTTATAATGCAGCAATTACGATTTATCAGAATTCACAATTTCATATATTTTCTGTTCTTATAGTGGTTCCAGAAGTTGGATATTGTTTGACGTCTTTTCTCTATTTGATACATGATTAGAACCGTTTTCTGCAAGTTTTTGTGTGGTATCGTATAATTTTTTGGATTTGATGCGAAAGACACTGATTGCAGATGTAGCTAATGTCTCTTTCATATTGGTCACATTCAACCAAAATAAACATAACAAGAATTTAAACATTGGCATATTTTTCTTTCAGGATCTGCTCAATTGAATCACAAAACCAAAGACTCTTTCATAAAAGAGGTGGAAGAAGGTAGAAAAAAAGTATTAAGGAGAGCCAAAGAACGACTTGTGGCAGAGGAGAAGAGGTCGACTCAAAATAAATAGATTTGTGATATAGATCATTAACATTGAGATTTTTTTTTAACAAAAGAGTTATGTTTTTTATTATATAGGTTATGTTAGGTTAGGCTGTTTTTAAATGTTTTGAGATTATATTTTCATTTTTCTATATTTTCACATTTTTTTTAGTTATTTCGCATTTTTTTTTCATTGAAATATTTTAAAACATTTGGTTGTTTGACCTACTATTTCATTTCAAAGCAGCAAATCTAAGAGGTTGAGAATGAATAGTCAGGGGTCGAGAAAAGTTTTTATGTACAAAACATGTGAAAGTAAAATGTTGAAATGAAAATTTCACAATTACAACTTGAACGTCCACAGTACCAATATAGGATGTTCTGTCAAATGTCCATAGTGATGTCTAGTTATAGTCCTAAGTGAATATCTAATGGATGTCCTTGGTGGACGTCCTTCGGACATCCACATCATAGTCATGGTCCTAAAGGGATATATAGTGGATGTCCGCGGTGAACGTCCCTCGGACGTCTATAGTGATGTCTAGTTATAGTCCTATAGGGATATCTAGCGGATGTTTGCGGTGGACATCCGAATACAGTTCAAAGTTGGGACATTAGTGCGTCCCTCGGACGTCCATAGGACGTCCACTGTACCAGAAAAGGACGTCCTATGAAAGGACGTCCTATGAATGTCCATAATGTCCAAAGTGGACGTCCTATGAATGTCCATAGGACCACTTTGTGCTATTAGGGAAGAAGAATCGAAAGGTTAATAGGTAATAAATGCCCGGAATCTAAAACAGCAGGTATGATTTAGTTAGAGTAGGTCTTGCTTCACACGAAGTCTCACACTGGTCTATCTATCGCAGATAATTCGTTCTTGAGGATTCCTCCTGACTAAAAAAAAAATGGTAAAATTATAGCACATAATTCTGGACGGAAGTACATAGAAAATATCGTCACAAAGTGTTACAAAATGGTGACAATAAGCAAAACAATGAGCTTGTTGAAATTCGTCGCCAGAAAGGTCAAACATCCAGGTACTGAAAATGCACAATGCTGCTTGGCTTCATACTCACCGCTCTGTTCCTGAAATACTGATCATTTCGATTTGACATAAGGTGACACAGTGTCTAGACTATTTAAGATAATCAAACGAACCTTTGAACCAACGCAGCCTTCAGTGTGACGAATAATTTCATTTATAAAATCGACACTTCAAGAGATTAAATCACAGAATTATTTGAAAAACTAGTATATCAAATTAGTTAACACTAGTTAGGAAAACTCAATATTCTATATTTTCCACTTGAAATATCAGATCAAAGTTCTTATTGTTCGAAATCATTATCTATTTTGCACAAGTTCTTCGTAATGCCACTGTAAATAATTCGCTCCTCATGCATATGTATGAAGAATAATCTGAGCCATTTCGAAAATATCCGGCATCCGAACCAAACTTCCATGGAAAATTTTGTTCAAACCGGTCCACAATTCATCAAACCCTATCGCTGTAATGAAGGCTTCTTTATGCGAATTCCCGGTAGCGCTTCATAACAAACGCCAATTCATTGGCCCAGAGAAAAAAATTCGGGCGTCATTTATTTCCGAGAATTCATTGACGAACATAGTAATTATATTTTGGGAATTTTTCGTTGATTTAAATAGTTCCCATTTCGATATTTTTGACTAGTTGTGCAGAAACCAAATCTGATAATATAGAAAAAATCCAACATAACACTCCGAAAATTTCACACAAATGTTTATCATTTTTAACTCAATTAGTCTCTTCTCCCCGGTTTCATCAAGAACCTTCATAATTATATTTATGTCCCAGGGAGAATTGAACCTGGCTCATTCAGTTAATAGAAAATAATTCTAGATCGCTAATCCAATTGACCGATCGAGCTGGCAGGATACAGACTATTTATGTCATTTCCAAACTAATATTCAAAATTCCATAATACAAGAACTGAAAAAAATTGGAGCTGAAAGCCATTAGATTTGGTAACATCCTTCCGATACACATTTTGAATTTTATCATCCTTCATTGAATAAATCTTTATCTAGGAATTCTCTGATCCCTTGATTTTCACCCTTTGAAATTGATAGATCGGATTCTCAAGCTAGGAGAATAAATGATGAAAGCATCGGAATTTGTATCGAAAGGCTTTATATTATGATGGATGAATTGATTCTTAGGTTCTACATAACCCAGAACGCAACTGTGGAAATTTCGGAGGGATAAGGACTGCTCTTCTCCGAATGATTGAGAAGGTGTTTTTTCAGGAATAATACTTCAAAATTATTGGCGGTTGAAGAATACTTGATATTCCATCGAAAGAACATTGAACAGCCATAAAATATAACCAAAGCATTGAGAATAACCTTCTTTGTGGTAAAAATTTAATGTCTTCGTTTCACTTGAAGAGGCGGAAGGTATAAAATTATTTCATTTATTTATTAATGTGTCAACATAGAAGGTTATTGTGAATGCTTTCGTTTAATTTTTATAGCTCTTTGATTTTTCCGGGACAAAAATATTTTGGATTCCTGGGAACTTCAGAACTGTAACGAAAACTTATCACACGTTTTGTAGGTGACTTTACCGAATAAAGAAAGATCTGGAATCTGTCCGTACTTTGATTCGATTGTCCATAAGGCGTTAATTTTTTTTCAAGAAGTAGGTACGAACCTATTTTGGAGAATGGAATGATGTAGAAGTAATAAAACAGATTTGCAGAATTTTTCATCCTTAATTTCAAGATAAGGTCATAATCCTTCTTCTTTTTCAGGTACCTATCCGTTTCAGATGTTGGCAATCATATTGGCTATCATAACTTTATTGGTCGCATCTCGAAATAGTTCCGCTTAGCTTTTCCTGAACCAGGTTCTCAGGTTTCGCAACCATTTGATTCTAGATTATAATCCATTCACATGAATATCTTCATATACTTGGAAGTATTTTTCGCTATGTCGAACTTTTTGTATTCTGTATTATTTTAACTGAGCGAAGAATAAAATACCTACCTAATTTTTTCCACGAGAGAAAAATGAAATGCGATGATTTTGAATATTTCTGTGCTCTGAATTCCCGAAATTCATTCGAAAAATTGATCCGCAAGTTCATGGTTATCTGTATAATGTATCCCATTATAGTGGAGGGATCTCTCTCACATCACATTTGAAATCAGTTTTTTTCCCCTGAAGACAACCAAATGAAACCAGTTTTGTTTTCGTCGGAAATGTTGGTTGATAAACATAGATATTATATAATAGAGAATTAACTGAATAATATGTTGATGATTGTATATACTTCATAATGGTTCAAGAATCATTGACGGAGGAAATTTTACATATTCAAATATAAAAAATCTAATCTTCATTACAATGGCCTCTCCCATAAATATAATCACACTGACCGTTATTAATTTTGTTAATTATAGCTTTCCTTACATATGCTTCTACTTGCGAGTCTTAGCAGTAGCGTACCCATAGGGGGAGGATAAGGGAGATATACCCCCCATCACGGAAGCTCCATTACAATACATTCTCACAAAAACAAATCGACAATAAGAAAAGAAGGAGATCTCCCAATGGAATCTCCCCGATTCATTAACCGGCACTCCAACATGTCTGCTAGCATTTTGAGTACTTGTTATGGATCTTAGAGTGAATAAATCATCTATTGTTGGCATTTTTCATTGATTACTACTGGGTTAAAATTTTCACTGGCAAAGACAAGTTTTGAGAGACAAAGTTTAAATAGAAAGCATACCAAAATTTTTCAATTTAAATGTATTCATTGATAACTTTTTTATGATCCACCCTCTTCCCTCAAGGCTAATTTCTGGGTACGCCGCCGAGTGAGCAGCTACATTTTTGTGATGTCACCTGGAAAGATCAAGGAAGAAACATTGCTATGCATCATTTATTTACTGCAAATACGTATCAGATCCATGATTTGTGACAAATATGCAATCTATCAAAACTACTTCAATGCGTCATATTGGCGATTTGTCAGTTATAGGTAACATAATATACCGGGTGATTTTTAAGGTGAGGCTTTTTTTGTTGATATGTGCCAGAACTTACAACATAAATCATTTCGCCGGAAGTTGGTCATATAAAATATTCAATTTGAAAAAAGTTCAAAATATTTGGGGCATAAAGATCTTGAGACCACTCTGGATCGTGTTATCTCTCCGTACAAAGATCTGCCATGAATCACGGCCACATATGTATTCAAGCAAATGAATAAATGGCCGAATTTATCGCAAATTCTATCTTCTCTTTCGACTTTCATTAGGAGATTTTTCCTGAACTGTATAATTCTTGGGCTTCAAACTGAGGAGAGGAAAAATAACTGATTGAAAAGGTCCTATAAAAAAATTAGGAAGTTCACAAACTCACCGATAAAATTGAACTAAATGATAAAATTGAACCAAATTGTTCGAAATGGTCACCATTCGTTTGATGTGCGGAAAGTCTTGCCCGGCGTAATAACGAATTATAACAGCAGTTATCCCATCAGTTTGCCGACAAATAATGTCACAAGCATTTTTAAAGCGGTGTTTCAGTTCTTCAACACTATTCACCTCACCGTTACTTTACACTAATGTTTTCAAATGACCCCAAAAAAAGAAATCACAGGGGTTGAGATCCAGGGAGCGTGCATTTTCACTAACTTTGCAAAATCATACCCTCTATACCTGTAAACTGACCATTCAATAAACACATTTACATCCCAATACGTACCTTAGACAGGTCCGTGTCGGAAAATTCTCAGATTCGCGGGTAACTTCGATTTCGAAATAGTCGGCCCTGGTGAATATTTTATAGGAAGAATTTTCGAAATTTTTACTAATTTTGATGAGTTCTGGCACCTGTAGAAAGGAGCCTCACCTTTAAAAACACCATGTATAAAACTTCTCTCCATATTTGTGATGTTTTATGTTTTAATGTGAGATCATGAAGGGAGCATGACTATTTAGCTTTTATCCATCGATGATGCATCAATGTTTCGGTGATCAGTTAACCGTTTTTTTTAACCGCTCGTACTACTTACACGAGGGCTATATCATTTCGTCACGATGTCTGTATTTTTCGGATTTTAAGCCGAAAACGGTCTCAATCGACCATGTTTGACTCACTGATGACGAATCCGTCGGAAAATTCGAGTCTGTCCGTCCGTCCAGCCGTCCGTCCGTCCGTATACACGATAACTCTCGAACGAAAGGTCCTAGAAACTTGAAATTTTCATTGTAGGTTTGAATCTCGAATGCCGCGGTTGAGTTCGTTATTGGGCAAAATTCGCCGAGGGGTTCCGTAAATATGGCCGCTCGAAATTTTGTTTTTCTTATTACTTCGAAACTACTGATTCGATCAAGGTTAAATTTTGCACTCAGATGGAGAATTGCATGCTTAAACTACATGCAGAATTTTGTCCAGCTAGCATGACCAGAACCATAGAAACCATAGAAAATTATAACTTTGTAATGGAAAGGCCTAGGGACTTGAAATTTTCAGGATAGGTGTGGATCTCGAATGTCACGGTCACGTTCATCAATGAGCGGAATTAGACTAGGGGTTCCGTAAATATGGCCGTTTGAAATTCAGTTTTCTCCTTAATTTCAAGACTATGGATTTGATCGTGACGAAATTTTGTATGTAAATTGAGAATGATATATTCGAGCTACATTTTTGAGCGCTCGTACTACTTACACGAGGGCTATATCATTTCGTCACGATGTCTGAATTTTTCGAATTTTGAGCCGAAAATGGTCTCAATCGACTATGTTCGACTCACTGCTGAGGAATCCGTCGGAAAATTCGAGTCTGTCCGTCCGTCCGGCCGTAAGCACGATAACTCTCGAACGGATCAACCTAGAGACTTGAAATTTCCAGTGTAGGTTCAGATCCCAAATGCCTCGGTTAAGTTCGTTAATGAGCCGAATTCCACCAGGGGTTCCGTAAATATGGCCGTTCAAAGTTTTGTTTCCCCGATTACTTCAAAACTACAGATTCGATCGAGATGAAATTTTGCACTAAAATGGAAAATGAGGTGTTTCAGCTACATGCGAAATTTTGCCCAGATCGCATGACCAGAACCATAAAAACCATAGAAAATTGTAACTTTTGAACGGAAATGCCTAGGGACTTGAAATTTTCAGGATAGGTGTGGATCTCGAATGTCGTGATCACGTTCATCTATGAGCAACATTATACAAGGGGTTCCGTAAATACGGTCGTTTGAAATTTTGTTTTCTCGATAAATTCGAAACTCTGGATTCGATCGGGATGAAATTTTGTATTTTAATCGAGAATGATATATTGAAGCAATATTTTGTCCAGACCTCATGACCAGAACCATAGAAACCATAGAAAATTGTAACTTTTGAACGGAAAGGCCTAGGAACTTGAAATTTTCAGGGTGGGTTTGGATCGCGAATATCGCGGTCACGTTCATAAATGAGCAAAATTAGACTAGGGGTTCCGTAAATATGGCCGTTCAAAATATTTTTTTCCAGATAGTTTTGGAACTACTGATCGGATTGGAATGAAATTATGCACCTAGCTGAGGAATAATGTATTCAAACTACGTGCAAAATTTTGTCCAGGCCGCATCACCAAGACCATATATACCGTAGAAAATTCTAGCGAATTATCGAAACAAAATTGATCAGCTGAAGCACTGACATGAAGTCTGGAGTTTCGCCTAAGTTTCAGAATTTTTTTGACAGCTGTCAAAAATTCCTTCAATTGGTTTCTAAAACTGGAAAATGCGAATCTACCTACAAGGTGCATGTACGAGCGCTCAAAAGCTCCTGCCTTCACGGCAGTGCTTTTCTAATTTTTTTCTAGATCGCATGATCAGGATCATAGAAACCATATAAAATCATAACTTTCGAACGGATCGGCCTAGGGACTTGAAATTTTCAGGATAGGTTCGGATCGCGAATTTCGCGGTTACGTTCATCAATGAGCAAAATTAGACTAGAGGTGCCGTAAATATGGCCGTCTGAAATTTGGTTTTCTTGATAATTCCAAAACTATGGATTCGATCGTGAAGAAATTTTGTATTCAAATTGGGAATGATATTTTCGAGCTACATTTTTTCCACATCGCATAATGAAAACCATAGAAACCATAGAAAATCATAACTTTCGAACGGAAAGGCCTAGGGACTTGAAATTTTCAGGATAGGTTAGGATCGCGAATTTCGCGGTCACGTTCATCAATGAGCAAAATTAGACTAGGGGTTCCGTAAATATAGCTGTTCAAAACTATTTTTTTCTGATAATTTCGAAACTCATCATCGGATTGGAATGAAATTTCGCACATAGATGAAAAATAAGCGTGGGAAATTTTGTCCGTATCGCATTACCAAGACCATAGATACCATAGAAAATTCTAGCAAATTATCGAAAAAAAAAATTGGTCACCTGAAGCACTGACTTGAAGTCTGGATTTTCGCCTTAGTTCGAAAATTTGTTTGACAGCTGTCAAAAATTTCCTCAATTGGTTTCCAAAACTGGAAAATGCGAATCTATCTACAAGGTGCATGTACGAGCGCTCAAAAGCTCCTGCCTTCACGGCAGTGCTTTTCGTAATTTTTTTTCTACATGTTATATTTTTTGATATTCGATTTTTGATATATTTTTATTCGGTTATGAAAAATCCACCACAAAATAAATATACATACATTTTTTTCTCCATTATTTTTTATTCGTCATCGAAGATTCCTTGATCGAAAACAACAAATTTTAAATTATTTGGGAATTAATATTCAATGATAATCATAATTAAGGGCGTCGGCAGAGTGGGGCAAGGAGGGCCGCACGCCCTCCTAGCTATTTACCATAAAAAAACTTATTCCATATACCTATATATAAGTACTTTCTGGGAGATACACCCCACCCCCACCCGAAATTTATTCTGCCGACGCCCATGTTCATAATAGATTACTCTATTCTATATTACGTCTTGAAAATGAAAGAAATTCGTAAAAACAGAAGTCTACAGTTTTTGGCCATGGTAATAAATTTTCGGTTCTATATATCCTCATTCTCCCTAACTATGGCGAGTGCGACAAGCAAGGCTTTCAGCCTTTTACCTTTTTCGCCTTTTTCAGTTTATCAAAGACCTAAAAAATTAGCCAAGCAATCATTTTTAAGCGATCGTTCTAATCGACGAAGTTCGACCGAAAATTCAAGTCTGTCCGTCCGGCTGTAAGCACGATTACCTTCGAACGGTACGAACTAGAGACTTGAAATTTTTAGGATAGGTTCGAATCTTGAATTCCGCAGTTGAGTTCGTTATTGGGCAAAATTTGACCTGTGAATATGGCCATTCAACATTCTGTTTTCCGGATTATTTCGAAACTACTGATTCTATCAGAATGAAATTTTCCACTCAGATAGAGAATGACATTTTCACACTACATGCATTTTGTCCAGACCGCATGAATAGAACCATAGAAACCATAGAAAATCATAATTTTTTAACGCAAAGGCTTAACGAATTTTCAGGATAGGTGTAGATCTCGAATGTTGCGGTCACGTTCATCAATGAGAAAAATTAGACTAGGGCTTCGGTAAATATGGCCGTTCAAAATATTTTTTTCCTGATAATTTCGAAACAACTGATTGGATTGGAATGAAATTTTGCACATAGATGAAGAATAATGTATTCGAACTACGGGTGTCACGATCGCATTAGCAAGACCATAGATACCGTAAAAAATTCTAGTGAATTATCAAAAAAAATTGGTCCCCAAAAGCACTAACGTGAAGTCTCGAGTTACTATTTACTTCGTGATGAACAGGATACCTGATTGTTTACATCTGATATGCAGAAATCTAAGGAAAGAAAGATGCAATCTTCGATTCTTTAGCAGATAGCCTTCGAAGATACTCTTAAGTTATGTTAACACGAGCAGTATCCTTGATGTTAACACAAAACTTCAATTTAAAATGCAAAACTCTAAACATTTTTTATTGTCCGTTTGAATGACGGAAAAAAACTTCATAAGGAAATGCGACCTTGAGTAGGTAAATTCGGTAGGAGACGAGCAAAGAGATATAATTCAGGAATATTAGAAACCTTAAACGTATAAATGTTAATGACCTCTTTTATTAGTAGCATATAAGTATCAATATAACAGAACGGGCAAAAAGTTTCACTTCCAGATGCAAGGTAATTGACATTGAAATCACAAAAAAATTATGAGCTGTTTGAAACCCAATTTGAAATCAATTAATTGACCTTTTTGTCAATCAACATATATTGGATACTTAAGACCAGCACCTAACTGAGTACAAAACAAATACATTAATGAAATTAGCAATGCTATATTCCATACTATTAATTGTTCGGTTGAACAAATGCATGATCCAGAGAGATCAGACTATTACAACCCGCACAGGTTCGACTCAAGTCCTCAATTTTCATTCCGACTTGCCAGGGTAATCAGGGCCGCGCCGCCCTCATGGGCGCCGCAGGCGCTCTGATCTCATTAAATAAAAATTACGTAAAGCACTGCCGTGAAAGCAGGAGCTTTTGAGCGCTCGTACATGCATTGTAGGTAGTTTCGCATTTTCCAGTTTTAGAAATCATTTGAAGGAATTTTCGACAGCTGTCAAAAAAATTCTGAAACTTAGGCGAAACTCCAGACTTCATGTCAGTGCTTCAGCTGATCAATTTTTTTTCGATAATTCGCTAGAACTTTCTACGGTATCTATGGTCTTGGTGATGCGATCTGGACAAAATTTTGCACGTAGTTTGAATACATTATTCCTCAGTTGGGTGCATAATTTCATTCCAATCCGATCAGTAGTTCCGAAACTATTAGGAAAATAATATTTTGAACGGTCATATTTACGGGACCCCTGGTCTAATTTTGCTCATTGATGAACGTGACCGCGATATTCGCGATCCAAACCCACCCTGAAAATTTCAAGTTCCTAGGCCTTTTCGTTCAAAAGTTACAATTTTCTATGGTTTCTATGGTTCTGGTCATGTGATCTGGACGAAATATTGTTTTAATATATCATTCTCGATTAAAATACAAAATTTCATCTCGATCGATTCCGTAGTTTCGAAATAAACGAGAAAACAAAATTTCAAACGACCGTATTCACGGAACCCCTAGTATAATTCGGCTCATTGATAAACGTGAACGCAACACTCCAGATCCACACCTATCCTGAATATTTCAAGTCCCTAGGCCTTTCCGTTCGAAAGTAATGATTTTCTATGGCTTCTATGGTTCTGGTCGTGTGATCTGGAGGAATGAAGCTTGTATATAAATTTCTCCATTAGTATACAAAATTTCGTCACGCTCGAATCTGTAGTTTTGAAATTATCAAGAAAACTAAATTCCAAAGACCATATTTACGGAACCCCCAGAATAATGTTGCTCATAGATTAACGTGATCACGACATTCGAGATCCACACCTATCCTGAAAAGTAATCAGGGAAACAAAACTTTGAACGGCCATATTTACGGAACCCTGGTGGAATTTGGCCCATTAACGGAATTAACCGAGGCATTCGGGAACTGAACCCACACTGAAAATTTGAAGTCTCTAGGTTGTTTCGTTCGAGAGTTATCGTGCTTACGACCGGACGGACAGACTCGAATTTTCCGACGGATTCATCATTAGTGAGTCGAACATAGTCGGCCATTTTCGGCTCAAAATTCGAAAAATACAGACATCGTGACGAAATGATAAAGCCCTCGTGGAAGTAGTACGAGCGCTCAATACCGATATAACAGGGTAAGGTTAGTAAACTTTTCGTTGGTGATATTTGAAGAATACGAGCTTAAATTGGATGATCTTCGTGGTCAGGGTTACGACAATGGTGCCAATATGCGAGGAAACACAACGGTCTGCAAAAAAATTCTTGATTTGAGTTTTAGATCATTTTTTGTGTCATGCGATCTAGACAAAATTTTACATGTTGCTTGAACACGTCATTTTCAATTGAGTGCAAAATTTCATCTCGATTGAATCCGCAGTTTCGAAGTAATCAGGAGAACAAAATTTCAGACTGTCATATTTACGGAACCCCTGGTGGAGTTCTGCCCATTAACGAACTGCGGCATTCGGAAACTGAACCCATACTGAAAATTTCAAGTCTCTAGGTCGTACCGTTCGAAAGTTATCGTGCTTACGGCCGGACGGAAAGACTTGAATTTTTCGACAGATCCGTTATCAGTGAGTCGAACCTTGTCGATTAAGACCATTTTCGGGTCAAAATAAGAAAAATACAGACATCGTGACAAAATGATATAGCCCTCGTGTAAGTAGAACGAGAGCTCAAAAACCGTTGAGGTCTGTACAATAATGGATGTAAATTCAATTTCTCAATTCCATTATAGAGGGTGTTTCCAAATTCGAGGTGTACCTTGGAGGGTTAGTCTCTTTTTGCTGTCGTTTGAGCCATATTTATTGATATCAAAAAATCAACAGTTTACGAGTAATTTGAGTTCTCGAATTTTTTCAAAAATTACTGACCTTACTTCATTCTTCGTCAATTTTTTCTACGTTGAACAAGTTTGATTATAATTTCGGAATATTTTTATCAGAAGGGTATGCTTTGTATAAAAAAGCGAAAATATGCTGTAATATATGTTGAAAAAGAATTCGTCTGATTTAAAAGTGGGTATATGAAGAAAAGAATAGTCAATTTCTAGTATCAATTCGCCTACAAATTTCGATATCCATAATTCATGTATGACAAAGTCATTGAAAAAACCTCCAAATTCCTACTTTAATTCCTAAAAAAGTTTTCGTTACAAAGCAGGCACTAGTTTCGTTTCAGCAGATTTTTATGAACAACCTTTTAAAAGTCCGGCATAAAAAATAGTGTTTTGGCGTTAAGCTTTGGATGGGAGCAATAGCTAATCTTTTGATAACGTTCGTATGTTCTTGAACGAATTGTTTCCTTATCGGTGGATAGGTAGGGGAGGAGCTATTTCGTGGCCAGCGAGAAGTCCGGATCTAACACCGTTAGATTTTCATGTTTGGGGCAGTTTAAGAGAAATAGTATATGAAAGGGAAAAACATACATGTGCACAACTCTTGTGGAGAGAATAGACGGAGCAGTGAGAAGATTGAAAGTAAACTTCAGGACTGAAGAAATTAGAAAGAGGGCCTGTGCTTGTATAAGGAATATAACTTATGTTTTTCGAGCATAATTTATGAATACATACCTACAATGAAATTTTGAGTTGAATTGCAATAAAAAAATATTTAAATCGTTACTTTTCTTTCTTCGGTTATATCCCCTTTCAAATCAAAATCTGCGAAACTAGTGGCTTCGTTCTAACGAAAAACTTTTCAGGAAATGAAGAAGGAATTCGGCAAGTATTTAAAATAATTTTTCTATACATAAATTGTGGAGTTCGAAAGTTGCAGGCAAGTTGATATTAGAAATCGACTATTCTTTTCTTCATATACCAACTTTCAAATCATACGAATTCTTTTTCAACATCTATTTCAGCATATTTTCACTTTTTTCATACATATCATATCCTTCTCTGATGAAAATAATCAAAAAATATGACGAAAAATGAAGTGAGGTGAGTAATTTCTCGAAAAACAAAAAAACTGAAATAACTCGTAAACTGTTGAATTTTGGACATCAATAAACATGGCTCAAATGACAACAAATGAGTTATACCACCACGTCCTCCAAGGATCACTTCGAATTTGGAAACACCCTGTATACGTTTCAATTTGAGTCAACATAAGAAATAACATGAAGGGGCGCAATTATATTATTTGCCCAGGGGCGCATCCTGGGCTAGGCGCGACCCTGAGGGTAATAGGGTTTTGATAAATCTGAGGGCTAACCAAAGACGAATAATAGTCGTCCATGGGTCTAACGCTGTGGCCTCTGCCCTCCGCCTCTCCCAAAATGCTGCAGTTATCAATGAACACTATCCTTCCTTCAAATTTATATAGTTAATGTTTGTATAGAGATAGGGTATTTTCCAGCAGCTATCCTAAGGAAAGAAACCTGGAATATCTGATCAATTTTCGGCAGATTAGTATTTATACTCTTCTGCATACCTAAAATATTCGAAAAAATAGTATCTGCACAGATATATGAATTTGTAACATTATTACAGCCAGACAAACAGGATTCAGGAAAAAAGTATATCTGGGTTATACTTCAGGAATGGATATAAAAGTGAAGTATTGAGTGGAGTGAGAAGGAACGTATGTAATTTCTGAATACTTAACCCTGAAAATTGAATTTTATTTACTGAAAGAACTCAATGATTTTTATTATTTTCTTTCAATATGAAAAAAAAATGTTTGAGCATGTTAATGAATACTCTCATAGTGCTTATCGAGCAGATATTGTTTGATTAAAACTTGAAAAATCCTCCGACAGAATCTGGATCGAAAATTTGACACTTATCATAATATCATCATTATCGCCTCGCCTTCTCACAAAAGCAGTCTTCGTGGGAATAATCCACAATTTTTTTTCCTACTGAAACTGAAAAAATCTAAATTGGCGTTTTATGTAAAATATTTCATCTGAAATGTTGAAAATTTCTATCCACATTTTTGAACGCTCTTTCTTCTTACACAAGGGCTATATAATTTCGTCACGATGTCTGTATTCTTCGAATTTTGAGCCGAAAATGGTCTCAATTGATAGAGTTCGACTCACTGATGACGAATGCGTCGGAAAATTCGAGTCTGTATACATACACGATAACTCTCAAACGATCTACAAACTTGAAATTTTCAGGGTAGGTTCGAATCTTGAATGCCGCGTTCGTTATTGGCAAAATTCTACAATGACTATAAATACTGAAATAATTCAGTATTTTTCATCTCATCCGAAACCTATCCAAAATAATTGATTGGTTTAAAAAAAGACTACAAATAATTTTTTATTTCGAATCGAATGGTGTGAAACGAATATGGAGTTGCCATTTGAGAATCTCGAAATATCTTAATTTTAAGTTCCACATTTTCGGAGCAAAATCTTCGAAAAACTTTTCGATTCATCAAAGTACCGAATGCACCACATGAATGCTGGGATTATCTACTATAAGACTGCTGAGTTTGGTTTTGTTCGCATATAAAATAATCGAGATATTGCATTTCCAAACTTGGAATGCATATGTCAAGAATTTCAAGAATTAGTGCATAACTTGGCAACATTGCATGGCAGAGATTTTTTTTCAGTAGGTTATACTGGGAATTTGATATTGTATCGATACCTAAATAAAAATATAGGTAGTTCCATTTGAAATAAGAAAGTAGATATGCGTTTAAGATAGATGTGGCAACACTGTCGACTTGAAAATATTTTAGGCAAAGAGTTCTTTCATCCCCAAGGCTCCACCTAAAAATTCACAACGAAATATTCACTTGTTCTCTAAATACTTCTAATAGGCCAAGTTAAAAGAAAAACCCTGAATTAGCCCAGAGACATTGAGATAGAACATAGTTAATAGATCAAAAACAAGACTATTTACCAATATCCACTAGTATTTGTACGATATTATGTCGAAATTCTGAAAAACATGACATGCCGCAATAAAATGTCAACAAACACAGCAAAAACCCCATCCAGGGGTTGCTCAAAGACAAAGGAAGGTCCCTCTATCTAACTCCATGCTTAGCTGGTCCTAGTATGGCCCTACCAAGTCATGAGAAACCTTCAGTTAACCAAAATAAACCTCTTCAAATTTTCTTCTAGACGCTCACTTGAATCTTCATCAATGTGACTATTAATTTATTGTTTTCCTCATTCATCGTATTCTATTTGGAAGTTTTCAGAATAATGTAAAATCCACTAACGGTCAAATGAACCTGTAAGAATTATTGGCTATGAAGAACCTGTTAAAGCTGTTTTTCGAACCCATCACCTACTCTTCTCAGAATCCTCTTCTAATTTGCGAAAAAAAATTGCTCGAAACGATAATTAAGCGCTTCTGTCGAACCAAACTCCATTAAATTTTTTTTCCACAATGTTCGGAACCGATAATTGATTTTTTTATTCTTCTGCCCACCGACCATTATCTGCGACATCAACATACTGACGTCATATTTTCTACGTTGAACAACTTGCATTCCCTCTTCGTCCATGGACTTCGCGACCCATCTCCATATCCATATAAATATCTGGCAGAAACATCAACAATTCAGTTCACACTTGTTCCCTTCGTGATAAGCCAAGAAACAAAGTTGAAAATGAAATACATTGCAGTGGGTGTTCTTTTCGCCATTTTCGGCTTGGTGGTATGCCGTCCTGATGATGCCAAGTATACCTCTAAGTACGACAACGTCGATATTGATGAAATTCTCAAGAGTGACAGGTTAATCAACAGCTACTTCAAATGTTTGATGTCCGGGGATGGTTGCACCCCTGATGGAGCAGAATTGAGGAGTGAGTAATAATATTGATGAAAATTCATCGAATTATTTCTTATATTTGTTTGCATCATGAAAAAAAAAGTTTAGAAAAGCACTGCCGTGAAGTCACCTTGTAGGTAGATTCGCATTCTCCAGTTTTAGAAACCAATTGGAAAGATTTTGACAACTGTCAAAGAATATTTCAAACTAAGGCGAAAATCCAGACTTCACGTCAGTGCTTTAGGTGGTCAATTTTTTTTTCGATAATACGCTAAAATTTTCTATGGTTTCTATGGTCTTGGTAATGCGATCTGGACAAAATTTCCCACGTAGTTTAAATACATTATTTTTCATCTATGTGCGAAATTTCATTCCAATCCAATGACTAGTTTCGAAATTATCAGAAAAAAAATAGTTTGAACCGCCATTTTTACGGAACCCATAGTCTAATTTTGCTCATTGATGAACATGATGGCAAAATTCGCGATCCGAACCTACCCTGAAAATTTCAAGTCCCTAGGCCTTTCCGTTCGGAAGTTATAATTTTCTATGGTTTCTATGGATCTGATCATGCGATCTGGAAAAAATGTAGCCCGAATATATCATTCCCAATTCAAATAGAAAATTTCGTCACGATCAAATCCATAGTTAGGTGAAATTATCAAGAAAACTGAATTTCGAACGGCCATATTTACGAAACCCCCAGTCTAATTTTGCTCATCGATGAAAGTCCCTAGGCCTTTCCATTACAAAGTTATGACTTTCTATGGTTTCTATGGTTCTGGTCATGCGTGCTGAACAAAATTTTGCATGTAGCTTGAACACGTAATTCTTCATCTGAGTGCAAAATTTCATTCCGATCGAATCAGTAGTTTCGAAGTGCTCAGGAGAACAAAATTTCGAGCGGCCATATTTACGGAACCCCTCGGCGGATTTCGCCCAATAACAAACTTAACCGCGGCATTTGAGATGCGAACCTGCCTGAAAATTTCAAGTTTCTAGGTCGTTCCGTTCGAGAGTTATCGTGTATACGGACGGCCGGACGGACGGACAGACTCGAATTTTTCGACGGATTCGTCATCAGTGAGTCGAACATAGTAGTTTGAGACCATTTT
This sequence comes from Aphidecta obliterata, assembly GCA_963966015.1. Lineage (NCBI taxonomy): Eukaryota > Metazoa > Arthropoda > Insecta > Coleoptera > Coccinellidae > Aphidecta > Aphidecta obliterata. The sequence continues at coordinate 25,762,585 of OZ014427.1, read as the reverse complement.
CGGCTCAAAATTCGAAAAAAACAGACATCGTGACGATATGATATAGCCCTCGTGTAAGTAACGGGTGATTTTTTTGAAGTTAGGATTTTCATGCATTAGTATTTGCTCAGATTTTTTTGAGGTTAGGATTTTCATGCATTAGTATTTGCTCAGTATGCTTTGACATTTCATCATGAATAGACTTACTAACGAGCAACGCTTGCAAATCATTGAATTTTATTACCAAAATCAGTGTTCGGTTCGAAATGTGTTTCGCGCTTTACGCCCGACAAATTTTGTTCAGCGATGAGGCTCATTTCTGGTTGAATGGCTACGTAAATAAGCAAAATTGCCGCATTTGGAGTGAAGAGCAACCAGAAGCCGTTCAAGAACTGCCCATGCATCCCGAAAAATGCACTGTTTGGTGTGGTTTGTACGTTGGTGGAATCATTGGACCGTATTTTTTCAAAGATGATGTTGGACGCAACGTTACGGTGAATGGCGATCGCTATCGTTCGATGCTAACAAACTTTTTGTTGCCAAAAATGGAAGAACTGAACTTGGTTGACATGTGGTTTCAACAAGATGGCGCTACATGCCACACAGCTCGCGATTCTATGGCCATTTTGAGGGAAAACTTCGGAGAACAATTCATCTCAAGAAATGGACCGGTAAGTTGGCCACCAAGATCATGCGATTTGACGCCTTTAGACTATTTTTTGTGGGGCTACGTCAAGTCTAAAGTCTACAGAAATAAGCCAGTAACTATTCCAGCTTTGGAAGACAACATTTCCGAAGAAATTCGGGCTATTCCGGCCGAAATGCTCGAAAAAGTTGCCCAAAATTGGACTTTCCGAATGGACCACCTAAGACGCAGCCGCGGTCAACATTTAAATGAAATTATCTTCAAAAAGTAAATGTCATGGACCAATCTAACGTTTCAAATAAAGAACCGATGAGATTTTGCAAATTTTATGCGTTTTTTTTTTAAAAAAAGTTCTCAAGCTCTTAAAAAATCACCCTATAGTACGAGCGCTCAAAAAAGTTAGATTTTGACAAATTTCACGTAAAATTCTGGAGATTGATTCTTTGAACCAAACCAGTCAGTGTCGAAGATTATCTGTTCTAATCTTTCATAGTACCTAGTATATCCATTTTATAAATTTCAAGAGATGAAATCACAGAATTGTTGAATTTTCCACCACAGAAGAACTCAGTTTTTTTTCACGTGGAACAGCTTTTATATAATCCTTTTTATGCTCCTATTAAGACCATAGAATTCAGCAGGAGATGGCGAATTATTTATGAGTAACCGAAGTTTTTGAAACGAATTTTGTTTTTTTCCCACGGAATTTGACATGAACCTATGTGTCGTTATTTTACAACTAACTACAAAGTTGCATTTCGATCAAATCTGTAAAAAATCAGATGGCTATATCTTCGGAACCCTTCGGCGGATTTCTCCCATTAACGAACCTAACCTAATTTTCAAACTCTAGGTTTTCTCTCTCGAAAGATATCGTGTTCACGGATCGCACGGACTTAGTTGAATTGAACTCTTATTCTTCATCTGTGAGTCCATCGCCATCCTAATCATTTTTGTTTATACTGGTCTTCACGCAATTATTAGTTATCCAGTTTAAAATATGACATTTTCAACAGGAAAATTGAACGCTGATACGCTGCTTTTGTAACTTCAATACATTCATTGATGATTCGAAATTGCGTGAATACAAAACGGGAATGTATGATGTTCTCAACTTTTATATTGTCCTGATTTAAATGCAACCACTTGAAAAATCTGACAACAATAGCGAGGTTATTTTCATCGGTCTTCTCGGCATTCGAGCAATCACACTTTTTCCGCAGAACCCTATTTCTCCTGTCTTTTTGATGATTAGCTTATTTGTGTAACATCCAGTTATCGATACTGTTTTGCTTGATAACCGGAAAATGCCTCATTACAATGAGTTCAAACTGCATTTGATGAAAGTGTTAACAAAACTTTCACCTTGCCGGCAAAATCTCATATAATCAAACGGTTTAATGCATTCACTTGATGATGCTTTTGTATAGCGAAGCACCTGTCGTGGTTCAGTGAAAATAGTAGTTTAATGGATTAGTGAATAGGAAGAAAATTATAGATTTTCATTAATTCAATATTTGGAAAATGTTACATTAGCTGAAATCAGGCACAAAATAAAATTACTACATGAAGAAATCTATCGATCTAGGACAAAAAAAATGAAGAACTAACAAACATAAAACCCCGAGTTATAATTTGTGCATTCAACAATTTCGCCACAGATACTAATCGTTTTGGAACGCCACTGTAGATGTTCCAATTCAGTTATTTTCGAATGTTTGCATATATTATACTGTTTATGTGGAATGAGAAACGAGTCTTGACTACCTTGTATTTTTCTTGCTATTTAACGAGGCGAATCATCGGGATTTACTCCAATTAATATAAATTACTATGGTTATGAAGGAAGAGTGGAAAAGAACACGCATTATATTTGTATAAACATCATAAAAACAATGTTTTTGAAAGGTCTTCGGGACAAAAAAATTGGGCTAAGGTGAACATAAAATGGTAAAAGGTAATGATATGAGTCATCCAAATTGAATATCAATGTAATGTTATAGAACTTGTTGAAGCAATGACATTTTTATGACTTTGGATAATATATCATCGTCTACAGATTCATTATCGGAGTAAGTCTACCTAAGGGTTGATTTACTTCATTCACATCATTATAAACACTGATTCCTACCAAGATTAACATTTTTTTCATCAAATTTCAGAAATTCTTCCTGATGCCATTGAAACAGGATGCTCAAAATGTACCAGAAAACACAAGGACGGAAGCAAGAAGATAATCAACCACATCATCATCCACAAACCAGACCTCTGGAAGCAACTCGAAGCCAAATTCGATCCTCAAGGTAGCTACAAACAGAAATACAAGGCTGAACTTGAGAAGGAAGGATTCAAATTGTGAAATCTCTACCCCCGATGTTTTTAGTGTGAATTTATTGATTTCCAAAGTAAAACAATCTGTGTTATGAATTTCTGAAATAAATTTTATTATATTGCACATTCAAATCATGAGTTTCTTTATCTGAAAATGGTTTGATAGCCTTTTTCGTGATCGTATCCACCAAGTTTTCACTTCTAAATCGGTGTATTTCACGACATGTTTATACGAAATATGAGATTTCAAAAAATTTAATGTAAAATTCACAGAACCTGAAAAGAAATATTATGAGGCTGGGAAATTTTTGGAAATCATTATTTTCCCGTATCTCTCACATCAACTTTCTTCTTTCAATTATTTTCTACCCATTAAAATGCGAGTGCATTCTCATTGAGAAAATTTCTCGTGAAACGTCAGATGAAATCACAGAATTTGTCGAGTGTGATTTTTCATCACACATAGAGCACTAAAATCAAAGGTTTCTTTCTTCGGTCTCAAATATGTCTTGAAATAAGAACGTTGAACAAAACCATCAAAGACAAAACATACAACCGAAAAAGGAGTATTCAAAAAATCACTCCATCGTTAATATTATTGTGTGTTGAAATGATTGTTTATCCATAGTGATGTAACTACACTGTGAGCTGAAGCCAAATGGAATAAATTCATTATTTCTGTTCATATTTATGCAAAAATGCCAGCACTACCTTCAAACCTCTTCGAAAGACAGGTACAACCCCCAATTTTACAAATAGGAAGTATGGGCTTGTAATACATCGTTTGAAAGGTCGCGTCATTTTCTATTCAGGAATGTTATCATTTTTATGTTTATTGCAAAAATGAGAATAGAAAAAAATAAAATCAAGTGATTAGCGAAATTTGGTACAATATCGAAAACTGAAATGTAATACAAAATGGAGCAAAGAAATTATGAATCTTAATCGCAAGTAGACGTTCAGAGTGTCCACGGTCTCGGCAACATCATAACTTCAAACTAAAATTTTTTCCAACGTTATTCAACATATCATGAGTGGTCCACCTAATCGCAAGCGTTACCTATTCGATGTTTTTGTTTATTCAAATCAAGTAGTTTAGTTTCATACACAATGCTCTTGACATATCCCCATAAAAATAAATCTAAAGGGTAGGATCAGGAGATCTCGCTGGCCATTCGATCGTTCCACCAATTAGGAAATGTTGCCGGACATTGCGTTGGTAATGTGCTGGTGCTCGATCCTGTTGAAACCATATCGTATTCCGTAAAACTAGAGGGTTTTTGATCAGGATAGTTATAGTTATAGTTATAGTTAGGAAGGGGGTTACGTTCCACTGCGACCTCAAGGTCTATTGTGCCCCCCATCAGAGCCGTATTCGCAACTGCGTTACCTACAGCTCGCCCTCCAGCTCCAGAGCTCCAATGAACTCCAGTATCTGAGAGGGCTTCAAGGAGGTTAGATCCTAATTCCTCCTGTAATTCTCTTGTCCAAGACATTCTTTGCGCTGGTTTGCAATGGCGAGGCATTCTGTAACCAGGTGAACAGGAGTCTCCTCCTCTTCCCCACAGAATCTACACCCGTCTGTTTTTGTTAAGCTCATTCTCATCATATGCTTCCTAAGGCGACAATGTCCTGTGAGGAAGCCAGTGAGTAGACGTAACTCATTCTTACTGAGATCCAAATACTTTTTGGATCTTGAACTTTCAAAGTTCCGAATGAACCTTTTAGAGTGGTCCATTCCTGGAAGATTCCTCCAGAGTGCTTCTCTTTCGGTCTCTTCCTTCTCCAGAAACTCTTTCTTATAGGTGCGTTTACCTATGCCACAGAAAGGTTCTGGGCCAGTAAGTGGCGTTTGTGCTCCTTTTCTGGCAAGTGTATTGGCCTCTTCATTTCCTTTGATTCCTGAGTGACCAGGAACCCAGGCTAAAGAGACCTTATTTTTCTTGCCTACTACATTAACATTAACACCAAGACCATAGATACCGTAGAAAATTCTAGCGAATTATCGAAAAAAAATTGATCAGCTGAAACACTGACATGAAGTCCGGAGTTTCGCCTAAGTTTCAGAATTTTTTTGACAGCTGTCGAAAATTCCTTCAATTGATTTCTGAAACTGGAAAATGCGAATCTACCTACAAGGTGTATGTACGAGCGCTCAAAAGCTCCTGACTTCACGGCAGTGCTTTTCGTAATTTTTTATTGTAAATCAGAAAAATCTAACTTTTACGTACTTCTTGACCGATTGTATTGGATATCATAGTTTTTTAATCAGAAACTGTTATTTGTTCTCCAGTTTTTTCATTTTATTTCAAATTTAGGTTCGAATGCCAACAAGTGCATAGCTCCTAAATAAAGAATAATTAGGATATGATTTTTTTTGTGGAAGCTAGGGTTTATAACTTTTTTCATCTAAAATGTTCATTCCTTTGTTGCTCGGAAAGCCACTAATTAAAACTTCGAATTAATTTTATTCGCGAACACTGTCTCTTCCTATAGTCCATACCCACAAAGTTTCATGAAAAAATTCAATATACTTAGTTCAGAAAAAAAAAATTTCCAGAATGAATTGTAGCAGCCTGTGTATCGCAAATAAAGTGAAAACGGACTTATGTTTATATAAACTTTTTGACTTGAAACCATGTATAGATGCTTGAATATTGAAATTCAATAGGAATACACCGTTAGTGTACTTTTGGTGAAGTAAGGTCAAAAAAATAAGAATAAATCTTCACATGAATATTAAAATCGCTGGTGAATTTGAGTCTACGCTTAGTTAGAAAGGTAAAACAGGGATTACCTGCATTTAGGGATAACCAGATAATATCTGATAAGGTTCTGGGAATATAAATATCCCAATACCATTTGGAAAAACCTCGAAGTTTTGCCAAATCTTGAAGACTAATGAAAGGTTATTGGTCAGTATTCTGAATTTGAAAACATTTTTACTCACACACAGATTTTAGTAAAGTCAGTTGAAACGATATCTTGGTAAACAACGAACCAACTGTTATCGAAGAAGATATTCACAACGTTCTTGTGTTGATAATTCAAAAATTATAGAAAGCACTGCCGTTAAGTCAAGAGCTTTTGAGCGCTGGTTCATCCACCTTGTGGGTAGATTCGCAATTTCCAGTTTGAGAAACAGATTGAACAAATTTTTGACAATTCCAGACTTCACTTCAGTGCTTTAGGTGATCAATTTTTTTTCGATAATTCGCAAGAATTTTCTACGTTATCTATGGTCTTGGTAATGCGATCAGGACAAAATTCCACACGTAGTTTGAATGCTTTATTCTTCGTGCGAAATTTCATTTCAATTCAATCAGTAGTTTCGAAATTATCTGGAAAAAATATTTTCAACGACCATATTTACGGGACCCCTAGTCTATCGAATCTATAGTTTCGAAGTAATCAGAAGAATAAAATTTCGAACGGCCATATTTACGGAACCCCTGGTGGAATTCTGCCCATAAACGAACTGAACCCACACTGAAAATTTCAAGCTTCTAGGTTGTTCCGTTCGAGAGTTATCGTGCTTACGGACGGCCGGACGGACAGACTCGAATTTTTCGACGGATTCGTCATCAGCGAGTCGAAACTTGTCGATAGAGACCATTTTAGGCACAAAATTCGAAAAATACAGAGATCGTGACGAAATGATATAGCCCTCGAGTAATTAGTACGAGCGCTCAAAAATGGCAGATAGAAAAACACGAAAAGTGTTCAGTGGCAACACAAACATCAAAAACCCTCTTTTGTTTCGAAAAACATGTCATAAATAATCCGACTTCTTCGAATGCTGATTGCTAGGCCATAAATCACAACTGAAGGGTGTTGTCCACTGTCATTGGTTATTCAGAAATTCAGTGGTGAAGCTATTTGAGGGGCGTTTAATCCAAACTCAAAACAATGATTACTGGCGATTAAAAAAATTCTTTTATTTTTTGTATTGTCAAGAAGTTGTTTTCATTAGCCATTGATCTTTTTATTCGATCTTAATCCACCACCTTTGAAATTGGATATATGACCATTTATGAATATTCCCGTTTTCGAAATGGGACGGAAAAATATTGAATTTTTTCTCGAAAACGTTGAACAAAACTCTTGTGCATACGCCCCTGAATGAACATTCAAGAAATAAAATGTATCCAACATGCCGTTTATGAGAAATCATTGACACAGTTAACACTGTGAATCATGGGGCGAATAAAAGTAGTGTATAACCTTGAAAGTTCGACGTGTTTCAGGATATTTCGTGAATATTTACGGGGTACTGAATTTATTCCATTTCGCTTTTCCACACTGTGTACCTTAGTTCAATTGAAAAGTTAAAATCAAATTATCCAACAATATTCAAATGATTATAATCGATAATAAACCTTTTTCGGCAACCGTCCGGGAAGTACTCACTTCCCAGACGCTTTTCCTTTGAGAAAGTAACATTTCCCGGCCTAGTCCGGAAAGTACGTACTTTCCGGACTAGGCCGGAAAGTATGTTTCCCGTAGCAACGAAATTACGACTGACACCTATTACCTTGTTATCATTGGCTATATGAAAATCTTGGAGGGTCTGATTTCGATAAATACAATAGATCCTTACCATAGCAACGAAATACCAACATGAAATTAGTTGCCATTTTGATATTTGAAAGTTCGGTTTTATCGCAATAAAGAAAATGGTCTCAATCGACTAGATTCGACTCACTGATGACGAAACCGTTGGAAATTCGCGTCTGTCCGCCCGGCCGTATACACGATAACTCTCGAACGGAACGACTTAGATACTTGAAATTTTCAGGTTAGATTAGAATCTCAAATGCCGCAACTAAGTTCGTTATTGGGCAAAATTCGACTAGGGGTTCCGTGAATATGGCCGTTCGAAATTTTGTTCTCCTGATTACTTCGAAACTACTGATTCGATCGAGGTGAAATCTTGCACTCAGGTGAAAAATGATGTGTTCAATCTACATGCAAAATTTTGCTGCATGACCAGAACTATAGAAACCATAGAAAATTATAACTTTGTAATGGAAAGGCCTAGGGACTTGAAATTCTCAAAATAGGTGTGGATCTCGACTGTCGTGGTCACGTTCATCAATGAGCAAAATTAGACTAGGGGTTCCGTAAATATGGTCGTTTGAAATTTAGTTTTCTTGATCATTTCAAAATACGGATTTGATCGAGACGAAATTCTGTATTTTAATGGAGAATGATATATTTAAGCTACATTTTTTCCAGATCGCATGACCAGAACCATAGAAAATTATAACTTTCGAACGGAAAGGCCTAGGGACTTGAAATTTTCAGGGTAGGTTTGGATGGCGAATTTCGCGCTCACGTTCATCAATGATCGAAATAAGAGCAGGGTTTCCGTAAATATAGCCGTTCGAAATATTTTTTTCATGATAATTTCGAAATCACTCATTGGATTGAAGTGAAATTCTGCACATAGATGACGGATAATGTATTCAAACTACCTGGAAAATTTTGTCCAGATCACATCACCAAGACCATAGATACCGTAAAATTCTAGCCAATTATCGAACAAAAATCACCTAAAGAACTGACGTGAAGTCTGGAGTTTTTTGACAGCTGTCAAAAATTTTTTGGATTTGTTTCTAAAACTGAATAATGCGAATCTACCTACAAGGTGGAGAAACGAGCGCTCAAAAGCTCCTGACTTCACGGCAGTGCTCTTCAAATTTTTTTTCTGAATATTTCATAAAATATGCATGTTGAAAGTCTAAAAAAAAATATTTTTTGTCTACACAATGGAAGCTTTCGTATGAAATATATCATGATACTTAAAGAAAAATCTTTTTTCAATTCCTTCAAAAATAAAAATTCGTTCATTTTAGATATGCGTACGTCATTGGGTCATGACAACGCTTATATTTTCCAAATTCCTATCCAAACTTTCGAGTGAATTAGGATGAAATTGACTGTGACAAAGAAAATGAGGAAGAATTGAGTAGTCAAATTCAATAATCTCATTATTCAAACAAACTTATAAAAGCATGAAAATAAACATTTCATAAAACGAGTAACAGAAAAAACATTGGCAATTATTTTCAAATAATAAATACATGGAGAAACATAAAAATATATGGAGAAAATACATAGAAAATATGTAAAAAACATATGAAGAAATTATTCGAAAAAACTAATTCTCATCTTCCAAACACATAAAATAACTAAAAACACAATAATAAATGCCCTTCAATAATCTCTTAATAATAATAACACATAGTGGTACTCAAATTAAAATTAAGCTTTGGAATTCTTTCAGTCTTTTAATTAGTTCATAGTCCAATTCGTTGGGATTTCAATCTAAAATATTCATCTTTAATGTTTTTTAAACAGCTTCCTCCAACTGGTAGCTTTCTGAGTTTGAGGACTGGTTTGGTGGTTTAGAGGCTTTCAAAGTTGAAGGTCCAGAAAAAAGAAACTCCCTCCCAACATCTGCGACGTCTGTAGTTTGTCTGTATTAAATAATGATGAACTTCACATTTCAATTATGCGAGGAATGTTTTCGATTAGAACGAGGATTAAAATTATGTGCTATCCGATCAAAAAATACAAATTTATCAATTTCTCAGTTTTGTGACCCAACTGGGAAAGTTACGAAAACATGTCAGGAGATGTTTTCTGTAGAGAATGAATTGAGCCGAGAAATGGGATTTCAGGCAAAAATACAAAACTTGTTTTTGGACAGAGTCGAAACGAACATTTTTCTATTTTTATGGTAGTGAAACCTCACAATTCCGGCACTGATTTCTCTCTGGCCGTCATATTCTCACTAAATATGCTAGTGATCTACAGGGCTTCAGGTATTATGCAAAAAATTCGAGGAAAAATTCGATCTTTTTCTGCACTTCAATACCCCTCTTTGAAATGAAGCGTTTATGGGCATATGTTGATATAAAATTTTCATCTTGGAATACATTTTTCTATCCACTGTCAAAGTCTTGCTTGTAAAAAGTGAACCCTGCTGTATTTCAATAAGTTTCATGATCCATAGATCCATAGATCGATATCGAAAACTATAATTCCTAATTTCAGTCGCCCTACCTGTCTATCCATAGCGCTGCAGCTCTCCATCGGTTTGAGTTATTGAGTTTAAATTGATTTGAAAAAGTGTCGAGAGAATTCTTCTACCGATTCATTTGATAACGTCAATAGTAACAATAATGTCTTTCAGTTATTTCACTATAAACTGTATCATAAATGGGCGAATTGGGAAACACAGATTTTATTACATACCACAATTAACTATATAGATTCAAAATGAAGGGTATACCTTACAGCTGATGTTACTTTGATAAAAAAAATTGGGGGGAATCACCTCCGATAACTCAGAAATTGAATATAATATGCTTGGATATTCCTGGACATCCTCGGACATCCCCGGACATCCCTGGACATCCCCGGGACATCCCCGGACATCCCTCGGACATCCCCGGACATACCTGGACATCCCCGGACATCCCTTGGACATCCCCAATCTTGTACACCAGACATCCCCAGCGGTTTACCCCTCGTGCCATGCTGTCCAAACAAATTGGTTTTGTATCATCCATTCCAATTTCTGAACTATAAATATGACGTCTCACAAAAAAAACAAATATTCATCAATAACTTTATGATACGAATTCTCAACTTTCACATCACAAACATGTGATATGTTACAGAGGAACAACACTTCTATTAAAAAACCATCGTGCTCGCTCTATAGCAGGGGTGGCCAACCGGTCGATCGCGGCTCTAGGTCCGGTCGATCGATTATGTTCCTGAATTTTACTTCTCTTCAAACATTTATATTCGTCCACTCAACTATTAATACTCTTTCATTCAAAAATTTGACAATTTTAAAACTGGTAGATCTCGGAGGATTTTTTCACTTATTTTAGTAAAAATTCGATTATAAGTCTCATCAAGTTGGCCATCCCTGCTCTAAAGAATGTAGACGTGCGCTCTGCCTAAGTATAGGACATGGAACGTCTTTGCCCCATCGTAGCTAGATGTATACGCGCTCTTCTGTTGAGATATATGTGATATAACAAGGAATACAAGATGTCTACCTACTATATAGTTTCTCGGTAACATGGTCACTTGAAAAACTAGCAATTACTGACGACGAAGGTCACCATGTTGAATATTGATATTTTTTGAATAAAATATATCGAATTGGGTTTTTCCTCGTGGAAATTAATGTGTCAGTTCAGAACGATTGATTTTAGTTTATCGAAATAAAGAAAAAAAATGATCTTATCCACAACTTGATGGTTCCCATCATCTCTCCAATAGCTCTAACTTTCCTCCATATTGGCAAAACACACTTTCATGAAATGAATAATCTTTTCGAGTATGAATATAATAAAAGAAAGAAATAAACCTGCAGACAAAGCGTAAAAAATTGTTTGTAAATGGATTAATGAGAGATCTGCAGAATCTTCTTTATTATCTCTTTCATTTCTCCAGTAGTCGAACGAAAGTGAGGTTATACCATATTGAAGGTGTCTCGCGATCATTTGGTCGAAAATGCCTATGTACGGTGAGTTTTTCCCAAAGAAATAAGTTGAAAAGCCAGGTGTGAGCTTTTCTTCCATTATGTGACTGTTACGCTTTCTCCTGAACTTATGAACGATTGAGTATGCTGTGTGGTACGGCAATATTACGGCAAAGTCATGTCGAAAATTTGTCAATATTTCGCTCATTTCCTGTTCAGAAGTTTCGACGAGTTGATTAGTCAACTTAGGTACTGAAATTTCTACTAAATCCTTCATACCAGATGAAACAAATATGGTGAGGTTGGAGTTGATTAGATCCTGTATTGTATCTATCTGTGCATTATACTTAGAAATCAGGAGAGCATCAAGCAAAGATGCTTGGAAAATTGCTGAAATAATCAAACAACTGAATTGCCACAAATTTATCAAGGATTTTTGAATAACTTGATATGATGCAAGTCTTTTGACCGGTTGGTTCAGGCAAATGCCAAATATACAGAGAGCAACTGGCTGATTGTGTTTGTTGAAAAATTTACCTGCAATTGATATAACAGATATAAGTACAATGGAAGAAGCAGATGTCAGAATCCAGAATATTGGAGTTGGAGCAATCAACATTTTCAAGTACTGGGGAATTTTAGCAGAAGTTGGTACCATCCCAACTAGATAATCGATAGCAAATGGCGTCAAAAAATCTACCTTCCGATAATTATTCAAAGAGAAATATCGATATGGACAAAAATCAGCTTCCCCATTACCAACGACTCGCATGGCATCTTCATAGCTAAAATCTTTAGTTTGAATCAATCTCCACGATGCGTTCAAATTACGTATTAAATCTATCCAAAACTTTGGATCCTCTCCTGACCACTTGCTTCCCTTCTTCACATTCCTAGGTGGATTGTTGAAAACTGCCAAGTTGAATACCTTTCCGTTGAGGTTAGCATACTCGTGATTCATGAAATAGTACTTGAATTCGTCCATGTTCGTCAAATTTACCACAAGTTTCTTGAAGGGTTGATAGGTGGTCAACTGAACATCTGGTTTGTAGAAAAAAACACCCGAGAACAGCAATGAATACTTTTTCCATATTTTCTTCATAAAATGTCCAACATCATCAATTTCCAAATCAAAGTTCAATATGAAGAACATTGGAACCCTTGAATTCAAAAAGTTCATACTTGTTATAAAATCCATTTTCTCGTGGACATCTTCAAATGAACTGAGCACAAAAAAAACGTAGGTGGGATATACGACTGGATAATTTCTTTTTTCCAAAACAATGCCTGTCCTTAATGTCAAGAATGGGCAAAAAATGCTATTGAGTATACTCCGTTCTTCTAGAGATAAATGTAGTTCCTCCATATCCACGAAGACGCAAAATTTGAATATAACGTTTGTGTCTGTTTCAGCTACGGTTTTCAACAATTTCAATACTAGGTTTTTTCTTTCATACTGCTCTACTGTAATCGAATAAAAGTAACAAGGTACGATGAGCCCGGTAATAACCATTGATACGAAAAAGACGGACATTATGGAAGTGAAAGTAGGTGAAAAAGAGCCAGCCTATTTCTGAGGCAGACGATCAATACTTCATTTCGTAATTTCTTACACCAACAAAAACTATGTGTGATAAGATCATTTGAAAAGTTTTCACGGTATTACTTTGTCCAATTAGGTCCTATGTAGGAATTTTCCAACCTTCCAAATAATGAACAATTCATGAACTGTAATTTATCTCTTTTAGTGTTTTAACTTTATTGAATTGAGTGACAAACACAAAAAACAAATTGCTAGGAGTGGGCAATTCAGAAAATATAAGAATACATGCCAACTTACTTGATACGCGAACAAAAAATAATAACTCATTTCGAATAACCCCGAGAAAAACGACATGTTTCTTATGTAATAAGTGTAACCATAAATAATATATGTACTTCAATATGAGCACTTGTGTCTTTCCCCCTAACGAATCACTACCATCCATTTGAAACCATAAATTTGACGGTTAGCCAGGGGTATTTCATCGAATATGTCTGTTACGCTGATTTGGATCAATGCAATGAATTCTTCAGCGTGGAGGCGATCGGTAAATATTACTGGTCCAAAAGTTCACCTCTCGTGGCTCCCAACCACACGTTGCCCCATAACCAATGAGTAACAATAGTAGTCGCATGGAGATTTTCTGTTTTTCACACATGGCTATTTCGCAAATTTATCATACCCGATTTCTAGAAAGTGGCCTCATCAGTCCATAATATCCTATCACCCTCCCACTATCCTAACTTATGCAGGTACCACCTACAAAATGATATTCAAATGATATGGCTGTAACTTCTTTTTTTTTTGAGTATTCTGTGTACTGTAGAATGATAAATCCTCAATGTAGAACCAATTTGACGAGTACTTGTTGGGGGGTCCTTCCGGACAGCTCGATGTATAGCAGGTGCATGCTGGCCTTGCTGGCTATTTCGATCACCTTCGCTGATTCGGAAACCACCAAATGAGCCTGTTTCAACTAATTGCCTGAACACTTGTAAAAATGTCTTTCTATTTGTTTGTCGCGTGTTGGGACAACGCAAGCCGTACTTTCGAACCGCTGCGCGAGCATTTTCAATCGCAAATCCATAAATGAACAACATATTGCTATACATATTCGATGTTTGAAACAACAGGCATTATATTCTAGATTATTTTGATTTGACAGATAAATTCATGTTTTCTATTAAAATTACTTTAATATTCAATCATCAAGAGCTTCAAAATAAAGAAAATTTCGGTTTGGAATATTTTGACTGTTTCGTTGTTATTATGGAGGTAAGAGATATCTCTATCCTACTCTCCATAGTTGTTATCTTGTTAGCCATGATATTATGATAGAGGACCAGCAACAAGCACAAAAGTTGATATTATGTCATTCGAAAGACGCTCAATGGGGTATTTTTTGCTGAAAAGACGACATGTCCATAATTGATAATTTTTCATCGATAAAACCATTGGAAAAATATGACTGATTTTGTTGAATTCAGAATCATGATATTCATCTCCTTACCACGCCCCAATAAGATTTTTTTTGATATGTTGTCAAATTTCATGAGGCTACAGAAGTAGAATTGATTTTATGGAAGAACTTGAAATATTTCGTGAAATCAAGAAATGTTGATTGAAGAATAACCGTCAATATTTCGACCATGTGTTATATGACATTTGCAAATGACATGTATGATCTCCCCTTGAAGTTAGGCACTTTTAACAGTAGACACCCTACATATTCTATATACAGGGTGTTTTCAAAGGTGAGGCTTTTTTGAGCGCTCGTACTACTTACACGAGGGCTATATCATGTCTGTATATTTCGAATTTTGATCCGAAAATGGTCTCAAACGACTATGTTTGACTCACTGATGACGAATCCGTCGAAAAATTCGAGTCTGTCCGTCCGTCCGGCCGGCCGTTTACACGATAACTTTCGAACGGAATGTCCTAGAAACTTGAAATTTACAGGATAGGTTCGAATCTCGAATGCCGCGGTTAAGTTTGTTATTGGGCAAAATTCGCCGAGGGGTTCCGTAAATATGGCTGTTCGAAATTTTGTTTTCCTGATTACATTGAAACTACAGATTCGATCGAGATGAAATTTCGTACTCTAATGGATAATGAGGTGCGCAAGCTACGTGCAAAATTTTGTTCAGCTCGCATGACCAGGGCCATAGAAACCATAGAAAATCATAACTTTCGAACGGAAAGGCCTAGGAATTTGAAATTTTCAGGATAGGTGTAGATCTGAAATGTGGCGTTCACGTTCATCAATGAGCAGAATTATACTAGAGGTTCCGTAAATACGGCCGTTTGAAATTTCGTTTTCTCGATAATTATGAAACTACGGATTCAATCGAGATAAAATTTTGTATTTTAAACGAGAATGATATATTAAAGCAACATTTTGTCCAGATCGCATGACCAGAACCATATAAACCATAGAAAATTATATCTTTCGAAGGGAAAGGCCCAGGAACTTGAAATTTTCAGGGTGGGTTTGGATCGCGAATTTCACGGTTACGTTCATCAATGAGCAAAATTAGACTAGGGGTTCCGTAAATATGGCCGTTCAAAATATTCTGTTCCTCATAATTTCGGAACTTCCGATTTGATTGGAATGAAATTTTGCACCTAGATGAGGAATAATGTATTCAAACTACGTGCGAAATTTTGTCCAGATCGCATTACCAAGACCATAGATACCGTAGAAAATTCTAGCGAATTATCGAAAAAAATTGGTCAGCTGAAGCACAGACAAAGTCAGGAGTTTCGTCTCAGTTTGAGAATTTTTTTGACAGCTGGCGAAAATTCCTTCAATTGATTTCTAAAACTGGAAAATGCGAATCTACCTACAAGGTGGATGTACGAGCGCTCAAAAGCTCCTGACTTCACGGCAGTGCTTTTCGTAATTTTTTTGAGAGGTGATAGAACTCATCAAAATAATTCATTATGCCAAAAATCGTTATCATAAAATATTCACCAGGGCCCAGTATTTCGAAATCAAAGTTACCCGATAATCTGAGAAATTCTAAGCTCAGACCTGGTTCGTATTGATATCTATATGTGTAGAATTATCAGCTGTCCGATTTCAGTATATGGAAAATCACCTATGATGCATATGATTTTTGTTAAGTGTCCGATCTCAACCCCTGTGATTTCTTCCCTTGGGGCCATTTGGTTTGGTTTAGTACGGCGAGGTGAATAGTACGAAAACACTAAGCATTAAAAATGCTCGTAAAATTATTCCGTGAGCAAACTGATTTGATAGGTGCTGCATGTAAACGGATTTTACATTCAATTTTTCCTCTCCTTAGTTTGAACTTCAAGAATTATACCGTTCAGGAAAAATCCATAAAAATCATCACTTTATTTACTTGGATACTGGAATACCTATGGCACCGTGATTCATGGCAGATCTTCTAAGAGAGAGATAACACGATCCAGAGTGGTCTTAAGATCTTTATGTCTAAGATTTTTTGCACTTTTTTTCAAATTGAATACTTTATATCAACTTTCAGCGGAATGATCTCTTTTGATGAGTTCTAGCGCCAGTCGAAAAAAAGCCTCACCTTAAGAAACACTCTGTATATATATTGTTATGGTTCTTTCCAGATATAGATAATATTGAATTTTGAAATTTCATGAAAACCACTAACAATATTCAAATAATTTTGTTTCAATTTGTTTTAGTTTTTTCCGCAACTCTTTTTCAAAGGAGGGTTTTTAAAATGGACAAATAAAAGAAATTTTGGTTTACAACAACTTATAATCTAATTCTATAAAAAATACCCCAACTTTCAAAAGAACCTCGCATCACCAAGACCATAAATGATGTAGAAAATTCTGGCGAATTATCAGCTGAAGCACTGAAATGAAGTCTGGAGTTTCGCCTAAGTTTGAGGATTTTTTTGACAGCTAAAACTAAAACTGGAAAATGTGAATCTACCTACAAGGTGGATGTACGAGCGCTCAAAAGCTCCTGACTTCACGGCAATGCTTTTCGTAATTTTTATTAATTTTTTCATTATGAAATAATTGGTTCGTGAAAATGGAATGAAATGATTGGCAGTATAATCATTCGTTTTATGCTCAATCTATGCAAACGATAATAGTGTGTGCAGTGAAATTGCTGATAATGATTTCACTTAGCGTTAAAACTTTTTGCGAATTCCCTCGAACTGTCGTTTTTTGAAGAATTGTTTGGAGCTAATTAAGCCTTCGCAAATTCTCTGTCTTGTGGATCTTCAAAATCACTATCATTTCCTCAAAAAGGAAATATTCTCATTTAAACTTGCCACATTAGTTAATATCAGATGGTTTCCATTGCCAAGTCCTGAAAATACAGATGGTCCTGGATCTGTGAAGTTTTTGAATTTTTTTTAAGGGTCAACCTTATGTTGCATTGTCCTACGTTCAACTCATTGAACCGTCATCAATGTTGGTATTATCTTTCTAGAATCTTTCGGAAAAAAAATAAAAGTTCAGCAAAATATGAAGAGCATACCTACCCTAAATCGATGTTTTTTTCCAATTTTTAACAATCTTATTTTCATAAGTACCTATTACGAGAAATATCTTCTACCATCGTGACAATAGATAGATGGTTTGCAAGACTACACTAGATCTCGAAAGTGTGATTGTGTTCAACTAGGAATATACCATCAGCTCCAGGGATAACCGAAAAAACCTCAGACCAAAATTGGCTCTTTTAATCCCATACTGGCTACCTCGCATCATCTTCTTGATCTGGGTCATAATATTCTGTTTAATTAATTAACTGAGATGATTTTTAATTTTCATCCGAAAATCGTATTGATTACAAAGATCTATCCCATATCCCTGGAAAAAATTCCACACAAAAGGATTTTTACCATGTGGTAAAATTCAAATACCCTCACATCGTGAAAAGTTCTAAATTCAACAACTAACAACATATCTCTAACATTTTTTTGAATGTTTCCCCATTATTCAAAATTTTCGGTGATTGGGGCAATTCATTAAAAGCTGAAATGCTGGAATAAAAGCATCCCTTTCCATATTGAAAGAGTCTGGTATTTACAAGCCTATCAAAGTTAGGATATTGTTTTTAAATTTCTTTTTATGGGTTTCATTGTATTTCAATCCCAAAAATGGTTCGCAGGGCGTTTTTGAAAGACGAATAAATATCCAATGTGTCAACTCTTTCCGCAAGATTTTCTTCCGAATTTAAGAATGAATTGAAAATTTGAAAAGTAAGTAAATAGTTCTCATTGGTGTACATTTCAAGACTCTTAAGTTAAGCTTTTTACTATCCAGGAAAAGACAAGGTAACAGATTTTATGTTACAGAAAATGCCCAGAAAGGAACTAGCAGCGCTAACCAATATAGCAAACTCAGTGATAGTATAGAATACTATCCAAAAAGATGAAAGTAGCAGAAGTAATTGTGTTCAATAAGCCAGAAAAAGATAGAAAATTTCCACTAAACTACAGGCCGATAAGTCTACTGTCAGCAGTGTCTGCACTTGGAGAAATAGTTGACAAAGTCATTGCAAAAAGACTCAGTGAAGAAACAGAAGCGCTATCTGATACCACCGAAACAATTTGGATTCAGAAGAAATCATTCCACAGACCTAAGAGTTTGACACGAAGAACTTGCCTACGACATGAAGATGGCAGCCTACACTACCAAAACCTGTTAGATAATAAGAAACTATCTAAGGAACAGGAATTTTATGTCAAAATAGATGACACATCATCTTCCACCAGACAAGTAGAAGCAGGAGTACCCCAAGGTTCAGTTCAAGGACCTCTACAACATCTATATATACAATATTCCTAAACCCCAAGAAATCTGCTAGCCCTATATGCAGATGACACGGAAATAGCCGTCAGACATCGACGACTAGACATCATATGCAGAAGATTGCTAGAAGATCTAGAAGATTTAGAAGAATGGTTCGTTGAATGGAAAATTCGAATAAATAGCAAAAATAGCCAAGCTATTCTACTACAGAACCAGACTCTTGAAACAAATTCCATCCAAGGATAGTTTGAAAAAAGATAAAATGAGAAAATGAAGTCAAATATCTAGTAGTAAAACTAGATAAAAGACTTACATGGAAAAACCATATGAAATAATAATATGCAGTGAATTAAACAACCTCACCAATGAGTAAACTTAACCACTGCTACGAAGTAATAGCCAAATGAACCGAAGCACGAAACTACGAATGATCAAGTCAATTTTGCAAGACCTCAACTAACATCAACAACTGTTCAAAGAACAGAAAATAAACTGCTAAAAGCAGCATGAATATACCGTGGTTCGTAAGAAACCAACAAATCCACAGTGACTTAGAATGGGAAACCGATTTCCTAAAAAAGAAGGCTGATAATATATTTGAAAAAGCAAGTCAACACCTAAATGATGAGCTGAAAAGTCTGGTTGACTTCAACCCTGCAAAAGATGTGATTAGGATACCCACCTATCACAAAAGACCCAGAGATCAACTACGTAGAAACAGAAATTGGGTAAACTCAATTTAAAAAAGAGGCTCTCCTATGAACGGCATGGGTAACACAAAAATAACACGACAAAGATAGTGAAAGAGATACAAACAAAAAGGGTCAAGAGGTTAATGGGCAATAGATGCCCGGAATCTGAAACAGCAGGTTAGGTTTAGTTCGAGCAGGTCGTGCCTCACACGAAGTCTCACACTGTTCTATCTATCGGAGATAGTTCGTCTATGAGGATTTCCCCTGACTAAAAAAAAATAAGCTTTTTACTAAAGTTTTGTATATGCTGGTGCTGTTACCACTGTAGATTTTCGTCTATCGTTAAGTCTAGAATGCATGACCAGTCTTCTGGTTTCACGATTATTGATTTGTTAATTTTGAAGATGATAGCCGTGGTTTTATCTGTATTCAGAATGATTTTTATTGTTTTTTAATTGTGATGAAAGTGCCCAAAGGAAATATTTTCGTTCAACTCATCGAAAAAACGAATGAAAGAATATTCATTCCCACCTATGAAACAGATTTTTGAGTGATAGATAGATATATTCTGGCCAAAATTTAGTTTCTACACATTTGATAAAATTGAATTATGGAATGTACAAAGAACCGTCCATAACACGGACCTGCGGAAATTCTACAGTGCTCTGGGGGGAGTCCCCCCCGTAGGACCGCCCTTGACCCTATATCTATTTGATAACGCTGGTTCGTTACTTAATTCTTATTTTTGATACCACCGCACTTAGGTGGATGCGCCAAATTGTTTCATCAACGATTCGTTCAAAAGGCGGAGTAACTTTGCCCCAGAACTGCGTTCAACTTTTTATTCATAAACTGAGGGTTTTCTGAACATATGACTGCATTGAAAATATTATTTAACATTCAATTTATGAACATTCTATCCTTGGTTTTTGCCAATTATGAGTGATAACGGTTGCCAAATTTATTAATATTTAAGCTGCATTATTTGCTTCAACTTCGTTGAGACAATGGTGTGAATTCTTTAATTGGGAAATAAATAAATATTTTTCACTTTTCAGGTTTCATCAATGGAAATAGAGAACTCCAACTCAGCAGTGATTATAAATATGCTAGGTGAGGTCTACGTTTGCAAAAAAACAATTTATTCTATTTTAGAGCTATAAAGACTGTAATTTGTATGAAAATATTTTTTTCTTTATTCAATGATACAGGTTAATGTATCATAAATCGTGATGTTATGTGCTTTATTTTGTTGTTTGAATGTGTGATTTTAGCCTATATCATTTTATATCTTTTTGAGCGCTCGTACAACTTACACGAGGGCTATATCATTTCGTCACGATGTCTGTATTTTGAGCCGAAAATGGTCTCAATCGACAAGGTTGGACCGAGGGTTCGACTAACTGATGAAAAATTCGAGTCTATCCGTCCGTCCGTCCGTAAGCACGATAACTCTCGAACGGATCAACCTAGAGACTTGAAATTTTCAGTGTAGGTTCAGATCCCAAATGCCTCGATTGAGTTCGTTAATGGGCAGAATTCCACCAGGGGTTCCATAAATATGGCCATTCAAAATTTTGTTCTCCTGATTAATTTGAAACTAGAGATTCGATCATAATGAAATTTGGCACTTAAATGGAGAATGAGGTGTTCAAGCTACATGTGAAATTTTGTCCAGATCGCATGACCAGAACCATAGAAACCATGGAAAATTGTAACTTTCGAACGGAAACGCCTAGAGACTTGAAATTTGCAGGATAGGTGTGCATCTAAATTGTCGTGATTACTTTCATCTATGAGCAAAATTATACTAGGGGTTCTGTAAATATGGTCGTTTGAAATTTGGTTTTCTTGATCATTTCAAAACTACAGATTCGATCGTGACGAAATTTTGTATACTAATGAAGAATGATATATTCAAGCTACACTTCTCCAGATCACATGACCAGAACCATAGAAACCATAGAAAATCATAACTCTCGAACGGAAAGGCCTAGGGACTTGAAATTTTCAGGATAGGTGTGGATCTGAAATGTCGCGTTTATCAATGAGCAGAATTATACTAGGGGTTCCGTAAATACGGTCGTTTGAAATTTTGGTTTCTCGATAATTTCGAAACTACGGATTCGATCGAGATAAAATTTCATATTTTAATCGAGAATGATATATTAAAGCAATATTTTGTCCAGATCGCATCACCAAGACCATAGATACCGTAGAAAATTCTAGCGAATTATCGAAAAAAAATTGATAAGCTGAAGCACTGACATGAAGTTAGAGTTTCGCCTAAGTTTCAGAATTTTTTTGACAGCTGTCGAAAATTCCTTCAATTGATTTCTAAAACTGGAAAATGCGAATCTACCTACCAGGTGCATGTACGAGCGCTCAAAATCTCCTGCCTTCACGGCAGTGCTTTTCGAAATGAGTGACAGATAAAATATTGATAATTCAGTAGTTCATACCTCTTTCCTTTATAGTTCATATTTCTTACAAGGTCAGTCAATTGTTGACAGACAGCCTCATTTGATGCCTCAAAAAGTAGGGATCTATATGAAATAAAACAACTGATATTTTGCATAATTTATTAATCATCAATAATTCAGTATTTGAGATTACATACTGCATAACACTTTTGTTTAAGACAAATAGATATCCTAAATCTTCTGTTTATATGCTCGAAACAAATTCCACTTTGCTGTAATCAAAATAGATTATGGTTTCAATGGTTACTTATTTATACCCATTTAGTTATTATATCTGAGAATCAAATTATTCCTCATTAGCTGATCTGGAGCTCCTCTTACAAATATTCTATTGTTTTCATTATGTGTCATAAACTATGTTTCTTGAAGAGTTATTTCAAAAAATCGCTTTTTTTTATTCATGACTAATGTGTTTTCATTTTATTCAGTCATTTGCACAACAACAAATTAGTATCCTTTCTTGACCAATAATGTTGTTGTACATAAATTAATTTTACATTATGATCGAAAAACTAATTTTCTGTATCATTCAAGACATCCTAACATAAGTAGGTACTCACCAACCACAAACTATACCATTGCAGTAATTGACTTGACAATGAGACCCAATAAAGAAAAAGACTAAGATAATCACTTTTTTTTTCATATCTACTCACATTGCCTGTAAATCCTATATTTTTTTGGGTACAGCTACTATATATACTGCTATATCACTGAAAATATTGGTTGTAAAATGTTTTTGAAACAAATATTTATCCAAAATACCATTCTATTTCTGCATTTACTTTAGAAATATTACATTCAGAAGAAAAATGAAAATTATATGACCTGATAATTTGATATTTATTCATAAATGAGGGCAATTTTCAGACAATTTTTCCCTTATGAAATATGTTCCGAATATAGGACCTGCTAACTCCATATGAATTCAGCTGAGAATGTAATATTTGAAGAGGAAAAACTTTTAGTTTATTACATCACAGCCATTCGGTTCCTTTTTTCTCGGCTGACTTGATATGAAGTTAGCAGGACATCTAATATTTTGAAGGAAAATAGGAACAGCAACATTCCTTTCTTCATGGCTGGAAACGGAAAAAATTCTTGGTGACCACAATCTGTTGCCAACTTTATATTTAGGTATAATTTCAGTGGCGTCGGAGAGGCCCTCGCAGAACCGCGGTGCGGGAGGGGCCCCCAATCCTAAAGAAACAGTAAAAAATGGGTCCCATTCTATTCCTATTCTATTATCACTTGTTCTAATTATTGCGATGATCTTTGTCATTCGAGAATGCACTACCAAAGTTGAATTTTGAAATAATTTTTTTCAGATGATCCCACCATCCTCCTCATACTTTCAATCATTCTAATTAAAATATTCCCCTAAAAATAATAACTCGATTTTTCGAACCACTTGATCTTATTTTTCCAATGATTTTTGTCTTTTAAGATTGCACTACCAAAATTGAATTACATCTTTGCATTCCCTATATATAAATAATTTTTTTTTTAGATGTTCCCTCCCTCCTCCACATCCTTTCAATCATTCTAATTGAAATATTTTTCACTAAGTCATAACTCGACACCTCAAACCACTTGGTTTGACTTTTGCGCAACAGCAGATTTACGCAAACGAATTGTTACGATGATCTTTGTCATTCAAGAAAATCATCCAGAGCTGAATTAGTGTTTAATATGTTGTTATATTTTTTTTATGTTCTCAACAACCTCTACATCCCCCCATGTAGTTATATTAAATTATTCTCACAAAGTTATAACTCGACGCCTCAAACCACTTGGTGTGACCTTTGCGCAATAGTAACTTTCCGCAAACAATTTTCAACGACAATCTTTGTCATACAAGAATGCACTACCCACATCATACTATAGTTGAATTTGTATTCTGTATATTGAATTTTTTTTTTAGATGTTCCCTTCCTCCTCCACATCCTTTCAATCATTCCAATCAAAATATTTTTCACTAAGTCATAACTCGACGCCTCAAACCACTCGGTGTGAGTTTTGCGAAACAGCAGATTCACGCAAACGAATTGTAACGATGATCTTTGTCATTAAAAAAAATCTTGTACTCTACATGTTCTCTACATCCTCCCATATAGTTTCATTAAAATATTTCTTACAAAGTCATAACTCGTCGCCTCAAACCACTTGGTGTGACCTTTGCGCAATAGCAATTCTCCGCAAACAATTGTTAACGACGATCTCTGTCATACAAGAATGCACTACCATAGTTGAATTTGTATTCTAGTAGATGTTCCCTCCCTCCTCCACATCCTTTCCATCATTCTAATTAAAATATATTTTTCACTTAGTCATAACTCGGCTCCTCGAACCACTTGGTGTGACCGTTGCGCAATAGCAGCTTTCCGCAAAAAAAAATTCAACGACGATCTTCGTCATACAAGAATGCACTACTATAGTTGAATTTGTTTTCTATATATTGAATTCTTTTTTTTTTAGATGTTCCCTCCCTCCTCCACATCTTTTCAATCATTCCAATTGAAATATATTTTTCACTTATTCATAACTCGGCGCCTCAAACCACTTGGAGTGACTTTTGCGCAACAGCAGATTTACGCAAACGAATTGTAACGATGATCTTCGTCACCTTTGTCATTCAAAAAAATCGTCTAAAGCTGAATTTGTGTTCAATATGTTCTTATATATTTTTTTTATGTTCTCAACCACCTCTTCATCCCTCCATATATTTATATTAAGATATTTCTTACAAAGTCATAACTCGGCTCCCCAAACCACTTGGTGTGACCTTTGCGCAAAGCAGCTTTCCGCAAACACTTTTTATCGACAATCTTTATCATACAAGAATGCACACCAAAGTTTAATTTGTATTCTATGTATTGAATTTTTTTTTTAGATGTTTCCTCCCTCCTCCACATTCTTTCAATCATTCTTATTAAAATATTTTTTACTAACTCAAAACTCGGCGCCTCAAACCACTTGGTGTGACCGTTGCGCAATAGCAGCTTTCCGCAAAAAAAAATTCAACGACGATCTTCGTCATACAAGAATGCACAACTATAGTTGAATTTGTTTTCTATATTCTTTGAATGAATTCTTTTTTTTTTAGATGTTTCCTCCCTCCTCCACATCTTTTCAATCATTCCAATTGAAATATATTTTTCACTTATTCATAACTCGGCGCCTCAAACCACTTGGTGTGACTTTTGCGCAACAGCAGATTTACGCAAAACGAATTGTAACGATGATCTTTGTCATTCTAAAAAATCTTCCAAAGCTGAATTTGTGTTGAATATGTTCTTATATATTTTTTTTTATGTTCTCAACCACCTCTTCAGCCTCCATATATTTATTTCAAGATATTTCTCACAAAGTCATAACTCGGCGCCTCAATCCACTTGGTGCGACCTTTTCGCAGAAGCAGCTTTCCGCAAACAATTTTTAACGACAATATTTATCAAACAAGAATGCACTACGAAAGTTTAATTTGTATTCTATGTATTGAAATTTTTTTTTTAGATGTTTCCTCCCTTCTCCACATCCTTTCAATAATTTTTATCGAAATATTTTTCACTAACTCATAACTCGGCGCCTCAAACTACATGGTGTGACCGTTGCGCAATAGCAGCTTTCCGCAAAAAAAATTTCAACGACGATCTTCGTCATACAAGAATGCACTACTATAGTTGAATTTGTTCTCTATATATTGAATTCTTTTTTTTTAGATGTTCCCTCCCTCCTCCACATCCTTTCAATCATTCCAATTAAAATATATTTTTCACTTAGTCATAACTCGGCGCCTCGAACCGCTTGGTGTGACTTTTGCGCAACAGCAGATTTACGCAAACGAATTGTTACCATGATGTTTGTCATCTTTGTCATTCTAAAAAATCTTCCAAAGCTGAATTTGTGTTCAATATGTTCTTATATATTTTTTTTTATGTTCTCAACCACCTCTTCATCCCTCCATATATTTATATTAAGATATTTCTCACAAAGTCATAACTCGGCGCCTCAATCCACTTGGTGCGACCTTTGCGCAAAAGCAGCTTTCCGCAAACACTTTTTAACGACAATCCTTATCATACAAGAATGCACTACCAAAGTTTAATTTGTATTCTATGTATTGAAATTTTTTTTTAGATGTTTCCTCCCTACCGTTCTTATTGAAATATTTTTCACTAACTCATAGCTCGGCGCCTCAAACCACTTGGTGTGACTTTTGCGCCAACAGCAGATTTACGCAAACGAATTGTAACGATGATCTTTGTCATTCAAAAAAAACTTCCAAAGCTGAATTTGTGTTCAATATGTTCTTAGATATTTTTTTTATGTTCTCAACCACCTCTTCATCCTTCCATATATTTATATTGAGATATTTCTTACAAAGTCGACTTGGCGCCTCAAACAACTTCGTGTGACCTTTGCGCAAAAGCAGCTTTCCGCAAACACTTTTTAACGACAATCTTCATCATACAAGAATGCACTACCATAGTTTAATTTGTATTCTACATATTGATTTTTTTTTTTTTAGATATTTCCTCCCTCCTCCACATCCGTTCAATCATTCTTATTCAAATATTTCTCACAAAGACATAACTCGGCGCCTGAAACCACTTGGTGTGACTTTTGCGCAACAGCAGATTTACGCAAACGAATTGTACCGATGATCTTTGTCATTCAAAAAAATTCTTCCAAAGCTGAATTTATGTTTAATATATTGTTATTTTTTTTTTCTATATTCTCAACCACCTCTATATCCTTCCATATATTTTCATTAAAATATTTCTTACAAAGTCATGACTCGGCGCCTCAAACCACTTGGTGTGACCTTTCCGCAATAGCAGCTTTCCGCAAACAATTTTTAACGTAGATCCTTGTCATACAAGAATGCACTAGCATAGTTGAAATTGTATTCAATATATTGAAATTTTGTTTTTTCAGATGTTCCCTTCCTCCTTTACATCCTTTCAATCATTCTAATTGAAATATTTTTCACAAAGTCATAACTCGGCGCCACAAAACACTTGGTGTGACTTTCGCGCACAGCAGCTTTACGCAAACGAACATTAACGTAAATCTTTGTCCTTCAAAAGAATATACCGATTCTGAATTTGTGTTTGATATGTTGTTATCATTTTTTTTTTGTTCTCAACCTGCTCCACGTTTTTTCCAATATTTATATTAAAATATTTCTTATAATCATAACTCGGTGCCTCAAACCACTTGGTGTGATCTTTGCGCAATAACAGCTGTCCGCAAACATATTTCAACGATGATTTTTGTCAATCAAGAATGCGTTATCAAAGTTGAATTTGTGATCAATATCCTACTGTAATTATTGTTCCGGATGTTCCTTTCCCTCCTACATATCCTTCGAAAAATTCCTAATGTCATAAATCGGCGCCTCAAATCACTTGGTGTGACGTTTGCGCAACAGCAGGTTCCCGGAAAGAAATTTTAACGATTCTTATATTGAATAATTTTTTTTCGATGTTTCCTCCCTCCTCCACATCCTTTCAATCATTCTTATTAAAATATTTTTCACTAATTCATAACTCGGCTCCTCAAACCACTTGGCGTGACCGTTGCGCAATAGCAGCTTTCCGCTAAAAAAATTTCAACGACGATCTTCGTCATACAAGAATGCACTACTATAGTTGAATTTGTTTTCTATATATTGAATTTTTTTTTTTAGATGTTCCCTCCCTCCTCCACATCCGTTCAATCATTCTAATTAAAATATATTTTTCACTTAGTCATAACTCGGCGCCTCAAACGACTTGGTGTGACTTTTGCGCAACAGCAGATTTACGCAAACGAATTGTAACGATGATCTTTGTCATTCAAAAAAAACTTCTAAAGCTGAATTTGTGATGAATATGTGTTTATATATTTTTTTTATGTTCTCTACATCTTCCCATATATTTCCATTAAAATATTTCTTACAAAGTCATAACTCGTCGCCTCAAACCACTTGGTGTGACCTTTGCGCAATAGCAGATCTCCGCAAACATTTGTTAACGATGATCTCTGTCTTACAAGAATGCACTACCATAGTTGAATTTGTATTCTATATATTGAATTTTTTTTTTTTAGATGTTCTCTCCCTCCTCCACATCCTTTCTACCATTCCAATTAAAATATATTTTTCACTTAGTCATAACTCGGCGCCTCAAACGACTTGGTGTGACTTTTGCGCAACAGCAGATTTACGCAAACGAATTGTAACGTTGATCTTTGTCATTCAAAAAAAACTTCTAAAGCTGAATTTGTGATGAATATGTTCATATATATTTTTTTTATGTTCTCTACATCTTCCCATATATTTCCATTAAAATATTTCTTACAAAGTCATAACTCGTCGCCTCAAACCACTTGGTGTGACCTTTGCGCAATAGCAGATCTCCGCAAACATTTGTTAACGATGATCTCTGTCTTACAAGAATGCACTACCATAGTTGAATTTGTATTCTATATATTGAATTTTTTTTTTTTAGATGTTCTCTCCCTCCTCCACATCCTTTCTACCATTCCAATTAAAATATATTTTTCACTTAGTCATAACTCGGCGCCTCAAACGACTTGGTGTGACTTTTGCGCAACAGCAGATTTACGCAAACGAATTGTAACGTTGATCTTTGTCATTCAAAAAAAACTTCTAAAGCTGAATTTGTGATGAATATGTTCATATATATTTTTTTTATGTTCTCTACATCTTCCCATATATTTCCATTAAAATATTTCTTACAAAGTCATAACTCGTCGCCTCAAACCACTTGGTGTGACCTTTGCGCAATAGCAGATCTCCGCAAACATTTGTTAACGATGATCTCTGTCATACAAGAATGCACTACCATAGTTGAATTTGTATTCTATATATTGAATTTTTTTTTTTAGATTTCTCCCTCCTCCACATCCTTTCTATCATTCCAATTAAAATATTTTTCACTTAGTCATAACTCGGCCCTCAAACCACTTGCTGTGACTTTTGCGCAACAGCGGATTTACGCAAACGAATTGTAACGATGATCTTTGTAATTCAGAAAAATCTCCCAAAGCTGAATTTGTGTTCAATATGTTCTTATATATTTTTTTATGTTCTCAACCACCTCTTCATCCTTCCATATATTTATATTAAGATATTTCTTACAAAGTCCTAACTCGGCGCCTCAAACCAATTGGTGTAACCTTTATGCAAAAGCAGCTTTCCGCAAACAATTTTCAACGACAATTTTTATCATACAAGAATGATCTACCAAAGTTTAATTTGTATTCTATATATTGAAATTTTTTTCCACATCCTTTCAATCATTCTTATTAAATTATTTTTCACTAATTCATAACTCGGCGCCTCAAACCACTTGGCGTGACCGTTGCGCAATAGCAGCTTTCCGCAAAAAAAATTTCAACGACGATCTTCGTCATACAAGAATGCACTACTATAGTTGAATTTGTTTTCTATATATTGAAATTTTTTTTTTAGATGTTCCCTCCCTCCTCCACATCCGTTCAATCATTCTAATTAAAATATATTTTTCACTTAGTCATAACTCGGCGCCTCAAACGACTTGGTGTGACTTTTGCGCAACAGCAGATTTACGCAAACGAATTGTAACGATGATCTTTGTCATTCAAAAAAAACTTCTAAAGCTGAATTTGTGATGAATATGTTCATATATATTTTTCTTATGTTCTCTACATCTTCCCATATATTTCCATTAAAATATTTCTTACAAAGTCATAACTCGTCGCCTCAAACCACTTGGTGTGACCTTTGCGCGATCTCTGTCATACGAGAATGCACTACCATAGTTGAATTTGTATTCTATATATTGAATTTTTTTTTTTTTTAGATGTTCTCTTTCTCCTCCACATCCTTTCTATCATTCCAATTAAAATATATTTTCACTTAGTCATAACTCGGCGCCTCAAACCACTTGGTGTGACTTTTGCGCAACAGCAGATTGACGCAAACGAATTGTAACGATGATCTTTGTCATTCAAAAAAATCTTCCAAAGCTGAATTCGTGTTCAATATGTTCTTATTTATATTTTTTATGTTCTCAACCACCTCTTCATCCTTCCATATATTTATATTAAGATATTTCTTACAAAGTCCTAACTCGGCGCCTCAAACCAATTGGTGTAACCTTTATGCAAAAGCAGCTTTCCGCAAACAATTTTCAACGACAATTTTTATCATACAAGAATGATCTACCAAAGTTTAATTTGTATTCTATATATTGAAATTTTTTTCCACATCCTTTCAATCATTCTTATTAAAATATTTTTCACTAATTCATAACTCGGCGCCTCAAACCACTTGGCGTGACCGTTGCGCAATAGCAGCTTTCCGCAAAAAAAATTTCAACGACGATCTTCGTCATACAAGAATGCACTACTATAGTTGAATTTGTTTTCTATATATTGAAATTTTTTTTTTAGATGTACCCTCCCTCCTCCACATCCGTTCAATCATTCTAATTAAAATATATTTTTCACTTAGTCATAACTCGGCGCCTCAAACGACTTGGTGTGACTTTTGCGCAACAGCAGATTTACGCAAACGAGTTGTAACGATGATCTTTGTCATTCAAAAAAAACTTCTAAAGCTGAATTTGTGATGAATATGTTCATATATATTTTTCTTATGTTCTCTACATCTTCCCATATATTTCCATTAAAATATTTCTTACAAAGTCATAACTCGTCGCCTCAAACCACTTGGTGTGACCTTTGCGCGATCTCTGTCATACGAGAATGCACTACCATAGTTGAATTTGTATTCTATATATTAAATTTTTTTTTTTTTAGATGTTCTCTTCCTCCTCCACATCCTTTCTATCATTCCAATTAAAATATATTTTCACTTAGTCATAACTCGGCGCCTCAAACCACTTGGTGCGACTTTTGCGCAACAGCAGATTTACGCAAACGAATTGTAACGATGATCTTTGTCATTCAAAAAAATCTTCCAAAGCTGAATTCGTGTTCAATATGTTCTTATTTATATTTTTTATGTTCTCAACCACCTCTTCATCCTTCCATATATTTATATTAAGATATTTCTTACAAAGTCCTAACTCGGCGCCTCAAACCAATTGGTGTAACCTTTACGCAAAAGCAGCTTTCCGCAAACAATTTTCAACGACAATTTTTATCATACAAGAATGATCTACCAAAGATTAATTTGTATTCTATATATTGAAATTTTTTTCCACATCCTTTCAATAATTCTTATTAAAATATTTTTCACTAATTCATAACTCGGCGCCTCAAACCACTTGGCGTGACCGTTGCGCAATAGCAGCTTTCCGCAAAAAAAATTTCAACGACGATCTTCGTCATACAAGAATGCACTACTATAATTGAATTTGTTTTCTATATATTGAAATTTTTTTTTTAGATGTTCCCTCCCTCCTCCACATCCTTTCAATCATTCTAATTAAAATATATTTTTCACTTAGTCATAACTCGGCGCCTCAAACCACTTGGTGCGACTTTTGCGAAGCAGCAGATTTACGCAAACGAATTATAACGATGATCTTTATCATCCAAAGAAATCTTTCAAAGCTGAATTTGTGTTCGATATGTTCTTATATATTTTTTTTTATGTTCTCAACCACCTCTTCATCCTGCCATATATTTATATTGAAATATTTCTCACAAAGTCATAACTCGGCGCCTCAAACCACTTGGTGTGACCTTTGCGAAAAACAGCTTTCCGCAAACAATTTTCAACGACAATCTTTATCATACAAGAATGCACTACCAAAGTTTAATTTGTATTCTATATATTGAAATTTTTTTTTAGATGTTTCCTCCCTCTTTCACATCCTTTCAACAGTGAAATATTTTTCACTAAGTCATAACTTGGCGCCTCAAACCACTTGGTGCAACCGTTGCGCAATAGCAGCTTTCCGCAAAAGAAATTTCAACGACAATCTTCGTCATGTGTGATGTACACATCATACTATAGTTGAATTTTTTTCTATATATTGAATTTTTTTTTTAGATCTTCCCTCCCTCCTCCACATCCTTTCAATTATTCTTATTAAAATATTTCTCACTAAGTCATAACTCGGCGCCTCAAACCACTTGGTGTGACTTTTGCGAAAGAGCAGATTTACGCAAACGATGATCTTTGTCATCTTTGTCATTCAAAAAAATCTTCCAAAGCTGAATTTGTGTTTAATATATTTTTATATTTTTTTTATGTTCTCAACCACCTCTATATCCTTCCATATATTTTCATAAAAATATTTCTTACAAAGTCATGACTCGAGGCCTCAAACCACTTGGTGTGACCTTTGCGCAATAGCAGCTTTCTGCAAACAATTTTTAACGACGGTCTTTGCCATACAAGAATGCACTAGCATAGTTGAATTTGTATTCTATATATTGAAATTTTATTTTTTCAGAAATTCCCTCTCTCCTTTACATCCTTTCAATCATTCCAATTGAATTATTTTCCACAAAGTCATAACTCGACGGCCTCAAAACACTTGGTGTGACTTTCGCGCACAGCAGCTTTACGCAAACGAATTTTAACGATGATCTTTGCCAATCAAAAAAATATACAAAATTTGAATTTGTGTTTAATATGTTGTTATTATTTTTTTTTATGTTCGCAACCTGCTGCACATTTTTCCCAATATTTATATTAAAATATTTTTGATAATCATAACTCGGTGCCTCAAACCACTTGGTGTGACCTTTGCGCAATAATAGCTTTCCGCAAACATATTTCAAGGATGATTTTTGTCAATCGAGAATGCGTTTTCAAAGTTGACTTTGTGTTCAATATCCTACTGTAATTATTGTTCCGGATGTTCCTTCCCCTCCTACATATCCTTCGATATATTCCTTATGCCATAAATCGGCGCCTCAAATCACTTGGTGTGAATTTGCGCAACAGCAGGTTCCCGGAAAGAAATTTTTAACGATTCTTATATTGAATAATTTTTTTTTTAGATGTTCCCACCCTCCTCCACATCCTTCCAATCATTCTTATTAAAATAATTCTCACTAAGTCATAACACGCCGCCTCGAACCACTTGGTGTGACGTTTGCGCAACAGCATCTTTACGCAAACCAATTGTAACGATGATCTTTTTCATTCAAAAAGATCTACCAAAGCTGAATTTGTGTTTAATATGTTATTATAATTTTTTTTCGTGTTCTCGCCCTCCGCCACATCCTTCTAAATATTTTTCAAAATCATAACTCGGCGCCTCAAACCACTTGGTGTGACCCTCTGCCCAATAGCAGCTTTCCGCAAACTAATTTTAACAATGATCTTTGTCATTCAAGAATCCACAACCAAAGTTGAATTTGTATTCAATATATTGAAATATTTTTTATCCAGATGTTCCCACCCTCCTCCACATCGTTCCAATCATTCCAATTAAAATATATTTTCAATTTTTTTCACTTAGTCATAAATCGGCGCCTCAAACCACTTGGTGTGACGTTTGCAGAACATCAAGTTTCCGCAAACAAATTTGAACGATGATTTTCGTCATTCAAGAATATACTACATACCAAATTCGAATTTTGGAATGATTTTTTTCAGATGTTCCCACCCTCCTCCACATCTTTTCAATTATTCTAATTGAAATATTTCTCAGAGAGTAATAAGTCGATGTTTCGAACCACTTGTTCTAATTTTTGCGCAAAAACAAATTTCCGCAAACAAATTTTAACGATAAGCTTCATCATTCAAGAACGCACTACCAACGTTGAATTGACGTTCAATATTTTGTTAAAGATTTTATTTGTATTCTCACCCTCCTCCGCATCTCATCAATCATTCTAATTGAAATATGCTTTCAATATTCTTTACTGACTCATACCTAAACGCCTCAAACCACCGGATTTATTGTTTGCGCAACAACAAATTTTATCGATGAACTTTGTCAATCGAGAATGCGTTATCAAAGTTGAATTTGTGTTCAATGTCCTACTGTAATTATTGTTCCGGATGTTCCTTACCCTCCTACATATCCTTCGAAAAATTCCTAATGTCATAAATCGGCGCCTCAAATCACTTGGTGTGACGTTTGCGCAACAGCAGGTTCCCGGAAACAAATTTTAACGATCCTTATTTGAATTTTTTTTAAGATGTTCCCACCCTCCTCCACATTCTTTCAATCATTCTAATTAAAATATTTCTCACAAAGTCATAACACGGCGCATCGAACCACTTGGTGTGACTTTTGCTCAACATCATCTTTACGCAAACAAATTGTAACGATGATCTTACTCATTCAATAAGATCTACCAAAGCTGAATTTTTGTTCAATATTTTGTTATAATTTTTTTCTAATGTTGGTGTAGTAATGTTTGATCAACTACAATTTTCCCCAACATATATCTGGCGATAACCTTTTTTCATTGAATAATGCACTATCAAGGTTCAATATTTTTCATCGTACTGAAAATATTTATGTTCACATTCTTTTCAAAATTATAATATCATATGTATAAGTCAATCACTCGAATGGCAACAGAACCATCCGCATTAAACTTTCAACTCTTTCTTTTCAGCTGTACTTTCGAAGCTATTTGTGCAATAAATATTTCATTCATGTTCCGAAACAAAATCATTTGACTGTAGTTTTTTGACGATGAACATTTTCATTCAAGATGCACGTCTCTAGTTCATTTTGTGATAAATAAGAAAAAATGAGTTCTGGTTTTTTTGAACAATCACATGCTCTGAAACCTTTCAATCCAATCATGTTTTATATTGTTATATTTTCAATAAAATTTGCGGATAAGATATATTCTACATACAACGATGACCTGTACCTATCGTTCATAAAAACACTTTTCAAATCGTGATTGATAGTTTCAAACTTTCCAAATGTACCTATATTTTAGCATTTTTTCATCAATGTCATCTGCCTTTTCATCAAATTACTCACTATAACGTTTGAGAAACTGATCCCCTTCCCAAAACATCAGAACCATAAACTGTTCAACTCAAGAATACGCTGCCGAAATTGAATTCCGGTTCAAAATGTTAAATGAAATTGAGTTTCTTTCTCATTACTTTAAACTCATTATGTAACAAAATCTGTCCACAAGAAATACTCCAACTTTGGATTACCACTGAAGAATCTATTTCTAATTTGTGTTTAATAATAAATACGATTTGTTTCTTAACATTCCACCCACACCCATATCCTTTCAATTCTTTTTATAGTTCATATTTGTATTACTATTTTTTATAGATTTTCCCACAGGAAATTTTTCAACGTTAGATTTTTTCGTTTGAAACATACCTTGGTAGTACAAGTTTCGATGAATATTTATGAATAAGCTCTGTTTTTATTCCATAACCCACCTCTTTTCATCAATGACTCTGATTTTCATATTTCATTCGATACAATATTTGTTTGCGGTTATATATCGTTGATTAGTTTCAATCATCAAGTTTTTCAAGGTATTTTTATTCTTGAATATTTCTTGGAATTGTTCAACCATAAAAAGATACATAAATTTACTTATATCTGACAAAATATCACCATCAACTCAAAGAAGTTTCAATAACGAACATATAACAGAATCATCACATGATAACACTTGATTGAATATAATGGTAATAAACCGCAGCATATTTTATTTATTATTTCTATTGATTACACTTCCTGCAGATATATTAGCTGGATATACCTATATATTTGAAATTTATAACAAAGGAAAGTGGCGGTTCAGGTCAATTCCGAAATTCATTATTGCCAATATTGAAAATAAGTTGTATAGCACATCATGTTAATGAAATCTTATTTTCATATAAGTTGTTAAATTATCACATTATTACATTACCACAATAAGAAATTTTCAATTCGTTTTTCAGCATTATATTGCAGTTACTAATGGATGCTTTTATTCAATTTGTTCATAATGAATAGATTTCGGTTTTTGACCAAAAATTGAATATATTGTTAAATTATTATCATTGTGCTCCAAATTCTACATCAATGATTTGTATGATCACGTTGAAAATAAAACCATGCATAACACTCAGAATAATGCGTCTAGAAAGAAGAAATGTACATAATCGGAAGATTCAAATTTACCTGCATCCAGAAAGAAATTATCATAACACTCAGATTAAAAATACGAAAAGTTTGATTGGAGGAAATCGAAGTATCAACTCAAGCAACGATAAATTTTTGGCAGTTAGTAGCTCTTATAAATATAAAAATCCCTAAGTATTTAGTTACATTGTGTGAATAAGCTCAAAATGATTACTTGTGATCGACAAATTATTTCACAATCGAGTAGGTATCGAAGGGAAACATAAAATACGCAAAATGATTTTTTTATGCGAGGAGATTTTCATATTTTGCAGAAATATTTCTATCAGAACCACAAATAGACCAATTCGTTTATATTTACTATTTTTTGAATGAAGAAATAATCTGATCCACGTATCATTTACACAAATATCTATTTGGGACCAAATTTACCCGTGTTACAAGCTCTTCATACCAATGCACAATCACCAGGTTGATCGACTCGAATATTCATCATCAATAAATCAAAAAAAGTGCAATGTTATTCGAATGCATTCAAAATTATTCATAAAAATGTGTGTTAAATATTTTATAAGCCTATCAAAGTGCTGAAAGCTCATTCTTCGATTATAAATATGGCAAATATTTCTTAAAAATAACGATTGACAAAACATTAAGTTGAAATGTTCGACTGCATAAGGTGATATGCAGAATATTATAGTTTCAGAAGATGATATTTGGATTCAGAGTATTAGTGATATGGGTGAAGCTGGTTACATAAAAAGTTGAGCAATTCAATTTGAACAAAAACCAAATTTGCATGCGTCTATCATCTGCTTTTTTCAGTTATCTTGAGGATGTATCCAAAATAATACACCTGCTAGAATTCAGAATCCCATGTATATAACAATTGAAGCTAAGAGTTGGATTGGGCGCTCTTAATGTTGGTCCTGCTTGATGACATAATCCCTTCTTCTCATTATCTTGTACCGTCTAATCGCGAAATATTCGGTCTAATTTTTCTTCACGATTTCCGCTATTCGAGTAAAGTAGATGGAATTCTTGAAATCCAGCAGATGCACGATTTTGTTCATTTCCCAAAGAAGGTCATCATTGTGGTCGATGATTGTCAGACAGTTCGAATGAATTCAATGATGAAATTTTAAAATTCAACTTTCTCATACCATTTTGCAAGTAGGTAATTTTAGGGGGTCATTGAACTGAATCAGATTATATTATTTGAACAAGAATACGTTATATTTTTGAATTATTGATTGGCACAAAAAACTCGTACATACATTTCAGCAATAATCGAGAGTTTTACATTTCAAGTAGGTACCAATTTGAAAAGAAAACAAATTTCAAATCGGCCGAATTGGTTTGGAAAAATATTTCAATGCTACCTTAGGGTTACTTTCTCGAACATTTTTCAGGATACTGATTAGGATTTTGTACGCTGAATAATTCCAAATAATACGTTATGAGTATCAAATAAGTCCATTATTTCAATTATTTTTACAACAACGCTAGATTATGGTTATGATATGCATTATTGATCATGGATGTATACTACTGCAAAATATTATGTTTTACCATTTGACATAAAACATTATGATAACCTCATCCAAATAATCATTTCATTTTTATTCAAGCAATAATTTTATCTCAGAGATGAATATTTTTTTATACTGTGTACTGCATACATTCAATATTTTCAGTCAATTAAATCCGACGAAATGTCTCAACGTATTAAAAATCGTTTCAATTTTCTCAAAGATTATTTCCGCGCTACAAGGGATAATCCCTCAACTTTTCCTAGCCAATAGATTAGATAACTACAATTTTTTCTTAATTAAACCAATTCAATTTTGTCGATATTTTCTCGAACATTTTTCAGCGAGCAGTAATATAACCAAATACATACAACCATTTCATATTATATTCATTTTGTCATCTCGAGTTTGTTGATAATGTCTTGGACTTAATTCAACAGAATAGTTTTTTTTCATCCATCTTTTCGAATTATACAAATAGTAAATTCCAAGCGAATTTATATTTCTGACTCTTTCTTATTTCGTTGAATTTCATCAATTAAATCCCATCAAACTAAATGTTTTATATATATATATATATATATTTTTTACAGCGAACAATAGAGAACTGCGTAGTTATTCTGGGCTAAGACGATTGTATTTATACCTCATGAATGCTTTATTCAATAAAAATCATTTCCATTTCATAAGGTTGAATTAAGCGTTTCTACCGAATGATTTCTTTTTCAAATTGAAGATAATTTGATTTTTGTTGAAGAATAATTTCGCCGCAACATATACGATTATTTTCTTCAATTTTTTTAGCCAAAAAAATATCGAACTGCGTATTTGTAACAATAAACTTCATTCCTCATGTCATTGTATATTTTACGAAATTGAAAATTATTCAAATTTGGATAAAAGATTTCTTCAACGCTTAGGATAGTTACTCCAATTCTTCAGTTTGTACCATATATATATTTATACCTAATATACTTGAATATTCCTTCAGTTCGTACCTTCATATTTATACCTAATATAATGAAACATTCAAATTTTGATGAACGATTTTTTCAACGTTGAATTGTTTCAGCGACCAAATGCGATAACAGCATAGGTTAAATACTTCATAATAATGTTATACGTTTCTACGGAATGATTGTCTTGCATATTTAATTGAACATCATTCCATTTTCGTTGAAAGATAATTTCGACTTTGTCTTTGAATTTTCTCGGCGTACAGTTTGGAACCATTATTTCCTTAAAACTATTTTCACATAATGGAACATCACTTCCATTACGATGAAAAAGTTTTTTTGCGATCAGAGATGATCTCACATTTTTCAGGATTTGAAGTTTATTGAAATATAGTTTCTAGCGAGCAGTATGAAACTGCGTGGTTACTTTGGTTTCTAACAATTATATTCATACCTCATGAATGCTTTATACGATTAAACGATACTTCCATTTTGACGAAACACTTGTCTAACGCTTAGTATGTCGTTAATTTTTCCTTACGAAAAGCATGTTAGTGCATACATTTCATAGCTTATTAAAATGAATTATACCTACCGAGATTAATTTGACGTTACATACGTATAAAATAAGTTCTTTCAACCTTTCTCAGTGAACAGAATAGAATTCGTGGTTTTTTACTTTGTGCTTTTTATATTTATACCGTATGAATGCTTTATATATTGAACATCATTTCCATTGGGATTAAAGGTTTTTGCTAAGCTCAGAGATGTTTTTTTCAGCTTTCAGTATTAACTATAAAAGTTTTACATTTTGTAACCATGAGTTATGCGTTCCTAGCGAATGATTTCGTTATTTAATGAAACATTATTTCATTTTCGTTGAAAGACAGTTTCCATGCTACCTATAAAATAACTCTTTGATAGTGAACAGTAGACAACTGAGTGAATTCTTTTGAGCATTATGTAAATGTAAATGAATTTAAAATACGATGAAATATTTTCTCAAAGCTTAGAGACATGATCTCTTGAATATAATATATTCAAGAGATCAGGGGTAACGGATATATTATATCATCGTTCAGTATATTACTGAATGGGTTTCATATTTAATCATTATGATTCAAACGTACCTAAACCTAATTATAGCTTTATTCAATTGAATATTACATATTTCAATTTTGTAGAACATAGTTTCGACGCTACCCTGAGGATATTTTCTGGGAATAATTCGAACGAACGTCATAAAATTGCGTGGTTATTTATATATTAGGTATTATATATAGCTCATGAATGCTTTATGTAATTAATGTAATAACATCATTCAAATTCTAATTCCTATTTTTTCACCAGAAAAAATATAGAATTGCGTGATTCATTTAGGTTGTACCATTGATATTAAAACCTTATATATATTCCAATATAATCAAAACTTTTTTTCATCTCGTTGAAACAGTTTTTCAACGTTCAGACATGATCTCTCGAATTTTTCAAGGCGAACAGTACTCTTATTGCAAAGGTTTTATATTTTATAATTAAGAATTATACGTTCCTACCTGATGATTTCGTTATTGAGTTTCTTTTTTGTTGAAAAATTATTTCGACGCAACCTATAAAATCATTCTCTTAAATTTTTTCAGGCAAAAAAATATCGAACTGCGTGGATTTTCCTTTGTAAAAGTAATATTCATCCCTCATGTTATTGCATACTTCATGTGAATGAAAATCATTGAAATTTCGATAAAAATTCTCTTCAACGCTTGAAACTGTGTGGTTTTCCTTTTGCACCATTTATATTTATAGCTTATGAATACTCTTTTGAAATTCAATATTTTTTGCTATTCAATGTTTTCTTACGCTCCGATACGTTTTTTTTTCCCAGAAAACACTATATTCTACCATTTTATGAATTATGCATACCTAAGGAATGATTGAAAGTTGAATTAAATCATCATTTCAGTTTTATTGAAATGTAATTCCGATGCTACCTCAGGAATACTTCCTCGAAATATTTTTAGCGAAAAGAATGGTTTGTAACAATTATATTCATACATCATCGATGCCGCTATGATTCAACATAATTTTTATTTCGACGAAACAGTTTTATACACTTAGAAAATATTTTTTTAATTTTTTCGGTCAACACTCTTACTGCGTAGCTTTCGTATCTTATTTTTATGAAATAAGTATACATCCCTACCGAATAAATTTTCGTTGAAAAATAATTTCGACGTTTTTACCTATAGCATTAATTCTCTCGGCGTTTAGTAAAGATCTGCGTGGATTTTTTATTATGTACATTTATATTTATGACTCATAAATGCTTTCATATCATTCAACATTTTTTCCTTTTTGATGGAACAATTTTCCAACGCTTGAGATTATCTCTTGAATTTTTCCCAGCGAAACGTACTCTTATAGCTGCATTTGTTTTATGTTTTATAAATATGAATGATACGTTCCTATTGGATTGGACATTATTTTGTTTTTTGTTGAAATATAATTTTGACGCTACCTGAAGAAGCATTCAAGTTTTGATTACACAATTAAACAGTTTTTCAACGCTTAGTGCTGATCTCTTGAATTCTTACTTACGAACAGTATATTACTACATACATTTCATATTTTATTACCTTTGATACATTTTCGTTGAAAAATAATTTCGACCTACCTAAAGTATTACTTTTCTTGGCGTACAGTACAGAACTGCGTGGTTTGTTTATTCCGTACCATTTAAATGTATATCCTTTCAATGCTTTTCTATAATTTAACATTTTTTTCATTTCGATACTCTGTCCTCTAGCCCATATAGATGATCCCTTGAATTTTTCCTCGCTACCAGTATATTACTGCATTCATTCCATATTTTATTACAATGGATTTTACGTACGTGATTCTCGTTGAAAAATAATTTCGACGTTACCTACAAAAAGGATAATTTCTTCAAATTCTCTCAGCGCACAGAATTGAACTGCATGGTTTATTTACTTTTTACCATTTATATTTATACCTTATGAATGCTCTTGAGTATTATTGTCATTTCCATTTCGGTGAATGATTTCCTCAACGCTTAGAGATGATATCTCTTCATTTTTTCAGCGACCAATTTATAAGTGCTTAGGTTTTATACCTCATAATTATGAATTATTTGTTTCTACTGATGATTTGTATGACATATTTAATTGAACGTTATTTTATTTCCTTTGAAAGAAAATTCAACATTAGGATGTTATCTATTCATGGGATAATTTCTTTTCCTTTTCTAAGCTAACAGAATGGAACTGCGTGGTTTCATTACTTTGAACCATTTCCATTTATACCTTGTTTCTTACATATTGAATTGAACAATATTTCATTTTCGTTGAAATATAATTACGGCGTTACCCAACTATGCTATGATTTGATTTACTTTTCTCGGCCTACTGTTTAAAACTGCGAGATTTTCCTTTTGCACCATTTATATTTATACCTTATGAAAATTGAAATTCAACATTTTTAGCTTTTCAATGTTTTCTTACGCT
This sequence comes from Aphidecta obliterata, assembly GCA_963966015.1. Taxonomy (NCBI): domain Eukaryota; kingdom Metazoa; phylum Arthropoda; class Insecta; order Coleoptera; family Coccinellidae; genus Aphidecta; species Aphidecta obliterata. The sequence continues at coordinate 25,720,567 of OZ014427.1, read as the reverse complement.
CAGATTCTTTTCCCCAGAAAACACTATATTCCTGCATGGGTTTTATATTCTACCATTATGAATTATATGTATCTAAGGGATGATTGAAAACTGAGTTGAATCTTCATTTCAGATTAATTGAAATGTAATTTCGATGCTACTCTAGGAATACTTCCTCGAAATATTTGAAGCGAAAAGAATAGAAGTACGGTTACCTTGGTTTATAACAATTATATCCATACCTTTTGAATGTTTGATATGATTAAACATAATCTGCATTTCGACAAAACAGTTTTATAACGCCTGAATTTTTTCAGTCAACACTCCATTGCTGCTCAGCTTTAGTACCTATCTTGTTTCTATGAACTATACGTTCCTACAGAATAACTGTTTTATTTAATTGAACATTTTTACATTTTCGTTGAAAGATCTAAAAATTTCGTTTTTTACCTTTAACATCAATCTCGGCGTTTAGTAAAGAACTGCGTGTTTTTTTCTATTTTGTACATTTATGCTCATACCTTACGAATGTTTTTATATAATTCAATATTTTTTTCATTTCGATGAAGAAATTTTCTAATTACTTCTCGAATTTTTCCAGCGAACACTACTTTTATAGCTGCACTGGTTTTATATCTATATTAAACGTTCCTATTGAATTGTACATTATTTTGATTAAAACACGATTGAACAGTTATTCAACGTGATGATCTCTTGGACTTTTCCTTACGAACAGTATATTACTGAGAACATTTCATATTTTTATTGATACATATTCGTTGGAAGATAATTTCAACGTTTCTTACCTAAAGCGTTACTTTTCCCGGCGTACAGTCCAGAACATCGTGGTTGGTTTATTTCATACCTTATGAATGCTTTTCTTTAATTAAACATTTTTTATTTCGATGCAGAAGGCATCCAGCGCATAGAGATAATCTCTCAATTTTTCCTTGCGAACAGTATATTACCGAATGATTTTCGTTGAAAGAAGATTATTTCGACATTACCTACAGTATATTACTGCATAGATCTCTTAGTTCATTACTATGAATTACCGAATGATTTTCGACGTTACCTTTATACATAGGTCATCTCATTTATTCTTCTCAGCAGACAGAACAGACATACGTGGTTCGTCACTTTTGTTTAATTTATATTTATACCTTGAGAATGCTTCATATAACTGAATATCATTTCCATTTCGATAAAAGATTTTTTCAACGCTTAGAGATAATCTCTTGATTCGTTTCCAGGAGAAAGTATAACACTGAATAGGTTTTATATTATACTATTATGAATTTTAAGTACTTAAAAAATGATTGCCTTAAATTTAATCATAATTTCAATTTATTGAAATGTAATTTCGATGAGACCTCAGCGATAATTCCTCGAAATATTTTAGCGAACAGTTTGGAAATGCTCTAGACCTTTTTGAGCGACCAATTTATAACTGCAGATATTTTTACTCGATAATTATGGATTGTACGTTTCTACCGAATGCTTTATTATTAAACTGCATCTTTGTTGAAAGGTGATTTCGACGTTTCTTACCTATAGTATTGATTTCCTCGGCGTTTATTCGTGATTTATTCATTTTGTATATTTATATTCATACCTCATGAAAGATCATTCAATTAAACATTTTCTTCATTTCGCTGAAATAGTTTTCTAACGCTTAGAGATGATCCCTTGAATTTTTTCCAGCGAACAGGATTTATATTTCATTGTTGTGAATTTTACGTTCCTAACGAATGATTTCGTTATTGAATCGAACATTATTCCGTTATTGTTGAACAATAATTTTGATTATATTTATTTTAATTATATTTTTTTTGATTAAATATTTATAACTCATGAATGCTTCATTCAATTAAACATCATTTCGGGTTTTATATTTCATTGTTATGAATTTTACGTTCCTAACGGTTTCGTTATTGAAGTACATATTATTTCGTTTCTGTTTGGATGGTGCTTAGAGCATTGTTTCCTGAACCTTTTTATGTTTATTATGTAAATCATTTATCGATTTCACGAACAAGATCTATCGAATTTTTCTGAGCGGTTAATTTATGACAACATAGGTTTTATATTTCATCACTATGAATTATACGTTCCTAACAAATGATTTCGTTATTGTATTTAACATGATTTCGTTTTCGATGCGAAATAATTTGGACGGTGCTTAAAGCATTGTTTTCTATATCTTTTTCATGTTTTTTATGTGAATCATTTATCGATTTAACCAACAAGACCTTTTAAATTCTTCTGAGCGACTAATTTATTACAGCATAGGTTCTATATTTCATCATCATGTATTATACGGTCCTTCCGAAGGATTTCGTTATTGATTTCAACATTAATTCGTTTTTGTTGAGAAATAATTTGGACGGTGCTCATGGTATTGTTTTCTATACCTTCTTCATGTTTTTTATGTGAATCAATTATCGATTTTACCAACAAGACCTTTTAAATTTTTCTGAGCGACTAATCTATTACAGCATAGGTTTAATATTTCAATCATTATGTATTATACGTTCCTAGCGAATGATTTCGTTATTGATTTTGACATTTATTCGTTTTTGATGGGAAATAATTTGGACGGTGCTTATAGCATTGTTTTCTATAGCCTTTTTATGTATTTTATGTAAATCATTTATCAATTCTACCAACAAGACCTTCTAAATTTTTCTGAGCGACTAACCTATTACAGCATAGGTTTAATATTTCATCATTACGAATGATATGTTCCTATCGAATGATTTCGTTATTGTATTTAACATTATTTCGTTGTCGTTGAGAAATGATATGGACGGTGCTTATAGCATTGTTTTCTACACCTTTTTTGTGCGATTCATTAATCGATTTTACCAACAAGACCTTTCAAATTTTTCCGAGCGACTAATTCATTACAACATAGGTTTTATATTACATCATTATGAATTATACGTTCCTACCGAACGATTTCGTTATTGAATTCAAGACTTTTTCGTTTTTCTTGGAAAATAATCTGGACTGTGCTTATAGCATTGTTTTCTATACCTTTTTCATGTTTTTTATGTATATCATTTCTCGATTTTACCAACAAGACCTTTTAAATTTTTCTGAGCGACTAATTTATCACAGCATAGGTTTTATATTTCATCGTTATGTATTATACGTTCCTAGCGAATGATTTCGCTATTGATTTTGACATTTATTCGTTTTTGATGAGAAATAGTTTGGACGGTGCTTATAGCATTGTTTTCTATACCTTTTATGTGAATCATTTATCGGTTTTACCAACAAAACCTTTAAAATTTTTCCGAGCGACTAATTTATTACAGCATAGGTTTTACATTTCATCATTATGGATTATAAGTTCCTACCGAATGATTTCGTTATTGTATTTAACATTATTTCGATTTCGTTGAGAATAGCATTGTTTTCTATACCTTCTTATGATTTTTATGTGAATCATTTATCGATTTTACCAACAAGACCTCTTGAATTTTTTCTGAGCGACCAATTTATTACAGCATAGGTTTTGTATTTCATCATTATGAATAAGTTCTTACCGAAAGATTTCGTTATTGTATTCAACATTATCTCGTTTTCGTGGAGAAATAATTTGGACGGTGCTTATAGCATTGGTTTCTATACCTTTTTTTATGTGAATCATTTATCGATTTTACCAACAAGACCTCTTAAATTTTTTCTGAGCGACAAATTTATTACAGCATAGGTTTTGTATTTCATCATTATGAATTATAAGTTCTTACCGAATGATTTCTTTGTTGTATTTGAGATGATTACGTTTTCGTGGAGATATAATTTGGACGGTGCTTATAGCATTGGTTTCTTTACCTTTTTTATGTTTTTTATGTGAATCAATTATCGATTTTACCAACAAGACCTTTTGAATTTTTCTGAGCGACTAATTCATTACAGAATAGGTTTTATATTGCATCATTATGAATTATACCGAATCCTACCGAATTCAACATTTTTTCGTTTTTCTTGAGAAACAATTTGGACGATGCTTATAGCATTGTTTTCTATACCTCTTTTATGTGAATCGTTCATCGATTTCACCAACAAGACCCCTTAAATTCTTACGAGCGACTAATTCATTACAGCATAGGTTTTAAATTTCATCTATATGAATTATAAGTTCTTACCGAATGATTTCTTTGTTGTATTTAACATGATTGCGTTTTCGTGGAGAAATAATTTGGACGGTGCTTATAGCATTGCTTTCTATACCTTTTTTATATTTTTTATGTGAATCATTTATCGATTTTACCAACAAGACCTTTTGAATTTTTCTGAGCGACTAACCTATTACAGCATGGGTTTCATATTTCATCATCATGAATGATATGTTCCTACCGAATGATTTCGTTATTGTATTTAACATTATTTCGATTTCGTTGAAAATAGCATTGTTCTCTATACCTTCTTATGATTTTTATGTGAATCATTTATCGATTTTACCAACAAGACCTCTTGAATTTTTTCTGAGCGACTAATTTATTACAGCATAGGTTTTGTATTTCATCATTATGAATAAGTTCTTACCGAATGATTTCGTTATTGTATTAAACATTATTTCGTTTTCGTGGAGAAATAATTTGGACGGTGCTTATAGCATTGGTTTCTACACCTTTTTTTATGTGAATCATTTATCGATTTTACCAACAAGACCTCTTAACCTTTTTCTGAGCGACAAATTTATTACAGCATAGGTTTTGTATTTCATCATTATGAATAATAAGTTCTTACCGAATGATTTCTTTGTTGTATTTGAGGTGATTACGTTTTCGTGGAGATATAATTTGGACGGTGCTTATAGCATTGGTTTCTTCACCTTTCTTATGTTTTTTATGTGAATCAATTATCGATTTTACCAACAAGACCTTTTGAATTTTTCTGAGCGACTAATTTATTACAGAATAGGTTTTATATTGCATCATTATGAATTATACCGAATCCTACCGAATTCAACATTTTTTCGATTTTCTTGAGAAACAATTTGGACGATGCTTACAGCATTGTTTTCTATACCTCTTTTATGTGAATCGTTCATCGATTTCACCAACAAGACCTCTTAAATTTTTACGAGCGACTAATTCATTACAGCATAGGTTTTAAATTTCATCATTATGAATTATAAGTTCTTACCGAATGATTTCTTTGTTGTATTTAACATGATTACGTTTACGTGGAGAAATAATTTGGACGGTGCTTATAGCATTGCTTTCTATACCTTTTTTGTATTTTTTATGTGGAGCATTTATCGATTTTACCAACAAGACCTTTTAAATTTTTCTTAGCGACTAATTTATTACAGCATAGGTTTTATATTTCATCATTATGAATGATATGTTCCTACCGAATGATTTCGTTATTGTATTTAACATTATTTCGTTGTCGTTGATAAATAATTTGGGCGGTGCTTATAGCATTGTTTTCTTTACCTTTTTCATGTTTTTTATGTGATTCATTCATCGATTTCACCAACAAGACTTTGCAAATTTTTCCGACAGACTAATTTATTACAGCATGGGTTTTATATTACATCATTATGAATTATACGGTCCTACCGAACGATTTCGTTATTGAATCTTAGACTTTTTCGTTTTTCCTGAGAAATAATCTGGACTTTGCTTATAGCATTGTTTTCTATACCTACTTCATGTTTTTTATGTATATCATTTCTCGATTTTACCAACAAGAACTTTCAAATTTTTTCGAGCGACTAATTTATTACAGCATAGGTTTTATATCACATCATTATGTATTATACGTTCCTAGCGAATGATTTCGCTATTTATTTTGACATTTATTCGTTTTTGATGAGAAATAGTTTGGAAGGTAAATAGCATTGTTTTCTATACCTTTTTATGTTTTTTATGTAAATCATTTATCGATTTTACCAACAAGTCCTTTCATTTCTTTCTATGCGACAAATTCCTTACAGCATAGGTTTTATATTTCATCATTATGAATAATACGTTTGAATGATTTCGTTATTGAATTTAACATTTTTTCGTTTTTCTTGAGAAACAATTTGGACGGTGCTTATAGCATTGATTTCTATACCATTTTTATGAGAATCATTCATCGATTTTACGAACAAGACCTTTCAAAATTTTCTGAGCGGCTGATTTATTCGAGCATAGGTTTTTCATTTCATCAGGACGGTGCTTATAGCATTGTTTTCTATACATTTTTATGTTTTTTATGTAAATTTCATCGATTTTACCAACAAGACCTTTCAAATTTTTCCGAGCGACTAATTTATTACAGCATAGGTTTTATATTACATCATTATGAATTATACGTTCCTACCGAACGATTTCGTTATTGAATCTAAGATTTTTTCGTTTTTCTTGAGAAATTATCTGGACGGTGCTTATAGCATTGTTCACTATTCCATTTTCATGTTTTTTATGTGAGTCAATTATCGATTTTACCAACGATTATACGTTCCTAGCGAATGGTTTCGCTATTGATTTTGACATTTATTCGTTTTTGATTAGAAATAGTTTAGACGGTGCTTATCGCATTGTTTTCTGTACCTTCTTATGTTTTTTATGTAAATCATTTATCGATCTTACCAACAAAACCTTTCAAATTTTTCCGAGCGACTAATTTATAACAGCATAGGTTTTATATTTCATCATTATGGATTATAAGTTCTTACCGAATGATTTCTTTGTTGTATTTAACATGATTACGTTTTTCTTGAGAAACAATTTGGACGGTGCTTATAGCATTGATTTCTATACCATTTTTATGAGAATCATTCATCGATTTTACGAACAAGACCTTTCAAAATTTTCTGAGCGGCTGATTTATTCGAGCATAGGTTATTCATTTCATCAGGACGGTGCTTATAGCATTGTTTTCTATACATTTTTATGTTTTTTATGTAAATCATTCATCGATTTCACCAACAAGACCTTTCATTTTTTTTAAGCGACTTATTCATTACAGCATAGGTTTTATATTCCTACATCATGAATTATACGGTCCTACAAAATGATTTTGTCATTGATTTTGACATCGATTCGTTTCAGTTAAGAAATAACTTGGACGGTGCCTATAGCATTGTTTTCTATACCTTCTTATGTTTTTTATGTGAATCATTTATCGATTTTACCAACAAGACCTCTTAAATTTTTCTGAGCGACTAATTCATTACAGCATAGGTTTCGTACTTCATCATTATGAATTATAAGTTCTTACCGAATGATTTCGTTATTGTATCCAACATTATTTCGTTTTCGTGGAGAAATAACTTGGACGGTGCTTATAGCATTGTTTTCTATACCTTTTTTATGTTTTTTATGTGATTCATTTCTCGATTTCACCAACAAGACCTTCTAAATTTTTCTGAGCGACTTATTTATTACAGCATAGGTTTTATATTTCATCATTATGAATTATACGGTCCTACCGAATGAATTTGTCATTGATTTTGACATTGATTCGTTTGTGTTGAGAAATAACTTGGACGGTGCTTATAGCATTGTTTTCTATACCTTATTATGTTTTTTATGTAAATCATTTCTCGATTTTACCAACAAGACCTTTCAAATTTTTCCGAGCGACTTATTTATTACAGCATAGGTTTTATATTACATCATTATGAATTATACGTTCCTACCGAACGATTTCGTTATTGAATGTAAGATTTTTTCGTTTTTCTTGAGAAATTATCTGGACGGTGCTTATAGCATTGTTTACTATTCCATTTTCATGTTTTTTATGTGAGTCAATTATCGATTTTACCAACGATTATACGTTCCTAGCGAATGGTTTCGCTATTGATTTTGACATTTATTCGTTTTTGATGAGAAATAGTTTGGACGGTGCTTATCGCATTGTTTTCTATACCTTCTTATGTTTTTTATGTAAATCATTTATCGATTTTACCAACAAAACCTTTCAAATTTTTCCGAGCGACTAATTTATAACAGCATAGGTTTTATATTTCATCATTATGGATTATACGTTCCTAGCGAGTGATTTCGTTATTGTATTCAACATTATTTCGTTTTCGTTGAGAAATAATCTGGACGGTGCTTATAGGATTTTTTTTTATGAATTTTCATGTAAATCATTCATCGATTTTACCAACAAGTCCTTTCATTTTTTTCTATGCGACAAATTCATTACAGCATAGGTTTTATATTAAATCATTATGAATAATACGTTTGAATGATTTCGTTATTGAATTTAACATTTTTTCGTTTTTCTTGAGAAATAATTTGGACGGTGCTTATAGCATTGATTTCTATACCATTTTTATGAGAATCATTCATCGATTTTACCATCAAGACCTCTCAAATTTTTCTGAGCGGCTTATTTATTCGAGCATAGGTTCTATATTTCATCAGGACGGTGCTTATAGCATTGTTTTCTATACATTTTTATGTTTTTTATGTAAATCATTCATCGATCTTACCAACAAGACCTTTCATTTTTTTTAAGCGACTAATTTATTACAGCATAGGTTTTATATTCCTACATCATGAATTATACGGTCCTACAAAATGATTTTGTCATTGATTTTGACATCGATTCGTTTCTGTTGAGAAATAACTTGGACGGTGCTCATAGCATTTTTTTCTATACCTTCTTATGATTTTTATGTAAATCATTTATCGATTTTACCAACAAGACCTGTTAAATTTTTCTGAGCGACTAATTTATTACAGCATAGGTTTTGTATTTCCTCATTATGAATAAGTTCTTACCGAATGATTTCATCATTGTATTCAACATTATTTCGTTTTCGTGGAGAAATAATTTGGACGGTGCTTATAGCATTGGTTTCTACACCTTTTTTATGTTTTTTATGTGAATCATTTATCGATTTTACCAACAAGACCTCTTAAATTTTTCTGAGCGACTAATTTATCACAGCATAGGTTTTGTATTTCATCATTATGAATTATAAGTTCTAACCGAATGATTTCTTTGTTGTATTTGAGATGATTAGGTTTTCGTGGAGAAATAATTTGGACGCTGCTTATAGCATTGGTTCCTTTACCTTTTTTATGTTTTTTATGCGAATCAATTATCGATTTTACCAACAAGATCTTTTGAATTTTTCTGAGCGACTTATTTATTACAGAATAGGTTTTATATTGCATCATTATGAATTATACCGAATCCTACCGAATTCAACATTTTTTCGTTTTCTTGAGAAATAATTTGGACGATGCTTATAGCATTGTTTTCTATACCTTTTTTATGTGAATCGTTCATCGATTTCACCAACAAGACCTCTTAAATTTTTACTAGCGACTAATTTATTACAGCATAGGTTTTAAATTTCATCATTATGAATTATAAGTTCTTACCGAATGATTTCTTTGTTGTATTCAACATGATTACGTTTTCGTGGAGAAATAATTTGGGCGGTGCTTATAGCATTGCTTTCTATACCTTTTTTATATTTTTTATGTGAATCATTTATCGATTTTACCAACAAGACCTTTTAAATTTTTCTGAGCGACTAACCTATTACAGCATGGGTTTCATATTTCATCATTACGAATTATACGTTCCTACCGAATGATTTCGTTATAGTATTCATCATTATTTCGCTTTCGTTGAGAAATGATTTGGACAGTGCTGATAGCATTTTTTTCTATACCTTTTTCATGTTTTTTATGTGAATCATTTATCGATTTTACCAACAAGACCTTTTAAATTTGTCTGAGCGACTAATTTATTACAGCATAGGTTTTATATTTCATGATTATGAATTATAGGGTCCTTCCGAAGGATTTCGTCATTGATTTCAACAATCATTCGTTTTTGTTGAGAAATAATTTGGACGGTGCTCATGGCATTGTTTTCTATACCTTTCTCATGTTTTTTATGTGAATCAATTATCGATATTAACAACAAGACCTTTTAAATTTTTCTGAGCGACTAATCTATTACAGCATAGGTTTTATATTTCATCATTATGTATTATACGTTCCTAGCGAATGATTTCGTTATTGATTTTAACATTTATTCGTTTTTGATGAGTAATAATTTGGACGGATTGTTTTCTATACCCTTTTTATGTTTTTTATGTAAATCATTTATCGATTTTACCAACAAGACCTTTTAAATTTTTCTGAGCGACTAACCTATTACAGCATAGGTTTTATATTTCATCATTATGAAATCGATATTTCTACAGAATGATTTCGTTATTGTATTTAACATTATTTCGTTGTCGTTGAGAAATAATTTGGACGGTGCTTATAGCATTGTTTTTTTATGAAGTAGGCATGAAAAATAAGGTCTCTTTAGTCTGGGTTCCTGGTCACTCAGGAATCAAAGGAAACGAAGAGGCCAATACACTTGCCAGAAAGGGAGCACAAACGCCACTTACTGGCCCAGAACCCTTCTGTGGCATAGGTAAACACACCTATAAGAAAGAGTTTCTGGAGAAGGAAGAGACCGAAAGAGAAGCACTCTGGAGGAACCTTCCAGGAATGGACCACTCTAGAAGGTTCATTCGGAACTATGAAAGTTCAAGATCCAAAAAGTATTTGGATCTCAGTAAGAACAAGTTACGTCTACTCACTGGCTTCCTCACAGGACATTGTCGCCTTAGGAAGCATATGATGAGAATGAGCTTGACAGAAACAGACGAGTGTAGATTCTGTGGTGAAGAGGAGGAGACTCCTGTTCACCTGGTTACAGAATGCCTCGCCATTGCAAACCAGCGCAAAGAATGTCTTGGACAAGAGAATTACAGGAGGAATGAGGATCTAACCTCCTTGAAGCCCTCTCAGATACTGGAGTTCATTGGAGCTCTGGAGCTGGAGGGCGAGCTGTAGGTAGCGCATTTGCGAATACGGCTCTGATGGGGGGCACAATAGACCTTGAGGTCGAAGTGGAACGTAACCCCTTCCTAACTATAAACTATAAACTAAACTAGCATTGTTTTCTATACCCTTTTTATGTTTTTTATGTAAATCACCTTTTTTTTATGTGAATCAATTATCGATATTAACAACAAGACCTTTTAAATTTTTCTGAGCGACTAACCTATTACAGCATAGGTTTTATATTTCATCATTATGTATTATACGTTCCTATCGAATGATTTCGTTATTGTATTCAACATTATTTCGTTGTCGTTGAAAAATAATTTGGATGGTGCTTATAGCATTGTTTTCTATTCCTTTTTTATGTTTTTTATGTGAATCATTTATCGATTTTACCAACAAGATCTTTCGAATCTTTCTGTGCGACTTATTTATTTCAGCATAGGTTTTATATTTCATCATTATGAATTATAGGCTCCTACCGAATGATAATGTCATTGACTTTAACATTGATTCGTTTTTGTTGAGAAATAACTTGGACGGTGCTTATAGCATTGTTTTCTATACCTTTTTCATTTTTTTTTATGTGAATCATTTATCGATTATACCAACAAGACCTATTAAATTTTTCTGAGCGACTAACCTATTTAAGCATAGGTTTTATATTTCATCATTATGAATGATATGTTCCTACCGAATGATTTCGTTATTGTATTCGACATTATTTCGTTGTCGTTGAGAAATAATTTGGACGGTGCTTATAGCATTGTTTTCTATACCGTTCTTATGTTTTTTATGTGAATCCTTTATCGATTTTACCAACAAGAGCTTTCGAATTTTTCTGAGCGACTAATTTATTACAGCATAGGTTTTATATTCCATCATTATGAAGTATACGTTCCTACCGAACGATTTCGTTATTGAATTTTAGATTTTTTCATTTTTCTTGAGAAATTATCCGGACGGTGCTTATAGCATTGTTTTCTATACCATTTTCATGGTTTTTATGTATATCATTTCTCGATATTACGAACAAGACCTTTTGAATTTTTCTGAGCGACTAATTTATTACAGTCACAATTTGTTTTTGTTGAGAAATAATTCGGACGGTGCTCATGGGATTGTTTTCTATACCTTTTTTTTATGTGAATCATTCATCGATTTTACCAACAAGACCTTTCAAATTTTTCTGAGCGACTGATTTATTACAGCATAGTTATTATATTTCATCATTATGGATTATACGGTCCTACAGAATGATTTTGTCATTGATATTGACATCAATTCGTTTTTGTTGAGAAATAACTTGGACGGTGCTTATAGCATTGTTTTCTATACCTTTTTATGTTTTTTATGTAAATCATTTCTCGATTTTACCAATAAAACCTTTCAAATTTTTCTGAGCGACTAATTTATAACAGCATAGGTTTTATATTCCATCATTATGAATTATACGTTCCTACCGAACGATTTCGTTATTGAATTTAAGATTTTTTCATTTTTCTTGAGAAATTATCTGGACGATGCTTATAGCATTGTTTTCCATACCATTTTATGTTTTTATGTAAATCATTTCTCGATTTTACCAACAAAACCTTTCAAATTTTTCCGAGCGACTAATTCATTACAGCATAGGTGTTATATTACATCATTATGAATTATACGTTCCTACCGAACGATTTCGTTATTGAATTTTGGAGTTTTTCATTTTTCTTGAGAAATTATCTGGACGGTGCTTAAAGCATTGTTTTCTATACAATTTTTATGTTTTTTATGTATATCATTTCTCGATTTTACCAACAAGACCTTTTAAATTTTTCTGAGCGACTAATTTATTACATTATAGGTTTTATATTCCATCATTATGAATTATATGGTCCTACAGAAGGATTGTAATTCATTTAAAACTTTAATTTGTTTTTGTTGAGAAATAATTCGGACGGTGCTCATAGCATTGTTTTCTATACCTTTTTTTATGTGAATCATTTATCGATTTTACCAACAAGACCTTTCAAATTTTTCTGAGCGACTGATTTATTAGAGCAAAGGTTTTATATTTCATCAGGTCGGTGCTTATAGCATTGTTTTCTATAACTTTTGCATGTTTTTTTTGTAAATCATTAATCGATTTTACCAACAAGACCTTTCGAATCTTTCTGTGCGACTTATTCATTACAGCATAGGTTTTATATTTCATCATTATGAATTATACGGTCCTACCGAATGATTTTGTCATTGATATTGACATTAATTCGTTTTTGTTGAGAAATGACGTGGACGGTGCTTATAGCATTGTTTTCTATACCTTTTTCATGTTTTTTATGTAAATCATTTATCGATTTTACCAAAAAGACCTATTTAAATTTTCTGAGCGACTAACCTATTTAAGCATAGGTTTTATATTTCATCATCATGAATGATATGTTCCTACCGAATGATTTCGTTATTGTATTCAACATTATTTCTTTGTCGTTGAGAAATAGTTTGGACGGTGCTTATAGCATTGTTTTCTATACCTTTTTTATGTTTTTTATGTGAATCATTCATCGATTTTATCAACAAAACCTTTCAAATTTTTCCGAGCGACTTATTCATTACAGCATAGGTTTCATCATCATTACATCATTATGAATTATACGTTCCTACCGAACGATTTCGTTATTGAATTTTAGATTTTTTCATTTTTCTTGAGAAATTATCTGGACGGTGCTTAAAGCATTGTTTTCTTTACCATTTTCATGTTTTTTATGTTTATCATTTCTCGATTTTACCAACAAGTCCTCTTAAATTTTTCTGAGCGACTAATTCATTACAGCATAGGTTTTATATTCCATCATTATGAAATATACGGTCCTACCGAAGGATTTCGTAATTGATTCGAAACTTTAATTTGTTTTTGTTGAGAAATAATTCGGACGGTGCTTATAGCATTGTTTTCTATACCTTTTTTCTTTATGTGAATCATTTATCGATTTTACCAACAAGACCTTTTAAATTTTTCTGAGCGACTGATTTATTAGAGCATAGGTTTTATATTTCATCAGAACGGTGCTTATAGCATTGTTTTCTATAACTTTTTCATGTTTTTTATGTTTTTTATGTTTTTTATGTGAATCATTCATCGATTTTACCAAGAAGACCTATTAAAGTTTTCTGAGCGACTAACCTATTACAGCATAGGTTTTATATTTCTTTATTATGAATGATATGTTCCTACCGGATGATTTCGTTATTGTATTCATCATTATTTCGTTTTCGTTGAGAAATAATTTGGACGGTGCTTATAGCATTGTTTTCTATACCTTTTTTATGATTTTATGTGAATCATTTATCGATTTTACCAACAAGACCTTTTAAATTTTTCTTCGCGACTTATTTATTACAGCATAGGTTTTATATTCCATCATTATGAATAACACGTTCTTACCGAATGATTCCGTTATTGAAGTGCACATTATTTCGTTTCTGTTGAGAAATAATTTGGACGGTGCTTATTTATAGCATTGTTTTCTTTGCCTTTTTCATGTTTTTAATGTAAATCATTTATCGATTTTACCAACAAGACCTTTCAAATTTTTCTCTCATTCATTACAGCATAGGTTTTATATTCCATCATTATGAATTATACGGTCCTACCGAATGATTTCGTTATTGATTTCGACATTAATTCGGTTTTGTTGAGAAATAATTCGGACGATGCTTATAGCATTGTTTTCTATACCTTTTTTATGTTTTTATGTAAATCATTCATCGATTTTACCAACAAGACCTTTCAAATTTTTCTCTAATTCATTACAGCATAGGTTTTATTTTCCATCATTATGAATTATACGGTCCTACCGAATGATTTCGTTATTGATTTTGACATTAATTATTTTTTGTTGAGAAATGATTTGAACGGTGCTTGAAGCATTGTTTTCTTCACTTTTTTTATATTTTCAATGTAATCGATTTTAACAACAAAACCTTTCAATCTTTTCTGAGCGACTAATTCATTACAGCATAGGTTTTATATTCCATCATTATGAATTATACGGTCCTACCGAATGATTTCGTTATTGATTTCGTTTTTGTTGAGAAATAATTCGGACGATGCTTATAGCATGGTTTTCCATACCTTTTTTATGTTTTTATGTAAATCATTTATCGATTTTACCAACAAGACCTTCCAAATTTTTCTCTAATTCATTACAGCATAGGTTTTATTTTCCATCATTATGAATTATACGTTCCTACCGAATGATTTTGTTATTGATTTCGACATTAATTCGTTTTTGTTGACAAATAACTTGGACGGTGCTTGTAGCATTGTTTTCTATACCTTTTTTATGTAAATCATTCATCGATTTGACCAACAAGACCTTTTACATTTGTCTGGGCGACTAATTTATTACAGCATAGGTTTTATATTTCATCATTATGAATTATACGTTCCTTCCGAATGATTCCGTTATTGAATTCAACATTATTTCGTTTTTGTTGAGAAATAATTTGGACGGTCCTTATAGCTTCATCTTTCTTTTATTTTTATGTAAATCATTCATCGATTTTTCCAACAAGATCTATTGAATTTTTTGTAGCGACTATTTTATTACGGCATAAGTTTTATATTTCATCATTATGAATTATACGATTCTATCTAATGATTCTGCTATCGAAGTGAACATTATTCCATTTTTGTTGATGATCATAATTTCTAAGCTTCCTATAGGATTATTTCATGAATTTTTTCCAGCTTTCCGGCCGAAATTAGAGCACTGCGCCGATGGTTCTTATATCAATTTCTCATTCATGCTTTATACAATCATACATCATTTCTTTTTCGACGAGCCGTATATAGCTGTTTTATTCCATATTTTGTAACCAATGAATGGACTATTTGGTAGCCTTGCCTTTAACGGCATGAAACTTTCATTTATATATTTTGTAACTATGAATGAAACGTATCTACCAAATGATTCTAGTCTCTTATAGAAAATGTCGACGTTACCCAACTATGGGATAATTTTTTCAAACTTTTGTCAGCGACGGGAATAGAACTGCGTAGTTTATTAACCTTATACCATTTATCTCTATACCTTTCGAGTGCTTTATATAATTAAATATTATTTCCATTCAAATTCCATTCGACGTTTCCTACCAATATAGAGCTGCGTTGTTCATTTATTTTGAAACCTTCATAGTCATACCTTATGAATGCTTTCATGTAATTAAACTCCTTTCCTATTTCGATGAACTGTTTTCTTGCGCTAAGAGATTATCTCTCAATTTGTTTCCAGGTGAGAGTAGGTATACCAAATAATTTCGACGCTACCTTAGGAATACTTCCTCGAAATATCTGCAGCGAACATTATAGAACTGCGTGCTTTATTAATCTTGTACCATTTATATTTTTTCCTCATGAATGGCTTACAAGTTCAGAGGTTATCTTTTGAAGGGGAGTTGATTTCGACGACTTATGAATACTTTCTCGAAATATTTTTTCTCAGCGACCAACCGCATACGTTTTATTTTTTTTTACTTGATTGCATTATATATATAATTGAACATTTTTTCATTTTCGTTTGATGATAATTCCGACGTTTCCTACCTATACAGGATAATTTCTTTTACTCTTCCCAGCGTACAGTATATAACTGCAGAGTTTACTCATTTCGAAACATGTTATCTATACCTCATGAATGCTTCCGTATAATTAAACTTCTTTTCCATCTCGATGATACATTTTTCTTACGCTAAGAAGTGGTCTCTCAATTTCCAGGAAACAGTATATCACTGAAAATTTTTCGTTGAGAGATAATTTCGACGTTACCTACATATGGGATTACTTTATTACTTTTTATTTCTACCTTATGAAGTCTTTTCATAATCAATTTAATTTCTTCAACACTCAAGAGATGAACTTCTGAATGATTCTCAGTGACCAATTCAAAAGTGTTTCGGTTTAATACTTCATAATTATGAATAATATGTTTCTACATTGTAGCAAATATTCTATTGAACATTATTTCATTCCCCTTGTATGTAAGGTAATTACGACGTTACCTAAAAATGGAATATCTGCGTGGTTCATTTACTACAAACCTTCTATATTTATACCTTTTGAATTATAATTAAACATCATTTCCATGTCGATTGAACGTTTTTGCCAAGCTCAGAGATGACCCCTAGAATTTGTTGTCTTCCAGTATTTTACAATGAGTGTTTAACATTTTATAAGTACGAGTTTTGCTTTCCTTGCGCATAATTTCATTATCGAATTGAACTTGTTTCATTTTCGTTCTTAGACAGTTTCGACGTTTCTCATTAGTATTATAACTTCTTGATAGTGAACAGTATACAACTGACTGGATTGCACCATTCATTTTTATACCTCATGAATGCCTGATGTAAATGTTAAATTTTGATTTTCCTGAAGCTTAGGGATATGATCTGTTGGATTTATATCATCGTACACTATATAAGCGCATGTGTTTCATATTTCACTATTCCACCATTATGAATTGAACGTACCTGTACCATATTACAGCTTTATTGGATTGAATGCAATTTCGACGCTACTTTGGGGATATTTACTTGAAATCTCTTCAATTTTTCCCACCGCATATATTAGTATATTACTACATATAGGTTTCATATTTAACCATTAAAAAATATTATACATATGTTGACATTTATTGCGTAGCGGAATTGAATCATCATTTCAAGTTTATGGAAATATAATTTCGATGCCTACGATGATAGCGTAATTTCTTAAGTTGGCAATTTTTCAGCGACCAGAATAGAATAGCGTGATTGCTTCTGTTTATACCATTTATATTTATACCTCTTGATTGCCTGATATGATTGATCATTATTCAAATATCGATTGAATTTTCTCAAATCTCTGGGATAATCCCAACTAACAATTTACTACTGCATAGCTAGGTTTAATATTTTACCATTATGAATTAAACGCACCTACAGAATTATTGGATTATTGAATGGCACATTAATTACAGCTTATAAGTACTTTATATTTCAAAACATAATTTCAATCTTGATGAATGATTTCTTCAACGCTTCGATATAATCCCTTTAATTTATCTCAAGGAACAATATATTACATCATGAGTTCCATATTTTACCATTATGAATCAAACTACAGCGAGCAGTACTGAATTGCGTGGTTTTATTCACCATCTTGAATTATATATTTACGTTCCTACTTGATGAATTACGATGTTTAATTGAACATTATTCCACTTTTATCGATTGATTATTTCAACGCTATTTTGTCTAATTTCTTAGGGGACAATGTATGGATTTTGAAGAATCCACTATTCTGAATTATAAACCTGATACCTAATTAGATATGTATCCCTAATTTCATCATCCAATTCCTTCAAACATTTTAAATCAACACTAGGAAATTGCTTTGTATTTTCTACCAAATCAAAATTAAATTGATTTCAACCAAATTTCACATCTCAGTTCCAATTCGAATCGACATTCATTCATTGAAAAATTGTTTCGCTACTATTATCGGAATAATTTATGGAAATATTTCGAGTCAGATTCGAAGATATTGCTCTCCTTGATCTAATAACTGGTATGAGTAGGCAATAGGCTATTGTTCAATCTTCACAGTTCTACAAAGTGAATTTTCACAAATTTTTTTCATTAGAAATAATAACATATGCACAATGTCAATTGTTATAGGAATAAATCAAGCGCCTTTATGAGATACTTTACTGCTGTGCTATAAAAAAGGATAATAGAGTATCAACCACCGCAAATTTTTTCATCTTACTGAAGTAGGTATATATTGATATCATAATAGTTATTGCTCATTCGTATCCATACCGTACCAAAACAATTACTAATATTATAATACCAAACAAACTATCGAATGAGCGATTTTATATTTTTGTCGATACGTTTTTTGGAATGAAATTATTTTTTCGAACTCTCTTTCTACAAAAATATGATCTTATTTTATTGGGGTTAAATTCTTAAGATTTGAAGCTGAAATTTACCCATGCATAATAAAATTGCAAGCTCTTTTATTCTTACGAATAAATTGTGGAGGTGTAACAAAATGCCAACATCTATCTATTGAAGGCCAATGAATGCATTCAAGTTTCAGTACAACAATACAAAATATACTTCAAACTTTTACTACTATTGAAATGATTTGGATGATACTTGGTTAAAATCCATAATAATATTATTAGTGAATACTGAGTAAAATAACTACTGTTACACACACAGTTACAATTATTGTCAAACTTTTATCTGCACAGATTTCTTTTCTTCGCGTATAAAGCATCGATTCAACACCGAGAATATAAAATCGAATTCTGCTTACATAATGTACAATATATACTTTTGAGCGACCACATGCATTAATTCATTACAGTTGATAATTCTTCAAAAACTTATAACAACAGCCTCCAAACGAATACAAAAACAACAAATAGATTTCTAGTCAGCATCAACAAAATGACAATATGAATATGAAACAGTATCTGAAGTTATAATTTTGAATGGTAGTGATGCGATTATAGCGTTATATGTATGTGCAAGCCCACTCTTGTGCTACGCCAAATTCAACATAAGTACAATATGGACGTTCAAATATTGTCAGGAGCTCGAAGAATTATTTTGCGAGAATAAGTAGGTAGAGCACAAATCATTGATAGATAAAGCGGAACTACGAAATATGATACACTATACATTTAGTGAAATACTAATTTGGTACATCAGGCAATAAGAAAAAACGAGTGAAGCTTTCAAGACGTTTTTCAATGATGAAGTAAGTTGAGTGAATCGTAGAATAGACATGTCTAGTAAGTAAAACAACGAGTGAAAGCCAAACTGAATTTGTGGTAGTCATTTCAAAAGAAATTCAGACTTAAGAATGTTAAATTATTAGGTATTGTTAGTCTGTCATGGATTTCAAAACTGTCAGTATCAGATATAAATTCGGGGTCCTAATAGATATTTCAAGAGAAAAAGATATAAAATGAAATTTAAAAAATTGCTGAAAACTCATGTGAATCAGATAGGCAATTCGATAATACACCACCCGAAATCCCAAATTAGTCAAATATTATAAGCGAAAACCGGAGTATTATGCACTATTCACAGATTGCCCAAAGTGTATAAAAATTACTCCTTTTCCAATTTCAATTGCATTGAAAAAAATGAGAATAGTCTACTTATTATATTCATTCCAGAAACTAATGATGAATGTGAAACACGCTATCGATATTTCAAGATGCAGAAAATCAAAACCATTGATTAAAACGATTTTTACAGAAAAAAGTCAAGCAATTTTAGGAAAATACTTCACATAAGATATATATGTAGTTACAAAGGCAGATTCGATAGCATTAGTAGATTTGGGATGAGTAAAACCAATTTCAAATTCCATCACAAAAACCAAAACAGCAAGATGCAGGTGCAGAAATTACAATATGGAGGCTATAAGTGTTCGCATCTCAAGTAATATAGGAAATTTTTTGCAAAATCAAGTGAAATAAGCAAATAATAGTTATTTATGTATCAAGGGTACTAAGTAGAAGATTATGCTTCGAGGGTAGCAGTCTTATAAACCCGAGAGCCTCTGTCCGACTTTTATGTCATATCAGTTATATTTTTTTTTCAAACGTACAGAAACAACGTTATATTTCGACTGACAGAATCATCGAAAAGTTCTACTTCTCCTCCACCGTAGGAAAAGTGGTTGCTATGTCAACGATGAATTACATTTCCTCACGCCGTAGGGAAAAATGTAATTAACTATATAAATTAATTTTGCGAGACAATCGTACCTAGGCAAACTTTCTATTGTTCACTCAAATATAACGATCGTGAATATAAATCTAATCTCCAGATTTTAATGAATTTCAAAGCGTTCGAAAAAAAATAACATATTCCACTCGGAGGAGAAGTAACTTTTCATGGCTCGCTTTCAATTACCCGCCTCACTCCGTTCGGCGAGGAAACAGAAGCTCGCCAAGAAAAGTGACATTTTTCCTCCTTATGAAATAATATACTATTTTTATGCAATTAATTCGATTGACCAATTTTTTATTTATACCTGTGGTATTACCTTGACATTATTATTGTCTTCGTTTTTGTTGCTAGGGAGATAAGTCTTAAAATGTTTAATGTGTCGAAGTCAAAAATTAAAAATGGAACAAGATTTTGAAATTCCCGACTAAATTGCAAAAGGGCAACGTAAAACCTATTACCAAGAAAATCTAGAGACTCATGCGTCAAAGAATATAACCAATATTTGAAGTGGATGTCAGAAATTGCTGTAGAAAACATTAACGAAACTGTGCTGTTGAGTGTTGGAGTACTTTAATCATCTATTCGAAAAATTTTAACCGAGCTCTCTGTGGGCTAAATATTCGATGATAAATAAGTATAAGAATATATAAATCTTAGTAAAAAGGGTACCAACCAAAAAAAGTGTTATCTAGAGAAAATGTCCTGAAATGTATGCATGAGGCACTAAATAAAACGTATTCTAATGAACAAGGTCGCATTATATTTGGTGGATGTCGGTGGCAAGAACTTGTAAATGTAGTCGCACATGTAGAAGATAGAAAATCAGTCTTTTTAGTAACGGTGCCCGAAATCCAATCTGACAAAAAAAGAGTTTTCACCATTGTTGATGAAGACGAAATGAAGAGTTTGAAACTTATAAGATACTATATTTTTACTGCGGCCACGTGGCTGCTCAGAAAAAAGACTATTTTCAATCTACTGACAAGGCCGCTGTACTGTACAACCTTTTTGAACATATTTGGGAAAATTCCCTGTATTATTGCCAAATTTTGGGTTAGAACAACCCTGAGAAGTAAACTGTTCATTGTGTACGTCGAACGTCGGCAACTCTTTTAGCAGAAGCTGGAGCAAATATGACTACGTTTAAGCGACATGGTGGATGGAAAATGGAAGAGTACCACTGTTGGTGAAGGATATTTAGAAGACAGAATATCCTCAAAAAATGAGGTTTCAAGCGTGTTGACAGGCGTACCCTCTAGATCTCGCATTTCCTCACAGAAACTAGAGACCCAGACAATGAATCATGACTCAGCCTTTGCTGCAGGAAATTTGGCTATTAGCAGAACCTTCCAGAACTGCCGATTATATGTAAAGGCAACCAAATAATAATAATATATAAACTTAAATTTATATAATTTATTTTTATGTTTAATAAAGAATAAGATAATCGAAAACTGTTGTTTGGGCCTCAGTGCCCGCGCAGGCCATTATGTGTACTGTAGTTAAAGTAATCCATTGTGTAGATTGTATCTAAGGTATAAAAACACAATAATGTACCGGTATGACAAAAACTGTACAAACACTAGTCAATATAACATCTATGGAAAGAAATTTTCTGACATGGAGCACGGTTCCACCCAGGTGGCGTAAGGACACAGTAACAAAGCCTACACAGAACACAACCGGGTCTCGTAACTCGCACAAGCTCTGAGCTTCTGAAGCTCTGACCTTCTGAGGGGTCTCACAGAGACCTAGGAGAATCACGATATTATGAACAATTATTATAAACTTGTTTTGTTTATATTCAATTGTTTTTCCCTCTCTTTTCTAATTTTCATTCTAACATTGCTACAGAACATACATTATGCAGTCTTAATCGTTTTGAATTTGATATTTTTTTTTATGTGTTCAAATAGTATGTTTAAAAAGTATTATGATGAAAAGATTACTCGGATCATAAAAATTCTTATTTCAAATTACATTTCACAGATATATTTCACAGATATATTTCACCGGCATTCATCAATTTCATTGTAATGATAGTTATTCAAAATGATAATATGGATTCATTATAAAATACCGAAAATAAAAACTATATTGCTTGCTCTACACAACGTGCATAGATTGTAGTAAGATTGAGTAGGATATAAATATTTAAATTACACCGCTAAACATCAACAACAAAAAACTAGGAAACACAGCCTGCTCTTTCAATCAACAATAGTTCATTAGATTACATATAGATATATTAGTTACGGAAGCATGGAGTCAAAAATATCAATTCAGATGGTCTTGCTACGGCAAAAAATATTTGAAATAATTTCAAGCATTACAATTGAAGGGTTTGAAGGATGAAGGCTATGTTACATTTTTCGAGAATACAATTTATTTCAATAGTACATCGAAAAATAGATGTCATTCGACTAATTTCATTTGCTTTTCAACGACAAAACCAGAAAATGAAAAAGCTGCAACAATAAAACTTTGAACCTAAATCAGGGTTCCCCTTTATCTCCCAAGCCCTTCAATTTTATAAAGATGAACACAAAATTCATACAAGTATGTAGTAGACATAAAAAAAGAAAAAATAATTGATTAACGTAAAATCCATTCCAAAATATTTTCATAATACAACTCTATTGTTTCATTAGTAGGTACCGTTTACCGTTTATATTTATATCGTATTAATGCTTTATATGATTACACAATATTATTTCAGTTTTGATGGAAGATTTATATAATTCATATCAGCGTACAGTATATTATTGTATTAGTTTTATATTTCACCCCCTACCAAATTATTGCTTCACTGAATTGAATTTTTTTTTCCAATTTTGTTGAAATATAATTCTGACGCTACTGAAATATTTTCACCGAACAGCATAGGATAGTTGCTTTATGTTTATAAATCGTCGTCAGAGATCAATTCATAAGTGCACATACTTTTATACTTTATTATTAGGAATTATGCGTTCCTATCGAATGATTTCATCCCTGTATTACACATTATTTTATTTTCGTTGAAAAATAATTTCGACGCCATTTAAAGAATGAGTTCTTGACAATTTTTCAGCGAGAAGCATAAAATTGCTCGGTTTTTGCAGTTTTTATCATTTATACCTCGTAATAGTAGTAGAAATAGTTATTTATTGTACAGAGGATAGTTTTCATAATACATAGAGAAATAATACAATAAATCAGATACCCAAAAGAAATTAATCAGAATTCTTGTGCGGGTTGAAACCAAATTAAATTAGTATATGTGAACATATCTTATACAGTAGGGTCTAGTATAGGTATCTAATATAATACATGAATGTCATTGAACATTATTTTGCATTTTGATGAAAGATTTTTTTAACCCTTAGAGATAATATCTCGAATTACTCTGAGCTATTAATGAAACGACATGGTTATTATATTTTATTAATATAAATTTTACGTTCCTGCGGAATAATTTCGATATAGATATGGATTTTTTAATTTTAGTTGAAAGAGCATTTTGGCGCTACCTTAAAGATAATTTTTTGCGTGGTTTATTTTTAGATTCAAACCTCTTTGATCCTTTGTATAAGGATTTTTTTTCAGTAAACAGTATACAACTGCATACGTTTCACATTTTATAACTATGGACTATACATAATTACGGAAGGATTGTATTATTCCATTGGCCATTATTTAATTTCCGTTGAAAGATGATTTCGACGTACCTATAGGATACATTATTCTACTTTTCTCGGCGTACAGTAATAAACTTCGTGGTTGATTTTGTTTATACCATGTTTAATTGAACCTCATGAATTCTTATTAATAAAAAATATTCCTCATTTCGACGAAACAGTTTTTTAACACTAAGAGATGGTCTCTTGATTCTCTTTCCAGGAACAGTATTCTACTGCTTATGTTTTATATTTCACCACTATGAATTATAAATACCTAAAAAATGATTTCGTAACTGAATTTCAATTGAAATATAACTTCGATGTCACCTTAGGGGGTTCCTACCTCTGAAATATTTTCAGCGAACAGTTTAGAACAGTGTAGTAACAATTATATTCATACCTTATGCATAGAGATGATCTCTTGAATTTTTCCTTGCGAACAGTATATTACTGCATACTATATATGTATTTCATATTTTATTACTAGGAATTTCACATACCTACCGAATGATTGAATTATTTCATTTTCTTCAAAAGGATTCCATCATTACCTATAGGATTATTTTTCTTAGCGAATAGTTTAGAACTTCGTGGTTTATTCAGTTTGTACTATCTGTACTTATATATGATGTATGCTTTATACGTATATTCAAACATCATCTCAATTTCGATTTCTCGACCTTACCTAATGGATATTTTCCTTATATTTTTTCCAGCAAAAAGTGTATGATTGCGTGTTTTATTTTCGATTCAAACCTTGCTTTATACAATTAAACATTATTACTATTTCGATCGAATATTTTTTCAACGCTCAGAGATAATCTCTTGAATTTGTTACAGTAAACAGTATATTACTGCATAGGTTTCATATTTAATAACAACGAATTATAAGTAATAACTAAATGATTGTGTTATTTAATTGACCATTAATTGATTTTCGTTGAGCGATAATTTCGACGTTACCTATATGAGATAATTTCTCAAATTTTTTTAGGCGTACAGTAATGAACTGCTTGGTTAATTCAGTTTTTTATATTCAAACCGTATGAATGCTTTTATATGATTACATATTTTCCATTTCGTCGAAACAGTTTTCTAACCCTCCGAGATGATCTCTCGATTCTTTTTCCAGGAGACAATATATTACTGCATAATATATGTTTTATATTTTACCATCATCATTTATACGTACCTAAACAATGATTGCGCACCTGAATTAAATCATCATGTCATGTTTGTTTCACATTTAATTTATAACAGAGAATTGTGTATGTATTACTGGGATTTATATTTTACCATTACGAATTGAACGTTCACACGCTATAATTCGGTAGGTCCGAATTGCATTAATCTCAATTTTTTCGTGATTAAACTTTCTTGGAATAATTCCAGCGAAATATGAGCCTGGTAACACTTATATTTATTTCTCAATAAAAATTATATTATTGCAAGGGTTGCATATTTTATCATCATGATTTATACGTAGGTACCTATCCAATGATTGCATTATCGAATTGCATATTATCACATTGGATGGAAGATAATGTCGATTTATCTTTCATCCAAAATAAAACTATGTCCAATTCAAGAATTGCATTATTGAGATGATGTCCATTTCAATTTTGTTGGAAGGAAATTCCGACGCTACCATAGATTAATGTCCTGAAATTTTTGGTAGAGAGTAGTATGTATACAATTGCGTAGTTTCTTCAGTTTGGAACAATTCATATAAAAATTTCGCGTCAGAACCGAAGTAACTATTTCCTTGATCGAATTAATGGTTTGCATAGAGAAAAGATTTTGTCTGATCTTCGCAGTTCTACATAATGAATTTCTACAGCCTTTTTTCTATTTGGAAAAGTCACTGATGCACATATTGATTATTATAAGAATTAATTAAGCGCCTCAATTAAGATTCCCTTTTTCATCTTGCTGAAGTAGGTATAGGTATATTGATTACATAATGATTACTTCACATTCGTATCCATACTATTTCGAAACAATTATAAATATATCACCAAAAAAATTTACCAATGATCTTATTATCTTAAGGAGTTAAATTCTCAAAATAATCAAAGTGGAATATACCCATGCATAATTCAATTGCAATTCCTATTATTATTATGGAAAATTGTGGTGGTGTAACAAAGTGAAATCTGACATATTGTAGGCCGATAAAACAATCAATTTTCAATAAATACAAATAATATCATCATCGAATACTAAGTAAAATTACTACCGTTCGTCCACAATTATTCTACAAACTATACTCACTTGCAGATTACATTTATTTGCGTAAAAAGCAGCAATTTAGCGCTGAGCATATAAAATCTAATCCTGCCTACAAAATGTTGATTTTGGATATTCCTATACAACATGGTCTTCAATCCAAAGCACACTATCAACAAAGATAACCAGTTTTACCGATAAATTATTAAAGTGAGCGACCACATGCAATGTGAGGGGCCATTACAATTATGAAAAATATTGAAGTCGTCTTAAGCTTCTAACAAACAGTGACCATAACAACAAACACATAAACACAAAATAGAATTCTAGTTAGAATAGATAGAATGGCAATATTAACGAGAAGAATCCGAAGTTAATAATTTTGAATGGTGGTGATACCATCTTCATAGCATTATTTGTGCAAGCCCACTCTTGTTCTACGGCAAATTCAACATAAGTACAACATGAAGGTTTAAAAATTGTCAGGTGCAGAAAAATTAATTTGCGGGACCAAGTAGTTACAGCACAAATAATTGATAGATAAAGCGGAACTACGAAAACCCTCTTAGGTGATCAAAAGAATGCTGATGTATTAGTTGAGATCATCAAACAAAAAGGAAAAGAAGAATGAAGCTTTCAAGACATTTTTTAATGATAAAGTTATTTCAGTGAAGTACGTAAGAATATCAGGTTTTGTTAGGCTCTTGAATTATATTTTCACGCCTCAGACATAGAAAGCACTATTTTAACCATCAGCGGATGCTTTTACGATAATCTTTTGCGTATGTTGGCTACTTTCAAGATATGGATACTGAAAGAAAACATAGCATAAATAGTTCTCGCAATCAGAGACATGCTTTCGTTTATCATAAGGAAGACGAAATTGGTACATAATATGGATGACCTGCTATATTCTGAAAGAAGTTCAACATAGTAAATCCACTAAATCCCTGCAGAATCCAAACGAGAAGTTAATTCTATGTAAACATTTATATGTGTTGGTTTTAATTGTAGATATTTCATGTCATTGTAGCCGTCTAATCGCGAATTTCGGTCTAAGCTTCTTTCAATTGTTTTTCGTTATTCTGGGAATCTAGTGGAGATAGAATGTTCAATTTCACCCAAATGAAATAAATCAAGTCCTCAACCAACTATTTGTCGTGTTTATCTTATAAGCTTAGAAAATTCGCAATTATTTCAGTCCATCCTCTTAGGCTTCTGTTCGATTTTTTACGTTAAACTGAAGTATTTGGGGGTTTTGAATTGATCATCAAAATTTCATAACAAACAGAAAATGATTGATAACCGATGTATTTTCTGCACTCTTCTCTAATTATTGCAACTATAACTTCGTATATATTTCAATGTTTTTGAATTTAGTGAATGCATTTTTCGACTCAATGTATATATAGAAAAAGATGATAGTAGAAACACCCGCCCAATGTCGGAAAAGTTTGTTCAAAGGGTCATAATTATCTGATAATTCCCGGAAAATTTTTGGAAAATAAAAATTCTCACTCTTGAGATGAATATTTGAGGTGAAACACTGACTTATGTTTTGTATATATTCTCTTTCATTCTATTATATATAGATATAGGTATATATATGAAAATCCTCCACTCTATGGAAAATATTTATATTCAATTCGAAAACTAATGATAAATGTGAAACAGGGTGTCGATATTTCAAGAAACACAAAATTAAAACCATTGTTAAAACGATTTTTGCAGATGAAAATGCTGAGCAAATCTCAAAAAATACGCCACATATGTATATACAAAGGCAATGAAAATTATTATTTTCAAGTCGTTCTTGTCATTGTTAGTACGGGGAGCTTAAACAACATGAAAATTGAAGATTTGGGATCAGTAATACTAATTACAAAAACTAAAAAATCGAGATGCGGGTGCAGATATTACAACATGGAAGCAAGAATTCTTCTCAAGTCACATAGGAAATACTTCACAAAATCGAGTAAATGAAGCAAACAAACTTATTTCTTAAATTACTCAATCTAATCCATATCATTCCGATCAACCTTCCCCCCAACCTTCAATTCTTCTTAATGCACGAGTTACAAATAAATTTGTTTTGAAAATATGGCGGGCAATTATATTCAAGCACCAGTTGTTGATTTCAATAATTATACAAACACTATTGAATTTTATTACAATGTAATAAGAATTATCAATGAAATAACTTGTTTTGGTTAGATTCAATTGTTTCGGATTCATACTAATCGAATTTTCATTCTAACGTTGCTACAGAATATACGTTTCTTCAGTCTTTTCCGTGTCGAATTATATGATACCCTTTTATTATAATGTATTAAAGAAGTATAATATACATTTCGATAGTTTTCCTTGTTATACAGCGATTAAGCTATATTTGAAGTACGTATATCATATTTTTATCATAACGTTGTCCATTCCACAGATAAGTATTTTTTATCGTAATAATGGTAATTCGAAATCATTATATTTCTTCAGGCCATGATTGAGAATACCATTTTCTTCAGATTTGTTATTAATTTTTACTTCAACAATGCCCCAAAATGATCGAAATATGTATGTATATATTCTTATCCGATTTTCGGAAGATGAACTTCCGCAGATCAAATATGTTTGATTATTATATTTATTATCAATTGCGAAAAGAAAGAAAACTGTGAGATATCCTCATTATGATGAACTATAATGCTTGCTCTACACAACATGCAGAAGATTGTAGTTAAACATTGAGTAAGAAAACATCAACGAAAAAAAAATAAAAACTAGGGAACACCATCTGCTCTTTCACTCATCAATCTTACATTACTTACGGACCATAAAATAATATTAGTTACCGAAGCATGAAACCGAAATTTCAATACAGATGGTCTTGGTACGGCAAACGTGTGAAATAATTTCAAGCATAACAAATTTGAAAATTTCATTAGAATAGTCATAAAACCAATACAAAAAAAGAGAAAAAATAATTGGTACACGTAAAATCCACACCAACAGAATGAAACACATTTATTCATTTCGACGAAATAAACTACTCGCGAATTGTTACGGACTAATTTTTGAGAAAACATCAAACCTTTCTTCATTCCGAAGCTGGAGATCTTGGGCGGTACCAACCATTTCAGCCTTTAATTGAATGATCTACAAATAATGCAATAATTCCATGCAGGTTTGTCGTTCCAAACATATATTTTGAAAAAGGTAAACTCCATTTCTTGGAACTGTTAAAACTAACTAAGCATAGGTATGTTCACAAGAGCTCTTGTCACACTATCAACATGTTTTAAGCACAACCAATTACTTCTTCATAAAATAAAAGGGATAAGTACCAATTCTTAGTTTAGTAATTTCTTAACTCTTACTTAATTCGTTAATACAAACACAAAAATTAATTCGATAGGATGAAATGAATGCACATACGGTTTAATGTTGAGAGGAACAAACTATGAAGATTTCGTTGATATTATGTTAAATGAAAGTTTCGAACATAATCACAAAAATTATCGCTCTAAATTAGAATAATAGTTTTCTTTTATCAAATCAAGTTTGAATGAATCTCGACAATATTTTCGAAAAAAAGTAAAATAAAAATGAATTCCAATTCAGTAAGTTCTTGATAATTGAAATATTCTCTGATCTTCGGTAAAAGTTTTCTGATACATCCACTAAATTCCAGAAGATTTTAAAAGATCAGTATGTAATGAAAACAAAAATAATGGCGTTGTGTTGTTCCTACTTGATATTTTGATTTCGTAGTCTTCCTTGGTTCCGTCTAATCGCGAATTTTTCGGTCTAATTCTTCTTCATGATCTCAACTATTTCAGTTACTTTCATGGTCTTCGAAACCTCTGGAAATCTAGTGGACATGAACGTCTAACTTTCTCCGAAGCTTGATCAAGTTGGTGATACCAAGTATTAATTTTCATTTTCAAATAGATGTAAGAAATAAATGTTGGTAAGACTTCGAGACTACAAACATTTTAGAATTTGTCGATTTGTCCAAGGCACGATGAAATGTGAAATTACTATGATAAAATCGATAGAAGATGATTTGAAATTTGTTTGCTGGACTGAAGAAGCCTTCGCAAAAAGGAACATCTAGAGCATATGGATGAGCATGAAGAGCGGTGTTATTTTCAACGCGTTTTTTTGTTGCCATTAAATTAGCGCAATTGCCATTTTGGTTTATTCTTATATCCGTCTAATCGCGTCACCTCGGTCTAACCTTATTTCTAGGTACTTCTTCAGCTTCCTTTGATTTTTCGTTATGAACAGCTCATCACACATCTTCAGAAGATTCCTACATGTGAAGGATGATTGAGAAAACATTGAACTGAAACGAATGTCATCTTCTATCGATTCTAATATGGAAAAAAAAATTAATGAAGTATTGGTAACATAACATTCCATCCCCAATGAAAGATTACTTTAAATCTGGAATGAAAATGATGTAAGTCCTTCGAACATTAGTGATGAAATCTTTTGTTGTCCAGGATCATATGTGGGAAAAATGCCGAAAACGACAAATCCCAAAACTCCAACATTTTTTTATTTCTACCTTAAAGAATTTTGATAGTCATATTCGAATTATTATATTGATCAGATTCGTTCATTTGTAAAATGTTACTAGACATCTCATATTGTGTATTGCAGTTTGCATAATGATAACAATTAAATAAGCATGAATTATTTTCTGATACACGATAGTAATTTTATTCAAATATTTAGCAATTCATCGCACCAGTAAGTTTTTCAATGGGGCGCATAAACTTTTAATTTCGAATCAATGAAAAAAAAGTTTATGTCATGAGTATTGAATGAGTAGTCTCTCATTAAATGAAACAATAGTTTTTTCATTTCGAGGTCGAATCAAAATATTTCGATAATTTCTTGTTTTTTAATTTGAAGGAAAACACATTGATATGCGCACGACCCATCTTCCTTCATTGCTACTCGAAAACAGAATCCGAGAGATTTTATGAAACCTAATTTTGTTTTTCCTACAAAACTGTTGCGTTTTCATCTGCCTAGCCTACGAACTGTGTATAAAATTCTAGAGTATAATGGATAACCGTTAATAAAAGTACCTTCACATTAGATTGAATTACTCAACTATTCTTTACCATATACCATTTATAGGTTCCTATTCAACGCTCTCATCATCTCGTGAGCAACGTTAACGAATAATTTCTGGCCTATTGTATGCTGCAAAAATTGTCCACGCATAGTTTTTTTGTTCGCCCTGATATTCATCATTTTGTCTTGGTGATTCACCAAAATACCTACGCCAAGTACCGTTGCTTTTTCTTTCATACTTTCATATGGCACGTTTGCAACTCTGTTAGTAGCAACCACACATCATCGACAGTCAGAATGATAAATTAATCGAATAAGAAGGTAAGAAATGTTGTACTTACTGTAGAAATGTTCTAATCTGAAGATGCTAAACGAATGGTTAATGCCTAGGGGACCTTGGTAACTTCGAAAATAATAGTGGGATAAGTGGTATTGCAAATTATAAAAAATTCTATTGATCTTTGTTACTTTTGTTCTATTATACTTTATTCAGAGTTTCATTTCTGTACAAACGCCATTTTACCATTTGGTAATCGGAAAACCAAACAGATATTTCACTGAGATATGGATAATTCAATAAAATCCTAATATAATCAAGGTTTATAAAAAATGTTATCGATGATAAAGTTATAGTAGGTAAGGTATAACAATTTCAACTATGTTAGATAAAAAAGTTTCGACAAACGTTAGTCAATTCAATCAAATATATTCGAGATCTACTAACGAGATCCTAAACTTAACCTTTCAGTTCAATAATACCACACCTTCCACGTCAAGAACTTATTCGATAACCCTTCGTTATCGGATTGGAAGTTGTTGGACAAAAGTTCAACGCATGTTCGAACCGGCCATATTGGATTGGTAATAAAACTCCTAAATACCAGTTAAACCTCCTCAAACAAATAGATATAGCGATGTCACTATTATTTGCGACCTCTAGAGCTTCGACATTGCTGATTTAACCGCTACACGCATGACAGCCGCGCCCAAATCACCATATTGGGAACGCAGAAATTTAACGGCGTACGTTGGATTATTTCTGAAATTGAAACATTTTTTGGTACGAATATTTGTTCATTTGCACTACTTGCTAAATTTTAAGACTACAACAAATCGAATTTACTGTTGAATGGAATAAATCATCGGGTTAGATTCAATAAATGAGTTTATTTGAATGGCCAGTTCAAGTAAACGAATTTATGATCATTTCGTTGTTGGTAATACCACCAATATCAGGTATCAATTTTGTACTTCATATTTTTCTACATCCGAAATTTTAGCAAGTTAAATATCGAAAATTCCCATAGGAAAACAAAAACTGCCAATAACTCAAACCAAAGATACAATTTACCAATCCTTCATTCTACTAACGCCAAAGATGGCGTCGCTTACTCTTAGAACCACTTCCTCCCACGTCTCAGCTGCGTCACTCACTACTAACACTAACTTCACTTGAATGGCAGAGTGGGAGAGGAAAATGGCTTATGAATACTTTCCCCCACCCATAGAGAACGTTCTGGAAAATCATGCGCATCGTTTGAGTGCGCTTGGTATTGATCCATGGCCTCAGCTGAACTCAGCTTATTTGCCACCACGCCACTATGTTTGTCTTTCTCTCATCAACTATTAACCATCTTTTTGGGACGTGTAGAATATTTCATTCGGTATATTAGGTGGACTACTGCGTCATTTCTGGAATTTTCCATTGTTGATTCACTCATTTATTTATATTATACCTAGCGTAATTCGTTATCGCCACTAATTTCATTCGAATCATAACTTTATGGATGATATTGAGTTAATCCCACATGAAAAAATACAATACAAATTAACATAGACATTCGCATTGAAAAGAATGAGTAATGAAAACGTTTCACAATATTGTTCAATTCGATAATATAATTTATTTTTCCATTAATCGAGTGGCATAAATATTG
Source organism: Aphidecta obliterata (assembly GCA_963966015.1). NCBI lineage: Eukaryota > Metazoa > Arthropoda > Insecta > Coleoptera > Coccinellidae > Aphidecta > Aphidecta obliterata. The sequence goes on along the minus strand of OZ014427.1, from coordinate 25,687,066 downwards.
AATAAATATATAATAATAATATATTTTGTTTTTAATGGGTTTTCACTTATTCGGAAAAATATATTGATTCCATCATTTTATCACTCTTTCTACCTCATTAATTCATCGGCTTTAATATTGTATACCTGATTTTTATTGTTTTTCCAAAACTCATCTTGAACAACAATGAAAGGAACTCGAATTCACTATTTTAGATAGGTATGTTCAATTATACATTTAAGTTATCAGTGTTTTAAATATCTAGGTATTCGCATCAACAGTAGGTAGATATACTCAGTTATAAGACGCTGAATTACGAAATAAATAAAAAGTATTTGAAATTTGAAATACTTCTTTCATTTGCATCATGCACCACAATAATTGTTTCAATGATTTCTCATAAACGGCATGTTGAATTCATTTAATTTTTTCAATGTACGTTCAGGCGTGTATGCACAAGAGTTTCCTTGAACGTTTTCGAATAAAAATTCAATATTTTTCCTTGTAAGTAATTCAATCTATCCAAGGCGGATAATTTGAACTTACTTCAACTATAACTGTCAAATTAACAAATGGATGGCAATGAGAACAAGTTTTGATAATGAGGAATTTTAATTTTTTCCGAATAGAAAAAAATAATTTCAAAAATTCGAAATCGGACCAAGTGCCTTGAATCTCCCTAGTAGTGAAATGCATGACCGCAAGAAGTATCCAGACCCTCTATGAATTAAAATAAAAGACAGATGTTTTCATGACCCTTTAGTAGAACGTTGACGGAACCAAAAAATACAAATGTTCAATTCATGTGTACCTACCTGAAAGTATTCTGAGGGGTTACGTACCGGAGGCTACGCCGTACGGAACCCAATTTTTGTTACAACAATATAATTTATATTTCCATTAATTGAGTGGCATAAATATTGAATAGATAAATTTCAAAAATTTCGTTATGAATTATTTCTTTGATCCTTCATTTTTGCGCGCTTGTTTGTATGAGCAAGAGCCCTGTAATTTTCGAATTTTGAGTTCACAGAAACAAGCCTGCAGAAGCGCCAGACTTCACGTCAGTGCTTTTTACATTTTTGTAGATACATTAATACATGAATAGAAAAATTATTTAGGCAAATATTACTCTTCGAATCTGAAAAGATTCGAAATAAATGAAAAATATTTGAAATTTGAAATACTTCTTCCATTTGCATAATGCATCACAATAATTGTTTCAATGATTTCTCATAAACGGCATGTTGAATTCATTTCATTTTTTTAATGTACGTTCAGGCGTGTGTGCACAAGAGTTTCCTTGAACGTTTTCGAATAAAAATTCAACATTTTTCTTTGTAAGTAATTCAATCCACCCAAGGCGGATATTTTGAACTTACTTCAACAATTACTGTCAAATTAACAAATCGATGGCAATGAGAACAAATTTTGATAATTTTTTCCGAATAGAAAAAAATAATTTCAAAAAATTCAAAGTCGGACCAAGTTTCTCGAATCTTCCTAGTAGTGAAATGCATGACCGTAAGAAGTATCCAGACCCTCTATGAATTAAAATAACAGACAGATGTTTTCATGACCCTTCAGTAGAACGTTGGCGGAACCAACAATACAAATTTTCAATTCATGTGTACCTACCTGAAAGTATTTTGAGGGGTTACGTACCGGAGGCTACGCCGAACGGAACCCTATTTTTGTTACAACAATGTCTGTCAAAAATTTAAACGCTGCAAGTTTTACCAAGGTTTATTATTTTTACATCAACTCGATACTTCAATCTAGACTTCGCGAAGTATCTCTTTTAACCTGTACTTGAAGAAACCTATGAAACAGTCTTCAAAATTTCGTCACTCCCAGAAGAAGAGATTCTATCACACACGAATGTATTGTTTCAATATCGGATAATTTTTTGCAATAATTCTTTTAATTTGAAGTCTCGATTTTTTTCGTTCGAAATCCATCGATGGGTTCCTTTTCTTAAAATTTGTCCTTATATTTTTCTAGAGAAATTCTAGACGTCGCCGTCGAAAGGGAGGATTTTGTCTAATTCGCTCATTAGATTATACGCTATTCAAAACAATACAGACATAAAATATTCAAATTTCCGAGTCTGTAATGGTTACGAGTACTTAGAAGTGACCACATTGTTATCCTGAGAAAGGTTTTATAATTGAGACCAATTGGCTCAAGCTTGATTCTTGACAGAGTTTTACGGCTTTTGGGCCACTAGTCTTAATTTATTGAAATCTTCGGTTCAGGATCGCCTTCAACAAAGGGTTCTCTTTTATCTTCAAAGCTCAGCAATTATATGTGCAATTCAATTTTATCGGCAGGTAGTTGCAGTACACCCCCAGATGTAGAAATATTCTTTCGAAGATAACAAAGGTTCTGGGAAGAATACTTTCTAATTCACCGAGAGTCACGACAATGTAATAATCATAACATTTTTCTTCATAACCAATTGAACTTGATTTATGGGGTCATAAATTTGGTCATCAGGTATAGTCAAATGCTTCATCTACTATGTCAACATAAGATACACGACTTCAACTATGTATTCTAATGAATAGTCTGTGTCGGTGTACACCGTTCGCAGTGTAAGGCAAGCTCAGATTACTCGTGGGTTGGGTCGTTCTTGGGGTTATAGTCCGGTATCCGTTCATTATCCCACATCTTTCTATTCCAAATATTTCTGCCTGGATTCGTTCAACAGATACGCATGCGTTAGATTATTTGAGATTGGCAATTTCCAACTTCAAGCTACAAGCAACATTTATTCAAAACCAACAAATATCTTCATTTCATCGAAATTATATTTTTATTTTATTCCAGTTATATTTTGATTGTATTAATATTATGTTCCTATATTTTTCATATTTTATTTTTATTTTTGTATATTATATTTAATTATAATTATAATTCATTAATATGATTCTTTTCGAGCGCTCGTTTTACTCAAACGAGGGCTATATCATTTCGTCACGATGTCTGTAATTTTCGAATATTGAGCCCAAAACAGCAATCGACAAGATTCGGCTCACTGATGACGAATCCGTCGGAAAATTCGAGTCTGTCCGTCCGTCCGACTCTCCGGCCGTATAAACGATAACTCTTGAACGGAACGACCCAGAAACTCGAATGCCGAACGGATAAAAAACAGAAAGTCATCGAAGACACTCGGTACTAAACAGAGTTCAAGGCTTGTTATTAGAAATTTCCATTTCAGACCCTATCCGCTAACAAAATAATTAAGAGGACATAAAAAATCTATTAAACAGGAAGAAAATAAATTTGTGAATCCGCAAATTGACATTGATAATCTCCAAACAAAATTCTAAAATCGTTTAATTGAATAAAAAAGCAAATTTGGAATACTTGAAGATTTATTGTTGAAAATTTCAATTCTTCACGGCAGTAAAAGCAGAATAAAATCAAATATTCCAAAATGAAAGAAAATGAAACACCAGAAGGTCTCTTCTTATATTTTGGACAAAATCGAAACCAGAATTATAACAAATTGAACAGATGTCGAATTAATAAAAAGGAATCAATAAATATCAAAAGAGAACAAATCAACTCAGAAATATTCGATTTCGCAAATCAAGAAAGGTTGGTTAGATAAAGAATGAATTTTGAAACGAAAATTACGTATGAAAAACAATATAATACCATATTTGATTCGAAAGAAAATCCAGCGCAAAACAAACTAAAAGAAAACGCAATTTATAAGATGCCTAACAGAAAAATGCATCAAAAACAAATTAATTTACGAACCATAAATGGCAAACAAAACCCGAATAAGAGCAGATTCATAGAAGCCCAATCAAGCAATAAATTGCCAATAAATAATGAAGAACATTATATCAAACACAATCTTAACTTCGAACAAAATTTCGATACAGAAAATTTGGAGGAGCCTGAAATTCTTACAATTGAGGAATCGAATAAGATTCAAAAGGAGGAAAATAATTCTGATCATATCAATACAGAACGAAATTCGTATTTTGATGAACTGATTGATTCCAAAATTCGTGAAGAGGCAATTGGAAATATAGAAGAGGAGAATAATTCCAGAGGTCTTGAGATTGATCAAAAATCGGATTTTGAGAAACTGAAAGCGACTAAACTAAAAAAAAGAATCCTGTAGGGTTTGTGCGAAACAAGTTGAATCTGAGAGCGTTGATTTTGAACAATACTCAGAACGAAATATATTAGATGAACTGAAAATAAGTGAAAGCAGTTTGAAAAGGAGTGGGGAACGGAGTAATATACAAGTTTTCGAAGATGAACAGAATTTCAAGCACAATGAAATGGTAAAGTTATATACTGGCGAAAAAACAGGAAAAATTGTTAACAAAAAAAATTCTTTTGAAACTTTAGATTCCAAGAATATTATGAAGATATGAAAGGACCGAAAAATGTTTCAAAAAGAATTAATAACAAAGAAACTAAATCGAAAAAATGCAATTCTGAACAAAATTCGAATTTAGACATAATCGTACGGTCCGAGATAACTATAAAGGAATCATTCAGAACAGAAAACACTCAATGAATCAAAAATTAATAAACAAGAAAATTCCGAGTATTTTAATCGGGATTGAGTCTAGAGCCAGAACCAAGAAGTACATGTTCATTACTACACATGCCAAAATATATGATATATAACATCCTAAATCCAAGAAAATTCAGATTTGAAAACTCATAAGGGGAAATCTTCGATGAGATTGGAGAACTTATATGTGAAATTTTCAATTAATAAGCTGATAAAAAGAAAAAACATTGGAACAACTCCGAATGTTGTCAATGTTTCTTACTGTAATGTATATATGTACCTAATTCATAACATTGTGTTGATCAAATAAAGATCTTGACTATATTTCCTTGTATTCAATTGATCGAATAAAGATCTGAAAATTCTTTCGCAGACCATAAGATTCACAATAAATTTGAACGATGCGCTGGTCCGCCAGTCCACCAGTACAAAATATAGGTAACAGATATTCGCGATGGTAATCGAGCGCTCGTTCTACTTACCCGAGGGCTATATAATTTGTATTTTTCAAATTTTAAGCCGAAAATGGTCTCAATACGATCCCAGAAATAACAAAGTTCAAAAACTCACCAATGTTTAAATTAATGGACATTCGCGAGAGTTTTCACCTATCTTTCAGTTTGGTGTCAACAGAAACCAAAATCATGTAGACAAGTTTGAAAATACTATAAATTTCTTTTCAGTGAATTCACGAAAATCGAATGAGATCACAACAACCCACAAGACCATTCGTAGCGTAATGCAGATTCTTCACATTCTGGAAAGTTAACCGGCAGTTGGGTTCGGAGAATTGGGTACCGTTTGCCTGAAAACAGATTCGTTTTCCGGATTTCATCTATTCAAGTTCAGTTTCAAGGAATGATAATTTCATCATTTCGAAACCTTTCAAAATTCTGTATTGGCGATTTTTCGTAAAATGGGTTATTTTGACGAGTTCTACCTTCTGTTCAAAAAAAGACACTCCTTTGAAAACATCCTGTACATATAGATGATATAAGAATTTTATTTGGGTACTTCCTTACCAGAAATTTTGAGCCTCGATATCTAACTCTAATAATTTAGGGGAAAATATTTAAAACCTCTAGAGGCACAAACATTTCAGTGTTTCAATCTGAGAAAGGAATCAGAATCAAATTGCTTCGAATTATCTATCGTTATATTATAGGGGAAGGCACCAAGGAAATCAATGTTAATTCGTTTTATTATCAAAACTCGAATCAACCATGCATATCGTCCGTTAAATTTCACTTTACTTACATGAGACTGAACATGTAATACTCACGTGATTATATACCAATCTCTGACAATGAGAAAATAATTACCTACCTACATTAATTTGGTTCAGGTGGTTTTCCGAGTGAGCAATTCAATTTTCCATTGAATGCCCAAGTATGAAGACTTTTCCCGTCGAGAAAAAAGAAAAGAAAAAGAATGTCTATGACAGTATAGTCGTGATAACATTCTTCTCATCAGTAATGTCTGTTTATCCTACAACCAGTGTTGTGAAAAATGGAATACGCAGAGCTAAACTCAATTATTTTTTCACCTATTGGGTTTCAATTTTGTACATCATAATCTACACTTTCTGCTTGATTGTTGCGAATGGTGAGAATTATTCATGTTTGAGAATTTGCGAATGTGTTCCTAATATTCATGTTTTGACAGCCGCATTTTTTATATTCAATTTTATCTGCAAGTCAGTTCTGTCCTAAATCACGGGGACCATAACCATGAGAGTCCGGATGAAAACGAACAATTTGTAATATAATGACCTCAAGAAACAACAAGAGATAACCAAATATTCCAGAGTTTTCTATATTTTTCAAACCCGTGGCAACCCCAAAATATTCTCAGGAAAAGTCCTATTATACATCCATCCGATGGAACAAGAAAAACTCAATTTTTCTTCACGTGAAAAAGCTAAAATCGGAAAATCCATATAGGTTGCCAAAATTGGCCTTTTTCAAATCGAGTTCTTGCGTAAACCGTTCGTTGTATCGGGCCAATTTACATTCATTGAGTCCTCGCGTCCTTTGGGATGAATAATCGACCCAACTTTTTGGGTTTTTCTCGTAATTCGTGAACATTATTTTCATACATTCGCTAGTCGAAATAGGAAACGTTTCGGGTACCGTCGAAAAGTCCCTTTTCGAATTCGCGATATGTAGACACAAAAATTACGAAAAGCTCTGCCGTGAAGGCAGGAGCTTTTGAGCGCTCGTACATGCACCTGGTAGGTAGATTCGCAATTTCCAGTTTTAGAAATCAAGAAGGAATTTTCGACAGCTGTCAAAAAATTCTGAAACTTAGGCGAAACTCCAGACTTCATGTCAGTGCTTCAGCTGATCAATTTTTTTTCGATAATTCGCTAGAATTTTCTACGGTATCTATGGTCTCGGTGATGCGATCTGGACAAAATTTTGCACGTAGTTTGAATACATTATTCCTCAGCTAGGTGCTTAATTTCATTTCAATCCGATCAGAAGTTTCGAAACTATCAGGAAAAATATTTTGAACGGCCATATTTACGGAACCCCTAGTCTAATTTTGCTCAATGATTAACGTGATCGCGATATTCACGATCCAAACCCACCCTGAAAATTTCAAGTTCCTAGGCCTTTCCGTTCAGAAGTAACAATTTTCTATGGTCTATATGGTTCTGGTGATGCGATCTGGACAAAATATTGCTTTAATTTATCATTCTCGATTGAAATATAAAATTTCATCTCGATCGAATCCGTAGTTTCGAAATTATCGAGAAAACAAAATTTCAAACGACCGTATTTACGGAACCCCTAGTATAATTCTGCTCATTGATAAACGTGAACGCGACATTTCAGATCCACACCTATCCTGAAAATTTCGAGTCCCTAGGTCTTTCCGTTCGAAAGTTATGATTTTCTATGGTTTCTATGGTTCTGGTCATGTGATCTGGAGAAATGTAGGCTGAATATATATAGTTCTCCATTAGTACATAAAATTTCGTCACGATCGAATCTGTAGTTTTGAAATTATCAAGAAAACTAAATTTCAAACGACCATATTTACGGAACCCCTAGAATAATGTTGCTCATAGATGAACGTGATCACGACATTCGAGATCCACACCTATCCTGAAAATTTCAAGTCCCTAGGCGTTTCCGTTCAAAAGTTACAATTTTTTATGGTTTCTATGGTTCTGGACATGCGATCTGGACAAAATTTCACATGTAGCTTGAACACCTCATTTTCATTTGAGTACAAAATTTCATCTCGATCAAATCTGTAGTTTTCAAGTAATCAGGAGAACAAAATTTTGAACGGCCGTATTTACGGAATCCCTGGTGGAATTCTGCCCATTAACGAACTCAACCGAGGCATTTGGGATCTGAACCTACACTGAAAATTTCAAGTTTCTAGGTTGATCCGTTCGAGAGTTATCGTGCTTACGGACGGGCGGACAGACTCGAATTTTCCGACGGATTCGTCATCAGTGAGTCGAACATAGTCGATTGAGATCATTTTCGGCTCAAAATTCGAAAAATACAGACATCGTGACGAAATGATATAGCCCTCGTGTAAGTAGTACGAGCGCTCAAAAACTCACCAGGATGTAGCGAATAGTTTCTGAGAAGTTTTCGACACAATTTCTTCTCAAATCTTGTGTTGACACGATCCGCAATTTCACTACGAGGATAAAAAAAATATTGAACTTTGGCATCTACTTCAGAAACTACATATGGGGCATCGATCGAATCAGTTATGTACAAATTCAACTTTACAGCTGCTCCATTGGAAAAGAAAATAGTTTTTCTGATCTCGTGTTGAGGAATTTGATAATAATTCTGTGATTCCATATCTTGAAGTTCAAAAAATAGGATGAAATTATTATGAATTGACACGCCCACTGATGCCGTTTTGGTTCGCAGAAACAAGGGCGCAAATGCTCCCGAATCCACGTCAGTGCTTTTCTCATTTTCTTTAAAATATCATTGAAATTCGAATTATGCACAGGCATTTTTCATTTGACTCATTTTGTATAATTTCAATTTTTCAGTTGACCAAAACATCATTACCTCGAAAGAAGAATATAACTTCAACCGAATCGCTTATTTGTTATACGTTGTAACAGTCGTCACAGGTAATTGTCTCTTGAATTATTCATTTTAGCAATTACGTGTTTTTGAGCGCTCGTACAACTTACACGAGGGCTATATCATTTCGTCACGATGTCTGTATTTTTCGAATTTTGAGCCGAAAATGGTCTCAATCGACTATGTTCGACTCACTGATGACGAATCCGTCGGAAAATTCGAGTCTGTCCGTCCGGCCGTCCGTCCGGCCGTCCGGCCGGCCGTCCGGCCGTAAGCACGATAACTCTCGAACGGATCAACCTAGAGACTTGAAATTTTCAGTGTGCGTTCAGTTCCCGAATGCCTCGGTTAAGTTCGTTAATGGGCCAAATTCCACCAGGGGTTCCGTAAATATGGCCGTTCAAAGTTTTGATCCCCTGATTACTTGAGAACTACAGATTCGATCAAGATGAAATTTGGCATTCAAATGGAGAATAAGGTGTTCAAGCTACATGTGAAATTTTGTCCAGATCACATGACCAGAACCATAGAAACCATAGAAAATTGTAACTTTTGAACGGAAAGACCTAGGGACTTGAAATTTTCAGGATAGGTGTGGATCTCGAATGTCGTGATTACGTTCATCTATGAGCAAAATTATACAAGGGGTTCCGTGAATATGGTCGTTTGAAATTCAGTTTTCTTGATAATTTCAAAACTACAGATTCGATCGTGACGAAATTTTGTATACTTATGGAGAATGATATAATCAAGCTACATTTCTTCAGATCACATGACCAGAACCATAGAAACCATAGAAAATCATAACTTTCGAACGGAAAGGCCTAGGGACTTGAAATTTTCAGGATAGGTGTGGATCTCGATTTTCGTGATCACTTTCATCTATGAGCAAAATTATACTAGGGGTTCCGTAAATACGGTCGTTTGAAATGTTGGTTTCTCGATCATTTCGAAACTACGGATTCGATCGAGATGAAATTTCGTATTTTAATCGAGAATGATATATTAAAACAATGTTTTGTCCAGATCTCATGACCAGAACCATAGAAACCATAGAAAATTGTAACTTTTGAACGGAAAGGCCTAGGAACTTGAAATTCTCAGGGTGGGTTTGGATCGCGAATATCGCGGTCATGTTCATCAATGAGCAAAATTAGACTAGGGGTTCCGTAAATATGGCCTTTCAAAATATTTTTTTGCTGATAGTTCCGAGAATACTGAGCGGAGAAGGAATTTTGCACCTTGCTGAGTAATAATGTATTCAAACTACGTGCAAAATTTTGTCCAGATCGCACCACCAAGACCATAGATACCGTAGAAAATTATAGCGAATTATCGAAAAAAAATTGATCAGCTGAAGCACTGACATGAAGTCTGGAGTTTCGCCTGAGTTTCAGAATTTTTTTGACAGCTGTCGAAAATTCCTTCAATTGATTTCTAAAACTAGAAAATGCGAATCTACCTACAAGGTGCATGTACGAGCGCTCAAAAGCTCCTGCCTTCACGGCAGTGCTTTTCGTAATTTTTTTTTCAGAGATATGGGTGACATTTTTACAATACGCCATGACCATTTTCTCCACACCATATACATTAGTTTTATTGGAATTAATAAGAAAATCCGATCGTATCCTAGAAAGAATTGGTTACAGGTTCAAATACGCAACAGGATATTTGATCAATTTTACAGTCATCAGTTTTGGGATGTATTTTATTGGATTCAACATCGGTCTGGAAATTTGGAACTCTCCCAGAGAGAACGTTGGAAATTCTTCAGTCTTTGAGTCGATTGTTATAGGCTGGCCACAATTTTTGATTCACTTAGTTGAAAGCATGTTCATACTTTCGAATTTATTGTTATACACTAGGTTTTTTGCTGTCAACTTGATAATGGAAACTTTATTCAAGAACAATGGTGGAAAAGTGTACCTGCAGGAACCTCCGAGTAAGTTATAAAATTGAAATACTTCATTTTACATATATAGTCCTATATACAGGGTGTTTTTTTGATGTGAGGCTTTTTTTGACATGTGCTAGAACTCTTGTTCGAAATGGTCCCCATTCGTTTGATGTGCACAAAGACTTGCCCAACGTAATAACGAATGCTGCTATCGCATCAGTTTGCTCCGCATTTCTTACCTCACCGTCACTTTTCAAATGACCCCAAAAGAAGAAATCACAGCGGTTGAGATCGGAAAACAAAAATCATACGCGCATCTTAGATGATTGCCTGTATACTGAGACCGCGATTCCTTGTCTTCTCCTCTGAGCGGACAGAAATGAAGCAAGTCGACCGGCAGGAGTCCCCTTCACCAAAGGAATAGTGGATGTTGGGTTTCCTAGGTGTCCTCAGGTTAGTGAGGTCACTACAGCTGAAAATAATGTGTTCAGCAGTTTCATCTGTGCTCCTGCACCAACGGCACAAAGAGCAACTAGTCAGCCTCATTATCTTCAAATGTTTAGTAAACAGATGGCCAGTAAAAGTGCCGGTCACCAGATGAGCTCTCTTCTCTCTAGTGCCAGGAGTCTTCTGACCTTAGGTCCAGAGGACGGTCCTTCGATGAGAAGCCTCGACTGCCTGATACCATCTCCGGTGCTCCACTCTGAGGAAAACTTCCTGTCCAGCCAACTTCAGAAGCTTCTTCAGAAGAAGCTTCTGACAGATGTGCGACAGATTGGCAGTGCGGGTTCCGGACCGACAAACTTTGATCGGGCCCCTGCTTCGCCAGTATATCTGCCTACTCATTACCAGGTACCTCCGCATGAGCCGGACACCAAACAATTTTCAGGAAGTTGCCGGAGCCAAGATCACGCAGAGCTTTCCTGCATTCTCCTGCTAACAAGGAGTCAACTCTTACATCAGAAAGGGATTTCAGTGCAGAGTATGCTCTGCGAATACACTCCAACGTGCAGAAAAGAACAGCATACAGCTCAACCTGCACTATGGAGCAGTTCTTCCCCAGAGGAATAGCCCGATCGAAACGAGGTCCCATAATTCCAACACCAGACCCTGCTGATGTCCCAGAGCCACCAGTAAACCAAGTGGGACCTTCAGGCATAAGAAGCCTGTTTGGTGAAGACCATAGAAGGGATAACTTCGATTTCGAAATTCTCGGCCCTAGTGAATATTTTATACAGGGTGTCTACTTTAAAAAGGGCCAAACTTCAAGGAGAGATCATCAATGTGATTTGCAACAAAAAATGTCATATTACATATGGTCGAAATTTTGAAGGTTATTCTTTAATTTAACTATTCTTGATTTCACGAAATATTTCGAGTTTTTCCATAAAATCAGTTATAATTCGGTTATTCTTGGAGCCTCATGAAATTGGACCACATATCTGGAAACGGCATTAAATTTGCTATAATATAACATTTTCTGTGTACCAAAAAAATTCTTATTGCGATCGTGGTAAGGAGAAGAATATCAAGATTCTGAGGTGAATAAAATCAGTCATATTTTGCCAATGGTTTCATCGATGAAAAATGATCAATTATGGGCATGTTTTCTTTTAAAAAACTACCCCATTTAATGTGCTTTCAAATGATATATCAACTTTTGTGCGTGCTACTTGTAGTGTGCCATAATTTCATGGCTAACGAGATAACAACGAAAAAGTCGAAGTATTCCAAACCTAAAATAGTAGTGTTCTTTCGTACTGATTCAGCTGATGGAACTTATGTGATTTAAGTGAAAGTGATTTTGCAATCAGAACATATTCATTCACTTAAAGCCCGAAAGAATACTCTCACTTCTATGACAAACTTCAAACTTTGACTCTACCAATGGGATCTAATTGAAATACGAAATTTCGCGATCAGAATAATCACTTGCAATCACTTTGGAGTTGTGGAAGGGGGAACTGATTGAAAACGAAAGAACGATCGCTTGAACTGATCTATGTGATTTAACTTACATAAATCACTTCGCTCTGTACGAAAGAACATTACTATTGGCTCTATTTTGAAGCTTTTATTGATTGAATATTGAAGTAATTCTCATGGAAATCATGAATTTCTGTGGAATCAATATAGTTTGAACCAATAAACTAAATTTTAATAATAAAGATTTTATGAAAAAATGTAAAGAAAACAGACTAGTGCTACTTTTTTTTATCAAGCAACAACTCTATTTGAAGAAGGAGAGAAGTAGCAAAAACAAATACATATAACTGAACTAAACCGTTCATAGTGAAGCATCGACCATCGCCTCAACCCAGGCATCGAGCATCAACGTTGCCGGGGAATCAAATCGATTTGATTTTCAAGACTCTCCGCAGTCATGTTGCCCCAACAATTGTTCGAATAGTCTAATATGTTCAATAAATTCTACACATCATTTTCGCATATAATCTACAAACCTTTGGATTTTTATTTTTGGAACATCTTGAAAGAAAAAGTATATCAAATTCGCGTTCAGACTCGAGAGGATCTGATTGAAAGAATTAATTGTTTGTAGATTCCGTGTGAAAACGATGTGAAAAATAAATTGAACATATTGGACATTTCGAACAATTGTTTTAAGTAGTAGTACCCAGTCGTTTTTCTTCACATGTTTTCATAAAATTTGTTTTATTGAAATTTAGTTTATTCCTTCAAATTATTTTGATTTGACAGGTAAATTCATGATTTCTGTGAAAATAACTACAATATTCAATCATAAAGAGCTTCAAAATAGAGCAAATTTAGGTTTGGAATATTTCGACTTATTCGTTGTTATCTTGTTAGCCATGATATTAGGACAGAAGACAAGCAGCAAGCACAAAATTTGATATGTCATTCGAAAGCACACTAAATGGGGTAGTTTCAGCTGAAATGAAAACATGTCCATCATCAATGATTTTTCATCAATAAAACCATTGAAAAAATAGGACTGGTTTTGTTCACTTCAGAATCGTGACATTCATCTCCTTACCACGCCCACAATAGGAATTTTTTTGGCAGACAAAAATTCTTATCTTGTAGACAATTTAATGTTGTTTCCAAATATGTGATCAAATCTGAAGAGGCTCTGAAGATAACTGAAGTATAATCGATTTTATGGAAAAACTTGAAATATTTCGTGAAATCAAGAAATGTTAAATTGAAGAATAACCGTCAACATTTCGACCATGTGTTATATGACATTTTTTGTTGCAAATGTTATGTATGATATCCCCCCGAAGTTTGGCCCTTTTAAAAGTAGACACCCTGTATAGGTAAACGATTTTTGGTATATGGACTTATTTGGATGAGTTCTATTGCCTGTCAAAAAAAAGCCTCACCTCTGAAAACACCCTGTATTTTAATTTTCATATGATCCTTTATATTCTACTTTTTATATGAAAGTGGCTACGCTACTGGTCTCTAAAAAATGCCCACAGTTAAAAAAAAAGAGGTTTTCAACAAATATTCTCTATTGATATATGGGGCGGAGTATTTAACAGGCAATTACTTCCAATTTTAAGAAAACGATCTAATAATTATGCTAGAAGATTTTCCTGTTAATTTGGTATACAATGGCACATAGTATCAGCACTATCAGCGCGACGGAGCACCACCGCATGCCGCATGTTGGACGAAATGTTGTCGCCCGGTTAAACCAAATTTTGGTCGGCGTGGTCAGGTGCGATGCCTTCAAGATCACCTAATTTGAATCCTTCTTGATTATTTATTCAACAATCATTTTCATCGAACAACGAAACCAGAGTTTTATAATTATTGGAAATAATAAACCAAAAATTATTTCTGAACACTTCGATATTTTTTCTGTCTTTTGTATTCTGTGTGAAATATTGGAACTTGAGATCAAAATACTTCTTTTTATCGATTATTTATTCTTTATTCAGAATTCCTTTTTTTTCAGGATTTCTGAACAAAATGTACAAGTTTCAGAAAGAGCCTGATGTATCTGACGAATACGTCATATATTCTTGCATGAAAGCTCAATATTGGTTGTACAGAACCACTGTTAAAGCGAACAATATTTTTGGGGCCATCTTGACATTTTCAGCGTTAATTCAGTTCACTACTATAGCATTTGCCGTTTGTTTCTGCTACTACAGGGTAAGGAGTGTAAGGACTAAAAACAGTTATTGCAGATTTCTTGGCTGTAGTGGTTCCTAACGAAGCTTATTTTCATCCGTGTTGGCGCATGACGTTAGTCTGGTAACATATTCGAATCTTTTAGAACGTTCGCAATGGATATTTCGATGTAATTATTCATTTAGAATTTTGCTGGTTCTGATTGATTTGAATTTATTCTGTGAAATACGTATGGGATCCAGTAAATTCAATATTTTTGAACTACATGGGCAGAAAAGGACTAGCTTGTCAATTATAACTTTTGAATCGCTCGTAGAATCTTCAAATAGTTTGCATATTATTTCTCAAATACAATAAGTTTGAAATAAAAGATTTTTCTGAACCCCAGAAATTCTCTATTTTGGAGAAAAATTGATAAAACTTTGTAGAAAAATTATGGGGTGCTTGAGCTCGAAGATATCGAAAAAAAAATATAATTAAAAGCACTGCAGGAGCTTTCGAGCGCTCGTATACCCACCTTGTAGGTAGTGTTATGGTTAGTTTTAGAATCTAGATGTTTATATTAAATTTTGCATTTTATACAAACCACTAACAATTTTTGAAGAATTTTGTTTCAATTTTTTTTTTTTTTTCCGAGACTCAATTTCAAGGACGGTTCCAAAACGGCACAAATAAAGAAAACAAACATACAATCAACAATCCTATTCTATAAATCAAACCCAACGATCAAAAGAACCTAAAACTACTTAATATATTATCTAAACTCCTAAACAATTAATGTTCGATCGATGAGTGCACTCACTTCAATCTTTCCTCTTTCAAACAGCGCTCTGCTTCCAAATTCTCCTTCTCTCCTTCACTCGCCAACTTCACTCCAACAACTCAATCTTTCAACTTTTCCTCTTTCAAATAGCACTACTACTACTTCCAACCTCTCCCTCTCTCCGTTATTCCTCGCTAATTTCACTCCAGCAACTCAACAAAAACAATCCTTCTCCAACTTTTCAAACATTTTTCAATTCCATTCAAATAACTCTTTTGAAAGATCAATTCTCGCTTGACGATTTTTTTCTTCTATTCTTTCTTTGCCTGCTCTCGATCCATATTATATTTTTAAAGTCCTGTTTCCATAGTAACATAATACATAGTAAATATAACTAACTAGACTATTTACAATGAATGATTTGAATTTCACATTTCTCTTATATTGAAAAAATATGAACCCTCTTGAAAATATCATTTAACAATAATTTATACGTTGATACAATGTGATGTTTGAAAGGTTCTTGAATTTTGGTGATATTTGAATTTATTCTTAATTTTTGATTTCCATGACAGTAGATTCGCATTTTCCAGTTTTATAAATCAAATAGGCCTTTCCGTTCGAAAGTTATGATTTTCTATGGTTTCTATGGTTCTGGTCATGCGATCTGGACAAAATTTCACATGTAGCTTAAACACCTCATTATCCATTTGAGTGCAAAATTTCATCTCGATCAAATCTGTAGTTTCCAAGTTATGAGGAGAACAAAACTTTGAACGGCTGTATTTACGGAACCCCTGGTGGAATTTGACCCATTAATGAACTCAACCGAAGCATTCGGGAACTGAACCCACACTGAAAATTTCAAGTCTCTAGGTTGTTCCGTTCGAGAGTTATCGTGCTTACGACCGGACGGACAGACTCGAATTTTCCGACGGATTCGTCATCAGTGAGTCGAACTCTGTCGATTGAAACCATTTTCAGCTCAAAATTCGAAAAATACAGACATCGTGACGAAATGATATAGCCCTCGTGTAAGTAGTACGAAAAATTCGAGTCTGTCCGTCCGTATACACGATAACTCTCGAACGGAATGTCCTAGGAACTTGAAAATTTCAGGGTGGGTTCAAATCTCGAATGCCGCGGTTGAGTTCGTTATTGGGCTGAATTCGCCCAGGGGTTCCGTGAATATGGCCGCTCGAAATTTTGTTTTTCTGATTACTTCGAAACAGGTGAAATTTTGCACACAGATGGAAAATTACGTGTTTAAGCTACATGCAATTTTGTCCAGCTCGCATGACCAGAACCATAGAAACCATAGAAAATTATAACTTTGTAATGGAAAGGCCTAGGGACTTGAAATTTTCAGGATAGGTATGGATTTCGAATGTTGCTGTCACGTTCATCAATGAGCAAAATGAGACTATGGGTTCCGTAAATATGGCCCTTTGAAATTCAGTTTCTTCGATAATTTCAAAACTATGTATTTGATTATGACGAAATTTTGTATTTGAATTGAGAATGATATATTCGAGCTACATTTTGTCCAGATCGCATGATCAGAACCATAGAAACCATAGAGAATAATAATTTTCGAACGGAAAGGCTTAGGGACTTGAAATTTTCAGGATAGGTTCGGATCGCGAATTTCGTGATTACGTTCATCAATGAGCAAAATTAGACTTGGGGTTCCGTAAATATAGCCGTTCAAACTATTCTTTTCCTGATAATTTCGGAACTACTTATTGGATAGGAATGAAATTTCGCACATAGATGAAGAATTATGTATTCAAACTACGTAGAAAATTTTGTCCAGATCGCATGACCAAGACCATAGATACCGTAGAAAATTCTAGCGAATTATCGAAAAGAAAAATGGTCACCTAAAGCACTGACGTGAAGTCTTGATTTTCGCCTTAGTTTGAAATTTTCTTTGACAGCTGTCAAACTCTTTCCAATTGGTTTCTAAAACTGAAGAATGCGAATGAACCTACAAGGTGGATAAACGAGCGCTCAAAAGCTCCTGACTTCACGGCAGTGCTTTTCATGATTTTTTTTATTTATAGTCGTTCGTTAGTTCGTGCCATACATAGGAGGATTTTATCCAGAATGCTTATTTTCAAGCTAATAAATTTAGGATTATGCTTAACTGCATCAGCTCGTTTTTTGAATAGTGATTTTCCCCTGCTCATAGAATTCCCACACAAGATAGAGCTACCTTGTTCTTCCACCACATGTATCGAAAATATAATATAATATTCAAATCACAGGGGTTGGGATCGGAAATTCACATGAAACATATTCATAGATGAATTCCCGTATACTGACCTTAGACAGCTGGTAATATCTACACATTTAGTTAGATATCAATACGAAACTAAGTCAGACCTGGGCTGAGAATTTCTCAGATTCGCGGGTAACTTTGATTTCGAAATACTGGTATTTGGTATATTGACTTATTTTGCTATTGCTGGTAAAAAAAACCTCACCTTTGAAAACACCCTATATATTACTGAAAATGATTGTATATAAATTGAGCTAGTTTAATGGAAGTGAATTTAAAGAAATTATCTACGAAAATCGGTCATTATCAAGCATAGAGCCTCCCGTCTCAAGAATCTGACCCATGATCTTTGAGTTATAATCGGGTAATGAATTCAAAAGAATACTGCAGAAAAAAATTCAACATGATGTGTGTGTTGCTAAAATATTACAAAAACGAAAAAACCTTACCGCAAAGCTATACTCGGAATGATTCTTGAGTTATAAAATTTTACGTCAACACCGAAAGTTCAATATATAGACGTTATAAACTGCTTCGGTAGCTTAGTGAACAAGGTAGAAACTTTTTGCTTGGGCATTCTAGGTTATCGATACTCCATGAACATACAATTATGGTACATATTGGTGTGAAGTTTTCAGTTTTTTTGTATTACAGGTAACAACACACCCAGTGGCGGCAAGTGTATGGTTGTTATGGGCAATTTTACGAATGTTTGAGCTTGTGAGAAAAGCTTTCGTGGTGCAACTTCTTCGTAATGAAGTATGTTTGCATTTTTGTATATTTTGATATCTGTGAATTTTCCACAAAGTATCGATTTTAGTTTTTATCTTGGCGTCCAGTCATACCTTGAGTTCGATTTTTTTATTCAGGCGGATAAAAGCATTCACCTCGTGAACAAACTGATGATGCTCTCGTGGAGTTCCAGGATCACTCGGAGGGTAAGAAAATTTTCAATTATAGAAAATTTCGAGTAGAATAAACAGAAAGCTCATGTCCATTGCTCACAGTTTTATCAGATGTTGATATCGAGTAAACGGAACATTCATTCGAGTACTTATATTTGTGAAAAAAATTTGGCTAATATTTCAAGCCAGTAACTAGCTGTCATGAAAAGAATTCACTAAACAATGCCAAATCCTTTTTCAAGCTCAGTGTTTTCGTACTACAACTCAGTCACTGTAGAGTACGATTCACAGCATGCGGACTCTTCGATATAGATGGAACATCGGTATTTACTGTAAGTATAGAAAATCACCATTTTGAACCAAGAAGAGTTTCACATCTGAAGAGTTTATAATCAACTGAACGTATTATTGCTATTCTATCAAATTGATCACGTAATTGAAAGAAACAATATCAACCCAAACCACAGACATCTTCAGTTTTGAAAAAAATGGTGATTTTCATTATCTTTCATTCTGCAAAAACTGATCCATAAACGTTTTCAGATCATTGCTGCAGCCACAATGTACTTGATAGTAACGTATCAATTTCAACAAGGTTTAAATCAGAACTGCAATAATACTACTACGTCAATCTGAATAATGTCACCATTTCAATAAAATGTCTTATGGGAAGGCCTTGAATATTCTTTCAGTTTTCTCTTCTCTTTTAGTCAGTGAAGAACAAAACAAGTCCCAATAATTTGATACGAATAAAATCAATTTTAATTTTACCTGATCTAAGTGAAAGGGCAATATGTTTATATTGCGCACTACCAACAAAGCTTACCTTTTAAGCCACGCTACGCTAAATCGTAACGATGGAATTATACAGAATCGTGCGAATAAATCAAAACCTCACACTAGGGGAGGCGTCTATATTCGTGAATTCCTCTAATTTGACCTCAATGAAGCTCTGTGTAGTTAAAATCTTACTTAGAAATATTCAGAGCTCTATGACAGTGGCAACTCACAAAAAGAATCGACTATTTCCAAATCAATTGACTTTAGATACAATGTTAGTTAGATGAACTCAAAATTCGAAGGGGTAATACAATCTTCTCTGCTCTCTAAATTATCATTTTCTGCAGCAAGGCGTGGTCCTGAAATTGCTGATGAAAGTACAAAAATTTCGAAAAGCACTGCCGTGAGGGCAGGAGCTTTTGAGCGCTCGTACATGCACCTTGTAGGTAGATTCGCATTTTCCAGTTTTAGAAACTAATTGAAGGAATTTTTGACAGCTGTCAAAAAAATTCTGAAACTTAGGCGAAACTCCAGACTTCATGTCGCTGCTTCAGCTGATCAATTTTGTTTCGATAATTCGCTAGAATTTTCTACGATATCTATGGTCTTGGTGATGCGGTCTGGACAACATTTTGCACGTACTTTGAATACATTATTCCTCAGCTAGATGCATAATTTCATTCCAATCCGATCAGTAGTTCCCAAACTGTCTGGAAAAAAATATTTTGAACGGCCATATTTACGGAACCCCTAGTCTCATTTTGCTTATTGATGAACGTGACCGCGATATTCGCGATCCAAACCCACCCTGAAAATTTCAAGTTCCTAGGCCTTTCCGTTCAAAAGTTTCAATTTTCTATGGTTTCTATGGTTCTGATCATGCGATCTGGACAAAATATTGCTTCAATATATCATTCTCGATTAAAATACAAAATTTCATCTCGATCGAATCCGAAGTTTCGAATTTATCGAGAAAACAAAATTTCAAACGACCGTATTTACGGAAACCCTTGTATAATGTTGCTCATAGATAAACGTCATCACGACATTCCAGAACCAAACCTATCCTGAAAATTTCAAGTCCCTAGGCGTTTCCGTTCAAAAGTTACAATTTTCTATTGTTTCTATGGTTCTGGTCATGCGATCTGGACAAAATTTCACATGTACCTTGAACACCTCATTCTTCATTTGAGTGCAAAGTTTCAACTCGATCGAATCTGTAGTTTCGAAGTAATCAGGGAAACAAAACTTTGAACGGCCATATTTACGGAACCCATGGTGGAATTTGGCCCATTAACGAACTTAACCGAGGCATTCGGGATCTGAACCTACACTGAAAATTTCAAGTCTCTAGGTTGATCCGTTCGAGAGTTATCGTGCTGACGGCCGGACGGACGGCCGGACGGACAGACTCGAATTTTCCGACGGATTCGTCATCAGTGAGTCGAACATAGTCGATTGAGACCATTTTCGGCTCAAAATTCGAAAAATACAGACATCGTGACGAAATGATATAGCCCTCGTGTAAGTAGTACGAGCGCTCAATAAAACGAGGGATATAAGAATATCTATATATTTACTTCACCACATTGTACAATGAATAATTTTGATGAACGTATAATTATACAGGGTGTTCTAGAAGCACTATGACAAATTCGGACAGATGATAGCTACACCTATTCTGAACTTTTTTTCACTATCAACATACGACCGATTCGTTTTTGTTAAGAAGATACAAGCATTTGAAAAAATATATATTCACTAGCAGACTCGGCCACGCGTTGCTTTTATCAAGGTATACGTCTGATTATGTTGTAGTCAAGTATTCAATTATTATTATTAACCCCTTACCTACCCTAACCCTATCCTAGATTTTTCAAAATTTATAACCCAGTTCTCAAACAGTTCCAAATTTCTTCAGTTTTGGGAAAGACCAAGAACCTTGGCATCACTCCTCGCACGTTATCGCTCTTTCGAGTGATCGGTGTAGTGGGGACGTGATGATCTGCCGTCGATTTGAGACCTATGTTGCCGCGTAGATAATTATCACTCTTTGTCATACATAATAAACAAATAATTTGCAATAAAAAATATTGCAAATGTAAATTGGGATATGAACTAACCTGTCTTTTAAGTTGGATCAAACTGCACACAGTGTGCAAAGTTTGATTGAAATCGTTACAGTATTTTAGGAGTTCATCCCGGAAAACAACGTGACACGTAATTTTATATACATATAAAGATGTTCAAATCATAATGATAAATTGAAATAAAAACCGTCTTGATATTATGAAAATTGTTCGAAATGTCCTCCTTTGGCTTGAATGCAAGTCTCGCAATCCTCACATCGACGAACTATGAAAAGATACCGTTACTCGGCGGATCAGATTTGGATCGCTTTTTATTTGGTTTTCTGCATCTTGGATTCTATCAAGGAATTGTTGATGAGGTGTGATTTCAACATGATAGACAAGCTTTTTTTATCCCCATGAATAAAATCTTAGGATTGAGAGCCGGCGAACGAGGTGGCCATAGCATCGGTCCCCCTTGACATATCCATTTATTTGGGAAATCCTCATTTAACCAAGCAAATACCTCCATGTGGTGATGCACCATCGTGCTGATACCACATACTTCCAAGAAGGTTGAGCTCACGGTCATCAATGAAGTCAAAAAGGTTGTGCTCGCAAAAATGTTCAAACAAATCTGCATTCAAACGATCATTTATGAGATGAAATCTTTGCTGAAAATCGCACACCGAACGTCAACACTAAAACGTTGCTGAAATCGTCTTGGTCTAATAGCATATGGATTTTGCAATGCCCATACATGTTTATTTTGGTATATTTTTGTTTTTAGGCCTAATTCTAATTCACGCATAAAAAAAATGTTCATCAACTTCTTGTTAGTTCTAAAGGAAAACGAATCAGACAGAGTGACATCTGTGGAAGTTCGTCATAAAGCTTGTGGAACATCTTGTATAATCAAAAATGGTATTATTGAATTATAATTTATATCAACATACACTTCGGTGCAAAGAAATCGGCCCACCTAAAATTTGACACAATTTCAAATAAGTCGGATTTTGATAATTTTTTTTTATTGTAGGTTAACAGTCGGTGATAATGTTGTGTTAAGATACTTTTGTTTGCAATTGAATTTCAGCATATACGGGGTACCAGATTGAAAAGAAGATTTATTCCTTAACTTTGGCACACCCTGTGGATAAAAGGAACCAGCAACGAATGCCAAGTGGAATCGGACTAAAGTAACATCTGTTCTGGTCGTTTTTTTTTAATCATAAATTTATCTCTATTATTGGGGAAAGTAGAGTGTTTCTGAACGGATGTCTTGGAAGCCAGAAAACAATGCAAGGAAATCATACTTTTGACTTTGATTGCTTTCTCCAGATCGAAGGAAAGTTTGGTTCAAAAAACCATTCAATAATTTTCAACAAGAACCTAAAATTATTGAGATATTTTTCATCTTCTCAAATCTCTCTCAAAGTTGAGTACCTCATTAACATTGAAAAAAAAAATTTAATAGCGAGTACCTCCTCTCGCCTTAATAACATTTCGCATATGATTAGGCATACTTTTCTAATTGAGTTCACTATTGTTCCTTGTGGGATGTTTCGTCACTCTTCCTCTTCTGCGACAAAAAGCTTCAGGATCGACGCTAGAAAAGGAACTCTGGCTCGTTTCAATTCATCCCACAGATTCTCAATGGGGTTTAGGTCAGGACTGCACGGTGGCCACTCCATAACACGAAAATTGACTGATGCAATGTAGTCTCTGACAATTCTGGCGGTGTGCGGTCTCGCATTGTCGTGCATAAAAATAAAGATCTCGCCAATGTATTCGACGTGCGGTGTCACGTGCTCCTCTAGAAGCTCTTCAATGTACCGAGCGCCTGTCAAACCCCTTCGCGAAAAATGTGTACTCTTTGTAAGTTTGTTTGAAGGTTGCCCTGCGGGCAGTAATAATAGAGGTAAACACACGATTAAAGAAACAAAATAACCAGAAATGATGGGACTTCAGTTCGACTCTTGCCATTCGTTGCTGCGGCTCCTTTTATCCACAGGGTGTGCCAAAGTTAAAGAAAAAATCTTCTTATTAATCTTGCACCCCGTATATACTGAAATTGAAATGTAGGTAAAAGTTTCTTGAGATAACATTATCATCGACAGTTCAACCTAAAATTTGAAAAAATAATATCAAAATCTGACTAGCGGCTCGCGAGATATCCATGTTGGAAATCTTGTCAAATTCAAGGTGGGCCGATTTCATTGCTCCGAAGTGTAGGAATCCGTTCACCCGCGATTAACACATATATTTAAATCTAAATGATTTTTTCAAAAGTTAAGAACACTTCAAGCGGATAGTACGCACTGTCACATTTCCAAGGCTGTCTGAACAGTTGTGCATGCTGCCATGCAGTTGGACCTCTTCCTCCAGAAAGTGTGGCTGTTATTTGTAGAAAACGGCATCCTTGAAAGTCCATCGATCTGGTTTCTTCGCCTGCTACAAAGTTTTAATAGATAAAAGTAAGATTTCTGCCAACTTTTATAGATGTATTACTTAAATATGTCTTTCCAGAGAGGCTTGACTACGCTCTTACCTCGAATTCAGTTCGCAAGCGTAAGAGGTTATTCAATGACTTGATTCAAGTATGGAAATTGATAGATTTGGTTTCAGCCTCAATTATAAATAAGTAACACAAAAATAATAATAATGGTCATTCTACGGTAAGAATCCCAATGGCGAGTTCACCTAAGGGTGTTCCACTACTTAGCCCAAAGACCAAGTTTGGCAAACGCCTGTCCTTCTTAGGACCAACAACACCCCAAAACGTTGGTATCAAAAAACCACACAGATAATGGAAACAGCCCAAATATTCTTCCAACAAATATGCCATTGTCAAAAAAATATCGTTCACAATCAATAGATATTATTATATCGGTAAGGTCGGTTAAGTTATTGATGAATCAAGTTTGAGTGTATTCGATCAAATTTCGAATTGTGGAAAAACTATGTTACATTGTTTGATTTGAACCGGACGAATGTATTCGAGAGAATATAATTAACTAACCAAGCAATCTGGAAAAAGTTATGTTGTAAAAATTTGTCCATATTTAGAATTTTTTTAACTTTTAGCTAAGTATCTCACAATATTCACGAAAAATTTCGTATTCTTCAATTTATATTTTACTGATACCTTACCGGAACTGCAACATATTTGAATTTTTCATTCGAATTAATCTGTCTACAGTTCAAGTAGTTAAAAAGGTACGTTTTTTACCTTCCGGTTGTACTACAGGATAATATGTTATACTGTGTAGATGAAGTTACTTGTATTAAAAAGTCAATAACTAGTAGGGGTTCGAATGAGGTGCCGGCGTCTTAAAGTTTCAAAATTTAGATATTTCCTCTTAATAATTAAGAGGAAGTTCGGTTGTGACGTAAAAAACTAGTTCCATAATGTTTCCAAAAGCATACTTGTTTTTAACCACCCTTATATCACAAAAAATATTTCAGAATATGTTCTCAGCTATTGATCAACTAGAGTTGTCCATTAAGCATGTATTAGTAGTCCTTATAAAACATTTTTCTGCATGATGTTAACTAAAAAACCCAACAAACCTATATGAAGTGTTATTTCTTTCTCAGCTGATGTGCTACCGACAGCCGTAACTTCCACTTTGCCATCTTCAAATGTTTCACTTTTCAATTTTATGTATACTGTACTGATACTGATAGAGGAATCACTTAGACGGAACATCCAAACAATTGTGCCTGTCTCGGTTCCCTCTGAAAAACAAGAAAAATATATTGATAATTTCACAAGATGTTAGTATTTGCTATTTATTAGTATTAGTAGTAGTAGTATTAGTATTTGCTGCCATATAATCTTCGAGATGTTGACATTAGGAATTACAACCATATCTTTTGTGCTAACAAGAAACTCAATTTGACCTATATCAAAATAACCTCAACATTGATATAGAACTCACCTTTTCTGCACAAATATACTTTATTCCAATCTTTTTCCACTTTTCTCATCATATCAACCTGACTATATGTACCTTGATCCCATTTATCAATGCCAAGTTCAGTTTCACATTCATATTTGTCAGTGGAACAAGAATATCTCATTAAAAATTCCATTTTTGAAATTTGTGGAGATAATGCGAAAACGAAGGTTGCTTTTGGCACTTCTAAGATATCCCCACGGGCTTTTCTCCAATCTAAGGAGCCAGATTTCCTGCCATCATATATCTCCTCTCCAGTTTGCCTGAAATGAGATGAGAAATGTGTGCATCGCCTCTCGTTTTCTTCGCTTGGACCAGCCAGATCCGATAATATTTTTTTCCGAACGAGTAGACATTACGGTATGATTACATATAACAAACAAGAACAGCCTCAATTTGAAGGCAGAACAATAAATTAGAAAAGGTTAGAAAGCTGATACCATTTAGGAAAAATTAAAGACAAATACCTCACTGATGACGAATTTAAAATATAATCTCTCACCTCTCTGTCAAGAAATCTGCCAATTCGATAATGGTTCTCTTCTTGATCATTTCTTGCTTCAATTTGCTAAATTTCGCTAGTCTCTCATTTCTAAGCTGTAAAATTGCTTCCACCAAATCCCTTTCAGTACACTGTTTTCGTCTTTTCAGAACTTCTTTAAAATTGCTGGTGTACCTCCATGTAACGTCTTGAACCTCAACGGGAGAATAAGCAATAATATATGACAATTTCTTTTTCCAACCAATCTCATACATCAAAGGGCTATCGCAAAGATCCTCGCACGGATCGCAATGAAGCCATCTCTTCTGATAGCGGGAATATACCTTAAAAAAATATCTGGTAATAAAACTGGAAAAATCAATCTTGATCTAAATGGTGTAGTTGAGACAAGATGAGAGGGATCAAATCAACATCAACAAATAGGCCTTTGGTACATGCAGAAGAAGCCGTATAAAGAAAGAAAAAAAATATCGGAAATTGAAACGTTTCCTGCTTTTTCTTTCTTCAGTTTGGTCCTAACAAACTAGGCAGCAACTTTTTTCTTCGAGTTCATCTTTATTTTCCATTTTTCGAAGTGGGCAACCAATCGATGTAGTCTGCGAACTGGGATATCTTGCATCTCACCATTCCAGTTATTTTCGACATGAAAATATTAAACAACAGCGGTCCTTTGACAGATCCTTGGGTTACGCCGGCTTCAAATTTCCTTGTTTTCGACCTTGTGACATATAAATTCAAATTTTTTTATATACGACTGTACGATCTACTATCCCTAGCAATTCACTCTGGAATTGTTGGAAAGCTAGGTTTGGTTTTCCCTTGATGTCTTCTGCTATGCTGATCATTTAGTGAATAGTTGAGTGCTCTTTGCGGGAGCCGAACTGATGGTCGGGTATAAACTTTTTGGCTTCTACAAATCCGTTAAGTTTTCTGTGTATTAAAGACTTTGATGACGAAAGTATAGGCCATTCTGTCTGTAGTTTTTGTTTTTTCTATTTTTTCTAATTGGAGTATCTTTCACCTGTCTGGGTATTGTCCTGTTAATACTATTGCCTGGTTATTTCTGCAAACGCTTCTTGCGCTTTGTCTGGCAGATTTTGAAGAGCTTAATTAAGGATTCCACTATTCCTAGGGCTGGTCGGAATAGCAATTAGTGGGCGTGGAAAACGCTATCTACCAGCTCTAGAGAAATGAGTTAGTAATGAAAAATGTTCAGGTTAACAGAAAAATTGAAATGAATGAATATTGGTCGTCTATCTGAAGTTTTCAAATTTCAAAATGAGACAAGAAAATATGTATTAGATAGACTAATAAAAGCAAGACAACAAATCAATACATGTAACCCCATGAAACATCGAAATTTATCCTTTGCATCTGCAGACCGGTTTCGCCGTATTACGGCTCATCAGTACAGATCAGCTCAGGATAAACTCGACGTAGCAGACAGCTACCCAAACAACCTAACGCGATGACGGTCAGAGTTTATTTTCTGCTCACGCCACCTGTCGGCCGAAGGAGCAACTGAATGCAGTTTATCCTGAGCTGATCTGTACTGATGAGCCGTAATACGGCGAAACCGGTCTGCAGATGCAAAGGATAAATTTCGATGTTTCATGGGGTTACATGTATTGATTTGTTGGCTTGCTTTTATTAATCTATTTAATACATATTTTCTTGCCTCATTTTTGAAAATGAGAAAAATTGAAGAGGTCATTGACTTAAAAAAAAATAAAAAAGTGGAAATAGAATCCAGCGAAACAGTAATATGTATAACCAATTCTTTGAGGTTCTAGGAACCCTGAGAGCACAAATGTACCCTGAACGTTGAACCAGAAATAACAGTTTAGTTGTTCTTTCATTCATACAAAACAAAATATGTGATAATATGTACTCTAATATTCATAAAAGTCGCGTTGAAATTTCGAAGCAAGTTCAAATACTCACTTCCGTCCAAACGTGATCTGTTTCATCAACTACCAGTCGGGCTTCGAAATTTAGACTCCAACACATGAGAGTGAAGACGTTTGCCCATTCTCCACATCTCCCCCTCCTTGTTTCTAGTAGAATATTCAAATCGGTGAACCTAGGAAATAATGTATCTTTTCTGCATACATCACATTTGAAAACCTGAAAATTATTCAGCTCAAATTCCCTTATAATATGCAGATTTTTCTTCTACGCCCCTTCAACCCATAATAAAAAATACAGACAGCCCATGAGGAACTTTCGCATTAAAAAAAATTTAGAAAAGCACTGCCGTAAAGGCAGGAGCTTTTGAGCGCTCGTACATGCACCTTGTAGGTAGATTCGCATTTTCCAGTTTTAGAAACCAATTGAAGGAATTTTTGACAGCTGTCAAAAAAATTCTGAAACTTAGGCGAAACTCCAGACTTCAAGTCGCTGCTTCAGCTGATCAATTTTGTTTCGATAATTCGCTAGAATTTTCTACGGTATCTATGGTCTTGGTGATGCGGTCTGGACAAAATTTTGCACGTACTTTGAATACATTATTCCTCAGCTAGATGCATAATTTCATTCCAATCCGATCAGTAGTTCCGAAACTATCTGGAAAAAAATATTTTGAACGGCCATATTTACGGAACCCCTAGTCTCATTTTGCTTATTGATGAACCTGTCCGCGATATTCGCGATCCAAACCCACCCTGAAAATTTCAAGTTCCTAGGCCTTTCCGTTCAAAAGTTACAATTTTCTATGGTTTCTATGGTTCTGGTCATGCGATCTGGACAAAATATTGCTTCAATATATCATTCTCGATTAAAATACAAAATTTCATCTCGATCGAATCCGAAGTTTCGAATTTATCGAGAAAACAAAATTTCAAACGACCGTATTTACGGAACCCCTTGTATAATGTTGCTCATAGATGAACGTGATCACGACATTCGAGATCCACACCTATCCTGAAAATTTCAAGTCACTAGGCATTTCCGTTCAAAAGTTACAATTTTCTATGGTTTCTATGGTTCTGGTCATGCGATCTGGACAAAATTTCGCATGTAGCTAAATCACCTCATTTTCCATCTGAGTGCAAAATTTCATCTCGATCGAATCTGTAGTTTTCAAGTAATCAGGGAAACAAAACTTTGAACGGCCATATTTACGGAACCCCTGGTGGAATTTGGCCCATTAACGAACTTAACCGAGGCATTCGGGATCTGAACCTACACTGAAAATTTCAAGTCTCTAGGTTGATCCGTTCGAGAGTTATCGTGCTTACGGACGGACGGCCGGACAGACAGACTCGAATTTTCCGACGGATTCGTTATCAGTGAGTCGAACATAGTTGATTGAGACCATTTTCGGCTCAAAATTCGAAAAATACAGACATCGTGACGAAATGATATAGCCCTCGTGTAAGTAGTACGAGCGCTCAAAAATACAATATTCATCATTCGAAACAAAATGTACTATTCTAACATGGTTGAGGGAATATGCAATTTATTCAACTAGCAAAAATAGGTAAAGATTGGCTCGCTACATAAAATATGCCTTTTTATCTCCATCAAGGATATGTAGATAATAAAAAAATTGGGAGGGCGCTTATGATTGAAAATTAAATGCTACAGATAGATTGAAAAAATTTTTTGTTTGACAAAGACCAAGAAACCTTCTTAGTACTAATGCTAACATGTGATTTGTTCATAACCTCTCTAAATGTGTTAATGTTAGAGGTAAGTTTGAAACATAGCGCCGGTCGGAAAAGTTGATCACATTTTCTGCAAAGCAGTATCGTTTGAAATGCACACTCAAGTTTTCTAATTGGCTTTCCACTGTTGTAAGCAGCAAAGATTTTCGATTCTCTTCCAGTGGGAAATCTTGCAAAGAATTACTCAACGTGTAAAAAACACGTGGAAAACTGTTTTCTTTCAATTTGTTATTTCATCACTGCACGTTCTTACAAAAAGACTGAAATCGAAAATAATCACGTATTTTCATCGCAACTGAAGATTTAGTATATTGAGGTTTCCAAACATAAATACTAAATAAGAAAGCTTCAATAAAAATAATCTGTCGAAGAATTCTGCTGAATGTTTGTGATCCTCCTCGCTCAAGAATATCTTTACTTGTGTTCTTATTTCGAAGATGCTTAACCACTTTGTCGCCTGTAAAGGCCCATTCTCATGGAGAGTTTTACGCACGCGAAAAATCGTAAGCAATTATTGAGTGCAATAACCGCCATAAGCTCCCTCTTGGAGACGATAAACGTGATTGTTTACATGGTGAGAGTTTTTGAGCGCTAGGTCTATTTACACGAGGGTTATATCATTTCGTCACGTTGTCTGCATTTTTCAAATTTTTTAGCCGAAAATGGTCTCCATCGACAGAGTTGATTTGTTTTCACTCACCTCTATCCTCTTGGAAAACTTATGATTTGAATCATGAATAACATTTGAATACACCGTTTTATTTCCGCAATTCTCACAATCAGGCGTATCTACCCATTCGAAAAATTCTTCTTTGAACCAATGGAGCAATTCCACAAGCATCAAATCTTGGATATCGCCTTGAAAGATAAAGCCTAGAATAAATGAAATAAAAAAAATCAGGGCGAGTTCGTGAATTCAAATGTATTTCAAGCAAATTATCTTCAAAATATCGAATTGTTCACTTCGCATCACTAAAAATATGATATGGGAATGGTTCGAATTGGATACTGTACTCATCAATTATGTGAATCTTTAAATAGCTTACGAACTGCATGTCGAATCAAAATGATCATAGATTAGTTATGGTGACCGTTCTGGCGATCAATTAAAACAAGCGCGCAAAAGCCCCGTGTTTTCATGTCAGTGATTTTCTCGAATTTTGTGTTGTCCTAGTAATAATTTCCGATTTACATGAACCTTCGTTTCGTTTCTATGAACAAGAGCGTTTCGTCCAAATTACGTCTAGCCGTCCGGCGGCCTCTGTCAACACGATAACTTTCGAAAGAGGCCTCGATGCGTCGGTCAAGTTTATAAAGACACTCATATAGTGAAGTCAGAATATTTTGCGCGCTTGTTTAAAATCATCGCCACAACGGTCACCCATAATAACTAATCTATGATCACTATTTTGATTCGACATGAGGTGACATAGAACTTCTTTCTTTCGTTATTTTCCATGTTTATTATTTCTTTCGCTCTCTGTTTCAGAAAACTTTAATTTTTATTTTGTTTCTTTTTAAGCGTACGCTAAATATTGATTATAACGAGGAATGGCTCACCTTTTCTAGTATCATCTTGTAAAATTTTATATTTTTGTGTCACCCTGTCTCTCAAAATCGCCCCAGGAATCTTTCTTTTCGCATTCTCAATAGTATCTTGATGTTCATAAGCCTGGGCCTGATGGAATTGTTCTTCTATTTTCCT
Organism: Aphidecta obliterata; assembly: GCA_963966015.1. Taxonomy (NCBI): domain Eukaryota; kingdom Metazoa; phylum Arthropoda; class Insecta; order Coleoptera; family Coccinellidae; genus Aphidecta; species Aphidecta obliterata. Next base: position 25,655,802 of record OZ014427.1, on the reverse strand, counting down.
TAAGAAGGGATTGGAAAATTTCTGAAAATTTTTTCCATATAGAAGGAACCAACTAATTTAGGGAACCAAGGTTTAAGGGAACAAATGAATGGAAATGATAAGTTAAAATTGCACCCATTTCCATATGAATGTAGGTTTTCATACTAACAAAAATATCATTTCATACAGAAATATTTTATTTTCTGACAAAAAATTGGCTATTAAAGAGCTGTGCTCCAATGCCATCAACTCGAAGATAGTATGGAAAAGCCTTGACAAACTCAACGAACCAGCAAGAACGCCAGGCACTCAGAAATCAAGGAAACGAGTAAGCTAATATGTCCAAAAAGAGGACTACAACCTTTATGTAGCTTGGGGTAACACGACTACATATGAAGAAAAGTTCAGTGGAAAGGAGGACACTGGCATAATATTGCAGATTCGGAACACTCCAAAAGGTACATAAATCGATGGGAAAGTATACTGCTCCACAAGAGTTAGAGATATCGTATTCAATCGTTTTTAAAAGTATGTAATCTTCAAGAAAATCGCTGTAAAATCATTTAAAACTCAATAACAACTTGAATCGATCCAATAAAAATCATTATGAGACATTTCGTCTGGTCGCCTTTTTTCTGAAGTTTGGTTCTTTGCAAATGCTTCATGAATGTTCTTATTTTGAAATGAAGTCAGTTTATCAACGGCTTCGATTTGAAACGAACATTTACCAATACCTCCGCACTAACCAGATTTGAATTGCATAGAACATGCATGGGATGGGATATGCTCCAAAGAAGATTAGATAATCATCAACCTACCCCAGAATCCTTAAATGATCTGAGAGAGCTTCTGCCCCGTTTATGGAACCAAATTCCTCAAGAAATGTTCAACGACCTCGTGTGTAGTATGCAAAGAAGATGTCAAGCTGTTATTGATGCCTGTGGAGGCCATACATTGTATTGATTCTTAAAATGCTTGAATTCTCTGGGAATAAAATTTCGTTATTTTACTCGATTTTACTTAACCACCCTGTATACGCTGCAGACCTACAGGCTAAAATTAATTTGCAACTTGAAATCATATTAATATGAATTTCCATCACAAAAATCTTATATTTTTTTGCACTTTAAGTCAATATCCCTAACTCATGTGGAGCAGTTTATTACAGGACTTGCATCAGCTTGATCCTTTTGAGTAGTTCTAGAAGTCCTCACGACACAAAAATCTTATTTTAACTACATTTTTTTGCACTTCAAGTCAATATCCCTAACTCATGTGGAGCAGTTTATTTGCAGCTATTTCCATCATATGTGAAACGTGGAAATTCCAAAGACTTGGACATAATCCAATTATTTTCCATGAAAAACTATATGAATTAGGTACATACAATATTTTGGTATGGTATTCATCACACAACTTTCACATTCGATGCTTTCAGCTCGCATTTGTTATCGAATATGATCTTACGTGTATAATTGGCTCCAAATGGATAAGTTGGGGTAGAAAACGTTCTGACGATTGGCTCATATTAGTTGGTCAACTCTGTAAAAAAAAATGAAGAAGCATTATTTTTAACTGCTGAACATTATAAGGGAGCAAAATATCTTATTTTCATATGATTACGTGGAATTTCTCTCAGTTCGCAAACAACATTTGTGAGCATTCGTAAAAAAAAGTGAAAAAGAAATTCTGAAACTTTTATGCCTGCTTTTAGGATAGGGGATAGGCAATATTTTATTTCATAATTTATAACAATAATCCTTCGAAAAAAGTGCACCATGTCGAATTCTAACAGTTAACGTTTTGGGCGATGGAGGAAAGCCTTCCGAGACTTTGCTCGAAGAAGAATATGTATTGAAAGACCTCCTCAGTTAGAAAATAAAAATAAGGATTTATTTTGCAAATTAGAAATGAGGGAAAAATCCAACTATATTCCTCGGAACGGAAACGGTGGCAGACTACAGGGGAATCCTTGTAGGTATTGGCAAACGTAAGGGTTTTGACAGGTCAATTATGAGTTTCGAAGAAAACCAGAGATAAGAATTGAAAAAACCAAAAATCATGGAAAAATTTAACCACTTGGGTGTTTCTAAGCCGTTGAAGCTAGAGGCATCTCAGGGAAAAATTTGGAACGGGAAAGACTCCACGATTGAGGAAATCAGAAAAAGTCAAGGCTTGCTAAATCCCGGGGATAGCAGTTCGCGGTTTTACTTAGGGGTACCAAGAAGGGACTTATAGGTTCGTTTTGAGAGTCCATTTTAGGGACAAGTGGAGATAGCTCGTGGTAGGAAAGTGCCGTTAGTTCAGAGTCGTACGGAACTAGGCGCGAAGAGATAAAGTCACTTTCGGAGTGAGTGAATTCTATTTTCAAGTACACATCGGAATTAGGCTGCCTTCAATGGGTATCCTGGAAGGCCTAAGAAAAGGTAGGAGAGGTTTTTATCACATTGTTAACTCCTATACATGTGAACGGTATTATGGTAGTCTCTGATATTAGTAATATTGCTGATAACTCGACCCGGAACTGATTTGATGTTTCTCGATTCAAGAAATGTGAACATTAATTGTATTTATTTTGTAACGATCCAGTTGAATCCCTCGCACAATTGGATAATCGAGTTCGAATGAATTGAGGAAATTAGGAGTTGAAATATCTGATTTAATAGTGATTATGTGAATTTTTTTGTAGAAAACTCGAATTTGTATATGCATTTTATCATTAATTTTTAAATATAATAAGTTGTTCAAATTTTAGGTTTTCCTTTTTCCTGAATACCTGTTCCTCAGAAAAGGATAGATAAACCGGCCTTTACTGTGACTGTACAGAATGTGTGTTTGACTATGCATATTATGTTTGATCATGTTCCGCATTCATTCGATATTTGTTGCTTTTTAAGATTGATGAGCGCAAAATCCTTAATTTTTCGACTTTTCCGTTGAATATTATGAATAACATATCATCCATAATGTTAAGTTGAAGAACATTGTAGAAGTAACTATGCCGCGTTATAGCAACGCAATTTTGCAGGGATCATTCTCGAACAATTCTATCAAGCAATTTAATCCTAAGCACAAACTTAAGAGAAAAATCAAATCATATTTATCAAGCCGCTTTCATTTATTGTTTTTGATAGCAGAATTTTACCTATACCATTTGAATTATTGTTTCGGATATACCCAAGTGTGGAAGTTTCATTGCCGAGGAATTTCAATTTTTATTGAAAATTGCTGTATTCGGTAATAATGGTTTTTTTATTGGTTCAACTGAGTAGCCATAAGCTAGACTGGCGCCAAGATTAAACTAAGCAGAAGAAATCTGTTGTTCTGTTGACTTTTTCTTCTAAATCTTCTGTTCCTAATGAAGGCAATATTTAATCACTTACTCTCGAATAAACCGTAATAATGAAAAATCATACACATACATATATTATGTTATCTGCTCCATATCCCAAGGGAGTCATTTCCGAAATATCAATTGTGCCAGAAATTAATACACAGTATTCAATAGGAGTGTTAGTAGATCAATCCATTAAATATTATTCAGCGAACTGGGTAAAAATGGGAATCGATTCCCTTTATGCTTCAGTACTCCCAACATTCTTCTGCTGTTTAGTATGTGGAATATCTACTACTTGTCCCTTACGAAAAGATGGACAATGGTTCTTGTCTGAAAACATCACGTTCAAACTGATCCATTTGTTTTGGTTATACATGATGACGATTTTCATGATAACCTCTTTGATGATATACGAAATCGATGAAACTTATTACGACGGTCTGGCGGGTTTCGTTGTGAAGTTATCGAAGTGGACTCTGATAGGACAAATTTTCTTGAACTTCTCCAATACCAACGAAACTTCCAGGAAGCTCAAAAGTATCCTCGAAGATATTTCCTTCGTCGATGAGATGCTGCAGAAGTCTGACATCAAACTGAACAACACGAAGCATTTCCTCGCAGAACTTTCTGCGGTATTCATTGGGTTCATTTATGTATTATCAATATTTTATGGAAGTTCTACCACAGGCAATTTAGAGAAAATTTCGACATTACCAACCACTCTCTTAGCCTTGTTTTACGCAACGTTCATGTTAATAGTGTTTGGTGTCAGGTTCTGTATGATTATGATACATTTCTTGACTAGATACTGGATTATAAACAGGGAATTAAGTCATTTCAGTAAGTGCCAACAATAATAGACGATGGTGTACGAAAATTATATTTTTATTATGTGAAACCTCAAAAACTGAATACGATAAGAAACTTTAATGTTCAATGATGTAGCTGATTTGTTTCAATCAAGTTTTTTAGAATTCCCATAGCCAAAATTGCAAGAATTGAACCAGTATAAATTCGTCTGTCTTGGCTATGTCAGGCGGAGACACCTCGAATTGCACTATACAAGTACCGTGTGACGCGTCGGTTCTCATGGTACACCCTCCTTCTCTCCTTTGTTTCTCAAGCTATATTTCTGAACTTTGAAACATGGAATATGACTACTAGACGGTACTTTTCGACATATTAGGCATGAAACAACCTTCGGGAATTGACATCAACGACGATTTCTAGGTGGAATTATATTTTTGCATTACAAGTTCATAATTTTGTTATTCCGATGATACCTTATAGTTGATATTTCAATTATTGGATCACCCATTTAGTTTTTCGATTAATAGAGCCATGAAATCCTCAATATTATTCCAAATAATCAAAATAATGGTTATATGGTCAATATGAATATCTCCATCGAAAGTACTTTCGAAAAGACTTCCGGGTACTATTAATGTACATGTGAAAAAAGGAGTTTCAAGTAAAAAAACGTTTTGTTTCACTTTTTTGGACGCATTTCGAACCACAATACATTTTATTCAAAAATGCGATAGTGTAGCATTATTTTGATCATTTGCAATAATTTTAGGTCAATGGCTCCATAGATCGAACAATAAAATAGGTGTTCAGTCAAAAGAAATATCAACTATACTATAAGGTATAATTAGATTCAGATAATCAGGAAGATTTAAAAAAATGTAAAGGGTGTCACATTTGAAAATTTGAAATTTGATGTAATGCCCAGAAAAACCAGAGGTGTTTTTTTTCAAATATGTCAAAAAGTGCCGTCTAGCGAGCATATTCAATATTCCAAGGTACCAGGTAATAAAGCAGATAAAGGGTCATTCTGTGACAACAATCGTAGAAGAAAACCGCGAGTGGGGAGGTACGTGGGGTGTTCCGTGGATGTTTAGTGATATGTTTTCGACTCGCAAATATGATTATCTTTCTTGTAATTTCGAAATAACACAAAAAAGTAGGTCTTTTTTTAGTTTTTTGCTCGTAAAATCTGAACAAATAGAGCGATGCTGAAACTTCAAACAACAGAATTCTAGAAAATGAAAAGATGAAGAAATTAGTGCTAGTGCAACTCAATCGGGTCATTTTACCGTAGAAAAAGCAGCGTTTTTTCAAAAATTCATAACTCGGCCATTTTCAGAGTTGTAGCGCTGGTTTTCAGGATGAAACCGATGAAAGTACCTAGTAGTTAATAGGTACTTTGAGTGTGCACAATCCGGACGTTGTCAGATAAATAGTTTTTGCGTAATTGCGATTTGAATTATTTTGGCACTATTTTCCGGAAAGGCTGGATGCGTCGGAAGTTGTCCGATTTTTATTTACAAAACGAATTTTGAAAGTGAAAGTATAGTACATACTACAAAACGTCAATCTTGAAATTCGTTAAAATGTTGCGAAATAGGTGAAAAAAACGTGCAAACATGACAAAAACCAACCGAACGCTCGATTGCAGTCAAGCAGTGGGAGTATATATGTAAATATTCGCGCCCGGCCGCAGCGCGTTTTAATTATAGAACGCACTTCCTATTCGTCCCCGATGGAGCACTGGGCCGGTTTTGGTCATGTTTCCACATATTTTTCACCTATTTTGCAACATTTTAACGAAAAATCAAAGTTGAAGTTTTGTAGCACTATACTTCTACTTTCAAAATCCGTTTTGTAAATTAAAATCGAACAACTTCGGCGCATCCAGCCCTGCCTGAAATAGCTCAAATCGCAATTTTCCAAAAACTATTCATCCGACAACGTCAACATCAACCACTACTCTCACTCGGAAAACCAGCGCTACAACTTCGAAATTGGCCGAGTTATGAATTTTTGAAAAAACGCGGATTTTCACGGTTTTTCCTGCTTTTCTGAAGTAATATCGATCCGATTGAGTTGCACTAGCAATCAGTTTCTTCGTCTTTTCATTCTCCACAATTCTGTTGTTCAAAGTGTCAGCATCGCTCCATTTGTTCAGATTTTACGAGCAAAAAACTAAAAAAACACCGTTTTTTTTTTGTGTCATCTCGAAATTACAAGAAAAGTAATATTTGCGAGTCGAAAACATATCACTAAACATCCACAGACCAACCCACCCCCACCATGCCCCACCCACTCGCGGTTTTCTTCTACGATTTTTGTCACGAAAAAATCTCTATTGCCTGGTCTATTATACAAGCAAAAAACCTAAAAAACAACATTTTTGCGGGGTTTTTCGAAATTACAAGAAAAGTAATCATATTTTCGAGTCGAAAACATATCACTAAACATCCACCTCACGTACCCCCACACTCGCGGTTTTCTTCTACGATTTTTGTCACACAATGACCCTTTATCTGCTCTATTATTGAAATGTAGCTACTGGCTTTGTCAGTAGGGTTCTAGTTTTTCTCGATTTCCAAGAAATTTTTTGCTAAATTTATTTTAAATTGAATATGTATCGCATCACAATATTTTTTTCGACATGGTCCGAAAGATTATGATCTTCTGGCCTTCTAATGATATACATTCTATAATAAAAACACTTTCATTGCAATATCTGACATAAAATATCATTTTTCAATAATTCAAACCATCGCCATAAAATATCGCGAAAAGGTTTAGTAAACCACTAAGTAGTGAAAATCGGAGTCTAATTGGATGGATTCGTGCAGCGGTCTCCAACCTACTCGATGTGGTGAGCTACTTTGGCAATTTAAAAAGAGACGGCGAGCTACTAACTTCACTAAGCACAGAAAAAAACGAAAAGTTTTCGACATTTTTGAGCGCTCGTACAACTTACACGAGGGCTATATCATGTCGTCACGATGTCTGTATTTTTCGAATTTTGAGCCGAAAATGGTCTCAATCGACTATGTTCGACTCACTGATGACGAATCCGTCGGAAAATTCGAGTCTGTCCGTCCGTCCGTCCGTCCGGCCGTCAGCACGATAACTCTCGAACGGATCAACCTAGAGATTTGAAATTTTCAGTGTAGGTTCAGATCCCGAATGCCTCGGTTAAGTTCGTTAATGGGCCAAATTCCACCATGGGTTCCGTAAATATGGCCGTTCAAAGTTTTGTTTCCCTGATTACTTCGAAACTACAGATTCGATCGAGTTGAAACTTTGCACTCAAATGAAGGAAGAGGTGTTCATGGTACATGTGAAATTTTGTCCAGATCGCATGACCAGAACCATAGAAACAATAGAAAATTGTAACTTTTGAACGGAAACGCCTAGGGACTTGAAATTTTCAGGATAGGTTTGGTTCTGGAATGTCGTGATGACGTTTATCTATGAGCAGAATTATTTCAGGGGCTCCGTAAATATGGTCGTTTGAAATTTAGTTTTCTTGATTATTTCAAAACTACAGATTCGATCGTCACGAAATTTTGTATTTAAAAGGAGAATTATATATTCAAGCTACATTTTGTCCAGATCGCTTGACCAAAACCATAGAAACCATAGAAAATCATAACTTTCGAACGAAATCGAAAAAAATTGATCCGCTGAAGCACTGACATGAAGTCTGGAATTTCGCCTAAGTTTCAGATTTTTTTCGACAGCTGTCGAAAATTCCTTCAATTGATTTCTAAAACTGGAAAATGCGAATCCACCTTCAAGGTGCATGTACGAGCGCTCAAAAGCTCCTGCCTTCACGGCAGTGCTTTTCTAAATTTTTATTTGACGAACAACTAACTTTGTATTTCGAAATTACAAACGGTTATGAATCAAATAGGGCCAAAAAAAATAGATAGAGGCCTTATTTGATTTATAATTTCAAAATACAAAATGAGTGGCGAGCTAACAAAATAACCTCGGCGAGCTACCGGTAGCTCGCGAGCAATGGGTTGGCGACCACTGGATTAGTGCATGGTGAACAAATAAGTGCTAATTCTTGGATTGAAATATTTTTTTTTTAGGCATTTCTTCAATACAAAAACGTCCCAAAATCATAACGGCGAAAATTGAAATTTTTTTAGAAATGCATTACTATTTGAAACATGCTGGTGATAAACTGAAGGAGATCAATCAGACGAGATTTTTAGCCCTTTTTGCTGGATTGTTTATAATCAATATATCTACATTATTCAATACCTATTATGAATATTATGTGAGTATGATCAATTTGAAAGACTTTTCGCAAAAATGGCCATTACAGGTAAAAGATAATATTCATTCAGCCTTCAACTGGTTCCAATGGACTATTATGGTATGGATTGGGTTTGCTCTATGTTGTTTCACTTGTCATTTGACTGTTAACGAGGTAAGTTCTCAATAATTAGTTTAGTGTAGGAAATATAAAGCACATCCAGTAATTCTATAGCTCTACAAGTCAAATACCCCATATGTGAAGACATTCTTGAAGACGTAGATTTAAAATAAATAACAGAAATTTGCTATATACAAAAAGCTCATTATTTGTAAAAATCAAGCACATTAGGTTTTGTGGTTTCATCATCTCGAACCGAAGATTATGCTTGACTTCCCTGATCAATTTCAGATGGAAATCAGTAGTATGGTCTCATCTTAATTATTCACCCAATTTTTTTTTAAGGGTAAAAAAACCGGAGTGATAATTCACAAATTTCTCCTAGAAGATTTGAATCCAGTGTTATCAGAGAAGGTCAGAATAATCCAAAAATTTGAAATATTAAACTTGTGTTATCAAATTTCAGATGCTGCTATTTTCCAATCAAGTTCTGAATGCAGATATAGAATTCAATGCTTGTGGTTTCTTTCCAATTGATGGCACATTTTTTTATATGGTAAATATCCTCCATTATCATTAGAGACCAGATTATATCCATTTGCAATATGCACCCCAAATCTAGTGGTGATGCATATTTTACAGTATTTTTTGAATTTTTTGGTAAGATACCTAAGTAATGAAAAAAATCTGACATTGTATACAGTCAAAATTACTGGTCACTTGGCTCCTAGCGTATACAGTGTTTGGTAATATGGTGATTTTGATAAAAAAAACTAAATTTATTTATTATATTATTGAATGTTTCATATTTTGATAATTTTAATGCATATTTTGTGTATATTTCATGCATATTCCAAGCTCTTCATATTGCATATAATCCAGTCTCTCGTTATCATTACATGATCTCTTTGAAATGTTTTATTTTAGTTGATTGGTGCTACTTTTAATTACATGATAATAATGCTTCAATTTGAAGAAGGAAATAATGAAACTTGCTAAGGATATTCCAGTGAACTCAATGTATGAAATGATGAAGTAATTGTTTTGATTGAAAATGACACAAGGTATCGTTTTACAGAAACCCCCCTCATTACCTTAGATTTTAGATTTAATATAATACACCATGTATCATTGAATGGCTAGTTCTCCATGTAATCCTCAATATATGGTTTAAGTTCGAAATATCCAATGTATTTTGGTAATTCACTTCTGTCTCCACCTGTAGTATTGATTGAGGAGAAAAAATACAAATATAATTCCTAAAATGAAACCATTATTTCTTATCTTTCGCAGCACAAATTTCTCAAAAATCTATCATACAGGAAACATGACTAAGCTGATAATTCAATTACAATAACTACAGCTGATTCGGGAAATATATTTCTTATCTCAACAATGTTATCAGTATGAATCTTATTGAAATGAAAAATTAATAATATCATATAATTTATAATATACTCAAATTCAGACAAATACCTGTTAACTCATTGATTCTGTTCTTAGGTAGTCGAAGGCAATCGAAAAATTTCGGTTTTTATTGTTATTATTGATGTTAAGGTTATGTTGTATTATGTTCAGTTGACACGTTGACAGAAGAAGGGGGTTTGACGTTTGACTGGTATGAAATTTGAGTCGCACAGGCCACAGAATCTACGAACTGAGATTCAAGGCGCGTTCGTAGCTTCTGAGCGGCTCAATACGTTTGAATAACACAACTTGAACCCCGACTGAAATCAGAAATACCCAACCGATAAGTCTCAGCGGCTGTCGATTTGGCAGTATTTAATTTGACAATTAGAACGGATGAACGGAACGCTGAGTGAGCGGACTGAGCCGCTAAGGCATCACGAACGCGCCCAATCGGCTCTTGTAGCCACAGAATACTAACAGCCGGTTTCAAAAAAACTACAAACCTAGATTTTGGCATACAATCGACCGTTTTTATATCGAGCGTTCAATGAAATTTTTTTGAAAATAACAAGATGTCGGGCCGAATGTTGGTCAAAATTATTCTGTCATTTCTTACAAGTAAATCAAATATTTTTGAGCGCTCGTACTAGTTACACGAGGGCTGTGTCATTTCGTCACGATGTCTGTATTTTTCGAATTTTGAGCCGAAAATGGTCTCAAACGACTATGTTCGACTCACTGATGACGATTCCGTCAAAAAATTCGAGTCTGTCCGACCGGCCGTATACACGATAACTCTCGAACGGAATGTTCTAGAAACTTGAAATATTCAGGGTAGGTTCGAATCTTGAAATGCCGCGGTTAAGTTCGTTATTGGGCAAAATTCGCCGAGGGGTTCCGTAAATATGACCGCTCGAAATTTTGTTTTCCTGATTACTTCGAAACTACAGATTCGATCGAGGTGAAATTTTGCACTCAGATGGAGAATTACGTGTTCAAGATACATGCAAAATTGTGTCCAGCTCGCATGACCAGAACCATAGAAAATTATAACTTTGTAATGGAAAGGCCTAGAGATTTGAAATTTTCAGGATAGGTGTGGATCTCGAATGTTGCGGTCACGTTAATAAATGAGCGAATTTGACCATGGGTTCCATAAATATGGTTGTTTGAAATTCAGTTATCTTGACAAATTCAAAACTATGAATTTGATCGTGACGAAATTTTGTATTTGAATTGAGAATGATATATTCGAGCTACATTTTTTCCAGATCGCATGATCAGAACCATAGAAAATCATAACTTTCGAACGGAATAGCCTAGGGACTTGAAATTTTCAGGATAAGTTCGGATCGCGAATTTCGCGGTCACGTTCATCATTGAGCAAAATTAGACTAGGTGTTCCGTAAATATAGCCGTTCAAACTTTTTTTTTCCTGATAATTTCGAAACTACATATTGGATTGTAATGAAATTTCGCACATAGATGAAGAATAATGTATTCATACTAAGTGGAGAACTTTGTCCAGATCGCATTACCAAGACCATAGATATCGAAAAAAAATTGGTCACCTAAAGCACTGACGTGAAGTCTGGATTTTCGCCTTAGATTGAAATTTTCTTTGACAGCTGTCAAAATCTTTCCAATTGGTTTCTAAAACTGGAGAATGCGAATCTACCTACAAGGTGCATGTACGAGCGCTCAAAACCTCCTGCCTTCACGGCAGTGCTTTTCTAAATTTCTTATAATTAATAATGATGCCTGTGAAAGTTGAGATAACTCACTTCGGACATTTTTGATTATGTGGGTGAACGTGAATGTGGTAGCAAATGACCACTATATACTTTCTACTAACTAGAAAATTATTGAACTTACGATAAAAAAATCATCTTTCAGGAAGTGCTTGCTGCAAAGTAACATATTCTTTGAGATGCGTTTTCCAATCTTAAAGATTGTCTGTCAATTTTTAACTGCCTTGGGATTCAACGGGAATTCATTGCTAAGAAATTTCAGAAGAACTATGTGATGAGCATTGAGGAACAGAGCACATTTTTCGTGATCTTATTCTCACATTACCTCATACAATCCGCTGCATTTTCAGCTCGTATAAAGTTTATTTGAAACAATTGTCCATAAATTATAATCTAAATGACTCAAAATCATACAAATATTTCACACTTTTCTCATAAAAACACACACACGTTAGTTTGTTGTTCACCATTCGGGTATTTCAAAGGATTGAAAGTAGATGTCGCCCATTCCGTGATTCTTCCCTTTTGCTCTTTGCTAGAGCGGTCAGCCATCCAGGTATCGAAAATACAGGAAAATGCTTTCAAATTATCGTATTTAATCGTGTTCACCCAGTTCCCATCTCTAAATCGATATATTACACGATATTTTCATCCAAAATTCAAGATTTTGACAAATTTCCCGTGAAATTCTGAAAACAGATCCAGTGAACCAAACCAGTGTGACGATTTCTTCAACTTTCCTTGGATTCAATTTGTTTTTTGTTACTCATAAATTTAATTAATTAAACCAAATGTATACTTATATACCTACCCGATATCCATTTCACTTCTAAATTCAGGTCAGAGATAGAAAGAAACGGTTCAATTTTTGGAATCAGCAGGTGAGAAACCTATAACAGTTGCAATTTTTTTGGCACCAATGGAAAAAAATCTGTCTGTGTTATTTATGAGTAATTACTGAATTTTGAATAATTACTGCTTGTTTTTATTCAACCTTTCCTGATTTATTTTCTCGACACTGATCTGAGATATATTTCCAGAGATATATTAGTGGGATAGAGGAAACATGATATGAAAATAGTAAATACATGCTTCGGTTTTATTTGAGTAAAATAATAACATATACAGTTCGGATAGATCAGTACAAATTCCTGACGGTAAAGAATTATCGTGGAAGGTAATTAACTTTTCTCATAAACACATTCTTGTTCCAAAACATCTTGTTTCTTAACGCACTCGATGATCTGTATAATACCATCGCATATTTGCTTCGCCGTATATGGAGACCCTAAAGGGGGAACATGGACGAAGATGCATTTATTCCTGTCTTGTCTCAATGAGGTATAGTAGATATATTCGCATAGGTACCTGCAACATAAACCATATTTATTTCGTTTTAAATTATGAACCTAAAGAGTGATCCTTAAATCAATCTGAGCTTCCTGTGTCCAGTTTGGGATAATTGTGAAACGTCCTACGAACTGAGCAGATATGATACCAATAAATTAAGATGAGTAAAAATAACTCCACTTGCTAGACTGAATTTTTTGAAACAACGATGAGGTGAATCTAAGGTTTTCTCAACAAGTTTACAGTCTTGAAGGAAGGAGATGTTATGCATGCAACCATGGTGGAAAGAATTATTTTCTACGCGTTGCATACAAAATTCTACACCCGAGAATATTATGGAATATTACTGAGGCAAAAAAACAGAATAGGTAATAATTTTTTTTAATTTAGTTTTTCCTTTCCTTCTCATTTCTCAGACATGGGTAATGCATAAGCGAAGTTGAAGGACCAGAGAAAAAATATAGAGAAGGTCTTTTCCAATAGTTAGTTATGAAATTTGAACTCAATCGGAACAAGAGAACACATTCAAAATGGTTAGGTTAGGTTAGGTTCCCGGATATAAAGCCTAATGTTTTGTGATTGAGTTAAGATATTTGACGAATTATTCAGAAAAAGGAAAAATCGAAAGCGAATTCACTGAGTACCTCATGCACGGTTTTTTTCAATTCGATATAACTCACCTCCCAGCATTTTCTGAAAGACAGTATTTGATCTCATTGTCATTGCAATTGAGAATATCACATACTCCAGCCACATCTATATTAGTGTTCAAACAATCATCTCCCAAAACTGCTGGACATGCGTTTCCTGTTGCATGCTTCTTGCCATAGCAGTCGAGTTTCTCGTATCCATTGCGGTTTGCAGCTTTCTCAATGGTTATTTTTCTGGCTTCACTGGAAACCCCTACATGAATGACTAACTGAACAAATCAAACTCCAATCAATATCAACATTGAATTATATTTTTATTATGAGTAGATAATGTTAAATATGAAGACAAACTGAGGGTTGCTTCGAAATTATTTCCATTGAAACTGAGTTTGTACACTGATTTACATATTATAAGAATTCATAAGCGAAAAATAAACTTAGTTTTTTTTTGCGCCTTTGTTTTTATGGGACTCACATATGAAGAATTTGTTGTCATATTCAATGACATCTGATCACTGTGTGATATCCTTTAAACATCACTGCGTCACCGAATTCATGAGGTTCTGCGATATTAATTCGGCAATACTAATCGGCGGAATGAAATTCGATGGTTTGACAATTTCGTTTTCGCGCATCGATGTGGGAAGAAGGGGATTCCGGATGTGCTTAGGATACCCACCTATCACAAAAGACCCAGAGATCAACTACGTAGAAACAGAAACTGAGTAAACTCAATTTCAAATATCAAGAAGAAGATACTCTTCATGAAAGTCATAGGTACACAAATATCACATGACGAAGATCGTGAATGAGGAGAAAGAAAAAATTCTTGCTGCGATCGTTGACTATACATAAAGTGGTCGCCATTTATGAGTTGAAGCTATGGGAGCAGGCTCAAAAGCTTCAACTCTCCAAGGGTTAGCCTAAACGTGAAAGATCAAGTACTGAAGAATCTACCTACATGGAACAAAGAGAATAAATTAATTGTGAGAAAGTGAGTAAGTTAAGGTTTTGGACATCATCATCATCATCATCGTATAGAAGGCGTTCCGCCTGTTCAGTTCCGATTTCTGTCTGGTTTTGGACAGTATGTTAAGATTACTTCACGCCGCTTGTCTAAGGTTACATTCTTTTAATCTATATTCGATGTGATAATTTGAGGAGAAGTTCAAAGCTGCAATTTCATTACAATTTTTCCATTATGTGTTTTGGAATCCAGTCGTCCCAATAATGCAAAATTGGTTTCAGCAAATATTCATATTATGTCTCTCAATATAAATTGCGAATGAACATAATTTCTGGTAAATTATGATGAATATTACCTTCGGTTTTAATGAAATCCACATGTCAGGTATTTTCTCATCGACATCTTTATAACAAACTGGTATTTGGCTTTTCACTATCTTAAAACCTTCGAATTCATCTGGTAATAATTTGACCGCCTCCCAACTTGCATTAATTTGATGGGTACCAAATGGACCAAAACCAGTGACTAAGATTACTTGTTGATCATGAGCCATAATGTATTGTACTGGGGCTATTCAAACTAAAAAATGATTGTTTATTTGTTTGTTTAATTCATATCTTGAATGTACAAAATTGATAAAAGATAAGTATTTATTTAGTTGTGTTGAACATCATGGATTCAGATAAGTTTAAACCAGTTTTTGTTTGTAGGGACTCCTATACGAGAAGTACATGTGTACATTTCAGAACAGCTCAGACTTTGCAGAAAATTGCTTTTTGCGCACTTCTGTCTATGAACATGAACATGAACGAATTTTATCTAAGAAAATTCGTTTTCATTCTTTGAAATCTTGGGTTATTTCGAACAGCTGCCTATTGGAACTCAGAACTGATAATGGTAATGATAATCTAGGTGTGACACTAATAAAAATTGAGAAAAGCACTGCCGTGAAGGCAGGAGCTTTTGAGCGCTCGTACATACACCTTGTAGGTAGATTCGCATTTTCAAGTTTTAGAAATCAATTGAAGGAATTTTCGACAGCTGTCAAAAAAATTCTGAAACTTAGGCGAAACTCCAGACTTCATGTCAGTGCTTTAGGTGACCAATTTTTTTTCGATAATTCGCTAGAATTTTCTACGGTATCTATGGTCTTGGTGGTGCGATCTGGACAAAATTTGGCACGTAGTTTGAATTAATTATTCCTAAGCTAGGTGCAAAATTTCATCCCAATCCAATCGGTAGTTTCGAAAAAATCAGAAAAAAAATATTTTGAACAGCCATATTTACGGAAACCCTAGTCTAATTTTGCTCATTGATGAACGTGACCGCGATATTCGCGATCCAAACCCACCCTGAAAATTTCCGTTCAAAAATTACAATTTTCTATGGTTTCTATGGTTCTGGTCATGCGATCTGGACAAAATATTGTTTTAATATATCATTCTCGATTAAAATACAAAATTTCATCTCGATCGAATCCGTAGTTTCGAAATTATCGAGAAACCAAAATTTCAAACGACCGTATTTACGGAACCCCTAGTATAATTCTGCTCATTGATAAACGTGAACGCGACATTTCAGATCCACACCTATCCTGAAAATTTCAAGTCCCTAGGCCTTTCCGTTCGAAAGTTATAATTTTCTATGGTTTCTATGGTTCTGGTCATGTGATCTGGAGAAATGTAGCTTGAATATATCATTCTCCATTAGTATACAAAATTTCGTCACGATCGAATCTGTAGTTTTAAAATTATCAAGAAAACTAAATTTCAAACGACCATATTTACGGAACCCCTAGTATAATTTTGCTCATAGATGAACGTGATCACGACATTCGAGATCCACACCTATCCTGAAAATTTCAAGTCCCTAGGCGTTTCCGTTCAAAAGTTACAACTTTCTATGGTTTCTATGGTTCTGGTGATGCGATCTGGACAAAATTTCACATGTAGCTTGAACACCTCATTCTTCATTTGAGTGCAAAATTTCATCTCAATCAAATCTGCAGTTTTCAAGTAATCAGGGGAACAAAACTTTGAACGGCCATATTTACGGAACCCCTGGTGGAATTTGGCCCATTAACGAACTTAACCGAGGCATTCGGGAACTGAACCTACACTGAGAATTTCAAGTCCCTAGGTTTTTCCGTTCGAGAGTTATCGTGCTTACGGCCGGACGGACAGACTCAAATTTTCCGACGGATTCGTCATCAGTGAGTCGAACACAGTCGATTGAGACCATTTTCGGCTCAAAATTCGAAAAATACAGACATCGTGACGAAATGATATAGCCCTCGTGTAAGTAGTACGAGCGCTCAAAAATGAAGAAAATAAGGAAACATAATAATTATAGGTACTTATTCGTTCGCCCTTAATGTTTTCAATCTTTGTTATGAATTAGAGGATATTTCATCAAACATAGTGTTGGGTAGAATAACGTTGTATTAATATTTCTTATATATAAAGATACTTTCGCAATTTTATTTTATCTCGGGGGACTTTGCCCCCGTCGCCTTTTAGCAGTTCCGCCCCTGCTATTTCACTTACATACAAATTCATTATTACTGTGGACGTTGAACACAAATAACAAATAATATGTTCAACAATGAAAATGAATGTTTTCGTACTGAAGAAATCTTATTATTGATTATTGTATCTAGTACTTGAGCTCACCAGTTAAGTAGTTTTCGTTAGTGGTTTGTATTCTCGGAATTACAATACGAAAACAGTTTGTGAAACCTCGAAATTTCAACAAAACGATACACTTACATGTCACTATTACGAAATCGAAATACGAAACCGAGGTGGAGTTGGCTTTCAGCTTTCAGCTGAGCGAATTTCCGACGAAAACCGAAGTGACGCATAAGGCCAGTGGCGTGTCCCCCTATTTCAAATAAAGCTAGAACTGACGCCGGTGGGTCATTCTTATATTCTATTATTTAGTATTTCGAATGTAGTTGTTTAGTTTCAATTCGATCGGATCGGTACCGTATTTTTCGAATCACTGAGATAAAAAAATTGATCGGATAGCTTTATCTCCTAAACCCTTCCTCGGGTTTTGCCAATTCACGAATCTAACCGGCGCATTCACTACCCTGAAAATTGGAAAATCTAGGGCCTTTTTTCCACAGTTATTGCGTTTACGGAAGGCCGGCCGGACGGACATTATCAAATTTGACCACGAATTCTTAAGTAAGTTAAGATCGCATGACCAGAACCATAGAAACCATGAAAAATTATAACTTTCGAACGGAAAGGCCAAGGGACAGCTGTCGTAGACGCAACTCTATTACACTAAATACTATCGTACACCATTGGAAATAACTCTTCGAAGGCGAAATGTACTCCGGGCTTTCCTCCACCGCTGAAATCGGATTGTTCTCTCGAGCATACCAGTCTAACGATAGTTTTATTCTTGAGAAGTACCTCACATCACTGGATCCACACATCATCATAAATTGAGGAGTTATTAGTGAGGCATTCAACTTACTCAACCATATTTAATCATCATGAATCGACCTGTTGCCGCCTCTTGATATCCTTCACTTGTGTATCAACTGTATTTGTACAAGATATGGAGGGGTTTTTCATCGAGCCTAACTATATTTTCCCTACCTTCTAGCACCCTGGAATAAAAGTTTGATTTCATTTTATTGAGAGCTGCAAATATCTGTTTTGAATTTCCAATTTTCCCGTCAATCACTTCTATTGAATCAAGCGTAATTTGGGTTGCATACATAACGAAGAGCCCTTTAACCACTTGATGATCACGATCTTGGTCAACGATTATTTAGAGGAAAAACTCGGGGTTGTTTATTATTGAGCGCTTGTACTACTTACACGAGGGCTATATCAGTTTGTCACGATGTCTATATTTTTCTAATTTTGAGCCGAAAATGGTCTCAAACGATAGAGTTCGACTCACTGATGACGAATCCGTCAAAAAATTCGAGTCTGTCCGTCCTTCCGGCCGTATACACGATAACTCTCGAACGGAATGTCCTAGAAACTTGAAATTTTCAGGGTAGGTTCGAATCTCGAATGCCGCTTCGAAGTTCGTTATGGGGCAAAATTCGCCGAGGGGTTCCGTGAATGTGGCCGCTCGAAATTTTGTTTTTCTGATTACTTTGAAACTACTGATTCGATCGAAGTGAAATTTTGCACTGAATTACGTGCTCAAGCTACATGCGGAATTTTGTCGAGCACGCATGACCAGAACCATAGAAAATTATAACTTTGTAATGGAAAGGCCTAGGGACTTGAAATTTTCAGGATAGGTGTGGATCTCGAATGTTGCGGTCACGTTCATCAATGAGCGAAATTTGACTAGGGGTTCCGTGAATATGGCTCTTTGAAATTCAGTTTTTTTGATAATTTCAAAACTATGGATTTGATCGTGACGAGATTTTGTATTTGAAATGAGAATGATATATTCGAGCTACATTTTTTCTAGATCGCATTTCAGAACCATAGAAAATCATAACTTTCGAACGGAAAGGCCTAGGGACTTGAAATTTTCAGGATAAGTTCGGATCGCGAATTTCGCGGTCACGTTCATCAATTAGCAAAATTAGACTAGGGGTTCCGTAAATATAGCCGTTTCGGTTCAAACTATTTTTTTTCTGATAATTTCGAAACTACTTATTGGATTGGAATGAAATTTCGCACATAGATGAAGAATAATGTATTCAAACTACGTGAGAAATTTTGTACAGATCGCATTACCAAGACCATAGATACTGTAGAAAACTGAGTACATAATTTCACCTCGATCTAATCTATAGTTTCGAAATAATCAGGAAAACAAAAATTCGAGCGGCCATATTTACGGAACCCCTGGGCGAATATTGCCCGATAACGAACTTGACCGCGGCATTCGAGATTTGAACCTACCCTGAAAATTTCAAGTTTCTAGGACATTACGTTCGAGAGTTATCGTGTATACGGCCGGACGGACGGACGGCCAGACGGACAGACTCGAATTTTCCGACGGATTCGTCATCAGTGAGTCGAACATAGTCGATTGAGACCATTTTCGGCTCAAAATTGAAAAATACAGACATCGTGACGAAATGATATAGCCCTCGTGTAAGTAGTACGAGCGCTCAAAAACAAAGGAGGAAGAATAAAAGAATGGAAAATTTATTTAGATACATTTACTGCCCTCTAAATAAAATAAATCTAATATATAAAATTCTCGTGTCACAGTTTTCGTTGCCATACTCCTCCGAAACGGCTTAACCGATTTTGATGAAATTTTTTGTGCTTATCCGGTATCTATGAGAATCGGCCAACATCTATTTTTCATCCCCCTAAATGTTAGGGGTAGTCCACCCCTAAATTTTTATTTTTTAGACAAAAGTTCTAATTTCTATTTTTTTATGATACAACATACAAAAATACATACAATCCCCAATTTTCACCCTTCTACGATCAACCCTTATTTTTTAATAGCCAGAACAACGAGAGGCCGAAGGCCTCGAGCAATTTTGAAATTGCGAAAAAAGGGAGAGACCGGGGGCGCGAAGCGCCCCCCGCGTTTTCGAGAGGGAGAAACGGGCTTTCATAAGGTAAGAGAGGCCGAAGGCCTCGAGCAATTTTGAAATTGCGAAAAAAGGGAGAGATATGGCAAAACAACGTTTGCCGGGTCAGCTAGTTGTGTATAAATATTTCTCATATTTTCACCTTCTATTGCATTCTCACAAATTACAAAAAAAATAATTGATCCTCGTTGCGAGGTATGCTGTACAGACACATTAAATCGACAATATCTGGGTATACTTCTTCAACTAGCACTGCTAGCAGCTCCAACTTCATCATTTGAGACCATTCTAGGCTCAGAATTTACAAAATACGATTTATTATAATTATATGATGAAAACTGAGTAATAACAAAAACCAATCTCAACCTTATCCATGTTACGCTCATGTGCGTTTGTTTACTATGTTGGTGGAGAAACACCACACTGACGAGTCATAACTGACCGTTCGATATGGCTGTGTCCATCTCGCTCCTATAGGAAGAAAAGTAGTCAAATGATCCTTCCTGTTATTCTTTATTCAAAGCCAAGGAACGATAAATATCAGCAAACTATGCATTACGATACGTAATTAGAATTACCACAATATAGAAAATTATTGAAAAAAAATGATCTTTCAGGAAGTGCTTGCTGCAAACTAACATATTCCTTGAGATAAATTTCCCACTCTTCAAGATTGTCTGTCATTTTTTAACTGCCTTGGGATTCAACGGGAATTAATGCAAAGAAATTTTAAAAGTACCATTTATGATGAATATTGAGAACAGCACATTTTTTGCGATCTTATTCCCACAATACCTCTTTCAATCCGCTGCATTTTCAGATCGTGATCGTATACAGTTTATTTGAAACAAATGTCCATGAAATGTAATCCAAACATTTACTTTTGATACATAAATGACTTAAAATCATCCAAATAATTCACACTTCTCCCATATAAACACACAACACACACAAGTTAGTTTCTTCTTCACCTCTCTAGTATTTCAAATGATTAACAGTAGATGTCGCCCACTCTGTGATTCTTTCCTATAACTATATTCTATGTTCTAACCAAACAAAATAACTTCTGCCCGGGCTTATAATTTTTTTATTTTATTATTAGTAATTAGTTCACTTCATCATGTGATTCAAGTATTCGTTCCTTCGTTATTTATTGTAGTTTAGTAATATACGAAGTAATATTGAAAATATATCGTGAGCATAATGAGAGGAAGGATATTAAAAAAAATTATATTAATCCTAAAGTCGAATCCTTTCATCAATGAGACAAGACAGTATGCCAGATTTATACCCAATGATTACATTATTAATTTAGACAGTAGTACACTCACTGGAAGATTGATGCTTTATTTGAAACCAGAATCCATTGAACTGACTAAGAAGACTGATAGTTTTAAAGCTGACGACCTACTCAATTTATTAAAGCGCAAAAGTTTGGACAAAGTGATTGTTTCCAATAACAATTTGATATTATTCATCAGTTCTTTAGGAGATGAACATTTAATCAAAAGCAATAAGGAGTTTTATAAAATTTTGAAATTTGTGGATGAAGAATGTTGCTCCCGCCAAGAAAGCCTAAACATAAAAGAGATATTGGATTTCCTAGATGCTTACATGGAACTTGTACCTCACAGGGTTACAGAATTGAAATTTTATAGTAAAGCAATAGATAAATTATTTTCAAAAAAAGAGAACTTGAAAGGTAAAGATTATATGAAATTTTTGTTTTATGTAGCTCTAACGAAGAAGAATGTAAAATGTCAGAAAGTATTGAAGAAAACATTAGCAATACTGACAGATCAAGATATTAAAGAGCTATCCACAGAAGAATTGTGTATCATTGCCAATTCTACTTTCAAAACCAGTACAAAAATAAGTAATAAAAGTTTATTGAAAAAAATAAAATGTTATTTGAATGATAATTTGACGCTTCTAAGGGACCCTGCTGTTTTTGTAACCTTGATTAAATGTTTGAGGCAAAATCGTTATTGTGATGAAGATTTATTAGCAACCATATCATGTGCCTTATTCTTCAACAAAGCGTTTGAGTTTTACACATTTCAGACCTACTGCCACCTGTTGGCTATATATTCAGATAATTTATACTATGATGAAAACTTACTGAAGTTCATAACAAGCAGATGTATGGAAGAAATTAAATGTCATTCATTTCACGATTCTGGACATAAGAAAATAAGAGGCAAAGATTTAGTGAGATTCCTTTGGGGACTGAGTAATCTTAATAGTAATTTCATACTAGGAGATGATTTTGATATCATTGATTCAAGAATATTGCAATTTATAGAAGCATCTCAATTGGATCTCAATGCTGTAATTGATATATTTTGGTATTTGTGGATGTTGAATCACAAGTGCTATAGACTGGTGCCGTATCTACTGGAGAGAAGAGACCTTTTGGATCAAAGTAAGTTCTTATAGTCACATTCAAATTTATTATTGATGGTCAAATTACAGAAGACATAAGAAATACTAAAAATCACAAATAGCAATTCAAGTTCCAGTAAATACTCAATGTTCATTGGTTAGATTAACACTCTATAATTTGCCGTAAGCCCTTAGTTTCACTTGAAGATCCATAACTCACATCCCAAAATATTATGAATGCAAATTAATATCTGAATAAGTTTTTTTCTCTTTAAAATTTGATTCAATCTATAGTAAATAGAGATTTATCAAATACTTTTTGAGTACAAGCTGTCAGACACTTTGCGTACATAGTAAACTTGATGAGATGTTGTAGTAGGTTTGTTCAATTCACAAAAAAATATAATCTATTGCTATGGGTAAATTATTTCCTGACATATGCCGTACATAAACCTGCTTTTAGTTTCAGAAACAAATAATACTAGACAGAGGTTAAATCAGCTCCTCGTATGCATTTTTCATGAGGATCGTCTTCTCTTCAACAAACTCAATCTGAAACCCCGTGGAAAAGCAAACTTTGTTCCTTCCCAACATCTGAAGAATCGACCCTACTTGCAAAATGTTTTGAGGGTCCTAAACACAATTGGTAAAAAAAGGAAGATGAGGTTTGAAGTGAATTATCAGATTCCGCATATGAACATTCTTGGTATAATAGGATATGAGAAGAATATCCATAAAAGGGTTCATGTTGAAGTATTAGACCATTTCACAGCTTTGGGCAATAGCAACTGGAGGCCTAGTGGGCTCATGCAGACAAAGTTGAGGATATTAGATGGTTCAGAAGAAGGTTTGATTGTGGTAACTATCTTGCTTTACCTAAGATTTTTAGAGAAGGAAATTTTGAGGAAATGATTCGAATTCAATTCAGATGAAAGACATCATTACATGCTTAGTTATGTCGCATTTATTTCCCCTTGCAAGCAAACTGTAAAATCTTCGTAGTTTTTAATGAGAAAGCATTTGTCTGCATCATATACAAGTTCAACAGTTTCAATCTAGTTGAGCTTACATAATATTCAATACATAAAACTCTCTATAGAAATAGATTTTCAAACTTCTTTCATTCCAGCTCAAAGAAAATGAAATTGATGATCGCACCGAATCACAACTAGAACAGTTCCTAGAAGATGAATTGGACTTGGTTTGTTGAAAATATTCATTCGACTCCAGATAAATATTAATATTTCTAGTCAGTATTATTTTGCAGGATTATATACAATCTTGAATATTATACCAATAACAATAAATCTTTATCCTTCAGCAAGTTAAATTTATTCAGAATAATTTTTATAAATTACTTCGAAGCTTCATTCTAATTTGGACATGATTTTGGTTCGACACATTCCATATTTGATTCGTTCAATATAAGTCCCTCTTTGCAAAAGCAACCTGGTTCACAAATTTTGATACAAGCTTGTGGATTTGGTTTTCTGCAAGTTTTTGGACACTTGGACCCACAGTCATTCCAGAACAAATTGGGATTGCTGCATTTACCTGAAAACATAATGGCTAAAATGAGACCAATTCACGAAAATGGATGTGGTGGGAAAACTTGTGAGGCTCTATTTAAATTCAATTCATAGGAAGCAACCGGTAATATATTATTTCTCCATATGTTGGCAGTTCAATAACTACTAAAGAAAATCTCATTTAAGAAAGACTTTCTAAGATGGGTACTCACTTGGACATTGTTCAATAGGTACACATGTAGTGTTTGAATAATTCAGTAAAATATGCCCCTCTTCACATTGGTACAGATCCTGAGGATCTATGTCTTTATGACAAGGTGGATCCATAAATTCGCACGTTGGTTGGCATGACCGCAAAGATTTATCCAATTTACATTGCTGACTAATGACGAGATCAATACCTTAAAAAAATGCAGATATATATTCAACTAGAAGACTCGGCCTCGCCTTGCTGTGGCTAAGGTTTCCGTCTTATTATATAGTAGTAAACTATTCAAACCAGTGAAATTATTATTATTAATAATCTTAACACTATCCTTGATTTTTTAGAAGATATAACCCAATTCTCAAACAGTTACGAATTTCTTCAGTTTTGGAAAAGTCCCAGAAACTCGGCATCACTCCTCGCACGTATCGCTCTTGTTGAGTGTTCGACTGTAGTGGGGACGCGATTTTCTGCCGTCGATTTGAGAACCACGTTGCCGCGTAGATAATTATCACTCTTTGTCATATACAGAGTGTCCGGGAAAATGTGGGAAATCTCTCGGATTCAGATAAAACATAAGAGAATAAGATGACAAGTTCCCATATTTTTTTTCCTAGCGGCCCTCCCTACAAAGATACGGCCTCCTAGATGACGCCACTGGAAATTCATTTTACCTACTGGAATAAATTTTAAACTACTTGATATAATTTAATGAAAATTCGATATGATAAACAATAGTAAGGACCTCTCAAAATACTGCCCTTAAATTTAAATTAGCATGTTTAGTTTACCAAGGGCGCACTAGGTTGTACGTTTTAATGCTTACATTTTTAACACCCCGTATAATAATGAGTTTAAAAAAACAAATTTGGATACCTTGAACATTAAGCTAAAGAAAAGGTACTCTTGTTCATTGTCGATAAAATGAACCGTTTTCGAAAAACAAAATAATAAAAGAAGTAGTCTTTTTATTTCTATAAAAAAAACCATGAATTCTAATTTTTTTTTGTCTGCAACAAAGTGTGATACAAAAGTTCTTCAAGAAACAAAAGAGTTTTAGTTTACGTTATTGAATCCGACAAAATTACACAGATTCTTAACAATGCAGTTTTGGGTTTTGTGATAAGAAACAAATTTTGTCAGATTCAATAACATAACCTAAAACTTTTTTGTTCCTTGAAAAACTTTCGTATCACACTTTGTTGCAGACAAAAAAAATTAGAATTCATGGTTCTTTTTAATAGAAATAAAAAAGGTACTTCTTTATTATTTTGTTTTTCGAAAACGGTTCATTTTATCGACAATGAACAAGAGTACCTTTTCTTTAGCTTAATGTTCAAGGTATCCAAATTCGTTTTTTTAATTCTTTATCATACAGGGTGTTGAAAATGTTAGCATTAAAATGTACAACCTAGTCCGCCCCTAGTAAACTAAACGAGCTAATTTAAATTTAAGGGCAGTATTTTAAGAAGTCTTTACTAGGTACTGTTTATCATATCAAATTTTCATTAAATTACATTGAGTAGTTTAAAATTTATTCCAGTAAAATGAATTTCCAGTGGCTTCATTTAGGAGGCCGTATCTCCGTAGAGAAAGCCGCTAGGAAAAAAAATCACGAAAAGCACTGCCGTGAAGGCAGGAGCTTTTGAGCGCTCGTACATGCACCTTGTAGGTAGATTCGCAATTTTTTTTCGATAATTCGCTAGAATTTTCTTCGGTATCTATGGTCTTGGCGGTGCGATCTGGACAAAATTCAGCACGTAGTTTGAATACATTATTCCTAAGCTTGAGACATCGACACTGAGAATTTCAAGTCTCTAGGTTGATCCGTTCGAGAGTTATCGTGCTTACGGACGGACAGACTCGAATTTTCCGACGGATTCGTCATCAGTGAGTCGAACATAGTCGATTGAGACCATTTTCGGCTCAAAATTCGAAAAATACAAACATCGTGACGAAATGATATAGCCCTCGTGTTAGTAGTACGAGCGCTCAAAAATGATGGAAACTTGTCATCTAATTTTTTTATGTTTTACCTGAATCCGAGAGATTTCCCACATTTTCCCAGACACACTGTATAATAAACAAATAATTTGCGATAAAAAATATTGCAACTAAATTGAGATATAAACTATCGTATCATTTGAGTTGGATCAAACTGCACACAGGGTGCAAAATTTTATTGAAATCGGTTCGGTATTTTAGGAGTTCATCCCGGACAAACAACATGACACGTATTTTTTGAGCGCTCGTACTACTTACACGAGGGCTATATCATTTCGTCACGATGTATGTATTTTTCGAATTTTGAGCCGAAAATGGTCTCAAACGACTATGTTCAACTCACTGATGACGAATCCGTCAGAAAATTCGAGTCCGTCCGGTCGTATACACGATAACTCTCGAACGGAATGACCTAGAAACTTGAAATTTTCAGGGTAGGTTCAAATCTCGAATGCCGCGGTTAAGTTCGTTATCGAATTTTTGTTTTCCTGATTATTTCGAAACTACAGATTCGATCGCGGTGAAATTTTGTTTCAGATGGAGAATAACGTATTCAAGCTACATGCAAAATTTCATCCAGCTCGCATGACCAGAACCATAGGAACCATAGAAAATTATAACTTTCGAACGGAAAGGCCTAGAGACTTGAAATTTTCAGGATAGGTGTAGATCTCGAATGCTGCGGTCACGTTCATCAATGACCAAAATTAGACTATGGGTTCCGTAAATATGGTCGTTTAAAATTCAGTTTTCTTGATAATTTCTAACTATGTATTTGATCGTGACGAAAATTTGTATTTGGATTGAGAATGATATATTCAAGCTACATTTTGTCCAGATCGCATGATCAGAACCATAGAAACCATAGAAAATCATAACTCCCGAACGGAAGAGCCTAGGGACTTGAAATTTTCAGGATAGGTTCAGATCGCGAATTGTGCGGTCACGTTCATCAACGAGCAAAATTAGACTAGGGGTTCCGTAAATATAGCCGTTCAAACTATTTTTTTCTTGATAATTTCGAAACTACTCTTTGGATTGGAATGAAATTTCGCACATAGATGAAGAATAATGTATTCAAACTACGTGGGAAATTTTGTCCAGATCGCATCACCAAGACAATAGATACCGCAGAAAATTCTAGCGAATTATTGAAAAAAAAATTGGTGACCTAAAGCACTGACGTGAATTCTGGATTTTCGCCTCAGTTTGAATTTTTTTTGACAGCTGTCAAAATCTTTCCAATTGGTTTCTAAATCTGAATAATGCGAATCTACCTACAAGGTGCATGTACGAGCGCTCAAAAGCTCCTGCCTTTACGGCAGTGCTTTTCGTAATTTTTATATATAAAGATGGTTCCACCATCCACAGTTGGGTAAACAATTAACAGTGCTGTGCCTCAGGTGGCGTAAGGACACAGTAACAAAGCCTACACAGAACACAACCGGGTCTCCTAACTCGCACAAGCTCTGAGCTTATGAGGGGTCTCACTTCACCTAGGAACGTCGGGATATAAACATAAACATATAACGAAAACAATAGGTACAGTTCCTTGCGATTGCCAATGGATTTTTTGCCGCAGAGATACAGGATACCTGTCAACAATCAATGAATGAAAAGAAAATGAATAAGGAAAGTATTGCCTTTTTTTCTGGAAATAAGGTTCCTGAATGGGACATTTCAAGAGAATACCACAAGTCCCGATCGAGCTCTCGGCCGGTTTTGATCACGCTTGCAAGTGTTTTCACATATTTTGCAACATTTTAACGAAAAATCAGGATGGACTTTCTGTAGTACTATACCTACTTCTACTTTCCAAATCCGTTTTGTAAATAAAAATCTTACAACTTCCGACGCATTCAGCCTTTCCGCAAAATAGTGCCTAAAATAACTCAAATCGCAATTACGCAAAAACTATTTATCCGACAACGTCCGGGTTGTGGAAACACAAGGTACCCACCCATCAACCACTACTTTTATCCGGAAAGCCAGCGCTACAACTTTGGAAATGGCAGAGTTATGAATTTTTGAAAAAACGCTCATTTTTACGGGTTTTTCAGCTTTTCTCCTGAAATAATGACCCGATTGAGTTGCACTGGAATTCATTTTCTTCGTCTTTTCATTCCATACAATTCGTCTGTTGAAAGTGTCAGCATCACTCAATTAGTTCAGATTTAACAAGCAAAAAATTTAAAAAACACCGTTTTTTTGGGCACCCCGATTCTCTCGGTTTTCTTTTACGATTTTTGTCACAGAATGACCCTTTATCTGCTCTATTGCCTGGTCTACATATCGAAAATACCTACTTTGGTTGTAGCGATTGAATTTTCTTGTTTTACTGAATACTGAATGTTTGAGATGCTGAGAATTTAATTTTAATTCTCTGGCAATATTTAAGTTCGTGCTTTATCAGTGATTACTTACCCAGTTGACAGAATAGAGCAATGAAGATCACTTTGTGCAACATTTTCGGACTGGATTTGAGCTCATGTACCAACTTGAACACTTATATAAAGGATTTTCGGAATTTATCATTTCAACGATGTTATCTTTATTTTTATTATTTCGTTCATAATGTCTACCAACGATTACAATAACACAAATCTGCCAAACAACCTGTTTTCCATACCTACCAACCATTTGTTATAGGTGTCATATTACCACGATAAGCATTCATAATTTTCATTCAAAACTGCATGGAAATATGATCAGTCCAGTTGAGATACATAACTAAATACATAATATGTTCAAGAAGTTCATTGACACGGTTGAGTGCTGAATATCGCATTCTTAAAATTCAATGAATTATGCACAAAATATTCTGTCGCTATTTAGGTGTACAGAAAGTATCGGCGGGAAATGTACAGAGCTCTTCACTACGAGCTAGGTCGTGGGCACCTATACGGGAAACTACTAGCACAAGTTTTCTGGAAATTTGGGGTTACCGAATCTCTTTATAGAATACCGAACCGAACAGAACCATCTTTTTGTCACGTTATCGCTTTGCTTTGCTCTTTCGGAATCCAACCTCTGATACTCATAAGTCTTAACTCATAAATTCAAAGCTGTGCGGTCCAAGTCCGTTGAATGTTGATTCCTACTTCCTACGCCAGTAATACAGTAGGCGTCCAAAGTGGATTCAAATTGTTGTTCTCAACAACTATTCTCAAAATGATTTTTGAGCGCTCGTACTACTTACACGAGGGCTATATCATTTCGTCACGATGTCTGTATTTTTCGAATTTTGAGCCGAAAATGGTCTCAATCGACTATGTTCGACTCACTGATGACGAATCCGTCGGAAAATTCGAGTCTGTCCGTCCGTCCGTCCGTCCGTCCGTCCGGCCGTCCAGCCGTCCGTCCGTCAGCACGATAACTCTCGAACGGATCAACCTAGAGACTTGAAATTTTCAGTGTAGGTTCAGATCCCAAATGCCTCGGTTAAGTTCGTTAATGGGCAGAATTCCACCAGGGGTTCCGTAAATATGGCCGTTTGAAATTTTGTTGTCCTGATTACTTGAAAACTACAGATTTGATCGAGATGAAAATTTGCACTCAAATGGAAAATGAGGTGTTCAAGCTACGTGTGAAATTTCGTCCAGATCGCATGACCAGAACCATAGAAACCATAGAAAATTGTAACTTTTGAATGGAAACGCCTAGGGACTTGAAATTTTCAGGATAGGTGTGGATCTCGAATGTCGTGATCACGTTCATCTATGAGCAACATTATACAAGGAGTTCCGTAAATACGGTCGTTTGAAATTTCGTTTTCTCGATAAATTCGGAACTACGGATTCGATCGAGATGAAATTTTGTATTTTAATCGAGAATAATGTATTGAAGCAATATTTTGTCCAGATCGCATAACCAGAACCATAGAAACCATAGAATATTGTAACTTTTGCACGGAGAGGCCTAGGAACTTGAAATTTTCAGGGTGGGTTTGGATCGCGAATATGAAGTCGGGAGTTTTGCCTAAGTTTAAAATTTTATTTGAGAGCTGTCAAAAATTCCTTCAATTGATTTCCAAAACTGGAAAATGCGAATCTACCTACAAGGTGGATGTACGAGCGCTCAAAAGCTCCTGCCTTCACGGCAGTGCTTTTCGTAATTTTTATTTTACATTTCAGTAAAAATTCTGCCCGTTCTGTAATACTTGTTCTTTTGCCACCAGTTTGGCGCTAATGACTGCCATGAAATATGAAATCTGTGCAAGTGCACAACCCTCGGGCCGACTCAGCTTCCGCGTTAATTTTTTGTTTTATCAAAGCCATTAGTGATTTCCTGGATAGTCCCTTCACATGTTAATACATCGGCTGAAAAGTTCCGGTCTAGCAAAGGAAACCCAATTTTTTTAAGCAAAAATCATTTTATTCATCAACATAGTTTCCTTTTAGAATGATACAATCAGTCCAAGGCCGCTCTAACATTTCGATACCTTTTTTGAGCGCTCGTACTACTTACACAAGGGGCTATATCATTTCGTCACGATGTCTGTATTTATCGAATTTTGAGCTGAAAATGTGCCGTAAGCACGATAACTCTCGAACGGAACAACCTAGAGACTTGAAATTTTAAGTGTGGGTTCAGTTCCCGAATGCCTCGGTTGAGTTCGTTAATGGGCCAAATTCCACCAGGGGTTCCGTAAATATGGCCGTTCAAAGTTTTGTTCTCCTGATTACTTGGAAACTACAGATTTGATCGACATGAAATTTTGCACTCGAATGGCGAATGAGATGTTAAAGCTACATATGAAATTTTGTCCAGATCGCTTGACCAGGAACCATAGAAATCATAGTAAATTGTAACTTTTGAACGGAAACGCCTAGGGACTTGAAATTTTCAGGATAGGTGTGAATCTCGAATGTCGTGATCACGTTCATCTATCAGAAAAATTATACCAGGGGTTCCGTAAATATGGTCGTTTGAAATTTAGTTTTCTTGATAATTTCAGAACGACAGATTCGATCGTGACGAAATTTTGTATACTAATGGAAAATGATATATTCGAGCTACATTTCTCCAGATCGCATGACCAGAACCATAGAAAATCATAACTTTCGAACGGAAAGGGGGAAAGGCCTAAGGACTTGAAATTTTCAGGATAGGTGTGGATTTGAAATGTCGCGTTCACGTTCATCAATGAGCAGAATTATACTAGGGTTCCCGTAAATACGGTCGTTCGAAATTTTGTTTTCTCGAAAATTTCGAAACTACGGATTTGATCGAGATAAAATTTTGTATTTTAATTGAAAATGATATATTGAAGCATCATTCATCGATGCGCAAACTTAGACTAGGGGTTCCGTAAATATGGCCGTTCATAATATTCTTTTCCTGATAATTTCGAAACTACTGATTGGACTGGAATGAAATTGTACACCTAGCTGAAGAATAATGTATTCAAAGTACGTGCGAAATTTTGTCCAATTTTTTTTCGATAATTCGCTAGAATTTTCTACGGCATCTATGGTCTTGGTAATGCGATCTGGACAAAATTCCGCACGTAGTTTGAATACATTATTCTTCAGCTTGGTGTGAAATTTCATCCCAATCCAATCAGTAGTTTCGTAATTATCAGGAAAGAAATATTTTGAACCACCATATTCATGGAACCTCTAGTCTAATTTTGCTCATTGATAAACGTGACCGCGACATTCGCGATTCAAACCTACCCTGAAAATTTCAAGTCCCTAGGCCTTTCCGTTCCAAAGTTATAATTTTCTATGGTTTCTATGGTTCTGGTCATGCGATCTGGACAAAATGTTGCTTTAATATATCATTCTCGATTTAAATACAAAATTTTATCTCGATCGAATCCGTAGTTTAGAAATGATCGAGAAAACAAAATTTCGAACGCCCGTATTTACGGAACCCCTAGTATAATTCTACTCATTGATGAACGTGAACGCGACATTTCAGATCCACACCTATCCTGAAAATTTCAAGTCCCTAGGCCTTTCCTTTAGAAAGTTAAGATTTCCTATGGTTTCTATGGTTCTGGTCATGCGATATGGAGAAATGTAGCTTGAATATATCATTCTCCAGTAGTATACAAAATTTCGTCACGATCGAATCTGTAGTTTTAAAATTATCAAGAAAACGGCCAAACGGCCATATTTACGGAACTCCTGGTGAAATTCTTCCCATTAACGAACTATCCTGAAAATTTCAAGTCCCTAGGCCTTTCCGTTCGAAAGTTAAAATTCAGTTGTTCAATATTTACGATCAAGTCATCTGAAATTGATTGCAAATTCCCGTGCGATCAATTAGTTGCATATCTACGCAACTTCATCTCAACAAATATGAATATATTTATAAAGGGATCTTCCTGCCAATGTAAGAAGACAGTATCTTCAAACAATGATCTTCAGTTGGTTTCAGGGAGAAAGATGAGTTTGACCTCCCTCTATTTACTAACTAACCTAACCTATCATAAATATTGTAGTTATATCAGATTTCAGCACGTAGATATTGCGATAATTCGGGGTTCAAGGAATCCGTCGAAAAATTGTGTCCGTCCGTCCGGCCGTATACACGATAACTCTCGAACGGAATGACCTAGAAATTTGAAATTTCCGGGGTAGGTTCGAATCTCCAATGCCGCGGTTGAGTTCGTTATTGGGAAAAATTCGCCCAGGGGTTCCGCGAATATGGCCGATCGAAATTTCGTTCTCCTGATAACTTCGATACTACTGATTCGATCGAAGTGAAATTTTGCACAATGAGAAATTTAGACTAGGGGTTCCGTAAATATGGTTGTTTGAAATTCAGTCTTCTTGATAATTTCAAAACTATGGTTTGGTCGTGACGAAATTTTGTATTTGAATGGAGAATGAAATATTCAAGCTACATTTTACCCGTATCGCATGACTAGAACTATAGAAACCATAGAAAATTATAACTTTCGAACGCAGAGGCCTAGGGACTTGAAATTTTTAGGGAAGGTTCGGATCGAGAATTTCGCGATCACGTTCATCAATGAGCAAAATTAGACTAGGGGTTTCGTAAATATGGCCGTTCAAAATATTTTTTGTCTGATAATTTCTAAAATACTTATTGGATTGGAATGAAATTTCGCACATAGATTTTTGTCCAGATCGCATTACCAAGACCATAGATACGGTAAAAAATCCTAGCGAATTGTTGAAAAAAAAAATTGGTCACCTAAAGCACTGACGTGAATTCTGGATTTTCGCCTTAGTTTGAATTTCTTTCCAATTGGTTTCTAAAACTGGAGAAGTCGAATCTACCTACAAGGTGGATGAACGAGCGCTAAAAAGCTCCTGACTTTACGGCAGTGCTTTTCGTCATTTTTTTTTCTCATCCTGTATACATTACTGGGAAAGGACCACATGTGAACAGAACAAGTAATTTTGAAAATAACTGTTTTGGTCCCTATATCGGTATAACGATGTTCATCTCAAAATGTACAAACCTAGCTTTTGTGGGGACTTTCCTCTCGAAAATCGCCCAGAATACAGTTGCACGGTTTTAATATTCTGGCGCGTTTCCTTCTTCAAGCAACAGTCAAGAGAATTTAACTCAATAAATTTTTATTTGGATTATGAATAATGTTAACTACATCATATTTTTCAATTTTATAATAAGTATGGAATAATTTTAAGTACAACAAATCTAGCAACAAATAATCTTGTTCTAGTTGGTTCATTTTTGGCCAGCACATAGTGCCTGAGATATGTTCACTAAACTACAAACTTATTCTTGATGAACTGTATACGTATGATGTTGACATAACATTGTGGTTGATGCATAAAATGGTATTTTATGATTACAACTGTAATAAATATAATGGAGTGAGTCTGTGAAATGGAGAGCAATTGAACCTATTTTCCGTACATTAGTACATACATCTTTATAATAGGTGAAAGGAAGACGTTCATCAACAATATTTTTTTTGTGTCATAAACTCTAGGTGCTTACATTCCTTCTTTTGACATAAAGCTTCACAAATATACAGCTCATAATAATATTATAGTATGTAACATGAAGAAGATAGTTGAATTAGTAAAATCTAGTGGCATATGCAGTCATTTTGTTTAGGTCTGTCTGGAATGGAAAATTGAAAAAATAAAATTTTGAGAATTCACATTCAATTATGTTTCCGTTTTTATGTTATATTTCTAAAAAATTTTGTGAACACTTGGAGAACAATTTGTGCCCTTTCACTAAGGTGGTTCAGGTTATGAAACTGAATCAATATAAAATGTAGACCTCCACAATATTTCGAAGTCCTGTTATTTACGCCACAAGATCTTCAATTCTTTATACAAGGAACGACGATGAAATACAGTACAGTACAATTTTAAATGGACTATAAGAATAGCACAAGCTATAAGATACAAGAAGTAAATTTACAAGAATTTTGAGAGATATAGGGAAAGAGAAAATTCAAGATATCAAGGAAACGACGATGAGATGGCACAAAATTCTTTTGAACTAGAATATCACGATGTGAACATTCCTATGTAACGATCCACAACATAGTATGTATATCAATATTATCAATCATTTGAAATTTCATCCAAGCTGATTCCACCATAATTATGGGAATTAAATTGAGCTTTTATTTCAAAGAATAATCCTCCCTTGTGAGAAATGCAGCAGAAAAAAAATTGTTAGAATAATATATTTTTTTTCAATTATACTAAATTGAGATCTTCATAGAATTAACGAATTGCAGATAATTGAAAATTTTGATTGTCAAGAGAAAATTACATCTTCATTAAAGCATCGCTTTTAAAATAACCACTTGAAGCTATTCTCGAAAATGAAGTTCACTGATTGATTATTAGGACCGTAAGGAAGAAGAAGAAGCTAGCTTAGGTTATAGGTAGGTATACCAAAAATTCAGGTATTGAAAGCTTCTCTTCCCATTTTATTCATTGGTTGGTAGGTAGGTAATTGAAGTGTGAATCAGCATTGACAATGTATTCAAAATTATCAACTACATTCAACATGAACATGACTCCTGATAACAATCTATGAAAAAATATAATTAGTTTTTCACTGTTATGATCTAAGTACAAATTGTTAAAATTAAGTATTTGATGGCGAACGAAAAATGTAAATCAGTCGATCGGTTGAAAATGAGTTCATCGTATCTATCTATATATTTTCTTATCATTTTTGGAGTTCGGGAAGATTATTATGAATTTTTTTCTTTTATAACAGAATATTCTATTATTAGTCTCGAATTGCACATTTGTTCGATGTATATGAAGATGAACACATTACTTATGTTTCGCTGAAAACTATTCCATGCGAAATATTTTATGAGCGGGGTTATCTACATATGTGGATAACACTCTAATTCAGTCCCAAAAGCATATTGGTCCTTATATAGAGTCCAAGAGTTTTTTCTATGCTCGAATTATCTTACATTTGTGTGTACAACAAATGTATCGAATCTATGCATCTTGGTCCTACCATACAGTCCCTTGAATAAAGAACCACAGGAAGGAGCATTCGACTACTTTTCTTAGTATGAAAGCGAGACGAAAACAGCCATATCGAACGGCCAATTATGACTCATCGGTATGGTGTTTCTCCACCAACATCGTAAACAAACGCACATGAGCGTAACATGGATAAGGTTGAGATTAGTTTTTGGTATTTCTCAGTTTTCTGAATTCTGAGTCTAGAATGGTCTCAACTGATAAAGTTGGAGCTGCTAGCTAATAAAGTATACGCGGATTATGTTGATTGAATGTGTCTGCATGGCATTTTACCTCACAACGAGATTCAATTATATTTTAATTTGTGAGAATGCAATAGGAGGTGAAAATATCAGAAATATTGTGGTATACAAAATTAATTTTATTCAGAGGGCAATAAATGTATCTTCATATATTTTCTATTCTTTTATTCATCCTCCTCCTTTGTTTTTCATTATATTTTATGTTCGAAACTGTCCATTACATCCTTGCAAATGGAAATTGAATAATATGTAGTTGAATTCATCTGGCTTCCTCGTAAAGTTTTAAAGATTTGCGAGAGAGCTCACACGAAAAGCTTTAAGAAATATTCTTTGATAAATGTTTGAAAGCATTAAAAACAACGAAAATGAATGGAAGTTTTCTAGTTTTTATGCAACAATTAGTTTGGTGGTTCTTTATTCAAAGATACAGTTCAAGAGCTTTTTTTATGCCCGAATTATATTACACTTGTGTATATAACAAATGTTGATACACTGTCTCTAGACTTTTCTAAATTTTATCCCTTCATTTCAGCGAGAAAAAAATTTAAAATGTTATAAACTGCCGAATTCAAACGGTTCCGAATGCCTCTTGATTGATAATATACAAATCAATAATGAACCGGGCACTTTTACCAAACATGTATAATTTTGAGAGATCAAGAAAATTTAATAGCTATATAGGCACAAATATCTTCCTTTTTGCACCTTATTCTGTTTCAAATCACCCCATAAGTGTGAGGTGGATGGGTGTAGTGATTTTGCTAAATAATTGGATAACCTAAGTTTATATCGAGCTTTCGATAAACAAAAAGTTCAAGAGTGCTACGGACTCAAGGCTTGCTTTGACCTTGTTTTTGTTTTGAAAGCACGTTCTTACAATGAAATTAATTGGATTCGTAAATCAGATTGTTGGCTTTTGTGTCTTCATCTGAGTCTTGCTAATTACCCCACGTTTCCCTTTGGAATATTTGTTTATGACGTCCAGAGAAATCAGTCCCACACGATATAACATTTTCATACTTCGATATTCTTCCCGAACACCAACTTCTCTCCCCATCAAATTAAAACCCTTCAATAACGTCGTACACTTCCAACGTGGACATAACCAAGTAGAATAACCATAAAAATACAAGAAAGCCCGACGTAGCGTACTTTATGGAGGTAGGACCTCCCAGCTCTCCCCCAACCAACTTCGACCTACGTAGCAGGAGGACCAGGATGGTGATGAAAGCCTCGGTGCAGAACAGGGTCACCGAGAATGCCAGGCTGTAAAAAAAATTAATAGTAGAGAGATATATGTGTTTTTCACATATTCATGTTCGAGGTTATTAAATTTGAGCCCCTGCATCGTATACTGAGGTGAAAAGGATCCGCGATTATTTCATTTGAATGGATTCTTCGGAGCTCCACTTAAATTACAGTATTATTACAGGGTGGGACTCCATGCAATATTGCCTGTTTGAATATTGAATGGAAGAAATACTATGAAACTTTTTCAATGTTCTCATTAGTTTTGAAGTTTGGTGACTGGTTTTAAATTGTGGTTCTCACATAATATAACACCTCTCTGTTCCTGATGGAAACTCCCAGAATGATTGCTATATGGTTTGTATGTGTTTAAACACATACAAATGAAAATGTGAAGAATATAAAAAATAAGTACATTCTACCTAAAAAGTCACCAAAACAACTCAGTGATTTTTATCAAAATGAAACAGTTTTAAGAGTTTGATATATCTATTATTTGGAAACAAAAGGATCTTGAAAAGTATAAACTGAATAATTTAAGTTTAAAATCCCTACAGTGTCTTTTAATTGCTGCTATCTGATTCATCCAAATTCTGATTCATCCAATAATATAATAATAATACTTCATCGATGAAAAATTTCGTCAGGTACACATCAAGTCTTGGCGATAATTCTGAAACTTTATATTTTGGGGGGAAAGGGGGGTGTAATTACCCCACAGTATCCCCTTTATTTATGCCCTTGGGAAGTTATTCCCCGACCCAAACATTTCCCTCAATCGAATCCAATGGCGGATCCAGGATTTTTTTCTGGGGGGTCAAAGAATTTTTGCTGGGGGTGGCACAAGATGCGGAAGGCAAAAAAATCTCTTAAGTATGTACTGTGATGGAATTTCCGAAGTACACAAAAATACCGTCTGGGGGGGCATGGGGGGGCCGCACGTGCCCCCTCGATCGAATCTTATAGTATCTTCGAACCTCCACTAAATATATTGAATATAGGGGGGGTACGGGGGGTAATTACCAACCCCCTCTCCCCCAAGACATCCAAAATATAAAGTTTCAGAATAATCGCCAAAAAGAACGGAAATTTTTTCATAAAAATGAATCTGACGAAATTTTTTATCGATTACCCCCCTCGGCCCCCTCAAGGAAAATTAAGATTTACGAGCTTGCTACCACTGCCTAATATAAACCCTTATACTTTGTTTTCATGTTTTCCTATCGAAACTTATAAATTCTCAGTTGTTCTTAGCCAATAAACGCTTATAGAAACCGCATAAAATTAGATAAGGAATCCCTGATTAAAACCATCAAATTCTGAACCCACTGTCTCCCCAAGATACTCAATAAGATTTTAATTGTGAATTCCCACTCATTTCTGATACGTTCTCAAGCTTATGAGTGAGCATACAATATCGTTATAATTGAAAGTGGAAAATCTCATCGAATCTCATAGACTCCTTTAAGCACCACTGCCTGATACAAACCAGTACACCATGTATTCGGATATGCTTATAAATAACATCTACTTATTAATTCTCATAAAACCTTATAAAAAGTTTATGTGTCACGGATAACGTCCACATAGATTACAGACTCTCCTCATAGATCCTTATAGACTCCCATAAATTGTCCATATTGTTTCATGAGATTTCATGAGGTATTTTTGGCAGAGCTATCATACTACAATATCCATTTTGTGTTTATATTTTGTCTGCGATAAACTAATCCTTCCTTCAAATATTCATTTCATTGATAATTTTTTACTAACTATAGTAACCAATCAAATCACTTAATTCAGAGTCATGTGTCAAATTTCATCCAATCACCTTTGGATTACAGCGATAATACCCAACATGTGGTGTTTTCGAATAAATATTAAACGTCAGATTGACAATCAATTTTTTGAAATCTACAAAGTAAAAAATTATCTTATCGAATACCCCTCGGGTTATCTCGGGATTTTGTCATAGAGAATCCTTTAAGCGTGTTGCTTAAGGATAATATCCCTCGGCCTTCGGCCTCGGGCTATTATCAAGCAACACGCTTTCAGCATTCTCTATGACAAAATTATCTCGGTATTATCAAGGCCCTAGGGGTATTACTACTGATAATAATTGGCCTATTGAAATTGGAATCCGCCTTTTTTCGGTATTTTTTTGTCCTCTCGTTATGAGAGGTTTTCGAGAAAAAATTGCTTGATTTCACTGATCGGTAATGAGACTCTTCCACGTCCAATTCAGATCCACTTCAAAGGTGGATCAGCTATTTCATTTAATTTCAATCGATATTGAAGTGATTCAAATGAATCATAAACCAGCGGAGGTGGATGAAGAACGGGGTTGTCGAAGTTTCGGCTCTACCACGTCTCATTAACGTGAATTAAATACGCAATCCGATACTTGGAATAACTTCGAAATTTGCGAAATGACAGAAATAGAAATGAGCAAGAAAGATACGGCGCAAAATATTAAATGGCTGAGAACTTTTCACGGTCATTTTCATCCAATCCTGGTAGATCCTGCCTAGACGGATTTGTTCCGTTCAATTTAGCACGATCCCAAAAGAGACGCAATCCAGTGGATTTCGCTGCAGCGGAGACGACTCGAAATGTTTCAATTCGTGTGGACTGTCACTATTCGACTGCTCTGGTTAAATTCGGATATTAATCTGGAGACTAGGGAGAATGAGAACATAAAAGCCGACAATGGGATCTTATGGGAATACATAAAACTCATTATGAAAGTTTGGAAGGGAGAGACCGAAGCATACCGAAGGCTGGTGTTCATATGAGATCCCGAATATTGTCTTGAATAGATGGGGAAGGAAGATTCTTTCATATTCAATGGGGTGGCATCAATCATCTTAATTAATCTCCTCGACAACAATTAGGAGCAAATTAGCTCTCCATCCGAAAATTTGAAGTGAAATGGAATCTTATTGGATTTCGATAATAAGCTTGGGTTTAAGGTCAACTCCAACATATTCCACTTTAGCATTGAAAAAAGAAGGTATTGAACTAAAGCATTGAGAATAAATGACGGGATGAAATTGAAGCATGTATCAGAAGTTATTGAATATGAGGTAGATTTAGGTATTTCGAATTATTCAGAGAATATATTATATTCTGAATTAGGTATCACAAAAAGGCAATTCGAATCGTCAGCAAAAGCTATATAATGCGCAATTAGTTGGACATTGAGAAATTGTTTCATGGGTTTTCTGGGACAACAAACTTTTTTTCTGGGACAACAAACTGCCAGGTTAGCTGGTAGGTCGTCGAGTCCCCAGCAGGTCCTAAGAGTGTAATTTAATTGTATTTCTTATGTAAGCTATACACTGAACTGGCGCGTCGATTTCAAAAGCTGTTATAAACATAAAATATCTATCTACTTACTTTCCTGGTGGTACTATAAAGGCTTGCCCTTTACAATAATGGTAAATGGCTGCTATCGACCATGCTACACCTATTCCAAGAAATACGTTGACAGCGTTGCTGCCCGTTACATTTCCC
This sequence comes from Aphidecta obliterata, assembly GCA_963966015.1. Taxonomy (NCBI): domain Eukaryota; kingdom Metazoa; phylum Arthropoda; class Insecta; order Coleoptera; family Coccinellidae; genus Aphidecta; species Aphidecta obliterata. Next base: position 25,615,017 of record OZ014427.1, on the reverse strand, counting down.
ACACATGCGTCAGCATGTTTGTCGTGGATTGCCGCTACTTTACTGGCGAAAGTATCTGAAATCAGGAAATATGTTTATATGAAAGTGAGCAGGAGTACATTCATTCGGAATAAAACTTTTTCGAATTGGAGAAGAAGGTTGAAATTGAGGGGTGTACATTTCTTGCTCCGTCAATCAAGATTCGAATTGTACTTTTGTCAATACATGGGGTCCTTCAGCTACTGAGTTATACTCATAATGATGGAAAGTTAGTTTTTGAAGTTTCTCCATTTTCAACAAAATGGCATTCTTCTATTTATTTTCAGAAGATATTGAATAGTGGCGTTCTTTATCACCTACACCATTTTTCTCCCAAAAATGAAATTGGAGAATTTGATGATATATAAGATATCACAAAGAGGTACTACTAATTGAACAATTTGGATAAGGAATCGTCATTTATCTACTTATATCAAAATGAATGGATTTTAGCTGAGAAACAATAAATTAAGTCAGAAACATATTGCAGTATTGATTCAGGAACATATTGCAGTATTAATTCAGAAACGTATTGCAGTATTAATTCAGAAACATATTGCAGTATTAATTCAGAAACATATTGCAGTATTAACGAACTCCGCAATAGCTCTGTTCATACAAACGCTACATAAGGGCCGACTGGTTTCATAGAACAAGAATAAACAATGACTTGTTTGTATGGCGAATAATGATAATGTTTATACGTTGAAAATAAAATGAAGATAATATAATACTTATTTCAATGGGAATTCACAGAAGATGCAAACAGTCGCCGTCCAATTCTTGTGCATCTCCTAAATGACCTAAATAATGGACTTTTGAGGCTTGCTGATCCATGCGATGAATTCGACGTCAAAGTACGGCGTTGTCGGCGTTTCGATATCGAGATTTGGATTCTCGTTTTATATATCGAAACGCCTGACTGTCAAGCTATATTAATCGAATAGATAAATTTCCGATGGATGTCAGAAACTCAGCCTAACGGCTCGCTCACACCAAAACCGTCATCGGCCGAATTTTGCTCGGGCGACGACGGCCGAACTCGGACGATCGAATCAAACACTTGTGAATGAAAGAGAGCGCGCACACCAACCCGACCGTCATCGTCCGATGACGCCCGACAACGGCCGATTGACTGTCGAATCCGAATTTGTTGGGATTTCTCGCCCGATATCGGCCGACGTCTACAGTGCAAATTGAGTAAATAATTCATATTTTAATTCAATCGTGTTGTTTTCTTTTCAAACGAGTATGGATATTGAAAAAATAATTAGTTGTGTTCATAATAGACCAACCCTGTAGGATAAACATTCAAGAAATTAAAATAATCTAGATGTTTCGAAACGGTTATGGGCTGAAGTTGCATCGGCAACGCACGATGTCGGCACTAGTACACTGTTGCAGTGTGAGCACATACATATACGAGTTACTCGTCCGGGCAGTTCTGTCCGCCATCGGCCGACAAAATCGGTTTTGGTGTGAGCGAGCCGTTACGGCTCGCTCACACCAAACCCGTCATCGGCCGAACTTTGCTCGGGCGACGACGGCCGAACTCGGACGATCGAATCAAACACTTGTGAGTGAAAGAGAGTGCGCACACCAACCCGACCGTCATCGGACGATGACGGTCGGGTTGGTGTGCGCGCTCTCTTTCATTAACAAGTGTTTGATTCGATCGTCCGAGTTCGGCCGTCGTCGCCCGAGCAAAAATCGGCCGATGACGGTTTTGGTGTGAGCGAGCCGTAACGGCTCGCTCACACCATAACCGTCATCGGCCGAATTTCGCTCGGGCGACGACGGCCGAACTCAGATGATCGAATCAAACACTCGTGAAAGAAAGAGAGCGCGCACACCAACCCGACCGTCATCGTCCGATGACGCCCGAAAACGGCCGATTAACCGTCGAATCCGAACTTGTTGGGATTTCTCGCCGATATCGGCCGATGTCTACAGTGCAAATTGAGTAAATAATTTATAGTTTAATTCAATCGTGTTGCGGCTCGCTCACACCAAAACCGATTTTGTCGGCCGATGGAGGACAGAACTGCCTGGACGAGTAACTCGAATATGTATGTGCTCACACTGCATCCTTGTACTTGTGCCGACATCGTGCGTTGCCGATGCAACTTCAGCCCATAACCGTTTCGAAACATCTAGATGAATATAATTTCTTGGATGTTTATCCCACAGGGTAGGTCTATTATGAACACAACTAATTATTTTTTCAATATCCATACTCGTTTAGGAAGATAAAAACAGGATTGAATTAAACTATAAATTATTTACTCAATTTGTACTGTAGATTTCGGCCGATATCGGCGAGAAATCCCAACAAGTTCGGATTTGACGGTTAATGGGCCGTTTTCGGGCGTCATCGGACGATGACGGTGGGGTTGGTGTGCGCGCTCTCTTTCTTTCACAAGTGTTTGATTTGATCGTCCGATATCGGCCGTCTTCGCCCGAGCAAAATTCTTCCGATGACGGTTTTGGTGTGAGCGAGCCGTTAGAGCGTCAATTACTCGAGCTGCAATATTCACGACTCCAGTCGATGAAAGCTCAAAAAGAGGACCGTAAAGAAAATTTCAGAGGAAATAATTTTGTTCTTCGGGAATGTATTAAGGGAAAATATTTTAAAAGTCCGGCACCCAGACGTTCTAATTTTTCGCTCATATCTCGCAAACGGTAAAACTTATATACATAATGAAAGCTTTTTGATTGTTCTAATTACTTTTTGAGCGCTCGTACCACTTACACGAGGGCTATATCATTTCGTCACGATGTCTGTATTTTTCGAATTTTGAGCTGAAAATGATCTCAATCGATAGAGTTCGACTCACTGATGACGAATCCGTCGAAAAATTCGAGTCGGTCCGTCCGTCCGTCCAGCCGTATACACGATAACTCTCGAACGGAATGTCCTAGAAACTTGAAATTTTCAGATTCCCAAATGCCGCGGTTAAGTTCGTTATTGGGCAAAATTCGCCCAGGGGTTCCGTAAATATGGCCGCTCGGAATTTTGTTTTTCTGATTACTTCGCAACTACAAATTCGATCGAGGTGAAATTTCGCACTCAAATGGATAATTACGTACTCAAGCTATATGCAGAATTTTGTCCAGCTCGCATGACCAGAACCATAGAAACCATAGAAAATTATAACTTTGTAATGGAAAGGCCTAGGGACTTGAAATTTTCAGGATAGGTATGGACCTCGAATGTCGTGGTCACGTTCATCAATGAGCAAAATTAGAAGGGTTCCGTAAATATGGTCGTTTGAAATTCAGTTTTCTTGATAATTTCAAAACTAGTGATTTGATCGTGACGAAATTTTGTATTTAAATTGAGAACGATATATTCGAGCTACATTTTTTCCAGATCGCATGATCAGGACCACAGAAATCATAGAAAATTGTAAATTTCGAACGGAGAGGCCTAGGGACTCGAAATTTTCAGGGTAGGTTCGGATCGCGAATTTCGTGGGCATGTTCATCAATGAGCCAAATTAGACTAGGGGTTCCGTGAATACGGTCGTTTGAAATTGTGTTTTCTCGATAATTCCGAAACTACGGATTCGATCGAGATAAAATTTTGTATTTTAATCGAGAATGATATATTGATGCAACATTTTGTCCAGATCGCATGACCAGAACCATAGAAACCATAGAAACTCATAACTTCCGAAGGGAAAGGCCTAGAAACTTGCAATTTTCAGGGTAGTTTTGGATCGCAAATTTCGCGGCCACGTTCATCAATGAGCAAATTTAGACTAGGGGTTCCGTAAATATGGCCGTTCAAAATATTTTGTTCCTGATAATTTTGAAACTACTGATTGGATTGGAATGAAATTTTAAACCTAAGTGGAGAATAATGTATTCAAACTACGTGCGAAATTTTGTCCAAATCGCATCACCAAGACCATAAATACCGTAAGAAATTCTAGGGTATTATCGAAAAAAAATTGGTCAGCTGAAGCACTGACATGAAGTCTGGAGTTTCGCCTAAGTTTCAGAATTTTTTTGAGAGCTGTCGAAAATTCCTTCAATTGATTTTTAAAACTGGAAAATGCGAATCCACCTACAAGGTGCATGTACGAGCGCTCAGAAGTTCCTGCCTTCACGGCAGTGCTTTTCGTAATTTTTTTGTAACTCGGACGGTTTCTGATATATCCGCAGTCGACAGCCGCTAAGTAACAAGCTCATTTCCACATAACTTTTTTCGACCAGCATTCCCTTCTAGCAGTTCTAGCGCCTCGTCCTTTAACGTTTCTGCCATACGTCTTAAATCATGTAGAGAATGAATATTTTGAAAATCCCTCGGAAAATCCCTACAAAATTTTCTGTACCTTTTTTTGACAAACATTCTCTTCCAGCGCCTTAGCCTTCCACTTTTTGGCATTGGTATCCATATAAAAAAGAGTTGAAAATTTAGAAAAGCACTGCCGTGAAGTCAGGAGCTTTTGAGCGCTCGTTTATCCACCTTGCAGGTAGATTCGCATTCTCCAGTTTTGGAAATCAATTGGAAAGATTTTGACAGCTGTCAAGGAAAATTTCAAACTAAGGCGAAAATACAGACTTCACGTCAGCGCTTTAGGTGACCAATTTTTTTTCGATAATTCGCTAGAATTTTCTACGGTCTAGGTGATTCGATCTGGACAAAATTTCCCACGTAGTTTGAATACATTATTCTCCATCTATGTGCGAAATTTCATTCCAATACAATAGGTAGTTTCGAAATTATCAGGAAAAATTGGTTGAACGGCTATATTTACGGAACCCCTAGTCTATTTCACTCATTGATGAACGTAACCACGAAATTCGCCATCCGAACCTATCCTGAAAATTCCAAGTCCCTAAGCCTTTCCATTCGAAAGTTATTATTTTCTATATAATGTTCTGATCATGCGATCTGGAAAAAATGTAGCTAGAATATATCATTCTCTGTTTAAATACAAAATTTCGTCACGAACAACTCCATAGTTTTGAAATTATCAAGAAAACTGAATTTCAAACGGCAATATTCACGGAACCCCTAGTCTAATTCTGCTCATTGATGAACGTAACCACGAAATTCGCCATCCGAACCTATCCTTAAAATTTCAAGTTATTATTTTTTATGGTTTCTATGGTTCTGGTCATGCGATCTGGAAAAAATGTAGCTCGAATATATCATTATCAGTTTGAATACAAAATTCCGTCACGATCAAATCCATAGTTTTGAAATTATCAAGAAAACTGAATTTCAAACGGCCATATTTACGGAACCCCTAGTCTAATTTTGCTCATTGATGAACATGATCGCGACATTCGAGATCCACACCTATCCTGAAAATTTCAAGTCCCTAGGCCTTTCCATTACGAAGTTATAATTTTCTATGGTTTCTATGGTTCTGGTCATGCGATGTGGAAAAAATGTAGATCGAATATATCATTCTCAGTTTAAATACAAAATTCCGTCACGATCAAATCCATAGTTTTGAAATTATCAAGAAAACTAAATTTCAAACAGCCATATTTACGGAACCCCTAGTCTAATTTTGCTCATTGATGAACGTGACCGCGACATTCGAGATCCACACCTATCCTGAAAATTTCAAGTCACTAGGCCTTTTCATTACAAAGTTATAATTTTTATGGTTTCGTTGGTTCTGGTGATGCGAGCTGGACAAAATTCTCCATCTGAGTGCGAAATTTCACTTCGATCGAATCAGTAGTTTCGAAGTAATCAGAAAAACAAAATTTCGAGCGGCCATATTTACGGAACCCCTAGGCGAATTTTGCCTAATAACGTTCTTAACCGCGGCATTCGAGATTCGAACCTACTCTGAAAATTTCAAGTTTCTGGGACATTCCATTCGAGAGTTATCGTGTATACGGACGGACAGACTCGAATTTTTTGACGGATTCGTCAACAGTGTGTCGAAAATAGTCGTTTGAGACCATTTTCGGCTCAAAATTCGAAAAATACAGACATCGTGACGAAATGATATAGCCCTCGTGTAAGAAGTGCGTCAGTGCTTTTTTTTTCGATAATTCGCTAGAATTCTCTACGGTATCTATGGTCTTGGTAATGCGATCTGGACAAAATTTCCCACGAAGTTTGAATACATTATTCTTCATCGATGTGCAAAATTCATTCCAATCCAATGAGTTGTTTCGAAATTATCGAGATGAAAATATTTTGAACGGCCATTTTTACGGAACCCTTAGTATAATTTTGCTCATTGATGAACGTTACCGCAAATTTCGCGATCCGAATCTTAAATTGTTTGATATTTGAAACTTTGTATTGCTCTTACTGAATTTATATACGGTGTGTCAATTTGAAAAGGTAGGTACCACTCTTAATATCTCGTCTCCCATGCAAAATCATAAAAAATGCAAAAAGAGGTCAACCTTGATTCGTAGGGGGACATTTTATACCGGGTCTGGAGTTTCGTCTTAGTTCGAAATTTTTTTCGAAAGCTGCCAAAAATGTTTTCAATTGATTAATAGAAATGGAAAATATAAATCTACTTACAAGGTGGATGAACCTGACTTCACTGCAGTGCTTTTCTCGATTTTTTGTTGTTAATTTTCGAAGAAAATGTTGTTTTTTAAAATAACTGCTTTCTTGTCTTCAGTTATATCGTCAACATACATATCGAAGGATATGACCCTTGAAGTGAAATTCAAGTTTTGACCTGTTAAGGATGGAAAATTGAGTAAAAACTCATTGTGACGGAAATTAAATGCCCTCAAACTCCTTTCCTGATGGCCATGGCAGAAAAGTAGAAGGCCGACGCATAGAAGGCAATGTTGTCTAAAATGCATTTGCGTTAATCAGTAACATTCGGCTGCGGACATTTGGGCAACATGATAACACTCTTGTTCGTAGAAACAAGCGCGCAGAAACCCGATTAAAAAAAAAATGGAACAACCTAGGGAATGAGAGGGATTCAGAAACATTGAATTCTAAGCAAATAGGTTGTCTAATCTAACTACTTCACAGGACACCCTGTCAAAAATTAAACATAAGTATATCTTTCGCAAGTGTTGTCACCGATAAGAGAAATATAAAATAAGCTACAATTGCTTCATGTCATATAACGTTCTACTCGCGATTTATAAGTGATTGACAGAACGAGTGATAATCTCACAAATCATAATGGAAACAAACACCATGCGAACCTTTGCAATTCGAAGAATTATTTACTATTAGCGTTTCGAGATATATTTCGCAGAAATAGAAAATGAGAAATGCTCGTGCTTCGAAAAGTACATCTTTCGTTTCATTAAATAGATCTGTGGAGCAAGGCCAAAACAAATCTGGAAAAATCGGAAGAATTTACGGTTTCTTATTTGCTTTTGTCACAGGCTCCAGATTTCAGATAGCGATGTCATTTCTCTCTGTCATTGTCAGTTCTCGTTTTTCTCAATTTGAAATTGTTATTTCTACACTGTGAGAGCCGAGACGACAGTAAGAGATTGCCCTTCAGGATATCGGCAATTCGATATCGATTGAACATAAACAAAGCAAACTTATTGAATTTCGAACATCAAAGTGCAGAAACAGATGAGGAATAAAAATCCTTTCAGAAAAAGAATTGATAATATCGTTGGACCCATTATAACTGATATTGCCAAAATCGAACCAGTGCCTTCGATATCGTTGATGCTGATGATGATGGAATAATTCTCTTCTGCCCCTGCTATTCCAAAAACTGCCACCTTCATTATTGGGCATCTTGAGTAAACTTGTAGATTTGTTCCTTTGCATAAGGAGAATTCCCTCTAAACCATGCTAGTTTGCTAGTTTGCTAATTTTGAAACATAATCGCTTTTGTCCTTCGGAACTTCGGATGCTCGAAGACTACACTACAGGAACTTAATAAAAGGTAATCAGCGTCCATAGATTAAGTGGAAATAATAGTAATAATGAAAATTAGTTACGAGTGGAAATTGTATTGTAGTTTCATTCCTTCTTGTTTTATGCTTCACAATACTTTCAATAATTCCGAAGGATACAACCTATCAATTTAGTTACTTAGTGAAGTACTTTAGTTAACTGAGTGTGCGAACAAGTAGACCTTTCATTCGATTGAGGTGTTATGTCCGAAATGTTGAAGCAATTATACGGAATATAAAAGGTAGCCACGCAAAATCATATTGAGCGCAATTATTGTGTATGGGTACAATGAAAAATTTCATTGAACTATGAAAATCGCGATAACTTACCGGGTATACTTGTTCCTAGAGCAACAAAGACGATGGCAGTTACTGAATCTTTGATGCCAAGTGTAGCGCCAAAATGCGACGCAATATCACCTATGATGGCAGTAACGACACCTATGCAGAAAATTGACACTACGAAGCACAGGTAGCCCTTGAATATATCTGAAATAGAGAAAAATACATATCAGTGAAATTGAAAAAGATACGTAGAAGTCATAAAATAATCGATAATATTGTAGTTCCAATTGGAGAAATTCTTCGAAGAATATTACCCTGAAATTAATACAAATAACAAGCGTGAAAAGAAACGAGAAAAAACGATTGTATTATTTTACTTTCATCAGGTGGTCATGTGATTCAAACAGAAAATGGCGCGAAATACACGTAAAATGCATTTTTTTCTGAACACAACCGTATCTACTAATGAGCTAAGAGGGGCTCACAGAAACCTAGGAGGGCTGAGATAAAAACTTTGAAAATAAAGGGGAAACAATCACTGCAGAAGGAGGCAGAGAATTAAAGGCAAGCAGAAATATTCTGCGAAATGATCTCGAACAATTTCAAAACCTAGATGTTGATACACGAATTATAAAACATTTGAATGCATTTTTTCGAGGAGAATAAAAATTTTCCTTGGACGGCTGGTGGGATTATCATGACATTTTTCATTTTTTGCGCGCATGTTTTTATGAACAAGAGCGTTATCATTATGTTTGTTATTTTCTAATTTTTGTACCCAGAATGACCCCAAATAATTAGGTTGGGCTGACAGATGAATGATTCGTGGTCAAATTCAATTCAAATGACCTCAACATTGCATTTGTTTCTAACAAGGTTATTAATCCCTCCTTGGCATATATAACATCATTTGCTGTATTGTTTTCGATGGTATATCCTTGTGTTCGTTCAAGAAAAATTTTCTCCGATCTTGGTGATGAATATATCATGAAATCTTAATTAAGATGAAGCTTACAATTCATGGGTATGACCTCCATAATGTTGGATTTGAATATGGAAACATAAATACCAGCAACAAAACAAAAATAAATCAATTGAAATAAATTCGTACAGGTATTCCGAAGCAAAAAAACTAGACGATGCTGTCCAGGATCTTCAGGAGATAATCCAACTGATATCAAAGTCGGAACTTCAGCCTGACGATGTAAAATAAAACTAGGGAAAAAAGGGAGCAAAAAAACAGTAGGATTACCCTTCACAGGAGTGATATGATCATAATAAAAAACCTCAAAATATTTATAGATCAATTCAACCTGTTGAAGAAATCATTGTACAGTATAACTGGGCGATGCAAAACATTTCAAGCTCATTCCACATAGAATGGATTAGTTTGATGTATCGAAAGTAATGAAAATGCGAATTACTCAAAAAAAATGTTCTGCTTTTTTTCTACCATTTTCATCATACCGAATGTCCTTTACAAAACGAAAATGATACATGAATCTAGGGAATATCCTTCAGTCCCAAATCACATTTTCCTCCTTGGAGTGGATAACTGAAGGTCCCAAACTTCATAAGGTAAACTTAATAAAGCAATTTTCCACCATCCAATTCGGAATATCTCCGACGGACGACTGGGGCCAAAGAAATTCTTCGTGACATTGTGCTGAATTCCGTACTAAAAAAAATACATTAAAATTCAATTTCCATTTATTACATGCACTGGAAATGTGACGAATAAACTTTTTATATTTGATTATTTCGATTCATGATCATACAATAAAACATGAATTTCCCAGAAAATTGACCTTCTGAAAATTTTACTCTTTTGGATTTGAAGTTCCAAACAGAGAAAAGGTTGAAAGAGACAGATATATATGGTAGTGGGTGATAAGGATTCGCTTAAGAAGGTTGGGTTGTAATTCGAAAATAATGACGTAGGAAGGTAGATGAATTACTGTATTTCTGTTTGTTTTATACAGCAGACATCCTTTATGGAAGAACCTGCTGAACTAATGATAAAATATATAAATGGAGGAATTTCGACGATATCTTCAACCAAAAGAAAGTTTCTGACCATTCAGTGCCAGGGTCAGTCTGTTCTTGGCGATCTGGAAGACTTATGGTTAAGGTGTTGAGAAAATGTCATTACTGATTTCAGTATTGACTCAAATTCAAAAAATTTCCAGAACCGGTTTTGTCGTTCGGAAGTTATTACAAACAAACTGAATTATGGGAGTATCATTTGGAAAATAATGAACACAAGTTTTAAGTAGGAATGATCTCAAAATCTTTCCATCCGCGACATATCGACATATGAATTTTTCTTTCGTCAAACCAAAGACTCCACCGGCTAGCAATTATCCAGAATGATCCAGAATCGTTTAAAAGTAGTCAGTACTCGAAATTTTCAACAATAGTCTTCGAAAAACGTAATTGGAAACTAATTCAACCTTATTTTAACAATAAATGTACTTAAAAGGCGAAATAGTTATTTATGACTAGGTTTTCAAAAGATTCTGAAGCCCGGATGGTAACATTGAACCCGAGGGATGAACATTGCCCAATGGGCGTTAGGATCTTGTAACGGTCGTGGTGCATACAAGATTCCATTTTCTGCGACACATTTATTTTATGTAGATGAAAAATCGATTCTCAAATCGGTTTATTCCACCTAGCATTTCCTCTCCACTTTTTTTCTTACAAGGCATGGCATTTGTTGATATTTCGACGGTTACTTTAAATGCAATCATAACGCTCCAGGGCGCTAGAGTGTGTTAATAACCGTATCCATGGTAAAATACAAGAATAATATACGAATGAAAAATAAAATATACACCGTGGATAATTTTATCGATCAATTATTCCAGACAATTATTCGACTGAATTTCTAAAACATGTATCACGTATCATGCATGTATCATGGGTGCAAAACACTTGTTAATTGAAAACCAGAGATTAAGGAAATGGGTATCCATCTGTGGTGAAATATCACAATTCAAATTATTCTAATTGACCAGAACAATTATATCGTCGGCCTAATTCGTTAACCTGCTAAGTCCATTTTGCGTATTTTACAGGAGAAAGACAAAACTGAAGGATACCTTTTCTATTTTACATATAAAGATTCTGAAAATCCCTTCGGTTTCTCTAATGATTCTTGTTATATTGATATCTACCTTATTTTTTATGCCATAAGGTAGGTAATCGTCTAAACTTTATGACCAGCTCAAAAAGTGAAATTGATCAAAAAATGGACTAAGCAGGTTAACGAATTAGGCCGACGATATCTATATTTATGAAAGATGATCTATGTTTTACCGATGTTCGGGCATCACTTCCAAACGATTGCACCAAACTCGATCATTCTGTTTTAGTTGTGTTCATTATTATCAGGACAAGGTTTATACAATGAAAATTCCAAAAAAAAAACCGTACAGAAAAGAAAAAATGCTTTTTTTTTCCTACTACCAAGCGAACTATCATAGATTACTTATATTTCATGATGATTTTGACACTTAGACAAAAAGTGAAGTTTATCGTGTTCATGGAAATTGCTTAGAAGTTTATCACTGTGTTTGATTTATATCGTTGTGTTGTGGGATAGTTATTGGGATTGATAAAAATGCCATCAGTGAGCCGACCAAATATTGGTCGGCGGATGCGTGACTCAAGACGAGTTCGTCATGATCGAGACAATGAATATTGTCTCAGGCGAGATTCAACTAAATATGGATGTCAATGAAATGATCAACTTTGATCGTTTGGCACTTAGTTATGATCCCACAGTCGATTATGCTAGCAATATATTGGTGTCTTTTGGAAATATGAGCACTATTTGTCAATACTGCAATGCTCTGAGATATCAAAACGAATCCCCAGGATTATGTTGTTTGAATGGAAAAATCAAATTGCCACAACTGATAACGCCACCTGAATTTCGAAATCGTTACTTTCAGGACCTCTATCTAAACATTTGTTGCAGGATATTCAGCATACCACTAGTGTGTTTGTTCCAAAAATGACATCATTCATTTCAAACATAATTGGAAAACGAGATTTCAACAACATTAGAAAGTAAGGGTAAGTTGAGGGTAAGGATAAGGGTAAGGATAAGGGTAAGGATAAGGGTAAGGGAGAGGGTGAGGGTGAGGGAGAGAGGGAGGCTGAGGGTGAGGGTAAGGGTAAGAGTAAGGGTAAGGTTTGGGTTAGGCTGAGGGTTGGGTTGGGTTAGGTTAAGGTTAAGGTTATGTTAAGTAATAATAGTAATCCAACGTATATCTTAGCCACAGCAACGCGTGGCTGGGTCTGCTAGTTTATTATAAAATTCCATGTAACAGTTCACGAGAACGATATATAGGTGAGCTTTCCGATATGAAAGAAATAAAATTTGTATTGACTTGGATTTTTCTAATTTTGAAATATATGAATATCCGTGTCTCCAACAGACATGCGGATAAGGACTTTTCTGATGGTGGTTTTATAACCAAAAACTTTCGGTATGCTGATAACAATACATAATAATAATAAAATGAGTTCCTTGCCTGTAGGTGGAACGAAGGCGAATACTAGCTTCCAAAAGAGTGTTATGGTGTGCAACACGTAATCGATACTGGAAGGTTCCTTTTGGTCTTCTTCGTCACTAGCACTTATAGTCATGGCTTCGATGAATTGTTCTTTCCATGAGGAGGTGCCTATCAGAAGAGATGCGTTGGCCCTTTGTACCAATTTGTCGACCGTATTCTGAAAAGAAGAATGAAGATAAAAAACTGTTCATGGAACTCATGCAATGTGCAAGTTTATAGTGGTCAATCATTTTGGTAGACTTGAGGAAATATTCATCATAATAGGTATACATGTTATAAGTAGGTACATAATATGATATCCACATAGGGCGACTGATCAGTATGAACATAGAGGTGGAGTTTTTTTTGTAGTTTTTCGGAATGCAGATGTTATTCTTATAGAGTGGTTTTTTTCTTTTATGTTTGAATTCTTTTATGAAAATCGGCCTTAGAACGTATTTATTTCCCTTTGCAAAAAATTCATAAATTGGGAGAGATTACACAATGAAAATAGCGTATTTTCCATATACTATGCATTCATTACCTTCTCTAGAAAAATCGAATTGTTGCGAATAAATCCGAGACGGTTAATTTGGGTGTTGGAGTGTGATAGGTAATTTTGAATCAGAAACATGTGAAAAATTTAATTATTCAAAGAAATATTTTGAGAATAATTGAGAATAACAAATTTTACTTCCGTATAAACCGAAAGTGTCACACCACCAAAAATATTTTGGTTGGATTTTGAAGGTTTTCTCCACAGCCTCTAGTAATTCTCAGAACTATGCTTCTCTCAGTTCTGGTGAACATACATCGCGTCAACTCATGAAGATATTCTAACATTTTGGCGAATCACAAAATATACCTTCCACCAACCCTTTCATTCTGAAGAATAAGCTCCTTTCCTATTTCTGAACTCTGGATTTCTAAATGTTTTTCACGTTAACGCGTAAGCTCCACGAAACCCTTTGTGAGCGCAAAACCATGATACATAAAATTTTCGGTAAAATATCGGATGTTCAATAGGCTTAATGTTATAACGCTTCCTTTGATATCGTAAATTCATGTCGTTGTCATGACGATACGAAATACGCTGCGACACGATGAAAATAATTGGGGGCATATTTTCATACCCCAGAAATATTTCAAGTGCACCTACTTGTACTTACTGATTGAGTCTTTGAGGGATTTGAGGTGCTTAGGCACCTTGGAAACCGCAGCAGGTAGGTGTGCAATTTGCGGGAATTAACCACGAGACAGAATTAATTGACCACATATGGCAGTTCCACAGGGTATTTTGTTCGACCATCTTGAATTGAAGGGTTGATTTCTATATGTTTTTCAATATTACGGTAGGTCCACATCTGAGATTTATTGCACGCAATTCCGATGTTTTCTAGATCGATTTGTAGTTTGTATCCTCTTGATTTGCGTTAATTTTTGTCTGAAAGATGCTAGCACAAGAGCCCCATTGATGCAAAATATTTTGCTCCAGGTTCAAATACTCCGAATTCATTTATGGTGACTGAGATTTGAGATGAATCGCATTAAAAAGCTGACTCTCTCAATAATTTCATAGAAGGTTTGCGAATGACACCAGGTTTCTGATCTTCGATTCTCCCCTTAGACCACCCATTCCAAAAATTAATCAGAAATAGAAAATAACTGTTTAAAACACCTCTTAAAGGAAGATTTTCCTCTGGTGGCGTATGGGTCATGGTCAAAAAAACTCGACATGTCAGCTCTTACATAAAAAAATTCCATAAAAACAAAAAATTGCTGAATGGATGGGACCTGAAAATATGTTGATGAATATTCGGGAATTCAATTCCGATCTACTTCATAGCGACACAGGAAAGAAGTGAAAACAATCTCTTCGTTACATTGCTGTGTTTTGAACTTCCATTTATGATTTTACACCCCAATATTCGTCTATCTTGGAGTTGTCGTGTGCGTCAAAGTAAACAAAGCCGTGGTAGACATTTGAAGGACACTTTTTCCGAACATATTTGCAAGTCTGGGTTCTAAATGAAATGAAAAACAGATTCGATATTTCATTCGTTGGTTTATTCAATGCTAAAATCCTATCACACTTTCATAATGGCTTTTTAGGCCAGTGCAGGCCAGACGAGCGTTTGACGTTTTGAAGTGACGAACGTCATTTCTGATGTTCCTAATATACAGGGTGTTCCATGAGTGGTTGGCCATAGCCTAGTGGATGCAGGCCTTTCAAAAAAGTTGCTTGTTTTGTATCCTAAGGCTATTAGTTTAGGAAGGTGAATTATGGATTTCGGCCTGAATTTACGATATCCATAACTTTGGAATCTGAGGTCCGATTTTGATCAAATTTAATGGGTTTGTTCACTTCAGAATTTCCTTTTGAGTGGTTCACGAAATTTCAATATTTTCAGGCAGTACTCAGAATATCGTGGTTTATCTTTCAAGCCTCAAAATCTATATTTTTCACATCACTTCAAGAAATGTCGTTATTGCCATGAAAAAATACATAATTCAATCTATGGAATTCAATTTTCACTTTGAATGGCACACTTACAAGCGAGTAGCGATCGAACGAATTCATATCTTATGTAATTTTTTTGAAATGTGGTCCTGATTTTAGTCCTTTCGTGATAATATTTCTGTCTCTTAGTGAGATGTTGATCCTCAAAGCTTAAGAGCGTTATAACTCATAAAGTGAACCATTTTGGAAAATGTAATCCGAAAGTGCTTCACAACACAAATAGCTAGATATTCATATTTTTTATTTTTTTCGAAAAACTTGAAATCTAATTATTTCATTTCACAACAAAAAATTGAAAGGGTACTATCATAAGAGCTATTCAAACTGAAGTCCTTCCATCTCGACACATTTCCTAGCTCTCAAAATGAGATTATTTATTGCCCTTCTTATCATATCGGGATTTCGTTTCAATTCTGTGCAAGCTTCTTCTATCCCCATGCTCTCGTGAAGTTATTTCAAAGGCATATACATTTTCTTCCAGATAACCTCACAGAAAATAAGAACTAGAAGTTTGAATTGTGAAAAGGATCTCGCCTATTCACAATTCAAAATATGTATTTTTTCTCTTAATAAGTAGCCAAACATGCGAATAAAGACCTTTATCGTTATTATTATAATCAATAGGAGTTAGATCTGGGGCACTTGGAGGCCATGCTGCGGGGCAACCATTTCCTATCCATCTATTTAGGATAGTTGTCATTCTGATATTGTGTTAATTCTCTGAATCGGCGTGGACTCGCACCACCATCATGCTGGAACTGAATTGTATTGTACTGTATTGTATATTGTTCATATCCTAGGTCTCTGTGAGACCCCTCAGAAGCGATATTCAATTCAATATTCAATTCTCTTAGCCTTGGAGCTAATGTGAATCGAATAAAATTTAAACAGATTTCTCCTGTTAATCTTTCCTCAAAAATTAACGGCCCTACATTCAAAATAATTCAAAGCTTGATTAAGCATACTTTTAATTACTTCTTTATGCAGAATGTTACAACACTCAGTGGGTGCTGAGGGTTTAGAAAACAAAGGAGTCGAACAGAAAGTCATAATATTCGAAATTTCAGTGAAAGACAAGAAATATTATCACGAAAGGACTAAAATCAGGACCGCATTCCAAAAAAATTACATGAAATATTGTAACAAGTGTGCCATTCAAAGTGGAAATTGAATTCCATAGATTGATTTATGTATTTTTTCATGGCAATAACGACATTTCTTGAAGTGGTGTGAAAAATATAGATTTTGTGACTCGAAAGATAAATCACGATATTCTGAGTATTGATATTTCGTGAACCTTTCGAAAGGAAATTCGGAAGTGAACACACCCATTAAATTTGATCAAAATCGGACCTCAGATTCCAAAGTTATGGCTATCGTAAATTAAGGCCGAAATCCATAATGTAATATTTGGGAATATGAATATTTAATTTAAAATTCGGTTACCTACCTCGGAAAAGAGTCTGTATATTCGAAGTCGGGCATACATTGTATTACTTTGTTTAATCAACGGATGTCTTTAATTTTGGAGCTTTGTGGCGGAGATTCGATACGTAAACCATAGGAAAGGAAAGCTTTGGCTTCAAACGAAGCTTTGTTTTGACAAACAGAGGTAGACGACGAATAAAATTTGTATTGGCGATTGATGAAAAGACGCAACGTAGGTTGACGATGAGAAAATTTCGGAGAAAAACTCAAAACAGCGTGAGAGTCTCGATGTCGACTCAGAGGAATTATGTTTTTGAAGTGGAAAAAATTTTACCTTTGAGGGACTCTGAAAGTGTGAGGGGCGGTTGTTGTCCGTCAGGGACTGGGAGTCGGTTGTGTCGCGAGTCGGGGGAGGGTTCGGGAAGAGCCCGGTCTGGGACCGGGGGGTGAGTGGTGAGGAAGTAGAGAACTTGCCTGCACATAACACAACTGGGTCTCCTAACTCGCACAAGCTCAGCTCTGAACTTCTGAGACAGAGACCTAGGAGAGTCGGGGTATAATCAAAAATAAATAAATAAGTTGGTGTTTTTCGGAAGTAAAGAACTCGGTAGAGTTAGCTGTTTTGAGTCGGGGACTCGCTTTAGGGCAGTAATTGAAAGACGGGAAAAATGCCACGATAGGTACATAGCTTTAGGTTTACTTCTCGATTTGAAAAAGTAGGTTGCTCGCCCGCAAGTAGAGAATTCGGAAGTCAGTCGGGGACTTGGGTTAAGTCCGTTGTTCGGAAATAGAGAAAACTCGGGAGAGTTAGTTGAGTTGCTCGCGGGTAGAGAACTCACTTAGAGGCAATCGTACGGGGTTGGTTTTTCGGTTCGAGGCCGGTGAAGTTGGAAAAGAGCTTTATTATTTTTCAGTCGAGGATTTTATTAGAGTTCGGATTAAGGAAATAATCTGTGTTAGAACGTGGAAATAAGTGTAAAAGAAGTTTAATTTTGATTGGAGTTAAAAGTCGTATGCGTTAAGGGAGTGCGAATAAAAAAAATAAGGTCACTATCGGAGTGGGTGAATTTTTTTCCAAGTAGGTGAAAAAAGGAATTAGGTGGTTTGCAGATCAAGGTAGACAAATTCGGTTCGAAGTTTAAACCCCTCTATATGTCAATGGTGTTATTGTAATCCCCAATATTATTGATATCTCGACCCGAAGTCGAAGTCGATTTAATGTAATTTCGGTGTAAGGAATTTGAATAATAGTTGCATTTATTTTGTAGCGTTGATTAATTGACCCCTCGTACATTTTGATTAGTATGTTTATGGGAAGTAGCAGTTTAATTGTCTGATTTAATTATGATTATGCGTAACTAGGTAAATGATAGATGTTTTTATTTCGATGTCCTTTTTGGTGTTTGTGAAAATTTCGATTTTATGTAGGCATTTTACCATCATTTCTCGTGAATATAATATGTTCTCTTGAAATTTCTGGATTTTCCTTCCTGAATACCTGTTCCGCAGAAAAGATGAAACAAAAGACTTCCTCTTCGTAAAGGGAGCCAAACTCAATTCCCTTCGGACAATAGATTATACATGGTGACAAGCGGGATGCTATATATAGTAATGATATAATTCCATAGTCATCTACTAATCTTAGGATACAAAACAAGCAACTTTACTGAAAGGCCTGAATGACCAACATTTACCACTAGGCTATGGGCAACCACTCATGAAACACCCTGTATGTAAAAGAAGGACAAAAGGAAAAGTGGAAAAACGTGGTAATCTCATATTGATTACTATAGGAAAGAAGGCCAATCAATTACAATTTTCCAAAATTTCATTGTTGTATGCCTAAGGTACTTAATTTCATTTCCTGTTCGATAACAATATTATATTATAAATGCTCAAATAAAACGAGCAAAGTTTTGAATTCGATGAGAAATTTGGCCAAGAAACTATGGTCATCTATCCTTGAATCACCACCTTGATGTAAAGTAGTAGAAATCTGTGTTATTCTTTCACTTCAAATTTTCTCAGAAAACCATTAATAACTGAAGACATCCTAGTGCATAGGCCGAATCTACACACTTACCACCGTACCACCAGTGGCGGCTAGTGAGCTCACAATCAGAGGAGGCCAAGCAAAAAATACAGGGTGTTTCATAATATATGCGCAGGATTTCAGGATGTGGTAGCTCGCCCAACAGTATGAAAAAAAGTTTTTATGAACTTACCCTCTAAAATGCACCATTTTCGAGATACAGGGTGTTGAAATTGAAGGGTTTTTACCGAAACCTTTTATCGTACAGGAAACGCTTTCGTAAGCATTTTCTAATCATAATAAGCAATTTTTTGTGCGGAATTTTTTCCTCTCAATTGGTGAAGGTTTATCGAGTTTTCCGAATAATTTGAATTTAACTGATGCCCCTAAGTGAGATTTTCATCTGCTATGTCTTTCAATAAACCTCTGTAAATTTTTTAAATCCGAATATCCTAATTTTGACCACACATTGTTTTCTGAATCTTCGGAAAAAAGAGAGCAAAACCAACAAAATAATTTATTTCGAACTGAACTTCCTGTCAGCAACTCGTATTTATTGTACCATTGAACGCAGAAGGAACGATTATGTTTGGAATTGACAATTGAATTTGCATAGCAGGCTGAGGTGTCTTTATAGTTTAAGTAATGAAAATTTTGTCATCGTAAGTCATTTGACTGAACTTTTTCTTCAGAATATAATCAACAATAGAACAATATCTTCAGTTATTCTAAGTTCCCCACTGACATTATAATTTTCGTTTCTGGTTTCTGTTCCCATTTTTCTCGATAAAATATATGAATCTAAATAGCCATCCTTCCTCACCTACAAACTTCGCCAAACTGATAGTCTGTACATAGTACATACATTTAATATATATTATACATAATATATTATTATGAAGGTATAGAATAGTGATACCAAAGATTAAACAACTTGTTGTTACTCTTAGGTGATGCCGATCGTTCATCGTTCATATTCGGGATTCGGGCCGATCGGGCTAAACGAATATATGTACTGGAGACCGGGCCTCCGTCACGTGGTTTACAGCTCGAATTCTGACTGGCCCCTGCTTTGTATTAAGAGATATTCGAAATTTTACACAAGCGTAGGTATCTCGACTTGGAGGTTGAAGGAGCTCGGCCTCC
Source organism: Aphidecta obliterata (assembly GCA_963966015.1). NCBI lineage: Eukaryota > Metazoa > Arthropoda > Insecta > Coleoptera > Coccinellidae > Aphidecta > Aphidecta obliterata. The sequence goes on along the minus strand of OZ014427.1, from coordinate 25,595,141 downwards.
GGGTCTGAACTCTGCTGTGTTGTATTCTTTAACGCATCGCATGCCTGACGTAGTACTGGTTGCGATGCGCAATCTTCTCAGTTTTGAAGTCTGTTGCGGAAGATGAATAAATGTGATGAAATATTGGGGTGAAAAATATCCAGAAATTTGAATATTCTATTGATTTAGGTTAACATAATATAGTTGAACTTGAACTAAGAATTAAATACAATGCAGTAAAATTTGGGGAGGCCCGGCCCGGATAAGGCTTTTTTCCGTCGCATCTCGAGAGCTAATGCAAGTTGGATAGCTTCTCGAAGAACCACAAACTTCCACATCTATGTAGAAAACTTGAAACGTCAAACTTCATAATAGGCCCACCTTGAAGGCGACTTCACGTCAGTGCTTATTCGAATTTTTATATTATTATCATTTCATTCTTTATAGCTTGATGATCCCACTAAATTCAAAGGCATACGCGCATTCGCCATTTTGCAATTTAGTTGCTCTAATTTGTGCAAATATAGAGTTCATTAAATAAGACTGCAATAAATGAACTATATTCAATTTGCTCGTGATAATAACTTCAATAAATAGTTAAGGAAAATACAGGCCTTACAAAAAAATGGTTTCAATTTTTTCAAATATTGTTTATGATAGAACTACACTAATCAATGATGATGATCATGAAAATAATAATAACAGGTTTATTTGTCTTTTGAGAGATTTGAAGATAGAAAAGAAGGGGAAATACAAAAATAAACAAACTAACGATAAGAAAAGAGAAAAACAGAATTCCAACTGATGAATTTCAGCGGCACAGAACTCATTTTCAATATACAACAATATTCAACACAATAGTTAATATTCAAAAAATTGTTTTTTGTCTTTGTTGAAACTTAATCAAGGGGGGCATGAAAATATTATTTTTGGGGGGGAAAATATTATTTTTTTAAGGTTGGGAAACCCTATTCTAGACTATGACATGCGGAGATGCGTAAAAATAACAAGAGAAAAAATTTATTTCTTATTTCAGAATACGCCACAAAAATTTTGAGGAGGCGAAAAAGGGCTTGACCCCTGGGAAATTATCTCCCTGTAGATTATTACAATAACTTGGCATGCCTAATGATGTTAGCCCTAAAACTTAACCTATATTTGAAGTTTGATCTCAACACCACAAACTGAAAGAAATATGAAAAAAGAAATAAAAAATTTGAAACATTCACGCTCTGCTATTGGTGAATAACTGATTGCGGACATATGTTTATGGACAAACACCATTTTGACCTGGAAAACATGCTCATGAAATTTCAATAGCGAATACCTTGTATAGTTAAGGAATAATTCTCATGTATCAACTCATCCTCAATTTTTCGATTCAGGAGTTATATATTTCCAAGAGCTTTTACTACCTGCCACGCAGTTTTATTTTGAATCTTGGTTCGATCCAGACTCTATCAGTGAATGCCTTTTCTGCACATATAATCCAATATCACTAGCCAGAAAATCACGTTCGCATTTTGAATGGGGAAATGATGGTCCGAGTTGGGATGAATGCCAAAGCATTGGCATCAGTTGGGTGATCAATTAACATCGCTGAGCCTCAGAGCACTTGGCAACCTATCCAATCCAACCCAATCTGCCAACTTGCGAAGGCTTTTCAATGAACATGATTATATGTTGGATACCTCCATGAAATTAGATTAAATTGTTTCCAAGAAAAGACGATGGACTTTCTGATCTATTTTGGTGCCCAAACTACTGCTCGTAGGCTTAGGATTCGTCCACCAACGATGCCGAGGAGTCATCAAAGAAAATAGTGAATCAAGAGGAAACTTAAACATCATAAAATTACTAAAAACCCTTGTGGTGTTTTGCTGTTTTATTCTTCTCAAATAAAAGGAAGGAGACTATCGGAACGGGCTATTCGATTAGATGGATAAGCCTAAAAAATATACATCAATGAGTGGAGAATTTTTCATTTAAAATCTTATTCCATCGAAATTCCCATAGCTATCTCATAATGTTGAAGAACGTTGGGACAAGAGAGATTAATTAACAATTCTCTACACCGGGCTTGTATAAAATTAATTTTTTCGTTCAAAACCTAATTGCGCAAAATTCCTTCTTGCCTGTTCATCATTCCACAATTAAACTCCCCACTGAGGTTTTTCACCCTTACCCAGATTTTTTCCTAACATCATCGGATCCAATATCCAATAACAAAGCCATCAAGAGCCCCATTGATTTATCGGCTCAATTAGCGATACGCCACCGGTCACGTGATGGATTGGTTTTAGCTATCTCAGCTGTAATGACACTGTTGACAGATTTCACCTACCCATGAATTTTTATCAGCAATTCGTCGTGATGGTGGAAAGAAAACCAGGGGAGGATTTTTTCCATGCATTTTTCCACATTTATCGAAAAACGAGTTGACACAGCTATTTCAGGTTCAGGAGCACAGCGTAGAATGGAAAGACGTTTCTTCTTTTTCTCAGCAAATCTAACATGGATAGAGCATTGACGCTTTAGATTTCATGCACTTTATATAGCTTGATATAACTGCAGGGTTTTTATCTACCAGATTTGAGCCAACGTTTCTACCAATTTTCTTATGATTTGTTGGACTACTTCTTTTGCTATATCACTGCTTTTGCTGAACCACATAAGGGTGCTAGGCGATAATTGGTACCGGTGAAATGGGGTGGAAAGAAACTGTGTGGTGAACAGGAACAAAAAGTAAAAAACTTTTGTTATAATTCGGTAGTCTAATGCGATATTATTTCTGAGTAAACAAAGAACGCCAAGCGATTTCCAAAACGTAACCAACGAACCATACGAAAACCAAAGTTTCGAACAGTAGGTAACACTGCCCAACTGAGAACTGGATTCAGTTGTTCATTCGACGAATTTTTGGTACTGAATCAACTTTGCTTGGTAGGTGTTGAAAAACATAGGTTCCCGTGTCTATTGTTCTGTTTGTTGTCGTAAAAAACATAGTGTTCGTGTGAGTTTAATCATTTTTCGTGATCTACCAATAAAGAAGAAAATCAGTTGTTAGCGAACGGTGACCAATGTGGGGTTATGGTGGGGTCAATAGAAACACTTGTTTCTATCGTATATGTCATCACCTGATGTAGCCATGGCAATGGCAAAACACCTGTAGTGGTTTTGTGAAACTCTCAAGTAGTGAATATCGTAGGCTTAGTTAATTAGTGAATATAAAGTTGATTTTCCAACGCACAAAACATCAAATATGGATTCTTGTTAGTTGAAGACCGAAAAGTTCAAAAATTATATTGGAAGACTGATTTCTCGTGAGAAGGAAGACATTGAGGTAAGCTTTTTCAATTTGTGTTTAGTTCGAAAACCACCTGACAGTCGGTTTGAACGACAATAGACCTAGTTTCCCTACTCTGTTTGAATATTTCTTCGACACAGTGGCGTATTGCTGCTACATGGAATACCGTGTAATGACTGATTAGTTCTAATGCGACCTATAAATTCTTTTGTTCTTCGATTTATCCGTATCTCCATGAATAAGTATTTTTTCTCTTTCAGTGTTCCCCTTCTGTTTCAATAGGACCTGAAAATTGATCACGTCATTTATCAGAATAATTTACTTCCCGAACGCTAAGGTCAATGATCTTTATTCGGGTTAACCCTGATCAGTGTTTTCGTCAAGACCTGGGATCTATCCTAAGCTTCTCCGTCAGGTAACGATAATTCCTCCCAAGCTTATGAGTGCCGTTCCTTGTTGAGGCAAACATAGCAGATATATTTCTCCTTCTGCAATAAATATACGTAATGGTAATATGCACACAGCATGACTTCAATTTCAGCTGTTGAAAAAATCCTATACTACCAACCTTATTCGAACGATAATTCTTGAGAAAAAAATATATTTTTATGAAATTTTAGCTTAAGAAAATTTTGTAATGCAAAAGATACATTTCTTTTATATCAAAAGCACAATTATTAAATGTGGATTGCATGAATGAGATTTCCCGAGAAATATTCAGTACAACAGTCGAATTTTCGTATGTTGCAATTATATTTCTTTCTGCTATGGACACAACTTCTTTCGATAAACTTGGTTGCAAAACGGGTGTTATTGTGGACTACGACATTTTCTGAACACTTTATTGTTTATTTCTGCCCTGTGTGCTACCGATTCATCAACAAACCCTTCAGCAACCGTTGATGACTTCCATCCGCCATATTTCGGCAGTGTCATCAAGTCTCCGCCAGATTCAACTAAAAGTGTAGCAGACGATCTTCGAAATGAATGACATGTAGGTATATGAGTTAACATTTTCCAGTTAAAGACAATTAACTACTGTTTAAGGCACCTTATAAAACTGATTCAAGTAAAAATCAAAAGGTGAGTAACGATTTCTATCTAATTCTAAAACTCACGACGCCTATTTTTACACCTTCAGGAATTTTAGAAAAATAATATTCAAATTTCAATGACACATTAATGGAAGACGATTATTCCGTTCGTATTTCGAGGAAAACAACCCCAAATCAGGTAAATACTATGAATTTGATCCTCTTGCAACTAATCCACGTCGTTCTGATAGGTTTTCGAAGATTTGAAGAAAGTTATTAACTAAAAAATTCAATTCAGGGACAGAAATACGATAGAAAAGAATTTCTCCTCACTTTTCTACGCCAGTTGTATCGATTTTCGATAATTTTTCAGGAAAATATCGAGAAAATTCCACTATTGGGCAAGTACTCTGAGCGCATGAGAATTTTCGATCTTTATTATGAGATTAAACCTTTTTTCGGAAACCGTCCGGGAAGTACTCACTTCCCAGACGCTTTTTCTTTGAGAAAGTAGCATTTCCCGGCCTAGTCCGGAAAGTACGTACTTTCCGGACTAGGCCGGAAAGAATCCCATCGTTGCTATGGACTGACACCTTTTTGACACGAAAATACATAATTGACATTGGGATTTTTGAAAGTTCGAAATTTTGTTCTACAAAGAAATATAATAAAGAAATGCGTCTCATTGATTTGCTTTTCTACACGGTTGTCGAAAAAATAGTGTACGCAATACTTCCAAAAACACTTTTTCTGGACTTGTTACGTAAATTACTATTTCAGATCTGATATGAGATGAATCCGATCCAATTGATCACAGCGCTTTTTTTTCGCACCTATTTGGGTTTACAATGATTTTTGAACAATTGTATACATCGTTAATCTGACATATGATGGGTGAAGGCCGTGAAGGGAAAAACGAGGAATGTCACTTCAGTTCCGTTCTGAGATAATTGGATTTTTAACATTTCAAACTGAATATTTTAAAACCAAGGCATTGGTCAAACAATGTTCATATTGAATTGCGAAAGTAAGTGTTTGTTCTATTAAATACTTGAACACATTTTGTCAATATCTATAAAGAACAGATGAAAAAACTTAAAAAACTAACCAAAATATAGTCGTAGAATAAAGAGACAACTCAAAAAAGGTCCATTTTGAGTTAGTAACGGTATTGAACTCAGGAAGTAACCCTTTTCTTACGTGCAATATCAGAATAACTCTAGTTAACTGTTCTCGAAAAAAGGTAACATTTCAAATTTTTTGGAAAAACTGTAGAATATTCCACCACGACGGGAAAAATTGCATTAATTGAATATTGGGTGCTAGAGTTATAATGTTCAAATGGATTGCTACAGTAATTACGAATTTCCAGCGTGTTATATTGAGTAAGTACACAAAAGTATAAAACGAAAACTTCGGTAAACCAAAACTTCAAATTCGATTTTCCAACAAAATCAATTTTTGAGTTGTCTCCTTATTCTACGACGGGTGCGATATATAAATTTACGAAAAAAAAAACAGGAAATGTCCAAACTTTTTTCGTACGATATTCACCAAAATCATTTCAATCATTGATTAGATGCCTCAGATCAAGAATATGTTATTAGTTTTTTTGTGAAGCTTTTACTTTTTGAAACATATCTCTTTCAGACGCAAAAGTTCAAAATTTTGGTAAACTTTGAATGACTGTATCTACCAAATTTTATGATCCTCCACTAATGCAAAAATGTAAATTTGAACGACGTACATAAAACAATAAGAAAATAACAACTTTTTTCGCGGGAGTCTATTTTTCGAGTTTTTACATGCCCAGTATTCGGTAAGTAAAGTAAAAAAAATTAATTACATATTCCTAATCTACGCCTTCGAATTAGTCAATACCGTGAAGATAGAATAAAAAATTATTTTTGCGAACATCGCGGTTATTCGTATCCTGAAATAGTTGGAAAATCATTCTAAATCCAAATCCAAAATTTCTTTGTTCGTACGATATTCACCAAAACCATTCTAATTGTTAATTCGACGCTTTTTATTATTATGTTCGTGAAGCTTTTACTTTTCGAAACATATAACTTAGAGACGAAAAAGTTCGAAATTTTGGTCAACTTTTAATGACTGCTACACATGGACCCTTCTTCTTATCCATCACGCAAGGACATTTCTAGGTTTTACCTTTGTAGTGTTATGGTAAATTGGCATAGTTTTTCGACGGTTCTAGTTATTATCTTTCATTCTACCGAGAAAGAGGGACACGTCTTGAACCTTGCAGATGCCGTCATAATCACGATTTTTAAAAATTTTGACATTCCTCGTTTTTTCCCTTCACCCTTCATACGTATGTCGAAGAGTATGGAAACGCATATCGTTCCATACGACACGACGTTGCAGCAAGTTAGACCAGGCAATAGAGATTTTTTCGTGACAAAAATAGTAGAAGAAAACCGCGAGTGGGGAGTTACGTGGGGTGGTCCGTGGATGTTCAGTGATATGTTTTCGACTCGCAAATATCATTACTTTTCTTGTAATTGCGAAGAAACACCAAAAAAAAACGATGTTTTTTTAGTTTTTTGCTTGTAAAATCTGAACGAATGGAGCGGTGCTAATACTTTCAACAGACGAATTGTAGAGAATGAAAAGATGAAGAAAATGAGTGCTAGTGCAACTCAATCGGGTCATCATTACCGGAGGAAAGCCGGAAAAACCGTGAAAATCAGCGTTTTTTCAAATCCTCATAACTCGGCCAATTTCGAAGTTGTAGCGCTGGCCTTCCAAATGAAAGTAGTGGTCAATAGATACTTTGAGTGTGCATAACCCGGACGTTGTCCGATAAATAGTTTCTGCGTAATTGCGATTTGAATTATTTAAGGCACTATTTTCCGGAAGAGCTGGATGCGTCGGAAGTAGTCCGATTTCAATTTGCAAAACGGATTTTGAAAGAATAAGTATAGTACTACAAAAAGGCAATCTAGATTTTTCGTTAAAATGCTTCAAAATAGGTAAAAAAAGCATGCAAACATGACCAAAATCAGCCGAATGCTAGATTTCAGTCAAGTAGTGGGGGTATATACGTAAATATTCGCGCCAGGCCTCAGCGCGATTTTGGTTCCCCGCGTCTGCCGGCTACCCCCACTATCCGACCCAGATGGGGCACTGAGCCGGTTTTGGTCATGTTTCCACGTATTTTTCACCTATTTTGCAACATTTTAACGAAAAATCAAGTTTGCCGTTTTTTAGTACTATACTTCTTCTTTCAAAATCCGTTTTGTGAATTGAAATCGGACTACTTCCGACGCATCCAGCTCTTCCGGAAAATAGTGCCTCAAATAATTCAAATCGCAATTACGGAAAAACTATTTATCGGAAAACGTCTGGGTTATGCACACTTGAAGTATCTATTAACCACTACTCTCATTTGGAAAGCCAGCGCTACAACTTAGAAATTGGCCGAGTTATGAGGATCTGAAAAAACGCTGATTTTCACGGTTTTTCCGGATTTCCTCCGGTAATGATGACCCGATTGAGTTGCACTAGCACTCATTTTCTTCATCTTTTCATTCTCTACAATTCGTCTCTTGAAAGTATTAGCACCGCTCCATTCGTTCAGATTTTACAAGCAAAAAACTAAAAAAACATCGTTTCTTTTTGGTGTTTCTTCGCAATTACAAGAAAAGTAATGATATTTGCGAGTCGAAAACATATCACTGAACATCCACGGACCACCCCACGTAACTCCCCACTCGCGGTTTTCTTCTACTATTTTTGTCACAGAATGACCCTTTTTCTGCTCTATTGCCTGGTCTAAGTATGTAACTAATCCATTTCGAGAAATAGAGAGTGCGATTCCTGGGATCCGCAAGCGCACGGTTTTCAAAATACATTTTGATCAAGCTTTTGGACGAAATCTCCAAAATCGTTTAAGATAGAATTCAAATTTCCTCACAGCTCATTTTTTCGTTACATACTTTCCTCAGCAGTTATTCAATTCTCCCTTTGCCTGTGGCATAAATTTCGAAGATGCGTGAGGTTTTTTGTCCCTAGGAAATGAGTTAATTACCAATTAAAAGTCCAATTCAAACCGCCTATTTTCCCTTCACAAAAAAATATTCGGAGTCAAATTACCCAACATGAACCGCTGTGGAGAAAGAATGCATTTCATGAGTTAAACATAATGAATTATCATGTTTTGTTCGTATTTCTTAATTTTTCCTCCACTATTATATATTTATGATAAGGGAAAAATCGAATTTCTGCCTCTAACGGTTTTTGAGATATTATCAAAAACTGAATAGAATATTTTTTTTTACACACCGAGGCCATTGTTGATAATGTTTTATTAATTTGATACAGAGGTCTAGATTCTGTGGATATATTGGTAGTTTGAATCAATTAGATGGATGAGAAATTTTTTATACGATGTCGGGGTTAGCCCCATCAAAATAAAACTATTCACAAAAATGGCCAAATACAAGTTTCAAGTTCAAACTGATATGAACATTAAGAAGACCAGTGTGTTTCTTGAACATTTATGGCAAAAATTCGGAGGGTTATTTCATGGACTTTTCTAATAATATAACATTTCGTCAAAAAAAATAATTTCAATGATTTTGAAATTATTGATGTGGTCTCAAAAGAACGTATGGCTCACAACTCTAGGTTTATAAGCACAAAAACATTTCGGAAATTCGGTCAAGGTTATCAATAGAAAGATTCGAGATATCGGGATTTTCCGTAGGAATTCAGCAGTCCATTGAATTCCTGTATTCCTGAATACTAGCCGACGACCGTCATTTTCAACAGCTCTAGTAGATGAAGAAATTTTACATGTATCAAATTTTTGATTAAAAAATTTTGTTGCCGAATTTTTTTCCGCCAAAATATACCAGGAAATGAGCTATGAAATTTTTGCTGTAAGTGCAACCACTTGGCACATATATGAGTTATTTTCATACTCATTGCATGAACTCTTATACAGGGTGTCCGGGAAAATGTGGGGACTTTCTCGGATTCAAATAAAACATAGAAAAATAAGATGACAAGTTTCCATAATTTTTTTTCCTTGCGGCCCTCCCTACGGAGATACGGCCTCTTAAATGACGCCACTGGAAATTCATTTTACTGTAATAAATTTTAAACTACTTGATATAATTTGATGAAAATTTGATATGATGAGCAATAGTAGGGACCTCTCAAAATACTGCCCTTAAATTTGAATTAGCTTGTTTAGTTTACCAGGAGCGGACTAGGTTGTACGTTTTAATGCTTACATTTTTAACTGTATGATAAGGAGTTAAAAAAAAACAAATTTGGATACCTTGAACATTAAGCTGAAAAAAGGTGCTCATTGTCGATAAAATGAACCATTTTCGAAAAAAAAAAATTAAAAAAGAAGTAATTTTTTTATTTCTATTAAAAAGAACCATGAATTCTAATTTTTTTTGTCTGCAACAAACTGGGATACGAAAGTTATTCAAGGAACAAGAAAGTTTCAGTTTACGTTATTGAATCCGACAAAATTACAAAAATTCTCAACAATGCAGTTTTGGCCCAGAAAGGCACCTCAACAAAAATACATACATTTCATTGTGATGTGATAAGAAACAAATTTTGTCGGATTCAATAACATAAACTAAAACTTTTTTGTTCTTTGAAAAACTTTCGTATCACAGTTTGTTGCAGACCAAAAAAATAAGAATTCATGGTTCTTTTTAATGGAAATAAAAAAATTACTTCCTTCATTATTTTTTCTTTCGAAAATGGTTCATTTTATCGACAATGAACACGAGAACCTTTTCTTCAGCATAATGATCAAGGTATCCAAATTTGTTTTTTTCAACTCCTTATCATTCAGGGTGTTAAAAATGAAAGCATTAAAACGTACAACCTAGTCCGCCCCTGGTAAACTAAACAAGCTAATTCAAATTTGAGGGCAGTATTTTAAGAGGTCCCTACTATTGCTTATCATATCAAATTTTCATTAAATCATATCAAGCAGTTCGAAATTTATTCCAGTAAAATGAATTTCCAGTGGCGTCATTCAGGAGGCCGTATCTACGTAGGGAGGGCCGCTAGGAAAAAAAATTATGGAAAGTTGTCATCTTATTTTTTATGTCTAGATCGGATGACCAGAACCATAGAAAATTATAACTTTGTAATGGAAAGACCTAGGTACTCGAAATTTTCAGGGTAGGTTCGGATCACGCGTTCACGTATACCAATGAGCAAAATTAGACCAGGGGTTTCGTTAATATGGCCATTCGGAATTTTGTTCTCCTGATTACTTCGAAACTGCCGATTCGATCGAGGTGAAATTTTGCACTAAGATGGAAAATGACGTGTTCAACGTGACATGCAAAATTTTGTCCGGATCGCAATGCCAGAACCATAGAAGCCATAGAAAATTTTAACTTTGTAATGGAAAGGCCTACTGAAATTTTCAGAATAGGGGTGGGTCTCAAATGTCGCGGTCACGTTCATCAATGAGCAAAATTAGACTAGGGGTTCCGTAAATATGGTGGTTTGAAATTTAGTTTTCTTGATCATTTCGAAACTACGGTTTTGATCGTGACGAAATTTTGTAATTTAATGGAGAATGATATATTCAAGCTCCATTTTTTCCAGATCGCATGACCAGAATCATAGAAACCATAAAAAATATAACTTTCGAACGGAAAGGCCTAGAGACTTGAAATTTTCAGGGTGGGTTTGGATCGCGAATTTCGCGGTCACGTTCATCGATGATTAAAATTAGACCAGGGGTTCCGTAAATATGGCTGTTCAGAATATTTTTTTCCTGATAATTTCGAAATTATTCATTGGATTGAAATGGAATTCTGCACATAGATGAAGAATAATGTATTCAAACTACGCTACGCATCACCAAGACCATAAATACCGTAAAAAATTCCAGCGAATTATCGAAAAAAAATCACCTAAAGCCTGAAGTGAAGTCTGGAGTTTCGCCTTAGTTTGAAATTTTTTTTAAAGCTGTCAAAAATTTTCTGAATTTGATTCTAAAACTGGAAAATGTAAATCAACCTACAAGGTGGATGAACGAGCGCTCAAATGCTCCTGACTTCACGACAGTGCTTTTCAAATTTTTTTATGTCGTTCCTTTTTAAACATTCCACTTTTGATTCATTTCACCATTAGAGTGGAGACCTCAGTTATAATGTAAGATTTAAAGCTATCGTATATAGACGATCTCGTTAGAATGAAAAATAGTTCCGACGCCAAATGTATGATAAGTTCTCTTCGTCTACGTGAAGACCGTATAAAATACTGCAGAGGCAATTGATATTCTCCAGAATTAATCGGTAGTTTAGGGTGAAATATAGGAGCACTTGTGGGAATAGATTCCTGTGAATGGGTTATTGGTAAAACTACCTGAAATTAATTTTCGTTCGTTCCGGAATTGATATACCTACGGCTATTTTTGTGATGTTTATTGATGATATCCTGAGCCGTAGATAACTAAATTGTCAATGTATGGATTTAAAATTTATGACACTAGTGATACTGAGGCGATCTTATGAAGACAAACAGTTCGTGTTATTGAATTCTGCAGTGGACACTCAGGACTCCCAATGATTGAGCATTGGCATGCCTATGAGCTTTTGCTCGTTGAAATTGGAAATTTACGGAATATTTTACACTTGATTTGAGAAAGGTAAGCTGAACAACCAGACTCTAGATGTTCTAAGGGAGGTCTTAACTCCACAGTTTGCCGTGAAGTTTATTGATCAAACTTTAGTTGAATGATGATTTATTAATTACAATTTTATATACTAATTGGAAACATAATAATATTGGTCACATAAACGCGCTCCTTTAGGTGAATTTTACTCTAGTCAGCAGGCTCCAGGTCGATCGCCGTATGGAATGAGCTTCCAAATTTATCCAATTTATCGTAGGAATTTTCCATGAGAATTGAATTATGTGAATGAATATTCGAATTTCGAACATTTACCATCATTCCTCATCTTTGATCCAAGAAAATGTGTTATTACGTTTGAATTAATTCTATTAGCAACTATAATGAAAAACAATTAATTCGAGTTCCCCAGAAATGAATGAATGAATCGACAAAGAAGAAGTGCTGGTTTCATACAAAGCTTTAAACGTCATATGTTATTATGTAATGTTACTTGCCTAAATAGGCGATGATGGAAACATTTCTGCCTTAGGAAACCCAGAATTACAGAAACTTATAACCAAACAAAGGGCACCGTGAAGACCTTCGTTCAAATATATCATGGAATCACTACTTAAGGAAAACAAGAAGATCGTCTCATTGTGTATTCTATGACATTATAAAGGCATCGTGTATACACTCGTTCATCATTTATAAATTATATTGATCTACCTACTATGTAGATCTACTGGATGACTAGTAGATTTATGTGATTATTTTATATTTGCCGAATATTACGCATGCTAAGAAATAACGTGTATTGCACAGGAATTTCAAAGTTCAGCTGAAAGTGAAAAACATTTCCAAATTGAGTGAAAAAGTTAGAAATCAATAAACATCCTTTAAAACGTCAGGATTTGAATGATCACAAAATTCAGACGTGTCGTACGAAATATTTGGGGCAAATATCAAATACAATTTTTGGGGGAACAGAAATTTTTACTTCATCGAAGTAAGCAAATATTTGCTGTGGAGTCTGTGTATTGGTTCTGTGGATTTCGCATCAGTAGTCCTCCAGTTCTATCATGTCGAGTGCCTGAGTAAACTCAACTCGAGCTAGGGAAAAGTTATTCGAAACTCGGACTTGTTAAGATAGAAGGTGATGCTGGATTGCGTTGTATTTCTGAGAAAAAACATTGTATTCGTGAAATGAAAAATTCTCTGAGGGGAAATTTAATATTTGATCATTCATTCAACCCTAACAACTTGTTTTTGGTTTATTGTCTCAGATAGTAAACTACGCTTGGGGGAAATAGATATTACCCCCTCCATAATATTTCCAAACTTAAAGTTTTGGATTCTGAAGTTTTCCTTCTAGTATTTTGTTGGTTTCATCTTGAGATAATTTAATTTTCTTGTTGCATTAGAAGCCTCAACTTTTAGCAGATACAGGTTATCAACGAGAAACCTTGTGAAACTATTTTGTCGAACTTTCAGTGATTCTATCATCAGTATTGATTCGTTGAAGGAATGGGGCGAATCATAAGAAAACAAGAGTCCCATTTCTTTTAATTCGAGTCGACTCTGGAACGAATCGAAGAAAATGTCATTTTGTGCTGCCACGACGAATCCCCAGTGTGATTACCACAAATGAACCGTTTCTTTCGTTTCACCTGATTACACTCTACAGGTTCCATCTGTTTTCTTGTGTCGTTTTTTGTAACATCGGGATTGTAGTTTCATGTTGGAAGACGAGTTTTTTCAATGAAATAATTAGAACATTATTTATTGAAAATGTCACAGACCAAAGGTTTCATGATTCATTGAAATATCTTAAATTTGCATTGCCAGAATATTAAGTGAGAGCTTTTCACGATATCTTCATGCATGTTTCACTTTTTTGAAATGAATGAGATCTAAAATAAAAATTTTCGAAATCGAAAACGAAATGAAAAAATTTCCCCCCTCAGAAAATTTTAATGTAGGGGTATACCGCATTATTTCGTTTTTCGACTTTTTTCGTATATAACAGATTAAGGGAGAGGGAGATAACAAGCAGCAAGCACAAAAATTGATATGTCATTCGAAAGCACCCTAAAGGGGAAATTTTTTGCTGAAAAGAAAACATGTCCATAAATGATAATTTTTCATTGATGAAACCATTGAAAAAATATGACTGATTTTGTTCACTTCAGAATCTTGATATTCAACTCCTCACCACGCCCGCGACACGAATTTTTCTAGCAAGTAGAAATTGTTTTCTTATATCAAATTCAATGCCGTTTCCAGATATGTCGTCAAATTTGATAAGGCTTCAAGGATAACTGAAGTATAATTGATTTTATGGAAAAACTTGAAATATTTCGTGGAATCAAGAAATGTTAAATTGAAGAATAACCGTCAACATTTAGACCATGTGTTAAATGACATTTTTTGTTGTAATCATATGAATGAGCTCCCCTTGAAGTATGCCCCTTCCAAAAGTAGACACCTTATATGTATATATAATTACGTTTGTGGAGCGAAAGCCGATCTTTTAAAAAAGATTTATTTATTTACAACGGAAGATTATCCTATTCTAACAATTAGCTAGGAAGAAATGCACTTAATTATTGACGACCAATTCGTCTTGAGAGGTATTTATAACATTTCTTATCTGTAAATGAATAACACGCAACAAACAACACCCACGTCATCCACACAGTGGTATGATCCAAAAATGATGAGTTATCACAATTCAACATGTTCATATTCAAATGGAATGCAATACAGATAAGGGATTCATCTAAGGTATACAGGGTTGGCATTATGTAATTCCTCCCCATCTTGAATAAAGGTATCACTTGTAGTAGGTGTAGCTTTACAAAAAATATCTTTTCTTAAGTATTTCAAAATAAAATAAGTAATTATCAATAAAATGATTATTATAACAATTAGCAAAAATGTAAATCTTGAAGGCTGGAGATTCCATTGGTCCAGGTCTTCTATCTTGATATCCGGGATGTCTTCATCTTTCCGGGATTCTTCATTTGTGGAATTTGGGTTGAATAAAGTCATCTTGGGTAAAATCACGTATTTTTCTTCATTAATCGTAGTAGTTGGGACGATTTCTTTTCTCGTGTTGCTCACAGCACATTTAGTTCGTAGAATTGTCATAGGAGGCACAAAATAATGTCTTGTTTGCTGAAGACATTTTTCTAAAACATTTTTGTTTTCGATGGATAAGATATTTCCATCTTCTAATAATTTTAAATCTGGGGAAAGTACCGTTGTCGTTCTTGGACAGTTTTCGGTGTGGTTTTTCAAAATATTTCGAAGGCATGCTGGTGATTCAGCTAAGGTGTCTTGATCGCAGAGATAATCATCTTCCACTGGATGGCAAAATTTCGTTGACCATTTCAGGGTTTCTTCTTGTGAGAGTAAATAAGGATCGGTATATGGAAGGGATAAATTGTTTTGCGGTAGATAGTAAAACTTGTATAAATCATAATTTTCTTCGTATACCGTTGGGATTGATATTAAAAATAGTAATGCTTTCTTTTTGAAAATTACTTTCGTATGACATATCTGATAATAATCTTTCAGATGATGTAAAGGTATTATAGTAACGTTTTTTATTAATTCAAGGAATTTTGAATAAGGTAAAATTGATTCGTGTAAAAGATGTAATCTTGCAAAACTCACTGCGGTTGCAATTTCATTTAGAATATTTTTGATATCTTTAAGTTCAAATGTCAGGAGATGCATGTGTTGAATCTCTTGCATTGCTGGTATAACTTGAAGCAATTTAAGGTTTTCTGACATTCTCTGAAATTTTTCAATATACTTATTTTTAAGGTCATTTACGACTGTTGCGATCTGTTTTTGATTTCTTATCAAAACTTTTTCATTTTTTTGAATACTATCAAAATAGTTTTTATATAATTCTTCATCATCGGAATCTAACGTTCCGAATAAAATCTTTGAAATCTTTCCTCCTAAGTTAATGAGTCCTCTTTTAACTCTAATTTTTTCATTTAACAATTCTTCCATGGTATTGATATTAATTTCATTAGTATGCTGTAGATATTTAAAATTGGCTGTTTGGGCAAAATTAGATTTTGACTTTTCCAATTTAATTATTTCTTTCTGATAATTAAGAATCAATTCTTCGATTTTATTTAAATCTACGTGATATATCAATTGAAGATTTTTATGTGTGACATACGCTTTTCCTAATGCGATTGGTAATATGTTGCTTTCAATTGGAATGATATCCATACATGATACGATAATTATTTCGAATAATATCGCGAGGATGACGTATAGATCCATTATCTGCAACAAAATTTTGAACTAGTTTTATCTTTGCTTAAGAATTTTCTTATGATAAATGTGTTTATTTTTATTATCCTGAATGCGTAAATTATCAATTTCACGAGCATTAATTTTTTTAAATGCTGGGTCCAATTTCCTCGTTATTGGATTTTTAATATAAGTAGGATTTTTATTTAAGGGGTGACTTTCTTTTGCTGATCGCTTTTCATTCGTTTTTTCCAAACGCGCAATATTTTTCTCTTTATTCTTTTCTAATTGATTTGCAATCTCATTAAGATTGTCTATGTAATTTTCCACGTAATCTTGAACTTATTCGTTATGTGTACGTTCAACTGGTAAAGAGTAATAATCTTGACGAATGAAATTTACTATATCGTCATAGTTCATAATTCCGTGTCCTCTAAGGGCTGTTCTCAATTCTGGGTTAATATTATAGAGCAGAACTCTAGTTGCTACTCGTGACGCAATATTCTTTTCTTGATCCTTTTCAAGAATCGGTAAATTCGACAATTCTACTTGCGAATCGTATTTATTTTTTAAATCTACTATTCTTTCGAGAAAATCTAAATCATTCTCATTACGTATTCTTTGGGCATTCTGGAGATCCCAAAACAAAACTGTGAGGCTTATTTTTTCCTCAAATCTTAACTTTAAAAATTCCTTCAAGTTAATCCAGTTATCTGTAATTCTCTCATTGGAACTTACGATTTCACTGGCATTTCCTACCAATTTACTCTTTATTATATCGATTATCGCTTCATTTATTAACGCGTCGGCAGATTGGAACCTATTATAGAATCTTTCGCAGTGATTTAAAAATCGTGCGAGATTTGCAGGATTACCATCAAATGGTACAATTGACTTTGAAAATAAATCAATTAATTTTAATCTATCGAACATATTTGGTTCTGGTGCGACTGCCATCTTATTCGTATTCTTCCGGCCTTTAAAATGCTTTACGGAAGTAATCTTGAAAAATTATATTGTACTCAGAAAATAATTATATTCGGTTTTTTATTTTATAAGAAACCTAGGAAAAACTCTGGTAATCGGTTTTTTGTATTAAGAAACCTAGGAAAAACTCTGGTAATCGGTTTTTTATAAGAAACCTAGAGAAAACTCACACAAGTTTTACGCTCAAAACCGTGGGAAAAGATTGAAGACTTTGGACCAGGGTCAGTGACTGGGAATAAAAAAGTGTTTCTAGATAGGATTCTCACCACGTTGTTTCTTTGGAGTCGTTGTAGACGCTACCCATACAATCAGGGCTCCAACGGCTTTTCTCCTCGTTGTTGCTGGATTTGGCACCTTAACAGTTGAAACTGAAAGTTTTGGAAGTTCTTAGCGCGGCGATAACTACGATTTCACGCTCGAAGTTTCGAAACACAGTTCTTCACGAAAACCGGCACAATCCCATACCTCGTCGCCAATTACGTTTGTGGAGCGAAAGCCGATCTTTTAAAAAAGATTTATTTATTTACAACGGAAGATTATCCTATTCTAACAATTAGCTAGGAAGAAATGCACTTAATTATTGACGACCAATTTGTCTTGAGAGGTGAGTTATCACAATTTAACATGTTCATATTCAAATGGAATGCAATACAGATAAGGGATTCATCTAAGGTATACAGGGTTGGCATTATGTAATTATATGTACTTCTGATTCTCGAATTCAAGATAATGAGATCAGAGTTAGGTTCGCATTAGCAGTACTTTACTGCAGTTAAATCACGAAGAGCAAAACTCTTTTCAAATCTGCCAAGAACCTTCACACCGAATTAATAAACTGCGAATGCCTTACCTTGAATTCCTTGCTTTCCTTGATTCTAATTTGTGCTCTGGAAATATCTCCGAGCCTGGGTCGTCCCATTATTGCCACCTTCTCCTGTTCCGTTCTCTCCTCCGGCTTCTTCTTTTCGGCTGATGCGGCGAGACTAGCTGTTTCATCGTCTGAAGAACATATAAAATACAATTCTGATTATTTCGAGATGCTAAATTGAATTTCTTGCGTCGGGGTAAAGTGGAGGAAGATAATAAGCGCCAAGTTTCGAAAATCCAGAAGCGTGACTTGAAAAGGGATGATTGAGAATCGGGTAGAAATTAATATTTTGGTTTTCGTTCAACGAGAAGGGGTTTCGACTAATGAATGAATGATTGCTGAAGGATGAGAACAAATTAAATGTTTGAATTTAACTTAGTAATGATTTCAATCACTTTCGAATAGAAAAAAAGGAGCGGAAACTTCAATCCTTAATTAAGTCGAAGAATTTTTCTTTTTTCACCAAAACTTTCAGCTGTTTTGACAGAAAACCTTTGAGTTTTAGAAGACGAGATTATTTACATCGTCCATTGATAAAATCGTCGATCTTGTACAACTATTATTTAATTCGTTTGAATATTTGAGAAGGTACTGGCTAATTTAAAGATTAATTTTTTTATCTGCAATGCGCATTCATCACGAATGTATGGAAAATTGAAAGCGAGTGTAAAAATTACAAAAAGCACTGCCGTGAAGTCAGGAGCTTTTGAGCACTCGTTCATCCACCTTGTGAGTAGATTCGCATTTCACAGTTTCAGGAACAAATTGAAGAAAATTTTGACAGCTGTCAAAAAAATTCTCAAACTAAGTCGAAACTCCAGACTTCACGACAGTGCTTTAGCTGACCAATTTTTCTTTCGATATTTCGCTAGAATTTTCGACGGTATCTGTGCTCTTGGTGATGCGATCTGGACAAAATTTCGCACGTAGTTGGAATACATTATTCTTCAGCTATGTACAAAATTTCATACTCATCCAATCAGTAATTTCGAAATTATCGAAAAAAAAATACTTTGAGTGGCCATATTTACAAATCCTCGTCTTATTTTGCTCATTGATAGCGTTAACGCGACATTCGAGAATTTCATCCCAATCCAATCAGTAGTTTCGAAATTATCAAAAAAAAAAGTATTTCGAACGGCCATATTTATGGTTCTGGTCATGCGATCTAGACAAAATGTAGCGAGTTTCGAAATTATCGAGAAAACTAAATTTCAAACGACCGTATTTACGGAACCCCTAGTATAATTCGACTCATTGATGAACGTGAACGAGACATTTCAGATCCACACCTATCCTGAAAACTTCTAGGTCCCTAGGCCTTTCCGTTCGAAAGTAAAGATTTTCTATGGTTCTGGTCATGCGATCTGGAGAAATGTAGCTTGAATATATCATTCTCCATTAGTATTCAATATTTCGTCACGATCGAATCTGTTGTTTTGAAATTATCAAGAAAACTAAATTTCAAACGACCATATTTACGGAACCCCTGGTATAATTTTGCTCATAGATGAACGTGATCACGACATGCGAGATCCATACCTACCCTGGCAATTTCAAGTCCCTAGGCGTTTCCGTTCAAAAGTTACAATTTTCTATGTTTTCTATGGTTCTGGTTATGCGATCTGGACAAAATTTCACATTTAGCTTTAACACCTCATTTACCATTTGAGTGCAAAATTTCATTTCGATCGGATCTGTAGTTTCGAAGTAATCAGGAGAACAAAACTTCGAACGGCCATATTTACGGAACCCCTGGTAGAATTCTGCCTTTTAATGAACTCAACCGAGGCATTTGGGATCTGAACCCACACTGAAAATTTCATGTCTCTAGGTTGTTCCGTTCGAGAGCTATCGTGCTTACGGACGAACGGACGGACGGCCGGACGGACAGACTCGAATTTTCCGACGGATTCGTCATCGGTGAGTCGAACATAGTCGATTGAGACCATTTTCGGCTCAAAATTCGAAAAATACAGACATCGTGACGAAATGATATAGCCCTCGTGTAGTACGAGCGCTAAAAAATGGCAGCTAGAATTTGCAATCCCATATATGCAGATGGTAATGGATTGTCAATTTCTTCAATTTGATTGATTTTTAGGTTCCGTATACAAATTGGCGAAACCAGAAACCTTATAATTTCGTAATGTCCGTATGTCACAGCCATTATACTCGGCACTATACGGGGTGTCTACTTTTAAAAGGGCCAAAATTTAGGAGGAGATCATACATGAGATTTGCAACAAAAAATGTCATATAGCACATGGTCGAAATAATGACGGTTATTTTTCAATTTATCATTTCTTGATTTCGAGGAATATCTCAAGTTTTTCCATAAAATCAATTATACTTCAGTTAGGTATCCTTATAGCCTCATCAAAGTTGACTACATATCTGGAAACAGCATTAAATTATCCTGCAAGATGAGAATTTCTCTGTGCCAAAACAATTTTCATTGCGGACGTGGTAAGGGAACGAATATCACGATTCTGAAGTGAACAAAACCAGTCATATTTTTCAAATGGTTTCATCGATTGAAAATCATTAATTATGGACATGTTTCCTTTCCAATTCGAATTATATATCAATTTTCGTGCTTGCTGCTTGTCTTCTGCCCTAATTTCATGACTAACAAGATAACAACGAAAAAGTCGAAATATTCCAAACCCAAATTTGCTCCATTTTGAAGCTCTTTATGATTAAATATTGAAGTAATTCTCATGGAAATCATGAATTAATCTGTCGATTCGAAAGGATTTGAAGGAATAAACTGAATTTTAATAATACAGATTTTATGAAAATATGTAGAGAAGAAAGACTACGACTACTTATTGCAATTGTCCGAAATGCCACTGCCTTATTCAATACTTTTTACACATCGTTTTCGCACTGAATCCACAACCTTGCGAAGTTCACAACGTTTCTGACGCACAACACAATTTATCCTTTCGATAAAATCCTCTCGAGTCTGTATGCGAATTCGATATACTTTTTCTTTCAAGGTGTTCCAGATTCCAGACATAAAAATCCAAATGCTTATGGGGCTCCTTGGTGGCCATTTTACCGGACCGTACCTTCCAATCCATTGCACCCCAAAATATTCATTCGTTGTCTAACTCCCGTACATTCCGACTATTATGAGCTGGACAGCCATCCATTTGAAACCAGATATTTTGTCTGTTAGCCGGGGGCATTTCATGCAATATGTCCGTTGAGCAGCTTTGGGTGATGTTATGAATTCTTCGGCGTTGAGGCGATCGGGAAGTATTACTGGTCCGAAAAATTCACTCCTCGTGACTACCAACGCTGGACTTGATGAATGAATATTTAGAGGTGCAATGCATTGGGAGGTACGACCCTGTAAGATGGCCACCAAGGAGCCCCGACCTTACGCTTTTGGTTTTTTATGTCTGGCACACCTTGGAAGAAGAAGTATATCAAATTCGCGTTCAGTCCGAGAGGATCTGATCGAAAGAATAAATTTGTGTTGTACAGAAATGCGTCAGAAACGTTGTGAATTTCATAGGGGTGTAGATTCAGTGCGGAAACGATGTGTAAAAGATATTGAAGAACGCGGTGGACATTTTGAATAATTGTTACAAGTACTAGTACTTAGTCTGTTTCGTTCACATGTTTTCATAAAATCTGTATTATTCAAATTT
This sequence comes from Aphidecta obliterata, assembly GCA_963966015.1. Classification (NCBI taxonomy): domain Eukaryota; kingdom Metazoa; phylum Arthropoda; class Insecta; order Coleoptera; family Coccinellidae; genus Aphidecta; species Aphidecta obliterata. The sequence continues at coordinate 25,573,387 of OZ014427.1, read as the reverse complement.
GGTTCATTCCTTCAAATTATCTTGAATCCACAGATAAATTCATGATTTCCATAAAAATTACTTCAATATTCAATCATAAAGAGCTTCAAAATAGAGCAAATTTAGGTTTGAAATATTTCAACTTTTTCGTTGTTATCTTGTTAGCCATGATATTAGGGCAGTGGACAAGCACCAGGCACAAAATTGTATATGTCATTCGGAAGCACACTGAATGGGGTATTTCTTGCTGGAAAGAAAACAAGTCCATAATTGATAATTTGTCATCGATAAAACCATTAGAAGAATATGACTGGTATTGATCACTCCAGAATCGTGATATTTATCTCCTTACCACGCCCGCAATACAAAATTTTTTGGCTCATAAAAATTCTTAGCTTGTAGCAAATTTATTGCTGTTTCCAGATAATGTGGTCAACTTTGATGAGGCTACAAGGATAACTGAAGAATAATTGATTTCATGTAAAAACTTAAAATATTCCTCGAAATTAAGAAATGTTAATTGAAGAATAACATTTTTTGTTGCAACTCTCATGTATGATCTCCCACTAAAATTTGGCCCTTTTGAAAGTAGACACCCTGTTTAGTCTTTTACGAATCGATTCAGGAAACCATGGAAAATTATTGAAAAGAAAGGAAGGTACTCACCATACATGTGAGTGAGGCTGGAAAAAAAATCCAATGCACAAGAGCGTGTGCGTTCCTTTGTCTTTTAAAATGATCAAAGTTTCGAAAAAACTCTCTCAGTTTAGTCAATATTTTGTTTGTTATAAGATTTCTAACTTTTCGACAACTTGACGTATCATATAGGGAGAAAAATTCTGAAAAATTGAGTTGGTAGAAACCCTTTTGAATGAGATGTGTTTATGTAGTTTTTCAGATATTTTAGGTCACACGCATTTACTGGGGAACCCTTCAAGTGCGTGGTGCGATACGTGGCCACTTTTCCAATATAAATTATTCAAAAGTTATCATAAACAAAAGAGTAAATCGGTACTAATCGTCTTTTATTTTTTTTATTGTTGATGATGCAGAAATATGCACAACAACTGAAATACCTGATTATAGAAAATGTCAATGAATTTGGTACACTTTCACATCTCTTTCTGGTAAAATTGAAAACGTTTTCTGAAATTATTGGAGCGTTATCCCTTTTTTCGTATATGATGATACTGAGTTGGTGCAAATCAGGAATAGAAACCACAAAAAAAAGAACTAGGAGTGAGAGCATAAGACCTTGAAAGAAAGTCATGCGCAGTAACAAATTATCGGATCCTGTAAAATCTTCCTAAAATTAGACAATGTTTGACCATCTGTGAGTGCTTTTTCACCAGCTTGTTGAAAATAACTATTGAAGAATAATTCATCTTCTCATGGTTCCTTAATAATCTTAATTCTTCTTTCTATCGATGAGTTGTGAAGATCTATTAGAGAATTGTTCCAACATTTCGCTAACGACAATAGTATAAGAAACCTTATTTTATTTTGTAAATATCGGATTTTTTAATTCCGCAGGAATTTTCTCAAGGAATTCGAATCTTCAAATTTTTTAGACAATAGGTGAGTGTTCGTTCAGAAATCGTATCACCTAATATATCATTCTCCATTGAAATACCATATTTCGTCACGATCGAATCCGTAGTTTTGGATTCATCAAGAAAACAAAATTTCAAACGACCATATTTACGGAACCCCTGGTCGAATTTTGCCCAATAACGAACTCAACCGCGGCATTCGAGATTCGAACCTACCCTGGGAATTTCAAGTCTCTAGGTCTTTCCCTTCGAAAGTTATAGTTTTCTATGGTTTCTATGGTTCTGGTCGAGCGATCTGGACAAAATTTTGCACGTAGCTTGAACACGTCGTTCTCCATCTGAGTGCAAATTTCATTTCGATCGAATTAATAGTTTCGAAGTAATAAGGAGAACAAAATTTTGACCGGCCATATTTACGGAACCCCTGGTCGAATTTTGCCCAATAACTTTCTTAACCACGGCATTCGAAATTCAAACCTATCCTGAAAATTTCAAGTTTCGTTTTGTTCGAGAGTTATCGTGTATACGGGCGGGCGGACGAACCGATGGACGGACGGCCGGACGGACAGACTGAAATTTTTTTACGGTTCGTAATCAGAAGTCGAACCTTGTTGATTGAGACAATTTTGGCTCAAAATTCGACAAATACAGACATCGTGACGAAAAGATAAAGTAAGTAGAACGAGCGCTCGAAAATATAAGCATTATAAAAGCTGAGCCTCACGTTATGAATCTAAAGGTTGCTCTGACTTTACGAGTAAACTGCTTCGAATAAAAGTTTAGTGGTTATGGCTGAATTTTGTTAAAATACTTTCACTTTCAAATGGGCAGTAGAGTGAAGACTTTAGGAGTTATAGAATTTTTTTTTTGGATAGGGTACCCGTATACCTACTGTTGAATTTTGGGATTGAATTTTATTTCTGGGGTCAAAAATATACCATACGATACCCCTACCTTTTCCTGAGTTATTAAATATGAATAGAAAATGAATACTAAGCCCAGAGTTGAAAAATATTCACTAGGATGTTCGCCAGGACTTCATGGAGAGTGCAGAATTTCTTGTACCACAAGTTATACCACGTTAAAACTTGTTGTCAACTAATTTGAAAGAACGCTGTGAAATACTTCCACTGATCAAATCCAATTCCTGCGAATATTACTTTCGTGTCATCGTTAAAGAAAATGAGATTTGATATTGGACGACAGTCACATACTTTCCACAGTTTGATACCTTCTATAAAACCTACTTTGAGTCCGACTTACTCCTGGGGATAAAGTTCGAAAACTGTTTAATCTCAAGATGATGAAAACCTGATGCACCGTTATTATACCTTTGGATCCTCAGTTTCGTGAACTGCCATTAACAAGTTTTTTCTCGTGATTAAGACAAATTAGTAAATCTTAATTGGATCACAGGATGAGGCTTCAGAAATATTTCTGTTTTATTACGTCTCTCCGATTCACGTGGAGGTTGGCAATTTTTCCCTGACATGAACCCTTGTTTCAAAGTGAATCCTCGAAATCATATTGCAGAATTGCCCCACCTACATTGTAATAAAGAGAGATAGAAGGAAATAATTGTGAGACTGGCTGTTATTCATACGGTTTTCTGCATATCTATTGGTATTTTAATGAAGAATATTTTACTATTTAGGAACTAATGGATTTGATTTATTTGTGAGCGCGTTACAAAGAAACGCAACGTGATGTAGTAGAAATCATTATTTTGAAAAAAAAAGATATTTCTACCAGTTGTTTTTTTTTTCGTATTTTTTTCAGATCTCCCCATATCACACACAGTATTTCATGATTACTCATTCACTCTGAGACACCTTGTAACTGATTTTTATTTTTGGCTATGGGGATGTGTGCCATCCTTTAATGTTTATTTCCCGACTCTCCTAGATCAATAGAAGGATAATGGGTACCGGCCATGATTGCTAAAAATTCTGAAGATTCCAGATTGGTGCTATGCCCTGATAATAGCAAAGATGCTGATACGCTTATTCCAATCATCAAATTAAAGGCCTATAAACGCAATTGTCTATTGGATAGTAAGTACCTATCGGAAATGGTCGAAATAAACTTGAATGTTTTCGGATTATACATGAATTTGAAGAATTTCTCACGTTTTCAAGGGATTTTTCAATAAAGTCGGTATCGTTTCTATTATTCATTTGACGTTTGCACGTTTACGTTTAAAATATTCAAAGTAGGTACCTACCTACCCACTTGTCTTATTACGTGCATAATTAAATTAAATCGAAAGGTTATAATATCGCGAATCGTGAAACCTACAGGTCATTTTCAATTTATAGGTCTCGGATCTTCTTTTTAGGTGGATCCACCTTCAATGTTCATTCCCCCTTAATGTGGATCTAATTTTTATACTGCTCTGCCTATTGTGGACCTACTGGGTGAATAGAAACAATATACATATAAGACAATATATTTGTGTTGAAAAAACTTTCAATTTCACCATTAATTCTCACAAATGTAATTATAATTAATTTTTCACGGAAACGTTTTCATCATGAACCGGTTGTGACCCAATATTCGAAAATCACCTGTCTATCACAGGCAAGATTAGGATTTTATGATATATTTGCGCAATTCCAGAGTTACGCCGACCAAATAAATAAGACGACTGCGCAAAAGTTTGCACTGCATCCCAGGAATTGTTATGAAAGTTAATCATATCTGTACCTAATTTCATTCAATAAACTCAGACAGAAAAAAAATATTGTTTGTTCGGGGTGAAGCCCACCCTATTATATATATTATATTATATTATATTCCATTCTCAATATAGAGAAAGATTAATATTTGAGAACAATCACCAGACAATAAGTTGCAATGACATAATTACAAAGCTTTAAAGGACATTACTGTTAGGATGTTCCTCTGACCAACAGTTAACCGACACGCGAATATTCATGTTCCGGCACAATTAATCACTTAGTTTAACAAGTTTCTCAGAGAACCCATCGACTTTCACAGATGCAAAAGGTAACAGTCGATTGAGCTCTTTCATTTTCATCAGGTTGATGATCTTGGAAACTATCAAGCTCGGGAAATTCCACTTATGGAATTATAACATCGCTCTAAACGTTGGTTGGAAAGATTCGATTTTAGTTAATTATTTCTAGTAATAAACCTTTGGAATCGTTCTAGGAAAAAAATTAACCTCCCTGAAATTTCCACAGTTAACATTTTGAATGGAGTAAAAGCTACTAAGCGAATAAAGAAAATTCCTCCGCCCGCCAGAGCTTTTTTCGACGAGTTTGAGGAATGATTTCTCTATAATCCAATTAATGACTTTTAAATGCGAAAAATTGAGATATTACATTTCAAGAATTTATTGCGAAAATCTATCCAACATAGAATCATAAGTTCGAAATGTGCGTTGTGACTACATCGAATACTCTTTTCTGCAAAGCTATGAACATGGTTCACGACTTTTCGAATATCCTTACGGAATTTCTGAATCGTGGCTCATAGATATTTTTTCCCGAAATGACCGAATTTTTTTTTATGCATCGAGATATTCCATTTAATTCAGGAAGGAATTGAAGAAATATAGCAATAATGATTCCAGGGAGGGGTAGGTCACACAAAACATGGATCGAAAAATGTCCGATTAGTTTAGACCAATCGAATTCGCATATTCGAAATTCAAAAAAATGTTATTGCTTGAAAATCAGACATTTCTTGATCGGATTATTGATAATTTAACTACATTCATTCGACCGACATGCAATTTTTGCGTGAAAAAATAAAAACTTCGTCAATAGAGCTGTTCCGCACCCAAGTGCGTCTAAACGCAAAATATAATTCAATATCCTTCTTTTATCTCAGCAAAAAAAATCTAAGGCCTTTGATCTGTTTTTTATTGAATCGAATTTTTCCTGTAATATGCAGGAAACTGATTTTCTTCTCCCCAAAAGCGAGAGAGGTAAGAAAAAAATTTGTAGGCGAAAAATTCGTGTTTTCATGTGCTCAATCCAAGAAAAGGAATAAACAAAAAAAAACTGTCGTGCAATGATTTATAGGACGTCACTGCAATTATTCATTTAATTTTCTGATCTCAGAAGAAGCCCCAATTGCCGCATATAAATGTACCAATTTTCATCGAAATCGGCCATAACGTTTGTGAGCAATTCATAAAAAAAAAATTTTTATCTAAAAACATTGAAACGCTTTATTACGAAAACGAATCAAGTTAGGGAACATTATTATGGAAATGAAAAATCTTATGTTTTCTTGAAAAACCGATCCCGAACGTTTGACAGATTAGCCCTGGGTTACCATGTATAGGAGACTTTTAGTGAAATGGTTTATTCAGATGACTTCTGTTTGTGTCATAATCGTGAACCATCCTGTATATCAGAACCGACTGAGCTTTGACCATTGGAAATGGGCGATATTGAATTGCTTTGATGTTCTCTATCTCCCAGTCTAGTATGTACCGTTCCTCGCAAGAGACTCCTTATAAATACATTGTCTTCATGCTAGTTCCTTTCTTCAAAACTAACAGATTCTTTCTATAGGACAATATAGAAATTTCTTGGCCCCAATCTTTCGGCAGCTAGGTAAGTCTTACTGCAAGTATTATGGTCCGGGTTTTCATAAGCGTATTTTCAACTTAAAAATAATAACAAACTTTTCATCACATTACATGAAAGTTACGAGTTTTCGCTTTCCTGTTATAAAATTAATCCGAAAGTTTGAATTAGCTTTTTCGAGCAGTTCCTCGTTCCTTGAGGTTCGAACACTTGCGCCAAAGTATACTTAGGAGAGTGGAGGTTAACGACTAAGTGACAGAAAATATAAAAATATGTTCGAGCTACCGAAGAAGAAAAAATCATTTCAATTGGTTATTAGTGGAAGGAGAATTTGGGATATTGTTGAGAAGATGTTTTTGAGCGCTCGTACTACTTACACGAGGGCTATATCACGATGTCCGTATTTTTCGAATTTTGAGCCGAAAATGATCTCAAACGACTATGTTCGACTCACTGATCACGAATCCGTCAAAAAATTCGAGTCTGTCCGTCCGGCCGGCCGTATACACGATAACTGTCGAACAGAATGTCCTAGGTACTTGAAATTTTCAGGGTAGGTTCGAATCTCAAATGCCGCGGTTGAGTTCGTTATCGGGCAAAATTCGCCCAGGGGTTCCGTAAATATGGCCGCTCGAAATATTGTTCTTCTGATTACTTCGAAACTACAGAATCGATCGAGGTGAAATTTTACACTCAGATGGAGAATTACGTGTTCAAGCTACGTGCAAAATCTTGTTCAGCTCGCATGACCAGAACCATAGAAACCATATAAAATTATAACTTTGTACTGGAAAGACCTAGGGACTTGAAATTTTCAGGATAGGTGTGGATTTTGAATGTCGCGGTTACGTTCATCAATGAGCAAAATTAGACTAGAGGTTCCGTAAATATGGTTGTTTGAAATTCAGTTTTCTTGATAATTTCAAAACTATGGATTTGATCGTGACGAAATTTTGTATTTGAATTGAGAATGATATATTCGAGCTACATTTTTTCCAGATCGCATGATCAGAACCATAGACACCATAGAAAATCATAACTTTCGAACGGAAAGGCCTAGGGACTTGAAATTCTCAGGATAGGTTCGGATCGCGAATTTTGCGATCATGTTCAGCAATGAGCAAAATCAGACTCGGGGTTCCGTAAATATAGCCGTTCAAACTATATTTTTCCTGGTTATTTCGAAAATACTTATTGGATTGAAATGAAATTTCGCGCATATATGAAGACTAATGTATTCAAACTACGTGAGAAATTTTGTCCAGATCGCATTACCTAGACCATAGATACCGTAGAAAATTCTAGCGAATTATCGAAAAAAAAATGGTCACCAAAGCACTGACATAAAGTCTGGATTTTCGCGTCAGTTTGAAATTTTCTTTGACAGCTGTCAAAATCTTTCCAATTGGTTTCTAAAACTGGAGAATGCGAATCTACCTACAAGGTCCATGTACGAGCGCTCAAAAGCTCCTGCCTTCACGGCAGTGCTTTCCGTAATTTTTGAGCTCTCGTTCTACTTATACAAAGGCTATATCATTTCATCACGATGTCTGTATTTTTCAAATTTTGAGTCTCAATCGACAAGTTTCGACTCACTGATGGTGAATCCGACAGAAAATTCAATTCTGTCCGGCCGGCGGGTCGGCCGCGAGCACTATAACTTTCGAGCGGAACGACCGACGACCTTGAGACTTTTAGGGTCATGAAACTTATCAACGATAAGAATGGATAGACTTGTTCCGAAAAACTCTCGAAAAGAAACTTCAATAAATGCAAATCGGAGATAAAGAAAAATTCATAGAATAAACAAGGAAGAGGACCAGAGAAAGCTAAGGCACAAGAATGCACTAAGGGAACTGAAAACAGATGGATGGAACAAAAGAGTACAGGATCTGAGAACAACAGATAACTATGCCTGGACAATGCAAAAATACCTTTCACGCAGAAGTGGAAGAAAACGAAGAATAAATAAAAGTCCCATCAAAGATTATACTGGTATAATTCTAACGGACCCTCAATAACAACAGGCGAATAGATAATCAAGAATTTAAGAGGCAACAAGTGCTAGGCAGAAATAATGAATGTCTGACAGAACAAAATGTCCAGAAGAAAAATAGCAACGGTCATAAAGTGAATGGTGTGATGCGCAAAGAGCACTTTCCGAAACGATGGAAAATACCAGAATTAATTGTTTTAAATGAACCCGGCAATGATTGATAGTTCCAACGAACTATAGACCTATATACCTAATTCTACTACTGGCCCTAGGAAAAGAAGTAAACAAAGTTATTGCAGAGAGGTTGAATGAAGAAATCGAATTGCTGCATCTTATATGAAAGAAAAAATTATGAAAAGCACTGCCGTGAAGTCAGGAGCGTTTGAGCGCTCGTTCATCCATTTTGTAGGTAGATTTGCATTTTCCAGTTTCAGAAACGAATTGAAAAAATTTTGGCAGCTGTCAAAAAAAATTTCAAACTAAGGCCAAACTCGTCATTGCTTTCGGTGATTTTTTTTTCGGTGATTCGCTAGAATTTTTTACGGTATCTATGGTCTTGGTCATGCGATCTAGACAAAATTTCCCACGTAGTTGAATACATTATTCTTCATCTATGTGCAAAAAAAAATATTTTGAACGGCCATAGTCACGGAACCCCTGGTCTAATATTGCTCATCGATGAACGTGACCGCGGAATTCGCGATCCGAACCTACCCTGAAAATTCCAAGTCCCTAGGCCTTTCCGTTCGAAAGTCATAATCTTCTATGGTTTCTATGGTTCTAGTCATGACATCTGGGAAAAATGTAGCCTGAGTATATCATTCTCCATTAAAATACAAAATTTCGTCACGATCGAAGCCGTAGTTTTATAATTATCAAGAAAACTAAATTTCAAACGACCATATTTACGGAACTTCTAGTCTAATTCTGCTCATCGATAAACGTGACCGTGACATTCGAGATCCACACCTATATTGAAAATTCCCTAGGCCTTTCCATTACAAAGTTATAATTTTCTATGGTTTCTATGGTTCTGGTCATGCGATCTCGACAAAAAATTTTCGAACGGCCTAATTTACGGAACCCCTGGTCGAATTTGCCCAATAACGGACTCAACCGAGGCATTCGATATTCAAACCTACCCTAAAAATTTCAATTTTTTAGGTCGTTCCGTTCGAGAGTTATCGTGTATACGTACGGACGGACCGACAGACTCGAATTTTTCGACGTATTCGTCATCAGTGAATCAAACCCTGTCGATTGAGACCATTTTTGGCTCAAATTTCGAAAAATACAGACATCGTGACGAAATGATATAGCAGACTTCGTGACGAAATCAGATACCTTTCGGCGTATTTGGCCCATATTCGAACTGGATCGGCATATTTGGACCTCGAACGTATCTAGGGAATTCCAAAACTCGTAGGCCTTTTTCTTCCGAAAGTTGTCGTGTTTACGGCCGGCCGAACGGACGGATATAATTCAATTTGACTATGAATTCTTCATTTGTGAGTCTAACCTAATCGAATGGTTTGAAACCATTTTGGCTCAAATTTATAAAATAATCATTTGGAAAAATCATAACGCCCTTGTTGATAGAAGCCTGCGAAAAAGCTATGATTACGAATAAACGGTGCCCTCTATGCATTCATGCTCTTTCCCGCCGACAAAAAATGAATTAATGCCGGCTTAAGCCAGTTGATTGCATTTTTATGTCAATATTACAGAATATGGAAGTTAATTGGGAATCCTAAAGATAGAGAGACGAGAGACGTTGGTCCAGCAGTTCACAATGAAATTTCGTTCGAAAAAAAGACATCACATAAATTAGACCTAAGTAATGCGAAAAAAAATGGTTCATTTTTTCCGCATTGGGTAATTCTGTACCTTTCAAGTAAAAAATCGTTATTTCCGCACGTTCCAACTAATGTATTCTTGATTAACATAATATTATGTACAACATAACATATTATATGTCCTTGGCTTTCACCTTCACTCCATGAACTGACATAATTTATCGAAGAAAAAAATCCCAAAGTTTGGCAAATAATATTGGTCATATTATGACTACTATGTATTGAATATCTATCAATATTATATATAAAGGGGAAATAAAATTCGTTGAATAAACAGAAAAGTATTAAGTAGGTTATCAATTTTCCAGATATATTTTGGTATATATCAAAGAGTGGATAATTCTTAATTTCAGATTGCCTGTTCGGAAACAGTCAATAATATTCATATGAATGAAAGAAATTCACATTCCAGATGATTTCTGAAGCTAGAGTGAAATTTTCCATTCAGTAATTATTCATTCTGAAGTGGCTTGCTAAAGAAGTTTCTGTGTGCCATAGAGTATTTGATGCATTATTGATGTCCCCAGAATATTTATGAACACTTGCTATTGAGTTCATAAATCATCGAAAAAAAATGAAACACTGATAACAGAAGGTAATAGAATGTGTTCAATAGGTCATTATGACATGAAGAATTTGTAAGAAAAATTATATGCGAAATAAAATATTTATTGATTATTTTCAAATATTAAACAATTTCGACAAATTTTTGAAACATGGTGATTCGACTTTCCACATTAGCTATCCTCAGACCGAAATATTATTCTTTTTTGAGCGCTCGTACTACTTACACGAAGGCTATATCATTTCGTCACGATGTCTGTATTTTTCGGATTTCGAGCCGAAAATAGTCTCAATCGACTATTTTTGACTCACTGATGACGAATCCGTCGAAAAATTCGAGTCTGTCCGTCCGTCCGGCCGTATACACGATAACTCTCGAACGGAACGACCTAGAAACTTGAAATTTTCAGGGTAAGTTCGCATCTCGAATGTCGCGGTTGAGTTTGTTATTGGGGGGTTCCATAAATATGGCCGCTCGAAATTTTGTTCTCCTGATCACTCCGAAACACTGATTCGATCGAAGTGAAATTTTGCACCCAGATGAAGAATGACGTGTTCAAGCTACATGCTAAATTTTGTTTAGCTCGCATGACCAGAACCATAGAAAATTATAACTTTGTAATGGAAAGGCCTAGGGACTTGAAATTTTCAGGATAGGTGTGGATCTTGAATGTTGCGGTCACGTTCATCAATGAGCAAAATTAGAATAGGGGTTCCGTAAATATGGTCGTTCGAAATTCAGTTTTCTTGATTATTTCAGAACTATGGATTCGAAAGTGACGAAATTTTGTATTTAAATTGGAAATGATATATTCGAGCTAAATTTTTTCCAGATCGCATGATCAAAACCATAGAAACCATAGAAAATTATAACTTTCGAACGGAAAGGCCTAGGGACTGAAATTTTTTTTTCAGGGTTGGTTCTAATCGCGAATTTCGCGATCATGTTCATCAATGAGCGAAATTAGACTAGGGGTTCCGTAAATATGGCCGTTCAAACTATTTTATTCCTGATAATTTCGAAACCACCTATTGGATTGGAATGGAATTTCGCACATATATGAAGAATAATGTAATCAAACTACGTGGGAAAATTTGTCCAGATCGCATTAACAAGGCCATAGATACTATAGAAAATTCTAGCGAATTATCGAACAAAATATTGGTCACCTAAAGCACTGACGTGAAGTCTGGATTTTTGCTTCAGTTTGAAATATTCTTTGATAGTTGTCAAAATCTTTCCAATTGGTTTCTAAAACCAGGAGAATGCGAATCTACCTGCAAGGTGGATGAACGAGCGCTCAAAAGCTCCTGACTTCACGGCAGTGCTTTTCGTAATTTTTTCAATAAATACTGTCAATTTTCGGAAAAGGGATTTTCTTTTCGTTACTTGTTGCGATCAATATATAGAGAACAGATGACGATTTTGTAAAGTGAATTTTTCAGTACAGTAAGTGGATGAATATTCATGATCGGTTCGACAGGCTTCATTAATAACAGATTTCTAGGAATTCTGATGACGCAGAAACCGTGCATTTCAATGAGAAACATGAAAGAATTCCAAATATTTAATGAAATCCTGGGTATTCTATCGGAAATAACAAAAGTTTCTTCCTGCGAAACACGGATTGTCGAAATAGGTCAAGGTTTTCTTCATCACCTCTTCAAATTTTCAGAGTCGTGTTCTTTTCAATTCGCTTCATATAAATCATGTTAACTCAAGAGAATACGAACATAGACCCTGAGACAACGTATTTTATGATGTTTCCAAAAAGGAAAATGTTATATTTGGTATTCCATTGAAGAATATTGCATTCTTTATCCAACGAAATGAACCGCCCTTCCATTTTTTCGAAAACATCCCAATGTTTCATGATGACTGAACAACCTGCCAATTCAAGATCCTCTCGCATGACACCTATTCATATTCATGGAGAAGAAAGTGATCGATTGTTGGTAACGAGGATATAATTATTGACTCCATGATTTCCATGGAAATTTGAACGTGAAAAAAAATTATGCGAAATATCATTTGCCTGAATTTGCAGTTCCAAAACCAATCTATTTGAAAAAAAATTATCAACCTTACGATCAAGCTTATACCGATGATGTTTCCGTTTCAGAAGTATATTGAAAAACCGGTACTTAGTCGAAAATGAAAATCCACTCAATTCAGGATTTTTTCTCGAAATTCGACTGTTTTCGGAAAAATATTCATTCCATTATACCATTTTCAAAAAGTATGTGTGTATATGATCCAAAAATAAAAAAATGGATTATCTGTGAATGAAAATAGGTCTGGGATTAAGCTGATGATGTGGGCTATTCTAAACATCCATATGAAAACTACAAATGATTGATACCTCGATGATATTGGTACTTACTTTAGCAGTCATGCAGTGTGTTGGAGCAGATAGAGAGCGTGCGGAAGAGTATATGAAAGAAAAACGGACTTGAAGACATAAAAAAATTGGGAGGGGTTTCCTTACCGCCTGACATCTCGGGCTCCCCTAGTTGTACGTACATTAGAACATCTTTCTCGTACCTGTCTTCTTCGATGATATTCAGAAGAATGATTTTCCTGGAAATGAAAGAATTCAATTATTGAAAGATTCTTTCAAGTTCCCCTGTGTTGATTTCACAATAAAATTATTGTTTTCCATCTTTGTGTATTGAAGAATGTGGATATTTGAACTATATTTGATGTACAAAAGAGGAATTTCACGATGAAAAGTTAATAAAAACGATTCGGAATGAGTTCGAAATTAATTTTTCCAGTGAGGAATGAAAAAAGGGTGTTTCAATCCAATTTTGAATTTGAATTCCATTCCTTGAACCGGCCCTGCCTACGCCATCTCATTTTTTCCGGATGGTCGAACAATCCCGGGCGTATTTTTCACCGAATAATTAATCGAACGGTCCTGCTATTGACAAATATGGGTAAAAGGGCCTAAGTTTGTCGCTAAGAACCTCGAACACCTCTCAAACGCTTTCAAACTTCGATAATTTCATCAACTTCCCAACCTATTATATTGGGCCAACTTTTATCATCGCTAATTATTTGGGGAATAAAACTGACGAAGTTTGTTTCACCACTTTGTTCACTGTTTCAGTCGTATTGTCCAACATTAGGGGGGTGTTTTTCATGAGTTCCAAATCATTCGCAAAAGTTTTCATTCGATGAGTAGAGAATAAGCCTTCGTCTAGAAATTATATTCCATAGAGAAAAATAAATGTTAGGCGAAACTTGAAAGTACGTACACTGTTATCATTGAAAATGTTGTTTGAAGTGAAATTCGTACAACTTTCCCCCTTCTGCCAGCATCGCGATTAAGTATTTTGCAGGCACACCATTGTGGTGAGTCCTTGATGAAATAGTTGATAATCTTTGATTCCTCATTCATCTGAGGCACTTAAGGCCTGAGTTCATCAGGTCAAAAACCTCACGAAACCAATCTCTTCTATCTTGATGCTAATTGTTCAGACTCCAATTGAGGCGTGACTGTGAGAGATTTATCATCGGCACTGTTTTTATCTGTGTGAAAATGTCAGAAGTTCCTTCGAAGGCAGTATTGATTAATGCATTTCCTTTCAAGACGGATAATTCATCCCTGTAATATGCCCCATTGTTAAAATTTCCTTTCATTCATTCAACGTGACCATTCTTACGATTATCCAATTGGAACCATATAAATCAATTTACTGGAAAATTTCGAAATGATTGCCGTACTCATCAGCAGATATTTGTTTGGATAGAAAATCAATTCAGGAGGTGGTGAATTCTTTAGTATTCACAGAGAGAGAGTGTTTTCTTGGATGAATATCAAGTACCTATAGATGGATGAAAGACACAAAGTGCTCTGAATTTGACAAGATGAAATTATTTATTCATCTCAACTCAAAGACTGCGAAAATTCTCTGAAGCTGTTCAGCTATGACAATCTTTTTTTAAAACATTGAACGAGGTTTTCAGTTTTCAGTGATGATCGATGACATTGCTTGTTATAAAACATGATAACGATATGTTGAATATACAAAGCAAGCCTCTTGATTTCGAGCTTTTCTGATGCAAACATGTCATTCTTATGCACTGGTTACACATCTAAGATCATGTATAGTCCATTTAAGAATTATTGACATCGAAGCAGGCCATGAACGTCCAGTCGAGGCTTTATTTCTGGTTACATAAAAGTTACTGTTTTCATCATAGAAATAAAAATTCAAACAAATATAACCTAGAATAGTGTTCAGTATACGAATTATCGAATAATTATTAATTATGCCGGAATATTCAGACTGCAGTTGAAAAATGGGAATTCAGGTTCAACGTTATATCTATTAAGAAATGGAACCCCCAAATAGAAAACTTGAACAGGAAACTCACCATCATAATCTACACCCTCAATGGTATGAAATACCATATCCAACAAGATACATTGAAGCTCCTATACACAGCCAATTTTCAGTCCCCTTTCATATGGCATTGTTCACTGGGGAGACAGTACATCACAAAACAAAATATACAAAACACAAAAGCAAGTAATCCGAGCTATGTATAGAATAAAATACAGAGATACTTGTAGAGGGCTTCTCAAAAGGAATAGAATCCTGACGTCAACAGCAATATATGTGCTAAAGTATGTTATATTCCTACAAAGCCACAGTAAAATTTTTGAACCGTTTCTGAACAACAACCCAACTAGGAAAATTGATCCTTATATACACCCGAGGCAACAATTGACAATAGCACAGAATAATGCAAAATACATGTGCATGAAGATCTACAATGCGTTACCCAAACAGTTTCATTCGATAAGTAATGTTGATATATTGAAAAAAGACGTTAAATTTTTGCAGAATATTGAACCATACAACTTGCTAGAATATTTGGAATATAGTAAAGCTAAACCTTACATCTACTTTGTAACCAGTAACCATTGAAATTATTTGACTTATTCCCCATTATTGTAATACAATAATTGAAGGAACTAAACATATATTATTATTAATAAAAAAGAAGAACAAAAATTCAGAATCTATGTAGTACATGAAATTTGTACTGTAACTATCAATATATGAACCAGTTTGTGAATTATTAAGTGCTCAGTGTTGAATACTTTAAGAAAGTCAATTTTTATTTTTATTTATTAAAACTGTCCATGAATTATTGAAAATATTATGATTGATGAGCAATTTTACAATTATTCAGTATACTTTTGAATTGTGAACAATATAGCATCTGTTCAATGGCAGTATTAGCAGAGCAAATGTGAACAGGGTACCATACAGTATAATAAATAAACTTAAAATATCTATGAATAATACAAGAGCAAACATGAAAATCTCATTGAAAACTTTGTTTCTACGTATAATTGTAGTGATTTGGATGTGTTTATTGAATAAGCTGACATTAGCCTATTGATGGGCATCCTTTTGCAGGGAAGGTTTCCATTTTTCAATAACCCATTCATGAAATAATTCACCATTCATAGTAATCCTTATCATTAATACCACTGTCAAGAATCAGATCACATCCAGGTAAAAATCCATCCATTGTTCCAGCATTCAAAATAGTGCACCTTCTGCCTTTACCCTTGAATATACTCGGCATACCTTTTGGATTATTTTCTATTGTCCACTGACGAATTTGAATACTGTTTTCGAATATCCAAGTTTCATCTAGATAAATGAATTTTACGTTTTGTTCCATGTATTCTCGGTCTTTATCACAATATCGTACTATTTTTGAGCGCTCGTACTACTTACACGAGGGCTATATCATTTCGTCACGATGTCTGTATTTTTCGAATTTTGAGCCGAAAATGGTCTCAATCGACTATGTTCGACTCACTGATGACGAATCCGTCGAAAAATTCGAGTCTGTCCGTCCGGCCGGCCGTATACACGATAACTCTCGAACGGAATGTCCTAGAAACTTGAAATTTTCAGGGTAGGTTCGAATCTCGAATGCCGCGGTTAAGTTCGTTATTGGGCAAAATTCGTCAAGGGGTTCCGTAAATATGGCCGCTCGAAATTTTGTTTTTCTGATTACTCCGAAACTACTGATTCGATCGAGGTGAAATTTTGCACTCAGATGGATAATTACGTACTCAAGCTACATGCAGAATTTTGTCCAGCTCGCATGACCAGAACCATAGAAACCATAGAAAATTATAACTTTGTAATGGAAAGGCCTAGAGACTTGAAATTTTCAGGATAGGTGTGGATCGTTAATGTAGCGTTAACATGTATCAATGAGCAAAATAAGACTAGGGGTTCCGTAAATATGGCCGTTTGAAATTCAGTTTTCTTGATCATTTCAAAATTATGGATTCGATCTCGACGAAATTTTGAATTTAAATTGAGAATTATATATTCGAGCTACATTTCTTCCAGATCGTATGATCAGAATCATAGAAACCATAGAAAATCATAACTTTCGAACAAAAAGGCCTAGTGACTCGAAATTTTCAGGATAGGTTCGGATCGCGAATTTCGCGATCCTTTTTATCAATGAGCCAAATTAGACTAGGGGTTCCGTAAATATTGCCGTTCAAACTATATTTTTTTTGATAATTTCGAAAATACTTATTGGATTGAAATGAAATTTCGCACATATATGAAGAATAGTGTATAATTTTGTCCAGATTGCATTACCAAGACCATAGATACCGTAGAAAATTCTAGCGAATTATCGAAAAAATGGACCCAAAGCACTGACGTGAAGTCTGGATTTTCGCGTTGGTTTGAAATTTTCTTTGACAGCTGTCAAAATCTTTCCAATTGGTTTGTAAAACTGGAGAATGCGAATCTACCTACAAGGTGCCTGTACGAGCGCTCAAAAGCTCCTGCCTTCACGGCAGTGCTTTTCGAAATTTTTTTGTATTAACTCATCATGTGCGAATAAATTATCATTATTATTATTATAGACCCTTATAGGTACCTCGTTATGATATCGAAATTAGTCAGGTTCTCATCAAACGGCTAATTGGTTACTTGAAGGCTGGTATACTGTCAGAGTTCTAACTATTTTGTTTCATTTCTATTATGAAAATGTGATCTAGTTTTAGTTTAAATTTTTTTGTCATTTCAGAAATATTTTCATGGAATTTGTATTGCATTGTAATCCGTAGAATCCGTACAGGACGTGGACGACGAAATGTCAAGATATGAAACTTGCCCTTGAATATGTGTTTTCGTAAAATGAATAAATTTCTTGAAATTCCAATACATTCAAGGACAAATTTCATATCTTGACATTTTATCGGCCGACACACAATTTTCGCGAAGGAAAAAAATTACGACTTGTATGCATGAACATATTTCAACTGAATAAATGAAGCAGTATCAATGAGAATGAGGCAAAAAAAATAGTTGAATAGGTATTTACATTTTTTTTGATTATGCATAAAATCGTCCTATTTATTTCTATGCGAAAATCGCGTGACAGACGAAAAAGCCTCAAGAAATCAAGTGGGCCACAAAATTTGCTTTTTCCACTGACAAATTTTCATAATCTTGCCACTTTCAGTTCGCTCTTTACAGATCGGGTTACTCGTCGAGATATAACCTGATTTTTCTGACATTTCTTCAATATTTTTTTCGTGTGTAATTCGGAAAATCTACCTATATAATATGACAAAGGAAAATTGATTAGAGAGGTCATTTACCGAGAAAATTTACAACGATATTCCGTTTCCCTTCAGAGCTTTCATTCAATGTTTTCAGTCCCGTTCCGCGTTTCCCGTATCTTTGTATTTTCTGGCGAGTTTCCGCTCCTGTCACATCCCGCATTATGTTTTAATTCCGAGTAAAGAGTCAACGAGTTATTCCCTCGGGATGGCGCGAAAGTTACGGTTCTATGGGGAAAAAATGAATCCGAATAGAAGATAAGCCAGTATTAGTAGAATGAAAAGAATTAAATTCGGTATGGGGAAAAAACGATTTTGGAGGCGGATATATCATGTCAAATAATACGTTTTTCGTGAAATTCTACGATTGTTTGAGTACGGTTGGCACGTTTATAATTCCTAGCAGAATGGCGTTTTCGGGATTTCGATGGAACTTCACCTGCGAGGAATATTAAAAAAAGAACTTGATGGTTGATTCGTATTCACAAGCTTATTTAACTTAGTAGAATCGAAGGAAAATACAACATTCCTCAAATTTCAACAGTAGGTTTGTGAATATCAAACTGTAGAAGAATTCGAGGAAAGTCTGGAGCTTTTGCGCGCTTGTTCGATTTCATCCCAAGAACGGTCACCCATAACAATTCTATTATCTTGATACTATACAGGGTGTCTACTTTTGAAAGGGCCAAACTTCAAGGGGAGATCGAGCATATGATTTGCAACAAAAATTGTCTTATAACACATTGGCGAAATGTTGACGGTTATTCTTCAATTTAACATTTCTTGATTTTACGAAATATTTCAAGTTTTTCCATAACATCGATTATACTTCAGTTATCCTTGTAGCCTCATCAAATATGACCACATATCTGGAAACGGCATCAAATTTGCTACAAGATTAGAATTTATGTGTGCCAAAAAAATCATATTGCGGGGGTGGTAAGGAGATAAATATCACGATTCTGAAGTGAACAAAATCGGTCATATTTTTCCAATGGTTTTATCGTTGAAAAATCATCAATTATGTACATGTTTTATTTTCAGCAAAAAATACCCCATTTAGTGAGCTTTCGAATGACATATCAACTTTTGTGTTTGCTGCTTGTATTCTGCCCTAATATCATGGCTAACAAGATAACAACGAAAAAGTCGACATATTCCAAACCTAAGTTTGATATATTTCGAATCTTTTTATGGTTTAATATTGAAGTAATTCTCATGGAATCATGAATTTATCTATCGAATCAAAATGATTTTGAGGAACTAAATTTTAATAATTTTAACTAAATTTTAATAATACAGATTTTATGAAAAAATGTGAAGAAAACCGACTACTACTACTTATGAATCGTGATATTCATCTTCTTACCACGCCCGCCATAAGAATTTTTTTGGCACACAGAAATTCTAATCTTGTAGCAAATTCGATGCCATTTCCAGATATGTGGGCAAATTTGATAGGGCTTCAAGGACAACTGAAGTATAATTGATGTTATGTAAAAACTTGAAAGATTTCGTGAAATCAAGAAATGTCAAATTGAAGAATTACCGTCAAAATTTCGACCATGTGTTGTATGACATTTTTTGTTGCAAATCACATGTATGATCTCCCTATGAAGTTTGGCCCTTTTAAAAGTAGACACCCTTTATAGAGGGACCATTGAACCAAATATCTTGAAACAAGCCCCAGATTCTGTGAACCAAACTGGCAATATGATGAATAATGTCATTTTATTTTTAATAAACGGCAAGAGACGGATTCATCGAATATCGAATTTTCTCAACTCAAGATCAGAAATACTCGAATTTTTTCTTCCCGAAAAAAGCTAAAAGGCTGAATTTCAGTATAACTCATTCATCCCATGCCTCAAATGTGAACACCAAATGTCAGCAGGACATATTTTATACCAAAGTTTCTAATGTAACGGTTCTTTCACATGAACCTTTCGATTCGATCGGATCGATATTTTTTGAATAATGTATTGAGGAAAACAAACAATTCAGATGACTTTATCTGTGGTACCCCTAGGAACTTGGTAAAAATTACAGAACTTCAGATGAAGAAGAAGACAAGAAAGAGCTGAATAAACAAAGTCAAGTGCTGAGAAATGCATTGAGAGAATTGAGAATAGACAGATGGAACCAGAAGGTAAGAGGGCTGAACACCATAGACCAGTCAGCATGGAAGATCCAAAAGGGCTTACGGCGCGAGAAAACCGAAATCCTTCTTCTACACGGAGCAAATGGGATGGCCTATTCAAAGCTTGAGAGAGCCGAAGCATTGGTCGACGGAATAGGAAGAGAAGCCAGAATCAATTATGGAGAAGACGATGACAATAAAGAATTATGAGAAGAAGTCGAGGGAAATGAAGAATTAAGTTGGAACCTCCAGAGGACGATACCAGTCAAACCCAATAACACCAACGGAGATCAAAGAAATCATCAAGAAATTGGAAAACAGGACAGCTACAGGGAAAGACAAAGTAACAAGGACTCGTATCAGAAAAAAATAGAGAACAGATAAAAGATGATATACTCCGTTTAAGAGTTATTGACATCTCGGTAGGCTGTGAAAAAACGAGTTTAAGTTGGTAATAGACTATTCAGTAATATTTTGGGTTGCTGAATTCAGGTTGGTATAGGAATAACACTAATATTGCCCATAGAGATCTTGCCTTGATGGTTTCATCGAAGATATCGGTGAATAATTATAAAAATTAGCTCTGAATTTGAGTATTTTTTGTCTTATGCTATTAAAATGGCTGAAATTCACCAGGATACATCGCGCCTAACAAGAGATCGCCAGGCAGTTTGTCGGTGTTACTTCGAGTTTTTCAAAGATTTGGCATATATTTCCGCTAGAATTAATCGAGTTTCGCTAGTGTTTCAGGTAAACTGTAATTCACCTACTCAAAGTGTATTGTGATTGATCAATGTCTCTTAAATTTCCAGATTTCACCAAGCACTCTCCGTAGAATATTAGCATGTTATTACAGCCTGGAATTAGCAGTGGAAGAAAACCTGTGCGATACGATTATTCCTTCAAAGAGACATTGAATGACTTTGTTTTTGCTAGAATTAAAAACAATCCTTTTCGAACTGGCCAAACAGCACCTAGATTTCAATCGATCAAAGTCAACATTATATTATATCATAAAAAAAAATTGGATACATATACAAACAATTTGATCGAAGGAAAATTCTTATTGATAAACAGAAAAATATAATAAAAAATTTCGAAAAGCACTGCCGTGAAGGCAGGAGCTTTTGAGCGCTCGTACAGGCACCTTGTAGGTAGATTCGCATTCTCCAGTTTTACAAACCAATTGGAAAGATTTTGACAGCTGTCAAAGAAAATTTCAAACCAACGCGAAAATCCAGACTTCACGTCAGTGCTTTGGGTCCATTTTTTCGATAATTCGCTAAAATTTTCTACGGTATCTATGGTCTTGGTAATGCAATCTGGACAAAATTATACACTATTCTTCATATATGTGCGAAATTTCATTTCAATCCAATAAGTATTTTCGAAATTATCAGAAAAAATATAGTTTTAACGGCAATATTTACGGAACCCCTAGTCTAATTTGGCTCATTGATAAAAAGGATCGCGAAATTCGCGATCCGAACCTATCCTGAAAATTTCGAGTCACTAGGCCTTTTTGTTCGAAAGTTATGATTTTCTATGGTTTCTATGATTCTGATCATACGATCTGGAAGAAATGTAGCTCGAATATATAATTCTCAATTTAAATTCAAAATTTCGTCGAGATCGAATCCATAATTTTGAAATGATCAAGAAAACTGAATTTCAAACGGCCATATTTACGGAACCCCTAGTCTTATTTTGCTCATTGATACACGTTAACGCTACATTAACGATCCACACCTATCCTGAAAATTTCAAGTCTCTAGGCCTTTCCATTACGAAGTTATAATTTTCTATGGTTTCTATGGTTCTGGTCATGCGAGCTGGACAAAATTCTGCATGTAGCTTGAGTACGTAATTATCCATCTGAGTGCAAAATTTCGCCTCGATCGAATCAGTAGTTTCGGAGTAATCAGAAAAACAAAATTTCGAGCGGCCATATTTACGGAACCCCTTGACGAATTTTGCCCAATAACGAACTTAACCGCGGCATTCGAGATTCGAACCTACCCTGAAAATTTCAAGTTTCTAGGACATTCCGTTCGAGAGTTATCGTGTATACGGCCGGACGGCCGGACGGACAGACTCGAATTTCTCGACGGATTCGTCATCAGTGAGTCGAACATAGTCGATTGAGACCATTTTCGGCTCAAAATTCGAAAAATACAGACATCGTGACGAAATGATATAGCCCTCGTGTAAGTAGTACACGCGCTCAAAAAAGGATTTACATGTACAAATAATTTGCCATCAAATAATTTCATAGCTTGTCAAAGACTATGTATAGATATATCTATAAACGAAAAATAGCGTATGCACATAAATACAATAAATATTTACATATAAACACTCAAGGACTGAAAACAATGTTCTTCACGTACCTATATGAAATGTAAACAGTGCAATGCATACATGCGTCAAATACTCAAAAGAAGCTATTATCTGTCCAAAAAATCACTCAACCTATAAATAGACTTTTCTAAAAGAAGACTCTCCTACTGAAAGCTGCCGAACTCAATTTCTTAATTTCTTCTGGTAGTGCATTATATAATTTCAAACAAGTATGATTTGGGCCTTGTTGAGTTTTTTGATTCTAGCTGTTGGAATGGAAAAGAGATTTTTGTCGCGTGTGTTATATTCATGAAAGGTGGAGTTCCTAGGAAATTTAAATCTTTTTCAAATTATTTCCGGGTTATTAGTTTAACTTCCTCCATATGAGGCGTTGATTGGGTGTTTGACTCATTTATGTGTCAATACAAAACCCGATAAAAAATTCGCAGTGAGTTGTCTTGGACAATTTAACAACTTATATGGAACATTGAACAAAGAACAAATAGTGTTGCCAGGAAGGAAGCTTTTCTTCTGTAATTGTTCTGTTGCATTTTCAAGAAGTTAATATTCTAATTCACGAAATGGAATCCATTCGATAATATCCCTCCTGTCAGTATTTCGCTATTTGAACGGGAAGAAGAAAATACCTAATCGCTTGGCGAGAAATCTAATGTAACAACTTCTTCCGTCTGACATCCACTTCTTTTCAGTATTCAAAGGTGGTTCTAGCCCCACTCATTCGGAAGTCGATCCACATCGAGAATGAAAACTCAATTTGGCTTCAGACATAACATTTAATGCCGCAGAAGAAAGATGCTTCAACTAAGATTATCAATTGATTGCCTCTCAATTTTTCCCATTTATGATTATTATTATTATTAATATATAATAGAGGTCATGGATACAAATGGGATGAATAAGATCGAATATCTTCTATAAGTCACATTATTCTGTATTGGATAATAATGGCTTAACAACCTCATTGCCCCAACTCCAGTAGAACCGCAGAGAGTTGTTGACATTTCCACAAGAAAATGGGTACAAATATTATGTCTCTACGCATTCCCCTCTGAATAATTGACATTTAGTTGACAACCTCTTTCATTCAACTCTTTGAGATTATTCAAGTTCTCGCAGAATGTTTTGGATGAGCTTCCTAAGGTTGGCGATTCAAAAGACGAGCTATGAATTCAACGGACAAGAGGTAAACATATCCTGATGGCTCGGGAAATGTGAATTCTCAAAAAATAGTAGGTAAGCTCTTTTCATCTCGAATTCTTACACTGATATGACTATCTTTGAAATAAGGGCGAACCGGGATGCTCATTATATTTGAGCAATTATATTGCTGTGCAGAAATCATGAGCTCCTCGCCCACCGTTCAAGATCAAAGAGATCAGGAATCAGAAAAATATGACCGCGTAGCGGTCGTTGGGAGCTCGACCCCCCTGCGTTTTCTACTAGAAGAAACGAGCTTTTCGACGGTATTCGTACTATTCTGTAGGTCTGTCTGGAACTATATTGAAATAGTCTTCGGAAATGGCCAAAATAGACAAGAGGTGTCCACTTAGAAGTGTATAATGCTTCTTTTCTCTCATCTTGAGGGATGACGCAAGTTGGGATCGATTCACGAAGAATCAAAAATTTACCACATTTATGTGGCGTTTTCGCCCATTTAACCACTTTCGCAAGCCCTGGCCTTGAATATCGCAAATTTTTGTAAACAAAGGACTCGAAACGTCAAACTCCACGGTGAACCATGCCTTGAAGGTGGCTTCTTCGCCCATCTGTCATCCGTCAGCTTTCATTTCGACAACGATTATTCATCCAATTTGCAGATAGGTACCGAAAAATTGATTGAATTTATTTATTTATTAAACCTCGAAGAAGTACAAACACGAAATTTGCCCAAAAACATGTATTCACAAAATTGAATCAAAATTCGCATAAGTTAATATACAAGAAAAAAAAATGTTCTAACTAAACCAGAATTAGTCAGCACACAAACTTACAAACTCTCAGTATATTTTTGAGCGCTCGTTCTACTAACACGAGTTCTATATCATTTCGTAACGTTGTCTGTATTTTCGAATTTTGAGCCGAAAATGTTCTCAGTCGACAAGGTTCTAAACTGATGACGAATCCGTCGGAAAATTCAAGTCTTTCCTTCCGGCCGTATGCACGATAACTCTCGATGGCAACAACGTATAGACTTGAAATTTTCAGTGTGGGTTCAGTTCCCAAATGCTGCGGTTGAGTTCGTTAATGGGCAGAAAACCACCAGGGGTTCCGTAAATATGGCCTTTCGAAATTTTGTTCTCCTGATTTCTTCGGTACTACAGATTCGATCGTGATGAAATTTCGCACTCAAATGGAGAATGACGTGCTCAAGCAACATGCAAAATTGTCCAGATCGCATGACTAGAACTATAGAAATCATAGAAAATTATAACTTTAGAACGAAAGGGCCAATAACTTTAGAACGGAAAGGCATAGGAATAGGAAATTTTCAGGATAGGCGTGGATCTCAAATTTCGCTTCACGTTCATTGGAATAGGGGTTCCGTAAATATGGTCGTTTGAAAATTAGTATTCTTGATAATTTCAAAACAACGGACTCGATCGTGACGAAATTTTGTGTAATAATGTAAAATCATATATTCAAGCTACATTTTTTTCCAGATCGCATGACCAGAACTATAGAAACCATAGGAAATCATAACTTCCGAACGGAAAGGCCTAGGGACTTGAAATTTTCAGGATAGGTTTGGATCTCGAATGTTGCGGACGCGTTCATCAATTAGCAAAATTAGAGTAGGAATTCCGTAAATATGGACCTTCAAAATATTTTTTTCCTGATACTGATTTTGCACAAAAACCTTACATCCTCCCTATGCTACAAGCTGAGCCCTCTTTCGGAAAATCCGAAGCACTCTTGGCATCGCTTTGCGGTGGATTCACAGATGAGGAATTTTCGGTGAAATTCAATTCTGTCTGTCCAGAGTACTTTAGAGGTCTGGATGCACCGGTTGGGTTCGTTTATGGGCGCAATCTGCCGAAGGGCTCCGTAGCTATAGCCGATAGGCCGTTTTGGTATAAATAAACAAGCGCGCCAAAGCTGACTTCGGGTCAGTGCTCTTCTCGATTTTTTTCCCATTTCATAATCTCCTACATCCTATGATAATTTCCTCATGGGGGACAGTGTGAGGGTATTCTTCAAGATTTTCGACCAAATAGTTTATATAGTTTATAGTTAGGAGGGGGGTTACGTTCCACTGCGACCTCAAGGTCTATTGTGCCCCCCATCAGAGGCGTATTCGCAAATGCGCTACCTACAGCTTGCCCTCCAGCTCCAGAGCTCCAATGAACTCCAGTATCTGAGAGGGCTTCAAGGAGGTTAGATCCTCATTCCTCCTGTAATTCTCTTGTCCAAGACATTCTTTGCGCTGGTTTGCAATGGCGAGGCATTCTGTAACCAGGCGAACAGGAGTCTCCTCCTCTTCACCACAGAATCTACACTCGTCTGTTTCTGTTAAGCTCATTCTCATCATATGCTTCCTAAGGCGACAATGTCCTGTGAGGAAGCCAGTGAGTAGGCGTAACTTGTTCTTACTGCCAAATACTTTTTGGATCTTGAACTTTCAAAGTTCCGAATGAACCTTTTAGAGTGATCCATTCCCGGAAGGTTCCTCCAGAGTGCTTCTTTTTCAGTCTCTTCCCTCTCCAGAAACTCTTTCTTATAGGTGCGTTTACCTATGCCACAGAAAGGTTCTGGGCCAGTAAGTGGCGTTTGTGCTCCCTTTCTGGCAAGTGTATTGCCTCTTCGTTTCCTTTGATTCCTGAGTGACCAGGAACCCAGACTAAAGAGACCTTATTTTTCTTGCCTACTTCATTAAGTTTCCTCCGGCACTCCCATATCAGCTTTGAGTCGATGATATAGGAGTTCAGTGCTTTGATAGCAGCTTGACTATCCGAGTGGATCACAATGTCGCACCCTTGATAGTTTCTTTCCAGGTTTATATCTTTCGATTGCAAGTATTTCTGCCTGAAAGGCACTCTAGTAGGAGCCTAACGATAGTGAACACTTGGATCTTGCCACGTATACTCCAGCGCCGGCCCCCATCGTGGTTTTAGAACCATCTGTATACCATTTGATGGTATTCACTTTGAAGTTTTGGGTAGTGTATTCCTTTTCCCATTCTTCCTTTTTACATAGCATAGTGTTGAAGTTCTTCTCAATGCTTAATTTTTTAATTATAACATCACTAGGCAGGTTCTCTGATGAGATGTACTTCTTCAGAGAGGACCAGGCTCCTTGACTTCTAATTCTCTCATTCCCTGTACCTTCCCTAGATATTCTAAGGATAGCCTCATGGGCTACCCTGTTGATCACTAGATGTAATGGAGTGAGATCTGTGATGACCTCAAGTGCTCTTGTCGGGCACGTTCTCATAGCTCCAGTGATGCAAACGCAGGCAAGCCTTTGTATCTTGTCGAGTATTTTCCTCGTGCATGTTTGCCCAGTCTTAGCAGACCAGACTACTGCCCCATAAGTTATTATTGGTCTCACAATCATGATAGGTTTCTGCACGCCATTAGAGCTCTTGTCGCTTTACTAGCAGTATTTTTAACATGCTTGTTCCATAGAAGCTTATTGTCTAGGGTAATTCCCAGATATTTGACTTCATAGTTCCATTCTACGTTATCTCCATTCACCGAGGGGCTTCATTGCTGGAAGGTTTCTTTTCCGGGTAAAGGGAACCACTGTGGTTTTGGCTGGGTTGATGTTGAGCCCCACTGACAAGCACCACTGCCCGATAATTTTGAGGCCCCTCTGCAACAGATCACAGAGGGAACCCTCAAATTTACCTCTTACTATTAGGACTATGTCATCGGCATAGCCTATACATTCGAAGCCAAGCTCCGTTAGCCTGTGCAGTAGTTCATCCACTACCAGACTCCAAAGGAGGGGAGATATTACTCCTCCTTGAGGTGTTTCGCGAGTGGTTTTCGACCAAATTACTCATACATCGCTTCACGGTACGTCTTGTCGACCAAATCATATTGCAAAACACACTTCCCGAATGAGCCATGGTACTCACTAGTCAGCTACTGGCAGCATGTTCAATGAAAGTATTACTTGCCCCAACAATAGGATTATGTTAGAACCCTTCAGATGCCCTTCGTTCGAAAACAGAACACCTGAATTCTCGATGTCCCTTAACAAGGTTCTGAAACGTCGAACAACGCGACACAGGAGAGAAGAAGAGAATAAAGAGCCTAAATTGTCTCATTGTTAATAAAATCCACCACATCAGCATGCTCGAAATCTACGTTCCGTACCAGATAACGAGAGGAACTCACAAGCATCAAAGGACCTTACGAGGAAATGATACGATCTTAAATGGGTCGTCTAACGCCAAGATACATGTGAATATAGACGAGATAAGAAATGTTTGGCAATTAGCGGCGCAAAATGGAATTGCTTCATTAAAGGGGAATGCGTGATTACTTCGCGAGATAAGCGAAAGGTATAGAGAGTAATTATCCAACTCAAATTAGAATGTAGTTCGTAGATTGTACGCATTTTCGATTGCCGCAAAAAGTGTGAAGAGGATACGACTCCGACGCCGCGATTCTGACATAAAGATAAATGGAAATACTCAAAAACGGAGCATAATGCAGATAGATGTAGAGATTAGCGATATTATTTACAACATTTGTTCTGCCAAATATTAGAATGTCAAATGTTTCATATTCATCGCTGAAGATATGCTATCCAAGCAATTGATGCCGCTGTATTTCCTGGTGAGATTTTATTCAATATCGAAATAAAGGATGAATATATATCCAGAACAGACTAATTATATCATTTATGTTATAAAGGTTTCTTCGCATATATTGCTGATGGCTGAATGAAGAAACAAACAGCAGGTACGAGCGGAATTACTTGATCATTCGCTTTTGTAGTAGTGCGTGACCTGTATAGGATGTTCCATTAATTGTATCGTCCACCCCAAAATTTACAATCTTTATTGAAGAAAAATCACAGATTGCGGAAACTTTGAACCTATGGATTGACCAAAGGTGAACTTATTTAATAGACCCCAAGGATTTAACTATATTCGAACATCGCAATAATAATTGTTTCCTGTGGAAGTACGGATTGAAGCATATCGACCTATTCCGGTCAGATTTAAAAATTTGATCTTTCAATTTGTATATCTTACCTGGGGCCTATTGCACCAAACTACTTTGCAACTTTTCACTGTGCATTTTGCATTCTTCGAATGTATTACGTTGCACGAAAAGCATTCAGAAAGTGCAAAGTGAAAAGTCCAGTGCAAAATGAAAAGCATTTGGCAGAAATGGAAAAAACAAAGTATTGGGGGGAATGTTGTGCAACAGCATTAATTTTCACCTTCATAAAATGCAGAGTGAAACTCACTGCGTTCGGCGGGTAAATACAAGCTCTCCATGAAAATTGATCCTTCCCCTCCTTATGAAATAATATACTATTAATATATTTCAATCAATTTCTTTTCATTAATTTATATCCCTATATTTGAAATCAACGACGAACATTAATTTTGCAATTTTGAACTTCTGCACGTGATATGCTACGCGACATCTGATACGCAAGTATACTCCGTTTAAGAATTATTAACATCTCCGTTGGCTGTGAAAAATCGAATTTAAGTTGGTAATAGACTATTCAGTAATATTTTGGGTTGCTGAATTCAGGTTGGTATAGGAATAACACTAACATTACCCATAGAAATCTTGCTTTGATTATTTTATCGAAGATATTGGTGAATATGTAATTATAAAAATTTGCTCTGAATTTGAGTTTTTTGTCTTATGCTATTAAAATGGCTGGAAATGACCAGGATACATCGTGCCTAACAAGAGAACGCCAGGCAGTTTGTCGGTGTTACTTCGAGTTTTTCAAAGATTTGGCATATATTTCCGCTAGTGTTTCAGGTAAACTGTTATTCACCGACTCAAAGTGTATTTTGATTGATCAATGTCTCTTAAATTTTCAGGTTTCACCAAGCACTGTCCGTAGAATATCAGCATGTTATTACAGCCTGGAATTAGCAGTGGAAGAAAACCTGTGCGATACGATTATTCCTTCAAAGATTCATTGAAAGACTTTGTTTTTGCTAGAATTAAAAACAATGAATATATCAGTTTAGATATCCTTTTCGAACTGGCCAAAGAGCACCTAGATTTCAATTGATCAAAGTCAACATTATGTTATATCATAAAAAAAATTGGATACAAAGACAAAAAAGTTGATCGAAGGAAAATTCTTACTGATAAACAGAAAAATGTAATAAAAATAGTACGAT
Organism: Aphidecta obliterata; assembly: GCA_963966015.1. Classification (NCBI taxonomy): domain Eukaryota; kingdom Metazoa; phylum Arthropoda; class Insecta; order Coleoptera; family Coccinellidae; genus Aphidecta; species Aphidecta obliterata. Next base: position 25,543,409 of record OZ014427.1, on the reverse strand, counting down.
ATTGTGATAAATACCGAGAATACATGGAACAAAACGTAAAACTCATTTATCTAGATGAAATTTGGATATTCGAAAACAGTATTCAAATTCGTCAGTGGACACTAGAAAATAATCCAAAAGGTATGCCGAGTATATTCAAGGGTAAAGGCAGAAGGTGCACTATTTTGAATGCTGGAACAATTGATGGATTTTTACCTGGATGTGATCTGATTCTTGACAGTGGTTTTAATGATAAGGATTACTATGAATGGTGAATTATTTCACAAATGGGTTATTGAAAAATTGAAACCTTCCCTGCAAAAGGATGCCCATCAATAGGATTATGTCAGCTTATTCAATAAACACATCCAAAGCACTGCACTTCGTGGAAACAAAGTTTTCAATGATATTTTTTATCTTTGCTCTGTATCATTCATAGATATTTTAAATTTATTTATTATACTTATACTGTATGGAACCCTGTCCACATTCCCTCCGCTAATACAGATGCTATATTGTTCCCAATTCAAAAGTATAATGAATAATTGTAAAATTGCTCATCAATTATAATATTTTCAATAATTCATGGACAGTTTCAATGAATGAAAATAAAAATTGACTTTCTTGAAGTATTCAACACCGAGAAATAAATAATTCACAAATTGGTTCATATATTGATAGTTCGGTACAAATTTCATGTCAAAATTGTTCATGTACTACATAGATTCTCAATTTTTGTTTCTCTCTTATTTCTCAATACATTATAACGTTTTTTCCAATCCATTCTTTTGGCCCTGTGCTTGCGAAGTATCCAAAAATTTTTTTCTGTGCACCACTAGCTACCTGCTAGAATTTCGTTAATTATCCTTCTTGAATCCTGACATAAAATGGTACTCTTATAGTTATAAGGTGAAAATTTTGCAAGATTTCCAATACCAATAAATATTGCATGGTCCTGAGTGAAAATAAATATTTATTTGAATAATCTTCAATTTTCCATGGTTGACTTTTATATAAACGATAAGTTCAGATAATTTCATATGAAAGCATTCCACGATATTTTTGCGCTTTCAAACCTGAATTCCCATGTTCAAACTGCAATCGAAATATTCCGGCTTAATTATTCGATAATTCCGATAATTCGTATACTCAACACTTTTCTAGGTTATATTTATGTTTTATTTCTATGATGAAATTAAGTTACTTTTTGTAACCAGAAATAAAGCCTCGACTAAACGATCATGGCCTGCTTCGATGTCAATAATTCTTAAATGGACTATATGTAATTAGTCTAATATTTTCGATTACTATTCGAAATTTTGATACGAATTAATATTTCCGACGTTTAGTTCCACAAATTTCGAACGTACTATCAGAAGTACTCTGTATTATATTAAGAAAAATCCATTGTTCTTCAGTCTCGTTCTATATTGATATTTTTCGAGGTCTGAATGCGCCGGTTGAATTATTTGATTGGCGAAATCGGCCAATGGGTTCCGCAGAATTTGTTTCTTCTCATTAATTCGAAAAAAACCAATCCGATCGAGTCGAAACTTTGTGTTGTTTGATGTGAAATTTCGCAACGATCGTATTAATTGAGTATTTGTGAAAAATCAATTTTTATAACTCAAAAACTATTCGCCATAACCTACTGGAATTGTTTCTACATATAAGGCATCGATTATATGAGTTATGTAGATATTCAGATTTCTAGCGGTTCCATGGGAAAAATAAATTAAGTTTCTCTAAATTCAATATTTTTCGGTAATTCCATTCATTGAAAGTTATGAAAATGAACTGACAGTATTTTTCATAGTGACAATGAACACTGAGAGCCACAGAAAGAAATTATGAGAAGCACTGCTGTAGAGTCAGGAGCTTTTGAGCGCTCGTTCATCCACTTTGTAGGTATATTCGCATTTTTCCAGTTTCAGAAACCAATTGAAGAAATTTTTGACTGCTGTCGAAAAAAATTTCAAACTAAGGCGAAACTTCAGCCTTCACGTCAGTGCTCTAGGTGACCAAAGTTTTTTTCGATAATCCGCTAGAATTTTCTACGGTATCTGTTCAGAATTATTTTTATTTATTTGAACTCTTAAAAAAAAATTACGAAAAGCACTGCCGTGAAGTCAGGAGCTTTTGAGCGCTCGTACATCCACCTTTCAGGTAGATTCGCATTCTCCAGTTCTAAAAAAAAATTGGTGAGATTTTGACAGCTGTCAAAGAATATTTCAAACAAAGACGAAAATCAAGACTTCACGTCAGTGCTTTAGGTGACCAATTTTTTTTCGATAATTCGCTAAAATTTTTTACGGTATCTATGGTCTCGGTAATGCGATCTGGACAAAATTTCCCACGTGGTTTGAATACATCATTCTTCATCTATGTGCGAGATTTCATTGCAATCCTATAAGTTGTTGCGAAATTATCAGAAAAAATTTTTTTGAGTGGTTATATTCACGGAACCCCTTGTCTAATTTGTAGTTTTGAAATTATCAAGAAAACTGAATTTCAAACGGCCATATTTACGGAACCCCTAGTGTAATTCTGCTCATTGATGAAAGTGACCGCAACATTAAAGATTCAAACCTATCCTGAAAATTTCAAGTCCCTAGGCCTTTCCATTACAAAGTTATAATTTTCTATGGTTTCTATGGTTCTGGTCATGCGAGCTGGACCAAATTTTGCATGTAGCTTCAACACGTAATTCTCCATCTGAGTGCAAAATTTCATCTTGATCAAATCTGTTGTTTCAAAGTAATCAGGAAAACAACATTTCGAGCGGCCATATTTACGGAACCCCTCGGTGAATTTTGCCCAATAACGAACTTAACCGCGGCATTCGAAATTCGAACCTACCCTCAAAATTTCAAATTTTTAGAACATTCCGTTCGAGAGTTATCGTGTATACGGACGGCCGGACGGACGGACAGACTCGAATTTTTCGACGGATTCGTCATCAGTGAGTCGAACATAGTCGACTGAGACCATTTTCGGCTCTTAATTCGAAAAATACAGACATCGTGACGAAATGATATAGCCCTCGTGTAAGTAGTACGAGCGCTCACAAAGATGTTCCGCCTATGGTAATAGAAGTCCCTAGAAGGAATAGTGCCGTGTGCACAAAGAGCTGCTTGCCGCTCTGCGAGTCAATGCAAGTCATTCAGTCATTTACAGTCCACCAAACGTAATACACGATATTTGAAACAATAAAGAAACACGTTCGACAAAAGGCATTTTTCATTGCAAAAAAAGCAGAATATCAAAGTGACAAAATCTAACCAGTATCTATGGTAATGCAATCTGGAAAAAAATTTCGCACGTAGTTTGACCTATCAACTATACAATTTACTGGAGGGATATGAAATGATCAGGGATCGAAAAAATCTTGTTTTCAATATCATAGAATCACCACCAATGTAGTGCTTAAATAATTATTTTCGCTTTCCTTATCTTTCGACCACACAGGCCAAAGCGAAGCGAAGACACCATCTGCAATTGGTTTGGCAAATATCGCCTCTGAACATCATTAGTATAGAAGTACCAATAGATTTGTCAGTGAATATACATTTCGACTCAGAATTCAGTAATTCAGAAGTTCCATAGCTTACCTCATACATAATGAATCATAAATAGTATAAGATGTGTAAATATCGATATCGATATATTATGTACGTGCAAAACTTATTTCAACCGACGCATTCGCCATTTTGTAATAATATTGATATAACTATTTATTTGAAAAAAAAATTATGAAAAGTACTGCCGTGAAGGCAGGAGCTTTTGAGCGCTCCTACATGCACCTTGTAGGTAGATTCGCATTTCCCAGTTTTAGAAATCAATTGAAGAAATTTTCGACAGCTGTCAAAAAAATTCTGAAACTCAGGCGAAACTCCAGACTTCATGTCAGTGCTTCAGCTGATTAACTTTTTTTCGATAATTCGCTAGAATTTTCTACGGTATCTATGGTCTTGGTGGTGCGATCTGGACAAAATTTTGCACGTAGTTTGAATACATTATTACTCAGCTAGGTGCAAAATTTCATCCCAATCCGCTCAGTATTTTCGGAACTATCAGCAAAAAAATATTTTGAACGGCCATATTCACGGAACCCCTAGTCTAATTTTGCTCATTAGGGACCCTTACACTTACGCTCCAGTCGCGCGCGAAAATCGCGAGTGATTTTCGCGCGCGACTGGAGCGTGTAAAAAATTGCCTTCCCACTACGTCGTCGCGCGCGAATTTGGTCGAGCCGTTCCAGTCGCGCGAATTACGTTTTAGTGGTGAACAACTGGGTTTATATAAAAATGAGTTTATTTAAGAATTACAAGGATGGAAAATGTCGAACGATTCGTACATAAATTCACGATCCCGATTATGTCAAGACTAACTAAAGTTCTCCAGTGGTCCCCTTATATGTATCATGTAACATAACCCTCAACATAGTTAGAATGTCCCTGTCAGCATGATTGGTGTTGGGAACTCCTGGATGTGAATGTATAACACCTCCCTCCTCAGAAGTTGCCTCATGGGGTGAAGAAGGGTTTGCTTGGTTGTTGAACGGTCGCTGTCGGTTCCGGTCCTGCAGTTGGTTGTGGTCCTGGAGTGGGTTGTCTAGGTTTCCAACATTTTTTCGCTTTCATGTAACAGAAAATAATAAGTACAAAAAAATCAATATATATAAAATTCCAATAAGTTCTCCATGAACTGAACTTTCAGGCTGTGTTTCCTCGATGATGGATTGAATTTCTTCTTGTCTCTTCTTGAGGTTGTGGATCTGGTCCAGCGAAACATTTTTCAAGTGGATTCTGAAGTTGTTGGTATTTGGAAAATATAGTCCTCCACCTTGGATCGAGGTTGTTCTCCTCACAGTAGAATACGTTTTGCATTTTCACAAAAGAGGGCGAGGTATACTGATACAGTTTTTCATTTAATGTCAGATAGGTGTTTTTGGGTGATATTATGGTGTTATTGATCGCTGGAATGGAATAAAGGTGATTGGGGATTCATAATTGGAGAATATAAAATGAAAACAATTCTAGATTGAATTTTGTATGCATCTACTTTAATTCATTCATAAAATTTATGAAAATTTTCTTCATTCGTGAACATTGAATTATCCTGGGTATATTGTTTTGATATTTTCCTGATGATTGATTTCAATTCGGAAATTTCGATTATGCTGTGATGTCAAACTCCTAATTTCGAGAAACTGATAGCCTTTTCGATTTCATCGATCATTGTCATAACAATATTGACTGACGTTCCAATTTGATCCATAATATTCTTAATTCTCATGAAATAATAAAAATTATCCTCAAGATGATTGAATTTTCCATAGATTCTTTCGAACTGGGAAGTTATTGTTTTTTGATTCTGTTGAAGTGTATAAATAGTTTTATTAAAATTATCAATCACTTCTCCTGTTAGCGAAATTTCAGAATTTAATTTGGTAATTACTTCTTTTTGGTTGTCTTGAAGTTTTCTCAGAGCTTCTTCATAATAAACTGCATCGTCAGCGTCTAAATTTCCTGAGATACTCTTGATAATTGTACCCAAGCCATTAACTAAACCTCTTCTTGTTATTCCTTTCAAAATTAAACTATTCAATTTTTGTTTCGCAACATTAAATTTTTCCATGATTTTCCAGTTCTCCATAAAATATACTTTTCGGTTTATTTAGGAGGGATTCTTTTACAGTCAAATATTGATTTTGAAGGAAGTTCAGTTCAACAATGATTGGTTCGACATCCTAAAAATGTCTGAAATAGTGGGATTTTATTTTAATTTTGGCTTTGCCCAGATAAATCGGGAGGATTCCTGGATTCTCTTGAAGATTCGTTATATCTATTTCCTGGGCTGATACTAGATGCACTAGGAGCATCCTGTTAAAGTATTTTGAATTTAAATTTTGGTTTTTTCAAATTTTGCTCATGAATTATTTCAGTATCACTATGTATTTTAATTTTTGCATCAATTAAAACATTCTCTTCCGCAAATTTTGGATTGAGCTTATTTCTAATGTTAGACTCAACTTTACGATATGCAACAGAGTTTGACTTATGATCAAGTGGTTCATGCCTTTTTTCATTATGTTTTTCAATCAAATGTATTTTTCTGTTCCTCATTTCTTCATTCAACTTTTTGTAGATTTCTTCAATTTTTTCTCTATGATTTTTACTCGGATTTTCACTAATTTTTCGTTTTGGTTTTGGTTTGACTTCGTGCATGAATTGAATTGTTTGAATTCGTGAATCCTCATTTGTTACATCTACTGATATATCATTGCACTTAACTGAATTGAAAGCAGATTGTTTGAGAGTTTTCATCAAAATTTCGCAAATATCGACGTAGTGTTTATCTTCCTTAAAATGTAAAGCGTATACAATTTTTGGGCGAATATAGGTTCTGAAAAATTCTATTATCTCTTTCTCTAAATTATTGATTGATAATTGAGCGAGAATTCTTTGTTTGTTTGGAAAAAATTCTTCTACTCTAGCTTCAGCTGGAGAATGAAACACGAAATCAAAAACTATTTGGTTGTCGAAGAACTTTAACGCTTTTTCCGAAATGGGGATCTCCTGAATTGGGTTCTCACGAGTGGAATGAATGATATTGTCATCCGATATTTCCTCGTTGATGACTTCTACGAATATTTCTCGGTTTTGTTGTGATAAGGAATAAATTGCGATATTCACGTTACTCTCCGCCAATACGAACTTTATCATCTCAAATATTTTTCGCCAAGTCAGTTTATCAAGTCCGCTTGAAATTCTTGGTAACGCTAGATATTTGTCTCCATTCTGTTCACACGATTTTCTGAGATTAACAAGAGTTTGGAAGACCGTTTCGTATTCAGGTTTCTCGTAACTGAATTCCTTCGTTATGAGATAATAAAATCTACGGTTTTTAACATTGATTGAAGCAATTTCTCCGACTTTCTTTTTTTGGGATTTTAAATTATGAACCTGACCAAATTTTTGTTTGAATGTTAAAGCAATTCCTTTTTCCAAATAGTGATCTTCTGAAACACAATGAGCTAGAGAGTAAAATTCTGGAGATTCAAATAGATCACCTTCCCGTTCAGTAATAAGAGAACAATCTTTTATATTATTCGATTCATGAAGTTCTGAAAATTTTTCAAATGAAAATAATTGTCCTTCGGTTTCATTGTTTTGAAAATCTGATTCACTATCGTCATTTTTATGTGCAGTTCTAATTGATTTTTCCATACCGGTATTTTCTGATTGAATATTGGTATCGATTTGAAATATTTCGGAATCATTCTCTGTTTGAATATTCTGAAAATGTTGTTCAGCAGAGTCTTCTTCGAATTCAAAGTTATTTTGGTCATAATTTTCCGTGTAAAATAATTCTTCACTTATAAAATCTGGATTTCTATATCTATCCCATGGATCACTAAAGTTTAAAATGAGTGCATTTTTGATCTCTGACCAATCGTTTGCACCATGAATTACAACAATTTCTTCGGCAAGACCATGCAGTTTATTCAGTATGACATTTAGCAGAATTATATTTTGGAAATTATTTGGATTATTCACATCAAAATATCGTGTTAAAAGTGCTTCCGAGGCCGTTATGAATCTATGGAGCTCATTTGGGCTCCCGTCAAAATCAGGAATAAAGCTTAATTCCCTAAAATCGAATTTCGGAACTGAAGCCATATTTATTTTATTAATTGACTTAATACTTAGTCTTCTGAAAGAATTCGATAAATTTAGCTCCAAATCAGAGTCGTTTTCGATGATGGAATCGGACAAGGATTCAGGAGGGTCTGACATAAAATGTAAAAAAAATTTTAAGTATCAGTATAACTCACCACTTAGCAAAAATTGCAATTTCCATTCGATGTCCTTGATGGATCCAATGGAAGGTAGGTTCAGGTCCTTGTAGTTTTCTCTTCAGAACTTTCACAAGAACTCCTTTATCGACTGCGCCAATTACGTTTTAGTGGTGAACAACTGGGTTTATATAAAAATGAGTTTATTCAAGAATTACAAGGATGGAAAATGTCGAACGATTCGTACATAAATTCACGATCCCGATTATGTCAAGACTAACTAAAGTTCTCCAGTGGTCCCCTTATATGTATCATGTAACATAACCCTCAACATAGTTAGAATGTCCCTGTCAGCATGATTGGTGTTGGGAACTCCTGGATGTGAATGTATAACACGCGCGACTGGAGCGTTAGTGTAAAGGTCCCTATAGATGAACGTGACCGCGATTTTCGCGATCCAAACCCACCCTGGGAATTTCAAGTTCCTAGGCCTTTCCGTTCAAAAGTTACAGTTTTCTATGGTTTCTTAGGTTCTGGTCATGTGATCTGGACAAAATATTGTTTTAATATATCATTCTCGATTAAAATACAAAAATTTCATCTCGATCGAATCCGTAGTTTCGGAATTATCGAGAAAACAAAATTTCAAACGACCGTATTTACGGAACCCCTAGTATAATTCTGCTCATTGATGAACGTGAACGCCACATTTCAGATCTACACCTATCCTGAAAATTTCAAGTCCCTAGGCCTTTCCGTTCGGAAGTTATGATTTTCTATGGTTTCTATGGTTCTGGTCATGCGATCTAGAGAAATGTAGCTTGAATATATCATTTTCCATTAGTATACAAAATTTCGTTACGATCGAATCTGTAGTTGGAAATTATCAAGAAAACTGAATTTCAAACGACCATATTTACGTAACCCCCAGTATAATTTTGCTCATAGATGAAAGTGATCACGACAATCGAGATCCACACCTATCCTGAAAATTTCAAGTCCCTAGGCGTTTCTGTTCGAAAGTTACAATTTTCTACGATTTCTATGGTTCTGGTGATGCGAGCTGAACAAAATTTTGCATGTAGCTTGAACCCCACATTTTCCATTAGAGTGCAAAATTTCATCTCGATCGAATCTGTAATTTCAAAGTGATCAGGAAAACAAAATTTCGAGCGGATATATTTACAGAACCCCTGGGCGAATTTTGCCCAATAACGAACTCAACCGCAGAATTCGAGATTCGAACCTACCCTGAAAATTTCATGTTTCTAGGACATTCCGTTCGAGAGTTATCGTGTATACGGCCGGCCGGACGGATGGACGGACAGACTCGAATTTTTCGATGGATTCGTCATCAGTGAGTCGAACATAGTCGTTTGAGACCATCTTCGGCTCAAAATTCGCATTTTCCAGTTTCAGAAATCAATTGAAGGATTTTTCGACAGCTGTCAAAAAAATTCTGAAACTTAGGCGAAACTCCAGACTTCATGTCAGTTCTTTGGTTACCATTTTCTTTTTCGATAATTCGCTAGAATTTTTCTACGATATCTATGGTCTTTGTGATGCGATCTGGACAAAATTTTGCACGTAGTTTGAATACAGTATTACTCGCTAGGTGCAAAATTTCATTCCAATCCGCTCAGTATTTTCGGAACTATCAGCAAAAAAATATTTTGAACGGCCATATTTACGGAACCCCTAGTCTACTTTCGCTCATTGATGCTCGCGATCCAAACCCCCCCCTGAGAATTTTAAGTTCCTAGGCCTTTCCGTTCAAATGTTACAATTTTCTATGGTTTCTATGGTTCTGGTCATGCAATCTGGACGGAATATTGTTTTAATATATCATTCTCGATTAAAATACAAAATTTCATCTCGATCGAATCCGTAGTTTCGAAATTATCGAGAAACCAAAATTTCAAACGACCGTATTTACGGAACCCCTAGTATAATTCTGCTCATTGATGAACGTGCACGCGACATTTCAGATCCACATCTATCCTGAAAATTTCAAGTCCCTAGGTCTCTCCGTTCGAAAGTTATGATTTTCTTTGGTTTCTATGGTTCTGGTCCTGTGATCTGGAGAAATGTAGCTTGAATATATCATTCTCCATTAGTATACAAAATTTCGTCACGATCGAATCTGTAGTTTCGAAATTATCAAGAAAACTAAATTTCAAACGATCATATTTACGAAACCCCTAGTATAATTTTGCTCATAGATTAACGTGATCACGACATTCGAGATCCCCACTTATCCTGAAAATTTCAAGTCCCTAGGCGTTTCTGTTCAAAAGTTACAACTTTCTATGGTTTCTATGGTTCTGGTCATGCGATCTGAACAAAATTTCACATGTAGCTTGAACACCTCATTATCCATTTGAGTGCAAATTTTCATCTCAATCAAATCTGTTGTTTTCAAGTTATCAGGGGAACAAAACTTTGGACGGCCATATTTACGGAACCCCTGGTGGAATTTGTCCCATTAACAAACTTAACCGAGGCATTCGGGAACTGAACCCATACTGAAAATTTCAAGTCTCTAGGTTGTTCCGTTCGAGAGTTATCGTGCCTACGGACGTCCGGACGGACTCGAATTTTCCGTGGGATTCGTCATCAGTGAGTCGAACAAACTCGATTGAAACCATTTTCGGCTCAAAATTCGAAAAATACAGACATCGTGACGAAATGATATAGCCCTCGTGTAAGTAGTAAGAGTGCTCAAAAAGTATTCTTTTCCTAAACCTTGAAGATCAGTATCTTCTTTTTGTGCTTGAAAACACTATTGAACTCGACTTCGTCTGACTCCGCCATTAATACTGATTTCAGATGGTTAGGCGAGTGAGCCCACGGAAAGGTAATATGTATCCACTATCACAGGATCGAAACAATGAACTTATTCGGTAAAATGTAAAATATTTCATCTCGGAAGATAATTTGGCAAGAGTTTTCCTGCTCGAAATCTCCGAACTCCACGTAAAATTCCTTTTAAATAATTCATAGCTCCGTGATTCATTCTTCCTCGATGTAGTAGCGAAAAGTTCTCGAATAGTTTCGTAGACAGCGTACCATCCGATCGTCGCTTTCCCGGTATCTCATATCCGGAGAAGTGATTCCGAGGCGTGAATGTGGATATATCTCATCTCCGCTCTATTGCTTCCGTTCCCCAGAGACGTCGTCATTCTTGCCAAGGCTACTCAACCAATGTCCAAGGTATTATCCTGGATGATGGATTCCCGATTTACCTCGTTACATTATTGAGGAATCAAGAGAAAAGAGAATAATGTAAGATCACAGATAATTTGCATGATATCAGAAGGAATGGCCATTTATTGACCTCTTCCATTTTCCAACGACTCCCAAAAAAAAGATAGTTTCGGCACAATCGATCCAAACAATATCTATGATCATTGTTTATGCATAATGTGTGAATTACCTACCCTTGTATAATCTATTTCAGTCAATAAAAATTCGGCCACGAAAAAGATCCTAATCAGGATCGGCTACCTGTAATTGATTTTTCATTTGCCCAGTCCTATAGCCAATACCAACTTCTTGTTTACTTCAACCCGTCATTTTGGAGTCCGGTCATCAAAACTTTTCAGGAGCAACAAAAATATGATTCATATGAAACATACTATGGTGCTAACGGAATTGAACATATTAGATGAGAAAGTGAGAACATATACAGGGTGATTCCAAATTCGACGCTAACCTTGAAGGACCTGTTAGCATGACTCATTTGCTGTCATTTGAGCCATATTTATTGATATCCAGAAATCAACAGTTTACGAGTTATTTGAGTTTTTGTGTTTTTTGAAAAATTACTCACCTCGGGAACTGTTACCAATAAATATGGCTCAAATGACAGCAAATGAGTCATACTAACTCGTCCTTCAAGGTTCACGTCGAATTTGGAATCACTCTGTATACTTTTTGTGAAGTTTATTTATAACCAACAAATTCATCATACAGATATTTTACATAAAAAATATTGGACTAATGACTTTTTCAAAATGACCTCTTAAATGCACACACAAATCCAAAGATTTTCAGAACTATTTGTTATCATCCTGATTTTCTTGATATTCATTGTTGGCTTAAGTTGTTAGCCATGAAGAAAACCTCTGTATGTGAATGTAAATGTGAAATGTGACACCTTGGGAATAAAAAAAGTCATTTTCTTTTCGATCGCTTTATACGTTGGTTTGTGGTACATGCAGATGTGCCATTTTCCCAGGAAAAATGTCACTTGCTGAATAAACTGGAACAAAAACAATATTTTAATCAAGAGTGTGACTTTTTTCGAAATGACGGGTACACTTTTAAATAGGACGAGTGATTATTGTAGATTATAGAGACGTGAACCTCGGAGGACGTGTTAGTCTGACTCATTTGTTGGCGTTTGAACCATATTTATTGATAACCAAAAATCAACAGTTTACGAGTTATTTGAGTTCTCGTGATTTTTGAAAGATTTCTCACCTCACTTCATTTTTCGTCAAATGTTGGCCAAATTTGATTATAATTATGGATTATTTTCATCAGAAAAGGATATGATATGTATAAAAAAAGCAGAATGATTTGAGAGGGGATAGGTATAAGCCAAGAAAGAAAAGTAACGAATCAAATATTTTTTTATTGAAATTAAACTCAAAATTCCATTAGAAAATTCATTCATGAATTATGTTCGAAATGTCCTCCATCATTCCACACACAAGCACGTGCGCTCTTTCTAATTTCTTCAGTCCTGAAATTTACTCTCCATATTCTCGCTGCTCCGTCTTTTCTTTACACAGGTTGTGCACGTGTATGTATCTCCTTTCGTATGATATTTTTTTTGAACTGCCCCAAAACTGAATATCTCACGGTGTTAGATCCGGACTTCTCGCTAGCCACGAAATAGCTCCTCCCGCACGTAATTTGACTACTTTATTCCTCAGCTAGGTGCAAAATTTCATTCTAATCCAATCAGTAGTTTCGAAACTATGACGAAAAAAATATTTCGAACGGCCATATTTACGGTACCCCTAGTCTAATTTTGCTCATTGATGAATGTGACTGCGATATTCGCGATTCGAACCCACCCTGAAAATTTCAAGTTCCTAGGCCTTTCCGTTCAAAAATTACAATTTTCTATGGTTTCTATGGTTCTGGTCATGCGATCTGGACAAAAAATTGCTTCAATATATTCTTCATCATTCTTGATTAAAATACAAAATTTCATCTCGATCGAATCCGTAGTTTCGGAATTATCGAGAAAACAAAATTTCAAACGACCGTATTTACGGAACCCCTAGTATAATTGTGCTCATTGATAAACATGAATACGACATTCCAGATCCACACCTATCCTGAAAATTTCAAGTCCCTAGGTCTTTCTGTTCGAAAGTTATGATTTTCTATGGTTTTTATGGTTCTGGTCATGTGATCTGGAGAAATGTAGCTTGAATATATCATTCTCCATTTGTATGCAAAATTTCATCTCTATCCAATATATAGTCTCAAAGTAATCAGGAGAACAAAATTTTAAACGGCCATATTTACGGAACCCCTGCACATTAACGAACTTAATCGCGGCATTTGGAAACTGAACCCACACTGAAAATTTAAAGTTTCTAGGTTGTTCCGTTCGAGAGTTATCGTGCTTACGGACGGCCGGATGGACAGACTCGAATTTTCTGACGGATTCGTCATCAGTGAGTCGAACATAGTCGATTGAGACCATTTTCGGCTCAAAATTCGAAAAATACAGACATCGTGACGAAATGATATAGTCCTCGTGTGAGGAGTACGAGCGCTCAAAAATCTGCTGAAACGAAACTGATGACTGTATTCTAACGAAGACTTTTTTAGACAATAAAGAAGGAATTTTCTAAGTTTTGAAAAAAAAAAATTTTTTGGGTAGGTATATAAATTGTGGAATTCGAAAGTTGCAGGCAAATTGATATTAGAAATTGATTTTTATTTTCTCCATATACCAACTTTCAAATAATACTGATTCTTTTTCAATGTCTAAAACAGGATAGTTTAGCTTTTTTTCTATATATCATATCCTTTTCTGATGAAAATAATCCAAAATTATAATGAAATTTGGTCAACGTAGAAAAAATTGACGAAAAATGAAGTAAGGTGAGAAATTAAAAAAAAAACACAATAACTCAAATATCTCGGAAACTGTTGATTTTTGGTTATCAATAAAAAAGGCTCAAACGACAGCAAATGAATGATACTAACACTTCCTCCAAGGTTCACGTCTAATTTGTAAACACCCTGTATAATTCAATAGGAGTAGATAAAAATGGTTTAACTACTCCTATTGAATAATATAGTCATTACCCAACTACTTTTGAGCAAGTAATAGTATCTGTAAACAAACACCGTGCTCTCTTCTATAACCCCCTGTCTCTGTGCCTCTGAACAAGCCGATTGGCCGAAAGGGAACAGTCCATTATTGGTATTGAGTATTGAATAATTTTGTATTTGATCAAATTGAGTTGATACCTAATTATTATTGTGGATTTTCGCTGAAAAAGATGAATTCAGATAGTGAAGATGAATTATTATGTACAGCTTCAGAAATAAGACAATCAGCCAATTTTATCATACAGAATTTATTGCCCGAAAAATAACAAAACAAATATAAAGGTGTATATGTACAACAATTTTCAAAAAAAACAAATTGACGAAAAATGAAGTGAGGTGAGAAATCTTTTGAAAATCACAAGAACTCAAATACCTCGGGAACTGTTACCAATAAATATGGCTCAAACGACAGCAAATGGGTGATACTATCACGTCCTAATTTGGAAACACCCTGTATTGTGGTTCAATATTCACTAAAAATTGAAGTATTTCTTTCTTCAAAGTTTTGACATCCTTTATGGAGTGTAATTGTCTGGACATGGCATTAAATCTTCATAGATTTTTCATTATTCTGTGCTAGTGTAAATTGTTGCCTCGTGTATATTTAGGGATCAATATTCCTGATGGGGTTTTTGTAGTTGTTTTGTTAATTGGTGAATATGTAAATATTTGCGGAACATAAAAATAACAATCAAACTCTATTGACGTGTCGCGTCCTTTGATCTTCATCCGATTGTTCCAATTTATGGACAGCTTTTTGTGAATCCGTTGTCATGCAACATGTTCATTAATTATCAAATGGAAGAGTTTTCTGAAATACGTTAATCCGAATTATGAATCATTTCGGGAAAATAATTAGCAAGAGGTTATACCGAAATTAGCATAAACGTCAATTAGAATGATTCTACTCAATATAATGACCCGAATACATAAACAGCTTACTAGACTACTAATTCATTCTCGCTAGAAGCTATGGCCTTTCATGGCTTGTGATAATCAGATTTTTCCTATTAAGTGAATAGAAACATATACAGGCACTCAATCACAATGTTCGGGGACAGCCGCATGCAGATTTGGAATTGTTATTCAACGAAAACCTCATCATGCAGTTTTACTTAATCAATTTGCTCGAGACCTCCCTCTGTTATTTCCATTAACATGATTCCCTAGTGCCCTCTGTAGTCCACTCATTATCTGTAATTTCGCATTATCGAATTAACCTAGCAACATTCAGTTGTTGGTAGTGCACTTGAATTCGAGCCGTCTAGGAAAAACTGTCACATTTTCGACAAATTAATTTTACGACATCTGTTTTCCATGTAACATCGACTATATGCTGTGAATACTCCCATTCTCTTGTCTTCTGAAGGGTGTAACGATAGTTTGTACAGATGTTTTATGTGAACGGAGCTTAAACGTTCATTGTTTTTTAAGCGCTCGTAATACTTACCTACACGAGGGCTATATCATTTCGTCACGTTGTCTGTATTTTTCGAATTTTGAGCCGAAAATGTTCTCAATCGACTAGGTTTGACTCACTGATGACGAATCCGTCGAAAAATTCGAGTCTGTCCGTCCGGCCAGCCGTATAAACGATAACTCTCGAACGGAACGACTTAGAAAATTGAAATTTTCAGGGTAGGTTCAAACCTCAAATGCCGCGGTTGAGTTCGTTATTGGGCAAAATTCGACCAGGGGTTCCGTAAATATGGCCGTTCGAAACTTTGTTCTCCTGATTACTTCGAAACTACTGATTCGATCGAAGTGAAATTTTGCACTCAGATGGAAAGTGTTCAAGCTAAATGCAAAATTTGGTCCAGATCGCATGACCAGAACCATAGAAACCATATAAAGTTATAACCTTGCAATGGAAAGGCCTAGGGGCTTGAAATGTTCAGAATGGGTGTGGATCTCGAATGTTGCGGTCACGTTCATCAATGAGCAAAATTAGACTATGGGTTCCGTAAATATGGTCGTTCAAAATTCAGTTTTCTTGATTATTTCAAAACTATGTATTTGATCGTGACGAAAATTTGTATTTGAATTGAGAATGATATATTCGAGCTTCATTTTGTCCAGATCGCATGATCAGAACCATAGAAACCATAGAAAATCATAACTTCCGAACGGAAAGGCCTAGGGACTTGAAATTTTCAGGATAGTTTCGGATCGCGAATTGTGCGGTCACGTTCATCAATGAGCAAAATTAGACTAGGGGTTCCGTAAATAGAGCCGTTCGAACTATTTTTTTCCTGATAATTTTGAAACTACTCATTGAATTGGAAGGGAATTTTGCACATAGATGAAGAATAATGCATTCAAACTACGTGGAAAATTTTGTCCAGATCACACCACCAAGACCATAGATACCGTGAAAAATTCTAGCGAATCATCGAAAAAAAGTCACCTAAAGCACTGACGTGAAGTCTGGAGTTTCGCCTTAGTTTGAACATTTTTTTGACAGCTTTTTGAATTTATTTCTAAAACTGGAAAATGCGAATCTACCTACAAGGTGGATGAAGGAGCGCTCAAAAGCTACTGACTTCACGGCAGTGCTTCTCGTCATTTTTTAGATATGTTTTTGTTTTGACATATCCAGTCATTAACGAATAGAAATGGATCAGTAGAGATATATTCTGGATACAAAAAAAATTAATTAGCATTCACTAATCCACTAGACCACGATTTTCACGAATTAAGTTCTTTATTAAACCACGACACGTATTCAGCCACCATGGCTTCTCCAGGTGATAGGATATACTCAATTTATTGTCAAACTTGCTCATAATATACATATACACAATTCCGAACGAGGGAGGGGGAAATAGATAAGCTACGTTTCTGAGATCCTATATCCCTACTACCTGCATCATTAGTTTCTCGCTAAAATCTAATTACGAATTATTCAACTCTATAATGGTCATTGAGAAAATTAGGTAAACCTTTTTGTTTATTGATTTCCATGCTTTCTGAAAGATTGAGTTTTATACAAAAAGAACTCAATAAAACTGAACGAAATGCGGGTAAATACGGGTATCTATCATTGATAGATAAAATTCTCTCGAAAAATTATATAAAAAGCCATAAATGTTCATCCATTTCAAAAAGGATTCGCAATTCAAAATCATAAAATAGTTAACTATTCCGGAAAAATCTCAGAGAAAATTTTTCAGAACACTTATGGACTGAAAAGCATTGCTTTATTCATGATAACGGAATTTTTCTACTGAAGGTAAAGGTATAAAACTCAATATTTTAGAAAGTATGGAAATCAATAAACAAAAAAGTTCACCTAATTAACCTGATGACCAGATAGAGTTGAATAATTCTCCTTTATTGAGTTTGTTTAACCGTTATCTCAACGACAAACTAATCATGCAGGTAGCAGGGATATTGAGACTACAGGTAACGTACCTCATCTATTTCCCCCTCTTCCCCCAGGAATTGTGTATTCCGAGCAGGTTCAACAATAAATGTTGTATATCTTATCCCCTGAAGAAGCCATGGTATAGCGAAACGGATGCCGTGGTTCAGAAAAACCCTCAATAAGTAAAAATCGTAGTCTAGTGGATTAGTGAGTTCTAAGTGGGTTTTTTAGTATCCAAAATATAGCTCCACTGATCCATAAAACTACACAAAAATACAACGGGTTCAACTATATTTTGAATAATATTTCGATATTTTAAGGAAAAAAAAGTTTTAGTTGGATATATTCTGCTTCATTTTTTGCATAAACTCCACAGTTTTCGAGTTATTCGAAATTTAATCTGACAAATTATATATCGTCATGAGACATGTTCGTCAAAATGAGACAATCATATTTCAATACAAGAAAAACAAGAAAAATTACGAAAAGCAATGCCGTGAAGGCAGGAGCTTTTGAGCGCTCGTACATGCACCTTGTAGATAGATTCGCATTTTCCAGTTTCGAAAATCCATTGAAGAAATTTTCGACAGCTGTCAAAAAAATTCTGAAACTTAGGCGAAACTCCAGACTTCATGTCAGTGCTTCATCTGATCAATTTTCTTTCGATAATTCGCTAGAATTTTCTACGGTATCTATGGTCTTGGTAGTGCGATCTGGACAAAATTTTGCACGTAGTTTGAATACATTATTTCTCAGCTAGGTGCAAAAATTTCATCCCAATCCGCTCAGTATTTTCGGAACTATCAGCAAAAAAATATTTTGAACGGCCATACTTACGGAACCCCTAGTCTAATTTTGCTCATTGATGAACGTGACCGCGATATTCGCAATCCAAACCCACCCTGAGAATTTCAAGTTCCTAGGCCTTTCCGTTCAAAATTTTCTATGGTTTCTATGGTTCTGGTCATGAGATCTGGACAAAATATTGTTTTAATATATCATTCTCGATTGAAATACAAAATTTCATCTCGATCGAATGCGTAGTTTCGAAATGATCGAGAAACCAAAATTTCAAACGACAGTATTCTAGGCCTTTCCGTTCGAAAGTTATGATTTTCTATGGTTTCTATGGTTCTGATCTTGAGAAATGTAGCTTGAATATATCATTTTCCACTAGTATACAAAATTTCGTCACGATCGAATCTGTAGTTTTGAAATTATCCAGAGAACTGAGTTTCAAACGACCATATTTACGGAACCCCTAGTATAATTTTTCCCATAGATGAACGTGATCACGAGATTCGAGATCCACACCTATCCTGAAAATTTCAAGTCCCTAGGCGTTTCCGTTGAAAAGTTACAATTTTCTATGGTTTCTATGGTTTTGGTCATGTGATCTGGACAAAATTTCACATGTAGCTTCAACACCTCATTCTCTATTTGAGTGCAAAATTTGATCTCGATCAAATCTGTGGTTTTTTAGTATTCGGGGAAACAAAACTTTGAACGGCCATATTTACGGAACCCCTGGTGGAATTTGGCCCATTAACGAACCCAACCGAGGCATTCGGGAACTGAACCCATACTGAAAATTTCAAGTCTCTGGGTGGTTCCGTTCGAGAGTTATCGTGCTTACGGCCGGCCGGATGGCCGGACGGATGGCCGAACGGACAGACTCGAATTTTCCGACGGATTCGTCATCAGTGAGTCGAACATAGCCGATTGAGACCCTTTTCGGCTCAAAATTGGAGAAAAACAGACATCGTGACGAAATGATATAGCCCACTGTAAGTAGTAAGAGCGCTCAAAAACTACGAATTGAAAATAGTGCACAATTAAATGATACTGGAGTATGAAATCTAAAAGAGGAGCAATAGCTATCTCAGTTAATATTGGTCTTACAAAATTTGAAAGGGCAAATATAAAGTATCTTTTGAGGTCATTCGGAATTCAGTACTAGGAAATGCAGAAAAGCATCGTACACCTAAAATTTTTATAATAAATGGTATTTTTAATGGAACACTCTGTATTTTATTTTCCTAATCGGTAGAGCTCTTCCTTCTGATTTCAAATATATAAGCTTTATTGAGGTTATCTTTGTCAGTTTTCGAAAAAATTTTTTCGTCTGAATCTTAAGCAGCTGTAGAACGCCACACGAAAAAAAACAATATGTGGATTGGCAGAAACGGAACCATTCTCTGGCCTCCTAACAATCCCGACTTAACCCCATTGGATACTTTTTTATGAGTATATTTGAAATCTAATGTTTATATGAACGATTCTCAAAATGTTGAAGATATTCAAATCAGATTAGAGAAAGGAATTGATAATCTCAACAACCAACCAGAAATAATGAGGGGAATCCTCGAAAACTCCACGGCTACTTTGGTAAAAAGAAATCGCACCATTGTCGTCTAGCGTTCTACAGTTGCCTTAGATATAGACGAAAAATCTATATTTTTCGAGAACTGACAAAGATAACCTCAATAATGTATATATATTTGAAATCAGAAGAAAGAGTTTCACCGATCCGAATAATAAAATACAGGGTGTTTCATTCGAAAAATACCAGTTTACATAAATATTTTAGGTTTACGATGCTTTTTTGCAATTCCTAGCACTGAATTCTGAATGCCCATAAAAAATACGTTATAATTGCCCATTTAAACATTTTTGTAAGATCAATATTGACTGAGATAGCTATTTAGTGAAATATAAACATAAACAATCACCTGTACATGGAAATAATAGTGTTAGTTTCGTTCTTTTGGAGCCGCAAGAATTTCGGAGATGTGTGTTATATTTCATGGAACGATCATAAGGATAAGAATTAAAACATGAGGGGAACTCAAGAGCCGGAGACGTGAAGAATCTATGGAGTACACACTTATATTAAATGAAACATGTTATTTGACCAATTACAATTGAGTGTGGAAGATTATGTCTGCCAAATGCCCGCCACGACTCTGGCGGCAATCGTCGATCTGTACCTGAATCAAAATTTCTTATAACATCTGGACATAATTGATCCTCAACCTTATCAAGGCGCCGTGAAATCTCGTTTGAGTTGCTGAATGGTGATTCGCATGTTGACATGTAATTTACTCTTTGAGAAATTCCAAGTTGCGTATTCATGTTGATTGTCTTCATATTAAATATTTTTGATTATTTCTGTCGTAACCTGTGAGGAGGTTACGACATCCACTTCCGTTTTCAGAACCTCCAAATTTGAATTTACTTAAAATTTTCATTATAATGTTCAATATTCACTGTGTATCTCTCGAATAAGAAACGGAACATAATCTGATTAAATTTTCAATTTCTACAACAGCTCTAGAAGTTTGCCCAATTAAGAGCAGAACGGCGGAACGTGTTTTTAATTAGAAATAATCAATAACGATTAGGTTTGGAGCTTCGAACTTCAGCAATATACCATGATTGCTGATATTAGATATCAACGAGAATATTACAAAACCATCAAGGCGACTTCAGAATGGATTTTACTAAGTATTGGTGATGAAATAAATATCGTAATCAATTTTATTTCTAAAAGTGCCTCGATGGGCATTTCCAAAAAAGGTTTTTTTTCGTTATTCGTAAGGTACCGTATCTCAAGTAGGTATCTCCTCGTATAATTGTTTTTTCATGGAGTAAATTTATTTCGAACGATAACGTAAACTGACGAGTTCAAATGTGTTTAAATCGAACCTCCTTTTCGAACGAAGAATTTTTTTCTCGAATGATTCTAAAAAATTATAATTGAAAATAATGAATCAAAATTTCTTATTTCATCGAAAATATAACGTGAATCCCAAAACAAGTTACATATTGTTTAAAAACGAAAAAAAACACGCTGCTCCCAGAGATAACGAACACACCTTTAATTTAAGCTATCTGAATTATTTCCTCAATCATAGAAAAAATACGGATCCGATGAAATTAAATTAGAGTAACTTGTGAAATAGTAACCCGAAGGCTCGTGTAATTCCGTGAGGATCGTAGCACTAGAAAAAAAACTTCTAAAAAACCAGTATCTCTGAAACTATTCGTTGTATCCTGCTGAAATTTTGTGTGTACATTTAAAGCATATATATGAGTTATGTAGAATATAAATGTTGGATTTTTTTCATTGTTTGTTGGAAAAAATTTATTCCAATGAAGTGTAATTTATGTGTGATGCCAGTTTTTTGATCGCCAATCATTTTTTTTTTATTGAGAAATATGTAAGCCGGGCAAGCTGGCACAATTCTCGATATCACTTTCATTTATCACCCAATGTCAATGAAACAAAGGCTGAAATTATGAGTACATAATTTATTTATGAAACTCTGTGCGTTTATATTTTTTTTTTATCAAAAGTTATGTTTTCTTGCCAGGCAAGTTGTAATTCCCACGAATTAAAACCAATTAAAATGCTAGTAACGCAGAAATTCACCCACGACTAACTGGAAATAATAATCGCTAATTCCCCTATAACCACTCTGTTCCAAATGTCGTATAATTTATTCCTGATTTAATCGAAAAAACTACGTTCTCGATAGCGCATTCTCGTGCAACAATTTTCAGACACGTGATCATGCGATCACCGTTACCGAAATCCGAACCAAGTGGAAAATGAAATTTGTGGTTATTCCAAAATCAAATTAACTGGAAATTATTATGGTTATGCTGCGCACGCTGATATGATTTTTTATTCGGAAAATTTTTGGATAATTCATTCGATTCATCCGATAGTACAATTGTGCTTTATCATTCTATAATTCTCCGTGGGTTCTCCTCCAATAAGAGGACTTACAATATTTGATTAATTTGAATTCATTTACGCCGAAAGATCAATAATAACAATAGTAGATACGTGGAAAAACATCTTAGATAAGGTTCGATAATTTGAAGAAGCAATGTTGCGTCATAATATCGTGTGATAAAATGAATCTTCATTATTACGCATTTAATAGATTCAGCCAAAAAAAACCCATAAGGTTTTTTGCCTATAAAATTTCATCAGATAGTACCTAGGATTTCTAGGAAACAGAATGTTTAATTTTACGAGTGTCTTTTTTGGGGTTTCAAACAAGAAATAAATATTTCGAACGAAAATTCAAGGTTTAAACACCAATTCTCTTTCGATATTCAGATCCAGATGCTCATGGGGGTTTGATCTCAACTTCGATACCAACCAGTCCCCGAAGTTTTTATTGCTGGTAATCTATGCTTATGTATCTATACCTCCATTGAAATACTCACAAAGCAATTAACTGGAACCATTACGAGTCTATTCAAAGGGTCACGTGTCTAAAACATCTAAATCTCACCCCTCCTACCGACTCCTGACATCTTTAGAATGAACCAGATTTCGAAAACAATATCCACATTTATTTCAATTGAATTTAACCTCATTGTAGCATGTCAAGATCTACGAACAGTTATGAAGTTCTGCTTTCAGTTATGCAGTTGCTTGTTTGTGATCACGGTAGTGTAATTTGGCCCCATTCATGTGTCTCAAACAATATATGTTATGATATTTCCATTTCAATGCCACTTGACTGTTCGTTGTATGTGTTTGAAGTAGAATTTAATTATTGCGGAGATGCATCGTAGTTTCTCGGATAGACACATGAAATTTGTAACAGAGTATGGCTGATTTCGGCATAACTCCTAAATTGGGTGGAGTACCATCCGCCCAGATTTGTCCCAATGCATGTTTGATTTTCGCATTAAATTACGTAAAAATAAAACATGATGTACTTAATCAGCGTCATCTTAACTTGAAATAATCAACTTATTTCAAACACACAATATTAATCTACCAACAAATAATAATCTTATTTTAGTTATATATTGTGTAGGATGGCTTCAGTTTGATGAACTTGAATTAAGGAAATTAAGGTGGTACTGTAGATTTATCGTACTGTCATAAATACAGGGTGAGCTTCTGAAAACGAAACAGACGAAATAACAGATGGAATGAACTCATTTCGAAAAAATGCTACACGTCGATTTTTGATTCGGGAAGGACAACTTTTCAGTGATACTTCATTTGAAAGGCCTTTCTATCCTGAGATCAGAATATTGAATTTTTTATCATCTGATCCATCGGTTCTCGAGATATTCAAATTTAACTTTTGTACAGTACTGGTCATTCTGCCAAAGAATAAACCATTTTTATCTACTTCTAATGAATTATATATTCATTATTCAACTTCTTTTGAGCAATCAATAGTATCTGTAAACAAACACCGTGAGTTATAATAACTCACTACTATAACTCCCTGGCTCTGTGCTTATGAACAAGCCGATTGGGCGACAGGAAACAGTACATTATTGGTATTGAGAGGAGGTCACTGAAAAATTTTTGACGTTTTCTTAAATTAAGTTGACACCTAATTATTATTGTGAATGTTTTGCTAAAAGAGATTCAGATAGTGAATATGAATTATTATGTACACCTTCAGAAATGAGACAATCAGCCAATTTTACCATACAGAACTTATTCCCCGAAAAATCCCAAAACGAATATAAAGGTGTATACAACAATTTCCAAGATTGGTGTAGCAGTAAAAATATTGAGTCATCGTTTACAGAGAGTTCTTTCGGCATATTTTAGTGAACTAGCTCTAAATATGAAGAATCGCCCCTATGAAGTTTCTACTCCATGCTAAGAAGCACAATCAACATAAATAATGCATTGTTATAGGTAACTATTAAGATTTGTAAATAAAGTTCTTTCTCTGTACTTGCATCTTAGTATTTATTGACCCTTATACAGGTGTTTTCAAAGTTGAGACTTGGCAGGTGCTAGAACTCATCAAAATAAGTCAAAATTCCAAAAATCCCTTATATATAAAACATTCACTAGGGCCGAGGATTTCGAAATCAAAGTTACGCGCGAATCTAAGAAATATCCAGTCCTGATCTGACGGTACGTATTGAGATCTAAATTTGTTCATTAACTTAAGTTTGAAGGAAATCATCTGACAGTGACTTCCGAATTTCGTAATGTGTTTCTAAATAGGTGGATAAGACGTGGTGGGTCGATTTCTTGGCCTGCAAGCTCCCCGGATCTCATCCCCTGTGATTTCTCCTTTTGGCGTCATTTGAAAACATAAGTATACAGTGATGGTGAGGTGAATAGTGTTGAAGAGCTAAAACAACCTATTGAAAAATGCTTGTAACATTATTGTAATAATTCGTTATTACGCCCGGCAAGATTTTGTACACATCAAACAAATGGTGACAATTTCGAAAAATTTCTGTAAACCATTTGGATCAATTTTATTTGTGAGTGTGTGCACTTCCAAATTTTCATTCAAAGGACCTTTTCAATCAGTAATTTTTCCTCTCCTTAGTTTGAACTTTGAGAATTTTACCGTTCAGGAAAAGTTTCCTTATACTAGTTGAAAGGGAATGAATATACAAACTTGCGATAAAATCCATCATCCAATTTTTTTTAGAACCTTTTCAATCAGTAATTATTCGTCTCCTCAGTTCAAACTTTAAGAATTATACCGTTCAGGAAAAATCTCCTAATAGAAGTTGAAAGCTAATATACAAATTTGCGATGAAATGCAGCACTTTATTCACTTGCTGGAATACATATGGCACCGTGATTCATGGCAGATCTTCTAACTTTCGGCGAAATGATCTTTCTTCATGAGTTGTAGCAACAGAAACACTAGGAAAAATCAAGAAGTCCACGCACGCTTCGAAATCTCAACCACTTTAGAATTTTATATTGTGTAAGCAGGTGAATACTCACTGACATATTTATTTATTCAATTATTCTTATATTTCTCGCCTGTAGCGCCCCCCTGTAGCTTCGCGCCCCTAGGCACGTGCCTACTTTGCCTTACGGATAATCCGCCACTGTTCATTGTTATAGTCGTAGATGAAGTATAGTATTCAACTTGCGGTAATGGTCATAACTCACTTGATGAATTATAGCACTCGCCTTTGGTGCTGTAAACTGGATCTGCACGAGTTATGACCTACTCAAAATAATAGAAATTTATTTTTGAATCATCAACCACAGAATAATTAGTGAAAATTTGATTAATTCACATAGCATGCTTAACGGAATGACCAGTACTGTACACGATTTAGATTTGAATATCTCGAAGACGAATGGATCAAATGAAAAAAAAAATTATATGCTGAACTCAGGATAGAAAGGCCTTCCAAAAGAGTGATCACTTACCACATCTTCCCTATTCAAAATTTAGGGGTTGGTTCCTAACACTAAGGGTTGAAGCGATATTGTTTTGAATGTGTCCGAGCATTTTTGAGCGCTCATACTACTTACACGAGGGCTATATCATTTCACGATGTCTGTATTTTTAGAATTTTGAGCCGTAAATGGTCTCAATCGACAAGGTTCGACTCACTGATGACAAATTCGTCGAAAAATTCGAGTCTGTCCGTCCGTCCGTCCGTATACACGATAACTCTCGAACGGAATGATCTAGAAACTTGAAATTTTCAGGGTAGGTTCGAATCTTGAATGCCGCGGTTGTGTTCGTTATTGGGCAAAATTCGCCCAGGGGTTCCGTAAATATGGCCGCTCGAAACTTTGTTATTCTGATTACTTCGAAACTACAGATTCGATCTTGTTGAAATTTTGCACTCAAATGGATAATGACGTGTTCCAGCTACATGCAAAATTTTTTCCAGATCGCATGACCAGAACCATAGAAAAGTATAACTTTGTAATGGAAAGGCCTAGGGACTTGGAATTTTCAGGATAGGTGTGGATCCCGAATGTCGCAGTCGCGTTCATCAATGAGCAAAATTATTCTAGGGGTTCCGTAAATATGGTCGTTTGAAATTTGGTTTTCTTGATAATTTCAAAACTATGGATTTGATCGTGACGAAATTTTGTATTTGAATTGAGAATGATATATTCGAGCTACATTTTTTTCAGATCGCATGATCAGGACCATTCATCATAAGTTTCGAACGGAAAGGCCTAGGGACTTGAAATTTTCAGGATAGGTGTGGATCCCGAATGTCGCAGTCGCGTTCATCAATGAGCAAAATTATTCTAGGGGTTCCGTAAATATGGTCGTTTGAAATTTGGTTTTCTTGATGATTTCAAAACTATGGATTTGATCGTGACGAAATTTTGTATTTGAATTGAGAATGATATATTCGAGCTACATTTTTTTCAGATCGCATGATCAGGACCATTCATCATAACTTTCGAACGGAAAGGCCTAGGGACTTGAAATTTTCAGGATAGGTGTGGATCTCGAATGTCGTGATCACGTTTATCTATGAGTAGAATTATACTAGGCGTTCCGTAAATATGATCGTTTGAAATTTAGGTTTCTCGATAATTTCAAAACTACAGATTGGATCGTGACGAAATTTTGTATACTAATGGAGAATGATATATTCGACCTACATTTTTTCCAGATCGCATGATCAGGACCATAGAAACCATAGAAAATCATAACTTTCGAACGGAATGGCCTAGGGACTCGAAATTTTCAGGATAGGAGTGGATCTCGAATGTCGTGATCACGTTTATCTATGAGCAAAATTATACTAGGGGTTCCGTAAATATGATTCTCGATAATTTCAAAACTACAGATTTGATCATGACGAAATTTTGTATACTAATGGAGAATGATATATTCGACCTACATTTTTTTCAGATCGCATGATCAGGACCAAAGAAACCAAAGGAAATCATAACTTTCGAACGGAAAGGCTTAGGGACTCGAAATTTTCAGGATAGGTTTGGATCTCGAATTTCGCGGTTACGTTCATCAATGAGCAAAATTAGACTAGGGATTCCGTCATAGACTAATAATAAAATAGACCAAGCAAGTCATTCATAAATGGATTTGTTTTGGGAAAGAACATATAGAAAGAGAGAGAACTATAAAAACGAGAGAGAGGGAACGAAAAATGGCCACTTCCTTGTTTCTTTGTTTTGATACACATAAGCGTTTCGTAAGGGTATTTTTTGAGGAAATTTTGTTCTCAACTTAAATGAATGGTATGGAAATATGAACAAAAATGAGAAAACTGGTTGGAGGAGCAAATTAATTTTTAATCCCAATCGAGATGGAATATTTGGAAGTAAATAAATATTTTTCATTTGCTTTCAAGCTAATAAAAAATTTACTACTCTAACTAATGAAATTATGGATGGGAAATAAAGAGAACAAACAAGTATGTATTAGTTTCTGGTTGTTTATTGCCTATGGTCTTATCAGTTCTTGTGTTGGTCAAGACTCTAGAAAAGAACTGGAGCCCCACATGTAACAAGATCAGGATACAATTAAACTCGGACAGCATGATCTATACCTTCATTATACGAATGAACAATTGATATGAACAGATAATAGTATAGTGGTTCTAAAGCAGCAGTTTTTTTTATCAATCAGTTTCAAGGCCTTAGATACACAAAACAAAGAAGTAGTTTTGTCATCCCCTACGCAGAGGTTTTTTTCGACCATTCGTAATATGTAAAAGTAAGCTGTGTCCTGTGTCAAACAATAGGAATTGATACATTGGAAACCATCAAATAATATGCAATAGAAAATAATATGGTTGAAGAATGTCCTATAGTTATGAAATCAGTGAAATAAGATACAGTGGTAAATCAGCAATAGTAAAATGATAAGTTATAAACAGAAAAGTGCTAGAAACCAGTTCCAGCTTATAATTTAATCACTTACATCACTCATTTCGCTTCCACATAATTCTGTGATGAAGGAATTTTCTTTGATATATTTCAGCAAATCATTCAAGTTGTTAATTTTTCTTTTTGCTTTCCAGAGCCAACACTGGAAAGTTTGAACTTTCTTCCCAAGTGTCAAAATCTTCCTCCTCAAGATTAGAAAATTCCTCTACCTTTCTTCTTCTTCCATATCACCTAGATAATTTGTTCTGAAAACATAATGTTTTTCAAAGTGGATACTTCTTGGAGTTGCTCGATTTTTGATTGCCTCTTTTATCAATATTTTTCCTGGTTGTGTTAAAATTTCTTTACTCTCAGATGAAGTAATTGTTGATGAATTTGCCATTTCTGATGCTGTGCTTGTTGAAGACGATGCAACACTGACAAAGGATGCAGGTGGTCTGAAAATTCAATGTATGTTATTGATTTTATTTAGCGATATTTATTATTTTGCATATAATGTTCAGTTTAGAATAATTCAAAACAATACATACATATTGAATTCATTGAATGATTCTGTCCTGGGTCTCCTCTTTAGTGGGCTTTCCTCCGATGTTACGGATACAATACTAATTGTACTTTCACTATGAGAAGGTGAGCTAAAACCAATTTAATGAAATGTGTGCTCATTATACACTTCTTCCAAGACAAGTAAGTAAAAATTCTTACCTTGTACTTTCGTGGTGGTTTCAAATTCGGTTTTCTTGAGAATAATATATTTGAGTTTAATTTTTACCAGATCACATGATCAAAACCATAGAAACCATAGAAAATCATAACTCTCAAACGAAAAGGCCTAGAGACTTGAAATTTTCAGGATAGGTTCGGATAGCGAATTTCTTTCGCGTTCACGTTCATCAATGAACTGAATTAGACTAGGGGTTCCGTAAATATAACCGTTCAAACTATTTTTCTCCTGATAATTCCGAAAATACTTATTGCATTGGTATGAAATTTCGCACATAGATAAAGAATAATATATTCGAACTACGTGGCAAATTGTGTCCAGATCGCATTACCAAGACCATGGATACCGTAGAAAATTCTAGCGAATTATCGAAAAAAAAATTGGTCACCTAAAGCACTGACTTGAAGTCTGGATTTTCGCCTTAGTTGAAAATTTGTTTGAGAGCTGTCAAAAATTTCTTCAATTGGTTTCCAAAACTGGAAAATACGAATATACCTACAAGGTTCATGTACGAGCGCTCAAAAGCTCCTGCCTTCACGGCAGTGCTTTTCGTAATGTTTTCGAATTGAGTTCATTCCTCCTGTTATCTCGTCTCTTTCGTTTTCAAAAGCCCACCCTATGATTAAAGATTTCACGGAAGCCTTAGAAGCTACTTGACATATTCGATCCTTAAATTCATAATGTAGCCTCCTTACTCTCAAACGTAGTCAGAAACAGATCAGAATCCATCCGAAAGGTTGCTTACAGATAAGTTTCCAATGTATGTGCACTTGTCAAGATGGCTTACCCAAAAATTCAATTTATCTATTCTTTATTCTAAAAGTATTATTATTTAATTCGATATTTTAGTTGGAAATATAAACAAAGTTGAGCAGCGTTCATGAAATTTACCCAATACTTACATCATCATGAACTGGAAGACCGAAAAAATTCATTGAATAAATTACGTGATATCTGCAACGCTATTATTTCAAGACGAGAGCAAAATGAGATTCTATCCGAGATTTCACTTACCCCAAAAGCCCACAACCGGTAAATATTGCTCCATTACTGTGCTCCGTTTTTGTTTACCAAAGGCAAAGAAGCTCCCTCAAAACCGTTTCATTATTCATTTGACAAACAGTTCGGGAACATGTTCATCATGTCTGCCATGCTGCAATCAAAATGCCGAATGACATCAAGCCAGTCTGATGTCCCCGAAAGTAATGAAGAAATAAAATATCTGATTTTCGGAAGGATAAGTTCAACGAGTGTTGAACGCCGATTTCATCACACAGGTTTCCCATTTTTAAATTCACAGAAGTGCACCACTGTGTGAAACACAATGTTGACGCGAGGAAGGGAATTGAACATGAAACTCATTGTGACCTGGCAGCAAGACGAGGCTCTCCTCGATCATATATTAACATATATCCGGGTCTTATAGAATTGTTCAGGATCGCCTTCAAGTTAGGGTTATGTTTAACCTGGAAACCCCGAGAAATTATGCTGTTCGCCTCGACTCCGACAAAAATATATGGGTACCAACACCATATTTATTGAAGACATTATTGTCAAGATCTACCCGCAAGAAGCTATAAATCTCCCTACTTCTTCATTTCTGCATCTTCCAGGCGGAGTGATCTTTTGTCTCGATCTTGTTCCATCTATTGATTTTCAGTTCCCGAAGTGCATGGTTGGCTGTGTTTATTCAAGTGTTTTTTGTCCTTTTGTACATCCTACACGGTATCGATTCTTCTTCATCAATCCTCTTATATCTCTAGGTATTTCTTCATGTGAATATTATGACAGTAACCAGCGGGTTATTCATCTTTACTGTAAAATTCTCTAAATCTTGAGGTGTCTTGTACTGTGGAATTTCCATGATCTAAAGATGAAACGTTTCATTATGTCTAAGAATAAACTCCATGGGGTGGGTTTTGTTCTTTTGTTTAGCTATATCCAAAACATTGAGTTTAAGTTGGCTCTCTTTCACTCGAAAGGTATGTGGAAATATCTTGTGCTATATGAAAGCATCTTACTTTTCAGTGTGAGCTTTCAATCGTCTACAATTATAGTTTTGGGTCATAGTAATTAATTTCTTTTTCTAGTCCAGATCGCATGACCGGAACCATAGAACCATATAAACGATAGAAAATTATAACTTCCGAAGGGAAAGGCCTAGGGACTCGAAATTCGCGGTCACGTTCATCAATAAGCAAAATAAGATTAGGGGTTCCGTGAATATGGCCGTTCGAAATATTTTTTTCCTGATAATTTCGAAACTACCGATCGGATTGGTATGAAATTTTGCACATAGATGGAGAATAATGTATTTAAACTACGTGCGAAATTATGTCGAGATCACATAACCAAGACCATAGATACCGTTGAAAATTCCAGCGAATTATCGAAAAAGAAATTGGTCACCTAAAGTACTGTTTCGCCTTGGTTTGAAATTTTTTTGACAGCCGAATAAAATTGTTTCAATTGGTTTCTAAGACTGGAAAATACGAATCTGCCTATAAGGTCGATGAAAGCTCAAAAGCTTGACTTCACGGCAAACTTGCTTTTCAAATTTTTTTAACTGGTAATGAAACAATTTTTTTTTAAAAGAGATATTCTGTGGAATATTAATAACATGGAAGGGATGAAATGACGCGAGACTAATACACTATTGTGTAAAATTTGCAGTGTTTTTAAACATCAATCAGGAATAAGCGACAAATATTACCCTACACAATGAACTTTTCATCGCATGATAGAACAATGTTTCCCTAATATTTTCGTAGCTCGATAACCATTTGGGAGGGCGATTATATAATAATGATGAGATAATCGGTTCAGCTTTGACCTGAATCTTCTCTGTCCAACCAAACCTCTGATGAATATACTCGAAATGGATTGTTTGGAGTGTTATCTTTTTGAGCGCTCGTACTACTTACACGAGGGCTATATCATTTCGTCACGATGTCTGTATTTTTCGAATTTTGAGCCGAAAATGGTCTCAATCGACTATGTTCGACTCACTGATGACGAATCCGTCGGAAAATTCGAGTCTGTCCGTCCGGCCGTCCGTCCGTCCGTCCGTCCGTCAGCACGATAACTCTCGAACGGATCAACCTAGAGACTTGAAATTTTCAGTGTAGGTTCAGATCCCGAATGCCTCGGTTAAGTTCGTTAATGGGCCTAATTCCACTAGGGGTTCCGTAAATATGGCCGTTCAAAGTTTTGTTTCCCTGATTACTTGAAAACTACAGATTCGATCGAGATGAAATTTTGCACTCAGATGGAAAATGAGGTGTTTCAGCTACATGCGAAATTTTGTCCAGATCGCATGACCAGAACCATAGAAAGCATAGAAAATTGTAACTTTTGAACGTAAATGCCTAGGGACTTGAAATTTTCAGGATATGTGTGGATCTCGAATGTCGTGATCACGTTCATCTATGAGCAATATTATACAAGGGGTTCCGTAAATACGGTCGTTTGAAATTTTGTTTTCTCGATAAATTCGAAACTTCGGATTCGATCGAGATGAAATTTTGTATTTCAATCGAGAATGATATATTGAAGCAATATTTTATGCGATGTCCAGATCGCATGACCAGAACCATAGAAACCATAGAAAATTGTAACTTTTGAACGGAAAGGCCTAGGAACTTGAAATTTTCAGGGTGGGTTTGGATCGCGAATATCGCGGTCACGTTCATCAATAAGCAAAATGAGACTAGGGGTTCCGTAAATATGGCCGTTCAAAATATTTTTTTCCAGATAGTTTCGGAACTACTGATCGGATTGGAATGAAATTATGCATCTAGCTGAGGAATAATGTATTCAAAGTACGTGCAAAATGTTGTCCAGATCGCATCACTCAGACCATAGATACCGTGGAAAATTCTAGCGAATTATCGGAAAAAAATTGATCAGCTGAAGCACCGACATGAAGTCTGGAGTTTTGCCTAAGTTTCAGGATTTTTTTGACAGCAGTCAAACATTCCTTCAATTGATTTCTAAAACTGGAAAATGCGAATCTACCTACAAGGTGCATGTACGAGCGCTCAAAAGCTCCTGCCTTCACGGCAGTGCTTTTCGTAATTTTTTTTTATTTTCATTTTGTTTATACCAGACATTCAATCTGGAAATCCATCACATTATATGAAACCGGACAGACAATATTCAGCCATTGACTGCATATTTCATAATCGTACAGACATAATTGAAATAGTGTGGTAGCTGTCAATTATGTACTACTGACACTATATCGAAATTCAGTTTTGAAGCCTTGTTCTGTTGGATGATTCATTAGTAAATGTATTGGAAATTTTTCATGTCCCGATCCAATATTCGAATAATTCATTGTATCAGGGATAGTTCCCGATATATCGACAAAATTTTCTAGTAAAACTTGACTTTATTAATCGACAGTATCTCCTTCTAGCAAGGGTGATACCATATTTACAGAGTCAACCTAACATTTTTATGTCTTTCTCATGGAACGATTCGTTCTAGCTCCTGTTGATACCTTCCAGTTCCCTAGATCATCTCTTCATTAGAATCATATCGCTTCTCAACTACCATTTTTTCGACGATTTCGAAGGGTAACAGTCGGTGAGGGTCAAATCTGAAGAATACAGTGGAGTCAGGATCAATTCACAGTGCAATTCATGTAGCTTACCATCGATTTGTGACATGGTGAATGGTATTGGTGGAACGTTTCTTCATTTATGGATTTTTTTCGATTTATTCCTCCAAAAGAACTCATAATGCCATATAATATTGGTATTCCAAAATACGGACTATTGGGTTATAGGAGCATAGGCTATGGAGACATTGTCATTACAGCCAAAGACGACAGAACCACCGAATGATCGAGCAGAGGTGTAAATTTGCTCCCATCACTTCAACGGCAACAATTTTCTTTGGAATGAGTATGTTGAGATAACTTCCGGTCTGGTTTGCAGAAATCTTGCAGGTAACTCAAGAGTTGTAACCCAAAAAAACTACGATGAGTGTATATTATAATCGTGACCCATTATCAACTATCGGGCATAGTATGGTATACCAAAACCGAACAATGTACAACAAGACATCTTGATAAGGTGCCCAAAAATGGCACTAAATATCATCACGTATCTCAGAACTCTACACATAGTGATACATAGAAGAGGCCTTAAAGCCTTTGATAAATTCTGGAAAATAAACAGGAAACTAGAGAATCATCACTTAAGATATACTGCAATATTTGGGAATATTAATATTCAAATCTCAAATTCGGTTACCTATCTCGGAAAAGAGGCTGTATATTCGGGCATAGATTGTATAACTTTGTATAATCAACGGACGTCGTTAATTTGGAACCGGGTGATCGACTGGACACCTGAAACCTTATATAAGAAATTAAGTGTAGGCGAGGAGACATTCATCGACTACATTGTAGGACGGATGTTGTGGCTAGACGATAGGGCGATTTTGCCACATGGGCCGAAAGGGGAAAATAAGCGTCGGTTAACCATAGGAAATTTCGGAGAAATAATTTGAGAGCGTGGGTGTCCCGAAGCCAAGTGAGAGGCACCACGAAAAATTTCAACTCAGGAATTAGGTTTTTGAAGGGGAAAAAAGTTTACCTTTAGAGGAATCTGAAAAAGTTAGAGTCAGTTGTTCGTAAATCGAGAACTCGGGAGGTGTTGATCGTGAGTTGGCGACTCGGGTTGAGTCCGTTGTTCGGAAGTAGGGAACTCGGTAAGAGTTAGTTGTTCGGGAGTCGGGGACTCAGATAAGTAGTTTGAAGTCGAGAGGTACCACGATAGGTACAGAATTTTAGGTTCCCTTTTCGATTTACAGTCCGGTGTAGGGACTTAATTGAGGTAATGGTCCGTGGAAGGAAAATACTTTTGGTATTTGAATTTTTTAGAGTCTGGATAAGGGAAAAATCTGTGATAGCTCGTGAAGTTAGAAGTCGTATTCGTTACGGGAGTGTGAACAAAAAGGTTAAGGTCACTTTCGGAGTGAGTGAATTTTTTTTCAAGTAGGTACAAAAAGGGATTGGGTGGCTTGCAGATCAAGGTAGGAAAGTTCAGTTCTAAGTATTAACCCCTATACATGTAAATGGTGTTATTGTTATCCCTAATATTACTGATAACCAGACCCGAAATTGATTTGATGTGTTTCAATGTAAGGAATGTTAATAATAGTTGTATTTATTTTGTATCGAGTTAATTGACCCCCTCGTACACTTAGATTAGTAGGTTTTATGGAGTAGGGAAAGTGGGATTTTAATTGTCTGATTTAATTATGATTATGCGAAACCAGGTGGATGCTCGATTTTATGTACGCATTTTACCATCATTTTTGAGCGCTCGTACTACTTACACGAGGGCTATATCATTTCGTCACGATGTATGTATTCGTTTCGAATTTTGAGCCGAAAATGGTCTCAATCGACTATCCGACTCACTGATGACGAATCCGTCGGAAAATTCGAGTCTGTCCGTCCGTCCGTATACACGATAACGCTCGAACGAAATGTCCTAGAAACTTGAAATTTTTAGGGTAAGTTCGAATCTCGAATGCCGCGGTTAAGTTCGGTATTGGGCAAAATTCGCCGAGGGGTTCCGTGAATATGGCCGCTCGAAATTTTGTTTTTCTGATTAATTCGAAACTACTAATTCGATCGAGGTGTAATTTTGCACTCGAATGGAGAATTGCGTGCTCAAACTTCACGAAATTTTGTATGTAAATTGAGAATGATATATTCGAGCTACATTTTTTCCAGATCGCATGATCAGGACCATAGAAACCATAGAAAACCATAACTCTCGAACGGAAAGGCCTTGGGTCTTGAAATTTTCAGGATAGGTTCGGATCGCGAATTTCGCGGTAACGTTCATCAATGAGCAAAATTAGACTAGGAGTTCCGTAAATATGGCCGTTTGAAATTTGGTTTTCTTGATAATTTCAAAACTATGTATTCGTGGATTCGATCATGAAGAAATTTTGTATTCAAATTGTTGAGAATAATATTTTCGAGCTACATTTTTTCCAGATCGCATGATCAGAACCATAGAAACCATAGAAAATCATAACTTTCGAACGGAAAGGCCTAGGGACTTGCAATTTCCAGGATAGGTTAGGATCGCGAATTTCGCGGTCACGTTCATCAATGAGCAAAATTAAACTAGGGATTCCGTAAATATAGCTGTTTCAAACTATTTTTTTTTCTGATAATTTCGAAACTCATCATTGGATTGAAATGAAATTTCGCACATAGATGAAAAATAATATATTCAAACTACGTGGGAAATTTTGTCGAGATCGCATTACCAAGACCATAGATACCATAGAAAATTCTAGCGAATGATCGAAAAAAAAATTGGTCACCTGAAGCACTGACTTGAAGTCTGGATTCTCGCCTTAGTTTGAAAATTTGTTTGACAGCTGTCAGAAATTTACTCAATTGGTTTCCAAAACTGGAAAATGCGAATCTACCTACAAGGTGCATGTACGAGCGCTCAAAAGCTCCTGCCTTCACGGCAGTGCTTTTCGTAATTTTTCATGAATAAAATGGGTTTTTTCAAATTTTTGGGTTTTCTTTCGTGAATAACTGTTCCTCAGAAGGGATAAAATAGAAGACTTTCTCTTCGTGCAGGAAGCACTGAATCAATTCTTTTCGGACAATAGATTAAATGGTGACAGCGGGTAAAAATATGAAATAATACTAATATTCCAACATAATGAATAGTACTATTATTAAGAGTACAAGTCGTTTTATTACAATACATCTCATCCGTTAGACTTCCAAGTGACGAAACAAAAAAGGAATTGAGATTTGGATGTTGCTTCACCACAAAACTAAGCGGAAAAAGACTGAAAAAGATATTCCACAACCTATGCTCTCGAAAACACTACCATAAAATGGTTCAAAGACAACCACCAAAAGAAAAAGCTACAGTTACTGCCTGGCATTTTTCAGGTGGAAATGTGTGCAATCGAAATATGTGTACCATTTTATCTAGGAAAGAGTTATCATAGATGTGACAGCAATCCCATATGAAAGACTATTGGCTTTCTGGTTTTTTCTTTGAACCGCTGAGATGTGATCGAAGACGGAATGGAAGTGCCTGGATGAGCAAGCTTGGCAAGAATAACAGAGTCTCCTTGGTCTGGATTCTCTGACACTAGGGAGTCAAGTTAAAAGAGAGGGCCAGTTCACTTGTCAGAAGGAAGAGAAACACATCTATGAGGAACTGTTCGGATAAGAGACATGACTGACAGGGAAGTACTCTGGTAATTTTTTCTAGGTTATAGCATTCAAGAAAGTTCGTTGGGAACTTTGGGATTGATAAATCAAAAATTTATATCGATCTCTACTGTCACGTCAGAAAGCATCTACTTGAATTAGGTTCAGCGAAAAATAAACCAATGAAGGAGAGGAGGGAGAAACTCCATAGTTGGAGAGCTATAGCTTCAGATATACCCAGGCCAGCTGAAGAACGTGGAAAAATAGATCTTCTGGTCGTAGCGCAATAGTAACCCATAACTCTTCATAATAAAGTTGTCAACAATCAAGCCATTGCTCTACTCGAACGGTATTCTTTCATATCTGAAAATCGGGTGCAATCTAAAAACAAAATTTTTTTTGCGTCAACGAAATCGCACAACCGCCCATTATTTTAAATGGACAAAATAGATCAAAACGTGACCTTTAAAAAGTCTTGAATACCCATACAGAGATTCTGGAAGTTCATGAACAGATGTGATAATGGTGATTCAACTATAATATCAACTTTTAGTGAACATTTCAACATACGTGTTCATGGAGTGTCATACCTAGGACACAAATGAAGAGCTCATTTGCATTTGGTTATGGTGAATTGTAAGATTTGAGTGCTAACTTCTATGTTGAAGGAATGAATACTGAATTCATACCAACATTCGCAAGCAGCAATAGCACGTTTTTTAGTGACGAGACTTCGGTAGCAATTTTCACATATGAAGCTCGCGAAGAAATCCATACGAAATGACAACTTCTTGCTATCTCAATTTCCGACTTGATTCCCTGAAGTTTCTCATCTGCATTCGAATCACCCGATCGGCAGGAAACATGGAATGTTTCGAAACTTTTACGACTCGACACACGTAAGGGGTGACCTATACTCATTCATTGATATTCCCTCACGCATGAAGGTTATGCTTCTTGGTGGACGATTCAATCTGCCGCTCAGAGGCGCGAAACGTGCTGTTCAGGCGACTTGCCTTCGGGAATTTTTGATGAAGAGCTTTGGAAAGAATTGGATCTCTGAAAAATGTATGAATACTTTATGAGAGCGCATATACTTTAAATTTTGTTATTTTGTCCCACCCAGAAGTTTAGATGAACTCAGCCATTTCTATATGTAAGTATTATTTTTCCATATATGGGATTTTTGGATGACATGATCGATCAAGACTTTTCTTTCCCAAGAATTCGAACATTGCAGACATTTGTTCAATATTATAGAGCTCTCGTTCATAGAACAAGCGCGCAAGAAACGCAAACTCGAATATATCGAGTTCTCCACCTCAGCACCTGCAAATTAACAAATTTATCTTTCCTATTTCCAGAGCGAGGTCGAATCTGTTATTCGGATCCGAGACAACAGAACACGTCTGGAGAAAATTGATCCATGTTCATCCCTTACCATGTTTACTGCAAAGACGGAGACGATACAAATGAACCGTACACCCGCATTCCTGATGTCCTATATCTCACGAAGATAAATATCTTCGAAATCCGCAACATATTTGTAATCCAGTTGCTCGGCCAAACTTCGTCGCAAACTGCATACAGATTCATCCTTCGTATACTGTCTCATTTTTTGCACTGTCTAACGGAAGTTGTAACGATTTCCAGTCGTGGCTAAATGCTGAGAGTGCATGAAGCAGAAACTGTCTCCTTTTTCCTATGACCGTAGTCTGAGTGATTTACGTGGTGGGCTGTTTTGAAACTCCCTGATGAAGTGGTGTTTACTTCAGGTACATGCATCTGTAAGTTACCTTTTCTTAGGGGTCTTAGGTAGTTGTTTGGGCTAGAGCGCTTTCTAGATTTATTTATTTCGTTAAGATGGGTCATCTTATGCCGGATCCAGACTGGCATGCATTTTCGATCATAAGAAAATTTATTGAAAGCAAAAAGTAATCTATTCGCATATAACAGAGTTCGAATAAACGTGCACGTATGAATTCGGCAGCGCGAACTTCTTCTCATACGAGTCAACAACAATAAAAATGAAAACTTAGGTAAGTGAAGAATGTTTCGAACTACTATGTCATTATGTATTGCGGTGTTTTCATCCTGACTCTCCCAGGTCTCTGTGAGACACCACTAATGCCCATTTAAGAGCTTATGCTAGTAAGGAGTTCCGTGTAGGCTTTTTTACTGTGTCCTTACGCCACCTGAGACACAGCACTGTTGAGTGTTTACTCAACAGTGAATGTTGGAAGAACCTAAGAAAATGTTTTATAGACCGAAGGCTTCAAACCCGGGACCTTTTTGTCACGATTCATTTGCACTAACCACTCCGCTACGTCCCCGTATGCTATTATGCATCCGAATTACCAATAAACAGGGAGATTCACGAAGACCGCTGATTGAAAAAAAAATTACCAAAGACTCAAGAAAAAAATACAGTTGATGTTGTACTAAGTTACGATTAAGCTCGAGAAATGAATTGAAAAAAAATCGAATTCGGTTACACCAGACATGATTTAAACTGTCGGTTTTCGAATGTCTCATTTTTGCGCGCTCGTACTACTTACACGAGGGCTATATCATTTCGTCACGATGTCTGTATTTTTCGAATTTTGACCCGAAAATGGTCTCAAACGACTATGTTTGACTCACTGATGACGAATCCATCGAAAAATTCGAGTCTATCCGTCCGTATACACGATAACTCTCGAACGGAATGTCCTAGAAACTTGAAATTTTCAGGGTAGGTTTGAATCTCAAATGCCGCGGTTGAGTTCGTTATTGGGCAAAATCCGGGGTTCCGTAAATATAGCCGCTCGAAATTTTGCTTTCCTGATTACTTTGAAACTACAGATTCGATCGACGTGAAATTTTGCACCCAGATGGAGAATTACGTGTTGAAGCTCGCATGACCAGAACCATAGAAACCATAGAAAATTATAACTTTGTAATGGAAAGGCCTAGGGACTTGAAACTTTCAGGACAGGTTTGGATCTTCGATGTTGCGGTCACTTTCATCAATGAGCAGAATTAGACTAGGGGTTCCGTAAATATGGCCGTTTGAAATTCAGTTTTCTTGATAATTTCAAAACTATGGATTTGATCGTGACGAAATTCAAATTGAGAATGATATATTGGAGCTAAATGTTTTCAGATCGCATGATCAGAACCATACAAACCATAGAAAATCATAACTTTCGAACGGAAAGGCCTAGGGACTTTAAATTTTCAGGATAGGTTCGGATCGCGAATTTCGCGGTCACGTTCATCAGTGAGCAAAATTAGACTAGGGGTTCCGTAAATATAGCCGTTCAAACAATTTTCTTCACTGATAATTTTGAAACTACTTATTGAATTGGAATGAAATTTCGCACGTAGATGAAGAATAGTGTATTTAAACTGCGTGGGGAATTTTGTCCAGATCGCATTACCAAGACCATAGATACCGTAGAAAATTCTAGCGAATTATCGAAAAAAAAATTGGTCACTTAGGCACTGACTGGAAGTCTGGTTTATCGCCTTTGTTTGAAATTTTCTTTGACAGCTGTCAAAATCTTTCCAATTGGTTTCTAAAACTGGAGAATGCGATTCTACCTACAAGGTTCATGTACGAGCGCTCAAAAGCTCCTGACTTCACGGCAGTGCTTCTACAAGCTCTATGACAAACTTTCACAGATGTTAGCTGTGCTCATTAGGATCATTTTTTTCCTATGAACAAAGGTCCGATTCGTTTTTCTTCAGAAGATACAAGCATTTAACAAAAAATATATTCATGTTCGGATCATAATGATGAATGTAATTAAAAAACATCTTGATATTATAAAATTTTGATTTTCAATTACATAAATACATAAATGAAACAGGAAAAATTGTTCTAGATAAACAGGTTTTTGTCAGTGGAGCCAGTAAATCTTTTCATGGACATACAGATCTTTGAAGCGGTTGCTTTTAGAGCGGTGGCGGGAGTGGAGAAATTTTCTCCGATCGCCGCTGCGTTACGTTGTATGGGCAGTCCGTTTCGCACATCGAATCGATTTTCGCTAGTTATACTGACGAGGCTTGTTTATTAGTTTATCTAGAACTTTTTTTCTTGTTTAATTTATGTAATCGAAAACTTTAGATAGACAACCAATATACAGGGTGTTTCATTGGGAAACGGAAATACTCAAAATATGGATAGAAGGCACCAAGGTGGTTCTAGAAATACCACATTTTTTGGCTCTGACTGTCTTTGTGAACGAGATACAGGATGTTTCATGAATTTTGCTCATTTCTTCTTGAGGTCATAACAAACGAACCATCCCGTATATTTTCTTTATATTTGGCACATATGTTCCTTATTTGGAGCTCAAATGAATCACTCAATAACCACAAGGAAAATCCAGGTCCGGGTTAACGAAAAATTATGAAGCGATTGTATCCTTGAAACAACACCCTGTATATCGAGATTTTGAAAATTCGTTCACATATTCGAGAAGAGCATAAAAACTAAACTGAAACGTCTGATTCACATTTTTGCGCAGACAGTTTTACTCCACAAATCTTTAACTCAAAAGTCTAGTTTTTGAGAACTTGGATACCAAAGAGTG
Organism: Aphidecta obliterata; assembly: GCA_963966015.1. NCBI lineage: Eukaryota > Metazoa > Arthropoda > Insecta > Coleoptera > Coccinellidae > Aphidecta > Aphidecta obliterata. The sequence continues at coordinate 25,501,723 of OZ014427.1, read as the reverse complement.
GTTTTAAGTGACTTACAATAACATATTATCAAAAGTTGAATCCATAATTATTTTCAAAACTACTACATTACCATTTAATATATTGGTTATCCTTTTCATAGCGACATAATAACCCTTTGTGTATTTTCCAGGTAGGTGAAAAGTAACGCCAGTATGTTCATATCTATCTTATTATCAAAATTGCTTGAATATTGTTATTAAATGTTTTAGTGAAATAATTGAGATGAATTAGGTCCTTTTCATAAACTGCTCGAAATGCCCTTCATTTTGGTCTGTACATCTCCGTTCTCGTTTGAGAAAATCCCGAACTGATTTGTGAATTACATTCGTATTGTTCATTATTTTCCTGCTAGCTTCTTGTAATTCTCTAATAAGCTGATCCCGAGTATTGATCTCAGAAGAATATACTAGAGATTTTAGGCGACCCCAGACATAATAATCTACGGGATTCAAATCAGGGGATCTTGATGGCCAGTTATGAGGTCCTCTACTATCAATCCATAATTCATAATTCCTACTATCAAACCAAAATTGTCGTTCAAAAAGTCTCTAACGATAAGCCCATAATGAGGCGATTCACCATCTTGCTGAAAGTACAGGCCAGCAATATTTCATTTTTGACAAGGAGTAAAAAGGGAAACCAATGTATTTTGATGATTTAGTAATTTTAAAATAATCATGGATTCAAAAGTTTTGATAATATGTTATTGTAAGTCAGTCAAAACCACTCTTTGGTATCTACGTTTCCGAAAACTTCACTTTTGAATTAAAAATTTTTGGACTAAAACTGTCTGCGCAAACATGTAAAGCACACGTTTCAATTCAGTTTTTTATGCTCTTTTCAAATATGTAAACGAATTTTCAAAATTTCGATATAAAGGGTGTTGTTTCAAGGAAACAATCGTTTCATAATTTTTTGTTCAGTCAGAGCCAGAAAATGTGGTATTTCTAAAAACACCTCGGTGCCCTTTATCCACCATTTAAGTATTTCCGTTTTCCAATGAAACACCCTGTATATTCTGGTCAATTGGTTGCAGCTTGAACCCGTTATTTACACATGTGACACAATTGAATTGTAATGTTTACGGTGCTCACACGTGGTTTCAGTCAGGGGAACCAGGAAATCTTTTCATGGACCTTCAGAGATTGGAATCGGTTGCTTTTGGGGTAAACAGCTGTCGTGAGTGGGGAAAATTGTATGGGCAATCCGTTGCTCAAATCGAATCCATCTTCGCTAGCTTTACTGACGATACTTGATATAAGTCGAAACCGGTCTCTAGGTGCGAATGATAGTTGGTGAGCTCTGGGGTTACATGGATTTATTTGTTGGCTTGCTTATTAGTTTATCTAGAACAATTATTCTGTTTTCATTTTTGTGATTAAAAACTTCAGAAAGACAACCAATATTATATTCTATTATTAAAATGGTTCGGAATCTCCTTCGACTTGAATGAAAGCCTCACATCGACGACATCGCCGTTACTCGGCGGATCAGATTTGACCGCTTTTTATTTGGTTTGCTGCATCTTGGATTCTATCAAGTAATTGTTGATGAGATGTGATTCCAACAAGATAGACTTTATATGTCCCCATAAATAAAAATCTAACGGATTGAGATCTGGTGAACGAGGTGGCCCTTGACCTATCCATTTATTTGGGAAATTTTCATTTAACCAAGCAACTACTTGTCTCCCTGTGTTGTATGTGGTGGTGCAATCGTGCTGATACCCATATTTCAAAGAAAGTTGAGATCTAGGTCATCAATGAAGTAAAAAAAGTTGTGCACCAAAAAATTTGCGTTCTACCGGCCTAAATGAAAAATTTTTCACCCAATAGTTGAAAAGTTGAAGGCGGCATACCTCTGATTCCTTCAGAAGCTTTAATCTCGCGAAACATTGACTTTTTAAAAGTCATTAGGAAACCTCGATATATTTCTTGAAGATCTATCTAAAGATACACAACATGCAATGGATTTTCCTTTCAACCCTAAGTTAGGGAAAAAGGTCCGAATATGGGATGTGTGTGGAATATAGGCCAATAAAAAACTTGCAATACAGAATCGCCTCTCAATGAGAAGCTAAACCTGAGCTATCGACTACTCTGGAGAGTTCTCACGTTTGAGAAACTAATGGTTCAAGTTAACCATAAGTCTACTAAAGTAAGTCGAAAATTGAGTTCAGCTCCGAATAAATCCCATTGAGTTGAATTTCAGCACACATATCGTCGTCATTCACAATGTGTAAATATCATAACTGTAATTTCGAGCGGTTCAGCTAGCGCCCCATACAAATTTTCGGAACGAATGATCTTCGCATATTACCATGAATTTTTATTATTATTAGTTCATAACCAATGCGCTACGGACTGAAGATGTATTGTGTTTCCCTTTCATGGGCTAACTGAGTTATTCCCGAGCTATAGTTCCCCATCCAGTTCATGGATATGTCTTCATCATTTATGATTTTATGGCTCAAGCATTCTTTGCGTTGGCTTCCTATGGCAAAGCATACTTTACTATGATGTATGTCTTTCCCTCGTCCCCACGGACTCCACAATCATCATTTTCTGTTAAACCCAATCTCACTAGATGCTTTTTGGGGGGACAATGCCGTGTTAGGAGGATATAAGAGTGGTGTTCTTGATGAGATCAAGATATGTTTTTGATTAGAATTTCCCACACTCTTTGAACCATTTTCTGTGTACGAAAGTTATACGCCTTTTGTCCACCAGAAGTTTTTTAGGAGTGACAATATGCGTCTCGGGATCTTCAAACGAATTTCCGTTTCACAAATCCAACAACGAAGGGTGCCCAAATGGGGAACGCCAGAACAACGATATTTGTCTGTGGGAATCCTTGACCTAATATGTGAAACGTTTCGAGACAGGCTGAAATAGAACGCAAATTGGACAGAATCCGAATTGTATGGGCTTCGGACGACTGAACCAGATATCCGAAGCCGATAATGGACTGGAATCGCTTGTCGTACGGAAAAGCAATTAATTGTTCCAATATTAACGCTTGTCGGATCTACTTCTCCGGAATGACCTTTCAGACATTTTCCATTAATCAGATTTTCCTGGCTGTACTTTCAACAGACACCCCATTGACGTAGCGAGACAATAACAACAACACAAAAATTGTGTGGTATCAATTCAAGTTCCTATTCTGAAGTAGCTCATTATCTGGATTCCTGACCTGAACATTTATCTCATATAAATATGCCCAATAGGTACCTATTATTGATAAACAAGTAGATGCATATTCTACCGCAAGGCAACTCTCAACAGTTTCAACGGTTCGTGAGTTGTTGATTTTCAATAGCATTAATCAATTTTGGATGTCCTCTTCCTATGCAGATTGAGAATTCAAGTATAAATGACGATAATTTATTTCGAATTTTTCAAATTTATTGGAGATGATTGCCTCTCACTAAGGTCCTGTAGTGGTTTTCGAATATCTGAAGTTCCAAAAATCATCGCATAGAAGGCCAAAAACCGGTTGAAAACCCCCACTGGAAGAAGAAGTTTTGCATTTTAAATTTTAGTATTGAAGTAAATTTGGAGGAGAAAGTAGAGATGACTCTCCTTCTAGAGACCCACTCGGTAACAGAAGAATATCTTCGCAAAAGTGGTGTTTCAAAAAGTTATGTTCCATTTCTGACCCATTTTTGGAATGGTTGGAATTGAAGAGGAGGAATTAAATTGAAGGAAATTGAAATATATTTCCGTTACAATTACATTTCGTTTCACGGTAGTTGGTTTCTAGGTCTCCTGCGTCAGATTGTTTTCCTTTCTGAATCTTCTGCGGGGTTGCAGTCCACTAGTCTTCTGAGTTCCTCATTTGAGTGCTGGCTTGCTTTTTCAAATATTTTCTCTGTTTTTCTTCTCATGAAAGTGGAGATTGGCTCCTATTTTAAGTTTATTTGTGTTTGTCTGTTACTGACAAACCAGGGAGCGTCCATTTCCCAACGAATGAACTTATCTTCTATTGACTGGATCCTCTTGATAAAGTTCTTAGCAGTATAGCCTCACTCTGCCTCCTCTAAAAATTTGGCCTCACTCTGCCATTCTATCTCTGAATCATCTATTGATAGTTTTTCATCGATTTTCAATAGTCTCGTCATGAGGCATATTTTCTTCAATCGTCACCATTGGACGTATAGTATTTTCCCCTTTCGGTTGTCCCATTGTAATTGAATCACTTTGTATGAAGTCAATGGTTCTGGTCATACTCAATAGATCGTGAGTTGTAGAGCTGGTTTTCCGGGTGAAAGTGGTGGCTAATAGGTACTTTGAGGATGCACAACCAGGACGTTGTCGAATAAATAGATTTTGCGATATTGCGCTTTGAATTATTTTAGGCACTATTTTCCGGAAGGGCTGGGTGCGTCGGAAGTTGTCCGATTTCAATTCACAGAACGGATTTTGAAAGAAGAACAAAACTTCTATGTTGATTTTCCGTAAAAAGTTGCCAATTAGGTGAAAAATACGTGTAAACATGACCAAAAGTTCGTAATATGAAAAAAACGCGCTGCGGCCGGGCGCGAATATTTACATTTATTCCCCCACTACTTGACTGCAATCGAGCGTTTTGTTGGTTTTGGTCATGTATGCACATTTTTTCACCTATCTTGCAACGTCCGGATTGTGCACACTTGAAGAACCTATAAACCACTACTTATCATTCGGAAGAACGCTGCTTTTTACAGTTTTTCCGGCTTTTCTACGGTAATAATGACCCGATTGAGATGCGCTAGGACTAATTTTCTTCGTCTTTTCATTTTCTACAATTCTGTTGTTGAAAGTATCACTCCATTGGTTCAGACTTTACGAGCAAAAAACTGAAGAAACAACGTTTTTGAGCACTCGTACTACTTACACGAGGGCTATATCATTACGTCACGATGTCTGTATTTTTCGAATTTTGAGTCTCAATCGACTATGTTCGACTCACTGATGACGAATCCGTTGTAAAATTTGAGTCTGTCCGTCCGTCCGGCCGGCCGGCCGTAAGCACGATAACTCTCGAACGGAACAACCGAGAGACTTGAAATTTTCAGTGTGGGTTCAGTTCCCGAATGCCTCAGTTGAGTTCGTTAATGGGCCAAATTCCACCAGGGGTTCCGTAAATATGGACGTTCAAACTTTTGTTCCCCTGATTACTTGAAAACTACAGATTTGATTGAGATGAAATTTTGCACTCAAATGGAGAATGAGGTGTTCAAGCTACATGTGAATTTTGTCCAGATCGCATGACCAGAACCATAGAAAATTGTTACTTTTGAACGGAAACGCCTAGGGACTTGAAATTTTCAGGATAGGTGTGGATCTCGAATGTCGTGATCACGTTCATCTATGAGCAACATTAAACAAAGGGGTTCCGTAAATACGGTCGTTTGAAATTTTGGTTTCTCGATAATTTCGAAACTACGGATTTGATCGAGATGAAATTTTGTATTTTAATCGAGAATGTTATATTAATACAATATTTTGTCCAGATCGCATGACAAGAACCATAGAAACCATAGAAAATTGTAACTTTTGAACGGAAAGGTCTAGGAACTTGAAATTTTCAGGGTGGGTTTGGATCGCGAATATCGCGGCCACGTTCATCAATGAGCAAAATCAGACTCGCTGTTCCGTAATTATGGCTGTTCAAAATATTTTTCTCCTGATAATTTCGAAACTACTGATTGGATTGGAATGAAATTCTGCACCTAGCTTAGGAATAATGTATTTAAACTACGGGCCAAATTTTGTCCAGATCGCACTACCGAGACCATAGATACCGTAGAAAATTCTAGCGAATTATCGAAAAAAAATTGGTCACCTAAAGCACTGACATGAAGTCTGGAGTTTCGCCTAAGTTTCAGAATTTTTGCGACAGCTGTCGAAAATTCCTTCAATTGATTTCTAAAACTGGAAAATGCGAATCTACCTACAAGGTGCATGTACGAGCGCTCAAAAGCTCCTGCCTTCACGGCAGTGCTTTTTGTAATTTTTTTAGTGTTTTTTCGAAATTACAAGAAAAGTAATTATATTTGCGAGTCGGAAACATATCACTTAACATCCACGGATCACCCCACGCACCCACCCACTCGCGGTTTTCTTCTACGATTTTTGTCACGAAAAAATCTCTAATGCCTGGTCTATTTTCACGGAGCCTTAGTCTGGCCTTAGTTCTGAGGCTCCAACTGAAATAGGAAAAACAGGAATACAGGATTTGCCGAAAACCAATCTTATGAGACTTATTGTAGTCGGTAATTTTTTTTCAATCACACATATGCAAATAGTTTATGAATCTACTCCTTCAGAGTTCTGAAACATTACGTCGGTATCGACACTATCGAAACTGTTTATCAGTCCAACTTTTAGTCAATTTTGAGATATGGAATGGTGTTCTTCGGAGGCGGTAATTCAATTTTAACTTTTCAACCTGAAGTTACAATACCTAAGGCCCTAAGGGAAAGGAATCTGTCCTGCGTGCCTAATACAGAAATTATCCGCTCCACTGATCCTTTGTTTCCATTATCGAAAATCTGTTTTCCATCTTCCTGTGTAATATTTCCCTTCAGCTTTCCGCCTTCTTCACTTCATAAGCCATTAAAGAATAAAGAAAAAACGGTGAAAAACATGAAATATTTTATGCACATACATTATTCAGTACTTTTATGGATATAATAGCGACTACGACACTAGGCGCCCCTCAGGTGCTGATAAATATTTTCGCATTTCTTCCCGAAGAGTAAGCAATTGTGTTCGAGGGGGAATTTATTGAGGCTAATAATATCATGAAAATGGATTTGTGGATAGGTAAAAGCGTGCTTACGAAATATAATGTGGGGATATCAATATTCGAATATGTCCACAGAGAATCCTGAACATTTTAGTTATAGTGCTTAAAAAGTGTCATCAATTACCAGAAGAGGTTTTGATTGGAGCAGATTTATAGCTACATTTACTTAAGAGTGTTCGAATCTCAGCAAGACTTGAAGTGCAAGGAATTATAGTAAATGGTAGGAATTATAGTGGAAGGTAGGAATTATAATAAAACCAATCCGCCATCCGTGGGCTAGTCTCTGCATTATTGACTGAACCCATTGAAGAACATAAGGTAGTGTTCGAATTGGGACATACCTACAACTTGTTAATTCTAAATTTCGTAGCGATGAGTTCAAAAAATGTTGGAAAATGCTGATGGACATTTTGACTTGTGGGATGATTTTGTGGAAGGGTAGTCGACGGAGTAATTATGAACCTTCACAAACCTTCACCCATGTACTGCAATGTTCCGATGTTACATTTTCCTATTCTTGTTTTTATAGACTTTTGTGAGAATATCGCTCGTCTCCATCGAAACCTTATTATGGTAAAATGACATTTTTCGCAATTCCATCCGGTTACTTATTTTTCTCGAACATACCCACGAGAGTATTGTGGTATCAACATCGCGAAGCCTCTGCCTATTTCACAAGGGTACTGATCGAATATTTGACATCAGTGCTTTTCAAAGTTTTATTTTATGATTCAGAATATAAGTTCAGAATCAAGTGTGGACGTTTTGAATTACCCTTCAAGATGCATCGGCGACCAAAATATCAGTACAGCAGATTCGTGAATGCATAGTTTCATTTTTTGCGTTCAATTGATACGTCTTATTATCAATTAGTTCATTTCATAGTACTGGGATAAATAAATAGATCATATTCAAAATGAAAAATTTTGCCTAATTTCTAATAGAAGGCTATGAAATTAACAAAGCTTGCCCTACACATATCCTGCTCCGAAATTCTTCATCATATAGAATATCCCAAACCCTCCCGCTATTTACCCTCCACCGAAACCTTTTTCGTGTTACGGAGGAAAGTCGAAGGATCAGAAGCGGGATAAACTGTCAAATTATTCAGTGCTTCGCGGGTATCACTTTGAGTTTAATCCTCCCCGCAAATCTGTATGAGTTTCATTCTGCAAATATTATATTTCACCTCAAACTGAGTGAGAAGCAATGGCAGCTATCAAGTTTTTTATATGAATGCGGATAATGCTACGAATTTAACTTTTCAATTTTCTTCCACATTCGGGACCCTATCTCATATATTATATATAGGAGAATTATATGGAAATGGCCAGAGATCAAATGAGCGAAATATTTATTGTAGGTGCGAGGATTAAGTGATCATTATTTGATTATTTGAAATTGAGGGGTTGCTAGAGTTCGTTAATTGGCGGAATTCGCCGAAGGATTCCGTAGATATAGCCATCCATATTTTTTTCAATAAAGCAGAAAATACCTCTACTATCTAATTGAAACTTTATAGGTAGTTGTAAGATGATGACACGAAGGTTTTTGTGGAATTTCGTAACGTAAGGATCGTATCACCTGAAGATTAAAAGAAAATTCTTTTTCAGAACTTCGATATCTCAGAAAATGTCATATCCTGCTGAAATTCTGTGTGTACATAATAAAGCATGGATCAAAAGAGTAATGTAGAAATTCAGTTTTCTAGCGGTTCCGTGAACAGAAATTGAGTTTCTCTGGTCTGCTGTTGAGAATCCTTGATATTGATGATGATTCCATATGTTGAAATGACTTAAATATTGCGAAAATATTCATCATCAATAGATTTTGAGTTGAAATCGGTGAGAATGGGTCAAATATGGAAATGCATATAATTCGATCAACAGCCTTTACTTAAAGTGTGCCTTAGAAACATTTTATATTTTTTCACATTTTCTAGGATGATGTTATGGAAAAATTGTCCTAATTGCTAATTATTTCAGTTTTATCAAGATTCTTCAGTACTTATTGAATGTTTTTTCGAGTATATTCATAACATATTCGAAATGGTTCTGGATAATCAGAACATTCAGAATATAAACCTTCGAGAATGCTCTCCTTGTTTTTCCCAGACTTGATTTCAAACTACCTTTTTCATTTCGTCGTTCGACACCCTCGTTAGTCAATCGAAGTGTTGGTTTTAATGATCGTGAATCCGAAAATATTCGTGTGAAAGCGAAAGTCCTATTATGCCAACAATATCCCTCGAGCACCTGCACCAAGTACTCCATAATTGAGATCAATCATCGAATTTGTTCAGAGTGTTGTTTTAGAAGCACGCGCATTACTCGATCCTCTTGGGACGTCTTCGGTCCGTTATAATTAAAATTGATCGCAGGCTCTTTATAATTCCGTAACCCAAAACTCAATTTACCCAACCAATGTTATCAGGAAGCGACTGGATGTATTCTAATGAGAAATATAATTGATCCTGTTTCGAGATGTTCATGAAATTTATAACTTTGTAACTTCATTAGCCAACAACGCCTAGCTAGTTAACAAAGTTCAAACCGAAAAATTTGGGTAGGTATCTATCTTCTTCATTGAGGAATGAAAATAATAAGACTAAGAATGGATAGATAGCTATAATGATAAAATTTTGTTTCGCGGATTTCCTCAACAACTATGGGCTGAAGAAAAACACATTAAATTGTTGGATTTAACTTTTGACACTTTTGTGGGGCTTGGTGTCACTGATGATTATAATCGATTGATTGGACCATATTGTGTTCTTCCAAAAGAATATTGTCCTCGAAAAAGAAGGCCCCTACTTTTTGAAGATGTGCCTATATGATTTGGCCAAAACTATGGTTCATGAATAATGGGACTTCAGTTCATTTCGGAATAAACACCAGTTGCTATTTTGACGAAGTTTATTCAAATCGTTGGATATGGCGAAGAATTGATATGCCCAATATACAGAATTGGATTTTTGAATATAGGGTTTTCTTAAAACGCTAGTTTCTACAACTTTAGTTGCAAATATCAATGTGTAATTATTAAGTATAAATACAACCAGATTATTCGAGGTGTACGGACTTTGATGAGACGAATAGTAGAATCGTCATCTTTTTCTTTGAGGGGCACCATTTTGGGAAAATTGTCCAGAAAAGGTGACAGGTATCCAAAAGTCGACTGTTCAATCATTTCAGTGAATATTGAGCGCTCGTACTACATACACGATATCATTACGTCACGATGTGTGTATTTTTCGAATTTTGAGCCGAAAATCGACTATGTTCGACTCACTGATGACGAATCCGTCAGAAAATTCGAGTCTGTCCGTCCGGCCGTCCGTAAGCACGATAACTCTCGAACAGATCAACCCAGAGACTTGAAATTTTCAGTGTAGGTTCAGATCCCAAATGCCTCGGTTGAGGTCGTTAATGGACAGAATTCCACTAGGGGTTCCGTAAATATGGCCGTTCAAAGTTTTGTTCCCCTGATTACTTGAAAACTACAAATTTGATCGAGATGAAATTTTGCACTCAAATGGAAAATCAGGTTTTCAAGCTACATGTGGAATTTTGTCCAGATCGCATGACCAGAACCATAGGAACCATAGAAAATTGTAACTTTCGAACGGAAACGCCTAGGGACTTGAAATTTTCAGGATAGCTGTGGATCTCGAATGTCGCGTTCACGTTCATCAATGAGCAGAATTATACTAGGGGTTCCGTAAATACGGTCGTTTGAAATTTAGTTTTCTCGATAATTTCGAAACTACGGTTTCGATCGAGATGAAATTTTGTATTTCAATCGAGAATGATATATTAAATCAAAATTTTGTCCAGATCGCATGACCAGAACCATAGAAAATTGTAACTTTTGAACGGAAAGGCCTAGGAACTTGAAATTGTCAGGGTGAGTTTTTTTTTACTGATAGTTCCGAAAAAACTGATTGGATTGGAATGAAATTTTGCACCTAGATGAGGAATAATGTATTCAAACTACGTGCGAAATTTTGTCTAGATCGCATCACCAAGACCACAGATACCGTAGAAAATTCTAGCGAATTATCGAAAAAAAATTGGTCAGCTGAAGCACTGACATGAAGTCTGGAGTTTCGCCTGAGTTTCGAAATTTTTTTGACCGCTGTCTAAAATTCCTTCTATTGATTTCTGAAACTGGAAAATGCGAATCTACCTACAAGGTGGATGTACGAGCGCTCAAAAGCTCCTGGCTTCACGGCAGTGCTTTTCGTAATTTTTTTTTTATAAACTTTCAAATTTCAATTGAGGATATACTCGACTTGAAAAATTGTCTTTCTCAAAAGTAATTCAATCAAATATGGAATTCGGATTTCATAATTCGAGTAGAATTTTCGAGAAAATCTTAGGGCCATCTGTAGATTCCCAAACCTTCTGTTTCGAAAACGAACAATCACAAAATAACCTCTGCTATCAATAGAGCAACACTTCACTCCCTATCAAACGCATCAGGAATAATCAAGTGAAAATGCATATCCAAACACTTGATAATTGCAACTTCCCGAGCTGTCCCCTTTTTCCGGCAGGGATGATAATAGTGTCTTCCATTAGGGAGGAAATAATTCCAAATTGAAATGTTACGCTTCGCTGAGTGAAGCTTTTCCATGTTCACCTCGTTATCCAGTTTATACAATCGCTTGCATGTTACCCCCACAAATTTGCCCAGAAAAGGGAAGGCTATCAAAATTTCCACTCCATTAACGGTTGACTTCATTTTGGTAGCATATCTTCATTACAAGTAGGTATGTGTGAATTACGCATTAAGCTACATCGCATTTAGGTACAAGTGTTGAGATCTATTTTCCTGATGAATTGTTGATGAACATAATAATCAGGTCAGCAAAGTTTCAGAGAGGGTGAAGCTCCAGGGGTATTTTGCAACGTTTCTATGAGTTGTTTAGGGTTCTGAATCCGAATTTGAGGTTTGCCCATGATTGGAGTGTGACTCATGGTCGAAAATCGCAGAACATCTCGGAAACTATGCATTTTTCGGAAATTCCCTACAAGGTGCAATACTCAACTCTGAAGTTTGGACCATAACAACATCATGTTTTTGATTAACAGAGTGAAAGTTGAGAAGTCACGTTCAAATGTTCGGTAGTGACCACACAACAATTTTTGACCAAAACCTATTATTCATCTAACGTCTAATGTCTCAGTTGAAAAATGTGTATGGGATGTTCATAAAAGTACCTGATTTTTATGTTATTTCAAATATATTCTACTGACTGAAGGACTGAAATATGATTTGGGCAAACTTGTATTGGTTCTTTTTGCAATGTTATGTAAAGAGACCTCAATTGAATATATCATACAGACGATCGCGGTATCAGAGAACCCGAAGAAGCCACATAACCAGAAAATAAAAAGAAATTTACGAGCGTAAGAACAATTTTCCAAACGCTGCGAAGACGAGTTTGTCAAATGAACTCGACTCTGACAAGTCGAAACACTATACTTTTACCACCAGCACGCCCAACACATTACAATAAATCTATAGACAACATCCATATTTTGAAGTGGGAATTATTATAAAACCGCTCATAAAAAATTACGATTATTACATTGATCAATTGTAATGCATATTTGAAAAATTATTCAAAATAATAGACGTGTCAGAATCGAACTTTTTGTGCAGTATTGTAGTATACGATGCCACATCGGTTCTGTTACTGATTAATGTTGTTCCATATAGAAATACTTAGTGATTAGTTTCTGTGATAGATGCTCTTGTATTTTCTACAAAATGTAAATGTTTTCATTAATCTCATCAAGAATATGCTCCTCACAGGCTTTCTTAAAGAGCACTGTTGCCACAAAAAGCATCGAGTGAGATTAGGTTCAGCAGGAAATGACGAATGTAGATACTGTGGGGAGCAGGACGAAACTCCCGAACACCTAATATCAGAATGCCGGCTATTGGAAGCCAACGCAAAGAAAGTCTGGTGCACTAAATCTTCAAGGATTGAGATATACCCTCCCTGAAGTTTCCTCAGCTACTAGTGTTCCTCAGAACTTTGGAAGCGAATGGCGAGCTGTAAACTAAGATATACCTATAGGTACTTCGGTCAGCTCAAGAAGGGGAGCACAATAGATCTTTAGATCTATAATGATTATGGCAGGCTACACTACCAAAACGTGCAAGTTAATAAGGAACTACCTGGAAAACAGCAATTTGTATGTCAAAATATATGACACATTAACTTCCACCAGACAAGTAGAAGCCGAAGTACCGCAAGGTTCAGTGCTAGGACTGGTAGTTTACAACATTCATATCTACGATATTCCCAAGAAATCTGCTAGCTGTTTATGCAGGCCGGTAATGGCCTTCAAACAAAGTCGACCAGACGTCCTAAACAGAAGATTGCTAGAAACACCAGCAGCTTTAGAAGAATGGTTCAACGAATGAATAATTCAAATAAATAGCAGAAAGAGCCAAGCTATTCCACTACAGAAGCGGAGACTTGAAATAAATTCCAACATGAGGATAGATGAAGAAGAGATTAAATGGGAAAATGAAACTAAATATCTAGGAGTAAAATAAGATAAAGGGCTTAAATGGAAAAATATTCGGTGAATTGAAACAAACTCGGCTATGGGTAGACTTCACCCACTACTAGCAAGAAAAAGCCAAATGAACCAAAGCACGAAACTACGAATGATGAAGTCAATTGCAAGACCTCAACTAACATATGGTTCGGCGCCATGCAGCCAATAACCATATAAAGATTCAAGCAACAGGAAATGAACTGCTAAGAGCAGCAATGAATATGCCGTTGTTCGTAAAAACCAACAAATCCACAGAGCTTTTGAAGGGGAAACTGTCATAGATTTCCTAAAAAAGAAGGCCGAGAAGATATTTGAGAAAGCAAGTCAACCCTCAAATAATGAACTAAAAAGATTAGTTGACTACAACCCCGCAAAAGATGTTCTTAATATACCCACCTATCACAAAAGAACCAGAGATCAACTACGTAAAAACACACATTGAGTAAACTCAATTTCAAATATCAAAAAGAAGAGACTCTTCCATGAAAGTCAAAGGAAACACAATAATAACACGACAAAGACCGTGAAAGAGATACAAACAAGAAGAGTCAAAAAAAGGGAGTCAAAAGGTTAATAGGCAATAGATGCCCGGAATCTGAAACAGAAGGTTACTTTTAGTTCGAGCAGGTCGTGCAGGTCTTGCTCCACACGAAGTCTCACACTGTTCTATCTATCAGAGATAGTTGGTCCATGAGGATTTCCCTCGACTAAAAAAAAGTGAGGCCCTTGGATGGAAAGGTAGTCTCTTTTACTGTTTGCTCCTCAGATAATGTCAAGACAGCAATAAATGAATCGACATTATTATTAATAAATAATGAATAATGAATCGAGTATTATTACAAATTCCAACTAAGCTTTTAAATGAAACTAGATTTATGTTGACATGCACGGCAAGCTTCAAAACACGAAGGTGTATTATTTCCATGCACTCCTTTACCTCTATCTATCATAATTCGAATAAATATTCCACGAGATATTTCAACTCATTTCAAAAAAATATTTTTAATTTTGCGCACTCGCACTTAATAGTCTAATGCATAATTTTTTAACAGCCCATCGAAAAATTCAATGAAAATAGCTTCTGAAAGAGTGAGATCAATGTGTTATGATTGATATTTAAATTTTCATTACCGAAAGCTTTTAGGAGCAAAGCCGGAATGTTTTTCCATTGAGTATTATCAAATCTACCATCACGTTTCATGATGCTGGATATATTGGATAGTTTTCCAGCAATGAATTTTGAATTCCGATAATTCCGAAAACCCTGAAAAAGTGAAAAATTTTAGAGGAGGAATTGATTTTTACTACTAACGTTTTCTAACAAATTCAGATTTTAAAAGTTTCACTTCTTGCAGAGCGTGGGGAAAAGAAATGGCAATTTACATTTTAGCATGATTTAGGTTGGGTTATATCACCCGCAAAATGTTATAAGTGGTTTTATCCAACAATAGTAATTATAATAAATAATAATTTATCACACAGAGCATGACAAGATGAAGTGAATGAATTATACATGCACACATGTATAATTCTGCTCATTGATTAACGTGAACGCGACATTTCAGATCCACACCTATCCTGAAAATTTCAAGTCCCTAGGCCTTTCCGTTCGAAAGTTATAATTTTCTATGGTTTCTATGGTTCTGGTCATGTGATCTGGAGAAATGTAGCTTGAAAATAACATTCTCCATTTGTATACAAAATTTCATCACGATCGAATCTGAAGTTTTGAAATTATCAAGAAAACTAAATTTCAAACGACCATATTTACGGAACCCCTAGAATAATGTTGCTCATAGATGAACGTGATCACGACATTCGAGATCGACACCTATCCTGAAAATTTCAAGTCCCTAGGCTTTTCCGTTCAAAAGTTACAATTTTCTATGGTTTCTATGGTTCTGGTAATGCGATCTGGATAAAATTTCACATGTAGCTTGAACACTTCATTCTCCATTTGAGTGCAAAATTTCATCTCGATCAAATCTGTAGTTTTCAAGTAATCAGGGGAACAAAACTTTGAACGGCCATATTTACAGAACCCCTGGTGGAATTTGGCCCATTAACGAACACAACCGAGGCATTCCAGAACTGAACCCACACTGAAAATTTCAAGTCTCTGATTGTTCCGTTCGAGAGTTATCGTGCTTACGGATGGCCGGCCGGACGGCCGGACGGACGGACAGACTCGAATTTTCCGACGGATTCGTCATCAGTGAGTCGAACATAGTCGATTGAGACCATTTTCAGCTCAAAATTCGAAAAATACAGACATCGTGACGAAATGATATAGCCCTCGTGTAAGTAGTACGAGCGCTCAAAAAAGGACCAACCAAAGAAGGAGACTTCGAAATAAAGGTGAAACTAGTTGGCCTTTTCTCCAAAGAGTTGGTTTAGTGAAGAAAATTCTTGATCTAGAAACCTCTGAAATGTCACTTAATACCATCATGAAGATGGCAGGAAGAAGTGGAAAACTCAAAACAATATTTTGGACAATGGCACAAAGATGATGATAATATATCATTCTCGATTAAAATACAAAATTTTATCTCGATCGAATTCGTAGTTTCGAAATTATCGAGAAAACAAAAATTCGAACGACCGTATTCATGGAACCCCTAGTATAATTCTGCTCATTGATGAACGTGAACGCGACATTTCAGATCCACACCTATCCTGAAAATTTCAAGTCCCTAGGCCTTTCTGTTCGAAAGTTATGATTTTCGATGGTTTCTCTGGTCTGGTCATGCGATCTGGAGAAATGAAGCTTGAATATATCATTCTCCATTAGTATACAAAATTTCATCACGATCGAAGTTACAATTTTCTATGGTTTCTATGGTTCTGGTGATGCGATCTGGACAAAATTACACATGTGGCTTGAACACCTCATTCTCCATTCGAGTGCAAAATTTCATCTCGATCGAAACTGTAGTTTCCAAGTAATTAGGAGAACAAAACTTCGAACGGCCATATTTACGGAACCCCTGGTGGAATTTGGCCCAATAACGAACTCAACCGAGGCATTCGGGAACTCAACCCACACTGAAAATTTCAAGTCTCTAGGTTGTTCCGTTCGAGAGTTATCGTGCTTACGATCGGCCGGACGGACGGATGGACAGACTCGAATTTTCAGACGGATTCGTCATCAGTAAGTCGAACCTAGTCGAACTATTTTCGGCTCAAAATTCGAAAAATACAGACATCGTGACGAAATGATATAGCCCTCGTGTAAGTAGTACGAGCGCTCAAAAAAGGTCCGTATTAGAAAAATATGGGACTTTTCGCAAGCTGGTTCGCAACCCAGTTTGAAGGAATATTGGAATTTGATTACAAAGATTCGGAAAGAGCAGAAAATTAATAAACAAATTTAAAATGTAAAACATTTGAAATAAATCATTAAAGTTGCTCAAAAGTGCCACCGTTTTGCACAATTAACATTCTTGCTCTTCTCAAATTATGTCTAATGCCTTTTCGATCATTTCTGGATCATTACGGATCCTATTGCAGGCATTCGTTGTGGGAGAATATCCTCACTTCCAAATCTCGCCAAACGAAATCATCGATAGGATCGAAAACTGGTGATCTAGTGGGGCATGCATTCGGTCCACCTCTGGCTATGTCTCTCTGGATAAAAAAATATTATTCGAAATAATGAATCAAAATGTTTTTCCGCACTCGAATGAAATCGAACTCTGCTGCCCGTTATTTGGTCGAATTTAGTGTCTTGCGGAAAAGTACCATTTTGCGCACTTGTTAGAAAAATAACTATTCTCCAAAGGTTCATTACCGATAATATAAAGTGATGTCGAAAGTTAGTATTTATGGAGTTGTGGCGGAACATGATTCCACTCGAATCCACACTCCAGTTATTTTTAGAGGAATTTCGATAGTCACAATAATTTTTACCTATCATTATCATCAGTTGAACAACTTCTCAACCTATAAATAGGAGCCTGCGGATATGAGCGTGCAATATTATAACTGAGAACTTTCACAATTCATTCTGAAAGATAACGATAACTATCAAACGGAATGCCAAAAACTAAAATCATTGAAGGTCCTCTAAATTTACGAGTACGTTCTAGTGGCGCAAGTAACTTCCGAAAACCTCTATCGTAATAGCAAATCACGAAAGTTGTCATGATGGAGAACTCCCTTCTACTAGCAGTGCTCGGAAAAAACAATGCAAATTTGATATAGAGTTTTATTATTTTCCTATTCCATTTATAAGCAGAATGAGCGCTCCAAAAATAGTATCGGATGACTTGTTATGATAACCGAAGTTAAAAATTCGAAATCGGTCAGGTTCTCTGATAGAGCCTGCCTATAGTTTTAAGGCAGCTGGGGAGGATGGCATCATCCCGGCACTTCTTTCCAAGGGGCTGGACGTGCTGTCGTCCCCACTGCTCCACATACTCCGTGCGAGCCTGGCTTTAGGACAAATTCCACTGTCCTGGAGGAAGGTGAGGGTTATTTTCATACCCAAACCTGGAAAACCATCGCACTCAAAAGCGAATGACTTTCGTCCAATAAGCCTCTCCTCCTTCTTAGTGAAGACGCTGGAAAGGTTGGTAGAAAGACACATCAGAGAGGTTGCTTTAGTGGCTAGACCACTGCACCCCTGCCAGCATGCGTACCAGTTAGGTAAGTCAGTTGATTCTGCTCTTCATTCGGTTGTCAACCGCATTGAGGACGGAATACATAATAAAGAGTTCACACTAGCTGTATTTCTAGATATAGAGGGTGCATTCAACAACACTGCTTTTGGAGTGATGCAGTCAGCATTGACCAAGCACGGTGTGGCACCTTCTCTCTGTCGGTGGACGGAGTCGCTGCTTAGTGCTCGTAGCATCGTAGCAGCATTGCTCGGCTGGGTGATCGACCATTGGGGGCACACCGGGAAGGGGATGTCCGCAGGGCGGGGTTCTGTCGCCGCTATTGTGGAATCTTGTCCTGAATGTGCTCCTGGTCGATCTGGCGAAGGCTGGGTTCGCTGTGGTGGCCTATGCGGATGACCTTGTCCTGCTGATTAGAGGTAAGGTAATCAGTGTCATTGTGGATCTGATGCAACAAGCTCTGCGTTTGATTGAGCGATGGTGCCTGGAAAACGAGCTCTCGGTAAATCCTGGTAAAACAGAGATGATTCTGTTTACCAGGAGGAGATTGCCGTGCAATATGAGACTTCCTAGTCTGTGTGGAGTTGGGCTCACTCTATCCGAACAAGTTCGATATCTCGGGGTGATATTGGACCGCAAACTCTTGTGGAACAAACACGTCGAGTCCCAAACGAATAAGGCTAATGTGATATTTTCGTCTACTCGAAGGGTGATTGGAAAAGGATGGGGCTTCAAACCGCACATTATGCACTGGCTGTACACTGGTGTGGTGAGGCCTATCCTAACCTATGCCTTAATGGTGTGATGTCCGTCTATGGAGAAGGCCTGCAATCGTATCATGATGACGAAATGCCAGAGGAAGGATTCTCTAAGTATTACAGGCGCTCTGAGATCTCCCCCCACGGCAGCGATGGAGTGTTTGCTGGGTCTTCCACCATTACATCTGGTTGTGACGGAGGTAGCTATGAAGACAGCTCTCAGAGTTTGGGAACGGGGATAATGGGGTGATGCTGGACTCTTTAGGGGGCACGCGAGGGCTCTTAAAATGGTGGAGAATGTTAACGCATCCATTCTCCAGAGAGGGGACCACCCGGGCACTAGTTTCTGCTTCGACGAGCCCTACAGGGTAGTTGTTCCTGATAGAGATCTATGGTCTTCACCAAACAGGCTTCTTTTGCCTGAAGGTCCCACTTCGTTCACTGATGGCTCTGTGTCATTAACAGAGTCTGGTGCTGGAATTGTGGGACCTCGCTTCAATCGAGCTATTCCTCTGGGGATGAACTGCTCCATAGTGCAGGCTGAGCTGTATGCGGTTCTTGTCTGCGCGCTGGAGTGTATTCGCAAGGGATACTCTGGGGAACACATTCATATGTGCTGTGACAGTCAGGGAACACTGAAATCCCTTTCTGACGTAAGAATTGACTCCTTGCTAGTAGGAGAATTCAGGGAAGCTCTGCGTGAGCTTGGCTCAGGCAATTTTGTGAAAGTTCTTTGGTGTCCGGCTC
Organism: Aphidecta obliterata; assembly: GCA_963966015.1. Taxonomy (NCBI): domain Eukaryota; kingdom Metazoa; phylum Arthropoda; class Insecta; order Coleoptera; family Coccinellidae; genus Aphidecta; species Aphidecta obliterata. Next base: position 25,482,222 of record OZ014427.1, on the reverse strand, counting down.
ATGCGGGGATACCTGGAAATGAGAAGGCAGATACACTGGCGAAGCAGGGGGCCCGATCAGAGTTTGTCGGTCCGGAACCCGCACTGCCAGTCTGTCGGAAATCTGCCAGGAACTTCTTCAGAAGTTGGCTGGACGGGAAGTTTTCCTTGCCTCGGAGTGGAGCACGGGAGTTCGTCTCAGGCAGTCGAGGCTTCTCATTTGGAGAACTTCATCTGGGCCTGAGGTCAGGAGACTCCTGGCACTAGAGAGAAGACAGCTCAGTCTGGTGATCGGTACTTTGACTGGCCACCTACTGAATAAACATTTGAAGAGAATGGGACTGACTAGCTGCTCTTTGTGCAGGTGGTGCAGGAGCACAGATGAAACTGCTGAACAAATTTTGTTCAGGTGTAGAGACCTCACTAATCTGAGGACAACACACCTAGTAAACCCAACACCCACTATTCCTATGGTGAAAGGGACTCCTCCTGGTCGACTTGAGGCATTTATGTCTGCTTGTCTGCGGGACTGAATCTCTCAAGCATTATGCAGAGGAACAATGGGCCACATGGCCTCAGTTCAGCCCGGAGTGGGCACCGCACAGAGTAGAAGAAGAAGTAGAAACAGCGCTCAAAAACGACGTTGTGAGATTCGAACCTCAGACACTTTTTATGAACACCTGTAGAACCTGAGGAAATATTAATTGATGAAAACAATTTATTTCCTCACCTGTTGAAGACATGCCTTAGTGCCGTATGTAGTTTTGTAGGACGCAGAGGAGGAAACCTCTCTTCGCATTCGATAGCAATGCAAGAGTGAGATTTTCAATAGACGCAGAGACTGCAGAGAGCCTGTATGAGAGAGCCATCCTCTGATAGTTGAAGGGGACCACAAAAGACCCGTAAGGACACTGTGGGCTTTAGGCTTTTTGGATAACATTGACGACATCTACTCTGATCTCTTTACGGATAGAAAGCCACATTTCTTGATGCACTACTTGTACTCAGAATTTGATATTGTGGAATAATCAATGCAATCAATAAATATAAATGTCTAACCAGATTTGTGATAACGGTGAAAATGAACTTCCGAATTTAAAATTTCGAGAGAAATGAACTAAGAAATCGAATAGATAAAGACAATTTCATTCAGTGCATAGTCTGCTGAATGAATCGCATAAGTTCATTTCATCATTGTATTCAAATTGTAAGACAAGATTAGAAATCCCGAATATTCACAATTTTTGGAAAAATGATTATATCATTCTGAAAAAATTATCTCGAACGTGAACTGATAAAAAGCACTGACTTGCAGAACCTATATAAATCAAACTATTCACGTATTGCCAGGTTATTCCCTTTTGACAGAGACCATCTATTCGATTATCCTCAATGAATTGCGGTTGCGAAGTCGGCTTCGTTGGCCTCTCCCTCGGGAGTTCTTGCGCCGGTGGCTCGTTCGTTTTGTTCATGGCACTCCTCGATACCTTCTTGAGGAAAACATGCGATATTTCTGAAATTTGTCGAAGGGTGAAACCCAAGAGCGTCCCAGAAGAAGAGTACGATTTCGTTGTTATTGGAGGTGGTAGTGGAGGAGCGACAGCTGCTGGAAGGTTAGCTGAAGTTGGTAACTGGAAAGTTCTGCTTTTAGAAGCTGGGAATGATGAACCGGTTGGATCACAGGTAAATAATATAAACATAATTCATTGATTATTGTAAATTTGGTTTATATCAACAGAAGAAGCAAGTAACAATTCGTTTGCTTCCTTATAGAATTTAACATGGTAATGGTTCAAGTCATATTTCGCTTAAATTATTTGGGACCAATTGATCGAAGACAAGTCAGAGATTAAGAACATATAAAGGGTTTTTCGTTAGAAGCGCTCGATCTTAATACGCAATTAAACAAATTGTGAGAATGATAGTGATCTTTCTTTATTTTTATTAGAAAGTACATACGTTCACATTATGTTTTAAAAACTATATCAGGTAAATGTCCGCCGCGGCTTTGCCTGGTTTGTTGCATCTTGGATACCCAATTTTTGATGACGCTATCGCATAAAAGTGACTCGATCTCAACAATAACGCCTCATGCCCTTAGCCCTAAATCCTTATGCAGGATTGGCCAAGTTGTCGTCGAGGACAGGCCAAGTTCTTGAGCCCGACGCGGAATAGACTGTTGCGGATTTTCATGCACACTTGCCCGAACTACAGCAATATTTTCGAGGGATCGTGTGTTTCGCTGACGTACAGGCACTTTTTGATCTTCCACAGAACCAGTTTATCAAACGGCGAGTTGTGGATTCTGCAGGACGATCTTCGACACTTTAAATTCGCTCGGGGTGCACGAAATGTTTGTCGAATGGAACATTGATTTTGATAATAATTATAATAAATTTTAGAGACTTACTGAAAACTGATGTCAAAGATAGTGACCATTGAGTTCGCCATACGCTGTTGACTGTTATCTATTGAAAAACCCCTTAGTAAGCTTATATCTTGCTATTGCGTTTTTAATGTTCTTGATACGAATCCCGAACTGATACTGTCACAAACATCGCCATCACCTAAAATAACGACCCAAAATTTATGAGGAAACTTCTGGCGAATATAAAATCTAATTCTTTCTGACGTTCGAAACCATCATTCAGTATTGATTGCTAAGTACTACTTTAGAAATGGTCCGAATATTGAGGGCGGGTGGAAATGTTAAAAGAAAGAATGTTTAATGGATGTAGGGACTGATAATTCGGATAATCCGGCTGTCCGTCCGGCCGTGAGCACGATAACTCTCGAACGGAACAACCTAGAGATTTGAAATTTTCAGTGTGGATTCAGTTCCCGAATGCCTCGTTTGAGTTCGTTAATGGGCAAAATTCCACCAAGGGTTCCGTAAATAGCCGTTCAAAGTTTTGTTCTCCTGATTACTTGGAAACTACAGATTTGATCGAGATGAAATTTTGCACTCGAATGGACAATAAGGTGTTCAAGCTACATGTGAAATTTTGATCGCATGACCAGAATCATAGAAACCATAGAAAATTGTAACTTTTGAACGGAAACGCCTAGGGACTCGAAATTTTCAGGATAGGTGTAGATCTCGAATGTTGTGATCACGTTCATCTATGAGCAAAATTATACTAAGGGTTCCGTGAATATATGCGTTTGAAATTTAGTTTTCTTGATAAATTCAAAACTACAGATTCGATTGTGACGAAATTTTGTATACTAATGGAGAATGATATATTCAAGCTACATTTCTCCAGATCGCATGACCAGAACCATAGAAAATCATAACTTTCGAACGGAAAGGCCTAGGAAGGATAGATGTGGATCTGAAATGTCGCGTTCACGTTTATCAATGACCAGAATTATACTAGGGGTTCCGTAAATACGTTCGTTTGAAATTTTGTTTTCTCGATAATTACGAAACTACGGAGTGGATCGGGATAAAATTTTGTATTTCGATCGAGAATGATATATCAAAGCAACATTTTGTCCAGATCGCATAAACCGGGCCCTAGAAACTATAGAAAATTATAACTTCCGAAGGGAAAGGCCTAGGAACTTGAAATTTTCAGGGTAGGTTTCGATCGCGAATATCGCGGACACGTTCATCAAAAAGCAGAATTAAACTAGGGGTTCCGTAAATATGGCCGTTCAAAATATTTTTTTCCTGATAATTTCGAACTACTTATTAGATTGGAATGAAATTTTACACCTAGCTGAAGAATAATATATTCAAACTAAGTGCAAAATCAAGATCGCATTACCAAGACAATAGAAACCGTAAAAAATTCTAGCGAAATATCGAAAAAAAATCGCTTAAAGCACTGTCTTGAAGTCTGGAGTTTCGCCTTAGTTTTGAAAATTTTTTCGACAACAGTCAAAAATTGTTCGAATTTGTTTTTAAAACTGGAAAATGCGAATCTAGCTACAAGGTGGATGAACGAACATTCAAAAGCTCCTGACTTCACGGCAGTGCTTTTCAAATTTTTTGAATAAAAGTATCATGCGAGAACCTACTGCTAATCTGGACCAACTTGGTATCAGAATACGCGGAAAAATTGATGAAATAATAATTATTTTTGAGCGCTCGTACTTACTACTTACACGAGGGCTATATCATTTCGTCACGATGTCTGTATTTTTCGAATTTCGAGCCGAAAATGGTCTCAAACGACTATGTTCGGCTCACTGATGACGAATCCGTCAAAAAATTCGAGTCTGTCCGTCCGTCCGGCCGTCCGTATACACGATAACTCTCGAACGGAGTGTCTTAGAAACTTGAAATTTTCAGGGTAGGTTCGAATCTCCAATACCGCGGTTAAATTCGTTATTGGGCAAAATTCGCCGAGGGGTTCCGTAAATATGGCCGCTCGAAGTTTTGTTTTCCTGATTACTTCGAAACTACAGATTCGATCGAGATGAAATTTTGCACTGTAATAGAAAATGAGGAGTTCAAGCTACATGCAAAATTTTGTTCAGCTCGCATAACCAGAAGCATAGAAACCATAAAAAATTGTTACTTTTGAACGGAAACGCCTAGGGACTTGAAATTTTCAGGATAGGTGTGGGTATCGATTTCCGTGATCACTTTCATCTATGAGCAACATTATATTAGGGGTTCCGTAAATATGGTCGTTTGAAATTTAGTTTTCTCGATAATTTCAAAACTACAGACTCGATCGTGACGAAAGTTTTTGTACTAATGGAGAATGATATATTCGAGCTACATTTCTCTAGATAGCATGACCAGAACCATAGAAACCATAGAAAATCATAACTTTCGAACGGAAAGGCCTAGGGACTTGAAATTTTCAGGATAGGTGTAGATTTGAAATGTGGCGTTCACGTTTATCAATGAGCAGAATTATACACTAGGGGTTCCGTAAATACGGTCGTTTGAAATTTTGTTTTCTCGATCATTTCGAAATTACGGATTCGATCGAGATAAAATTTTGTATTTTAAACGAGAATGATATATTGAAGCAACATTTCGTCCAGATCGCACGACCAGAACCATAGAAACCATAGATCACAAGTATTCTCACAAACTCATCTCTAGATGTCACTTCATTCGTGTCTTTCTGCTCCATAATGATGAGTCTAAAATGTTATTCCTTTTTTGGAGGATATGAAGAATTACCTCATTTCATTTGGGCTTGTACAGTGGACCAACACAACGTTCTTCATTATTTTCTAATATAATCACAAATGACAAATAACTCAGGACCAAAGACGCCAAACCATCGTTGACCACGTATGAATCGAATCCACCACCTACGCGGTATGAATCAATGTCGGCTATCAATAATTTAGAGTGAACAGCCGGAAACGAAGTAGAGGGTTTTTCGAATCGAGGAAAGTCAGTATTGGTGAATCGCTCGATTTTTAGATAAAATATCGTATCATTTCACCCTTATACATACCTACCCACAACCTTGAAATCAAACTTATTCTGATAAGGGGAAATTCTTCTGTTCATTAAAGGAATACTCAACTCTCTTCCAACTTCCAACTCTCTTCCAAACCTCGCGCCTTTGACATTTTTTTGGGGATATTCGAAATCAAAAGTTTACGCCTCAAAATACAGATATCGCGGTTCTCTGCCGTACCGGTTTATTTGAATAATATTTGCTGACGCCGCCGGCAAAGAAAATTTTTGTCGCCAAGGGTTTTCATTATAGTTTCTGAAACGAACTCTTCAAAATTTCAGATTATTGATGGCTAGTATAGGTTGAAATGAACAGAGGATTACTTCTAGCGTTACTGTCATTGCGCCGACAAATCGAAAGAAGAACAAAAAATTTAGAAAAGCACTGCCGTGAAGGCAGGAGCTTTTGAGCGCTCGTACATGCACCTTGAAGGTCGATTCGCATTTTCCAGTTTTAGAAATCAATTGAAGGAATTTTCGACAGCTGTCGAAAAAAATCTGAAACTTAGGCGAAATTCCAGACTTCATGTCAGTGCTTCAGCGGATCAATTTTTTTCGATTTCGTTCGAAAGTTATGATTTTCTATGGTTTCTATGGTTCTGGTCATGCGATCTAGAGAAATGTAGCTTGAATATAACATTCTCCATTAGTATACAGAATTTCGTCTCGATCGAATCTGTAGTTTGGAAATTATCAAGAAAACTAAATTTCAAACGACCATATTTACGGAACCCCTGGTATAATTTTGCTCATAAATGAAAGTGATCACGACATTCGAGATCCACAACTATCCTGAAAATTTCAAGTCCCTAGGCGTTTCCGTTCAAAAGTTACAATTTTCTATGGTTTCTATGGTTCTGGTGATGCTAACTGAACAAAATTCTGCATGTAGCTTGAACACCTCATTTTCCATTATAGTGCAAAATTTCATCTCGATCGAATCTGTAGTTTCAAATAATCAGGAAAACAAAATTTCGATCGGCCATATTTACGGAACCCCTCGGCGAATTTTGCCCAATAACGAACTTAACCGCGGCATTCGAGATTCGAAACTACCCTGAAAATTTCAAGTTTCTAGGACATTCCGTTCGAGAGTTATCGTGCTGACGGCCGGACGGCCGGACGGACGGACGGCCGGACGGACAGACTCGAATTTTCCGACGGATTCGTCATCAGTGAGTCGAACATAGTCGATTGAGACCATTTTCGGCTCAAAATTCGAAAAATACAGACATCGTGACGAAATGATATAGCCCTCGTGTAAGTAGTACGAGCGCTCAAAAATCGAATGATTTTGGTTCATTTAATCAACGAAAGAAGATATATAGTTGGAACTATCTACACAATATTTGAAAAGATACGAAATTCTTCAATTATTCATTGTTACAAAAAGATATTTACGATTCATTAAGCAGAAGCGATAAAAAATTCGCTGCATTTGTAAAAGTGCATCGTTGATGTGGGCCTCTAGTCCAAAACGGCGTTAAAACTTCCGTCTGCGCCAGTGGCTCGCAACGGTTGCACGGCTACCGCTACTGATCGTTTTTTTTTCGCCTAATGTGTAAGCTCTTATGTACTTCAGTGGGTTACTGTTGGAATGGCGGTAATTTATCCTAGCGAAAAAATCCGCCGTACATGTGAACGGCCTCAAGGGACGGCGCAAGGTGAAATGCCGGAACATACAAGACGAATGTTTGAACGCAATTATTACATTCGTATGGCGAAAGGGAGACCCAATTCAATATGGATAAGAGTATTCCATTTTTGGGTCATCAAACAAAACACTTAGATCCAGGAGAATCTGGATAAAAACAATAAAACATCAAACATTATAAACATTAAACCCGTTAAGACGTGTGGAAGAAAGTTCGCTCACAATATTTTTATATTCAAAAAAGTTGAGAAAATACTTAAACTTCAATGTTTCGATGTATTCATTTTCTAGGTGCCTGCAATGGCTTACAATTTCTTAGGAAACCCTGCTCTGGATTGGGGATATAAAACCGATCCTGAGGAATCAGCATGCCTCGGCTACCCAAACCATCAGTGTGACTTTCCCAGAGGAAAAGTGTTAGGTGGATGCAGTGTTCTCAACGGTATGATGTATATGCGAGGCGTTCCCAAAGACTATAACGACTGGGAAGCAGCTGGAAACCCCGGATGGGGTTATGAAGAGGTGTTACCTTATTTCTTCAGATCTGAAAACAACACAGAAATCGGGACTCTAGTTGATTCCAAGTATCACGCGACAGGAGGACCAATGACAATAAATCGATTTCCAGATCAGCCCAAGATGACCTTCGATATCCTTAAGGCTGCCGAAGAAGTAAATTTCACTGTTTCTGATGATTTGAATGGTGAAGAACTGAAAGGTTTCGCGATAGCACAATCAAATACAAGGTGAGTGGTTGAGGATTGAGACATATTGCTGAACTTAATTAATTTGTCCCCACATTTTTGGGAGAATGGATAGGTTTCATGATGGAATTCGAGGGATGATGAAGTTTCCTAGGATTCCCGTGGTTTTGTTGGTAACGCGTGGTGAAATATATTCAGAATCATCCAGATATTTGACGAGTTTGAAGTGTTGTGGTCTCGACAGCGTTGTGAACACAATCCGCCGGTAATGAATTGAATCGAATAATTAATTTCCGAAGTTTTTTGAGCGTAAGATCTTACCACTTTCATGAGTTGAAGTTTTGATCGACTTAAAGCGAAAGATACACCTCACCTTTCAACTCATGGGGATATTTCAAGAAGTCTTGAGTCTTCATGAGACGATGGCATGAAATAGGTACAGAAAAGGCAGATGAGAATTATAACGAAAAAAATTCAATCTTCAGATGGAAGATCTGTAACTTCAATTCAATATGTTTTTGTGGGATTTGAAATGTGACATAATCAAAGTTATTTCAAGGAAGGAAACTAAGAAATAAGTTCTAAGATATATCACAAGAAAAGCGCATATACATAGCTTCGATATAACATTGGCACCCCTATAGTTATAGTTAGGTAAGGGGGTTACATTTCACTGCGACTTTGAGGTCTATTGATTATCAGAGCTGTATTCGCAAATGCGCTACCTACAGCTCGCCCTGCAGCTCCAGAGCTCCAATGCACTCCAGTATCTGAGAGGGCTTCAACCGGGTTAGATCCTCGTTCCTTCTGTAATTATCTTGTCCAAGACTTTCTTTGCGATGGTTTGCAATGGCGAGGCATTCTGTAACCAGGTGAACAGCAGTTTCCTCCTCTTCCCCACAGAATCTGCACTCGTCTGTTTTTGTTGAGCCCATTCTCATCATATGCTTTCTGTGGCGACCATGTCCTGTGCGGAAGCCAGTGAGGAGGCGTGACTTATTCTTACTGAGATCCAAATACTTTTTGGTTCTTGAACTTTCAAATTTCCAAATGGACTTTTGGATTCCTCCAGAGTGCTTTTCTTTCAGTCTCTTCCTTCTACAAAAACTCTTCCTTATAGGTGCCACATATAGGTTCTGGGCCAGTAAGTGGCGTTGCTTCCTTTCTGGCGAGTGTATTGGCATCTCCGTTTCCTTTGATTCCAGAGTGACCAGGACCCCAGACTAAAGAGACTTTGTTGTTTTTGCTTAGTTCATTCAGTTTTCTCCGGCACTCCCATATCAGCTTTGAGTCGATGATATAGGAATTCAGTGCTTTGATAGCAGTTTGAGTTTCAGAATGGATCCCAATGTCACACCCTTGATAGTTTTTTTTCAGGTTTACATGTATGCATCTTTTGATTGCAAGTATTTCTGCCTGAAAAACACTCGAGTAGGAGCCCAACGATATTGCACACTTGGTTCTTGGCCCGTATACTCCAGCGCCGGCCCCTATCGTGGTTTCAGAACCATCTGTACACCATTTAATGGTATTCATTCTGAAGTTTTGGGTAGTGTTTTCTTTTTCCCATTCTTCCTCTTTCCATAGCATAGTGTTGAAGTTCTTCTCATTATTTACTTTTTAATCATTACGTCACTAGGCAGGTTCGCTGATGAGATTCAGTTGTTCAGAGAGGACGAGGCTTCCTGACTTTTAATTCTCTCATTCCCTGTACCTTCCCTAGATATTCTAAGGATAGCCTCATGAGCTACTCCATGATCACTAGATGTAGAGGAGTTAGATCTGTGATGATCTCGAGTGCTCTTATCGGTGGGCACCCCTCTAATATATTTTACTCAGAGAAAGCTAAATTCTACATTCTATAGAGTACAGCACATTTCAATTCAACACATCAGCTCTACCAATGATACATTTATGTGATATGAAAATAACGCATCTGTCTTCGCTTACCCTGAGTAGGATATCAGAACGTCTTTGCTACATCGCAGCTATGCATTTGCGCTCTTCTTGTGGTATATTACAGAAGTGATCACTTGGGAATTGCTGACATTGATATTTAAAACTGAAGCCTACAATGATATGTCAAGCAGGCGAAACATTTCACTGGATTCAGTAGAAACTAGAAATAAACTTCATGAGGTTTATTGTTGTTTTGAATCAAAGAAGTCAGGGTACGAAGTTGAATAATAAGATGAGCATGATGATGAAGAAATTGAGTTATCGAATTTCCACGCTCCAACTTTTCGGTCTGATTACTCGGACCGTCTTCAGGGCAGCTCAAAGAAGAGCTGTTTTTCACCAAATTCATCTTATTGCGAGATCTAAATTAGAAATTATATACCTATGTCAAATTGATTGATTATGATATTTCCACTATTGTGCCGTTTGGGATCAATGATTTCTTCCCAGAGCTCTTCTAATGACCGTCATGAACAAGACAATGGTAATCCTTGCATGAAAGAACTTTCAGAAAAGAGAGCAAATCAAGAGAATATTCTGTCACAACATTTTCTAGGAATGGAAGGAAGATCCGTGGGAGAACTAACGGCTCTTGAACTTAAGGAAATTGTTTCCTTTCACGATAACGCAGCTTTGCAGATTGGTTGTTGATGATGGCCGAATGGAAATCCTGGCAATATCGGGAACGGGAAAACAGGAGACTGAAAAGATAATGGAATTGTATATTGTTTATATTCCGACTCTCGTAGGTCTCTGTGAGACCCCTCAGAAGCTCAGAGCTTGAGAAGCTCATCGGTGAATTCATGTTAGCCAACTCAAAATGTGCGTCTGTCTGTCATAGTCATTCCATCCATAGCTGAACCGCTCGGGAAAAATTGATTAGGGAATAATTAGGATTGAAAAAAAATTATAAAAGCACTGCCGTAAAGTCAGGAGGTTTTGAGCGCTCGTACATGCATCTTGTAGGTAGATTCGCATTTTTCAGTTTTAGGAATCAATTGATGGAATTTTCGACAGCTGTCAAAAATATTTTCGAACTTAGGCGAAACTCCAGACTTCATGTCAGTGCTTCAGCTGACCAATTTTTTTTTCGATAATTCGCTAGAATTTTCTGAGGTATCTATGATCTTGGTGATGCGATCTGAAGAAAATGTTGCTTTCATATATTATTTTCGATTAAAATACAAAATTTCGTCACGATCGCACGTAGTTTTCCAGCTAGGTATAAAATTTCATTTCAATCCAATCAGTATTTTCGAAATTATCAGGAAAATAATATTTCGAACAGCCATATTTACGGAATCCCTTGTCTAATTTTGCTCATTGATCAACGTGACCGCGACATTCGCGATCCAAACCTACCCTGATAATTTCAAGTTTCTAGGCCTTTCCCTTCGGATGTTATAATTTTCTATGGTTTCTATGGTTCTGGTCATGCGATCTGGACAAAATGTTGCTTTTATATATTATTTTCGATTAAAATAAAAATTTCGTCACGATCGAATCTGTAGTTTTGAACTTATCAAGAAAACTGAATTTCAAACGACCATATTTACGAAACCCCTTGTATAATTTAGCTTATAGATGAACGGGATCACGACCTTCGAGATCCACACCTATCCTGAAAATTTCAAGTCCCTAGGCGTTTCCGTTCAAAAGTTACAATTCTCTATGATTTCTATGGTTTTGGTTATGCGATCTGGACAAAATTTCATCTCGATCAAATCTGTTGTTTCCAAGTAATCAGGAGAACAAAACTTTGAACGGCCATATTTACGGAAGCTCTGGTGGAATTGGGCCAATTAACGAACTCAACCGAGGCATTCGGGAACTGAACCCACATTGAAAATTTCAAGTCTCTAGGTAGTTCCGTTCGAGAGATATCGTGCTTACGGACGTACGGACGGCCGGACGGACAGACTCGAATTTTCCGACGGATTCTTCATCAGTGAGTCGAATTTTTTCGATTTAGACCATTTTCGGCTCAAAATTAGAAAAATACAGACATCGTGACGAAATGATATAGCCCTCGTATAAGTAGTACGAGCGCTCAAAAAAAGGCTCTTTGAAAATGCTATCCGACTTTTGGAATGATTTTTTCATTTGAATCAATAGTTGGTGAAATATGAGCATCTAAAGGTGTGTGTCCCTCTCTTACTTTTCAACTTTAGGGTAGAAAATTGCGCTTTTATCACGGAACCCCTCACTGTGCGCGTTCCGATAGTTCTTCTACTCACGAATCTGATTTTCGTGTTTTATTGAAATTCGTATATTTTCTTGTTTCAGACAAGGAGTTCGTTTGAGTAGTGCCAGAACTTTCTTGAGACCAAACAGGAACCGCTCCAATCTCCAAGTGATGCTAAATTCTACAGCCACAAGAGTAATAATTGATGAAGACAAAAAAGTGACTGGTGTCGAATTCCTATACCGAAAAGTCAAATACATAGTTAACGTCCGCAAAGAAGTTATTGTTTCTGGAGGAGCCATAAACTCACCCCAAGTTCTGTTGCTTTCTGGAGTAGGCCCTAGAGATGAATTGGAAAAAGTTGGAATAAAGGTAGTTCATGACCTGCCTGGAGTTGGTAAAAACTTCCACAACCACGTTGCTTTCTATCTGTACTATCTACTTACCAAAGAAGAAGCCATCAGCGATTTGGATTGGGTGGCTGTTGTGGATTATTTGTTATACAGAAAAGGACCCATGTCTTCAACAGGTGAGGAAATAAATTGTTTTCATCAATTAATATATCCTCAGGTTCTACAGGTGTTCATAAAAAGTGTCTGAGGTTCGAATCTCACAACGTCGTTTTAGAGCGCTCTTTCTACTTACACGAGGGCTATATCATTTCGTCAGGATGTCTTTTTTTTTTCGAGTTTTTAGCCGAATATGGTCTCAATCGACAGGGTTCGACTCACTGATGACGAATCCGTAGAAAAAATCGAGTCTGTCCATCCGTCCGTATAACTTTCGACGGAACGACCTAGAAACTTTTGTTGGGCAAAATTCGATCAGGGGTTCCGTAAATAAGGTCGTTTGAAATTCAGTTTTCATGATCATTTCAAAACTACGGATTCTATCATGACGAAATATTGTATTTCGATGGAGAATCATATATTCAAGGTACATTTCTTTCCAGATCGCATAACCAGAACCATTTTAAATTCCAACGAATTATTGAAAGAAGAATCGATTCGGTATAATTGACAAAAAGCTGCTGTCATTTTTTTGAGAGCTGTCAGAAATTTCTTCAATTGGTTCCTAAAACCGGAAAATGCGAATCTACCTACAAGGTGGACGAAAGAGCGCTCAAAATGTCCTGACTTCACGGCAGTGCTTTTCATATATCTTTTGATTCATAGAACGTAGAATAACCAAGTAAAAAATATACCAAGTAAATTAAGGAGTTCGATGAGTTTCAGCCAATTCAACATAGTATATTTTCGTGTTCTCTTACCCGATATAAATATTTTTTTTTTTTGAGGATTTTGCCCATTTATTAATTCGACCGACGCATTCCTACCCCGAATGTGCTCTTGAAATTGAAATTGAAATTTCAAAGTTATCGTGTTGACAGAAGTGCGGACGGACAGAATCAAATTCAACCACGAATTATTCCAATTGACTTTACAAATTGAGATCAATTCACTTCCACTTGGTAATAAAATCTTGTTTCCACATATTACCAAACAATTAGCCACAGGGCGAAGAAAGATCTCCTATAGAGGTTGGTATCGTTTCATAAACAACACTCTTCAAATGAACCCATAGAAAAATTCGTGTAACAAACCCATTCAGAAAATCTTCGCTGCTGATTCGTGGTGGCATATTGAGGAATAACTCTTGAAACTCTTCAGGAGAATGTCGACTATAGTGTTTATTGTAGATGTAGATGGGTTGAATTTCTGATAGGTTATTTCACATTTATGTACTTGATGCATGTAGGTACTGAAACAATTGTACCGAAGAAAAATTGTGCTAGATAATATTATGTCAAAGATAATATGATAAGCAGGAAAAAAAAGTAATGTGAACCTCAGGGAACATCAAATTCATCATTCGCAACGTTAGACCGGTTTCGGCCTTCTGAGCCTCATCAGTACAGTGTAGCCTGTAGCGATGAGGCTTAAAAATCCGAAACCGGTCTACAGTTGCGAATGATGCATCTGATGTTCTCTGGGGTTTACATTGATTGAATTTTTGTCCTGCTTATCATATTATCTTCGACATATTATTCATAATTTTCCTTCAGAACAATTGTTTCAGTTCATTCATTGAATTAGATAATCAGCCAAATATTATTCACATTAATTGGTATGCAATTTCAAGGAACAATTCAGCATTTGTGAAGAGGATTAAAGTTCCTTTTAAATGATGTGTTACACAAACGGCGTTTTCCGGGAAAACATTTTCCATTGACAAATATTCAATAAGGCCACCTATATGTACAAAAGTTTATTGGTCTGGTTCACATCGAGATCATAGTCACAGAAGATATACCCTAGAATATTATGTTTATGCATTCCCCACAACATTCATCAAAAGAAGTAAGAGGTAATAAATCTCATTTTCCAGCGCTCTCGCAACTCACCGCCAGGCTGAACACAAAATACGCCGATCCAAGCGGTTCATTCCCCGACATTCAATTGTTCTTCGACGGTTTCATGGCAAGCTGCTCCAATACCGGCGAAGCGGGAGCGTTTGAAAATCCTGAAAATCCGCAACAAGCGAAATTGATAAACGTTTCACCTGTGGTACTCCATCCGAAAAGCAGAGGCAGCATCATGTTGAAATCCACAAATCCTCTCGATGCTCCATCTATAAAAGTGAACTACCTGAAGGAACCAGAAGATGCTGCCACTTTGATAGAGGCAATTAGGATCGTGCAAAAACTCGCGAACAGTACAATATTGAGGGAGAGATATGGTATGGAGTTGAGGAGAGATGAGTATGGAGATTGTGACAAATCGCACGAGTGAGTATTATTTTTATTTTCTTTTATTATTTTCAGCACTAGACCTTTTGCATCGGTCAAAAAAAAATGTCTAAACACCACGGAGCTTTTCGATGTATACGTTTCAAATGAGCAAAGATCAAATAACATAGAATGCGTGCATCTCTAATCCAGATATTCTTCAAGGGCTAATTCCATGATCTTTGGAATATAATCGGTTTTTATTCTGCATTGAGCCTTCTAGTCCGACGATCCATGACTTTGAAAGGCAAAATCGAGGCATCAATTATACAGGGTGCAGGGTGTTTGATAAATATTCGAAAGACGGTAGATGATGAGATCACCTTGAACGTATTTGACCATATTTATACTCTGACACAAAGTGTCACCCATTCGCTGTTAACTTCCATTCAAGTTACAATTAAATTCTAGTCGAACCTTTGATCTGGCCCTTCCTTTTTTCAGAGTATAGTTATAGTAATAGTTAGGTAAGGGGGTTACATTTCACTGCGACCTCAAGGTCTATTGTGCCTCCCATCTGTGATGTTTTCGCAAATGCGCTACCTACAGCCCACCCTCCAGCTCCAGAGCTCCAATGAACTCCAGTATCTAAGAGGGCTTCAAGGAGGTTAGATCCTCGTTCCTCCTGTAATTCTCTTGTCCAAGACATTCTTCGCACTGGTTCTCAATGGCGACGAGGCATTCTGTAACCAGGCGAACAGGAGTTTCCTCCACTTTCCCACAGAATCTGCACTTGCAGTTTCTGTTATGCTCATTCTTATCATATGCTTTCTGAGGCGACAATGTCCTGTGAGGAAGCCAGTGAGGAGGCGTAACTTATTCTTACTGAGATCCAAATACTTTTTGGATCTTGAAACTTTTTGGAGTGATCCATTCCTGGAAGATTCCTCCAGAGTGCTTCTCTTTCAGTCTTCCTTCTCGAAAAATCTTGCTTATAGGGGCATTCGCCTATGCCACTCTTCACTTTTCAGAGTAACGTTGAATATGTTTTTCATCTGAATATCGATACATTTTTGCCAAATTATCGTAAGCCTCAACGTAGTACGTTGCGGCTTACGATACTTTGGCAAAAATGTATCGATATGATATAAAAAAATTTTAGTCCTTCAAAATTCAAAGAATGAATTTCTTGAATATTTAACCCCAACTTCCGTAGCGAATAGCAATAAGTATTCAAATGGAAGCGTGGTTCGAAGACACTTAAGAACTTCTTCTCCTATTCCTCTTTCGAACGGTATATTGAAAGACAAAAAATTAAGTAGGACCTCACCTTAAATGATAAATTTCCTCGAGGAAACGTTACTCGTAGTGTAAAGTGAAAGAAAGGTTAATATTTCTCACGCCAACCTCGTATGAATTCAGCCTAAAATAAGGGTGTCATTGTATCTGAACACAAGTGCAATTTTGAGGGAAATAGGTATATCTTAAATCACTTGATTCAAGAGCCCATTCACTGCACATACCCGAATAACGACCCGACCCACCTACGTAGTGGAACGATACAGATTATTCATTCGAATTGTCGAAGTCGTCTGTCTTATGTTTTCACAAGAGATGAAGCATTTGGCCTGATGAAAAATTTTCATCATAAATCAAGTTCAATTGGTAATGAAGAAATTTTTTTTTGATTATAGTCATTGCCGTGCCTGTCGTGATATTTGAAAATGCTTTTAGGGTGATGGCGAATATGGATTCAGAGTTTTGTTAACCTAAAACTACTAAATTCACTACCGTTTATGACATAGTTCTGATAGGTTTTGTTTCAAATTACTTTTTACGGCGCAAAGGCAGCAACAATTCGGGCAAATGACATTTCTACCGTACAATTGTTAATGAAATTTTCGTTCGGAAATAATTCATTTTACTTTCCAATCAATAGGACATAGGTACGCACTTCGTCGCATTCATTTATGTTTTCTATAATTCCTGCTCTTCATATTTCACCGAAACGGGTTGTCTCGGTGAATTGGAATGAATTTTTCCCAGAATGTTTTGTTATCTTCGGAAGACATCTTTCAACATATGCGGTTGTTCTGCAACGGTCTGCTAAAAATATTCAATCGCACATTCAAAAGAGTCAGGCTCCAGTTCGATTTTCTAGACGGCAAGCCCTCTAATCTTGTCCGACTAGTCTGTCATTCATAAATAACTCCACGACTATGTTATCATGACATCAAAAAACGAGACTTTCTGCAGGAAATAGAATTTCATTTCCCAACCATGAAATATACAGAAATGACAGAAATTGTACAGGAGGAGGCGTAGCCCTAATAGTCAAAAGGAACATCGACCACTTCTTTGACGATTTACTGAATAATGGACAAATAGAAGCTGTCTCGATTATAGTCTACAAATCGAGGACGAATGAAAATTACGTCAGCCTACAAACCACTTCAAAATGATCTAAATGAAGAAGATCTGAAAAAGATGCTAGAAGGAAACTACCCGAACATCATTATCGGCGATATGAACTGCAAATCAAGAGAATGGAACAGCAGAACCGAAAATCAAAATGGGAAGAAGCTCAAGAAGTATGCCCAGAAACTCAGTAAATGCCATAGTATTAGGACCTGATATTCCGACCTACCTGCCCAGAAGTAATGGCTAACCCGACTTATTAGATATCGTCATAATGAAAGATATGACCCAAAATTTCCACAAGTACACTGAAATACTTCAGGAGAAAAGAACTACAGAACTTCTCATAGAGAAGAAGACAAGAAAGAGCTGAAAAAACACAGTCAAGTGCTGACAAATGCACTGAGAGAACTGGGAGCAAACAGATGGAACCAAAGGGTTAGAGAGCTGAACACCATAGACCTATCAGCATGGAAGATGCAAAAGTGCTTACGACGCGAGGAAACCGAAATTCCTCCTCTACACGGAGCAAATGGGATGGCCTACTCAGAGCTTGAAAAAGCCGAAGCACTGGTCGACGCAATAGGAAGGGAAGCCAGCATCAACTACAGAGAAGACGATGACAATGAAGACTTAGCAGAAGAAGTCGAAGGAAATGAAGAATTAATGTTGGAACCTACGGAGGGCGATACCATCCCAAACCCAACAACACCAACAGAGATTAAAGAAATCATCAAGCCAAAGTAACAAACTTTATGTTACAGGAAATGCCCAGAAAAGGAATAGCAGCGCTAACCAATATAGAAAACGCAGTGATGATAGAAAACTATCCGAAAAGATGGAAAACAGCAGATCTAATTGTGTTCAATAAGCCATGAAAACATAGAAACACAAAATTTTGTCGGATTCAATAACATGAACTAAAACTTTTTTGTCCCTTGAATAACTTTCGTATCACACTTTGTTGCAGACAAAAAAAAAGAATTCATGGTTCTTTTGATACAGAACAAATCATTCCACATAACTTCAACTGTTGAGGATCACTAAATAAGTCACTGAAGGATTTCAGAATAAACAAGCCTCAGGATTTGAAATTAAAAGTCGAGAGAGCGTTCGACCGAGTTTGGCACGAAGGACTTGCCTACAAGGTGATGATGGCAACCTACACTACCAAAACCTGCAAGATAATAAGAAACTACCTGAGGAACAGGAATTTTATGTCAAAATGGACGTCACATTATCTTCCATCAGACAAGTAGAGGCAGGAGTGCCCCAAGAATGAGTTCTAGCAACTCTACTCTAAAACATATACAGGGTGTCCAGGAAAATGTGGGAAATCTCTCGGATTCAGATAAAACATAAAAAAATAAGATGACAAGTTCCCATAATTTTTTTCCTAACGGCCCTCCCTACGGAGATACGGCCTCCTAAATGACGCCACTGGAAATTCATTTTACTGGAATAAATTTTAAACTACTTAATATAATTTAATGAAAGTTTGATATGTTGAACAGTAGTAAGGAACTATTGAAATACTGCCCACAAATTTGAATTAGCTCGTTTAGTTTACCAGGGGCGGACTAGGATGTACATTTTGATGCCTACATTTTTAACACCCTATATGAAAAAACAAATTTGGATACCTTGAACATTAAGCTAAAGAAAAGGTACTCTTGTTCATTGTCGATAAAATGAACCGGTTTCGGAAAAAAAATAATAAAAGAAGTAATTTTTTTATATCTATTAAAAAGAACCATGAATTCTAATTTTTTTTGTCTGCAACAAAGTGTGATACAAATGTTATTAAAGGAACAAAAAAGTGTTAGTTTACGTTATTGAATCCGACAAAATTACAAAGATTCTCAACAATGCAGTTTTGGCCCAGAAAGGCACCTCAACAAAAATACATACATTTCATTGTGATGTGATAAGAAACAAATTTTGTCGGATTCAATAACATGAACTAAAACTTTTTTGTCCCTTGAATAACTTTCGTATCACACTTTGTTGCAGACAAAAAAAAAGAATTCATGGTTCTTTTCAATAGAAATGAAAAAGATACTTCTTTTATTATTTTGTTTTTCGAAAACGGTTCATTTTATCGACAATGAACAAAAGTACCTTTTCTTTAGCTTAATGTTCAAGGTATCCAAATTTGTTTTTTTCAACTCCTTATCATACAGGGTGTTAAAAATGTGGGCATTAAAATGTACAACCTAGTCCGCCCCTGGTAAACTGAACGAGCTTATTCAAATTTAAGGGCAGTATTTCAAGAGTTCCTTACTACTGTTCGACATATCAAACTTTCATTAAATTATATTAAGTAGTTTGATTTATTCCAGTAAAATGAATTTCCAGTGGCGTCATTTAGGAGGCTGTATCTCCGTAGGGAGGGCCGCTAGGAAAAAAAATTATGGTAACTTGTCATCTTATTTTTTTATGTTTTATCTGAATCCGAGAGATTTCCCACATTTTCTTGGACACCCTGTTTATCTACGATATTCCTAAAAACCAAGAAATCTGCTAGCCCTTTATGCTTTATGCAGACCACACGGGACATGTCTTCAGACATCGACTATCAGATGTCATTCACAGAAGACTGCAAGAAGCACTTGAAGATTTAGAAAAATGGTTCATCGAATAGAAAATTCAAATGAATAGCAAAAAGAGCCAAGCTATTCTACTACAGAAGCGAAGACTTTAAATTAATTCCAACACAAGCATAGATGGAGAAGAGACAAAATGGGAAAATGATGTCAAATATCTAGGAGTGAAACTATTTGAAGGGCTTACATGGAAAAACCATATAAAATATGCAGTGAATAAAACAAACTCAGCAATGAGTAGACTTTACCCACTGCTAGGAAGAAGGAGCCGAATGAACCAAAGCACAAAAGCTACGAATGATCAAGTCAATTGCAAGACCCCAACTAATATATAGCTCGGTGGCATGGGGTCATGCAGCCAATAGCCATATGAAGAAGATTCAAGCAACAGAAAATAAACTGCTCAGAGCAGCAATGAATATTCCGTGGTTCGTAAGAAACCAACAAATCCACAGAGACAGAGAAGAGATCGTGAAAGAGATACAAATAATAAGAGTCAAAAGGTTAATACGTAATAAATGACAGGAATCTAAAACAGCGGATTTAGTTAGATTAGGTCGTGCTTCACACGAAGTCTGACACTGTTCTATCTATAGGAGATAATTCGTCCCTGAGGATTTTCTCTGTCTGAACTAAAACAAGCAAAAAAATATATCATGACATATTTGTTATTCTTGTTTCGATGTCATTATGGCCTTCGTAATTACATATAAATTCATACCTACTCGAAGTAGGGAATCGGAAACGTTTCACGCTTTGCCTTTAAACTCCGAAGAGACATTCTCGGCATCAGAA
Source organism: Aphidecta obliterata (assembly GCA_963966015.1). Taxonomy (NCBI): domain Eukaryota; kingdom Metazoa; phylum Arthropoda; class Insecta; order Coleoptera; family Coccinellidae; genus Aphidecta; species Aphidecta obliterata. The sequence goes on along the minus strand of OZ014427.1, from coordinate 25,461,758 downwards.
ACATCCTGTTTAATATAATTTTTCAATAAAACTGAACGAAGGTCAAAATTGTAATAAGCGCAGTAACCATGACATTGCGATATATATGAGTAGGCACCTGATAATAATTACATTTTGAAGTTTAATATACTTACGAAATTTTTTTTGGTATGCTAGGATTAATCGAATCCACGCAATTAAAATCTATTAGAACTTTAATAATAATTCTCTGAGCTCGCTTTTCTATTTCATTTCCAGTTTTCAATTATTTTATAGAAAAATATTCTATTTCAGATATGACTCTGATGCATTCTGGGAGTGTGCCGTTCGATACTCGACAGGAAACGAAAATCACCAAGCTGGATCCTGCAAAATGGGTCCTGCATCAGACCCTATGGCTGTCGTTGATCACTTGCTTCAGGTGCACGGAATCTCGGGCCTTAGGGTAATGGACTCGTCTATTATGCCTAGAGTGGTTTCTGGCAATACCCATGCCCCAATTGTGATGATAGCAGAGAAAGGAGTGCAACACATAAAAGACAAATACCTTAGTGCCAGCTGAAAAGAGCAGCGACCTACCTTTACCATTCCTAATTACCATAATCATCATTGAAATTCCTCGTCCTCGCTTATTCTGTAAATAATTCATCACTAAGTTATTAACTGCTTTGAAACATGACGATGTTTAAAACCACACTTATTTGTGATATTTTTTATTCTAAATAAACTGAATATCAGAATTGCTTGATCCTTTTATTCTTGTGGCTCCCACTTCCTTCGAAGATATACAGAGTGTTTCTGAATTGATGCAAAATATTTTAAGGAGTGTTTTTTGTACTGAAATTGGGAAGGGTCTCCTAAATATGTCTTTATTCAAAAGCCTTTCTCCTTCACAGCCATCTGAAGTTTCAAAATCAGTGAGAGAGGTAGAAGAAAATCAACTGAACGGAAAACGTATGTACTCTTTCGTCTAGATTTCACAGATACTCATTAGAAATCTGAGCTCTGATAGTATTAGATATCCAATTCAATTGATGGAAGCATTCCCAAAGGATATTCGAAGAGACAAGATACCCCTCATCTGATTTCATTTTCGAATAACATATATTCCCTCGTTTTCAAGTGCATACATATCGTCGTTTCGAATTTCTATTGTTGCCCTGAGTATTGTTTCTGATTTTTTTTCTATCTGCGATAGATAGAACAGTGTGAGACTTCCTGTGAAGCGCGACCCGCTCGAACTAAACCTAACCTGCTGTTTAAGATTCCGGGCATTTATTGCCTATTAACCTTTTGACACTTTTTGTACGTTTCTCTTTCACGATCTTTGTCGTGCGATTACTGTGTTACCTATGACTTTCTTCTTCTTGATATTTGAAATTGAGTTTACTCAAATATCTTCTCGGCCTTATCTTCAGAAAATCTGTGACAGTTTCCTATTCTTAGTCTTTTTTGTTGGTTCCTCACGAACCACGGCATATTCATTGCTACTCTTAGCAGTTCATTTTATGTTGCTAGAATCTTCTGTATATGGCAACTGGCTGCATGGCGCCATGCCGCCGAACCATATGTTAGTTGAGGTCTCGAAATTGACTTGATCATTCGTAGTTTTGTGCTTTGGTTCATTTCGATCTTTCTTCCTAGCAAAGGGTAAAGTGGGCTCATTGCTGTGTTTGTTTTATTGACTGCCTGACTATTTTATATGGTTCTTCGATTCAAACTCAAACATTTCATCTAGTTTTACCCCTAGATATTTGACTGCATTTTTCTATTTTATCTCTCTTCGATCTATCCCTAGGTTGGAATTTATTTCAAGTCTCCACTTCTGTAGTAGAATAGCTTGGCTCTTTTTGCTATTCATTTGAATTTTCCATTCTGAACCATTCTTCTAAATCCTCTAGTGCTTCTTGCAATCTTCTGTATATGACGTCTGGTTATCGAAGGCTATTCCCGTGTAGTGCATATAGGGCTAGCAGATTTCTTGTGTTTTTAGGAATATCCTAGATATAGATGTTGTAGAGTAGAGACCCTAGAACTGAACCTTGGGGTACTCCTGCTCATACATACTTGTCTAGTCAACTATTTTGAAATAGAAATTCCTGTTCCTCAGGTAGTTTCTTATTATCTTACAGGTTTTGGTAGTATAGCCTTTCATCATCATTTTGTAGGCAAGTCCTTCGTGCCAAACTCGGCTCCTGTGGCTTGTTTATTCTGAAATCTTTCAGTGATCAGTGGAATGACTTCTTCTGAATCCAAACTGTTGTATCAGATTCAGCGCTCCTGTTTCTTCCTTGAGTTTTTTGGCAATGTCTCTCTCAACTTTTTTTCCAAGTGCTGACAGAGTTTCTGATTAGTTCTGAAATAACATTTCTATATAGTTTTCAAACAAAAAAACCCACCTAGTTATCAATGTCGCCCAAGGCAGCATGCTCAAATGAAATTTTATGCTTTCCAAAACTAATTAACTCAAGTTCGTCAATTGTTCTTCATCCTAGTTTATGATCTGTTTTTGTAGGTATACCGAACTTAAAGATTGACTAACAGTCAATATAACTAACAGCTTGGCATATACTTGCTCCAGCCTACGACTCATTGAGAGTTGTTTACCCTCTTCGACATTACCCTTGTTGGGACACCAGAAAGCTGCTTTGTGACTCACTTATAATCCCAATTCAACCAATGTCTCGGCAATTATAGCAGATAATCCAAAACAGCAGCTTAATATACATTTATGGAGTGAGGAGAAGAGATCCCATTACACCTGTTCTGAACTAGGGTTGAAAATCTCTTCCTGGTATGAGCTTCTCCTGACTAGGTTTCAAGATTCTTAGGAATCAGCATAAAAAAATTACGAAAAGCACTGCCGTGAAGGAAGGAGCTTTTGAGCGCTCGCACAAGCACCATGTAGGTAGATTCGCATTTTCCAGTTTTAGAAATCAATTGGAGGAATTTTCGACAGCTCTCAAAAAAATTCTGAAACTTAGGCGAAACTCCAGACTTCATGTCAGTGCTTCAGCTAATCAATTTTTTTTCGATAATTCGCTACAATTTTCTACGGTATCTATGGTCTGGTGATGCGATCTGGACAAAATTTTGCACGTAGTTTGAATACATTATTCCTCAGCTAGGTGCATAATTTCATTTCAATCCGATCAGTAGTTTCGAAACTATCAGGAAAATAATATTTTGAATAGCCATATTTATGGAACCACTAGTCTAATTTCGCTCATTGATTAACGTGACCGCGATAATCGCGATCTAAACCCACCCTGAAAATTTCAAGTTCCTAGGCCTTTCCGTTCAAAAGTTACAATTTTCTATGATTTCTATGGTTCTGGTCATGCGATCTGGACAAAATATAGCTTTAATATATCATTCTCGATTAAAATACAAAATTTCATCTCCATCAAATCCGTAGTTTCGAAATGATCGAGAAAACAAAATTTCAAACGACCTTATTTACGGAACCCCTATTATAATTCTGCTCATTGATGAACGTGAACGCGACATTTCAGATCCAGACCTATCCTGTAAATTTCAAGTCCCTAGGCGTTTCCTCCGAAAGCTATGATTTTCTATGGTTTCTATGGTTCTGGTCATGTGATCTGGAGAAATGTAGCTTGAATATATCATTCTCCATTAGTATACAAAATTTCGTCACGATCGAATCTGTAGTTTTGAAATTATCAAAGAAACTAAATTTAATATATCATTTTCGATTGAAATACGAAATTTCACCTCGATCGAATCCGTAGTTTCGAAATTATCGAGAAAAAAAAACAAAATTTCAAACGACCATATTTACGGAACCCCTAGTATAATTTTGCTCATAGGTGAACGTGATCACGACATTCGAGATCCACACCTATCCTGAAAATTTCAAGTCCCTAGGCCTTTCCATTCAAAAGTTACAATTTTCTATGGTTTCTATGGTTCTGGTCATGCGGTCTGGACCAAATTTCACATGTAGCTTGAAAACCTCATTCTCCATTTGAGTGCAATTTCATCTCGATCGAATCTATAGTTTCGAAGTAAGCAGGAGAACAAAATTTTGAACGGCCATATTTACGGAACCCCAGGTGGAATTCTGCCCATTAAGGAACTCAACCGAGGCATTCGGGATCTGAACCTACATTGAAATTTTCGAGTCTCTAGGTTGATCCGTTCGAGAGTTATCGTGCTTACGGACGGCCGGACGGATAGACTCGACTTTTCCGACGGATTCGTCATCAGTGAGTTGAACATTTATTTCGTTTGCAATGATAGGTTTCCAGGAGTCATTTTTGAATTCGTTCTGTTTGTTTTTTATTTGGAAAAGTTCTTTATTATCTTCCTCTTTTCTTTGCCTACTTCAATTGAAAAAAAAATTTTTTTCTCGCTGCTATCATATATTCATCAACACAATTGTTAGTTCTCAGGCTGTTACAGATGCCTGAAAGCGAACTCTGAACCATTCAGGCCTTTTTTTACCATTGTTCAACAATAAAAAAAATATTTTGAACGGCCATATTTACGGAACCCCTAGTCTAATTCTGCTGATTGATGAACGTGTCTGCGACATTTGAGATCCACACCTATCCTGAAAATTTTATATGTTTTCTATTTTCTGGTCATGCGATCTGCAGAAAATTCCGAATGTAGCTTGAACACGCCATTCTCCATCTCAGTGCAAAATTTCATTTCGATCGAATCAGGAGATCGAAATTTTGAACGGCCATATTTACGGAACCCCTGGTTGAATTTTGGCCAATAAAGAAACGCAACCGCGGCATTCAAAATTCGAGCCTACCCTGAAAATGTCAAGTTCCTAGATCGTTCCGTTCGAGAGTTATCGTATATGCCGGACGGACAGACTCGAATTTTTCGACGGATTCGTCTTCAGTGAGTCGAACCTTGTCGATTGAGACCATTTTCGGCTCAAAATTCGAAAAATACAGACATCGTGACGAAATGATATAGCCCTCGTGTGAGTAGAACGAGCGCCCAAAAGCAGAGACCATAATGGTAATTATAATACCATCAAATCAGTTTTTTTCTTCATTCGGTAACACTAGTGACATATCAAAATCATTGAGCTTTCAAATTTTCCATTCGTAGTCGAAAATGTATCGAATTCTCATATTACAAACAAAATCTTATTATAGGTTTGTTTATCCGCAAATGAACATTTCTTAGTTAGAGTGCAAACGATATTAGTGATATGTGATATAATATAATTTGTATATCATCAGTTTTTTAATAACGGTAACAAGTAGATTCAAATCAAATATTTGGCCAAACATTTTCTTTCATCCTGCCCTGCGTTAGTGGAATTTAAGTACAATACACGAAAATCCGAATGTTTCGTTTTCGAAAGGTCACCGTATAAATCTGATACGTGCTTGTGAATCACAAATCCTCTCATTCTGCAAGAATCCCGCCCCATCATATATGAATAAGCGAATTAAGTTATCCCATAGGATGAAATTCACATTCTCATTCAGCAATGGATCTCCTGAGTGAGTATAAATGGATTTGTCGAATTCTTCCCTCCTCAATTTCTATACGCGGGAGAAAATGATCCCATTATTTATTTCCTCTTGTCCTCTTCATGCTGATATATATTCGATATATTCTTCTATCTCGTCGAAAAATAAAGGTTTTTTAGGAGCAATTTCTACGTGTTCTTCCTGATTTTTTCGAAGACCGGTAAAATGTAAATATTAGTGAACCAAGGTGGAATTTCATCAGCGGCTCTACTGCATTCTCATCGATGGCTAATTTACAACGGGCGGGTTCTTCAGGTATTACTGGAGGCTGTGTCTTTTCTATTGAGATGGGATACCATCAAAAACAAAGTGCCTTCCTTCAAGGAATGAAATCACAGAATTATGTGAAATATTTGAAATTCCTCAACAGAGTGTAATTTTTTGAACCAAATCAGAAAACTGAAAAATCCAATCATGCGAAATTTGGTCCAGATCGCATACCAAAACCATAGATACCGTAAAAATTCTAGCGAATTATTGAAAAAAAAATTGGTCACCTGAAGCACTGGAGTCTTCCTTTGTTTGAATTTTGGTTTCTAAAATTCGAAAAGCGAATTTACCTAAAAGGTGGATGAATAAGCGCTCGAAAGCTCCTGACTTCACGGCAGTGCTTTTTATAATTTTTTTATATTCCGGTTCATGAAACCTGAACTGGTTCAAAATCCAAACTACGAACATAAATAACTATTGAATATCAACAAAAAACTAAGATTTTCTACATACAATCCTACATCCTTCCTACATACAATAAAAAAATTACGAAAAGCACTGCCGTGAAGGCAGGAGCTTTTGAGCGCTCGTACATGAACCTTGTAGGTAGATTCGCATTTTCCAGTTTCAGAAATCAATTGAAGGAATTTTCGACAGCTGTCAAAAAAATTTCTGAAACTTAGGCGAAACTCCAGACTTCATGTCAGTGCTTCAGCTGATCGATTTTTTTTCGATGATTCGTTAGAATTTTCTACGGTATCTATGGTCTTGGTGGTGCGATCTGTACAAAATTTTGCACGTAGTTTGATACATTATTCCTCAGCTAGGTGCAAAATTTCATTCCAATCCGCTCAGTATTTTCGAAGCTATCAGGAAAAAAATATTTTGAACGGCCATATTTACGGAACCCCTAGTATAATTCTGCTCATTGATGAACGTGACCGCGATATTCGCGATCCAAACCCACCCTGAGAATTTCAAGTTCCTAGGCCTTTCCGTTCAAAAGTTACAATTTTCTATGGTTTCTATGGTTCTGATCATGCGATCTGGACAAAATATTGTTTCAATATTTTCAAGTAAGGTTAGCTTAAGTTATGACAATTTTGGAAAACATTCTTGAAATGAATTGATATTAAGGTCAGGTTAGGTCAGCTTAAGTAAAGTTAGATTGAGTGTTGAATTTAATTCTCAAATTGAATTCATAAACGCACACTATTGCATGAACAAGGCGAACGTGAAAGAGCAAGCGGATTAGAGAGTGGGGCCGTGTTTATTACTCCGATTCCTCCTAGCAATTAAGGTAATACCTAGATAATAGTATATTATTCAACGAGCGGTAATGTAGATCATAACTCACGCTAATGAAGTTTGCAACACGAGCCGAAGGCGAGTGCTGTATTTCATCAGTGGCGGCTCGTTGTCATTTGGATGGAGGAGGCTAGGTTTATGAAATCAACTCTTCTTAGTCAATGAATTATACTTTTTACAAGAGTATAAGAAAAATATGGGACTTTTTGCAAGATGGGATTCAATACCCTGTATGACAGAATATTGGAATTTGATTGAAATATTCGGAAAAAGCAGAAAATTTTCGATGTGAATCAGTACATTTCAGTGTCCCGCACGACATTTGACCCATCCAAATTTTTGTCGAAAAATTTAATTCGATAGTGAAATTCCACGTACTTCACAAAAATGTTGTTCTTTGAGATCGAATCCGAAAAATTGTCTGTTGGACTGATGGAAAATTTGTTTTTTTTTTTTCATATTCTAATAAATAATTTCAAGAATGTTTCAGAAAAATATGGATTTTGAATAATTTATTCAAAATGATCAACAGAGGGAAAATGAATGAAAAAATAAGTAAAGAAGTGAGACATTTGAAAGAAATCATAAAATTTGCACAAAAGTGCACCAGTTTTTACAGAATCTTTCCTAGCGCTGTCTAAAGCAGTTGCAATATTTTGTTTGCCTAAGACTTTAATTTTGCAAGATGAAGCTATATGTTCCTTCGATTTAGAATGTCTTTCGATCAAACGCGGTGAATTCTTCAAATCAGAGAATCCTGTTTTCGACCAGGTTGTATATTCTGTCTGATGCGAAAACAATGAACAGGGCCAACAAAATAATTTCTCCCATTTAATCGATCCGCATAATAATTCACATTTTTCATACCAATGAACATTGAAATGAATCAAATTTGGCCGAGGTCTCGATAAAGTTTTTAGCACGTACAACTTAGTCTCGATATTCAAATTACAGAAATTATTGTTCTAAACCCATTCAATAATATCATCACATCTTTGAGTTTCCTCTAATTTATCCATTTTCCGATTTTCGTACTTACCACGATCAACAAAATCAATGCACCACCGAACCTACAAGAAAACTGAAAAGCCGTTGAGTCGTTTAATTGAAATCAAAACAATGAACACATGTCCCGAATCCCGAGGTTCGTCGAATTCTCAAATATACACGAATTTACCCGAAGAACAAGGGAATTCACCTTCCGCTGGGGGCTCTAATGCATGGTCAAGTCAATCGAAATTCTTCACTCTCTACCCGTGTGCTTCTCTGTTCGGTGTATTATGTTTAGCGCGGTTTGGAAGCTCGCTGAATGATAGCCTCCTCTTCTATCTCTCTCATATTGAAGAACCGACAAGAGTGTTGTCTCTTGTCTCCTATCAGCTCTGAATGCAGAGGCGTAGCAAGTGCATGCAAATGTGAATTTTATTTTCATTTGTTCATGAAAATTTTGTCAGAAATTCTATCCGTATTTCTAAATATTTTGATTGTTATGAGAACTACAGCCATGAAAATGTTAGCCTCCCTTGCCTCCTTTGACGAGCCACCACTGGATTCTAGTTGTTTCACGTGAAAAGAAAAGTGATTTCTTTCTGATATATACAATATATAGTTCGGTTATACAAGATTTTTAAGTTTATAAAGATAAAATTACAATATTTGTCGTACTGGCAATAACTTATTGAAGAACCGACAAGGGTGTTGTCTCTTGTCTCCTATAACCTAGAGAGGCGTAGCAAGTGCATGCAAATGAGAATTTTATTTCCATTTTTTCATGAGAATTTTGTCAAAAATTCTATCCGTATTTTTGAATATTCTGATTGTTATGAGAACTACAGCCATAAAAATTTTAGGGGAGGCTTAGCCTCCCAAACCCCCTCTGACGAGCCGCCACCGTATTTCATCAAGTGAGTTATGACCATTACCGCAAGTTGCTATACTTAATCTACGACTATAACAATAAATACTAAGATACAAGTACAGAGAAAGAACTTTATTTACAAATCTTAATCGTAACCTATAATAATGCATTATTTATGTTAATTGTGCTTCTTAGCATGGTCTAGAAAGTCCATAGGAGCGATGCTTTATATTTAGTGCTAAGTTCACTAAAAGGACCATTCTCTGAACACGATGACTTAATATTCTTACTGCTACACCAATCTTAAAAACTGTTGTATACACCCTTATATTTGTTTTGGGATTTTTCGGGCAATAAATTCTGTGTGGTACCATTGGCTGATTGTCTTATTTCTGAAGGTGATAATAATAATTCATCTTCACTATCTGAATTCATCTTCAGCAAAACATTCACAATAATAATTATTTATCAACTTAATTCGAGAAAACTCCCAAAGTGACCTCCCCTCAATACCAATAATGGACTGTTCCCTTTCGGCCAATCGACTTGTTCAGAAGCACAGAGCCAGGGAGTTATAGTAGTAAGTTATTATAACTCGCGTTGTTTGTTTACAGATACTATTAATTGCTCAAAAATGGTTGAATAATGAATGTATAATTCAATAGGAGTAATTGACTTATCATATTATCTATTATTATATTGATCTACCTACTTTAACGATTCTACTATATAGATTCCTTGATCTACGCGCTTACTAGTAAAGTTATAAAGCACAATTAAATCATAGTGCTGAAATTAAAACCATTGAGAAGAAGGAATGCCATCAGATATTGGTCACGAAATATCCAGAAAACGAACGAAACAGCTGAAATCTGCAAATGTCTGGAAGAATAACTTTTAATCGCAGTATTCAAATCTTACGCTGTGTGGTTCAACCAAAGAGCAACGTTGTGGCAAAGGAAACGGATGTCATGAAAACTTTTTCCGATAAAACTGGGGACATCTGAAGAGATCGTCGCGTTCATTTTATCGCGGTGATTTACAATGTACTTTGGGCCATCTTTTCTGCAGCCTCGAAACTTTGTTTCGAATTACGAGGATCGACTGAAAGTATGGTTCATGATGGTTATATCTATATTTTCAAGACTATCATAAGAGTTGAAAATGGGTTTGAATTGAATTTACGTGAAATTCTCCATTATAGTGAATCTCGGAAGTTTAAATTGCAAAACTGAATTTATTGATTCAATTATTCTCGTATTAATGTTGCTCCATCCAACCTTTACTGGTTCTGCCAAGGTTCACCATCACCGCCAAAATGCATCTTATTCATCGAGAAAAAACTTCAACTTTGGTTTGAATTTGATAACCAAAAGATATTTTGCTTTCAATCATTATCGTATTCGAAGTGGACATTATTCTAATCTCTTTTTTATTATATTCCCAAGTTTGCGGAATGCGCTGTGACCAAGTTATGGCCGTTGGAAATCATTACGAGAAGATAAACAGGGTGTGACGTAATGAATGAATAATATGATACCTGCGGGTAGAAGACGTTGTGGCGGTCCAGAAAAATAAAAAAATTCGAAAAAATTACACCCTTTGCCACCTTTGTTGGTGGCAAGACTCCAAACGAAGCAATGTTTTGAATCTGTTTTTCAGATATTATTTCTGGATAGATGATAGATGCGCTATCGAATGTAAACTGTGATTCCTGTGGCGCATGCATAGCCACAGAAAGTATTTTCTGCGAAAAAGAAAACATGATTGATAATACTTAATGAATTTTCTTCGATAAAACTATTGGAAAAATATGACTAATTTTGTTCACTTCAGAATCGTGATATTCATCACCTTACCACGCGCGCAATAAAATTTTTTTTGGCATACATAAATTTTCATCTTGTAGCAAATTTAATGCCGTTTCCAGATATGTGTTCAAATTTGATGAGGATACAAGGATAACTGAAGTATAATTGATTTTATGAAAAAACTTGAAATATCTCGTGAAATCAAGAAATGGTAAATTGAAGAATTACCGTCAACATATCGACCATGTGTTATATGACATTTCTTGGTGCAAATCACATGTATGATCTCCGCTTGAAGTTTGACCCTTTTTTTATTTTTTTTTTTTTATTTATTTATATCCCGACTTTCCTAGGTCTCTGTGAGACCCCTCAGAAGCTCAGAGCTTGTGCGAGTTAGGAGACCCGGTTGTGTTCTGTGTAGGCTTTGTTACTGTGTCCTTACGCCACCTGAGGCACAGCACTGTTAATTGTTTACCCAACAGTGAATGGTGGAACCGTGCTCCATGCCAGAAAATTTCTTTCCCGACCGGAGGATTCGAAGTAGACACCCTGTATACAGAAACGATAAGTAGAAATCAATTCGATAACGTTCTCCTGATAAATTTTCCCCGGATTTCATTTCAAATTGGTACATTGAAGTCGTTATAAACGAAAATGCATGTGAATAGCTCTCTGTGGAAACCAAACTTCAAATATAACTGCAATAGTCAGCATTGTAGCATGGCCAATTTCCTATGTAAACTCGCTTATGTTCAACAGAAACTGGTCATTCAATTACCAAACCAAGATTAATTTTATGCCTACGGATGCAAACCCGCAGTTAAAGTAAATAACGTTCATATTACTCTAGAAAACGTATAGAAAACCGTTATTTACTGGATGGTATTAAAGCTATAAAAGCTGTTTACGGGAAAGGAAACGCCGAAATCGATTCTCTCCATGAGTCTCCAATGTCCTATCAGGATGCCCAAACGGGTCCTAAAAATGTTAATGGTCAGTTCATCTGTTGATGAGTAGCAACAGAATGATGACGGTCTATACATTATCTACCCAAAGACAGTACAACACGAAGATTTGACTTCCAGCTTCCAGCAGTGTTACGTTAGCTTTGTCAGACTCATATACACAGATCGTTTATTCGAAACACTATACTTAAGAACTTTTTGAGCGCTCGTACAACTTACACGAGGGCTATATAATTTCATCACGATGTCTGTATTTATCGAGTTTTCAGCTGAAAATGTGCCGTAAGCACGATAACTCTCCAACGAAACAACCTAGAGACTTGAAATTTCCAGTGTGGGTTCAATTCCCGAATGCCTCGGTTGAGTTCGTTAATGGGCCAAATTCCACCAGGGGTTCCGTAAATATGGCCGTTCAAAGTTTTGTTCTCCTGATTACTTGGAAACTACAGATTTGATCGAAATGAAATGTTGCACTCAAATGGAGAATGAGGTGTTCAAGCTACATATAAAATTTTGTCCAGATCGCATGACCAGAACCATAGAAATCATAGAAAATTGTAACTTTTGAACGGAAACGCCTAGGGACTTGAAATTTTCAGGATAGGTGTGGATCTCGAATGTCGTGATTACGTTTATCTATGAGGAAACTTATACTAGGGGTTCCGTAAATATGGTCGTTTGAAATTTAGTTTTCTTGATCATTCCAAAACTACAGATTCGATCGTGACGAAATTTTGAATACTAATGGAGAATGATATATTCAAGCTACATTTCACCAGATCTCATGACCAGAACCATAGAAACCATAGAAAATCATAATTTTCGAACGGAAAGGCCTAGGGACTTGAAATTTTCAGGATAGGTGTGGATTTGAAATGTCGTGTTCACGTTCATCAATCAGCAAAATTATACTAGGGATTTCGTAAATACGGTCGTTCGAAATTTTGTTTTCTCGATAATTTAGAAACTAAGGATTCGATCGAGATAAAATTTTGTATTTTAATCGAGAATGATATATTGAAGCAACATTTTGTCCAGATCGCATGACCAGAACCATAGAAACCATAGAAAATCATAACTTCCTAAGGGAAAGGCCTAGCAACTTGAAATTTTCAGGGTTTTCAAGGGGAAATTCGATCAAATGAATAATGTTAGAATTCAGCGTTCTAGCTGTTTCACGTGAATAGAAAATTGAATTTGTGATGCCATCTCCTGGAGTATAAAATGAAAATGCATTATTCATTTGTTTTGATTCTTGTATTTATAAGCCCTAAACAAACGATTATTATTCACGTCAGTGCTTTTCAAATTCTTGCTCTACAAATTTCACGGAAAAAGAATGTACCCATATTTCAAGCTGAGCATTATAAAGCCCATAATAAAACCAAACAAACAACGTATTTTATAAAATTTATTAGACTTAAATGTGGCACCGAAAGAAACCCCCATCAGGAAACTGAGGAAACAACAATTTTTCAGGGGATTAACGATTCAGAAGCGGTCGAGGGTCTTTGTCTTCTATGTGGAGTTTTCTCAATATGGAAATATATGCAAATAGCACTAGATCCTGCTTGCTCCCAGAGAACATCTGCCAGATGAATTTCAATGCAGCATTCAGCATTCAACCAAATTTAATTGAATTCAATAATTCTGAACTGATGAGAGATTTGCGAAATGTTGAAGGTTTTTTTCGCCAAGTTCGCCAGTTCTCAGTTCAACAGGATTCCAAAATTCATCAATGTATTTCGAGTTTAGCTCTTCTATCGGCTGTTATGCATTACAGCTGGTAATTTATCATTTGATTTTCTAGTCGGATCAATTCTAACTATAAACTTCAAATGTGAATAATTGAAGAGGTCCCAATTTGGCTTTTAGAAAATTGTGTTCCTGGATTAAATAGTTATCTTCCTAACAAGTGCGCAAAGTGCTAAGTTCCCGCTAGCAAAGACAAATAGACAGACGCGAAGTTCGGTTATGCGCAAATGTAAGTAGCAACATTTTTCCCTCATGTCAGAAGGATTCGAAAATGAAAAATGAGAATTTATTCAACGATTTTCTATTCAATTTGAATAAATGAACTATACATTCTCTGAAATGTATGGATCAAATACGTGAACGATACAGTATAATAATAATTGAATTTGTTAATCATGTGAGACAAGAATATAGTATAGAATCAGTCAAAATCAAAGATAAAGTATAATTAAAACAGACAATAATCATTCAAAAATGTTGTCTTCAATTTACTATACTACACTTCAATATTCAATTTTCTTTTTAACCGTTCCAGGTACCATTTTCTGCACTGTTAAATGTTCTAGTGTTATAACGATTATAGATAAGATTACGTTTAGGTGCTAATAAGTTCGCTAGCCGAGTGGCACTTCGACAATCAATCTAAGCAGATGGCATTTTCTGTTATCATTCGAATTGAAATTTGAGTTTAGAATGGTAGTCGAAGTCGGAAAAATTTCTTGCAAACTGCAAACTTTCAGCACGAAATTTAATGCTGGCTATGGTTTTGTGTTCTGAACCGTATAAGTTGATTCGGTTTATGTTTTGTTTATTACACTTCGTGTTGTATCCATTGTTATAACACATAAAAACTTAGTTTAAAAACATAAGGAACAGAAATAACGAAAATTCAAACATGTTTTTTATGTTTTTAGGATATTTTCTCTTCATTTCTTTTGTTAAAGTCCACCGAAAGTTGAGCACAACCATTCCGTTATGGTTCACCCATGAAATCCGTTTCTTTAACGACGTGAATAATTTATTTTTCTAACTCCTCCCCTCCCAATATGTACTTTTTGTGCAGAGTATATGCCTAGTGATTTCGTTTACCGATTTGCATAACCTAAAAAGAATGACCCTGTTTATCCATTTTATGTAAGTGGTAGGTATCTCACAGCGCAATGGCCAGTTAATAATAAACAACGCACAACAACAATGGTTTTGTCCAAATTTGATACCCCGATTTAAAGCCGTTCAGATTAGTAGATGGGATTCTTAACCTTCTACAGGATCGATACCTGATGGTAGCTGATATCTGTTTCAAATTTCGTGAAATGATCTATATATATATGTATTCTTATATGAACCTTGAGCTGATGAGGAGCCCCACAGAGACCTAGGAGAGCCGGCATACAAACATTGAAAATTCTACTCTTTTATAGTTTTCGAGAAAACCTCTAGACTGCGGACGGACGAATTTTTTAATTCGCTCATTAGATTATACAAGTACAACTCTCGAAACATATATTGTTCAAATTTCAGAAGGGTGAAAATTGTTTTTTCCAGAAAAATAGTATCCTGACACTGTTATAACCGAAATGCAATCGAGATTCTTATACAGTACGATCTAAAATAAGGCTTGTTTATAGTATAGTTGTAGCTTATTTTTTGGACGATATATAATTGAGCAATTCTCGATGAGTATTGAATATCAAAAGATGAACTAAAAAAGTCTTTTACTAAAATTCAAATCAGTTTGAAATATAATACTATATATCCTAAGTGAGACAGTTGTAGTTCATTTTGATTTCTTCCTATATCGGTCCATCGGGTCTCAGCACAATGAGTACCTAGACTTTTTAAATTATTACCTACGAGAAACATCAGCGGACTGAAACGCACCTGATTAGGTGACACCTACGCTTTATTGATCCTCGAATTAAGCCTGTATTAAATAAAACCTTACAACTGAGTTCGATTGAAAACCGTCACCATCTGAGACGAAAGAGGTTTACATGTATAAATATAGCTCACTGGCCTGGTTACCTGAAAATATCGATGGACGAGGTTGACGAGGGGCGACAAATTTGAACGAAAATTCTCAAATGTTGACGAAATAGCTACCGCAAAAAATGTACAAAGATCTACTCAAAGCTCAGTAAGAGTTCGAAACTGACTGCTTACTAGAGGTAAATAAAATGAGTTTCATCTTGGGTTATAGGAGGTCAACACTCTTTGAGCGCTTGTTCTGCTTACGCGAGGGCTATATCATTTCAGAGACATATGGTTCCAACAAGACGGTGCTACAAGCCATACAAAGTAAAATACAATTGACTAACTGAATGAAACATTAATTTGATATAAGATCAATGTGATATAATGAGTCGTATATGTATTCATCGAAATAATTCTTCTGTTTCAATTAAATTCGAAGTTATGTGTATGGAATTGCAACCCCCTCAACTAATATTTATTCACACAGCCTGCAGAACCAGTAGGAATTGTATATTGACAACTCCAAAATTTCAGTTGACTCGCATCAATGACATGCAGAATGTTCTGAAACAAATGGGTTATGCGGAGTTGCAAACTCAGATTAATTATAGTTTTAGAGAATATCAGTTGAACAAAATATTCCTGTTGTCTTTGAATACGAATGGTCGGAAACGCTCTAACTCAAAAACAAGAAGATTCTGCCACTGCTTACTGCAGTGGAAAAGTCGAATATTGTACCCCACAATAATACCGGGTTGAATTGAACTAAGGTTATACAGGGTGTTTCATGAGTGGCTGGCCATAGCCTAGTGGTGAACTCAGGTCATCCAGGCCTTTCAGAAAAGTTGCTTGTTTTGTATCCTAAGGCTATTAGTTTAGGAGATACAGGGTGATTTATGGATTTCGGCCTGAATTTACGATAGCCATAACTTTGGAGGCCTCAGAATCTATATTTTTCACATCACTTAGAGAAATGTCGTTATTGCCATGAAGAAATATATTATTCAATCTGAAGAATTTAATTTTCATTTTGAATGGCACACTTGTTATAAGCGAGTAGCGATCGAACGAATTCATATTTTATGTAATTTTTTCGAAATCCGGTCCTGATTTTAGTCTTTTAGTGATAATATTTCTTGTCTTCCGCTGAAATTTTGAATTTTATAACTTTCTGTTCAACTCCTTTGTATTCTAAACCCTAAGCACCCACTGAGTATTGTAACACGCTGCGTAAAGAAGTAATTAGAAGTATGCTCAATCGAGATTAGAATTCTTCTGAAACTTTGAAACTACATATTTAATTTACGGACAAATGGCGTTGACCCACTTGAAAGATGTAGGTAATAAATGAGTGCATTTGCTTGAAAAAAAATTGACTTGTGCTCCTCAGGAAATTCGCTAGATATCGCTTTTTTTACACATTGAATATTTTTGTTAATGCCTAAATTCAAGGAACAATATTCTTAACCTCCGAACATAGCTGTCAAATTCAAAGTAAATCCTATTTTCATTTGAAATTGGAACTTTGTACAGCAATTGTAAGTATTCTCGATTCAGAGAAGTTACACTACATCTGAATGACAACTATCCAAATAGATGGATAGGGAATGATGGCCCTGAAACATGGCCCCCAAGGTCCCCAGATATATTTCTTATGGGTTATTCTGTGAGGTTATCTGAAAGAAATTGTATTGAAATAACTTTATGAGACCATTTGAGGCAGATGATAGAATAAGCTTGCAAAGAATTGAAGCGAAATCCTGATATGAAGAGGAGGGCAATAAATAATCTCATTTTGAGAGCTAGGAAATGTGTCGAGATGGAAGGACTCCATTTCGAAAATCTGTTATGATACTACCTTTTCAATTTTGTATTGTGAAATGAAATAACTTTCAAGTTTTATGAAAAAATTACAATTATTAATATCTAGTTATTTGTGTTGGGAAAGAAATACACTTTCAGATTATATTTTCCAAAATAGTTTACTTTTCAATGATTCCAATAAATTTGAACAGGAAGGTATACAACATGTGCATATCACCTGTGCAGACTTATGGGTTGGATCAGATTGACCAGAGCCTTCGCAAATAAGCTTGAAACAACTCAAAGAGCCATGGAACGTCGCATGTTGGGAGTCTCGCTCCTTGACAAGGTCAGAAACGAACACATAAGGAAGCTGACCAAAGACACTGACATAATTCAGGAGGTGGCTGAGATTAAGTGGAACTGCCCTATGGAGACCCAGACAAACCAAAGGAAGAGTAGGGCGTCCACAGAAACGATGGGTGGACGATATCAAAAAGGTGGCTGGTAGACAACGGCTAAATGTTGCACTGGACAGGGAGACATGGAAGCGGTTGAGAGAGACCTTTGTTCAGGAGTGGACAAATACAGGTTGGAAGAAGAAGAAGAAGTTCACTTTATAATGAGTTATAACACTCTTAAGCTTTGAAGTTCAAAAATTCAGCAAAGGCAAGAAATATCAGCATGAAAGGACTAAAATCAGGACCGCATTTAAAAAAAATTACATAAAATATATATTCGTTCGATCGCTACTCGCTTGAAACAAGTGTGCCATTCAAAGTGAAAATTGAATTCCTCAGATTGAATCATGCATTTTTTATGGCAAAAACGGCATTTCTCTAAGTGATGTTAATATTATTTTGAGGCTTGAAAGATAAACCACGATATTCTGAGAACTGCCCTGAAATTATTGATATTTCGTGAGCCATTCGAAAGGACTTTTTGAAGGGAACAAACCTATGATATTTGATCAAAATCGGACCTCAGATTCCGAAGTTATGGCTGTCGTAAATTCAGGCCAAAATCCATAAATCTCCTTAACTAATAGCCTTAGGATACAAAACAAGCAACTTTTCTGAAAAGCCTGGATGATCTGCATTCATCACTAGGCTATGGTCAACCACTCATGAAACACCCTGTATAAGCAACGCTTGATCGATATGCTAAGAAATCAAAAAAGGTAGGTTCTGTTTTATAAAAAAATCGAGTACTATACCTATATAAAAGAGTTTTTAGTGAAGGTTCAATTCGAAGAACTCCTCTTCAGTTCGGAGTAATTTTGTACTCTACAGCAAAACCTTCGTTCTTTCTTCAGTTTTTTCATGATATCGTCTAAATCATCCTAGAAATTCAAAAAGTTGTCAATGAAAAACTGTAGAGC
Source organism: Aphidecta obliterata (assembly GCA_963966015.1). Taxonomy (NCBI): domain Eukaryota; kingdom Metazoa; phylum Arthropoda; class Insecta; order Coleoptera; family Coccinellidae; genus Aphidecta; species Aphidecta obliterata. The sequence continues at coordinate 25,443,186 of OZ014427.1, read as the reverse complement.
ATAGAATTCGGCGTCGAATGAGACTTACTGCAACTTTTTTGGACCACCAATATACTGTCAATCTCATTCGACTTAGAATTTGATACTTTAATACCAGACATTTTTCACGTTTCTGAAGGTATATCATGAATAAACTACCGAAAAAACGAAGATTTCGCTGTAACGTGACGGAGAATTCAATTTTTATTTCGATCATTTTTTTTATTTCTGGGATATTGATTAGGATATCATGAACTAACTGGCGGAAAAGCGAAAATTTTGACGCAGAATAAAATACTTGAAATTTTTATGACAACATTTCTGAAAAGTTGATTAGTTTAGGAGGAAACCGCAAAAACATCACCATTTGACCCTCCCGTCCAACGCCGACCTCGACGAATAGGGTAAAATAAATTAATTCATGCTGCACCTTAACTGAAGACATTCCATTCATAGAATTATTGCATGAATTTATTTCCGATATCTCCGATTTTTGTATCTATTTATCTTGGCCTCCCACTGTAGCTCGGTACGGTTTGTCCAATTCGACGCAGAATTCAATGCTCTACAACTTTTATTTTCAATGTTTTTCTAAAAGGTCGGTCAATTTGGGAGATATAAGCGAAAACCCGGAGAAACGCCCCCTTTTAACCTACATCCCTCTACCTCCTCTGGAACGCCGTATTCGGCAGAGGAGGAAAACTTGAGGGGTTCATGCTTGACCGAGTGCTTGACCCTTACTGAAGACACACATATCCTTAAAATTTCCTGGATTTATTTCCACTTTCCATGCCAACTTTCTAGGCCTATAATGTCCATAAAAAATTACGAAAAGCACTGCCGTGAAGGCAGGAGCTTTTGAGCGCTCGTACATGCACCTTGTAGGTAGATTCGCATTTTCCAGTTTTAGAAATCAATTGAAGGGATTTTTGACTGCTGTCAAAAAAATTCTGAAACTTAGGCGAAACTCCAGACTTCATGTCGGTGCTTCAGCTGATCAATTTTTTTCCGATAATTCGCTAGAATTTTCCACGGTATCTATGGTCTTGGTGATGCGATCTGGACAAAATTTTGCACGTAGTTTGAATACATTATTCCTGAGCTAGGTGCATAATTTCATTCCAATCCGATCGGTAGTTTCGAAACTATCAGGAAAAAAATATTTTGAACGGCCATATTTACGGAACCCCTAGTCTAATTTTGCTCATTGATGAACATGACCGTGAAATTTGCGATCCAAACCCACCCTGAAAATTTCAAGTTCCTAGGCCTTTCCGTTCAAAAGTTAGAATTTTCTATGGTTTCTATGGTTCTGGTCATGCGATCTGGACAAAATATTGCTTCAATATATCATTCTCGATTGAAATACAAAATTTCATCTCGATCGAATCCGCAGTTTCGAATTTATCGAGAAAACAAAATTTCAAACGACCGTATTTACGGAACCCCTTGTATAATGTTGCTCATAGATGAACGTGACCACGACATTCGAGATCCACACCTATCCTGAAAATTTCAAGTCCCTAGGCCTTTCCGTTCAAAAGTTACAATTTTCTATGGTTTCTATGGTTCTGGTCATGCGATCTGGACAAAATTTCACATGTAGCTTGAACACCTCATTTTCCATTTGAGTGCAAAATTTCATCTCGATCAAATCTGTAGTTTTCAAGTAATCAGGGAAACAAAACTTTGAACGGCCATATTTACGGAACCCCTTGACGAATTTTGCCCAATAACGAACTTAACCGCAGCATTTGAGATTCGAACCTACCCTGAAAATTTCAAGTTTCTAGGACATTCCGTTCGAGTGTTATCGTGTATACGGCCGGACGGACGGCCGGACGGCCGGACGGCCGGACGGACAGACTCGAATTTTTCGACGGATTCGTCATCAGTGAGTCGAACATAGTCGATTGAGACCATTTTCGGCTCAAAATTCGAAAAATACAGACATCGTGACGAAATGATATAGCCCTCGTGTAAGTTGTACGAGCGCTCAAAAAGTGGTTTTCTAGGGCGAAGGTTGATATTTCCAAAAATAACCACCTGCAGTTAGAAGTGCAAAGCGTGCTAAAAGTTTCAGGAAATATAAGGAAGAATATAATAAACCAGAAATTTAGATGAACATGATGAAAATTTCATAAGAAATCAACTATTGAAAGCAGAAAACAGTTCTAATGCCTAGTGTAGCTGATCAAATCGAAACCAACAAACATTATTAACATACAGAGATAGGTCAGATGTATGTCTTTGATATAACGAGTCAGGTTATTCACCGAACAGCGACCAAAAAACCTCAAAACACTCACTATCTTACTCTACCTGATGATAGATGACAGCAATGTGTTCCGTTCAGCTAATATCAGCAGAAACAGACATGAAAAGAATGGCAAAGCAGAGGAGTAAACCAAAAAGAGGAGAGAACCCAAACACCTATTTATATTGATGGCCTGGGGAGGATTAACTATCAATTATTGAAAACTCTCACTGTGAGTCCTTATAATGAAGGACTGGTTCTATTGCAGTAAAACCCCTCTCACACCAACGTGCTTCAACTTGGCAAGACCCATCCGAAAAGGAACCTTGTCGAACGCTCGAGCGAGGTAGATCACATAAGGTAAGAGGTTTAGACACCGGAGCGAGTTGGAAATCTCAGATCTCTCGGGAACGAAAGCGGGCTGTTAAGGTGGCACAATATCATTATGAAATGGAAATTGTATCAATTTCTCAACCACGGTTCTCTCGCTTTCCTTCGAAACAACACTGGTAAGAGTTATAGGGCGATAATTCGCGGCAGGTGTTTTGTTTCCCTTCTTGAATACTGGTGTAACAGATCCAGCCAACCACATATCCGTGGCTTATGTATAATAAACAATGTGGAAAATTTATATACGTTGAATTTTTCACCAAGATACAGTGGCGGCTCGTGACTCGTTCGATAGAGATGGCACTTCATCCCACAATTCCTCTGCGAAGCGGGGGGAAAGTTTAGAAACATATCCATTCAAAACCTTAATCTAATCACGATTTTGTGAAGTTCGGTACCAAATACTGATGAGTGAAAAATTGCCAATCAACAACGAATTCTAGGATACCCAGAGTCTCGTTTTTCGCCATTGCCCCGATTTCAAACATACCAAAAAAGTAAATGCAACTTGCTGAAATGTGACCATCAGGTGCCATGGCAAATATATAAAGGGGGAGGAGCTGAAATGAAGACTAACAGGAAAAAATTCAGTAATCTGAAACACTAACGAATGATCCTGATTGTAGATCGACTCTCAAATTAGAGTCTGCCACAACAAATATCGGGCAAAAAAGTCAGATTTCAATTGATGAACATTGCACGTAGTTGATTCACTTTTGTTGTAAGTAATTAACTTATATAGATGCTTATTACATTGTCACCATATTTGTAGCACCCTGAAGAAGAAGTCGAAAGCCTCCAAAAGTTTGAAAATCTGACTTTTTTGCCCGATATTTGTCAAGGCAGACATTAATAAATGAATTTATGAAATCAATTAATAAATTTTTGGCACATAGTTTAAACGCAACTATTCTTATCACAACAAGAAAACACTGTTCTGAGAACCATCTCTACCTGCAACATAACGTGCCGATTCCGGTTGAAGTGAATTGAGTCCTATAAACAGAAAAAAATTACGAAAAGGAGCTTTTGAGCGCTCGTGCGTCCACCTTGTAGGTAGATTCGCATTCTTCAGTTTTAGAAAACAATTGGAAAAATTTTGACAGCTGTCAAAGAAAATTTCAAACAAAGGCGAAAATCAAGACTTCACGTCAGTGCTTTAGGTGACCAATTTTTTTTTCGACAATTCGCTTGGTACAATTCGACAATTCGGTATCTATGGTCTTGGTTATGCGATCTGGACAAAATTTCCCACGTAGTTCGAATACATTATTCTTCATCTATGTGCGAAATTTCATTCCAATCCAATGAGTTGTTTCGAAATTATCAGGAAAAAAATTGTTTGAACGGCTATATTTACGGAACGCCTAGTCTGATTCTGCTCATTGATTAACATGACCGCGAAATTTGATTCGAACCTATCCTGAAAATTTCAAGTCCCTAGGCCTTTCCGTTCAAAGGTTATGAATTTCTATGGTTTCTATGGTTCTGATCATGCGATCTGGAAAAATTTAGCTCCAATATATCATTCTCAATTTAAATACAAGGTTTCGTCACGATCAAATCCATAGTTTCGAAATTATCAAGAAAACTGAATTTCAAACGACCATATTTACGGAACCCCTAGTCTAATTCTGCTCATTGATGAAAGTGATCGCAACATTGAAGATCCAAACCTATTCTTACGGAAACCCTCGGCGAATTTTGCGCAATAACGAACTTAACCGCGGCATTTGAGATTCAAACCTACCCTGAAAATTTCAAGTGCCTAAGACATTCCGTTCGAGAGTTATCGTGTATACGGACAAACGGCCGGACGGACAGACTCGAATTTTTCGACGGATTCGTCATCAGTGAGTCGAACATAGTCGATTGAGACAATTTTCGGCCCAAAATTCGAAAAATACAGACATCGTGACGAAATGATATAGCCCTCGTGTAAGAAGTACGAGCGCTCAAAAACAATAAATGAAAGCGGCTTGATAAATATGATTTGATTTTTCTCTCAAGTTTGTGCTTAGGATTAAATTGCTTGATAGAATTGTTCGAGAAGTTTAGCAGTGATCAGATACTTTCATTTCAAGAAGAATATTTCCGTGAATGTTACAGAAATATCTAGTAAAATATTATAAATTCAACAGGAATCTTTGGTATTTCTCCCAGAAATTCAGATTATTCTACCGGAATGAATCTTGTTCAGCTGAAAGTATTTTAATCCATGTTGTAATATAATGGTTGAATTTGTTTGGAATAAAAAATCGATTGAAAAGCGACAGAAAGGGTGTTAGTATTTGTAGACATAAGTCCGTAATCAAATTCGCTAAATTGTGGATCGGATCGGGGAAAAAATTTCTTTATATTTATAATAGTGTCTCTCATTACTGGTACTCGACGAATTTCTCTCTCATTCGGTAGAATAATGCCAAGATACTCTATAATATAAATTGTCTCCCGATTTCAGACACCTATTCGCCAAGTCACACTTTAGATAGAATTAATTACAAGCCTTCTTGAGTACAGACCGGACTAGGGTGCCAGAATATTACAATCAATAAGGTCAAAAAACTGAAATAAAAAATTGTAAAATTAACGGAATTCCTGTTGTATATACTGGAAAATTTGTTTGATATACCAAAAAATTCCCAGAACCTGTCCTCTAGTGAAATAGTAGTAATTACAACTGAAACACAAGCAGGATTTAAGAAATCATGGATAGGACCAATCAAAAAGGAAATCAATATCTTTGATATGCGAGTCTTATTAAAGCTTAGAAATATACAATATTCTACATATGGCAATGTATATGAGATCTTCAAAAGTATTTATCCTCCTCGATCTTCTTTTTCTTAGAGTAACCAAAAATCATATCATGATCTCCAAAGTATGTGGCACCCAATCCAATGGCAGTTCCAAGGAACAATATGGAACTTGTTATGCTCGTAACTATTCCAACATTATCTAGCTTCAAAAAGCTCCTTGGATTATTCACACAATATCTGAACATTTTCGTTATGTTGTCCATATCGGGAGTTAGAGGAAATTAAATGAGAAAAACTCGTTAAGTGTGACACTTCTGAAGATCAAAAAATGTATGAAAACTAGATTTCAACTATTCATATTGAATGAAAGTTCATAGAGTTAAAATTCAACCGCATAAATATTCACAAAGCACATTGAACACATATATTTTATCCAAACATAGAAAACATTCAATGAAAATTGGAGAAAAAGCTCTACCGATTAGGATTAGGATTAAAAAATACCAGTTCACACAAAATTTTCAGGTTTGCGATGCTTTTTTGCATTTCCTAGTACTGAATTCTGAATGCCCATAAAAATACTCCATACCTATTTGCCATTTAAACGTTTTTTTAGGACCAATTCCAACTGAGATAGCTATTGAGTAAAATATAAACAATCACCCGGTACATTATGGTATAAGCATAATACTCACTCAGACTCGTTGTTCTCGAAAATTACTTGTCCCTCCATTTTCTCGTAGTCCTTCCCAGTCTTCGCAGTGCCATCTTCCGTCCAGTAGGGCAAGATCACCCTACCTCGAGCTCCAGAGCACCTAACCACCTTGAGTTCGTAAGTTCCAACACTTTCGACCAACTCGTGGTTCTGCTGCTCGAAACGAAAAAGACCTCCATGATCATCGTCCAGGATAACGACGGTTGCGAGGGTTGGCAATCCCAACGCACCAGGTGGCTTCGCACTACATAGCCTCACATAAAAATGTTCATCTGCTTCGAAGACATCATCGTCAATCACTTCCAGGGTCAACCGTTTCTCTTTATCGCCAGGCTCGAAATGAAGACAACCTTTCGCTGGGATGTAATCGCTGTAAGCTGTAGCTGTACCGTCCTCTGTTGTGTATTCCACCCTCACTGCCGTGTCTAGATCTCCTGTACGTGCAACGGTCACTTCAAACTGTCCACAGTTTTCTAGGACCGTATATTTGGCAGGTTCAAAGAATACTTTGCAGCCACTAGGGTTATACTCGGCATTTCCTGATTCTCTCTGTAATTCAGCCTTCACCTCGCTCAGATCACTCTGCGCCCTCTCTGATATTCTGCGAAGGAGATCTCCACTTCCCATTAACTTTCTCGTTGCTTGGATCCTATAAAACGCTCTAGATTTGGGTCCTCTATTGAGAACCATCTCGTGAGCCATTCTTTCAAGAGCTGCCAAGTCTGCTTGGGGGTGTTGTTGTCTAAGTTCTTTCAAAGTTGTGATATATTCTTGTTTCAGATCTTCGTGGTCGCCATCAAGTCCGGAGAAATCAGGATGTGCAAGCTCTAAATCTCCTTCGGCTTGTACTATGACACCCCTCCTATTCATTCTATAATCTTTCTTGATATACTTATGAATCTTTCTGTCCGCCATATAGGCTGTTAAAACGGTGGCAGGGAAGAAGCAGAAGGTCAACAGACCCTCCCAAATTTCAACAACAGAGGGTGAAATAACTGCTAAAATTAGGTAAAGCCAAATGTATGCGAAAACTGACCAAGTAGCTGTCACGATGAATACTCCTAAATGTTTTATTTTTCTTACTTCACCATTGGGTATAACACTCACACATAAAGCTATAATGACTAATAAGTTATAAGCGGCTGAACCTACTATGGTGCTTGGTCCTAAGTCACCAGCCTGGAATTTCTTGGCCCAGATTTCGATGATTGAAAGGAGTATTTCTGGAGCTGAAGAACCAAGTGCCATCAAGGTCAAATTGGCAACCGTCTCATTCCATACACGGACGACAACGATTTGAGTATCACCATTCGGTTTTCGGACGGACACTTCTCGTTCTTGGGAAGTTATAACCTGCAAAAAATGAAATATCAGTTTAAATTCTCCAGATGTTGTAAAAGGAGTAACAACATTTCGTGCAGAAGATATCGGATCGGATCATAATCTTGTAATAGCTAATATTGAAGTCCAAGTCCATATCGCAGAGCCCAACAGAACCGAGTAGACAAATATCTAAACAGCCAACTGAGCAAAGTGGATCATGAAATCAACCAATCTGGAAGACAATTGAAGATCATATTTTAAAAATAACAGAAAACCAAACTTGAAGTCAAAGATAATACTAAGATATACTGATACCGAACAGCGACTGTTCGCATTAACGGAAAATTGACTGAAGAATGTAAAACTTGTGATTCTTTTGAAATTTAATTTGAAAGTTTTATCTTATATACAGGGTGTACCGGAACAAGAGAGCAGGCTAGACACAGCATATTTTTCACCTATATTATTAAATTATTCTTAGTGTAGGTTTAGGGTCAGTAACTCAATATTAGGTAAACACAGCTTTTATGTTGAAAAGTTGTCCACTTCTTCAAAGAATTTCAGGGAGTTAAGTTTATTAAACGAGCATAACAAGAAATACCGATCATATAGGAAATGGAGTAAAATACTGCCATTTATTGTTTTAATGATGGTTCACAGGAAAATCGATTTTCATTCCATTTATGGAGCTAGAAATAACTATTCCATGTTGAGTGAATAATACATAATCCTAGTATTGACCAAAGGAAAGACTGTTGAAGGGATAGATTTTCATTCATGAAAATTATCTCAACGGATCTTTACTCAAGGGCTGATCGTATCCCCTAATTGCATTCCTTGTTTTTCAATTTTCATACGAAACACGTTGGTATTCTCGTTAGAAGAAATATCATTCTTCCTTCTGATATAATATATATGTTTTTTTAATATTAATATAACTTGAAATTCCGTTATTTTTCATATTGTTAACAAAGAACGACTCTACAGGAACCCGATTAAAAATACCTCATTTTAGCGCACGAAAAATAACCCGAAATATGGCAAAGTTGTGAATGATGTGATTATTCGGTTGATTAGTAGGATATGAAAAAATTTGAAAGTACTGCCGTAAAGTCAGGAGCTTTTGAGAGCTCGTTCATCCACCTTGCCTTTTCCTTCGGAAGTTATTATTTTCTATGGTTTTTATGGTTCTGGTCATGCGATCTGGACAAAATGTTGCTTCAATATATCATTCTCGATTAAAATACAAAATTTTATCTCGATCGAATCCGTAGTTTCGAAATTATCGAGAAAACAAAATTTCGAACGACCGTATTTACGGAACCCCTAGTATAATTCTGCTCATTGATGAACGTGAACGTGACATTTCAAATCCACACCTATCCTGAAAATTTCAAGTTCCTAGGCCTTTCCGTTCGAAAGTTATGATTTTCTATAGTTTCTATATCTATGGTTCTGGTCATGCGATCTGGAGAAATGTAGCTTGAATATATCATTCTCCATTAGTATACAAAATTTCGTCACGATCGAATCTGTAGTTTTGAAATTATTAAGAAAACTAAATTTCAAACGACCATATCAACGGAACTCCTAGTATAATTTTTCTCATAGATGAACATGATCACGACATTCGAGATCCACACCTATCCTGAAAATTTCAAGTCCCTAGGCGTTTCCGTTCAAAAGTTACAATTTTCTATGATTTCTATGGTTCTGGGCAAGCGATCTGGACTATTTCATATGTAGCTTGTACACCTCATTCTCCATTCGAGTGCAGAATTTCATCTCGATGAAATCTGTAGTTCCCAAGTAATCAGAAGAACCAAACTTTGAACGACCATATTTACGGAACCCCTGGTGGAATTTGGCCCATTAGAAAACTTAACCGAAGCATTTGAGAATTGAACCCACACTGAAAATTTCAAGTCTCTAGTTTGTTCCGTTCGAGAGTTATCGTGCTTACGGCACATTTTCAGCTCAAAATTCGATAAATACATCGTGACGAAATGATATAGCGACAGTTTGTAAGAGTCACAGCCATGTTCGTAGTCGACAGGGGCAAAGTGGGGAACGTTTATTTTGTACCCCACAATGCCCCATATTTATCCTATGGTTTTTTTGTCTATAGACATACCTTCTTTAATCACAGCGCGATGGTTCAGATGTATAAGAACAAAACAGAACTGCACTCTTGGTCTCTGAAGCCATATTACCCTTACCAAAAGAAGTACGAACATCGCAATGGGTTACAAAACGTAGAGGAAATACAGCGATAATGACGGAGTCGCCTAGCAAAAATGAATTGGTGGAACAATATACAACAAAAGGCAAAAACGCCTGCGAAAGAGACATAATGACGAGTTCTGAAGGTTCTGAAGAATCGGATAAAATTACGACAAAGAAAATTGAAAAATTTGAAGCAACTTCAAGGCAAATTCAAAATGTATCTTCTGACGATGACGAAGATGTCTGTATTCTGGGTCCTATGGTCTCAGTCCAATGAAGGTTGGATTAGGTACAGAAAGTGCAGTCGTTGGTCATATTGCTCGTGTGCCGATGAAGACGCTAAGCTAAGCACCTTTGTGTTATGTGTAGGTACTCAAGTTATTATTATTATACAGGGTTACAGGGAAAGTCGTACTGAATATCAAGAGACTTTATCATTCAGGTCATTTTGGATGGATTTGGTTCTATAATATGGTGTCCGCAACTTAACCGTTATGGAGATATTGAGTTTTGAAATTTTTTTAAAAAATCCTCTAGTTTTAGGCTTTTTCATCGATTTTTTTCGGATTGGAGCTTCTAGGGGCCGTTTTTTTGATGTATCTAGTCAGAGGGCATGTCAATTAATGAAAATGATGAGCAGAAACAGAACCTTCTAGTAACAGCTTAATAAGACTGCTCGACAACGTTAGAATTAGAGAATCACTAAGTGTTTTCAAATTTGAAAGTTCATGGAACTTATTCTGCAGAAAAGTTTAAAAACTTCTACGTCTCTTAAGCTTTTCAAGAAGGTATAACACTTGCTATTAAATAGGCAAAACATTGACCAAATGACAGTTAAGATAGTAGCGGCGGTCATGTCGAACATGAATTATAAACATATTGCTGTGTTTTCCTTTTTTTTATTCACGTCTTTTAGCTATTTTTTGTGCTCGGGAGACAAAGACATACAGTCTCAGGTATGTCATTTCAAATGGCGTATAGTCTGCTCATGCGATTCTTTCGTGGTGGATGTGTTATCCGTAATTTTCTGTAAAAACGCGAATTGGCTTGGATTTTTGGACTGTTTCATCTTTTTACTGTGTGACGTGGTTTGTGACTGGACTTTGATTTGTATCGTTAACATGGCAACATTTACTAACGAGGAAAATGCTGATATCCTAATGTGTTATGGATTTTCCGAAGGAGTTTAGTGGCGTGCACGCAATAAATACTTGCGACGGTATCCTACTCGTCGAGTACCTGATATTGGCGGTTTGGACAGAGTTTTTTGAAGACTACGAGAAACTGGGTCTGTTCTAGTACGATGGACAGACATGGGAATACCTTTTATTCTTGAGGACGACGACGACTAAGCAAATGAAATACTCTAAAGCCGACCCAACCACGTCAACAAAAAATGTTATCGCTCGACGGCTTGGTATTTCCCAGTGAAAAGTCTGGTTCGTAATGCACACTCCTGGCTTCTGGGCAATACCATTACCATTACACGCCAGTGCTAGTAACAGAAGAAGGGGATCTATTGGGGCGACTAGACTTCTGGTCAATGCCGATATTGAAGATCCGGTCTTTTTTTCGTGTGGACAGATGAGTCGAACTTTGGCATCACAAATTATCACAACGCCCATCATTGGGCTCCCGAAGCGCTAGATAACTCAAGAAAAGAACAAGAGGGTCAAAAGGAGATTCAGTCTAAATGTGTGGATGGCTATAATATCAAATTACTTGATAGGGCCATACTTGCTGCCCATTTTCAGCTACTTTTACCTCAAACTAAAAATGTACCCTCTACTACCTTAACTGTTATTTGGTCAATGTTTTGCCTATTTAATAGCATGTGTTATACCTTTTTGAATATCTGAGGAGACGTAGAAGTTTTCAAACTTATTCACAGAATAAGTTCCATGAAGTTTTTCTCAAAAAAAAGGCTTCAAAGTTGAAAACACTTCTAACCGTTATCGAGCAGTCTTATTAAGCTGTTAGTAGTAGGTTCAGTTTCTGTTGATCATTTTTTTTTATTGGCATGCCCTTCAACTAGATACATCGAAGAAACGGCTCCTAGGAGATCCAATCCGAAAAAAATTAATGAAAAAACCAAAGAATAGCGGAATGTCAAAAAAATCTTCAAAACTCAATATCTCCATAACGATTTAGTTTCGGACACCATATCATAGAACCAAATCCATCAAAAATTACCTGAATAATAACGTCTTTCAATATTCTGAACGACTTTCCCTGTAACCCCGTATAATAATAATAAATTAATATAATTGTATATGGGAATGTATTTTATGTTTTACGGTTTCTTTTATTCGTTAAGTTGATCAATAATAGTTATTTTTGAGTTTGAGACCATTAATCGCTGAATTAATAAACGAGTTGATTACAAGATTTTTCCGTCGACCTCATCAGGAATTGAATATAAATTCTGGATCGAAACCAGTTTTTATTTTTATTTTGCATGATATACAAATTTGACGTAATACAAATTTCTATGTTCATTTCGATATATTAATATTTATGCTTCTTATAGAACAATTCGAAAAATTCATAGAGGGAATATTGGACATGTTGTGACATTCTGAATAGTTCACATTCATTTCATTTCCTATAATGTCCGATAAGGAACGTGTGGATGAAGTGGAAGTTGAAGCATTATTTACTTTGGAACTATTATGACATAAAATTTTTTTCTGCAGTTTCTCTTTTATTCTGAATGGAGTTTTCAATATACCCTTCTGCAACAGAAGTTGATTTCCAACCACCAAGTCTTTTGATGGCTGAAAAATCTGCACCACTGTCAGAAAGAATAGACGCAGAAGAACGCTGAAAACAGTGACCTGTATACAAATGTAGTTGCTCTAATTTAAGAAAGTTTGCAATCATTGACGGTTATTTAGAAAATGTATTAAGTCCAACTGGTTGTGTTGAGCATTTATAGTTCTTATAAAAAACGAAAAATCCTTCGTGTGGAGTGTGAGCTGGCCTCAAGGATATATATCTCTTTATTATGTTTAAAAGTGTATGCTCATCATTATCCACCACAGTGAATATCCTGTTCGAATGTGTTTTCGATTAATTCACTGTCACCAAAAATTTCGATCCCATATCTTGTACATCCTTTCTCTGCAACCTTAACAATTCATCTTTTCTCAATGCACCCGCTACTCCGAATATCAAAGCGACCTACAAATCAAACAATGATAGTTATTTCACTATAACGAGATAATGAGAATAGGTTGGAATAACGATTCAATTGAGTTTTATTTTTACCTTCGACATCAAGAAAACACTATCAGGAGCATTCGCTATGAACTCTCTCACATGTTCTTTTACGAGAACTTTTGATTTTTTTGGGATATATCCCTCTCTTCCGTTTAATAAACATCACCAGTTTGTGGTATCTGCTTATATCAGTATTGTCTTTCACATTTAGTGTTGATTTCAGCATCGAATATTTTGGCCATAAACTTGCTAGATGCCCCTTTTCTGCAATATCCGTAAAGTATGCCAACCAAACCGTTTCCGTAAAGTTCCGAACCTTCTTGTCCTTGCACCAAGATCTGAATTCAGCATAGTTTTTCTCCTATAAATGGTGGCTCTTTTCAGGAAGCAAACTCAAAGTTGCTGCTTCAGCAGTTTTTGTCACATTTGTGTCAATGGGATATTTTCTTCGTTATTCATTATGTAGTAGCGTAACGGATAAAATCAGATTCTGATCGAAAGCGAATAAATAAATTTGACAGCTCGATCGTGCTCCGACATAGATGCATCTATGCTCCGACTGAATATTTTATAATCGGTTGCCATGATAATCATGCATTAATACAAGAAATCATGCATTAATAGGGGTCATTAATGGATGATTTCGAGTGCGTTAAAATGAGCTTTTATTCTATTCACGAACTACTCCACTTTGCCCCTCATGCCGGGGCATAGCGGGGTGAATGAGTTTTAAAAATGTTTAGTTTAATCGATTATTTAATGATGTAGCAATGAAACATCGTAGCACATAAGAAACAACACGTCAAGTAAGCGATGTTAACTATCAAAACATTTTTTTATTAATAGGGTACCGCATTGATTGCAGATGAATCTTAAGTACCCCACAATGCCCGGATCTCCCTTAAATGTTTCATGAAACAATTGGATTATAAAAGAAAAAAAAACAAAACACATGTTGGAGAATTTCAAATCAGATTGTCATAATGACTCTCATTATCCTCCAAGTAATCGAAAAAGTAATAAAATCTGCATGTAAAATAGCCCCTGTGTAATTCCAGGAGAATGAAGTGATGGAAGGCGACCAATAAAACGGCACGGAGATCACGCTATACAACTTCAAATAATAGTAATTTACGTAACAAGTCCAGAAAATTCTGTTTTTTTTTCGGCCTAGTCCGGGAAGTACGTACTTCCCGGAAGGCCGGGAAATGCTACTATCTCAAAGAAAAAGCGTCTGGGAAGGGAGTACTTCCCGGACGGTTGGCGAAAAACTACTTTCCTTAAGGTCATTTAAAACCAGTGGTCTACAAAATGCATCGAGCGATTATGGCATCAGCTTGGCAAAGATTGTTGAAGGAATGTTGGAATTCTGATGAGAAATATGTCAAAATTAGTTCGTTTTATGGAATTGGAACAAATTTAAAGTATGGCCATTTGTTTAGAGAAAATAAGGAACTGTTACTATTATTATATATTTTTATATTGCGGTTGTACCTTCTCAATATATCATCTTTGATATGATACGAAATGCCTATGAAATTGAATAGTAGCTATATAATAGAGCTCCTTTTATATTATCGATAAGAATTCAAGAAATTTTCGAGAGTAATTCCCGACAGTATGTTTATCCTAATTCCCAAGGTTCTCTTCGGTTCGCCACGTTTTCTAGACCATCTACCTTTGTTCCCCTGACACCACTACTAACCTCGATAGCTGCCATAAAACGGTCCGAGATGATAGACACGCCGATGAAGAGATAAGCCAGGATGAAGAAATAAACAAACCCCCGCCCTACCCTATCCAGAAGGAGCACTTCGACGAGGGGCTGCCAGCAAGGCAGCAGCAACCCATCCTCGCAGTGGATCGTGGAGTTGCTGGTGCCTCCCGCCATAGCGTTCACCGAGAGTCGCGCGAAAAGTAGAGAGTCCACATGCCACGCACTGGACGAGCGGTCAGGCCGAAACTGAACTCCTCAATTCCTCCGCCAAAGTCGGAACGGCAAACCCCCTCGGCAGGAGGATGTGCGCCGGTTGCAAGAGAAGCTCTTTGGGGGTGAACTATATCCTTAGCAATTTCAACCCTAATGGATGAGTGAAGGATGTTGTTAATAGACGGATCACCAAACTTTGATTCAACACTTTGAGAAACTTTATTTTGTTTATTCAACCAATGAAAACTAATAGTATAATCCCTATTCATTGACATAAATATTGCAAGAAATAATATTTTATAAGAAAAATTATAAAAGCACTGCCGTGAAGTCAGGAGCTTTTGAGCGCTCGTACATCCACCTTGTAGGTAGATTCGCATTCTTCAGTTTTAGAAACCAATTGGAAAGATTTTGACAATTATCAAGAAAACTTAATTTCAAACGGCCATATTTACGGAACCTCTAGTCTAATTCTGCTCATTGATAAGAGTGACCGCAACATTGAAGATCCAAACCTATCCTGAAAATTTCAAGTCTCTAGGCCTTTCCATTACAAAGTTATAATTTTCTATGGTTTCTATGGTTCTGGTCATGCATCAGGAAAAAAATATTTTGAACGGTCATATTTACGGAACCCCCAGTCTAATTTTGATCATTGATAAACATGACCGCAACATTCGAGATCCAAACCTACCCTGAAAATTTCCCTATGCTTTTCCGTTCGAAAGTTGTAATTTTATATAGTTTTTATGGTTCTGGTCTAGGGCTGCCATACGTCCCGGTACACCGGGACATGTCCCGGTTTGAAGCATTGAGTCCCGGTGTCCCGGTCAGTCATTCAGATGTCCCGGTCAGTAATTTGGTCTTTATCGAGATTAATATTTCCTTATATAGAGTAGTTTAGGGTCAAGTACCCGACGACTCCTCGTCGTCCAATAGAGTAGGCTCTACGCAGTCGCAGACCAATGTTCAAGAACGTAAGCCAACATTCCGTTGGAGGAAAAGATAGGCGTGAAGTGAATGATGTTTTTTTTAATCAAAAGAGGTTTTGTCCAAAGACATCGAAGGTATTGGTTGTCCAGCACAAACACTTCAAAATACTGCTTCCACTGCCGCCGATATGATGTCCGTTGATGTGGAGTCCATTTTTTTCAAAATTTTCAAAAATTTTCCGATATTCACTGTAAGGGTCGAACGACTGAAAGATTTCTGTGATTATGCAGAAATAACGTATAGCAATATACTTTTTCATTCTAGAAGTCCATTGGTTTCACTACTTCATTCTTCAGAACTTTATACCCTATTCTTGCACAGTCAAGCATTTCTGATTGAAAAGCAGATTAAAAAGATTGAAAAATCTGTGATTACTGTTATTGAAGTAAAAATTGTTCTTGAGGATACTAACAAATAGTTGAATGAAAGATTAATGAATAAATATTTAGGAAACCAGACAAGACAAGTTCGAAACAAACTAAAGAATGATGACACGATCAATACAACACAATCAGATAAATTTGAGAGTGAAGTCAGAGATTTTTTGATGATGTCTTCGCAGTGGACCAAAGAACGGAATGCATTGAATGTAAGCACTGTGGAGAGCATCCTTCAATTATAAAATTACTTGCATAGAATTTTATAATTATGTAAGAAAAGATAAACAAGAATCTGAAAAAAGCCAAAACTTCTCAAAAATATGAATGGACAAAGAAAAGTGGCACCGAGGATCAAGCCTTGGGTACCTACTTATTCATTGTTGGGACCCAATGTTGTTTTTGTTGTGAGTTATACTTTTCGAGCGCTCGTACTACTTACACGAGTGCTATATCATTTCGCAGGATGTCTGTACTTTTCGAATTTTGAGCCGAAAATGGTCTCAATCGACTAGGTTCGACTCACTGATGACGAATCCGTGGGAAAATTCGAGTCTGTCCGTCCGTGCGGCCGTATACACGATAACTCTCGAACGGAACGTCCTAGAGACTTGAAATTTTCAGTGTGGGTTCAGTTTCCGAATGCCGCGGTTAAGTTCGTCAATGGGCAGAATTCCACCAGGGGTTCCGTAAATATGGCCGTTGAAAATTTTGTTCTCCTGATTACTTTGAAACTTCAGATTCGATTGAGATGAAATTTTGCACTCTTGTTGATCTGGAATTTCGCAGTCACGTTTACCAATGAGCAGAACTATACTAGGGGTTCCGTAAATACGGTCGTTTGAAATTTAGTTTTCTCGATAATTCCGAAAACACGGATTCAATTGAGAGAAAATTTTGTATTTTAATGGAGAATTATATATTAAAGCTACATTTTGTCCAAATCGCATAACCAAGACCATAGATACCGTAGAGAATTTTAGCGAATTATCGAAAAAGAAATTGGTCAGCTAAAGCACTGACGTTAAGTCTGGAGTTTTGCCTTAGTTTGAGAATTGCGAAACTACCTACAAGGTGAACGAGCGTTCAAAAGCTCCTGTCTTCACGGCAGTGCTTTTATAATTTTTTGTTTATATTTTATTTTCAATATATAGATATAGATAGATATATCTGAATAAATTTGTCTAATTTGATCGGAAAATGTTGAATAAATCAACTATCTAGAAAAAAAAAACAAGACAATAACCGGAAACGTTTCTAGAAACCCCGGATTATTATTCAATTCATTAAAATACCTATCAGACGAGTTTTAAATTTTCGTGTGGTATTTTAACCTATTTCCCTGCCACTTGTCCCGGTTAATGTTCCAACATTTATGGCAGCCCTATTCTGGTCATGCAATCTGGATATGTAGCTTGAACACGTCATTCTCCATCAGAGTGCAAAATTTCATCTCGATCGAATAAGTAGTTTCGAAGTTATAAGGGGAACAATATTGCCCAATAACGAACTCAACCGCGGCATTCGAGATTCGAACCTAACCTGAAAATTTCAAGTTTCTGGGTTGTTCCGTTCGAGAGTTATCGTGTAGACGGCCGGACGGTAGGAGAGACTCGAATTTTTCGACGGATTCGTCATCAGTGAGTCGAACCTTGTCAATTGAGACCATTTTCGGCTCAAAATTCGAAAAATACAATAATTGTAACGAAACGATTTAGCCCTCGTGTAAGTAGAACGAGCGCTCAAAAAGAGACCCCGTAGTAAGACCAGATAATAAAATAATTGCCGATTGCTTTCCTTATATTTTAAGATCTTTTGTTTCATTCATCGAGTTCATCATATTGCATAGTCGTACTGATGAGATCTGACATGGATCGAAACTGGTCTACGATTGCAAATGATAATTTCGTTGGTATCTGGGATACATGAATTGTCTTGTTGGCGTGCTTATTAGTTTATCTAGTGAAATTTTTCAATTTTCATTCTTGAATTCGATCAGTTCAGATAAACAGCCTTTATTATTCTTTAGTCAATTATTCAGACGAATAAGGCTTCAGCTTGAATCCGTTGAATTTCCATGTGTGACTATTTTTGCTTGTAATGTTTACGGCGTTGTCATACATGTGTATTTCGTTTTTGGAGAGCTGATAAGACATTTTATGATCTACAGATATTTGAGACAGTTGACTTTGGAACAGACAGGTGGCGTGATTTGGGAAATTTTCTCAGTATCCCACGTTACCTTATGTTTTAAGATCTTTTGTTTCATTCATCGAGTTTATCATATTGCATAGTCGTACTGATGAGATCTGACATGGATCGAAACCGGTCTACGATTGCAAATGATAAATTTCGTTGGTATCTGGGATACATGAATTGTCTTGTTGGCTTGCTTATTAGTTTATCTAGTGAAATTTTTCAATTTTCAGTCTTGAATTCGATCAGTTTCAATCGGTCGTGACGTTACATAAATAATTTAAGAGAACAGATTTATTCGACATTAGGGTTCAGCCACAGAATGGAATAGAATGAAAAAGCTGCGCCGAGATAAAATTAAAATACCCATTACAAATAATGAGACTTGAAGGAGATGGATAAACCAAGCAGGAATCGTAATTGGCAATGACAATTACTATTTTCCTTCAGATCCTCAATTACAGAACATCGAAATCAGAGTCCTACAGTTATCCTGGTGATCTTGAGCGACACGGCCAACATCCGACATAATAATGCGCCGCGACGCCTTGACGCCGTTTCCAGCCACGCACCTCGTGTGCCGATGTTGCTCCCGACATCAAGGAGCCTTTAAGAAGCCCACCACACCCACATTGGTCTTGAGTGAATAAATATTTAATATAGGGGGTGATTAATTATTGTTCATACCTTTTAGATCGCATTCCTTAGATCAGGCATGGGCAACCTACGGACCGCGGGCCAAATGCGGCCCGCGAATAGAATTCTCTTGGCCCGCCAATGAATTTTTCCACACATGGCCCACCCCCAAATTTGCTCTATGAAGATACCACAACAAATTAAATTCGTGTAGCACCAACATCAGTCACACTTAAAATTGATGCTCTTATGAAAGAAACGCAACCCCAGCTGTCTCATTAGTTAAAAACTAGTGACTGATGAGTTGTTCTTTTGTTGAATTATATCAGTTTTAGTTTTTTTTTATTTCTCCTATTGTAAGGAACGTTATTCAATGTTTGTTGAATAAATTTTATTACTGCTAGAAATTTTTTTTCGGCCCGCGGTCTACCAAAAATTTTTCTATGTGGCCCTCAGCCAAAAAAGGTTGCCCATGCCTGCCTTAGATTAATGAGACCTCGAGACTATAGTCTTGCCATCTGTTTTTCGATACAGTGATGTCTCGCCTCATCGAATATCAATGAAATTAAAGGAGTGAGCGAATATTCAAATGTTCAGAAGAGTTATGCCAAAATAAATATATCAAAGTTCGAGATCTCTAAGACGAAGAAATGATATTTTTCGTTACATCCAGCTTGAAGTTCATGGCAATCACTCCAAAAACGGTTCAAAGAAAAGCAGTCAAAAAGTAGAATGATATATCATCGCATCGAACAGGGAGGAGGAGGAGAAATATTCAGATAAACATGATGCGATGTATAGTGTTTGTGATTTTCCAAAAGAAAAAAAGTTTTGTGTTATATTAGATGCCACAGGCTTCGCAAGTTTTTTCAAGTACCTCTGTCCTATGATCATACATATGAAGAGACAATTTCTTTAAAGATAGCCACTGATATAGTACTCATTTATGGTCGGCAAATGAATTCTTCTGAAATCTGTTTTTGTAATCTTGAAATCGAATCATACTTACTTCAGATGCTCAATTCAGGAACAAATTATTGACCAATTATGATGTTAATGACATCTTCTAAATGACTAAAAATGAGGGTATCTTACATTGAAATCGGCAATAATTCTTGTTCTTTATATCCTCGATGGTCGATACTCGATATGGCGTTTCAAATGGTCAGTCTTGAGCTTAATATAATTGATGAATTATTATTAAAAAATTAGAAGAACATTACCACGAAGCCTTCAATGATCGTTATTGCCAGTATGACAAATATTGTAATTTCATCTTTATAAACTTAAAAATCTTGTATAACCGAACTATATATTGTATATATCAGAAAGAAATCACTTTTCTTTTCACGTGAAACAACTAGAATCTAGAACCTAATCTTTCACATAATATACTTTATGGTTAGCCATTTGTTGACACAAAATGTCTGCAGGATATAGCGAATACCGAAGTTTTGAGAAATATATTTTTTTAAATCTTTCAGTGCCATTGAACAAAATTTGACTCGGGGTTCCGTAAATATGGCTGTTCGAAATTTTGTTTTCCTGATTACTTCGAAACTGCTGATTCGATCAAGATGAAATTTTGCACTCAGATAGAGGATGACAAGCTACATGCAAAATTTTGTCCAGATCGCTCGTCCAGAATCATATGAATCCTAGAAAATTATAACTTTTGAACGGAAAGAACTAGAAACTCGAAATTCTACCACTAGTTGACGAGATGCACGTTCACATCAATATTATCTTATAAAATTTACATAAATCTTTTGTCGTCTATAACTTGGCAACAATATATTTCCGCAAAGAAAAGCATGATTTTCTTAATTGACTTTGAACCATCACCATATCAGATTTTCAGTAATTCGGAGGGACCAACTTGGCAACAGCGCACCAATTCTTTTGATAAAAATTATAACAGTGTATTCATGTATGTATATCAATATTTTTGAACTTTCAACGCTTCAAAGTTTCAAAAAGATTTCACAATAAGTTCGGATTTTCGTTTCTATTAATCTATTATGCATTCGACGTTTGCACGTTTACGTTCGAAATATACAGAGTACCTACCCATTCTCATTAGCTCTGAGCTTATTAGGGGTCTCACAGAGATCTAGGAGAGTCGGGTTATAAACAAACAAACACACACTGACTATTTACGTTCATCATTAATTTGAATCGGAAGACGATATTTCGCGACTCATGTCAGACCAGCCATGTCATTTTCTACTAATAGGTCTCTGTCTCCACTATTTATGTTTATCTACTTATTGTGTGCTTCTACTTTTTATGTGGATTCACTAATTATATTCTATCAACCTACTTTGTGGATCTACTGGATTACTAGTATGATATAAGATTGTATAATATGATGAAATGATTGGTTCAATTTCCATTTTTTCAGAAAATACATACTAAATATCATTTACCCAAAGCAAAATATCGAGAATTTGCTGGCCCTTTTTGCGAGGACGTAGTAGGTGGTGATTGAAGTCAAATTTCAGTTAGATATCGTGAAAAGTCTATAGGTCTATAGGAATACAGTCTATATATGAATGTACCATATACAACTTCTTTAAATGGCAAAAACCCAGGAGTGTATTGATCTCAAATGGGTCACACTGTAGAAACATTTCAAGTTTAATGAAAGCTCTCGAAAAGCATTCAGATATAAAAAGTTATATCAATTAATCTTTAATCCATTCTGGATATTTCGATATTGACAGAGATCCTAAGAAGCATTCTCGGTCTGTTTCAAGAAGCATATTGCTTCGGTCAAACGCAGAAAAAATGAGGGAATGATTATTTGGGAATTCAAACTAATAAGTAAATCGTAATAAACAAAGAATTGGATGTCGGCGCGAAAGAGAAAGCGGAATACTTTTCTTGTAACTAAACTTTGCTATAGGCTCCGCGTGTCCTCTACACGTTTAACTTGAGGAGACGGCCGAGCCCTTCATTCTTCGAGGGAAAATAGAAAACGAGGGGCGGTCACACCAACTCCAAATAAACTAATGGAACAGCTAAACTGAAAATAACATCCAACAATGTGTGGCGGTTATCAAAAACTACCCATTTGGGAATTGTAGCTGTGGGTGACATGAATAGAGATGAATGTGGATAGGGAAGTTCATCGGTCATGTATGTTAAATGGCTCGTCATTTTGTCGTGGCGCCGTGAAAATCTAACAACACCCACACGGTAAAAAATTGATGGCACGTTTGATTGATATGTTTGTGATGCGAAATTACATATTCTGAACTCGATGATTGATGGAAGCCAATAAGTGAGAATATCCAAGGTAATAAACTCACACTTCTTGTTATTCAGAAACTGGAATTGGTTATATCAATAGCATTTATTTATCAATCTATCTACCTACCTACCTTCCACACCTATCCTGGAAATTTCAAGTCCCTACGTCTTTATGTTCGAAAGTTATAATTTTCTATGGTTTCTATGGTTCTGGTCATGCAATCTAGACAAAATGTATGTGCATGTAGCTTGAACACCTCACTCTCCATTCGAGTGCAAAATTTCATCTCAATCGAATCTGTAGTTTCGAAGGAATGATCGAGAGAACAAAATTTCGAACGGCCATATTTAAGGAACCCCTGGTGGAATTCTGCCCATTTACGAACTCTACTGCGGCATTTGGAAACTGAACCGAAACTGAAAATTTTGAGTCTCTAGGTTGTTACGTTCGAGAGTTATTGTGCTTACGGACCGACAGACTCGAATTTTCCGACAGATTCGTCATCAGTGGGTCGAGCATTTTCGATTGGGACCATTTTCGACTCAAAACTCGAAAAATACAGACATCGTGACGAAATGATATAGCCCTCGTGTAAGAAGAACGAGCGCTCAAAAAGGAATTTTCAGGGTAGGTTTGGATCGCGAATGTCGCTGTCACGTTCATCAATGTGCAAAATAAGACTACGGGTTCCGTAAATATGGTCGTTTGAAATTTAGTTTCAAACGTTCCAAATATTTATTTCATGATGCTGATCGGATTGGAATGAAATTTGGCACATAGATGAAGAATAATGTACTCAAACTACGCGCGAAATTTGTCCAGATTGCATTACCGAAACCATAGATAACGTAAAAAATTCTAGCGAATTATCGAAAAAAAAATTGGTCATCTAAAGCACCTCAGTTCGAAAATTTTTTTGACCTATGTCAAAAAATTTTTCAATTGGTTTCTAAAACTTGGAAATGCGAATCTACCTGAAAGGTGGTTGAACGAGCGCTCAAAAGCTGACTTCACGGCATGCTTTTCATAATTTTTCATAATTTCAGGATTCCTGCCGATTTCATAGTTCCTAACAGGGAAGTAGCACTTTTCAAGAATAGGCTCACAGGAGTGGAAAATTTCAGGTGTGGGGGGGGGAGGCATTCTTTGAAACAATGTTAACAAGGCGTCACATTTCATGTTCAGTTGATTGCAAAGTTAATTGAAAAAGAAATGTTATATCAAAAGGTTGAATAAATATGTCATTGTGATATAAAGGGTGATTTTTTAAGAGCTTGAGAACTTTTTTTAAAAAAAAAACGCATAAAATTTGCAAAATCTCATCGGTTCTTTATTTGAAACGTTAGATTGGTCCATGACATTTACTTTTTGAAGATAATTTCATTTAAATGTTGACCGCGGCTGCGTCTTAGGTGGTCCATTCGGAAAGTCCAATTTTGGGCAACTTTTTCGAGCATTTCGGCCGGAATAGCCCGAATTTCTTCGGAAATGTTTTCTTCCAAAGCTGGAATAGTTACTGGCTTATTTCTGTAGACTTTAGACTTGACGTAGCCCCACAAAAAATAGTCTAAAGGCGTCAAATCGCATGATCTTGGTGGCCAACTTACCGGTCCATTTCTTGAGATGAATTGTTCTCCGAAGTTTTCCCTCAAAATGGCCATAGAATCGCGAGCTGTGTGGCATGTAGCGCCATCTTGTTGAAACCACATGTCAACCAAGTTCAGTTCTTCCATTTTTGGCAACAAAAAGTTTGTTAGCATCGAACGATAGCGATCGCCATTCACCGTAACGTTGCGTCCAACAACATCTTTGAAAAAATACGGTCCAATGATTCCACCAGCGTACAAACCACACCAAACAGTGCATTTTTCGGGATGCATGGGCAGTTCTTGAACGGCTTCTGGTTGCTCTTCACTCCAAATGCGGCAATTTTGCTTATTTACGTAGCCATTCAACCAGAAATGAGCCTCATCGCTGAACAAAATTTGTCGGGCGTAAAGCGCGAAACACATTTCGAACCGAACACTGATTTTGGTAATACAATTCAATGATTTGCAAGCGTTGCTCGTTAGTAAGTCTATTCATGATGAAATGTCAAAGCATACTGAGCAAATACTAATGCATGAAAATCCTAACCTCAAAAAAATCTGAGCAAATACTAATGCATGAAAATCCTAACTTCAAAAAAATCACCCGTTAGTTATTTTTGTGCGCTCAGCTCATAGGGAAATGTCGAAGTTTTACGATTGACTCTACTCTTTAATATTTGCGTGCGGAAAAAAACCCTGCTATTCCTTTTCCGCACGCATATGTTCGTTACTTGTCCGAAAAGTTTGCGGGAAAGTAATACTTCCGGAGACAAAAACAGTGTGGGCAAAGTGGTTATTTAGGCACGGTTGTAGGACAAATAAATATAATAAAAAAAAAATGTATATACATATACATGTAATTCGAAAAAAAAAAGGTGAGAATTATGTGGATGGATCTAAGTTTTTTCATTGTTTAAAATGCAGAAGGACCAATAGCAATTAGAAATTGAATAAGTTCTGGAAAAAGTCCACCTCTTCGAAATTGGTGAACTTCGCTCTAAAAACTTTGAAAATAAAAGACTTAATGATGATTCGATGTTTTTATTTTAGATTTTGAGAGGTTATTATGTACGTTTCATCAGATTTAACATCGATGATTTCAATTTCATAATTGAGCAGTTACAAATCTGACTTGCTCAATAAATATTGTGGGAGCTTGAGAAGTATTTTCAAAGCCTGATAAGGATTTTTTAATTGTTATAATAATTAAGTTCCATATTCATGTTTATTTTCACCAGTTGATTCTTTCAAAGCCTTAACAAATAAATGAATAAATAAATGAACAAATAAATGAATGAATAAATAAATAAATAAATCACCATTTGAATAATGAATGAAGAGAGTCCAGCTTCGCAATCGCTAGTGAATGATTTCGGAATCCAAAATACTGACATGAAAAAGAATCCACTCCATTTTCTAGACGTTTATTCCCAGCTCTACCACAGTTTAGAAATTTTCGTATATTATGTCGTAATATATAACATCGTATATCACAGTAGGTTAAGGCCAAAATGGGTTCCAATAACAATGTATAGCTGCTCATGATGGCACTAACACGAAAAATAGCTTTCTAATGTAACGACACCTCAAGGCATTTTTATGAATGGATGAGGGGCTTCTATAAAAATTCGATGTATCTCATGGAGCCACCAACGGCACAAACGCCAGGAATGCTTTAATTTTGTTGGCTCGAGATTTATGGTCTAGGAATTTCACAGGGTAGTATTGGAAAATTGTGGGATTTCTTGTATCCCATAAATAAGTTTGATCACTGTAAAGGAAAATTAAATCGATTTAGATAGTAGAGAAGTTGTGATGATTCTGATTTCTGAATAATTCATGGAATAAGATTGCTATTTCAGATATAAAACTTACCCCGCTAAAAAAATGCGATCGTGAAGTTTATTTTTTCGTTAATTTTTGTTCAATTCATACTCGCAGAATTGAAAAATTGACGAGGAATAGGTACTCGTATGAGGTTTTTTTCCAACAGGAGGACATTATACGGCCCACACGATCAATGGAGCATGTGTACGTGTGAGCTATTCCTAGCATCCTAGCCCATGTCATCTTCCGCATAGGGATCAAGCAGCAACACCTAAAAACTTGGAAGAACATATAAGCCGCAATTATTAGAGACATCGCAGCAGTTAACAGGAAATGCGAAACTTCATCCACCTTGTTAGTAGATTCGCATTTTCCAGTTTGAGAAACAAATTCGAAAACTTCAAACTATAAAGGCGAAACTCCAGACTTCACGTTAGTATTTTCGGTGATTTTTTTTTCGATAATTCGCTAGAATTTTCTTCGGTATCTATGGCCTTGGTAATGCGATCTGGACGAAATTTCGCTCGTAGTTTAATACATTATTCTCCATCTATGTGCGAAATTTCATTCCAATACAATCAGTAGTTTCGAAATTATCAAGAAAAATATTTCGAAAGGCCATATTTACGGAACCCCTCGTCTAATTTCGCTCATCGATAAACGTGACCGCGAAATTTTTAAGTCCCTAGGCCTTTTCGTTCAAAAGTTATAATTTTCTATGCTTTCTATGGTTCTGGTAATGCGATCTGGACAAATCATTCTCCATTTGAGTGCAATTTGCATTTCATCTCTATCGAATCTGTAGTTTCGAATTAATCAGAATAAAAAAATTTCGAACGACCATATTCACGGAACCCCAGGTCGAATTTTGCCCATTAACAAACTTCAACCGCTGCATTTTGGAACTGAACCCACACTGAAATTTTCAAGTCTCTAGGATGTTCCGTTCGAGAGTTATCGTGCTTACGGCCAGGCGGACATACTCGATTTTTTCGACATCGGTGAGTCGAACCTTGTCGATTGAGACCGTTTTCAGCTCAAAATTCGAAAAATACACAGATCGTGACGAAATGTGACAACATTGAACTTTTCATTTTCAACCATTATCAAATTATTTATCAATATTATTTGCATCGTTTGTTTGAACCGCGCCTTTCGCGGCGCGCGTGGTTATCTTTTTGAGCGCTCGTACAACTTACACGAGGGCTTTATATCATTTCGTCACGATGTCTGTATTATACTATGGGTTTCGTAAATATGGTCGTTTGAAATTTAGTTTTCTTGATAATTTCAAAACTACAGATTCGATCGTGACAAAATTTTGTATACTAATGGAGAATGATATATTCCAGCTACATTTCTCCAGATCACATGACCAGAACCATAGAAACCATAGAAAATCATAACTTTCGAACGGAAAGGCCTAGGGACTCGAAATTTTCAGGATAGGTGTGGATCTGAAATGTCGCGTTCACGTTTATCAATGAGCAGAATTATACTAGGAGTTCCGTAAATACGGTCGTTTGAAATTTCCGATTTCTCGATAATTTCGAAACTACGGATTCGATCGAGATGAAATTTTGTATTTCAATCGAGAATGATATATTAAAACAATATTTTGTCCAGATCGCATGACCAGAACCATAGAAACCACAGAAAATTGTAACTTTTGAACGGTTTGGATCGCGAATATCGCGTCACGTTCATCAATGAGCAAAATTAGACTAGGGGTTCCGTAAATATGGCCATTCAAAATATTTTTTTGCTGAAAGTTCCGAAAATACTGAGCGGATTGGGATGAAATTTGCACCTAGCTGAGTAATAATGTATTTAAACTACGTGCAAAATTTTGTCCAGATCGCACCACCAAGACCATAGATACTGTAGAAAATTCTAGCGATTAATCGAAAAAAAATTGATCAGCTGAAGCACTGACATGAAGTCTGGAGTTTCGCCTAAGTTTCAGAATTTTTTTGACAGCTGTCGAAAATTCCTTCAATTGATTTCTAAAACTGGAAAATGCGAATCTACCTACAAGGTGCATGTACGAGCGCTCAAAAGCTCCTGCCTTCACGGCAGTGCTTTTCGTAATTTTTTATAATTATTTTTTGTGTCATTTCCTTTCCATGCTGGTGAGGTGAGGCGGGGGAAGCTATATTATTGTAATCAAAATAGTCCAAATTCTTCTTGCAATAATTTATTTACAGTTCACTATAATACTAATTTATTCACACCACTCAATAACTTATCTACACGCTATTTAGTCCTATAGTGTACTCTCTCTGTATCGGGTCGATGTCCATTTATATTCGCTTCCTATTTTCTTGAACGGTCTGGAACGTCGCGGTGTGTCGAGAATGGTGTGGTCGCATCTAGAAGGCCGCTCTCTTTCTAGAACACCGCGAGGGTATCCCGAAGTTGCGACACGTCCAGCTTAAGTTCGTTACATTATGAAACTTGGATGACTGACAGGTAGATAGACAAAAGCCACCCCTATTCTTTACCGAAAACTAGACCTCCTCCGCCGATAAGAAGGCCACCGCATCCGCCAATGCGTAGATCTTCTATGCATCGTGGGACTACTTCTAGGTTCAGGAGACAAATTCCATTAATTGCAACCTTCAATGAGCCTCTCAAAAAGACGGTCGCGTTACAGGGGTCCTGTTAGATGAAGGAAACGTGGGAAATGAGAATTCTGTGTATTTTATATGCAGCCTACTGCACCTCAACCGGACAAAAAACATATTCACTGTAATCAATATAAACAACAAATTTTCTTCAGGAGTTCCTAATGGCGCTGTTCAGGTTCCTCATATCTGGACTTCATAGATCCAACCTGATGACGCTCACGCAACTTCTTCTGTACTACTGTCGTCACTCGTCTGTGATCTGAAAGATTCTGGATTTTCTCAACTAGTATATTTATATGTACTTATAATTCAAATACCTACCTACCAAAATTTTATGAAATTAGTATCAGCAGGATTTCATTCTTTGTTGATAGTCAGGGGCTCAGGCTTCGTTTGTTTCTTCTGTTTGTGGCTATCATTAGACCTATGATTTATATTTACTTCACTGTTTTAATGCTTATACTGTATTATAATATTTTTTTTTTTGAACGCTTTTCTTGAAATTTTCAGGATAGGTGTCGATCTCGAATGTCGAGGTCACGTAGGTATCTATGCGAATCTACCTACAAGGTGCACGAACGAGCGCTCAAAAGCTCCTGACTTCACGGCAGTGCTTTTTACAATTTTTCAAGAGAATAGGATCGACGTAGTAGTGGTGTTGGTGTGTATGTCCAAAGCACATTTCAGTCGAGTTGTTGTGCTCAAGAGGGCTCAGTCAGGTAAAGTTCATTTGGGTCAACCTATCACTTCGACATGGGACCATATTGTTCTGGCTGTTGTCTCAGTGACGGATTATCCGTAAGGCAAAGTAGGCAGGTGCCTAGGGGCGCGAAGTTACAGGGGGGCGCCCGCGAGAAATATAAAAATAATAAAAGAATTGAATGCGCCAGTATGTATGTATGTGCTTACACAATATAAAATTCTATAGTGTTAGAAATTTCGAAGCTTGCTTGGCCTTCTTGATTTTTCCTTCATTGACTGTTTTCATCATGAAAGTTACAAATGCAATTTTGCGCGTTCCGAGTGTCTTGTATACTCGATCGCTATCGATTTCCCTATCATCGCACAATGCTTGACTGCGGTGATATACTACTTACACGAGGGCTATATCATTTCGTCACGATGTCTGTATTTTTCGAATTTTGAGCCGAAAATGGTCTCAATCGACTATGTTCGACTCACTGATGACGAATCCGTCGGAAAATTCGAGTCTGTCCGTCCGGCCGTCCGTAAGCACGATAACTCTCGAACGGAACAACCTAGAGACTTGAAATTTTCAGTGTGGGTTCAGTTCCCGAATGCCTCGGTTAAGTTCGTTAATGGGCCAAATTCCACCAGGGGTTCCGTAAATATGGCCGTTCAAAGTTTTGTTCTCCTGATTACTTGAAAACTACAGATTTGATTGAGATGAAATTTTGCACTCAAATGGAGAATGAGGTGTTCAAGCTACATGTGAAATTTTGTCCAGATGGCATGACCAGAACCATAGAAACCATAGAAAATTGTAACTTTTGAACGGAAACGCCTAGGGACTTGAAATTTTCTATGAGCAAAATTATACTTGGGATTCCGTAAATATGGTCGTTTGAAATTTAGTTTTCTTGATAATTTCAAAACTACTGATTCGATCGTGACGAACTTTTGTATACTCATGAAGAATGATATATTCAACCTACATTTCTTCAGATCACATGACCAGAACCATAGAAACCATAGAAAATCATAACTTCCGAACGGAAAGGCCTAGGGACTTGAAATTTTCAGGCTAGATGTGGATCTGAAATGTCGTGTTCACGTTCATCAATGAGCAGAATTATACTAGGGGTTCCGTAAATACGGTCGTTTGAAACTTTGGTTTCTCGATAATTTCGAAACTACGGATTCGATCGAGATGAAATTTTGTATTTTAATCGAGAATGATATATTAAAACAATATTTTGTCCAGATCGCATGACCAGAACCATAGAAACCAAAGAAAATTTTTTTTGTAACTTTTGAACGGAAAGGCCTACGAACTTGAAATTTTCAGGGTGGTTTTGGATCGCGAATATCGCGGTCACTTTCATCAATGAGCAAAATTAGACTGAGGGTTCCGTAAATATGGCCGTTCAAAATATTTTTTTCCTCATAGTCCCGAAAATACTGAGCGGATTGGAATGAAATTTTGCACCTAGTTGAGGAATAATGTATTCAAGCTACGTGCAAAATTTTGTCCAGATCGCAACACCAAGACCATAGATACCGTAGAAAATTCTAGCGAATTATCGAAAAAAGCTGAAGCACTGACATAAAGTCAGAGTTTCGCCTTAGTTTCAGAATTTTTTTGACAGCTGTCGAAAATTCCTTCAATTGATTTCTAAAACTGGAAAATGCGAATGTACCTACAAGGTGCATAAACGAGCGCTCAAAAGCTCCTGCCTTCATGGCAGTGCTTTTCGTAATTTTTTAAGATGAGGCTTTTTTTGACTGGTGCTAGAACTCATCAAAAAAGATCATTCCGCCCGAAGTTTATCATATAAAATATTCAATTTGAAAACAATCTTGGGCATCAATAATGTAACGAACTCAGACAGAAGGTACCCCGAAGATTTTAGAGACTGTGAGATGCTTCGAACGGCTTCTAGAGACATCGCGACAGTTCCCTCCCAGTATATAAATCGACATCTGCCCAAAACGAGTTCAGTACAGTATAGTATTAAATAGCGTGTAGATAAATTATTGAGTGGTGTAAATAAATTAGTATTAGGGAACTGTAAATAAATTATTTCAAGAAGAATTTGGACTATATTCATCGCATAATCTTAATCGCACTCTGGATGGATCTCTCTGTTAGCAGCCATATGCATGCGATGTTTGTTTTCTCGACATTAATTTATCGCAAATTTGTATTCTCTTTCAACTTTTATTAGGAGATTTTTACTGAACGTTATTATTCTTAAAGTTCTAACTTAGGAGATGAAAAATTACTGATTGAAAAGGTTCACAAACAAAATGAAATTGATCCAAATTGTTCATAGAAATTGTTCGAAATGGTCACCATTTGATTAATGTACACACAAAGTCTTGACCAACGTAATTTCGATGGGTCACTTATACAGTAATGTTTTCAAATGAACACAAAGAAAGAAATCACAGGAGTTAAGATCCGAAAATTTAATCATCCCATCATATGAATGAAATCCCGTATACTGACCTCACACAGCTGTTAATATCTGAACATTTAAATATCAATACTAACCTTATGCAGATCCGCGCTAGGAAATTTTCATATTTGCGTGTAACTTTGCTTTCGAAAAACTCGGCCTTGGTGAATATTTTACATGAGCGATTTTTGGTATATCGACCTATTGATTAGTTCAATTACAGTTCAAAAAAACACCCTGTATATGGATGGCCGCCGATGAGGTGCTTGCCTAGGGCGCTCTGAACACTTAATCCGCCACTATGTTGTCTATAGACCTGCTGGTACATGTCTGCCTCAGTTTCTTTATGATATTGAGAAGGTTCTATACAACATATTTACTAAATTTGATGATGGTATTTGTATGGGAGATTTCAATATTGATATGTTGAATTGGTCACTCAGTCATCACATTTGGAGAGTACCTTTCTTACAGTTTGAGGGAAGTTTCAATTATTGTTGGTATGGATGCTGATACGGCAGATCATTGTTTGACATCTTTGAGACTGGAACTACGCACCCATGGAAGGGTTAATTTTTCTTATAGATCTCTGATGGAAAGTGCATCTCTCGAAAGAAATATGGAAAATAACATTTTTACTCTAAGATTGCCATGATCATAAGCCTTCAGGTCGGTAGGTCACGTTAAACTCATTTGTTGTTGTTTTAGAAAGGGTTAAAATTTCGAGAGTGCGAGTGACATAACGGATGATATCATCAGAACCTTTAATATGATTGAGGTCATGGGTCTGGTTATCGTTGCTTGGCTATATTTATCGACCAAATGAGATCAAAACCAAGTGAATTTAATGGTCAGATCATGTGTTATAATGATTTATAGAATAGTTTTACCATTCAGCTATAAAACAATATTCCCTAGGGTATATAATATGTTGATACATATAAAAAAATTTTTTGAAGATTTCAACATAAGGGAGACCTTAAAAATTCAATTGAATTCCCTAGAGGACATAATGAAACAGTTCGCGATTTCAATGATAAATCGCCTTAATCCGCTAATGTCAATCGACTCGACCCCCAACTTTTAGTTTATTGAATCCAATACTGAAGCTCTTTTGGAAAAACCCTGAATATTTCTTTCATTCCAGATTGTATGATAAATTTAATATTTGAGGTTATGTGGCAGATGGAATTAAATCACCTAAATTTGTATAAATTTTAATAGTGTATATGAATAAACATACATATATACAAAAAATACCAATCAACTTCTTATTATTTGGGTGTTACCTGAAGAACTTTTCTTGAAAGTCTCATAAGACCAGATACAGGATCTCTTCCAAAGTACTTTACTTGTAGTTCCTGACCCACTTTCAAATCTAACGCAGAAGGATGGGCGACCTGGAATAAATTTCGAGTTGATTTTTATAAGGGATGCGATGCTTGACATCGTTCATTATAAAATAGACAAATAGCTTTAGGGTGCTCACAAGCCTGGCAAATGGAGATCAATAAAAGCGTCTCCTTTTTTTTTGCGCGCTTGTTTCCATGAACAAGAACTTTATCATGTAGCCCAAATGTCTGCAATTTTTTAGTTTTGGACCGAGAATGGTCTCAAACGATTTTATTGGACTAAAAGATGAAGAATTCGAGGTGATATTCAATTCTGTCCGTTCTTCTGCAAACACAATAACTCTTGAAAGAAGAGGCTTTGAGTTTTGAAATTTTGAGTACGTTCGAGGTCAGAATGCGCCGGTTGAGTTCATTAATTGGCTTCATTGTTGAAAATTTTTTGATTTTCAAGAAAAAAAAAATTGAAAAACCAATAATATCCAGAATTTTTAGCATCAGGTTGCACCGAAAAAATATGTGTACAACCTAGAACTGCAGCCCTAAGTCTTATCTGGTTTTATCCTCCCTTCACCATCATTTGAATACTTTCATACATTCAAATAATCCCCGCTGCTAGGGGCAACGTTGCAGAAGCTCTCAAAATCTAAAAACAAGCCTCTTGCCTGAATATCGTGAAATAATGTTAGAGGTAATCTACCGATTTGCCAGAATTTATGATTATGGTATTTATGTATGATCCTATATCTGAAGGAATCGAATTGAGGCCCGAAAATCACGAGGTATTACCGTCTGCTCTGATTGACATTTTACCTTTCTTTGATCAAGCTGTGAATTATGTAAAAGGGCTGGGGTCATCTCTGAATATAACGTCACCATTACTCCAATATCTCTTATTTCAACTATTGTTGCAGGATATATTCCGCCAAACTCCAGTTGTGGTACTTTCTCGGTATGCAAAAGATTTGTTATTATTTCTTTTGCTTCTTCCATGGCACTATGACTGGGGGCAAATATTTCATATTTGTTATCCTCTATGTGATTAACCTGAAAACGACACCCACAATAAGTTCAAAATGGTTATGAGAGTTGAAATTATGATATGTACAAATGTTAATTATTATATTACTGAACGATAATACGACACCGGTTATAACGAAAATCCGTATATAACGACGGAATTATCGACAATTGTTTGGAATTCTAAGTAATTCAACATTAAAGCATTCGGTTGTAACGACTTCGTTTATAACGACGAAGTCGCTTATAGCGACAAAAATTTTCCAAGCTTCTTGTCTATTTCTTCCGTTTATAACGACGTACCATTAAGAATTCGTCGCTGCAGGCACGTGATCTTACGGAAACACTCGAGCGATGCAGGGGAATCCCCGTTTTATGTTACGTTGTGAAGACATAAGCAGTTACAGTTCTTAATTGATTGACTTCAGTTGATTCATCGAGCGATTGATTACACTAAAATGGCTGTAACGTTTAAATTAAAAAGAAAATATTTTTCAATTTGAGAGAATAAGGGAGCTATAGTAGCTCGAATAGAAAATGGATAGAGTAATACCCATGTGGCTTTGGAATTTGGCACATTCTACAATTTCAACGATGTGGAAAAATAAAGAAAAAATGAAGGAAGCATTTAATCAGTACATTTTGAAATAAAAAAAAAAGATAAATCCTATTTCTGCGTTCTCTATACAAATTTTTGGATATAACGACCATCGGATATAACGACCTAATATTCACGGTCCCCTCAATGTCGTTATAACCGGATTTCACTGTAAATCGAGATCAGATTATATGAATCCACGAATGAAAAATATCAGAACGAAGAAAAATCAGTATACCATACAATTAATAAGTGAAGGGTTTCTCATTTTGAGCGGGGAGATGTTGAAATGGTATAAAACAAGCGGAGTGTGAGATATTTCCGAAATTCTTTTTGAGCGCTCGTACTACTTACACGAGGGCTATATCATTTCGTCACGATGTCTGTATTTTTCGAATTTTGAGCCGAAAATGGTCTCAATCGACTATGTTCGACTCACTGATGACGAATCCGTCAAAAAATTCGAGTCTGTCCGTCCGTCCGGCCGTCCGTCAGCACGATAACTCTCGAACGGATCAACCTACAGACTTGAAATTTTCAGTGTAGGTTCAGATCCCAAATGCCTCGGTCAAGTTCGTTAATGGGCAGAATTCCACCAGGGGTTCCGTAAATATGGCCGTTCAAAGTTTTGTTTCTCCTGATTACTTCGAAACTACAGATTCGATCGAGTTGAAACTTTGCACTCAAATGAAGAATGAGGTGTTCAAGCTACATGTGAAATTTTGTCCAGATCGCATGACCAGAACCATAGAAACAATAGAAAATTGTAACTTTTGAACGGAACCCCCTAGGGACTTGAAATTTTCAGGATAGGTGTGGATCTGGAATGTCGTGATTACGTTCATCTATGAGCAAAATTATACAAGGTGTTCCGTAAATATGGTAGTTTGAAATTTAGTTTTCTTGATAATTTCAAAACTACAGATTCGATCGTGACGAAATTTTGTATACTTATGGAGAATGATATATTCAAGCTACATTTCTCCAGATCACATGACTCGAACCATAGAAAATCATAACTTTCGAACGGAAAGGCCTAGGGACTTGAAATTTTCAGGATAGTTGTGGATCTCGATTGTCGTGATCAGTTTCATCTATGAGCAAAATTAAACTAGGGGTTCCGTAAATACGGTCGTTTGAAATTTTGGAACTCGATAATTTCGAAACTACGGATTCGATCGAGATGAAATTTTGTATTTTAATCGAGAATGATATATTAAAACAATATTTTGTCCAGATCTCATGACCAGAACCATAGAAACCATAGAAAATTGTAACTTCCGAACGGAAAGGCCTAGGAACTTGAAATTCTCAGGGTGGGTTTGGATCGCGAATATCGCGGTCATGTTCATCAATGAGCAAAATTAGACTAGGGGTTCAGTGAATATGGTCGTTCAAAATATTTTTCTGCTGATAGTTCCGAGAATACTGAGCGGATTGGGATGAAATTCTGCACCTTGCTGAGTAATAATGTATTCAAACTACGTGCAAAATTTTGTCCAGATCGCACCACCAAGACCATAGATACCGTAGAAAATTCTAGCGAATTATCGAAAAAAAATTGATCAGCTGAAGCACTGACATGAATTCTGGAGTTTCGCCCAAGTTTCAGAATTTTTTTGACAGCTGTCGAAAATTCCTTCAATTGATTTCTGAAACTGGAAAATGCGAATCTACCTACAAGGTGCATGTACGAGCGCTCAAAAGCTCCTGCCTTCACGGCAGTGCTTTTCGTAATTTTTTTTATTTCGAACATTCTTGTATGTCAATTAGGTATGCAATATAACATTGGTGAAGAAAAAATTAACGGAACATGGAAAACAAACTGACATGAAATTCATACCTGGACACCTGTTTCAACAAACAATTTCTTCAAATTCACTCCTCCTATTCCAATTAATTTGGCTCTCTTGTGGGGTTCTACCTCCATTTGTTCGCACACAGGCCAATTTCCCTTTTTTTCCAATCTGAATGAACAATTTCAGTTAAAAATCAATACTACCTTGAACCTACACCTACCTGGTAGACGCCATACAGCTATTCATAATTTGTAATATTTTTCCTTTTGCATCTGTAGCTTTCTGTATAGATTCCATGACGATTTTAAGAGGAAGTCCTGGTATTTTAATATCTGCTTGAAGAGCGGTGATTCCTTTTTTTGTTCCAGCTATTTTGAAATCCATATCTCCCATATAATCCTCAATGCCCTAAAATATCTTAATACTTCAAAACCTGCTGATACTCTCGTCAATACTATATATTCAAGACTTGAAAAATGTAAAAATGCACTCACTAGCAGATCAGTGAGTATTCGATAATTCTCAATTTCCTTATTATCTTTATCGTATTTCGTCACTAAACCAATGGCTACACCAGCTGCTGGAGTTATTACTGGTACACCAGCATCCATAAGAGCTAAGCTTCCTCCACAAACACTAGCCATAGAACTAGAACCTGAAATTAATTAGGAATTCTTCAGCTTGATGAAATACTTCGTCATTTGATGTGTTGATGTGTTTCTTGTTGTATCACGAAAATAGAATAATATACTGGTTGTTCATCTAATTCAAAATACATTCGATAAAACATGAAACAATTTTTTCTGAGAAAAATTGTTCTAGATAAACTAATAAGCAAGCCAACAAATCAATCCCTTTAACCCCAGCGAAACACGAAATCCATCATTCTCAACTATAGACCATTTTCGACTTATCAAGTCTCATCAGTATAGCTCAGCGATGATGAACTCGAAGTGAGAAACAGGAAGCCTTCAAAACGAAACGCAGTGGCGATCGGAGCAAATTTCTCCACTCACGCCACCTGTCCACTCCAAAAGCAACCGTCTCCCATTCACTGTAGGTTCATCAGATTTTCTAGCTCCCCAAACAAGTTCGGACCGGACAGGTAGCGTGGAGAAATTTGCTTCGATCGCCGCTGCGTTCCGTTCTAAAGAAAGACTGCTTGGACTTAACCCTTTCTTTTATGTGAATCAGTAGATGAAACCACCAATGTGAAGAATCGATGCAGCGAAGATATATACTTTCAGCACATTTTTTTTTAGCTCGTCTCTCACTTTGCAATGGCCATTGATTGAACCAGTACTACTCACGAAGCAGCATTATTTGGTGTTATTTTGCGTTTTGGGGGCTATACAATGAGAGTTTTCTTTCGATAATGCCTTATGCCTTTCAGTTGGACTTAGTCCTGGGATATTATGCCAGTAAGCCTTATTCTGCTTCATTTCCCATTTATAAACTTCTTCCCACTCTCGAAAAGGGGGCACAGTGGTACCAGTAAACCGTTTTTTTGCAAGGGAATCCTCTTTAAGGGTTTCTTCGATATCCAGGTGTCCAGGTAACGAAACTGAATTCAGTTTACCTCTTTTTGCATTTTTTCTGATTTTGCACGGGGGTCGAGATATTAAGGGTGGTACCTTTTCAAATCGACACACCTTATACTAGTATACTGTGGATGGAGTTAATGGCTGGGAATATTCTATATTTATAGATTATATAGTGGCAAGTTAACTCATGATGGAAGTCTTTCTAGGATGTGTAAATGATTATGAAGTACTCCAAGAAAAAATTACAAAAAGTGAACTGAACTTGTAAATAAGGTTCTTCATGAAACCTCAATGTTGATGGAAAGAATTACTTGAATTTTCATTTTCAATAAGCAGAAATTATATAAAACCGCATTCGCATTCTTCATTGAAATATTATAAGTAGTACATGCATACTTACCATTTGATTCAAGTACCTCAGAGGTAAGTCTTGTGGTAAATGGAAAATCATCTGGTAGGATTGGGGATAGACCTTTCTCGGCTAGAGCACCATGTCCCATTTCCCGTCTTCCAATTGGGCCTATTCTTCCAACTTCTTTAGTTGCAAACGGAGGGAATTCATAATGAAGAAAGAAATTTTTCTCTTTCACACCACTGCAAATAATAGAGGTATTTGAAAATTAGGGGTCTTGTACACTGCCACATAAAGATCTAGTGTACCCTAATAAAAGTGTTGGAATAGAAACAAATTGAGAACCACTTCAGTCTCTGTTTATGAGGATTAAAGAATTTACTCTACTTTTCAATGACTTTTCGACATGTTTGAATTATTTAATGAATTGCAATTTGAATTTTGTTATTCTGATCATTAATCATTTATGGCTTGTTAGCAGTCGACTTCTCAAAAACCCCCCCACATAATAGGTTCAGATCACGTGTCCTTGGAGGTCAGTTTAAGTCTAAGGTTTGTTGAATTATATGTTGAGGAAAAGACTTGATGTTTTCGAATAGGAAAGAATCACCGAGTGGACGACATCTACTTTTAATCGTTTGAAATACTCGAGTGGTGAACAACAAACTAACGTGTGTGTGGAGGAGTGTGAATTATTTGTATGATTTTAAGTCATTTATGTATCGAAAGTGATATACCTGGATGATATTTTATGGACAATTGTTTCAAATAAACTGTATGAAAACTGAAAATGCAGCGGATTGTAAGAGGTAATGTGGGAATAAGATCACGAAAAATGTGCTCTGTTCCTCAATCTTCATCCTTTAGAAATTTCTTTGGATAAATTCCCGTTGAATCCCAAGGCAGTTAAAAAATGGCAGACAATCTTGAATATTCGGAAACGTATCTCAAAGAATATGTTAGTTTGCAGCAAGCACTTCCTGAAAGATGATTTTTTTTATCGTAAGTTCAATAATTTTCTATATAGTGGTCATTTGCTATCAGCTATCACATTCACGTTCACCCACATAATCAAAAATGTCTGAAGTGGTTATCTCGACTTTCACAGGCATTATTATTAATTCCGCAATATTAAAAATAAAATTTGATTTACTTGTTATGAAAGACAGAAATGAAAGAATATTTTCAGCACCATCTCACGGTACGTGATTTTTCCCTATTGGAATTATGTTCATGATATTTTCACAAATGACCATTTTTATTTGAAATAGAAGAAAACTATAGACTAAGAAATCAGAAATCAATAATTTT
Organism: Aphidecta obliterata; assembly: GCA_963966015.1. Taxonomy (NCBI): domain Eukaryota; kingdom Metazoa; phylum Arthropoda; class Insecta; order Coleoptera; family Coccinellidae; genus Aphidecta; species Aphidecta obliterata. Next base: position 25,403,765 of record OZ014427.1, on the reverse strand, counting down.
ATTTCAAAACTAATAAGAGAACAGAAAAACATAGATGAGCCTGACCAGCATAAATAAATAGATTTTCATGATACCCAATGATCTAAAAGGTTCCAAAATAAATGAAAAAAGGAAGTTATATGAAGGTTTACATCTGTTCCAAAACATCAATTATAGGATTATACTTACATGTTCTTACCTAGTTAACATTGATAGGTTGTCCAATTTTAAAGCACTATCAGATGAGTCAAGGGTCACTGTGCAAAATACTTGTGTCTGTCCTCTTCGAAACATTGCGCTGCCATGTAGAGGTTTGTATAAATTCACTTGACACTCAATTTTACGTAGTTCATCCAATTTTCTACCGTCACATCTAACTTCAGTCTCAAATATCAAATCACGAAACATATTTTTGACTATTTGATTATTGTATACTTCTACAAGTACAGTATGATCTAGATCCGGAAAATTTATCCTTATTTTGTCCATAACATCATTTCTAATATCTGTAAGAGCATAATCTCGTCCCAACTTATCTAAAGAAAAATTTTGCAACACTTCTTTAATTCTCATTTCAGATAATGATCGAAGTGCTTCAACAACTTCCTCTGATACTTCTTGTTTTGTTTCTAATGCTCTTTTAGGTTTACCATGTTTTATTTGCAATTTTTCAATAGAATTAACAACATGTTGAGCTTCCCTAGTACCAGTTTTTATGGCTTTCAATAAATCCTGCATCATAATATTTTTTGCATTTCCTTCTAACATTACAACCAAATTTTTCTTGGTTGCTGACACTATTAAATTCAGATCAGAGTGCTGTAATTGCTTTCTAGTAGGATTGATCAATAATTCATTATTCAAAAAACCTATACGAACAGCTCCAATAGGTCCATTCCAAGGAATATCACTGATTGCTAATGCAGCAGACGCTGCATTGATAGATAAAACATCAGGATTATTTATACCATCAATGGCGAGCATATTACAGATAATTTGTGTTTCACAATTGAAATTTTCAGGAAAAAGAGGCCTCAAACTCCTGTCTATCAATCTTGATGTTAATATTTCTTTTTCTGAAGGTCCTAACTCTCTTCGAAAGAAATTTGTCGGAATTCTTCCTGCAGCAGCCGACTTTTGCCTATAATCTACAACTAGTGGAAGAAAATTGCTTTGGGAAGGTTTGGATTTGGCTACAGCAGTTACCATCACTGATGTATCACCAAGAGTTGCGACAGCACAACCGTCAGCTAATCTGGCATATTGTCCAGTTGAAATTTTAACATTATTCCTAAAACAACATCCAAACAATAATCAATGAAGTTATAAGAGTATCACACACAAACCCATTCGAAAAGGGGATCTCCACTTCTTGGGAATTGTTCGCAAAACAACGAATAGATTTATTAGTCTGCTTAGTTATTTGAAGTATGTAAGAGCGCCGTCTAAATTTACCAAGAAACATTTTCAATCCCTACAAATTAATTTGAATCAGATTTATCTGCTGAAGAGTAAAGACTCTTCTAAACTTTCAAACTTAACCTACAATTTTCGACAGCGATAGATTACAGACACAGAGTCGCAACGCAACCTAACCTAACTTCCTTCAGGCTTCAGGCCAATGGCCATAGATAACTAAGATAACGGGAAGGATTGTCGATCGCCGATCGGGTTATAAACAAATATTCCCCCAAAATTTATTGCAATCATAGGCTGAAGTTCATAATCCAACATTTGTGTGGCGAAATTGGTGTAATGAATGATCTGATCAGTATCTTTTCACCAAAGATTAGACTTTCACTCTTTGTTTTTACATTCCAATTCTAAACAAAACCGAGCAATGAAGGAAAGAACATCGTTTAAGTGATCAAATTCAAAATAAAATCTCCCACCTAAGTAATAAGGAAATATTCGACGAATGTTGTAATTTTATTAGGACCGTTACTTTTTTTTCAGGTGCGTTTCATGAAATTTTGTACTCCTTATCGTTTAATCAAATAGTCTAACCACATCCAAATATTTATTTAAAAAATTAACAGATCAAGGCCTGATATAAGTTCCAAAAAATAATGAAATAGGTCTTATTACAATTACTCATTCAGATTTGATTACAGGTTCTCAGAATGGCACAAAGTCATCCTTTAATTTTGCGATTGCTAGCTTCTTCTGCTGTTGCAGCTGGAAGGGCTGGTAAAATTATAAGAGATATTATGAGTAGGGGTGAACTAGGAATCGTTGAAAAAGTAAGGTACCAAAATTCAAATTCTTCCGAAACAAGTCTCAGTTCTATTCTTTTTTTAAGGGCAAAAATGATTTACAAACAGAAGCTGATCGTTCAGCTCAAAGATGCATAATAGCATCTCTGTCACAACAGTTCCCAAGTTTAACTATTATAGGTGAAGAAGGGCCAAGTCAATGTGAGGTAATTGTTTCACATTTTGATGATAACAAACAATTGTAGTACGTCTTTGATTTCACTCTAGGTGCCTAGTGATTGGATTGTGACTGATCTAGATCAAGAAATATTGGCTAAGAGATGCCCTAATGAATATTTGGAGGTTTCTGATAGAGATATTGTTGTTTGGGTAGATCCGTTAGATGGAACATCTGAATATGCACAGGTACAGATTTATATTGAAATGATGTTAATTGAAGAAACGTTCAGATTCTACTGGAGATGTATTATTATTCAGTGATTTTTGAGCGCTCGTACTACTTACACGAGGGCCATATCATTTCCTCCCGATGTCTGTATTTCTTGAATTTCGAGCCGAAAATGGTCTCAAATGACTATGTTCGACTCACTGATGACGAATCCCTCAAAAAATTCGAGTCCGTCCGTCCGTCCATATACACGATAACTCTCGAACGGAATGTCCTAGAAACTTGAAATTTTAAGGGTAGGTTCGAATCTCGAATGCCGCGGTTAAGTTCGTTATTGGGCAAAATTCGCCCTGGGGGTTCGGTAAATATGTCCGCTCGAAATTTAGTTTTTCTGATTACTTCGAAACAACTGATTCGATCGAAGTGAAATTTTGAACTCAGATGGAGAATTACGTGTTCAAGCTACATGCGAAATTTTGTCCTGCTCGCATGACCAGAATCATAGAAACCATAGAAAATTATAACTTTGTAATGGAAAGGCCTAGGGACTTGAAATTTTCAGGATAGGTGTGGATCTCCAATGTTGCGGTCCCGTTCATCAATTAGCAAAATTAGACTAGGGGTTCCGTAAATATGGCCGTTTGAAATTCAGTTTTCTTGATAATTTCAAAACTATGGATTTGATCGTGACGAAATTTTGTATTTGAATTGAGAATGATATATTCGAGCTACATTTTTTCCGGATCGCATGATCACAATCATAGAAAATCATAACTTTCGAACGGAAAGCCTAGGGACTTGAAATTTTCAGGATAGGTTCGGATCGCGAATTTCGCGGTTACGTTCATCAATGAGCAAAATTAGACTAGGGGTTCCGTAAATATGGCCATTTGAAAGTCAGTTTTCTTGATAATTTCAAAACTATGGATTTGATCGTGACGAAATTTTGTATTCAAATTGAGAATGATATATTCCAGCTACATTTTTTCCAGATCGCATGATCAGAATCATAGAAAACATAGAAAATCATAACTTTCGAACGGAAACGCCTAGGGACTTGAAATTTTCAGGATAGGTTTGGATCGCGAATTTCGCGCTTATGTTCATCAATGAGCAAAATTAGACCAGGGGTTCCGTAAATATGGCCATTTGAAAGTCAGTTTTCTTGATAATTTCAAAACTATGGATTTGATCGTGACGAAATTTTGTATTTAAATTGAGAATGATATATTCCAGCTACATTTTTTCCAGATCGCATGATCAGAACCATAGAAAATCATAACTTTCGAACGGAAAGGCCTAGGGACTTGAAATTTTCAGGATAGGTTCGGATCGCGAATTTCGCGCTTATGTTCATCAATGAGCAAAATTAGACCAGGGGTTCTGTAAGTATAGCCATTCAAACTATTTTTTTCCTGATAATTTCGAAACTACCCATTGGATTGGAATGAAATTTCGCACATAGATGAAGAATAATGTATTCAAACTACGTGCGAAATTTTGTCCAGATCGCATTACCAAGACCATAGATACCGTAGAAAATTCTAACGAATTATTGAAAAAAAAATTGGTCACCTAGGCACTGACTTGAAGTCTGGATTTTCGCCTTAGTTTGAAATTTTCTTTGACAGCTGTCAAAATCTTTCCAATTGCTACTGACTTCACGGCAGTGCTTTTCTAAATTTTTTACTGTCCCATTTGGTTTTATCAAGATGCTTGAAATGATAAGGTGAAGGCTTTGATTTCTGTTATCTCCATTTTTGTGTGGCTTGACTATTGAATCAAATAGCTAGCTGCTAGCGACCGAGGTATTACTGCCAGTTACAGGCATATTTGTAGAAAAATGTTATTCCAGGCATAGTAGGTATTTGAAAAGTGGGAGTGCTGTTAATTTGTCCTTTGTTGAGGTGTATCAATCATTCCATAATACCTTTGTTGCGTGGATTGTTTCTGAGATATATTTGATTCAAGCTCTACCGACAAAAATCATAATGAAATTTATTGATCTTCAGATTTGTTGAAATACTGAAATGTTCACAGTTTACTCTTTGGTTAGTTTAGAATCTTGAATTGAATAAAGAAACAATTTTTGAGCCCGCCGTGCAGAGCTTTACTGGCAAATTATAAAGATAAAAATGGTTCTCAATATTATTAGTAGTTTTCAATCGAGAAGAATCCAAGAAATTAGTTTGTATACATTTTTCATAATTTATATACTGGGTGTTTCATTGGTAAATGTACATACGTTAACCTGAGGTAGAGCTACCCTAGACGAGTCCAAAAAACCCATATATGATAGGTCTAATCAACTTCATAGCCGAGATACAGGGTGATTAATGTATTCGCCAATATTTTCAATTGCTTATAACTTTTGAACCATTCAGTATAATCAATTGATATTAGGAACGTAAAACACACTTCCATGGGTGAATCGATTAATCTTTGAACTGGTCGAAAAATCCAGGTCCGTATTTGATAAATATGGGACTTCTCGAAACTGATATGACGGAGTATTGGAATTTGATTGAAATATTCGAAAAGAGCAGAAAATTTTCGATGGGGATCAGTAGATTTCCGTTCCGTACGACATTTGACCCATCAAAATGTTTGTCGAAAGATTTAATTTAATAATGAAATTCAACTTACTTCACAAAAATGTCGTACATTGAGATTGAATTCGAAAAATTGTCTGTTGGACTGATGGCAAATTCGTATTTTTTTTCATATTCTAATGTGTAAATAATTTCAAGAAGTTTTCAGAAAAATATGGATTTTGAATAATTCATTCAAAATGATCAACAGTGAGAAAATAAATAATTATATCAGTGAACAAGTAAAATATTCGAAAGAAATTATAAAAGTTGCTCAAAAGTGCCACCGTTTTGCTCTTTTCAAATTATGTCTAATAGCCTTTTTGATCATTTCTGGATCATTACGGATCTTATTGCAGGAAACTTCGATACGTTGTAGGAGAATATCCTCACTTGCAATCTTAGTGGCATTTACCAAAGATTTCATATATCCCCTAACGAAATAATCGATAGAATTGGAAACTGGTGATCTAGGGGGCCATTCCTGCGGTCCACCTCTGCCTATCCACATATTCAGAAAGTTCTTATCCAAAAAGTTCCTGACAATAACTCTAAAATGAGGCGGAGCCCCATCATGCTTGAAATGAATTCCTGCAAAATTTAGCTCATAATATTGTTGTAGCCTACTTGAATGAAATGTCGGATTCAAACTAAACTAATAATGATGTTTGTGTATGGTTCCTGTGACGATGAGCCGAGGGATGGTGTCTTCAATTTGAGGAATTTGCATCGATATGCTGAATCCACAAGCAGTCTTGTTTACTCTTTTGTTTATTTATTTTTTCACTGTTGATCATTTTGAATGAATTATTCAAAATCCATATTTTTCTGGAAAATTCTTGGAATTATTTATTAGAATATGAAAAGTAAATATGTACAAATTTTCCATCAGTTCAACAGACAATTTTTCGAATTCAATCTCAATGTACGACATTTTTGTGGAATTTCACTATCGAACTAAATCTTTTGACAAAAATTTTGATGGGTTAAATGTGCTGCGAGGCACTGAAATCTACTGATCCCCACTGAAAATTTTCTGCTTTTTCCGAATATTCTAATCAAATTCTAATTTTTGAGCGCTCGTACTACATACACGAGGGCTATATAATTTCGTCACGATGTCTGTATTTTTCGAATTTTGAGCCGAAAATGGTCTCAATCGACTATGTTCGACTCACTGATGACGAAGCCGTCGGAAAATTCGAGTCTGTCCGTCCGGCCGTCCGTCCGTAAGCACGATAACTCTCGAACGGAACAACCTAGAGACTATTTTCAGTGTGGGTTCAGTTCCCGAATGCCTCGGTTGAATTCGTTAATGGGCCAAATTCCACCAGGGGTTCCGTAAATATGGCCGCTCAAAGTTTTGTTTCCCTGATTACTTGAAAACTACAGATTTGATCGAGATGAAATTTTGCACTCAAATGGAAAATGAGGTGTTCAAGCTACATGGGAAATTTTGTCCAGATCGCATTCCCAGAACCATAGAAACCATAGATAATTGTAACTTTTGAACGGATACGCCTAGGGTCTTGAAATTTTCAGGATAGGTGTGGATCTCGAATGTCGTGATCACGTTCACCTATGAGCAACATTTTATTAGGGGTTCCGTAAATATGGTGATTTGAAATTTAGTTTTCTTGATAATTTCAAAACTACAGATTCGATCGTGACGAATTTTGTATACTAATGGAGAAATATATATTCAAGCTACATTTCTCCAGATCACATGACCAGAACCATAGAAACCATAGAAAATTATAACTTTCGAACGGAAAGGCCTAGGGACTTGAAATTTTCAGGATAGGTGTGGATCTGGAATGTCCCGTTCACGTTCATCAATGAGCAGAATTATACAAGGGGTTCCGTAAATTCGGTCGTTTGAAATTTTGTTTTCTCGATCAATTCGAAACTACGGATTCGATCGAGATGAAATTTTGTATTTTAATCGAGAATGATATATTGAAGCAATATTTTGTCGAGATCGCATAACCAGAACCATAGAAACCATAGAAAATTGTAACTTTTGAACGGAAAGGCCTAGGAACTTGAAATTTTCAGGGTGGGTTTGGATCACGAATATCGCGGTCACGTTCATCAATGAGCAAAATTAGACTAGGGGTTCCGTAAATATGGCCGTTCAAATTATTTTTTTCCTGATAGTTTCGAAACTACTGATCGGATTGGAATGAAATTATGCACCTAGCTGAGGAATAATGTATTCAAACTACGTGCAAAATTTTGTCCAGATCGCATCACTAAGACCATAGATACCGTAGAAAATTCTAGCGAATTATCGAAAGAAAATTGATCAGCTGAAGCACTGATATGAAGTGCTTTTCGTAATTTTTTTCGTCATACGTTCGTTGAATCTCAGCTTGCGAAAAGTCCCATATTTTTCTAATACGGACCTGGATTTTTTGATCAGTTCAATGATGAATCGATTCACCTATGGAATTATGTTTTACGTTATAAGCAATTGAAAATATTGGCGAATACATATATCACCCCGTATCTCGAATATGAAGTTGATAAGACCTATCACATATGGGTTTTTTGGACTCGTCTAGGGTAGCTCTAGCTCAGGTTAACGTATGTACATTTACCAATGAAACACCTTGTATTAAATTCGAACTGTTTTATCATGCCTCCGGAATCTTGTTCTGTACACAATAAAAAAGAGGAAAATAGGAAAAACATTAATATTCAAATTGTACAGACCATATTGAATTGACTTATGAGTTATTATAAGAAAACATCTTTATGTTTGTTAGGGACTTTTGGACCATGTTACTGTACTGGTTGGGGTGAGTGTTAAGGGTAAGGCTGTCGGTGGTGTGATTCATCAGCCCTACCATAACTACCAACTTCAGAAAGATACAAATGGACGAACAATTTGGGGGTTAGTTGGCCTGGGTGTTGGAGGTTTTACGCCATCTTCTCCACCTCCAAACAAATTTATAGTGACCACTACGAGATCGCATTCCGATGGAATTGTGCAGAAAGCATTAGATGCTTTTAATCCAGATGAAGTTTTGAGAGTTGGTGGGGCAGGTCATAAGGTAAGGATGAAATGTTTTAATTCCCTGAGGCGTTTAGAACAGATTAATAAGAGTGGATGGATTAAGGTGGTAATATTTCCTTGAGATAATTACATAAGCGAGAAAGAATCCACTCCACTCATAACAGATCCTCTCATCTTCCCCTCTGATATTTTGACCTAATTCTGACGAGCAGATCCGATTACTTCAATTACAAAAAACTTTGTGTATATCGAAAACGCGTTGAGTTGGCCATGCTTTTTCCATATTTTTGTGATGACATAAAAAAGGATTAATAATTTCAGTTTATACCCATCTGAAATTGGTCACCATGTCCAAAGCATTTCCTCCTCGGATCAATAAGAAACATTTGTTTCTACTTGATCTAACATTTTTCCTTTCAGTGACATTTGTCATCATTTTTTCAGGTTATGTTACTTATCGAAGGCAAAGCACATGCTTACGTTTTCGCAAGTAAGGGTTGCAAAAAATGGGATACTTGCGCCCCTGAAGCAGTTTTGACTGCTTGTGGGGGAAAATTGACGAATATGTTCGGAGACTATTATGATTACAGTAAAGATGTTGAATTCCCGAATAAAAAAGGGGTTTTCGCCACTGCTAAAGATGTGGATCATAAGAATTTGATTAAAAAAGTTCCTGAAGATGTTTTGAGCGCCTTATCCTGATTAAAATGGTCACCTGAATGAAATGTTTTTTTGTTTGATGAAACAGATCATTCTATAATTTCAAGCTGAGCATTTCTGCAATACTAAACAAACATTCCATAAAATGTCATGTTGAAAACATTAGTTATTTATTGAATTTCAATGGTGACCATGAATAATATATTGGATGTTCAAACTGAAATTTTCAGATTTTATTGATGAATGCGAAGAAAAACAGTAAAAATCAAAATAAATGTAGTTCATTGATATGCTCTATGAATTCAGAAATTATGTTATTTCTGAATTATCTATATAATGAATATAAATGTCCTTAAATAAACACGCACAAGTAAATTTAAGAATTTAATACAATAAGAAAAAATTATGTTGGCCAAAATATATATTAATCATGTTTTATTTTTTTTATTGAGTAATTCCTTACTATTTATCCGTTGAAAGATGAAGGTTTGAGATATATAGGGTTGAAAAAAAACTTAGATACATTAACTGGGAGTACCAAGTGTGGCAGAGTAAAGAGCGATTTTAAATAGGATGTGAAAAATTCAACAAATTTTCCACCTTGAATTAAATAGAAGAGTATCAAAGAAAATCAAGTGAATATACTTAATTTTTGAAAATAACTCAACCAAGATACCGTCAGCCAGACGAGGATACTGCTTCAGGCGAGCCTTGGAGCTATTCATCACATTTCGCTGCATCTCGTTGGATTTGATTCATATCTTGTCATATCTGTTTTTTCTCCGCTCCAAATGGTCGAGGTTGGTTATCCTGTCCTGATACACTTTATTCTTCAGGCAACCCCACAATGAAAGGGTAGCACATTGTTAGATTACGGTGCGCGTGGCAGATCGTCCGATAAGCAATTTTCTCATGAAAAAGTTGAAAGAATTTTTATGCATGATCAAATTATTAGTGAATGAATACCCATTATTTTGACCTATTCTGCTAATTCTTATGTTGAAATTTGATAGGTACCCACCATGCAACATTTTTCACTGAATAAAAATTCCATTTTTACCAGTGTCTCTCACATCGGCATGATATTCAATATTTCAATTGATAAAATGATACGACACTAATTTTTATGGAATACATTTTATTTACGAAATAGCATTTTTTAGTGAAGATGGTCTCTAGTTGTTTTTTTTTTTTCGTTTGACGAACGGTTTTCAGTGAACATTCCTATGGCTTCTATAGCCAGAAACTTTGGTATCATGTCCGACATGGGAACTGGTGAAAGTGGAAAACTAATTTTCATCCAGACAAGAAATCCAACCCATCCCCAACACGAACAGTGTTCTAGTTTCTTCCGCGCGCAATGAATACGCACCTTCAGTTTAACGGAACGCAATGTAATATTCCCATTTCGAGAGATGAACTGATTTCAAAATGAAGCATTAGCAGCATTCATGCTTACTCTTGCCGCGTGGAAAGTGAATTGTCTCCTCGTTTACTTTGTACTGAAGAATTTGTAGGGTATTCCAACATATCGGAGTATGAATCTTTGAAATCACTGTCACAACATTGCTTGGATCCATGCTGAAGGAAGGCACTTTACATTTTTTGAAATTTGGAGATTTTTGATGCAGTAGGTTCACTTTGATACTATGTTTTTCGCCTCTTTGGATATGTGAAAGCATAGATGTAAAGGAACCCCGGTGTTAGCACCGGTAAGATATTATTTCAGTTTTTCCTGTCTACCGAAAAATCGATTTTCTGATCTATTTTTCGTAGCCCTCGAAGCGTTTCAACTTTTGTGATATATAGGGAAACAACCCTGCCAGTCGGGATTTATCCCCACCTGTTTGTGTATGCTTTATATATACCTGCTTCCAATATCTCCGATTTACCTGATTCTCTGAGTTAACATATATGAAAAGAACGATAATTATTTTATCTTACAAGTTATTTTTATTCTAACTCCCAATAATATATACTGTTGGAAGTCCAGAATTATCGAAAAAATGCACATTAATTTACTTATCTAAAGTAGTTCATTTTTTTGCCTGCAAGATTTCTTGTGCCAAAATTTTCAACTTTCTCCTCAAAATTTTACCACTTGCAGTTTTAGGTATGTCATCGACGAATATAACACCTCCCCTCAACCATTTTTGTTGGGATAATCTTCCTAAAAAAAAATTGGTCATTTACTCAAATTTAATCCCAAATAAAAACCATATTTTAAAATATTAGCTAACAAACAATTATCAATACAGTAGACTCGCGCTAGTGTGAACAACCCAATAGTGTGAACAATAAAATATTCTCATTATACATTCAGTGGTGTGAACAATTCACCATCTGGCTAGTGTCACCCCTCTAATTTCTTGTTTCAACTTGTTGAATCATGCTAAAAGCCACCGAAATAAAATATTTTGAACGCCATATTTCCGGAACTCCTGGTCTAATTTTGCTCATTGATGAACGTGACCTAAACATTCGAGACTCACACCTATCCTGAAAATTTCAATTCCCTAGGCTTTTCCGTTCGAAAGTTATAATTTGCTGTGGTTTTGGTCATGCGATCTAGACAAAATGTAGCTTGAATATATCATTCTCCATTAAAATACAAAATTTCGCCACGATCGAATCCGTAGTTTTGGAATAATCGAGAAAACTAAATTTCAAACGACCATATTTACGGAACCCCTAGTCTAATTTTGCTAATTTATAGACGTGACTGCGATATTTGAGATCTAAAGCTACCCTGAAAATTTCAAGTTCCTAGGCCTTTCCATTACAATGTTATAATTTTCTATGGTTCTGGTCATGCGATCTAGACAAAATATGTACATTTCACCTCTATCGAATTAGTAGTTTCGAAGTAATCAGGAGAACAAAATTTCGAACAGCTATATTTACGGAACCTCTGGTTGAATTTTGCTCAATAACGAACTTGACCGCAGCATTCGATATTCAAACCTACCTTGAAAATTTCAAGTTTCTAAGTTGTTCCGTTCGAGGGTTATCGTGTATACGGACGGACGGACAGACTCGAATTTTTCGAAGGATTCGTCATCATGAGCCGAACCTTGTCGATTGGGGCTATTGAATGACATAGCCCTCGTGTAAGTAGAACGAGCTCAAAAAGAGACAAATAAATTTGCCTGTAAGAGGAGAAATCTTGAAGCATGAAGTTCTTCAGCTTCATAAAACCTTGAAAAGTGGAAATGAAAAATTTAGTACAAGTGATGGATGGCTGCCGAACTTCAAAGTTCGTTATGGTCTTAGAATTTCGAAAATTTGTGGAAAAAAACTGTCATCAGAGGAACAGAAACATTTATTTCATGTATTTTAAACACCTTCCATTGGTGTGAACAGCTCGATTATGTGAACATCCACATTTTTTTTGGGTTCACACTAGCGCGAGTCTACTGTATTTGGAATGAACCTTCCATCTGGTGTAAACTTTTTGTAGGAGTAAAGTTGTGCGAATATAATACAGGGTCTTTTTAAATGATTGTAGCAACGCAGTGAGCTTGGAAATATGCCTATTTTGCGCGCGTGACAAACAAATAATAATGGCTTTCAGTTTCGAGATTCTATGATACCTTTATATTAGTAGGAGGAGCGGCAACAATAATCCAAAGCCGACTGTGATGTTATAATCGTTTATAAAGACCCTGTATAATCATGAAAGTGAATGTAACAGATTGGGGTTTGACTGCTCAACACTTTTTCGAAGTCACTTTTATATTTTCAAATATTAATATTGGCGGGTACTTGATTGAAATATGATGAGTGAACGTGAACCGATTTTAGGCCCGCATTCACTACACATACTTAGACTTCAACCCAAACCACGACTAATCTGAGCTTGCTATAGACTGCATGCGGAGTACACGGACGCAGACTCTTCACACGGGTAGTTGGGTTGGCGAAATGCCATAAAATCTGCAAAAAAATATTCTGAGGCAGATATAGGGCCAGATCATAACTCTCTAGTAGCGAAACTCAGAATAAGATTGAGAAAGATCAATGGGCACAATAAAGGTGATAAAATAAACATCGATGCTCTTAAGGACAACTACAAAAAACTCGAAATTTACACCCAACACAATAACAACGTAAAGAAGAAGAACCACGTTCAAACTGAGCTAAGAACTTCACCATAATGAATACATACTTCTCACAAAATCTTGTACTTCTGTTTCTTTCAATAACGATCCCTGTTTTTTGACTACGAATGCTACAGGTAGTTCACCAGATCTTTCATCAGGAAGCCCAACAACTCCGCAGTCTTGAATTTCTTGGTGAGATAAAAGAACAGCTTCCAATTCAGCTGGTGGAACCTATAAAATGGAAAAAAATGTAGTTTGTGTCTTTGAAAACTCGTCCCAAGTGTGACTGCTTCAGTTGAAATTTATACGGCGGTGACAAGTCCCGAAAGGGTGAAAAAACCGATCAAGACCAAAAGTTGATTTTCGAATATTGACTATAATATGGACTCAGAAACGGACAGAATCTTGGCGAGTCAGATTCGTATAGTCTGAAGGCGATAAGCATAAATCTCCTTTACCTGGAATCCGTTGAATTTGATTAGTTCTTTTATCCGATCTGTAATGTAAAAATTGTACTCGTCGTCATAATATCCAACATCCCCTGTTAAAAACCAACCATCTTCTGTGAATGCCATTTTGGTTGCATCTGGATTGTTGTAGTAGCCCTTCATAACCATTTCTCCCCTAATGCAGACTTCTCCACTTTCATTTGGGCCCAAAAACTTGCCGGTTTCAGGATCTCTTATGGCAAATTTGATGTAAGGTGTAACTCTACCCGAAGATCCTGGTTTCCATTTTGCTACTTGCCTGTCACTGTACACAACAGCAAACGTTGTTTCTGTTAATCCATAAGCTTGTCGTACCAGATTCAAATTCAATCTTGAATAATAGAAAGTTATTAGAAGTTTTGGGTAGGTACTGCTGCAACATTTTGATAAACTTTCCATATTTTGGCAACTTACCTCTTCTTGATCTCTCTTTCAGTTGACTCTTTTAGAGGAGCCGCGGCAGAGATTATTTCCTTGATAGAAGATAAATTGTAATCTTTCACCAATTCGCTTTTGGAAAGGAAAACTACCAAAGGAGGCACTACGAACAATCTCTTGATTTTATAACTTTCTACAGCCTTCAAGAAGGTTTGTACCTCGAACTCTTTGAAAACAACCACCGAACCATATATCATTAGTCCGGTTATGGTGGTGCTGAGACCATAAACATGAAAGAATGGAGCTACGCACAAGGTAACACTTTCTTGATCGTGCAATCTAGGATCCCTGGAAAGAAAGCCAATCAGTTCAATTTTACCAATGAGGATATTCTGCAAATTGAAACTGCAGCAGTGCCTAGTGCCTCTTGAGGAAGAAGTATAATAACTGTAACGAATTTAACCGGACCTGTCGCGACTTTCAAGCACGAGACAGTAGGTACCTCGAATCTTCTAGAGACTGCGGGACGCTTCGACAGCGTTCTGGAGATATCGCAAAGCTACGCGAGAGTTCCCTCCCAATATATTTAGTCAAGTAGGTACCTACACATCAAGTATTGGCGATTGCCCTTGCCTAAAATATTCCGATTAATCACAGTTTTCTAGGATTATGTTGCTATGGCAACTGCAAAAAACGTGCGTTTTAGAAAGTTCAATTTAAACACGTCAAGACATGCTTTGAATAGGTGAATTAGAACACCAAAAAAAAATATATACTTAATTAAACTTACTTGAAATGCGTGAATAAAGTGTTCATATTATTATGTGTCAGCATTACTCCTTTTGGCATTCCAGTGGTTCCAGAAGAGTTCATAATAAATGCCACATGTTCCTTTATATCAACTGGGGTTACACTTATACTAGAGGTCCAAGCCCCATCCAAACTTTCCTCTATAAAATCTCTCATACACACGGCCTTGCTCGTGCTTTCACCTGAATCGATAAGAATGATTTTTTCAATGAAAACTAATTTCTTTTTCAACTCGTAGAACTTTTCAACCAACGCTTCCGAGCAAAATATTAGCTTCGGTTTGGAGATACTCAAATTGGCCTCCAATTCCTCCAGTGTGTAATCGAAATTTATCAAAGCTACAGTTGCTCCAATATAAATGGCAGATATGGCTGGGAAAAAGTACTGCAGATTGTTTTGACTACAAATGGCAATAACTGTATTTTCGTCGTAACCATTAGTACGAAGTGCTTCTGCAAGCGAGCCAGTTTGTCTAATCAGCTCATAATATGTCACTTTTCTTTTCGAATATCCATCGAACTAAAAAATAATAGGGTTGATAACTGATGAAATTTAAATATTGATCTTAGATCAATTGATCTAAGCTTATTGCAATTAGGTATTACCGTATAAATCTATCCAAGTTTCTGGTTGATGAAAACCCTAATATTAATATTAGGGTTTTCATCAACTGACCTGTATTTTGGACTTTAGAAGGAAGTAAAGTATGTATTGAGTGCTGAAAATACGGTCCTGGGGGGGTTTTAACCCCTAGAAACCCCCCCCCCCCCGTGGGAGCGCGCCTGTATGACAGAGCGTATGATTTTTGAGAATTCAGGTGGATAGGACGTGGCGGGTCGATTTCTTAGCCTGTACGCTCCCCGGATCTCAACACCTGCGATTTCGTTTTTTGGAGTCATTTGAAAACGTTAATGTACAGTAACGGCGAGCTGAATAGTGTTGAAAAACTAAAACAACTCGTTGATAATGCTTGTGGCATTATTCTGATGTGATAGTTGCAGTTGCTGCATGTCATTATTCGTTATTATGCCAACGAATGGTGGCACTGGTGACCAGTTTCTGTAAACAATTTGGATCAATTTTATCGGTGAGTTTGTGAACTTCCTGATTTATTTTAAGGACCTTTTCAATTAGTAATTTTTCCTCTCCTTAGTTTGAACTATACCGTTCAGGAAAAATCTCCTAATGAAAGTTGAAAGAGAATATACAAATTTGCGATTGAATCCAGCAATTTATTTACTTGCTGGAATGCATATGGCATCGTGATTCATGGCAGATCTCATAACAGAGAAATAACACGATTCAGAGTCGTCTTGAGATCTTGATCCCTAAGTTTTTTTGCACTTTTTTCAAATTGAATATTTTATATGATCAACTTCCGGCGAAATGATCTCTTTTGATGAGTTCCAGCACCTGACAAAAAACAGCCTCACCTAAAAAAACACCCTGTATGCAAAGATTCTAGTGATCAACTAAGTGCACAACAAATCTTCAAAAGCCATTTTCAAAATCAACACCATGACATAGCAAATAAAAAATGTTATGCACTTATAATGAAATTTTGCATAAAATTAAACTTTCACATATTTTATTAATGAATAATATATTGGCTGTTCACCTAATTGAAATAATTCGAAAAAGAAACAATTTTTGGGAGGAAAAATTGTGACTGGGTATTTGATAACAGGCCAACAAATCAATCCATGATACCCCAGAGAACATCAAATCCATCATTCGTAACTGTAGACCGGTCTCGACTTATCAAATCCCATCAGTACAAGTGATAGCGTTGATAAAATTCTATGTCCGGTGCGCAATGCTTCAATAAAACGAACCGGAGCGTGGATAAGAGAAAATTTCTCCACCAACGGCTCCGGTCCGCTCCGGCAGCAACAATCCCTAGTTCTCTGCAGGTTTATGAAAATATTCACTGAACCCCCAAACAAGAATACAATAATGTGACACACACGAACCTCATGATATACTGACCCCGGTTATGTGGTTCGTGAATTGTTTGGCTCTATCGGTGATAAGTTCTACTGCAAAATAACATTACATTCGACGAATCTGATTCCTCATATCCAATTCGGTACCGATTCATAACAAAATAAAATGAAAAACATCCCACAAGAATCTCAGACGAAATTTCAACATTTAACTTACCAAAGCTACATCATCGTCCTCATGTTTCAAAAAGTTCTGGTAAAGTACTTCGCCAAAAGAGACATCCGGCAGTGGAATAAGCGGGGGCAATCCTTCTATTATATTTTCCATGTCACTCATATTTTCCACTCTTCGGGTCACTCTGAAACAAAGACCTTACTAAGAAGATAGTAGGTATTTCTTATCTTTAACATCATAAAATATAATCTTCTATAGGAACGATAAAATTCAGTATCAATATTTATTTTTTCATGTAATTATGGAATTGTTGTGGTGTATAATTCAACGGAAATTATCTTGATGTTCCAAATTATGCTATTAAGAGTAAATCTGATTTGATAGGCAGGTATGTAGCTTTATTACCGAACAATTCGAGTTAACTTTCCATGAATCATTCATTCAATTTTTGAGCGCTCATACTACTTACACGAGGGCTACCATTTCGTCACGATGTCTGTGTTTTTCGAATTTTGAGCCGAAAATGGTCTCAATCGACTATGTTCGACTCACTGATGACGAATCCGTCAAAAAATTCTAGTCTGTCTGTCCGGCCGTCCGTATACACGATAACTCTCGAACGGAATGTCGAATGTTGAAATTTTCAGGGTAGGTTCGAATCTCGAATGCCGCGGTTAAGTTCGTTATTGGGCAAAATTAGCCAAGGGGCGTTTTTTTGATTACTTCAAAACTACTGATTCGATCGAGGTGGAATTTTGCACTCAGATGGAGAATTACGTGCTCAAGCTACATGCAAAATTTAGTCTAGCTCGCATGACCAGAACTATAGAAATCAAAGAAAATTATAACTTTGTAATGGAAAGGCCTAGAAATTTGAAATTTTCAGGATAGGTGTGGTTCTCGAATGTTGCGATCACGTTCATTAATGAGCAAAATTAGACTAGGGGTTCCGTAAATATGGCCGTTTGAGCTTCAGTTTTCTTGATAATTTCGAAACTACGGATTTGATCGTGACGAAATTTTTTATTTGAATTGAGAATGATATATTCGAGCTACATTTTCTCCAGATCGCATGATCAGAACCATATAAAATCATAACTTCCGAACGGAAAGGCCTAGGGTCTTGAAATTTTCAGGATAGGTGTAGATCTCGAATGTTGCGGCCACGTTCATCAATGAGCAAAATTAGACTATGGGTTCCGTAAATATGGTTGATCAAAATTCAGTTTTCTTGTTAATTTCAAAACTATGTATTTGATCGTGATGAAAATTTATATTTGAATTGAGAATGATATATTCGAGCTTTATTTCGTCCAGATCGCATGATCAGAACCATAGAAACCATAGGAAATCATTACTTCCGAACGGAAGGCCAGGATAGGATAGGTTCGGATCGCGAATTGTGCGGTCACGTTCATCAATGAGCAAAATTAAACTAGGGGTTCCGTAAATATAGCCGTTCAAACTATTTTTTTCCTGATAATTTCGAAACTACTTATTGGATCGGAATGAAATTTCGCACATAAATGGAGAATGATATATTCAAACTACGTGGGAAATTTTGTCCAGATCGCATTACCAAAACAATATATACCGTAGAAAATTCTAGCGAATTATTGAAAAAAAAATTGGTCACCTAAAGCACGTGAATTCTGGATTTTCGCCTCAGTTTGAATTTTTTTTGACAGCTGTCAAAATCTATCCAATTGGTTTCTAAAACTGAATAATGCGAATCTACCTACAAGGTGCATGTACGAGCGCTCAAAAGCTCCTGCTTTCACGGCAGTGCTTTTCGTAATTTTTTGAAAAGGCAATCGAATTACCTTCAAAACAAGGTGTCACTCAACCCCCCCTTCTCATTTAAGAATTTAGGTTTCTCTGTCTTCACGCCCACAGGGTTGATGTGCCCCAAACCAAAGTTTACCTCTTTTTGCTTTTTTCTGATTTTGCACGGGGGCCGAGGTTCAAGGGTTGTACCTTTTCAAATTGACACACCGTATATATGTATACAGGGTGTCCCGGCACTACGTGACTCTTTCTCAGGTATGAAAGTATATATAGACGAGTCAGGAATGCTTTAAATTTTTTTCCTACGACGTCCCCCTGCGAAGATATGTGCCTCCAAATGGTACTCCCATAATTCAGTTTTTGAGCGCTCGTACTACTTACACGAGGGCTATATCATTTCGTCACGATGTCTGTATTTTTCGAATTTTGAGCCGAAAATGGTCTCAATCGACTATGTTCGACTCACTGATGATGAATCCGTCGGAAAATTCGAGTCTGTCCGTCCGTCCGTCCGGCTGTCCGTAAGCACGATAACTCTCGAACGGAATAACCTAGAGACTTGCAATTTTCAGATCCCAAATGCCTCGGTTAAGTTCGTTAACGGGCAGAATTCCACCAGGGGTTCCGTAAATATGCCCGTTCGAAATTTAGTTCTCTTGATTACTTCGAAACTACAGATTCGATCGAGATAAAATTTTGCACTCAAATGGAGAATGAGGTGTTCAAGCTACATGTGCAATTTTGTCCAGATCGCATGGCCAGAACCATAGAAAATTGTAACTTTCGAACGGAAACGTCTAGAAACTTGGAATTTTCAGGATAGGTGTGGATCTCGAATGTCGTGATGACGTTTATCTTTGAGCAAAATTATACTAGGGGTTCCGTAACTATGGTCGTTTGAAATTTAGTTTTTTTGATAATTTCAAAACTACAGATTCGATCGTGACAAAATTTTGTATTTCAATGGAGAATTATATATTAAAGCTACATTTTGTTCAGATCGCATGACCAAAACTATAGAAACCATAAAAAATTATAACTTTCGAACGGAAAGGCCTAGGGACTTGAAATTTTCAGGGTAGGTTTGGATCTTGAATGTCGCAGTCACGTTCATCAGTGAGCAAAATAAGACTAGACGTTCCGTAAATATGGCCGTTCAAAAAATTTTTTTTCCTGATCAATTCGAAACTACTGATTGGATTCGAATGAAATTCTGCACATAGCTGAAGAATAATGTATTCGAACGAGGTGCCAAATTATGTTCAAATCACAATACCAAGACCATAGATACCATAGAGAATTCTAGCGAATTATTGAGAATAAATTGTTCAGCTAAAGCACTGAAGTCTGGAGTTTCGCCTTAGTTCGAGAATTTTTTTGACAGCTGTCAAAAAAATTTTAATTTGTTTCTGAAACTGAAAAATGCGAATCTACCTACAAGGTGGATGTACGAGCGCGCAATCAATCACATCGGTAGTTTCGAAATTATCAGGAACAGAATATTTTGAACGGCCATATTTACGGAACCCCTAGTCTAATTTTGCTCATTGATGAACGTGACCGTGAAATTCGCGATCCAAACCCACCTTGAAAATTTCAAGTTCCTAGGCCTTTCCGTTCAAAAGTTACAATTTTCTATGGTTTCTATGGTTCTGGTCATGCGATATGGACAAAATATTGCTTTAATATATCATTTTCGATTAAAATATGAAATTTTATCTCGATCGAATCCGTAGTTTCGAAATTATCGAGAAACCAAAATTTCAAACGACCGCATTTACGGAACACCTAGTATAATTCTGCTCATTGATAAACGTGAACGCGACATTTCAGATCCACACCTATCCTGGAAATTTCAAGTCACTAGGCCTTTCCGTTCGAAAGTTATGATTTTCTATGGTTCTGGTCATGTGATCTGGGGAAGTGTAGCTTGAATATAACATTCTTCATTAGTATACAAAATTTCGCCACGATCGAATCTGTAGTTTTGAAATTATCAAGAAAACAAAATTTCAAACGACCATATTTACGGAACACCTAGTATAATTTTGCTCATAGATGAAAGTGATCACGACAATCGAGATGCACACCTATCCTGCGAATTTCAAGTCCCTAGGCGTTTCCGTTCAAAAGTTAGAATTTTCTATGGTTCTGGTCATGCGATCTGGACAAAATTTCGCATGTAGCTTGAACACCTCATTCTCCATTCGAGTGCAAAGTTTCATCTTGATCGAATCTGTAGTTTCAAAGTAATCAGGAGAACAAAATTTTGAACGGCCATATTTACGGAACCCCTGGTGAAATTCTTCCCATTAACGAACTTAACCGAGGCATTTGGGATCTGAACTTACACTGAAAATTTCAAGTCTCTAGGTGGATCCATTCGAGAGTTATCGTGCTTACGGCCGGACGGACAGACTCAAATTTTCCGACGGATTCGTCATCAGTGAGTTGAACTCTATCGTTTGAGACCATTTTCGGCTCAAAATTCGAAAAATACAGACATCGTGACGAAATGATATAGCCCTCGTGTAAGTTGTACGAGCGCTCAAAAACACTGCCGTGAAGTCAGGAAAATTCGCATTTTCCAGTTTCAGAAACCAATGGAAGATCGTTTTGAGAGCTGTCAAAAAAAATTTTAACTAAGGCGAAACTCCAGAGTTCACGTCTGTGCCAAGTGACCAATTCCGTTTTCGATAATTCGCTATCAATTTCTACGTTATCTATGGTCTTGGTGATGAAATCTGGACAAAATTTCGCACGTTGTTACAAGTTTGAATACATTATTCTTTATCTATGTGCAGAATTTCATTCCAATCAGCAGTTTTGAAGTTATTAGAGAAAAAAACGGCCATATTCACGGAACCCCTATTCCAACTTCCGCTCATTGATATTCGTGACCGCGACATTTGAGATCCACACCTACCCTGAAAATTTCAAGTCTCTAGGCCTTTCCGTTCGAAAGTTATAATTTTCTATGGTTTTTAGTCATGCGATTTGGACAAAATGTAGCTTGAATATATCATTCTCCATGAAAATACAAAATTTCGTCACGATCGAACCCGTAGTTTTGAAATTATCAAGAAAACTTCATTTCAAACGAACGTTTTTACGGAACCCTTTTTTTTATTTGGCTCATTGTTTCCGTGACCGCGACATTCGGGATGGTTTATAGCCATGCGATCTGGACGAAATGTATCTTGAATATATCATTCTCCATTAAAATACAAAATTCCGTCACGATCGAATCCGTAGTTTTGATATTAACGGAAAAAACTAAATTTCAAACGACCATATTTACGGAACCTCTAGTCTAATTCTGCTCATTGGTGAACGTGACTGCGACATTCGAGATCTAAACCTACCATGAAAATTTGAAGTCCCTAGACCAGACGAAATGATATAGCCCTCGTGTAAGTAGAACGAGCACTCAAAAATACTATAATGTACATATTGATGTAAATGCAATCTAACTCACCTCACTCCTGCCATATACGACACAAACTGACCACTCGTGGATCCGTGACTCCCTAGACTCGTGTAGTTCATTTTTATTTCGAGAATATATTTTTATATGTTTACATCATCACGTATTTTTTTTTTCAGTTTCAGTTAACTAGTAAGGTTATTTCACTGTGAGAAAAAGTGCCATATAATTGTTTTAATTGATTCCACTCAAACTCATATAGGTAAATACCTGCGTGTGAATAACTCATTCCTCACACTGTTCTGAATTCCTCCAACCAATTCTCTTTCAGACAGTGATTTTTGAACAATCAGAATAATTTGGAGCATAATCTTGTAAAAAGTACGAGCCCCGCTAAGTCCGAGGTGAACCAATAGTCGCTTATAAAATTGATACACTGAATATGCGAAAAAGTACCGTCTCACTTGAAAATAGTAAAATAATAAAATTATAATTACCTGAAAACTCGTACATTATTGTTTATGTTTACTAATGAAAATATTCAACTTTTTTATTTCAGTCAAGTACCTAATTAAAATGAATTCTATGGGAATGCAGCAATAACATTTTTTTCAAGGTTCGTATCAGAAAACTGAACAGGTTCAGAATAAACGAAAAAAACTCGAATTGAAAATAATGGAATAACTCCCGAGTACGTAAGTTGCCTTTTATATTTCGGAATCAGAGAACAAAAATTACGAAAAGCACTGCCGTGAAGGCAGGAGCTTTTGAGCGCTCGTACATGCACCTTGTAGGTAGATTCGCATTTTCCAGTTTTGGAAACCAATTGAGGAAATTTTTGGCAGCTGTCAAACAAATTTTCAAATTGAGGCGATAATCCAGACTTCAAGTCAGTGCTTTAGGTGACCCATTTTTTTTTTCGATAATTCGCTAAAATTTTCTACGGTATCTATGGTCTTGGTGATGCGATCTGAACAAAATTTCGCAGGTAGTTTGAATACATTATTCCTTAGCTAGGTGCAAAATTTCATTTCAATCAAATCTGTAGTTTCGAAATTATCAGGAACAGAATATTTTGAACCGCCATATTTACGGAACCCCTAGTCTAATTTTGCTCATTGATGAACGTGACCGTGAAATTCGCGATCCAAACCCACCCTGAAAATTTCAAGTCCCTAGGCCTTCTCCTTCGGAAGTTATAATTTTCTATGGTTTCTATGGTTCTGGTCATGCGATCTGGACAAAATGTTGCTTTAATATGTCATTCTCGTTTAAAATACAAAATTTTATCTCGATCGAATCCGTAGTTTCGAAATTATCGAGAAAACAAAATTTCAAATTACCGCATTTACGGAACCCCTAGTATAATTCTGCTCATTGATGAACGTCAACGCCATATTTCAGATCTACACCTATCCTGAAAATTTCAAGTTCCTAGGCCTTTCCGTAGAGAAATGTAGCTTTAATATATCATTCTCCATAAGTATACAAAATTTCGTCACGATCGAATCTGTAGTTTGGGAATTATCAAGAAAAGTAAATTTCAAACGACCATATTAACGGAACCCCTAGTATAATTTTGCTTATAGATGAAAGTGATCACGACAATCGAGATCCACACCTATCCTGAAAATTTCAATTCCCTAAGCGTTTCCGTTCAAAAGTTACAATTTTCTATGGTTTCTATGGTTCTGGTGGTGCGAGCTGAACAAAATTTTGCATGTAGCTCGAACACCTCATTTTCCATGAGAGTGCAAAATATTATCTCGATCGAATCTGTAGTTTCAAAGTAATCAAGGAAAACAAAATTTCGAGCGGCCATATTTATGGAACCTTTAGGCGGATTTTGCCCAATAACGAACTTAACCTCGGCATTCGAGATTCGAAGCTACCCTGAAAATTTCAAGTTTCTAGGACATACCGTTCGAGAGTTATCGTGTATACGGCCGGCCGGACAGACTCGAATTTTCCGACGGATTCGTCATCAGTGAGTCGAACATAGTCGTTTGAGACCATTTTCGGCTCAAAATTCGAAAAATACAGACATCGTGACGAAATGATATAGCCTTGGTGTAAGTAGTACGAGCGCTCAAAAACGAATACTAATCATCGAAAATCGCTTCATTGTTATTCAAAATATTCCCCATGAAGATCTATACACGAATGCGTGCGTTTGAACCAATTGTCGAAGCTCGTTTGCCACTCTTATTGATGTATCTCCAAAACATGCATTCTGGACGCATGAACCGCTTCTGCATGTGCGAAAAATAGTAATTTACGTAACAAGTCCGGAAAATACTGTTTTTTTGGACGAGTAGACAAAATTCTAGGACGAGCGTTAGCGTCCAAAAAAACTGTTTTTGGACGTGTGGCGTACACTATTTTTTCGGCAACCGTGTAGAATAACAAATCAATAGGACACATTTCTATATTGCGATAAATGCGACCAAAAACACTCCAAACTTTCAAAAATCAAAATGGCAACTTATTTCATGTTGGTATTTCATTGCTATGGTAATGATCGAAATCAGACCCACCAAATTTTTCATATAGCCAATGATAACAACGTAATAGGTGTCAGTCGTAATTTCGTTGCTACGGGAAACCTACTTTCCGGCCTAGTCCGGAAAGTACGTACTTTCCGGACTAGGCCGGGAAATGTTATTTTTTCCGTAAGGGAATGAAAAGCAGTCATTCGGTGCCAAGTCAGGACTATAGGGCGGATGACTAATCAAATCGACGTTTTGAGTGCTCAAAAATGCAAGCTCGAATTGTCGTGGTGGAGCAGCGTTGCCAATCGGCGGATTTTTATCCGAATTGCGGATTTTTTTGCCTCTTGCGGATTTTTTTCGGATTTTAAAATATTTCGGATTTTTTCGGATTTTTTTTGAACTACACGTACTTAAAGTACGTGTGATAAGAAAAATGTTTAATCTAGTCTGGATTATAGTCAATCATAACCACTAAAGGTCATTTCGACTATTCAATACTTCTGGTTATTCTAGAGTTTGTTGTTGATCAATGTTTTTGTTGTTTTTCTGAAATACATGGTACGAATTATAAGACTTTGTTGTTTCTTTTCAGTTGAAGTTAAAAACTTATTTTGGACATAAATAATGATAATCTCATTTGCATTACGATATTACGAACATTGCGCCCATTCTTTCAACCACCAAATATATTTCCAATATCAAATCATTCAAATCCCTACTGAAATCAATTACAGAACACTAGATTTGAACACGCTTTGTTACTCATTACCGTTAGATGTCAGCACAGTCGACAACCCGAAGAAGCTTGTCAAGCTTTTTCACCCTAAATAAATGAAGATAGCGTATTCTTATCTTTGTCTTGAGTTAATTTTATGGTTCGATGATCAGGCGGATTTTTTTCGGATATTATTAGGAATGCGTCGGATTTTTTCTGGTTATTTTAGGGAAAATTCGGATTTTTTGGTGAAATGCCATTGGCAACGCTGTGGTGGAGAGTGGTCCGTCTTCGGCGGTTAGTTTTCCTCATTTCTTGGAAGACAACTGATGGTTGTATACCACTCATAATTGACTGTTCTGCGTTGTTCTAGTGGTACGGTTGCGACATGTCCATTTTTTCCTAAAGAACAGGTGACCATTTGCTTGGAAGCGCTTCGTGTGCCCGAACAAGTATTATGGGATTTTGCTCATCTTGAAACAACCATACAGTCGACTGCTATTTACTTTCGTGCTAATACGCGTAAATCCACGATATGTCACCTGTCACGATCTCATAGACGTTTTTTGAAGCATCGCGATCGTATTTTTCAAGCATTTCTTTCGTTCAATCGACATGACCCTTTTTTTGAACGATTGGCAAATTTTGTGGAAGACTGATCTATTCAAACTACATACGAAATTTTGTCCAGATCGCATTAGCAAGACCATAGAAACGTGAAGTCCGGAGTTTCGCCTTAGTTTGGAATTTTATTTTGAACGCTGGCAAAAAATTTTTCAATTAGTTTCTAAAACTAGAAAATACGAATCTACCTACAAGGTGGATGAACGAGCGCTCAAGAGCTCCTGACTTCACGGCAAGGCTTTTTAGAATTTTTTAACCTATGTTCTTATATGCTTCCATAAAAACAGTGATAAGTCGATACCTTACAAATAAAACAAAGTACCTGCACATCACCTACTACGGAATAAAAATCAAGAATATCTTAGAAATTGTTTTTATTCACAACAATAATGCTTAAATCGACATTTGCTTATGTACAAACACTTTCTCATTAAAAAATTCGAAAATAATTGCAGAACATTGCGATCCTGCTAGAAGAACTGCGAAATTTCAAAGCAGTACCCAAGAAATTCATAAACTTCCATTGTAAATTCCAATTCAAAAAAATATAATGGGAGTTAATCAAATGATAAAATAAAATTGACCTATAACTAAGGATAGTAAAAAATCCCCATTTTTTCACAGTACCAGGAAAAAACATCTTTGAACAATATAACAATTTATTCAAATCATTTGAAAACCTAACTACGTATTTTGTTCGCTACATAAAATCATTAAAATCATCATAATCATTGACATAGGCAGACAGCGGCTGAAAAAAAAATTCAATCATTAAGAATGAATGAAGCATTTATGACTTGAAAATAAAGAAACAGGAATACTTACATTTGCATCGTCAACTTTTAGTTTCACTTTTCCCTTCCCCTTATTTTTCTTTGCTTTATCACCTTTCTCAATTTTCTGTTTCTCTAGATATAAATTATCTAAGCTATTCTTAATCTTTCTGATGTCGTGGGAGGGCACTGAAATAAAGAAATTCAATTATTTACATGAAAAGAAAGATAAATAACATCACTCACAGCCAGCACATAAGTTCCTCACAAAATTTTCAGCAAAATTAACAAATTCCGCATTCTTAGACATCAACAAAAGTTTCTTTGTAAGGTTATCTCCGAACTCTTGCAAATCCTCCTTATTGGTAGGTAAATCACCCAAAGAGTCTCCTGTAGAAAATGTGGTTTCAAGTGCTAATTTCAAATCAGACTCTTGCTGTCTACGTAGTCTCTCTTCTGGACTCAATTCATCCTCATCTTCATATTCTCTTATCCGCTTATCATCATCCTTTTTCATTCGCTGACAGAATGAACACAACATTAGTTACAAAAACCAAAATTCATTCATAATGATTCAAACAATTAAGGAAAAAATTTTACATAAATAATTTGAATAGAAAGTTACATAATTCACAATGTTATGCAAAGAGCTTTCAAAATCAGTGAATACAAGTGGCAAATTCACTCAAAATTATGGTTTTAAAATTTCAATTTCTTTCAAGTTGGCAACATATCGCGTCTCCGGAACAACATAGACGCAAATGCCGATCAACTTTTCAGGAAACGAGTTTCAAGGAATGGATCTTACGGTAGATACGCTGAATTGAGGCGATACGAATTATCTTCATTATAATGGAAGGACTTTCTATAAAGTGAATTTCATCTATTTGAGATGGTGCTACTTTCTGGGAATTAGGTAAGAATGATGAATGTACAACTTATAAAATGCTGCCACCCTGCTTTTGATGCAATCATTTCAAGTTTTCAGAGCACCAACTAATATAGGAATCATTAAAAATTGGAGTCAAGATACAATTCTTATCATCATCCTTTTTCATTCGCTGACAGAATGAACACAACATTAGTTACAAAAACCAAAATTCATTCATAATGATTCAAACAATTAAGGAAAAAATTTTACATAAATAATTTGAATAGAAAGTTACATAATTCACAATGTTATGCAAAGAGCTTTCAAAATCAGTGAATACAAGTGGCAAATTCACTCAAAATTATGGTTTTAAAATTTCAATTTCTTTCAAGTTGGCAACATATCGCGTCTCCGGAACAACATAGACGCAAATGCCGATCAACTTTTCAGGAAACGAGTTTCAAGGAATGGATCTTACGGTAGATACGCTGAATTGAGGCGATACGAATTATCTTCATTATAATGGAAGGACTTTCTATAAAGTGAATTTCATCTATTTGAGATGGTGCTACTTTCTGGGAATTAGGTAAGAATGATGAATGTACAACTTATAAAATGCTGCCACCCTGCTTTTGATGCAATCATTTCAAGTTTTCAGAGCACCAACTAATATAGGAATCATTAAAAATTGGAGTCAAGATACAATTCTCTGGCGGACGTTTTCAGACAAGATCAAAAGTTTAAGTATTTGCTTGAACTTTAATTTCTGTGTGTTGTTTCAATTTATCATCCTATTTTTTTGTATGAATTATGTCACTTCACTATTTATTCAATAAGCGTTAAGCTAATGTGGTGAATTCAAATGATAAACTAAATAACCAAAACAGTTTCTGGATCATCTATTAATGAAACTAACTCAATTATTATGGTGATTGAATAGTATCTAAGCCTACCTCTTTTTCAGCAATTTTTTCACTAAGAATTTTTTTTTTAGATTTCTTAGCAGGCTCAACTGATTTTACTTCCTCATCTCTTTTCTCTTCTTCTTCATCCTCCCAACTATCCTAATAAAATACAGATATCCATAAGATTTGCTTTCAGATATAAAATTGAAATTAAAAAAAAAAAATGATACTAAGATAGAAATTTAGTAAAATAAATGGTTTGAGACCAGAATGTTAAAGAAAAAACAGGTCAAAATTCAAGAATGAAGAAAACAACTGAAATTCCGAAGATTTTCAGTGAAAGCTTATCGATGAATCCACTTTCTACTTCACATATGTTCATGAATTTGGGAATATTCTAGAATTTAGGTTAATTTGAATCAATCAAAAATATTCAATCTCGATGAAATTCTCATTATCTCCGCACTTTCTCTTTATAATTTAGTTTAGTTTGAGTTCTTACTTTGATTTCCTCCTCCTCATCCTCTCCAGCCCATTTATTCACAACTGGATTCACAACTGGGGCGATTGCAGGAGGTTCAAAATTATCATCGTCTGAAACATTACGGTTTTTTTTATTTTCTTTCATATAAAGTCAACCAGACTCTTACCCCAGGACTCCATCATAAAGAATTAGCAACTGCTCCAGAAAAAAAAATTATTAAAATTCACGTGTATCAAACTGAAACCTTTCAACGGCACCACTAGAGGACACACCTGCGTCAATGTTGAATGACTCACCAAATTGAAATTTTGGCAAATGAATTTCGAAACTAGTACACTTTATCAAACAACACGTTTAATTTTACCCAATTTAAGATAAGAACTTCCATGAAAAATCACTTGTCCGAAATTTTCTATATTTAAACTGATTTCTAACTTTTCCATTTCTACTGCAATGTTGACAAATCGAAAAATCTGAAACTTCTGAGTCAATCTTGATTTTCTATGGGTGTGCACAGAATTAATATTCTTGTTTTGAAATGTAGGGGAACAATTTTTTTGGTTTGGAATTGGGAAAAAATTTATATTTAGTTGTATCTTGAACGAAACACATTATATAATGATCATGGACCTAAAAATAAGATGCGTTAAAAAAAAGGTCAAAG
The DNA here is from genome assembly GCA_963966015.1 of Aphidecta obliterata. NCBI lineage: Eukaryota > Metazoa > Arthropoda > Insecta > Coleoptera > Coccinellidae > Aphidecta > Aphidecta obliterata. Next base: position 25,374,266 of record OZ014427.1, on the reverse strand, counting down.
CAAGCCTTGAGAATTCGAATGTATTGTAGCTTTCGATTTGGCTATGTGAGCTCCTCCAGTGCACGACATTGGCGCGTTCGATAAGCCCGAAACGTGCGTGAAACACCAAAAACCGACCTCCTCCGGTACGAAACATCAAATCGAAAGCGGCATATATGTCTTGCATAGATAAAAGAATTGTAGCTTTCGATTTGCTCCAGTGCACGAAATATGACATTCGCGCATTCGATTTGCTTCGAAAAGCATGCGCAAAACAACAAAAACCGAGACCTCCGGTGCACGAAACCCCAAATCGAAGGCGCTTTATTTATTCTTTCATCTATGGTTAACCAATTCATTCATTCAGTGTTTGTTTATTTGTTTACATTTACAAGCAATTTGTATTATTTGTAATCCATCATTTATTTCTGTATTTAGTTTTTCATCTAGATCCTTGACAAAAATAAGTTGTTTTCATGTTCAGTACTAAGCAACATCTCAATAATAAAACCGGTCCGGATGGTGTAGGGCGTTATAACTATTTAAAACAATTAATAACGGAATATACTACAACTAGATCTTTAGGTGAGAATTGAATTGTTTGATGATTAATGGTCTCACAATATTTTGTTTGCGAATAATTCTTTCATCTTTTATTTCACAGAGGCTAAAAGACAAACCTTAGCAAATCTTTCCAATTTTGCGTATGATCCTATCAATTACGAATATTTCAAACAGCTATATGTAGTTGATTTGTTCCTTGCTCAGTTGTCTGAGAATGATGAAGATCTTCTTCATTTTGGATTAGCTGGTGTATGTAATTTGAGTCCGGGTAAATAATAATTTTGGAGGTTATTTTTTGAAAGCTATGAATAAAAAGTATCTTTTTTATTTTTTAGATCCAGAATTCCGAGACTATATAATTTCCTTAAATGGCATTAGTTTAATATCAGACCTACTTAACCACCGTAGAAAGGAAATTGTGTTGGATGTGTTATCATCATTGTATTATTTAACTGAAGGATTGAATTTTAGAGAATTAATCAATGACACAATAATCAATGAGGTTAAACAATACCTGCAACATGATGATAGCAGATTGCGAAATCTGAGTGGAGTTTTTTTGGAAAAATGGCAAGCATTGTGAAGAAAATTGACATGAAGGTTTTGAAGAATATCCCCATTAGAGAGTTCTCGAATGTTGGGTCAAAATTAAACATCCTTCAAATAGGTGATACAATATCTAGAACCAGAAAAATAACAAAGAAAGACATTGATCAGTTTTCAGTGCTATCAGGTGATCATAATGTCATTCATTCAACCACCAATGCCAATCCTGTAGTGCATGGCGCATTCCTGAACGCCTTAGTTTCTGGCATAATTGGTACAGAACTTCCTGGACATGGAACGTTGGTTCTGAAGCAAACTTTGAATTTTCCAAATAGTTGTTTCTGTGGTGAAACAGTCAAAACCATTGTTGAAGTTGTTAAATTGAGGAAGATTATGGAAGTGAAATTTAAGTGTATTGTTGAGGAAGAGGATAAAGTGGTTTTATATGGGGATGCTAAACTCCTGTTCAATAAATGATATTCAAAATTCAAAACCATCTGGGCAAGTGGAATGAAATAGAAATGAATAAGTATAATCATCAAATTCTTATTTGTCCCAAACATTATTTTATTTATAATCCAAGTCCTTCCAATCTAATAAGTTTTCAAGATAAGATTTAAAGAACTTTTTTGCGTGCTCATTTCTCTGAAGAAGCGCATTATCATTTTGCTCTGTCTGTAATTTAGCCAAGAATGGTCTTAAAAGATAAGTATTGGGTTTTTGACATCCACTTTTGGTCATCTATTCGATGAATTTAACGTCAGTCGAGTGCTGGATTCTCGTTTTATGTATCGAAAAGCCTGACGTTGATTTCATTGACTAAATAAACTACCGGCACTGGACCCTACAATGGACTCTGATGAAGAATTTGTGTCAAAATCAATTGTTCCCAGCCGCAAATATCATAACTTTCGAAAGGTCTAGAGTTTTGAAGTTTTCAGGGTACGTTCGAGGTTTGAATGCGCCGGTCGAGTTGCTAAATGTGCGAAATCTGCCTAAACGTTTCGTAGATGTAGACATCTGATCTTATTTCTGAATAATTTCAATAGAATTGAAACTTTGTAGTTATAAAATAACCTTCGGAAATTTTGTGAGGATCGTAATGATAGATAAATCAAAAAAATTAGAAAAGCATTGCCGTGAAGGCAGGAGCTTTTGAGCGCTCGTACATGCACCTTGTAGGTAGATTCGCATTTTCCAGTTTTAGAAATCGATTGAAGGAATTTTCGACAGCTGTCAAAAAAATTCTGAAACTTAGGCGAAACTCCAGACTTCATGTCGCTGCTTCAGCTGATCAATTTTGTTTCGATAATTCGCTAGAATTTTCTACGGTATCTATGGTCTTGGTGATGCGGTCTGGACAACATTTTGCACGTACTTTGAATACATTATTCCTCAGCTAGATGCATAATTTCATTCCAATCCGATCAGTAGTTCCGAAACTATCTGGAAAAAAATATTTTGAACGGCCATATTTACGGAAACCCTAGTCTCATTTTGCTTATTGATGAACGTGACCGCGATATTCGCGATCCAAACCCACCCTGAAAATTTCAAGTTCCTAGGCCTTTCCGTTCAAAAGTTACAATTTTCTATGGTTCTGGTCATGCGATCTGGACAAAATATTGCTTCAATATATCATTCTCGATTAAAATACAAAATTTCATCTCGATCGAATCCGAAGTTTCGAATTTATCGAGAAAACAAAATTTCAAACGACCGTATTTACGGAACCCCTTGTATAATGTTGCTCATAGATGAACGTGATCACGACATTCGAGATCCACACCTATCCTGAAAATTTCAAGTCCCTAGGCATTTCCGTTCAAAAATTACAATTTTCTATGGTTTCTATGGTTCTGGTCATGCGATCTGGACAAAATTCCGCATGTAGCTAAAACACCTCATTTTCCATCTGAGTGCAAAATTTCATCTCGATCGAATCTGTAGTTTTCAAGTAATCAGGGAAACAAAACTTTGAACGGCCATATTTACGGAACCTCTGGTGGAATTTGGCCCATTAACGAACTTAACCGAGGCATTCGGGATCTGAACCTACACTGAAAATTTCAAGTCTCTAGGTTGATCCGTTCGAGAGTTATCGTGCTTACGGCCGGACGGACGGACGGACAGACTCGAATTTTCCGACGGATTCGTCATCAGTGAGTCGAACATAGTCGATTGAGACCATTTTCGGCTCAAAATTCGAAAAATACAGACATCGTGACGAAATGATATAGCTCTCGTGTAAGTAGTACGAGCGCTCAAAAAATTACATCTTTGTTGAGAAATTGGATATTTTCCATATAATTTTGTGATAACATTTCTTGAAGTATCAACTTTATAAAAAGACATTTGTCACTGTGAACGGCGGTTTGGTTTACATAATCTGTGGGGGTTCCGGAAATAAAAATTGTATTCTTTCTTTCTGTTCGGAAAAAACCATATGACAGCAGAGTGTCCAATTATAACGCGAAGTTTGGATGGAATCCAGTGCGCGAATTGTGGAGGCTCGCACACCGCGAACTACTCCAAGTGTCCCGAAACGCTAAGGTATGTTGAATCAATTGAAAACAAATCGTCTCAAATTACGGAATCAAAAATAATGGAAAAGCGAACGGAACCCCTCTCAATTAATTCTCTTAAAACAACTAATCAAGATATATCTTATTTGAACATGGTCAAGAAAAACCTGCCATCAAATATTCAAACAACCAACCGAATTTCAACGGAACCTAAACCAGCTAATGTCGATGAATTCCAAACGCTCCTGCAAGAAATCCGCGAATTGACTTCAATTTGTAATTTAGCCCATTTAATCTCAATTGTGAGAGAAATGAAAGAGCAATTCAAAACCACTGTTTCGCCATTAAATAGAATATTAATACTGGCTGAAAAATATGGGATGTAAGGCCCAAAAGAAAGACATAAACATAATTTCGTGGAATGCCAACAAAGTTAACGAATTGGAAATCTTAACTAATGAAATAAAATCGGAAATTATTTGCATGCAAGAGTCTAGACTGAATAAACGGAAACCGCCCAAAATTCATAATTTCTATTTTATAAATATGAAAGCCCAAAACAACTAGTGGAGGACCCTTAATTTATTATAGGAAACATGTCAAACCTATCAAATTCCGACCCACACTGTAAATTCTGAGTCACATGCCATTCAAATCGGAAATGCATAATAAATTTTCATAAAGGCCATCAAACTCCCATGGATACCTCAAAAATATGTCACCTCATGAGCAAAGTAATAATAGCGGGCGATTTTAACAGTAGGAACCCTTCTTGGAATTGTACCAACTCTAACCGTAATGGCTCCATCAAGTCCATCATCAAGGAGTACGTACCAATTACATTTTAAAATTTCCGAGAAACTCTTTCAACTATACTATCCAGCCCATCGAAGTTCACCATCTACAATCGACCTGATGTTAACAAAGAACCACCAAATTTCTCAACCTTCTACCATCCAGGCACTAGATTCAGACCACTCTCCGGTATTGGCAACAATTCGCAAACTGAATTCTACCCCGTTGCGAAAAGAAAAAATTAACTATTTCACTGACTGGAAAATTAAACTCGAACATTAACTCAGAAAACGACATAGACGAAAAAATATCCAATCTCACGAAAACAATAAAACTTAGTTTGTACGCCGGAATTTCAACCCTGCTTGGAGCACAAGGTCTAATGTTCAATAACGACTCCAAAGCTGAACATTTGGCCGAATACTTTTCTGAAACCCATAAATTAACTCGCGATATGTCCGACAGGGAAACTGAAAAAACAGTAAGAGAAGCATTTAAATCTTTCATGAACAAACACTACGACTTTCCGCCGCAATTCCTAACTCCCCCAACCGAAATTCATCACATCATTCGATCCTTCAAAAATAAGAAAGCACCGGGCGAAGACAAAATTAATATTAGAATACTCAAATTCCTCCCAAGAAAAGCCATTGTTCAGCTTTACTACCTACTCAACAGTTGCCTCAAATTCAACTATGTACTTCCCAAATGATTGGAAAAATGCCCTAGTTCTCTCCTTTCCCATGGCAAAGAAATATCACAAGCTCGCGTCGAATTACCGACCTATCAGCCTTCTGCCAACCATGTCAAAAGTTCTTGAAAAAATCATCCTCAACAGAATTAAAGAACATGAAAATCAACATCAAGAATCGATTGATGAACAATTCGGATTTAAAACTTCTCATAGCACCATTCTCCAATTAGGTATAATATCAGATCAAATAACTAAGAACTTCAATTATAAAGAAAATTACAGTCATGTTGAATCTCGATATCGAAAAAGCATTTGACACCGTCTGGCACAAAGGCCTCATTTTTAAATTACCTCAAACTAAAATTCCACCGTTTATAATGAAAATTATAAATTCATATATTACTGATCGAACATTCCAAGTTAGGGTTGAAACATCTCTTTCACGAAAACACACAATTTCCGCAGGGGTTCCTCAGGGAGGCTTATTATCCCCTATCTTATTCAATTGCTATATCAACGACATTCCGAAAACCAGCCAAACAAAACTGAAAATATTTGCCGATGACACGGCAATCATATCCGAATCCAAACCAAGCAAACAAATATATTCATAACCACCTAAATGAGCTTGAAAAATATTATAATAAATGGAAAATTAAGATTAATGCAAACAAAACCACCCTGATACATTTCACACAAAAACGAAAAATACCTCCTATTACAAATGAAATAATTCTCAACGGCAATATCATCAGCCAACAAAATTCAGTCAAATACTTGGGCCTCACCTTTGACAAAAAACTTAATATCAATGAACATATAATTTTCCCATTAATTGGCAAAATAGCAAATTGAGTAAAAAATCTAAAATTCGTATCTACAAACAAGGCATCAGACCAGCTTTCTTGTATGCAAATCCGATCTGGAGTAACACATCGAAAATATACTACAAAAAACTCCAAATAATACAAAATAAATTTCTTAGAGTCATTCACTCCATTCACCGCCCTTAATCCACCTGAGACGTATATGTGTTTTTTTGATTCAACATACCTCTAGAAGAAATCTTTACTTCACTCACACCTGTAAATAATGTCAATAAATAAAATAAAAAAATTATTTCTGCAAAGTGCTTCAGTCTCCCTATTCTGATCTAAGGTCTGCAGTTGACCACATTGAGAATATTGTTGACCACTTTGAAAACATCCGAAGAACAATCGAGTTCTTGAGTTCAAGATTTCCAAAACAGCAGAAACTTTAATGATGGTTGGTGAACAAATTATTTTACCAAGTCTCGCCAACGCCGTAGAAGTGACTATTCTACAAATCATCATAGGTCCTGGATTTTGAAAAGGACTGGAATTTACTTCCCTTCGCCTTAATATAATTTTTCCTTTTTTTTTTTATTTATTATTTAGAGAGGTCCTCCTCTCTTTTGCATGGTTTTTTGCTATTCGTCTATTGGCTTCTTTGCGAGAGGTATTTCCTCTTGTCTGTGGTTCTGACTGGTACCTTCACCACCCCTCTTATCTCTTTATTTTCGTGTTCTTTCATCGTTTCAATTGTCTTCTTGGTTTGTTTGTCAATTATTTCCTCGATAGTTGTTTGTTTATTGCTGACGTACCATGGGACGCCTATAGCTATCCTCATTATTTTATTTAAAGAACTTTGTAGATCTTTCTTTCTGTTACTCTCGACATTGTACCAGGTGACACCTGCGTACGTTATGCTTGGTATTAGCACTGTCTTGTTTATGTTCATTTTGTTTTCCAGTGACAGTTTGCTGTTTGGATTAAGCAGGGGGTATAAATGCCTGGTCTTCATTCTGGTTTCTTCCATCTGTTTATTGAATTTGAGTGTTTCGTCTAGAATTACGCCCAGATATTTCACTTCATCTTTCCAGTCAATCTTTTCCGTTTTCTATCATGACGTTTTCTGCTTTTTCCTTCTTCATATCTGTGCCACCGAAGTATATGGAAACGGTTTTCTTCGTATATATCTTGAACCTCCATTTCTTGAAATAGCTCATTAGTTTGTCCAAGTCTATCTGGAGTTGCTTCGTTATGGATTTCCTCATTCTCCTGTAGTAGTAGACAGCAGTGTCATCTGCGAACTGGGCAATCTTGCATCTTGTCATCTTTGGTATGTCCGACATATATATGTTGAACCTAGTACCGACCCCTGAGGTACGCCGGCTTAAATTTTTCTGGTTGTAGACCTCGTACCATCTATGTTAACTTTGAATTTCCTTTTTTTCAGATAATGATTGTATCAATCGCGTCAGTTTAGCTGGAAACTTCCACATCTTCATTGTATATCAGACCTTGGTGCCACATTTTATCAAATGCTTTTTCAATATCCAGGAAAACAGCTCCGGTAATCTGTAGATAGGTTCAATTTTTCTTTTATGTCTTCTGTTATTCTGATCTCTGATGAAGCAGAGTTGGTGTACCGTAGATTGTTCAGTCCGGAAACCAAACTGGTGGTCAGGAATTATCTTCTTGGCATTAACGAATTCTGCTAGTCTTCTGTATACAAGCTTCTCTATCACTTTGCTCACTGCCGGAAGTAAGCTTATTGGTCTGTAGTTTGTAGTTAGTTGGGTCGTTTTTGCCCTTTCTTCCAGATTAATATTGTGTCCGATGTCTTCCATTTGTTAGGGTAGCATCCTGTTCGTACAGCCCTGGCTATTTCTGCAATTTCTTCTTGTGCTTCGTCTGGTATATTATTGAGAGCCTGATTTTGGATTCCGTCGATTCCGGGGGCTTTTCTATTTTTGAGTTGAGCAATAATTTTTTTATTTCATTTTTGATGAGTTCATCCGTTTCTTCCTCTATCCCATCGAGATCGGTGGCCGGTGTATTTCCTATTGTTTCTACTGACTTGTTGAACATGTCGTCGTTGTTCTTCGAATTAGGCTTAAACTGTTGTTCTAGTGAGTCGGCAAACATTTCTGCTTTTTCCTCACTTGTTAATGCGGTCTGGCTTCCTATTTCTAGTCTTGGAATTTTGGTTTTCGTTGTCTCCCCGGTTAAAGCTGACGCCATTTGCCATAACGATCGGTCTTCTGTGTCTAAATTCTCTAGTTTTCTATCCCATTCGTCCGTAAATAGTTCTCGAACTCTGACTTTCACCTGGTTTGTTAGTTTATTCAGTATAGTTTTGTCACTTGGATGTGTGTGGGGTCATCTGGACCGACACCCAGTAAATTATGTTTATCGGTGATTTGTTTGAGTTTGTTCCCTTGACTATTAACTCTTCTGCTGTTCTCGTTTTCGCACTGAATCTACAAACCTGCGAAGTTCACAACGTTCCTGACGCATTTCTGCACAACACAAATTTATTCTTTCGATCAGATCCTATCGAGTCTGCACGCGAATTTGATATACTTTCTCTTTCAAGGTGTTCCAGACATAACAATCCAAAGGGCTATGGTCGGGGCACCTTGGTGGCAATCTTACCTATCAAATTCGCGTTCAGACTCGAGAGTATCTGATCGAAATAATGAATTTGTGTTGTGCAGAAATGCTTCAGAAACGTTGTGAACTTCGAAAGTTTGTAGATTCAATGCAAAAACGATATGTAAAAAGTATTGAACAAGGAGGTGGACAATTAGAACAACTGTTATAAGTAGTAGTAGTCGTCTTTCTTCACATGTTCTCATAAAATTTGTTTTATTAAAATTTAGGTTATTCAATTATTTGTTTCGACAGATAAATTCATGATTTTCATGAAAATAACTACAATATTCAATCTTCAAAATAGAGCGAATTTAGGTTTGGAATATTTCGAGTTATTCTTTGTTATCTTGTTAGCCATGATATTAGAGCAGAAGACAAGCAGCAAGCACAAAAGTTGATATGTCATTCGAAAGCACACTAATAGAGTAGTTTTTGCTGAAAAGAAAACATGTCCATAATTAATGATTTTCATCGATAAAACCATTGGAAAAATATGACTGGTTTTGTTCACTTCAGAATCGTGACATTCATCTCCTTCCGCAATAAGAATTTTTTTGGCAGACAGAAAATCTTATCTTGTAGAAAATTTAATTCTGTTTCCAAATATGTGGTCAAATCTGATGAGGCTCTAAGGATAACTGAAGTTCAATTGATTTTATGGAAAAAATTTTGAATTGAAGAAAAACCATCAACATGTTGCAAATCTTATGTATGATCTTCCCTTGAAGTTTGGCCCTTTTGAAAGTAGACACCCCGAGTGATTGTTTATATTTTACTCAATAGCTATCTCAGGTCTTACAAAAACGTTTGAATGGGCAAATATGAAGTATTTTTTATGGGCATTCAGAATTCATTACTAGGAAATACATAAAAGTATCGTAAACCTAAAAATTTAATGTAAACTGATATTTTTCAAATGAAACACCTCTGTATTCTATTTTCCTAATCGGTAGAGCTGTTCCTTCTGATCTCAAATATATATATATATACTTTATTGAGGTTATCTTTGTCAGTTTTCTAAAAATATTGATTTTTCGTCTAAATCTAAACCAGCTGTTGAACGCGACAAGACAAAAAAAATGATGAAAATCACTGCCGTGAAGTCAGGAGCTTTCGAGCGCTCGGTCATCCACCTTGTAGGTAGATTCGCATTTTCCAGTTTTAGAAACAAATTCAAAAATTTTTTGACTGCTGTCGAGAAAATTTTCAAACTAAGGCGAAACTCCAGACTTCACGTCAGGCTTTAGGTGATTTTTTTTCGATAATTCGCTAAAAATTTCCACGGTATCTATGGTCTTGGTGATGCGATCTGGACGAAATCCCACGTAGTTTTAATACGTTATTTTTCATCTATTTGAAGAATTTCATTCCAATCCAATGGGTAGTTTCGAGATTATCAGAAAAAAATATTTTTAACGGCCATATTTACGGAACCCTCAGTCTAATTTTGTTCATTGATGAACGTGGCCGCGAAATTCGTGATCCGAACCTATCCTGAAAATTTCAAGTCCCTAGGCCTTTCGGTTCGAAAGTTATAATTTTCTATGGTGTCTATGGTTCTGGTCATGCTATCTGGAGAAAAGGTAGCTTGAAAATATCATTCTCCATTAAAATACAAAATTTCGTCATGATCAAATCCGTAGTTTTCAAATTATCAAGAAAACTAAATTTCAAACGACCATATTTACCGAACCCCTAGTATAATTCTGCTCATTTATAAATGTGACCACGACATTCCAGATCCACACCTATCCTGAAAATTTCAAGTCCCTAGGCCTCTTCATTACAAAGTTATAATTTTCTATGGTTTCTATGGCTCTGATCATGTGATCTGGACAAAATTTTGCATGTATCTTGAACACGTCATTCGCCATCTGAGTGCAAAATTTCACCTCAATCGAATCTGTAGTTTCGAAGTAATCAGGAGAACAAAATTTCGAACGACCATATTCACGGAACCCCTGGTGGAATTCTGCCCATGAATTTAACCGCGGCATTCGAGATTCGAACCTACCCTGAAAATTTCAAGTTTCTAGGACGTTCCGTTCGAGAGTTATCGTGTATACGGACGGCCGGACGGACAGACTCGAATTTTTCGACGGATTCGTCATCAGTGAGTCGAACCATGTCGATTGAGGCCATTTTCGGTTCAAAATTCGAAAAATACAGACATCGTGACGAAATGATATAGCCCTCGTGTAAGTACGAGCGCTCAAAAATTACAATACATATATGGATTGGCAGAAACGGAACCTTTCCTTGGCCTCCTAACATTCTCGACTTAACCCTAATGAATACTTTCTTATGGGGATTGTTAAAATCTGAAGTTTATATGGACCGTTCCCAAAAGATTTTCAAATCAGAATAGAGGGAGGAATTGATAATCTCAACAACCAACCGCAAATATCGAGGAAAACCCTCGAAAACATAATAAAAAGATAACGATTGTGTAAGTAAATGGGGACCATTTTGAACACTCAATTTAAATTTTTGTTAATGAATAAATAAAACAAGAACCAGTTGTCTTATTATCCATAAATACTTTGATATGAAGAAATCGCAGCATTGTTGTGTGGCCTTCTACAGTTGCCTCTCCGTTACATCTCAATATGTAGGAATAAATTCATTCAATGTCATACAAGGTGATGTTATTTCAAAGAACGCAGAACACCATTCTCGGTTGAACTCTATGTAAATAAAAATGCACAGTATTATATAGAGATAGAAAATAGTAATAACAGCCCAGACCATGCAAGTGTAATAATGAAACTGTAACAAGAAATGTTAAACCAGATAATGTAGGTTTGTGCACAAATTATACTTTAGTTTCCGGTTCAAGCTCAGAGTCATTAATTCAAAAGAAAACCTCATCTGGCAGGGTGGTCAAGCCTCCAAATAGACTGAAGCTTCAGTTTTATATGGTTTTTTCTTATTGAAGAAGGAGATGTTAGGGTATTAAAAGAACATATCCTTTATAAACGAACAGTTTTTATGTTCTGTGAAGTGATACATATAAGGAGTCATTATTATCTTATGAAGTTGATTTATTATTTCATAATTTTATTGATTGGTTATACCAAATTCGATCCAATAAATAACTGTGCTATACCATATGAGCCCAACATTTCTTGCACTAGTGTATTGATGGTGGTGATGAGTTGCTTCAAAGTTCCTTTCACGATGTGTTCTACCAGTGTCAGAACAATAGGCTTCAAAGCAATCGTGGTTGCACTACTCATCAAATTAATTAACCAATCGTAAATAAGATTACCATGGAATTTGACAGAAATTTTTCTGAAAAAAAAATTGATGATAATATAGATATATATGTAGTGGAAATATGGCTTCTCTCAATGATATAGAAAATAAATTCAAATTTACCCTGCATTAACAATATCATATTTGTCCAAGTTTAACAAGAATGTGTTCAAATCTTGAGACAATATGACTCTCATTTTCAAATCAGTAACGGTTCCGTCCGCAGAACCTGTTGGTCCAATTTTCATGTATTTCACCCTGTAGCTGTATGTGAACTGAAAAAAATGCCTTCATTCAATTATATTTCTGTAGAATATTTGAAAGAGTTGTACAATTACAAGTTGAAAGTTTTCATTTTTCATGTACAGGCCATAAATTAGAATTTTACATTGTTTGGAAAAGAAAATTATAAAAAGCACTGCCGTGAAGTCAGGAGCTTTCCTGACTTCACGGCAGTGCTTTTCATCAATTTATTATTATAAGAATTCTAAAAATGAATAGTAACTATCAGAATAATTCGGGGCATCTGAAGGTGATCAAATGCTGACTGACATGCGTGGAATAATATGTAGGTAGGTAAAATATTATCTCACCTTCAAATCTGTGAAAGCCAAAGGAATATCTATTTTCACTATTCCATTGGCTTTGTTGTATGACATCGTGCAGTTTCCATTTCTGTGCAATGTTGAAGCATCTGTCATAACTCCTTGATTCAACGTGAACTCGCCAGTCACAAAGAACTGAAAATATAAAATAAGAGAATCAATCCAAGATTTTTGAATGAATATATCTTCGAAAGAATAATAATAATATAATTCAGATTCAAATAGTGACTCATTTTGATTGGCATTCTAGTGGGTCCTCGGGTTTTTCCAATAACAAACGAAATTGGCAGTATTCGAGAATGAAAAAAACTTTTCTCTATGCGACCATCTTCTGATAAATTTTGAAGAAGAAAAAATTGAAAATATTCCATTTTGAGGATAATCCAAATATTCCAAACCTAAATTCGCTCTATTTTGAAGCTCTTTATGATTGAATATTGAAGTAATTCTCATGGAAATCATGGATTTATCTGTCGATTCGAAAGGATTATTACTACTACTTATAACAATTGTTCGAAATGTCCACCGCCATATTCAATACATTTTACACATCGTTTTCGCACTGAATCTACAACCCTGTGAAGTTCACAACATTTCTGACGCATTTCTGCACAACACGAATTTATTATTCCGATCAGATCCTCTCGAGTTTGATTCAACTCTTTCTTTCAAGGTGTTTCAGACATAAAAATCTAAAGGCGTATGGTCGGGGCTCCTCGGTGGCCATCTTACCGGACCGTACCTTACAATCCATTGCACTCCAAAATATTTATTCATTACCTAAGTGCCATACATTCCGGTTATTATGAGCTGGGCAGCTATTAATTTGAAACCTGATAATTTGTCTGTTAGTTAGGAGCATTTCATCCAATAAGTCCGTCAAGCTCCTTTGGATTGTTGTAATGAATTCTTCAGCGTTGATGCTATCAGGAAGTATCACTGGTCCGAAAAGTTCACCTCTCATGAATCCCAACGCCGGAATTTGCTGGACTTGATGAATGAATATTTAGGGGTGCAATGGGTTGAGAGGTACGGCCCGGTAAGAAGGCCACCAAGAAGCCCCGACCTTACGCCTTTGGATTTGTATGTCTGGAACACCTTGGAAGAAAAAGTATATCAAATTCGCGTTCAGAATCGAGAGGATCTGATCGAAAGAATAAATTTGTGTTGTGCAGAAATGCGTCGGAAACGTTGTGAACTTCGCAGGTTTGTAGATTCGGTGCGAAAACGATTTGTGAAAGGTATTGAACAAGGCGTTGGACATTTTGAACAATTTTTATACGTAGTAGTAGTCTATTATCTTCACATGTTTTCTTAAAATCTGTATTATTAAAATTTAGTTTATTCCTTCAAATTCTTTCGAATTGAAAGATAAATTCATGATTTTCATGAAAATTATTTCAATATTCAATCATAAAGAGCTTCAAAATAGAGCAAATTCAGGTTTGGAATATTTCGACTTTTTCGTTTTTATCTTGTTAGCCATGATATTAGGGCAGAATGCTTGTCTTCTGCCCTAATATCACAAAAGCAAGCACAAAAGTTGATATGTCATTCGAAAGCACTCTAAATGGGGTATTTTTTGCTGGAAAGGAAACATGTCCATAATTGATGATTTTCCATCGATAAAAACATTGGAAAAATATGACTGGTTTTGTTGGCTTCAGAATCGTGATATTCATCTCCTTACCCCACCGACAATAAAGAATTTTTTGGCACACAGAAATTCTTATCTTGTAGCAAATTTATTGATGTTTCCAGATATGTTATGAAGCTACAAGAATAACTGAACTATAATTGATTTTATGGAAAAACTTGACATATTACGTGAAATCAAGAAATGTTAAATTGAAGAATAACCGTCGACATTTCGACCATATGTTGTATGACATTTTTTGTTGCAAATCTCATGTTTGATCTCCCACTAAAGTTTGGCCCTTTTAAAAGTAGACACCCTGTATAGGTGCAATGGTTGAGATGTTGTCATATCGAATGTTCGTCTAAGTCTGGGATAGACCTGATGATTCAGCATGATATTCCTTATATTGTCAGAAGTTGAATCTTTCGGTTATTTTACTTCTTCATAAACTCTAATCACGAACCTTATCGAATTTCTCGGAAATCTCTGGCATCGGCATAGGATCGAAATGTTGTTTTGCCATGTAGTGGTCAATATTTTTGAGCACCTTATCAGCATAACTGTTAACAAGGGCTGTTATAACTATATCATCTCCTTCATCATGCAATCTGAAAATAATCCATATGTATTTTTCATACTGAGGTACAAGTTTATTTGAGAAATTTTGAGTCATTTCAATTATCTATTGAAGAGTTGAATTCAGAATATGAAATGGCTAATGCAAAATCCAATAATCGGAAAAGACACTGTAAATTTCACACATAACCTTGATTTACCTTTAGATTTCACGAAATATCTCAGAAAAAAATTATAAAAAGCACTGCCGTGAAGGCTTTTGAGCGCTCGTTCATCCACCTTTTGGGTAGATTCGCATTTTCAAGTTTGAGAAACCAATTGAAAAATTTTTGACAGCTGTCTAAAAAAATTTCAAGGATACAATCGTTTCATAATTTTTTGTTAGCCCGGACCTGGATTTTCCTTGTGGTTATTGAATGACTCATTTGAGGTTCAAATAAGAAATATTTGTGCTAAATAAGAGGAAAATATATCAGGTGGTTCGTTTGTTATGACCTCAAGGAGAAATGATCAAAATTCATAAAACATCCTGTATCTCGGTTACAAAGACAGTCAGAACCAATAAATGTGAAATATCTAGAACCATCCCGGTGCCTTTAAAGTTTTTCCTTTTCCCAATGAAACACCCTGTATATTTGTTTTTATTTTCGAAAAAAATAAATCTACGGCCGGACCGAATTTTGCGGAGAACCTCTGTGGGTACCAAAGGCGGCGATGGTTGCCCAATACGTTTAAAGTATGGTGATTCTCGAAAAACTTAATTTCAATGTATTCATTCTTTTCTATCCTACCGTTCAATTTTGGATGGAGTTGAGTTTGGTTGGGTCCTTCTCTTGGTTATTTATCGCCCATAACTTGGCAATAACGTATTCTCAAAAAAACAAAAGTAAACGTGTACTACTGGTTGATTGGGATGCAGGTTTATATCAATATTATCTAATAAAACTTTCATGAACCTTTTGTCGCCTATAATTTGGCAAGACCTCATTTCCGCAAAGTTCAAATGTCCTAGCAAGATTCGCCTAATCAAATGGTATCTACAATATGCACTTTGAACCATCACCATATCAAATTTAATTCCAATAATTCTAAGGGACCAACTTGGCAACAGAGCACCAGTTTTTATGATGAAAATTATAACACAAAATGTATCCAGATGAACATGTTTATCAATATTATGTAACCGATTTCCATATAAATCTTCTCCTAATGATTTCCAAAGCCCATAACTTGGCAACGGCACGTTTTCGAAAACTTCTGCTAAAAGAAAGAAGACTCGCCTATTTGAATAAAAAAAAATGTCTATTTGTAACCATCTCCATACCAGATTTTCAGAAATCTGAATTGACGCAACAGCGTATTTCCGCATAACTAAAATAGTACCGTCACAAAATCGGACAAGGGCCCATAAACGTGATTATCCAGGTTATCAATTCTGTTTTTTCATAACTGATTTCCAGTAAACCAAAATCAATCGAATGACGCAATATAGGTACTTATTCACATTTAAATCAAAATCAAATTTAGGAGTTTGGACCAAACGTGACAGTCGCATTATCAAATCGGCGGTTTTAATTGCAAGAGGAGGGACCAAGATTAACGGAAATTGTCAGAATAAATGTGAATTATTTCGGATTTGGAAGAATTTCGTACGTTCTACAATAAATTCGGATTATCGTTTTTTTTTATCATTTGACGTTTGCACGTTTACGTTCGAAATATATAAAGTACCTCTACCCATTTTGATTTTGACTTATTACGTCAAACCCAATAGATTGCGAATCAAATGAATCGTCAACACCTACCACTTCATTTTCTACTAGTAGGTCTTTGTTTCTCTTGGATCTACTTTTTATGGGGATCTACGGGTGAGTTATAAAAATTTGAATGAAAATTTTGATATAAGTTCGGAATAGATGGCTGAAATGAATGTTTTATGTTTCAATCCATTAGAGTAATTGGTTAACGAGCTAGTGTTTGAAATAATGTCAGTATCCGGCATCTTAGATTTCCGTTTCGGTAATAATTTTCTTTTTACGGTTGAGTTGAGATATTCCGTGAAATCTAGGTAGAAGAAACGATATGATGCGGAAATGATGCACGTTTGTGTAAAATTTGCAGCGTGTTCTTGTCTGATATTCGGGGATGGACATTTTCAGAAGGAACATATTCCGAAATATGGAATTATGAAGTAAATAGTTCTTATCTCTTCAATTATATTATCGAATTATCTCGATGAAATTTATATTGAAACCCCAAAATCAAGAACGATAAGAATAGGTGAAAATCAAGTGGTATCAGTGCCAAGTAATTTTAATCTCAATTAATCTGATAATATTTTGTTGTTGTTTTGCTTGCAATAATGATAGACACAACATAGCCTCCTCAGAATATAGATGAATATTATCATAAATTATATCTCCGTACATATTTATAATTTAGAAGAATAAATTTTACATATTATATGCAGGTTTTGAAGATAAAGCTTTTTTTTGACAGGCAATAGGATTCATCAAAATAAGTCAATATACCAAAAATTGTTTTCATGAAATATTCACCAGGGCCGAGTATTCCGAAAACAAAGTTAAATTTGAGAAATTCCTAGCCCGGATATGACCTAGGTTCGTATTGATCTAAATGTGTTTGAATGTGTTTATAATAGCGGTCTGAGAGGTCAGTATACGGAAAATCATCTATGATGCGTTTGATTTTTGTTTTTCGATCTCAACCCTTTTGATTTTTTCCTTTGGGGTCATTTGAAAACATTAGTGTGTGACGGTGAGGTGAATGGTTTTTATTCTTTCGAGCTTGGTGCACCTTTTAGAGAACTGGAAAATGTAAACTGTTTCGAAGTTCATTCTCGAACTGAACGTCATGCATCAAAAGACTTTCAGAAATGAAAAACGATACAAATGCTTGTCGTATGGTGAAATGTTGTTATACTCACTTCTGAGCTTCTTTAAAATCAATTGCGAATTGTTTCAGAACATTTTCGTCGACATTAATCGTGGGATTAGACACCAAAGGGCCTGCGGCCACTAGGACGACACAGAATAAACACAGGAAGTAGGAAATCATTGCGAAATTTGTCGCCAGTATTTGCGAAATTCTACTTATATTGATTCCACTCAATCTGTTATCAGTAAACATCCATTTGTATGGAAATGAGTTAGTTACTTCAGATATAATCTTTTTCTCGTGCAGGTGTCCTATTGGAATTAAATTGAAACTGAGATAACTTGAAAGAAGGGTAATTAGGAATGTTAGAGATAATCCACGTAATATGTCTCATCCTGTATGAGCTATGAGCGAAAGATGTTCTTTATTTCGAATATCCCACAGAACTTTATTTCCACTCAGGTACTTCGTTTCACATCTTCTTTATATATAAAAATTACGTGTCACGTTGTTTGCCCGGAATTGTATCCTTAAATACTAAACCGATTTCAATCAAATTTTTGCATACTGTGTGCAGTTTGATCCAACTTACAAGAAAGGATAGTTTATAGCTCAATTTATAGTTGCAATATTTTCTTATTGCAAATTATTTGTTTATTATTCATGGCAAATACTGATTATTATCCTCGCGGCAACATGGGGCTCAAATCGACGTAAGGAGATCGCGTCCCCACTACACCGATCTGTCCACCAGAGCGATATCGTGCGAGGAGTGTTGCCAAGTTTGTGGGTCTTTCCTAAAACTGAAGAAATTTGGAACTGTTGGAGAACGGGAATAATAAAGAATGTTCATAGAATTCGTTAGTGTCACGAATGTAGAATAATGTCAGTGATAAAAAATGATTGACATATATATTGGTTGTCAAATATTTATGGATTGATTTTAATTTGCGAACTGTGTGCAGTATGATCCAACTTGAGAGATAAGGGTAGCTTCGGCATACAGAACTGTGTTGGCGGAGGCTGTCGAAGTGATTGCTGGCTTCCCACCAATCGACCTAATGGTGCTTCCTTCAAAATGCCGTTTGGACGCGCAGGCTGATCAGGAATTTGAGGCAGTGGATCCAATGTGAGAATAAAACGACCGGGTACTATTTTACTCAATTTTTGACAGGGCATGGATCTTATGGTACCTTTACTAAGATGATAGGACGGGAAGATCTGTCATGCATGCCACGTTGTAGACGACCCGAAGCACTGCCTCAGATCAGATGGATGGAGGAAAGGAGGAATGCACTGGTTGGAAAGATATGCCGCTTACCACCAGTTGAGTTTATAATAGAGAAAATGATACAGCATGTGGGATACGGCTTTGTGACAGGAGACAGGACCGCTATTCATCGGGTATCATCGAAGTACGGACCGGGATGTATTTTCCGGTGGCCCTCGCATTTCCCCAAGTTGTGTTTTTTTTAGTCGGCCGGCAACAACATCGAGCCAAGCCGACATATCCCACGACACGGGTTGTGGTTGAATCTGGCGACAGTTTTCTTTTCACAACCCGAAAAGAAAAGGTTTAGGATAGGGTTAGGTTAGGCTTAGGTTAGGAGTAGGTTAGGGTTAATAATAACAATCATTCCACTTTATTGCATATTTCACTACAATTTAATTCAACGTATACTTTAGCCACAGCAAGGCGTGGCCGGGTCTGCTAGTCAATCTATATTTCGCAAAAGATGTATACCGAGTGTCCCTAGTTCGACAATCAATGTGAAATGAACTAATAAAGTTGCCCAAATTCAAATACGACCTAAAATTCAACAACCTATAGATGATCCAATGTTTACATTCCCACAAAAGGTTTTTTTGTTCAGATAAGGTACTTTAATTGTTGGTTATGTATTTCCGTGCATCAGTTATTATGCAGGAAATAAATGTACTTCACCCGATGAAATTGATTATGGCGAATTTTTGTATTTAATATGTCATAACATGGGAGTGTTCCAATTCCCTCGAATATTTATATTGATTATCGGCTGTTATCTCACAAGATAATAATTCTATGGATATTTGGACTGGTCCTACGATTTCATCACATTGATATTGAAAGCTTTTCCTCTTGATTTTGATATCAGTTCCATAAATCAATATAGTACACATAATTCACATTTTCTCATTCAACATTATAGAATATATTTTCATCTCTTTGTTCTACAATCTGACAAGATTATAATCTCACATAACATAACTATATAAATAAATATATTTGATTCTGAGATTCCTTATCAGTTTCTTCGATCATATTTTTTAGACTTTGGAAAAATTTCTAGGAAATTGAACCAATTTTGAATAAACTTTTATGAGGTGATACTCTTTCTAGTGAGGCTATAGGTCCGAAGACCATGAAATGAGCCACAAACATCAATGCAACAAATAATTCCTTATTACTTTTGAAAAAATTCAATAGATGGAATCACCCAAAATCAAATATTCCCAACATCGCAACAAAAAAAAACTCAATTTCCTTCTCACGTTGAACTGCTCAAAAGCTGAATTTCTACCATACTCATTTTATTGCCTCATATTATATGTACACAAAATTTCAGCAGTATATGTTGTTTCTGAGATACCGAATTTTTGAAAAAGAATTATCGAAGAATCTTCTAGTGCTACAATCTTCACGAAATTTCACCGAACTTCGTGTCGTTATCTTACAACCAACAACGAATTTTGAATTCGATCGTATAAGTATATAATTTCTCGAATGATTGAGAAGAAAATTGATGACTACGGGACTATCTACGGGAACACTTAGAGGGATTTCGCCCTTCAACGAACAAAAAGGAATGTGTTGAAAGAATCCGAAATGAGAAATAACATAGCGTATAGACGAGAAAGAAACAAAGGAACATGCGTGGCCGTACTAGTCAATTGAGGATGACTCAAAAATAGAAATAGTCAGCCGCATTGAGCTGATCAGGAAAGCCAATGAAAGAATGCAAAAAATCGATTGTCCAATTGGTGTATGAGCTCCTTCACACACCGCCGAAATTCTGTATCCGAAATTTTGACGGCAAAAATATATTACGAGGTTGGGATACCAGAATCGGTGATGATTCCAGTTAATATGCCCGGTTAAAATTAATGATGAAATAAGTAATCCTTAGGTGGTATACCATAAGGCCCTGTGTCGAGACCCGTTCTTTCCCTAATTTACCTCAATGATACAGCAATGAACATATCCAACACGGTGCGAATGACATTGTGTTGATGCTGAGAGGAGGTACGTAGCTACATGGGATATTATCCATCGAGATCCAAATTTCTTGGTTGTCACTCTGCACAGAGTGTATAAACTCATCTTGTTCGTTTGCAAATATATGGATAAGGGTTTAATCGCTTATGAACATGAACCTGGGTGTTTGTGTGGATCAGCATTTGGGATGCCCATACATAACAACTGAAAATAATTAAGAATTCAGTTTATATATTTTACAGCCTTTGTGCTGTGACTGTATGTTGAGAATCTATTAAGGGGTGGTTTGTTCGATAGAGCTCTGGAAAGTTCAGAAATATTACAAAACATATTTAGAAGATTATACTGAAAATTAAAAAAAACTAATAGTACAGAAAAGTTGTTTGCAGACTGTAATAAAATGAATACGGGGCAACTTGAAATTTTTGAATGCTTGTTACATCAAATTATGAACAATAAACATTAACCCAAAACTCTCGTGAAATATATAGATGTTTTGAATCACGAGTCGAATGCGAGGAACATATATTTTTTTGGTCAAAAATGTTTCAATATTCTACCACCTTTCCCAAAGAATATAATTACAGGGGTTAAAATGAGTAGAGGAAGCTCAATGACATGATAAGTCAAAATTACAGCAGGTTTCAGTGGTTTCACAACATCATTTCCTTCCATTGTTCTTGTTGTTTGTTTATTTTTTCTTTAACTTCACTACTTGGCCCAGACTGTAAACGTTGATTGAATTATTTTGGGGTGCAATGCATTTGGAAGGTACGGCCCGGTAAGATCGCCACCAAGGAGGATCGAAAGAATAAATTTGTGTTGTGCAGAAATGCGTCAGAAGCGTTGTGAACTTTGCAGGGTTGTAGATTCAGTGCGAAAACGATGTGTGAAAGGTATTGAACAAGGCGGTGGACATTTTGAACAATTGTTACAAGTAGTAGTAGTCTGTTTTCTTCACATGTTTTCTTAAAATCTGTATTATTAAAATATGGTTTATTCCTTCAAATTATTTTGAATCGACAGATAAATTCATGATTTCCATGAAAATTCCTTCAATATTCAGTCATAAAGAGCTTCAAAATAGAGCAAATTTAGGTTTGGAATATTTCTACTTTTTCGTTGTTATCTTGCTAGCCATGATATTAGGGCAGAAGACAAGCAGCAAGCTCAAAATTCGATATGTCATTCGAAAGCACACTAAACGGGATATTTTTTGCTGGAAAGAAAACATGTCCATAATCAATGATTTTTCCATCGATAAAACCATAGAAAAATATGACGGGTTTCGTTCACTTCAGAATCGCGATATTAATCTCCTTACCACGCCCGCAATAGAAATTTGTTTGGCAAACAGAAATTATTATCATGTAGCAAATTTATTGCTGTTTTCAGATATGTGGTCGACTTTGATGAAGCTACAAGGAAAACTGAAGTATAAATGATTTCATGGAAAAACTTGAAATATTCCTTGAATCAAGAAATGTTAAATTGAAGAATAACCGTCAAAATTTCGACCATATGTGTTATATGACATTTTTTGTTGCAAATCTCATGTATGATCTCCCACTGAAGTTTGGCACTTTTAAAAGTAGACACCCTGTATTTGATCAACCTCCGGCGAAATGATCTCTTTTGATGAATTTTAGCACCTGAAAAAAAAGCATCACCTTGAAAAATAACCTGTATATAGACAACTGTAAAAACTTTGATGCCAATGTAGGGCGAAAATTGATGGTAAGGACGCAAGGGGTTATATCTTAACCACCTTAAGATGATGCTGTGCCATCGAAACACGTGTCGTGGAATTTAAACCAATGTAGTGGATATCATGTTAGTTATTCTATTGTAAGTTTGATAATGGATTTCCATCAAGTATCGGCTAACTCTATTAGAACTTCGCAAGGAGTCCAGAATTGAATTTTCTACAGATCATTGAGACATTTCGTATCCATATACAATGATTTCAATGCGATATTTTGTTTGCATCGCTCGGTTGGAGAACCACCCGCCTGATTATCATCAAATTACGAAAAGCACTGCCGTGAAGGCAGGAGCTTTTGAGCGCTCGTGAATGCACCTTGTAGGTAGATTCGCATTTTCCAGTTTTGGAAACCAATTGAGGAAATTTTTGACAGCTGTCAAACAAATTTTCAAACTAAGGCGACTTCAAGTCAGTGCTTTAGGTGACCAATTTTTTTTTCGATGATTCGCTAAAATTTTCTACGCTATCTATGGTTTTGGTGATGCGATCTGGACAAAATTTCGCACGTAGTTTGAATACATTATTCCTCAGCTAGGTGCAAAATTTCATTCCAATCAAATCGGTAGTTTCGAAATTATCAGGAACAGAATATTTTGAACGGCCATATTTACGGAACCCCTAGTCTAATTCTGCTCATTGATGAACGTGACCGTGAAATTCGCGATCCAAACCCACCCTGAAAATTTCAAGTTCCTAGGCCTTTTCCTTCGAAAGTTATAATTTTCTATGGTTTCTATGGTTCTGGTCATGCGATCTGGACAAAATGTTGCTTTAGTATGGCATTCTCGTTTGAAATACAAAATTTTATTTCGATCGAATCCGTAGTTTCGAAATTATCGAGAAAACAAAATTTCAAACGACCGTATTTACGGAACCCCTAGTATAATTCTGCTCATTGATAAACGTGAACACCACATTTCAGATCTATACCTGTCCTGAAAATTTCAAGTCCCTAGGCCTTTCCGTTCGAAAGTTATGATTTTCTTTGGTTTATATGGTTCTGGTCATGCGATCTAGAGAAATGTACCTTGAATATATCATTCTCCATAAGTATACAAAATTTTTTCACGATCGAATCTGTAGTTTGGAAATTATCAAGAAAACTAAATTTCAAACGACCATATTTACGGAACCCCTAGTATAATTTTGCTCATAGATGAAAGTGATCACGACAATCGATATCCACACCTTCAATTTCA
Organism: Aphidecta obliterata; assembly: GCA_963966015.1. Taxonomy (NCBI): domain Eukaryota; kingdom Metazoa; phylum Arthropoda; class Insecta; order Coleoptera; family Coccinellidae; genus Aphidecta; species Aphidecta obliterata. Next base: position 25,350,506 of record OZ014427.1, on the reverse strand, counting down.
AGTCCCTAGGCGTTTCCGTTTAAAAGTTACAATTTTCTATGGTTTCTATGGTTCTGGTGATGCGAGCTGAACAAAATTTTGCATGTAGCTTGAACACCTCATTTTCCATTAGAGTGCAAAATTTCATATCGATCGAATCTGTAGTTTCAAAGTAATCAGGAAAACAAAATTTCGAGCGGCCATATTTACGGAACCCTATGGCGGATTTCGCCCAATAACGAACTTAACCGAGGCATTCGGGAACTGAACCCACACTGAAAATTTCAAGTCTCTAGGTTATTCCGTTCGAGAGTTATCGTGCTTACGGATGGACGGCCGGACGGACAGACTCGAATTTTCCGACGGATTCGTCATCAGTGAGGCTCAAAATTCGAAAAATACAGACATCGTGACGAAATGATATAGCCCTCGTGTAAGTAGTACGAGCGCTCAAAAATGTACCAGCTGTTCGAAATTCGAAAATTTTTATTCAAATCCCAGCATTTTGGGATAGATTGAATGTGTATAGCTTGTTTTTGTGTTTTGTAAAATAGGACGCAAAGCGACATTATTATTGATTGAGTTCTGGGCCAAAGTGGAGTATTTTTTGAGAAGCATGACCTTGTCTCTTCCTTATTTATGTCATCCATCATTTATGTTTCAGAAATTCAAATATTTTCAGGAAGATGTGGTGAAGGGAATGAGGAATAATTATTCCTGTAATCAATGTAAAATTCTATAATTTCTAAGATAATAATAGGGCACCATACACCAGCGGAATATCTGTCATATCTGATACGTGGCGAGCCTAATTCGTACATATCGTCGTGTTCCGGAGAAAACTACGTAACTCCATATTTTTCAGGAAATGGTATTTCGGTGCAATCTGTTCGGCAACATGGTTAATAATACGAGTTTTTTGAAAAAACCCTTTTTCCTCTTTGAATAAATAGATGAAATTACATATATTTCAATAAGTCAACACAAATAATGATCAAAAATCTGACTTTGAAAGTGTTTTTTCTTTTTCCTGTAAAATTTTGCCGAATGGAGTTACGCAATTTTCTCCTGAAGGCGACGATATATCATTGCGTTAATGGTATCAAATCTGTCCGTGATTGGTGTAAAATCCCACATCTGGATCTGTCGAATCAAATCTCTACGTATCCGAACTGTACGGATAATCCGCCCGCGTATGGTGCCCAATTCAATGAGGATAATATTGGAATTGTTGGTTGATTTCTTCACCGCAAGTAGAATGTTGGGATTTGAATAAAAATGTTTCGTATTCCGAACAGCTGATCATTTTTTTGATAAATCTGGCGGACAGTTATCTAGCCGAGCCAGATGAATACAGCGCTGTAAGAAATTCAATTCTGTCTATCTTTTTTCGGCCTCCAACGGCATCGAAGTTCTATTTCCTACTACAGTGTCTATATGTGCAATGCTTGAATTGAGGGTGCCGCACAGGTCGTCAATGCTGTCCCAATATTTTTCAGGTATGAGTGCCTTGATTTCTATAGATATGTTGTTAATTCTTAAAAATATCGACTTCTGGGTATAGGTTTAATTTTTGTGTGGTGGCTTCCCGCATTGTCGGCTACGCCACACCGCGTTGTCTCCCGCGGTTCTTCCTAAAGTTCCATCGACCGACTCGACGTGCGTTGAGACCCACCTTCCTTATGAAGGTGTATAGGGCAGCAGTTTCTGGATCAGTCCACTGATGTGTCTACCAGCAACCTTGGGACGAAACACATATCCCAACAGAGAGCGCGTGTCAATACTGCGAGACACCTCGCTAAACTTGTAACAAATCAGGTTATTTTGAATTATCTGAACACAATAATTCAACAACACCAGCTTAATTTTCTTTTTTTTTTTTCATCGAGAATGAAGACAATTCATGATGAATCTTTATCAAAACTGATTCACCTGCGGGTTATTCAAAATTAAATAATCTCAAGAAACATTTCATTCATTTTATTCATTATACATTAAATATAAGAGCCTATATACTACATACAAAATCAACTTCCATTAGAAAAATAAATATTTTACCATTAAGGCTTGTTTTTGTTGGTTGTTTTTCACACAGGAAACCACCAAGATATGTTTCGTTATAAAAATTCGTAAAAATAATAATAAATGGATTGATTGTTTCAGACATAAACAATGTACAGGAAGGAAGTCAAAATATAATGTTCTTAACCGCGCTTCCAAAACTCTCAATGTTGAGCACAATCAATGCAACAGGCAGGTTATAGGATAATTTTATTCGCCGTTAATGAGAAGAATTCTCGAACTTTGCAGTTGAATGCACTGGTAGATTGAGAGTTTCAGAATTTCTGATGCCATAACTGTGAAAATCCGATACTTTGAATGATTTGTGTTCATTCTCTATGACAAACATCAGATATTTTCACATATAAATCGATGGCAATGCATGTATTTTATAATTAATAAACATCGGTCTACAAGACTCAAGAGGACCTAGACCAAATATCCTACAAATTATTCATTATTGTAAAATAACCTATCGAACTCAACAGAATTATCCCACAAAGGAATGCAGTTGAGATATGGCAGTAGGTAGACTGTAGTATACACTTATTCGGCTTATTACAGACCCTAATGATACAGATTCCTTTATTCAGCGTATGGCTTAAAACGGTTCATTCAGTTATATTTGCATAGATACGCTTATTTCATTCAAGATTTTTTTATCAAGATGCAAACCAAGAAATTTGATTACATTCTTTGAAACCAGCATATTGCCTCCATATTGGAGAACAAAACTTGGTACACTTTCATTCTTCATATGAAATTGTACACACTATGTTTTACTGAAGTTCAGAATTAGTGCATTCTCATGGTACCATGCAGCCCAATAATTCATCATGAACTATCATTTACTTTGGAGCTCCAAGAGAAATTAACTACAAGATGATCATTAGACTTGGAATGGATTATTGTGAGACTCCTATACACTCCTTCCACTCCGATTCCGCAGTTCCTTATGGTTTGAAAGAGTTCAACTCTGGGAAGGTTGTATCAGCTTTCTGAAGAATCTGTAACGAACAATGTTATGTTCAATCTCCACATTGATAAAAGAGAAAAAAAATATATAAAAAGCACTGCCGTGAAGTCAGGAGCTTTTGAGCGCTCGTTCACCCGCCTTGTAGGTAGATTTGCAATCTCCAGATCTAGAAACCAATTGAAAAAATTTTGACAGCTGTCAAAAAAAATTCGAACTAAGGCATAAATCTAGACTTCACGTCAGTTCTTTAGGTGACCAATTTTTTTTCGATAATTCGCGAGAATTTTCTACGGTATCTATGGTCTTGGTGATTCGATCTGGACAAAATTTCCCACGTAGTTTGAATACATTATTCTTCATCTATGCGCGAAATTTCATTCTCATCCAATGAGTAGTTCCGAAATGATCAGGATAAAAAGATTTGAAACGTCCAGTTTCACAAAGCCAGTCCAGTTTCACGAAACAAAATTTCGAACGGCCATATATACGGAACCCCTCGTCGAATTCTGTCCATTAACGAACCCAACCTCGGCATTTGGGAACTGAACCCACACTAAAAATTTCAAGTCTCTAGGACGCTCCGTTCGAGAGTTATCGTGTATACGGACGGACGTCATTTAGTGACGAAATGATATAGCCCTCGTGTAAGTTGTACGAGCACTCAAAAAGGATATTATTTATTGAAAAGGATTGAAATTAGTTTTTTATGAGTAACTTTTCAATTTCGTTTGAATATTTGTGTACCTAGGGTCATGTGGAAAAACGATATTCATATTCAATTGAAAATTGAATCTCACCTCCAATCATATGACGAGAATATTCGTCTTATATCCTTTTACGGAAATATATCTTCATTTGTAGGAAGATTGGAGATTTTGAGAAGACCACCAGTATTGTTATTGGATACTCCATCGAAATCTTCTTCATATCATTATCATCAGAGCTTCAATGGGATCGATTTAATACGGAAGTATAGCATATGCAGGCAAAAAATTCACTGACGGCATTTTTTTGGTTGGCCAAAGAAACTGAAACAGAAAAATTCATAGTTATTGAATAGGTATAGCTACAAGATAACACACTCAGGTTTTTTTTTTCAGTCCTATGTTATTCAATTAGATGTCATTTATTATTAATTGATGATTAATTCGTTCATAATTTGATTCAGATATAAAACAGTCAAGCTCATATAAATGAAATGGATATTTCTACAAATAATAAATTTTGAATAAAAGTGCAAATCACAAAATTATTGTTTTCAGTTGAAATCACGATGATAGCATCCAAAATAACAAAACTCACAAAATAAGTGGGGGTTACTAACCTTTCTTGGTATGGAACAGCCTCACGAAAATCAATTGATTATTTCCTGTTTTTTCTGTTCCTCCTAACTGCTCATTTACAATGGTAAATTTGGAAATGTGGGTGGATGTAAGAGTGGATTGAAAGAATGAGTAGGTGAAAATCAAGTTGTTTCAGTATTTGAAATATTTTGAGAACAAATTATATCCAGTAGTGTTTTTTGGAGTGCATGGTTTGATTTATTCGAAGATAAATAATATATCTTGAAATTGGAGGAAATTTCCTTGAAATTTGATTTTTATTGCAATATCATATAACATAGGAAAGAATCATAATGACTTCTATTTCTGAATTCTTTATACCTATGCACAAGTGATATTATCGATACCTTTTTGCCAAAGTATCGTAAGCCTCAACGTACTACGTTGAGGCTTACGATAGTTTGGCAAAAAGGTATCGTTATATTCGTTGATAGATAAATTCTAGTTTTACATTATTGAGAAATTTTTTTTGACAAATGAAAATACATAAAACATAAACCCAACACAGCTTCACAGACATAAAATAGTAGATAAAAAAAATCAAATTGCTCCAAAACCAAAGCATAGGTTTAGTAGAGATCTAATTTTTATTAAATAGTCTTCAACCTCATGAAATATTTGCCTGGGATAAATAATTACCAAGAAAAATGATGAAAAGCACTGCTGTGAAGTCAGGAGCTTTTGAGCGCTCGTTCATCCACCTTGTAGGTAGATTCGCATTCTCCAGTTTTAGAAACCAATTGGAAAGATTTTGACAGCTGTCAAAGAAAATTTCAAACTAAGGCGAAAATTCAGACTTCACGTCAGTGCTTTAGGTGACCAATTTTTTTTTCGATAATTCGCTAGAATTTTCTACGGCATCTATAGTCTTGATAATGCGATCTGGACAAAATTTCCCACGTAGTTTAAATACATTATTCTTCATCTATGTGCGAAATTTCATTCCAATCCAATAAGTAGTTTCGAAATTATCAGAAAAAAAAATAGTTTGAACCACTTGTCTAATTCTGCTCATTGAAGAACGAAACCACGAAATTCGCGATCCGAACCTATCCTGAAAATTTCAAGTCCCTAGGCCTTTCCGTTCGAAAGTTATAAATATCTATGGTTCTGATCATGCGATCTGGAAAAAATGTAGCTCGAATATATCATTCTCAATTTAAATACAAAATTTCATCACCTAGTCTAATTTTGCCCAATAATGAACTTGTCCGCGGCATTCGAGATTCGAACCTACCCTGAAAATTTCAAGTTCCTAGGACAATCCGTTCGAGAAATTATCGTGTATACAGACGGCCGGACGGACATACTCGAATTTTTCGACGGATTCGTCGTCAGTGAGTCGTACATAGTCGTTTGAGACATTTTTCAGCTCAAAATTCGAAAAATACAGGCATCGTGACGAAATGATATAGCCCTCGTGTAAGTAGTACAAGCACTCAAAAAGAACGCGAGAGCTTTTACAACGTATTCGAGTATTGTATGCTATTTTGGGCAACAGTCGCCAATGCCAAAAAGGACGAAATGTTACATTATATTGTGGCGGCTCTCCGCACGTCCAGAAGATAACGTTGTCGGCTACGCCACACCGAGTTGTCTTCCGCAGTTCTTTTCTGAAAGTTCATTCGACCATTTGACGTGCGGTGAGTACACCGTTTCTTGATTTCTGCAGATTAGCTTTTCAGTTGGCTGAACTCAATGGCTTAGCTAATCGATTTAACAGAGATAAAAATAATGGCCGGGAAGGCTTTGTTATACAGTTATCTGAAGACACGTTCAAACGTTAAACTTGGCAGTCCTGAGCCAACTCCACTTGCTATAGTCATGAGTTTCATTCTGTTAACCCTTACATGGTAGCAGAGCTTGTGAAGTGAAGCGTTCTCTTAGTCCGCCACCTTTGTTCATTTTATGTTTTCTTTCTTTCGTTGCTTCAAAACTTATTATGAACGATGGATAAAGTTGATAACGTTGGAGAAGTCTTCATGAATATAGATGATAACCATGTGGCTGGTGCGAATGATTTACCTGGACCTTCACAATATAATTCCGTGGAAAACCAGATTCTATAGTTGTGCGAATATCAGCAGTTTATTCAAGTCAGGGCAGATGAAATCAGAGATGATATAATGACAACCGCCCTCCCCTCGCCGAGTAATGTGGATGCGTGCTGCGAAAGGAGTGATTTCTCAGGATTATCGGCTAAAACAAACAACTACCCACGTTTTCGATTCCAAACATTGATGTAGAGTGTAAATTATAGTTATAATATGCTACTCATTATTATATTTCTTGTACCATGGATATGTATCATAGATAAAGGTAAAATGTCAATGCTCCTTTATGCTCGGACAGTTAACCAAATTTTTTTTTGTTCTACAATTAAGAAGCACGTTTTACCGCTGATTCGTTAATATTGAGTTGGTGAGATAAATCAATTACTAAAAACCTCGTTTCATTATAATTTCTCAAGAATGATCCCCTGGTATCACAAGTGACTCTACTAGATGGATATACATCATCATCCGGCCCCTCGGTTATAATTTTAACATTGATTTATCCCAATTGTTTACCATAACAAGAGATCTTTATTTATTCTCAACGAAGTACAGACAATTTAAGAAACAAATATCGCTAAGTATGTTTGAATACTATACCGTAATCCGTTTGTGGCGCCGCGTTTTATACGTGTCGTGTGAACGAAATCGTACTTGATCTCCTATGATGATTTCGCAGCCTCGTTACCGGCAGGACTTTCAGTCCCCAAGGAAATAGGTCGTTACTTAGACGGGATCGGCAATACAGTAGATATATGTTGAAAGGCCATACCATCCATGACTATAGGTCATGGAAGCAAAGAATTGAAATGGATCTGATAGCCCTAGGAAGACAAGATTTCCTAAGGTACCCACTAGGGGGAGAAAAACAAAATTTCACGTACGAGAGAAAAATGATGCCCAACTGAGGCAATACCTAGAGACAACTCTTCAAAATGGACCACGTTCCCTCATAAGGAATGAGACCACTGCAGCTGAAGCCTTCCAGAAGTTGGAGCAAATGTTCGGAAATAATGATATTCAAAAAATGGTGAAGCTTTCAGATAACTTTGGAAAGATTGTTCTACACCCCAAGATGGATCTGTGCATTTCGTTGGCGAATTTGGGATGCAGTTAGACATTGCCAAGAATTTGGTGTTCCACTGGACCAAAAGAATAGTCTTCGCATATTTTCTGCACAAGGTTCGTGCGACAATAGCCACATTGCCAGAGGGGCCACTAGGACTTATTATTCCTTTGAATAAAGATGTTTTCTATTCAAAACGCTATGCTTCTCGGTTATTTTTTATTGTCTTTGCCTGCTTTCTCTTCGCCCACATAATACATGTGTATTATTTATTAGTTTATGGCCTTTATGCCTTCGCTTCGCCCTTTCTTTGTCGTCAGCCGTCACGTAATCGTTTCAAGTTTCAATACTGTCCCCATTTTTTGTGCATTAGGTATTAGTTTATATTTCAATTGTGTTTTTTTATAATCAAAATGAAAAGAAAATACGAACCGGCCTATAGATCTGAATGGGAACAGAATTCCCAATTTTCGTCCTGGCTGTGTAAAACGAAAGGAAGCTCGAATGAAGAAACTGCTTTTTGCAAGTCCTGCAAATGCAACTTGCTTCCTAGATTGGCCTCCATAAAAGAACATTCGCAAACAAAAAAATTTAGAAAAGCACTGCCGTGAAGGCAGGAGCTTTTGAGCGCTCGTACATACACCTTGTAGGTGGATTCGCATTTTCCAGTTTTGGAAACAGGAAATTTTTGACAGCTGCCAAACAAATTTTCAAAATGAGGTGATAATCCAGACTTCAAGTCAGTGCTTTAGGTGACCAATTTTTTTTCGATAATTCGTTAAAATTTTCTACGGTATCTATGGTCTTGGTGATGCGATCTGGACAAAATTTCGCACGTAGTTTGAATATATTATTCCTCAGCTAGGTGCAAAATTTCATCTCGATCGAATCTGTAGTTTCAAAGTAATCAGGAAAAACATTTCGAGCCGGCATATTTTCGGAACCCCTCGGCGAATTTTGCCCAATAACGAACTTAACCGCGGCATTCGAGATCTGAACCTACACTGAAAATTTCAAGTCTCTAGGTTGATCCTTTCGAGAGTTATCGTGCTTACGGCCGGACGGACACACTCGAATTTTTCGACGGATTCGTCATCAGTGAGTCGAACATAGTCGTTTGAGAGCATTTTCGGCTCAAAATTCGAAATGATATAGCCCTCGTGTAAGTATTACGAGCGCTCAAAAACACCTCGAGAATATATATAACTGTTTCTAGTGGATCTTCAGGCTCTATAAAAAGGTTCATATTTCCATATGATCCTTGTTATACGCGGTGAGGATCATTCAAAAAAATTGCATGTACTAAAGTTCTAATTTGTTTTCAGATAAATACATACTTCAAACAAACGTCTATTTCGTAAGAGACAAAAAAAAAGCGGAAATCAAAATGGGAGGTTTCCTTCTGGAGCACAATCTTCCGTTCCGGGCGATGGATCATCTAAGTGATGTGTTGAAGGAAGCATTCCACGATTCCGAAATAGCCAAGAATTTTTCATGCAAGAGAACCAAATCTGCAGCGGTTTCGTATAATGTCATCGGCCATCATTATGAAAAACACATGTTGGAAGATGTGAAATCTGGCAATATGTACCGTATATTCCATCATTATTAATGAAAGTACGGATATTACGACCACGAAGGTTCTTGCAATAGCCATAAAATATTTTTCGGAGGAACATTAGTCAAAACAACATTTATTTGATGCCTTGCATTCTGCACTTGTTGCTCGAAACATTTGTTTCGAAAATATGATTGGCTTTGCTGCTGACACCACTTATGTCATGTTTGGTGAAAAGGCTGGCATTGTAAGTTAAATTCGTGCCCAGAATGCCAGTTGTATTTTTATAAAGTGTGTGTGCCACTCGATTGCCTTGTCTGTGAGTTATGCTAGTAAAATTTTTCCCAGAAGCATTGAATAGATGGTTAGGAATGTTGACAATTATTTCTCAGTTCAGAAAGGCAAAATTCTGAGACATTATGATATTTGTTGGTTCTCATTGTATAGTTGTGTAAATAGAATATTGGAGCAATAGGCTGCTTTAAAATTATTTTTTCAAGGTCAAAGGCGTATAATATGTCCATTATGTGCGAATAATGAAGGTTTTAGGTTTCACAACAGCCTTGTGGAACATCAGATAAAAATTATTCAGTCTCATCAGAAATTCATAAATTTTGATGCTTTCACAGCATGGATGAGTTTGGAAAGTAGAGAAGTGGATTATGTTTGTCATTATACAAAAAAAAGGACAGAATGGGAAAAGGAGTATTGCATATTTATGTACTTGAAGCGACTCAAAAGGTATGTATCGTGAAAGGTGTATCGTGAAATACCTATATATGAACTTGCATAATAATTCCACATTTTTTTAGGATTGCTTCTACATGCAAGATGTTTTGAATTTATATATACCTACACGAGCCCTCAACAAGTCGTATACTATAACAAGATCATGTAGAACACTTTATCAAAGAAACAACTCAAAGTATACACAATGCAACAATAACTTCTAATGAAGAAGAAAATGTAATATTTAATTCAACTTCAATTTAGCTATTTTGATTGTGTGATTAGTATTTTCAGAGCTTCAAAGCGGAAATGATCAATAAAGTGGATACTTTCAACTTATAGAGAGATTGAACAAATTCCATAAATGGATGACAACATTGGGAAGTGATGATTGATGATTGCACGAATCAGCTGAATGACATCACAACAGTACGCCGACATGGACGAGCCCTAATAGACCGTGGGCACAACAGTACTGTACAGGTAATATTTGTCTTTGCGGCCATCCTATACTCCACATAACAGATTATTCGAGAATTACAAAAAGGGAAAATGTTCGATTCAGCCTGTTGGTATCCACAGTTTTGGGAATCTCGGATTAAAAATCGCAAAATTGTTAAATTTACCCAATCCTAGAAATTACACAGGCCATAGCATTCGTCGAACTTCAGCGACGATATTTGCTGATAATGGTGGAAACATCACAAATTTGAAGAGACACGGTGGCTGGAAGTCTACCAACGTCGCTGAAAGATATATAGACAATTCACTTTCAAACAAAATTAAAATTGCAGAGACCATTAAAAAATCATCAAAAGAAAAAAATCAATGTGTCTTCAACCAAGGGTATTTAAATATACCAAGCATTTCAAACGAATTGAATCCCTTCAATAGAAGCAATTGCTCGAATTTCAATATAAATATTAATATTCATGAGAAGTAGAATGTTTTTGTTACGACCTATCTATATCTTCATCAATATTTAATGAAAATATGAATTCAAATGTTCGAAATATTGTTCCACAAAGAAATATTATAATAAAAAAATGTTTCTCATTGATTATTCGCTAATGCTCGTCCTAGAATTTTGTCTACTCGGCCAAAAAAACAGTATTTTCCGGACTTGTTACGTGAATTACTATTTTCACGGTGAAAAAAAGTAATCATCTACGCATCCATAGTGATGAAGAAAAGTCAAGTTTTTTTGACAGTTGTACAAAAAAAAAATTTCGCCAATTTCGATAGCTTTCGACTACGAGTTCCAGAAATATCTTCGGGAGAATCGGCCTGGAGATTGATGAGCTTCCACATCAGACTGCTGGTACCCCTTCCTGGCGAGAGCACTGTCAATTTCGCGGAAGGGCAAGCTTTGCAGGTGGCAAAGAAAACCCTTTTGGAGGCTAATTCGAACATAACGGGTGCGATCCTTGAGTACGCCAATACCCTGTTGCCGGAGACGCTGGAGACATCTTAGACCAGGCAATAGAGATATTTTCGTGACAAAAATAGTAGAAGAAAACGGCGAGTGGGGAGTTACGTGGGGTGGTCCGTGGATGTTCAGTGATATGTTTTCGACTCGCAAATATCATTACTTTTCTTGTAATTTCGAAGAAACACCAAAAAAAACGATGTTTTTTTAGTTTTTTGCTTGTTAAATCTGAACCAATGGAGCGGTGCTAATACTCCCAACAGACGAATTGTAGAGAATGAAAAGATGAAAAAAATGAGTGCTAGTGCAACTCAATCGGGTCATCATTACCGGAGGAAAGCCGGAAAAACCGTGAAAATCAGCGTTTTTTCAAATCCTCATAACTCGGCCAATTTCGAAGTTGTAGCGCTGGCTTTCCAAATGAAAGTAGTGGTCAATAGATACTTTAAGTGTGCATAACCCGGATGTTGTCCGATAAATAGTTTTTGCGTAATTGCGATTTGAATTATTTAAGGCACTATTTTCCGGAAGAGCTGGATGCGTCGGAAGTAGTCCGATTTCAATTTGCAAAACGGATTTTGAAAGAAGAAGTATAGAACTACAAAAAGGCAATCTTGATTTTTCGTTAAAATGCTTCAAAATAGGTGAAAAAAGCATGCAATCATGACCAAAATAAGCCGAATGCTCGATTGCAGTCAAGTAGTGGGGGTATATACGTAAATATTCGCGCCCGGCCTCAGCGCGATTTTCGTTCCCCGCGTCTGCCGGCTACCCCCACTATCCGTCCCAGATGGGGCACTGAGCCGGTTTTGGTCATGTTTTCACGTATTTTTCACCTATTTTGCAACATTTTAACGAAAAATCAAGTTCGCCGTTTTGTAGTACTATACTTCTTCTTTCAAAATCCGTTTTGTAAATTGAAATCGGACTACTTCCGACGCATCCAGCTCTTCCGGAAAATAGTGCCTTAAATAATTCAAATCGCAATTACGGAAAAACTATTTATCGGACAACGTCTGGGTTATGCACACTTGAAGTATCTACTAACCACTACTTTCATTTGGAAAGCCAGCGCTACAACTTGAAAATTGGCCGAGTTATGAGGATCTAAAAAAACGCTGATTTTCACGGTTTTTCCGGCTTTCCTCCGGTAATGATGACCCGATTGAGTTGCATTAGCACCCATTTTCTTCATTTTTTCATTCTCTACAATTCGTCTGTTGAAAGTATTAGCACCGCTCCATTCGTTCAGATTTTACAAGCAGAAAACTAAAAAAACATCGTTTTTTTGGTGTTTCTTCGCAATTACAAGAAAAGTAATGATATTTGCGAGTCGAAAACATATCACTGAACATCCACGGACCACCCCACGTAACCCCCCACTCGCGGTTTTCTTCTACTATTTTTGTCACAGAATGACCCTTTTTCTGCTCTATTGCCTGGTCTATCTGGTAATACCTAGGATTTACATGATCAGTCCGAAGTACGTGGAGAAGTTTCATCTAGAAGTACTCCTCCAGAAGAATTTTTCGAAGATCTGCACACGGCGTGACGTGCGGAACGTTCAAAGAGGCGGCCCGGCCCGTGTTAGAAACCTGATTGCCTCGGACCTCGAGTGGTCTAGAGCTTCAGAACACGCTGCTCTGGTCGGTTCTGCGGACCGCCTTCAAGACGCACATGTACGAAGATTACAGGAGGAAGAGATTGTTCTCTGCGCGAAATCGAGAATACTTTGCGGTTTCTGGCCAAAAGTCTGACGGATTTCGATCTGCTCCTGCCGTCAAAAGGTGTGTACAGACATGCTCCGAATATCGTACCGAACCGTGTCGCGTACCCCGCGAGAGCGAATCAAATTCACGAATTCAAATTGCACCTCTACGTGCGATGAATTTGATTCGCTCTCGCGGGGTACGCGACACGGTTCGGTACGATATTCGGAGCATGTCTGTACACACCTTAAGGCGCTGGTCTCCCCGAAACGCGTCGGACGACCTACGCGGAGCCGCCCCCGTCAGTTTCCGAATTATATGTTCGGGAAACCACGAGCACGGTCTCTCTCTCTTCAGAACCGTGCCCGTGCACATCATTCGGCGGTGGCTCCGCGTAAATCGTCGCGTGCAGCGGCTCGGGGAGACCAGCGCCTAGAGAAATGTAAAAAAAAATCTAAATCATGTTTTCTTAATTCATGACTGAAAGGGTTAAGAAAAAAAAATGGAAATTTGCGCATATGTTCATATCCTTAGGACTTGAATGAAACAATTAACCTTTTCACTTTCACTCCGTAGGGACATCGATGTTCACACAATCATATGTATAGTGTACGGTGTTATTTGAAGTCTAGCGTTCACGTACCTCCAGAAGGACATCTAATGCATGCGTTATAATAAGCAGCGCCCTCAATGAAAATTGTTTATAACCAAAAATGTCAAAATCGTAGAACAGTTTCTGTTTGTTGAGGGCGCGTGTTGGTATCGCCTTCCTGTTTGAATTCAGATCTTCCCTTTGTGTTTAGGAAAAAGTAAACTGTGTCATTTTACGGTAAGTAAAAATACTGTAGATTTGTATTTTATCAATTGATTGCAGTTCATTCATCATTACAAGGGCCTGTCATGACTCAAAAAAGTATGTCCCCGTGTAGAGACAAAAACACTGGACGTCTCATTTTTGAGTCATTGCCAAAACCTCTTGGCTAAGGGTATAAAATTAGGCTTCTAAATTAGGCACTTATAAGCAGCATACATTGGAACTGCTTGCATTCAGACAGTCGGTGGCTGATTCTTGCCCAAAAAAAAGCTAAACGGGGAAGACCTTCTATTAGTAGAGATTCTTCTGAACCACCTCAAAAGAAACCATTTGAGACAAGACCAGTGACAGAATTCCGATATGACGGATATGATCATTTGCCGTTAGTTGGCGATAAGAAAGAAAATTCAAAATATAAAATGGAGTTGTGTAAAATGAAAACACAAATTTTCTGCTCATAGTGTGAACTGCATTTATGTTCAAATAAAGGAAGAAATTGTTTTCGTATTATCCATAAAAAATAAATTGAATTTGTATCAATAATAATAAAAGTTCATTTTCTGCGGTAGGTATGCTTTTTTTACCTCTAGTGCATTTGTCCCTCTGGAGGGACAGTGAATAAAAAAAAAACAAGAGGGGAAAGGTCAGATTTTCTATTGGAATATACCTGCATAAGCCATTCTTGCTTCATAAAACCAAGGAAATAAAATTCCTACCATTTTTTTACAGTTGTGCAGTGAAAGGGTTAAAAGGAAATCCTACTTTTACAATTGACGAGCTAATTTTGAAATTAAACGCCGCATTAGACGCTGCTGAATTCTGGAATATACTCCTAGATATAGCTAGTAGTGAGTTGAGCACATTTGGCACCCCATTTGGTAGTTTTCGTTTTTTGAGAATGCCATATGGACTTAAGCTCCAGAAGTTTTCCAAGAAAAGATGAAAGGAAATTTTTGATGTTGCAGGTACTGAAGTTTATATAGACGATATATTGGGTTTTGGACGTACTAAACAGGACATGATTTGAGATTGAAAAATTTTTCAGAAACTGGCCGTAAGAATGGAATAAAATTTGACCTCGAGAAAATGTAGATTTGGTTTACTTAAAATTAAATATGTAAAGCATCTATTCAGCTCTTGTGGAATTGAAATGGGACCAGAAAAAATTGAAGCTATTATAAGGGACATGCAGAGTCCCACTGATAGAAAAAAAGGTGTTCAAAGACTTCTCGGTCTTATAACTGTTGGTCAATTCATTTAGAAATTATCTGAAATTGCTCACCCAATTCGTGAATTGTTGTAATATTTCAGTGGAATCCGGAACATGACATAGTATAATAGCAGTTGATAATTTAGACGATGCAGCAATATCTTGAGTTTGTTCGCAATGTTTATGGAACACCCTGTATATGTCTCTTATTCAAATGCCTGATGTAAGGAATTACTGATCTCCTTCACTAGGTTTCGAAAAAATTAGAGAAGTAATGAGTTACGATAAGTTCGTTAGAATAAGGAGGAAAATTCAAATATGAAACCGAGAAATCATCCTGAACATGACAGGTTGCACAAACTCAGACCAGTGATTGGAAAATTGAATAAAATATTCCAGTTGGTTGCGCTAAATCAATATCTTTTCGTGGATGATCAGCAACAATATTTACCTGCTTAACCCCACAAATGGGGGTAAAAGCTTCATGTTCTTTATGGAACCGATGAATTTGCACATAAATTCGAAATTTTCACTGGCGACGAGAATAATCCAAAATACAGGCCACCAGAAGAATCTGATATAGGATCAAGTGCGAAGATCGTACTTTGTTTATGTAGAAATGTACGATACAACCAAAATTATGGAATATATTTCGATAATTCCTATACCTCAATACCTCTTGGCGTGCACTTACCTAAACGTGGTATAAGTGGTCTTCGTACTGTGAGAAGTCCAAGAATTCCAAATTGTAAATTGCCAACAAAATGTTATTTCTTCATTCACTGGAGAATTACCACTGTCACAATTGAATCGATATGATAAGAAAACACAAATCTATTGATGTACCATGTCCTAATGTCGTAAAGGAGTACAATTTTCATATTGATTTTCATATTTTCATATTGACTAGCTCGATAGTTTGATTGGACGCTACAAAATAGCGATGAGAACCAAATATATGAGATTATTTTATCATTTGATAGATATGATCATAATAAATTCCTGAATATTGTACAGGAACAGAAAAAAAACAATGCGGAGAAATATCTCTCTAAGGCTAAGTTCCGTGCAGAAATTGCATATTGTTTATGCAATCAACACTCTGAACAGTGCACGAGAAAAAGAGGAAGACCAAGTGACCTCGAAAATTTTTTTTTTTCATATTTCGGCTAGATCTTCAACATCGGACCAACTCACAACAAATCAAGCTACTTCGAAGAAACGAAGAAAGGCCGGCACAAAAAGGGAAGCTCAGAATGAGTTAATATATTATTGCAAAAGTCAATTAGGGAAGAATGATTCATTGGATGAATACGATGCGACAGCAATTTCCTGGGCCAAAAAAGTGAAAAGAATGGATCCAGTACAGGCCATTTATGCTGATATGTACATAAACAGAATAATTAACTTGGGACTAGGTACTTAACCAGTTAACCAATAAAACATGGGATTTACCGCCCCAGACAGTTCGCACAGTGGGGAAACGTTCAATTCTTCGTTAGAAGCAGGCCGTACAAACAATGCTCAGGATGGGTTTCAGAAATTGATGTAGGGGACACTTCAGAGAAAACAGAATTGTCACCGTATATGGACAGGACATATTTAAATGTTCCTACATAAGAATAAAAATATCATTCATGAACATCTGAACTTGAACAACACCAGAAGGATGCAACCTCTTATGTTTCCACCGCACTCACTATCCCTTACAGAGAAAGGAACAGAATACATCTGTATCAGATTATTCAATGTATTACCTAGGAAAATACAATTATTAATCAACTCCAGCTTATTTAGAAGAACAATCCTAGAGTACATTCTACAGAGTGAACCCAACAGCATTCAAGAATTCCTGGATTTCTGCAAAAATGAGAAATAATTCCAGTGTACATATAATGTTTTTAATAATTAACCCATCATACCATGGAATTGTTGTAATTGTCATTTGGAAGAAATCAGTCTTCGAAAAAGGCATGCGTCCAGCAAACGAGAGTCAGACTATTTATTGAGAATCCAAAATACTGATCATCCATTTTCTCTCGAACCCACTGAAGAGATGACCTTCTCCAAAGAACATGGAACTCTCATAATGGACACTGTGGAGCTTCCAAGAACATGTTTCAACTATTTGAAGAAGAGCAACAGAACACTTGACAGAGCAGACAAAAAAGAATTGGAGGAAAGCGAAAAAGCTCATCATGAGGCAGCAAAACTAGTTAACATGATCGATCCAACTACTTTGATTTCTTATCCTTCAACAAGCAGTACCATTTCAACCCATTTGAGTTCAATTTTGAAAATTGAATCACAGGATATAGGGTAGTCCAACGATTTGTCACGATCAGCTGTTTAATGGCCGCTGTGGTACAAACAAACCAAGTTTAGTACGTGATCCGAAGTATTTCTAGTAAATTCTTTAATTTTCAGCTCATTTAAATATGCCATCATTCTGTTGTGTGGTTAATTGTGGAAGTAGAGGGTCCCGTGACGATGTGAAATTTTTTAGAATTCCTGCAATTCGCAAACGCATAAAAAACGTTTGAATGAGCTCTCCAAGATGAGAAGAGAGAAATGGTTAACCTCCATTAAAAGGGCTAATTTAACAGAGAATAAAGCGAAAAATGCAGTCGTGTGTTCCAAACATTTCATAACAGGTAAAGGCATCTAATTTTTCTGAGTTAAGTAATTCAATAATCATAAATTCTCTTAGGAAAACCGTCAGGTTTAGAAGATGACCTTAATCCTGACTGGGTACCCACTGTTAATATGGGATACAAAAAAAAGGCTTCAGATATTAGCAGATTCAAAAGGTTGAAAACAAGGTTGGAACGTCAAATTCCTGAGGAGGTAAAGTATAGTGAAAATAATACTTATGTCTGAGTTCTGTAATAGTTCGAATTTGCAATTTTTACCCATGTCATAAATTGATTGTGTATTTTATTATCATCAAAACCCAGTGTTGGGCACCGGTATGGTATGTATCAGGCCGGTGCCCATATGTGTTGAATATCCGTGTCACCAATTGAGATAAGGGTGTTGTCAAGTCAACAATGGAGATGATAACCATGCATGGCAGTGCGATTCGAAGAATCCCATCTGGTTTGATCAGGGGTTGAGACTTGAGAGTTTCAATTTCACCAACTTGGCGCCAGAGGCCATCTGCTTTTAGAAACGCTTGTCGTGGAATGATTTCAGGACCAATTTTGTCATTGGTCGGGTTTCTGAACTTGATGACGCCTTTTGTATATTTTTGTGTATTGATAGTGGGAGAAATGTTTTATATTCCCCAAATTAGTTCAATATAGTTAGTTAATACGATCTCTCGGTAAACCAACAACGTACCATTTGTGATAGAAAGGATACTTACAACATCTTTTCTTGGGGAAGTTTAACTCAGTGTATGTCGTGAGAGTTGTTGAAATCGATACAACCAGACGAACAGTTAATACGATCTCTCGGTAAACCAACAACGTACCATTTGTGATAGAAAAGATACTTACAACATCTTTTCTAAGGGAAGTTTAACTCAGTGTATGTCATGAGAGTTGTTGAAATCGATACAACCAGACGAACAGTTAATACGATCTCTCGGTAAATCAACAACGTACCATTTGTGATAGAAAGGATACTTACAACATCTTTTCTAAGGGAAGTTTAACTCAGTGTATGTCGTGAGAGTTGTTGAAATCGATACAACCAGACCAACAGATGTATATGTATAATTTGTAAATAGATCAAAGAAAGCATATACGTCTTTAATTCATCAAAGGGATCTTTCATTAATTTGAGAAATCCAGTCCGTTGAGAACCGGAAATATCCGAAAATTCTCATCGCACCTATACCAAATCTCGTTTCTGCTTTACAACCAGAACCCGGAAAATTCATCGGTCCAAGGAATTCTTCAGATCGAGAAGGAATTCAAACGTCCCTTGAAAACGGGGTTACGAGATAACACCCAGAATAGATCGAAATTATAACCTAATGTTTTTCTATAATCTTATGATTTTCATAGTGCATCGCCTAATAGTTTGGTAAGTCGAGAAAAACCGAATATCAATTTATAATGCTACTCCTGTCCGTAGCCTTTTTTCAGAGTAATTGGGCAGTTATTAGTAAAAGTAACTTTTTATTTAAGAATTTGGTACTGATTTAGGTTTCTGAGAGTTCTGGAAGTTTGGAAGTCAAAGATGATATAAGTGTCTTACAAGAGACAGATCATGACAATATGAATAGAGCATCTCAAACAGACTTGGATCTTGCTGAATTGAGTCTGCTTTTTACCAAATTGTCAGCAAGCTCAGCAACAATTTTGGAGCTTCAAAAGAAAACTCTTTGTTGCAACAATCTGAAGGATGACAACAACGTGAAGAAATATTATACTGGACTTCCAAAATAAAAAGCTTTTGAGGTAGTCGTGAAATATGTGAAACCGTTCATAAAAGTTCATGGTAAACTTATTTTGCCACCGGAAGAGCAAATTTTACTTTCTCTGGTTAAACTACGTTTAAATTCAGATTTCAAAGACTTAGCACAGAGATTCGGAATAAGTCGATCCACAGCTTCCACCTATTTCAAAACTATTATAAATATAATGTACCAAAGATTCAAATCCTTAATTGTTTGGCCAGAAAGGTCAATACTATTAAAGACCATGCCTCGTTGTTTCAAGGATTCGTTTCAGGAAAAAACAACTATTATCGTAGATTGTTTTGAGATTAAGTGTGAACACCATCTAATTTGTTATCAGCTGCTCAATGTTGGTCTCATTACAAGCATTCTGAAACTATCAAATACTTGATAGGTATAACTCCACAAGGCTGTGTAGCTTTCATCAGCGAAGGTTGGGGAGGAAGAATTTCTGACAAGTGCCTGGCCCAAAATTCAACTTTCTTGAACAAATTAACAGAAGGAGATGTAGTTATGGCAGATAGAGGGTTTTTAATAAAAGAATTTGTAGAACTTTTCCATGCTCCAGTTAAAGTGCCAGCTTTTACCAGAGGAAGGAGTCAACTACATCGAGTAGACTTGGAAAGCACCAGGGCCATTGCACATGTGCGCATTCATGTCAAAAGAGTAATAGGACTTATAAGACAGAAGTATCGCATTATTCAGGGGCCATTGCCAATCACTCTACTGGCTACACGTGGAGACTTTTCATTGGATTTATCGATTGGAATGAGCTAATAATTGTTTAAAACAAAAAAATTGAACAAAATTTTTATTGGGGTGAGAAAACTATACATCCATCTGATGAAACAATATTCTTAATATATGTCTGAATACCCAAATCAAAATAAACAGTAAATGCAGAAATACATTGAATCTAGTAAAATAAAAATTTAATATAATCACATAATTCATTCGATATATTATATGAGGAGTTTTCTTGAAAAACCGAGGAAAATCGGTAAATACATTATGTCATTCAGCATATATAGGGGTTTCTAAATTGATGCAAAAGATTTTTGGAGGTGATACTGAAGTTGGCAGAAAAATATTGTTTTTTTTAATCTTATGTATGAAACAATTTAGACAAATTAAATTCATCAGTTGACTAACGGTATCACTTTTTGTCATTTTTTCAACTTCGAAATCTTATAAAATAAAATAAAGGGGTGGGAAAACCCATACAATATTCTGCATCAGAACTTTTTTATTATCTTTAAAGTTGAAAAATTTCTAATTTCAAAAGGCCGTAACATTATTTTCATTGAAGAACCACCTCTTAAAATCTTTTTCATCAATTTAAACACTGTATATTGTTCTTTATGCAAATTTTTGTTTCACAAACATGAAGGACAGTACCATGCATAGTTTGGTAGTTCACTTAAACCAATGCATTGCATGTGGTCCAAACAATAAGGCAATTTTCACTGCCACAAGAAATCAGTGGTTGAGTTTCATCACTTGATTTGCATTTACAATAATTCATAGACGAATGGAATTGACCAGGACACATCGCGCCTAACAACAAGAGAACGCCAGGCAGTTTGTCGATGTTACTTCGAGTTTTTCAAAGATTCGGCATATATTTCCGCTAGCATTAATCGAGTTTCGCTAGTGTTTCAGGTAAACTGTTATTTATCTACTCGAAGTGTATTCTGATTGATCAATGTGTCTTAAATCTTCAGATTTCTCCAAGCACTGTTCGAAGAATATTAGCGAAAAAAGAAGAAGGCATGTCATTACTGCCTGGAATTAGCAGTGGAAGAAAACCTGTGCAATATGATTATTCCTTCAAAGAAACATTGAATGATTTTGTTTTTGCTAAAATTAAAAACAATGAATATATCAGCTTGGATATCCTTTTTGAACTGGCTAAAGAGCACCTAGATTTCAATCAATCGAAGTCAACATTATATTATATGATAAAAAAAAATTGGATATAAATACAAAAAAGTTGATCGAAGGAAAATTCTTATTGATAAACAGAAAAATATAATAAATAGAGTACGATTTTGTGGTAAATACCGAGAATACATGGAACAAAATGTAAAATTCATTTATCTAGATGAAACTTGGATATTCGAAAACGGTAGTCAAATTCGTCAGTGGACACTAGAAAGTAATCCAGAAGGTATGCCGAGTATATTCAAGGGTGAAGGCAGAAGGTACACTATTTTGAACGCTGGAACAATTGATGGATTTTTACCTGGATGTGATCTGATTCTTGACCGTGGTATTAATGATAAGGATTACTATGAATGGTGAATTATTTCATAAATGGGTCATTGAAAAATTGATACCTTCACTGCAATTACTTGATACAAGGTGTGTTGTTATCATGGATAATGCACCATATCATTCGATTAAAGTTGATAAATTACCAACAACTGCTGCTCGTGAAGAAGTAATTCAACAATGGTTACAAGAACATAATATTCCATTTGAAGCGAGTTTCACTAAAACTAAACTTCTAAGTTTGATAAAACCATTTTCTGACGATCCAAACTTTAAAAAGTACCATATTGATCAAGTACTAGAAAATGCTGGACACGAAGTCCTCAGATTGCCTCCATACAATTGTCAATATAACCCTATTGAATTGGCTTGGAGTTTTTGTAAAATGTATTATAATATAAGAATACAGGGAAAGTTAGGAGATAAGGAACGAGTGAAATGTCTTTGGAAGGAGGCACTTCAAGAGTGTACAGCTGATAAATGGAAAGCTTACGTAGAGCACGTTGAGAAAGAAATAAGAGAAGATTGGACAAAATATATGGGATATCATGATGTTTCAGACATACCACCTTTCATCATAAATACAAGTCCTGATGATTCTGATTCTGAAGATGATTGCGAAGACTGCGAAGAGTTATGTTCAGATGAGGAAATAATAACAGTTATGGTTATTGATTCTGACTCTGCCTGAGTTGTGGAGGGGTGGATTGAGTAGCTCAAACACAACTCTGCCGGTCCCAAGTCCAGTTAAAGGAGGACGGTTCAAAGAGTTCTGTCCAGAGGAGGAAATAATAACAGTTATGGTTATTTATTTTGACTCCACCCGAGTTGTGGGTGGGTGGATTGAGTAGCTCAAACACAACTCTGCCGGTCCCAAGCCCGGATTGAGGAGGAGGGTTTAAAGGTAAGGCCAGCTACTTGCCTTTTGTAAAAAAGAAGAAGGCTCATAGAGCAATCTCGAAGGCCTTGGAACCGGACTGATTAACGCAGACGACGAATGCACGAAATAGGAAACAAGTAAGAAGGAATGTGAAATTTTGGATGTGGTGAGGTGAACATGTGCAAGAAGAAGACTCTGGAATGAATATGTGTCCAGAATGGGCAATGAGAGATTAGCTTAGATTGCATGAAATGGAAAACCAGCCCCCAGATGCAAGAGGAAGCAGAATACTATTATTTTGGAAATTCAAGGGATTTTAACTGACATACAAGTTATGTATTGATTAACTTTTGAGTGTTCCAATTACTGTAGTGATCTACTAAACAATTCAGTCAATGATATTTTATTTAATGCTTTTTTCTGGTTTTGTTTAAGATCTCAGTACTCTTTTCAAGATACCTTGTCAATAGAAATGGAATAGAAGAAAAACGATTGTTTGAAGGAAAAGGAAGCCCATCAATAGGATTATGTCAGCTTATTCAATAAACACATCAAAATCACTACACTTATACGTGGAAACAGAGTTTTCACTTAGAATTTTATCTGTGCTCTTGTATAATTTGTAGATATTTTAAATTTTAAGTTTATTTATTATACTTTCAGGGAGGCAGGGTTTTTTCAGCTGAGGTTTTTCCCTGAGCTCTTGTATCATACTTAGAATTGTATGGTTCCCTGTTGCACCAACCTCAGCTAATTGTGTTTGTTTGGTTTGTATTATGTATTTGCTCTTAATCAAAAGAATATAATATATATTTATGTATATAACGTAGGTGTATAGTACCCCGTTCAAATTCCCTCTGCTAATACTGACATTGAACACAAGCTATATTGTTCCCAATTCAAAAGAATTCTGAATAATTGTAAAATTGCTCATCGATTATATTTTCAATAATGCATGGACAGTTTCAATAAATACAAATAAAAATTGACCTTCTTGAAGTTTTCAACACCTTCCACTAAATAATTCACAAATTAGTTTATATATTGTTAGTTACAGTACAAAATTTCATATCGAAATTATACATGTATTAGGTGTACAACTTTGCTTCCGCCTCGGATTATCACTTGTTTCGATCGATGGCACACGGCCTGGTTGACTAGCACTTCCGATCTTATGAAGAAGTAAAAAATTGGATCAATTCGTGGATCTATTCAAAAGAGGACCAGTTTTTTCAGAGCGGGATTCGTATGCTGCCTGAAAGAAGGGAGAAAGTAGTGGCCAGCGATGGACAATACTTAGAATCATAATTGTTTAACCAGTTTTTTACAATAAAGCCTCGAATTTCGGGAAAAAACGGCGGAAGCAAAGTTGTACACCTAATACTACATAGATTCTCAATTTTTGTTTCTGTCTTATTTCTTAATAATAATTTTTTTCCAATCTATCCACGTGGCCCAGTGCTTGCAAAATATAAAAAAATATTTTCTGTTGCACCTCCTTATAGGTGCCTGCTAGAATTTGACTAATTATCCTTCTTGAATACTGGCATAAAATGGTACTATAAATGGAGTTATATTACATTTATATCCCGTCTCTCCTAGGTCTCTGTTAGAATTTTGCAAAATTTCGAATACCAATGAAGATTGCATGGTCTTGTTTTATTGATCTTCAATTTTCCATGGGTTACTTTTATATGAATGATATCTCAGCATTGCTTGCTTGGAAGTTATAATAATTTCATGTTAAAGCATTCCACTTTTGCGCTTCCAAACCTGAATTCCCATGTTCAAATTGCATTCCGGCGTAATTATTCGATTTCGATAATTCGTATACTAAACACTTTTCTAGGTTACATTTATGTTTGACATTCTTTGATGTTTTATTTCTATGATGAAATTTAGTAACTTTTTTGTAACTAGAAATAAAGCCTCGACTGGACGTTCATGGCCTGCTTCGATGTCAATAATTCTTAAATGGATTATATTTCGAATGCTTTTGATGAAGGAAAATGGCAGTCATTAATCAAGCCCGTGGATAACACGACTCTATAAAAAAATTTTCGTTCTTTGTCCTAAAGTTTATACTATTATTTTCCAGTTAGTTATGCACAAAAACGAAAAGAAAATACCTTTTTTCGGTATAAAGTTTGCTTTTGTGATAGTTATAATAATAATACTCATTTTTCAATTTTTTCATAAATTTTAATTGATTTTAATATTTTTAAAAAGACCGCGCGGTGAGAGTGGGGTATTAACGTTTACACTGTGCCGCTAGATGGCACCCGAGTGATAAACAACCATCAGGTGTTATTTACAAGCCAAGAATAACTTAAAATGTCGTCACGAAAGTGCAAATACGATGCTGATGCATTTTGTTTTATATGTGGTCAATTTATTAAAGTTCGAGACGTGAAATATGAACTAAAGACATCTCACGTTCTCTGTGAAGCCTATGAAGCATATTTTGACTGTCCTGTACGGAATCAAGATAAGCCATGGGCTCCACATGTTGCTTGTAGTTATTGTAAAAGGTGTTTGGAAGGTAAGCAATTTTTATTTAATTAAGCGATGAATCCAAAATAATAGACATATTAATTTTTATTTTTATATTTTTAGGTTGGTATCGAGGTGAGAAAAGGTCTATGAAATTTGCAATACCAAGGATTTGGCGAGAACCAAAAGACCATATTACTGACTGCTACTTTTGTATGGTGAATCCGAGTAAAAAACGTAGAGGTAAAAATGCAAAACCTATTGAATATCCTGACCTCGAATCTTCTTCTGCTCCAATTGCTCACGACCTGACACGACCAGTACCTGAGCCACCAAAAAAATTATCGCAGAAAAGTAGCTCATCTTTTAGTTCTTATAAAAGTAATTCCGATAAGGAGTTTTTGAACAACCAAAACACTATCTCATTACTTCAGAAGATTTTAACGATCTAATTAGAGATTTAAATTTGCCAAAAAATAAAGCAGAGCTTCTAGGCTCTCGGTTAAAACAGTGGAATTTGCTTGATGATGTTAAGATCACGGATCAGCGGACTAGGCATGAAATGTTTGCAACGTTTTTCACGAAGGAAGATGGACTTTGTTTTTGTAATGACATTAAAGGTATGTTTGAAGCAATTGGCATACCCTGTGTCCCTAGCGAATGGCGTTTATTCATTGACAGCTCTACAAAAAGTTTAAAAGCAGTTCTATTGCACAACGGAAATAAATTTCCGTCTCTTCCAATTGCTCACTCAGTACATCTTAAAGAAAATTATGAAAGTGTCAAAATTTTGCTTGAATCTGTAAAGTATCGTGAGTATAACTGGGAGCTGATTGGAGATTTTAAAATGGTGGGATTTTTAATGGGGTTACAGGGTGGATATACAAAACAAAGTATCCGTGTTATTTGTGCTTGTGGGATAGCAGAGCGGATTCTAAACACTATATTCAACGGTCATGGCCTGTAAGAACAGAATTGTGTGTCGGAAAAAGTGTTAATGCCGCCTTTGCACATAAAGTTAGGGTTGATGAAACAATTTGTTAAAAAACTGGATGAAACTTCAGAAGCTTTTGGATACTTAAAAAAAATTTTTCCGAAGTTATCGGAAGCAAAGGTTAAAGCTGGGGTTTTTGTTGGTCCGCAAATAAGACAGATTTTCGCCGATGAAAAATTTCCAACGTTGCTGAATCGTACTCAAAAAGCAAGTTGGAACAGTTTTAAAGCAGTAGTTTCTGGATTTTTAGGAAATAATAAAGCTGAAAATTACGAAAAGTTGGTTGAGGATATGCTTACAAATTTTAAGGCCATGGGCTGCAGGATGTCATTAAAGTACATATGCTGCATGCTCATTTGGATAAATTTAAAAACAATATGGGAGCCTATTCCGAAGAGCAAGGAGAACGTTTCCATCAGGACATCATGAATTTTGAACAACGCTATCAAGGCCAATACAATGAAAACATGATGGGCGACTATATTTGGGGTTTATTGAGAGAAAGTAGCTATGAACATAAAAGAAAAAGTAAAAGTGTGCACTTTTAAGTTATTTTCCACTTTTCTGTAAGCTAATTTGATAGTAAAACTTAATAAAAAATATAAACATTTTTATTTCAATAGTTTTATTTTCAATCAAAAATTAAAATCAGAGCTTTTTAAAAATTTCGTTCAATCAGTCTTCTAAGCACAAAAGCAAAGTTTTTCATGCCATATATTTTTTTTCCGTCTTATTACGACCTAAACTACCGAAATTTAATGCTTTTCAATCAAAGTCAAATTTCATGTTGACCCGTGTAATAGGCGTGTATAATGAATATTATTCACTCCATGCATAGATCATCTGACCATCGATCTGCTGGTTTTTTCATTCAATTTGACAGATTGAAAAGTATCTGAGAATTGTGCGGCAATTTTATTGTAAATTATAAATACTTCATCGAAAATAAGTAGATTATGCAGATCGAAAGTGATGATGAATTGGTCAGTACTCCACCAGAAATCAGAGATGCTACAAAAATCACTGAAATGGAACTTCTTCCGGAGAAATCACGAAATCTATACCTCTCAGTATTCAGTACTCTTCGAGAATATTCAAGCAACGGAGACGCTTCGACCGCCTTCTGGAATATACTAGAACCCTTCGAGAGCGATGAAGCAGGATATAAAACGACGTCGGCCTGAGCGAGAGTTCGTTAGTAGAGAATCAGACTTGCGTATGTAAATAAATCGAGTGTTATAAATAAATTAGTGAATAGTGAATTGTAAATAAATTATTTAAGAAGAACTTGGACAATATTCATTACATTGGTGTCAGAAGTGGGATTTTGAAATAAATAAGTGCTCGCGTCGTGAATAGCTGGTTCGCGGAAAATAAACTGATTGAACTTTCAACGTGAAACAGACTAATTCTTTCGTTCAAAGACAAAATGACGAGAAAAGTGCGTCTTGTGGATTTGAAAGTCGCGGAGTTAAAACAGGAACTGGAAGAAAGGGAACTGGAAACGACGGGTAAAAAGGCAGTTCTTCAAGAAAGACTTGCAGAAGGACTTATACAAGAAGGTGAGGACCCCGAAACATTTTTATTCGAAGTTTCCGGCGTTGATTTAAACTCAATAATGAATAAACTCGAAGAAAATTCTAGAAGCTTGAGAGAAGATCTGCAAGAAAATTCTAGAAACCAGGAGGAACAGCTTCATGAAAATGCGAAGTGCCTCAATGTAACGAACTTAAGCCGGACCTGTCGCGGCTCCCAGTAGCGACCGTTCTATTCCATTCTCGAAGCTCTGGGAGCCGCGACAGGTCCGGCTTAAGTTCGTTACAATAATTTTATGGTTGGAGAGCGGCAAATAAAATTGGATCATTCTCGGAGTCAGTTTTATTTGTATATTCCTCAAAATTATCAGCGAAATACATATTTTCAACATTATGGTCACATTATTCCATGCTCGAGAGCACGCTTGCCATACATGAAGGAATCGATATCGAAAAATATAAAAGACTGCGTTCACTTCTGAAGAGAAAAACAGAAGGCTTTCAGCCGAAAAAAGCTAGAGTTTTTTTCTGCGGAAGAAATGTGCTCGTGATGAGAAATATCTTGCAATGAAGGTAAAGAATAGTAACATGAGATAAATGAGTAGAATCGGAATAAAGTTTTGACGTTTTTCGTGAGCTCGACAATTTCCAGCAATCACAGAAAATGAAGTTGACAACTCCATTTTAGGTATGTTGAAAATGCAGAATTATTCCAATTTTACCAATGAAGTCGTGGACAAAGTATAGTATTTAACTCGCATATAATTGCTATTATTCACTTTGGTGATTTGCGGCACGAGCCGCAGGCGACGTTATGTTGAGTTATTGTTCATTTAAGTTAGTACAGTGCAATTTTTAATCAATTTACTTGATTCCTGAAATAGGTACGTTATGTTGAGTTATTGTTCATTTAAGTTACTACAGTGCAATTTTCAATCAGTTCAGTTGATTCCTGGAATAGGTAGGTAGGATTAGGTTATATGTAGTTAATTCAAGTGAGAACAGAGCAATTTTAATCAGTTGAGTTGATTTTCGAAACTCTAAAATATTATCGTTGGTAGTCTATGAATACAATCATTTTATTATTGATTTTGTATTGCCACTGTCAATCTGCTGAATACTCATGTTCCATAAAAGCTGTGACACATCCGTCTTTATGGCGTATAGAGAAGGCTGTGGATGTGAATTTTGCCACAGAACATCACATTCCATATCATGATTTAAGATTTTACCATAGAACAATTTTTTATTCGACATCGGATCTTTCATATAATTGAGAAAGTTTGACGTTAGAAGCTAAACTTTAAAAATTCATAATTCGAAAAGTAGGAATTTCCTGAGATTGAGATCAGTAGTAATCGATTCTTGATCGAAGAATGATTCTAAAGAAAAATTTCATTGAAATTGGTGAGCCGAACTAATACCGATTATTGAAATATAATTGTTCATATTGTTCGTGAAATAGGTATCAAAAATAGTTTTCGAAATTTTCAGATTAAAGAATGCCTAAATTGAAGAAGAAGTCGGCGACTCAACGCTCGAAACAATTGAACGATAACATTCACGAAAAACGTCTAGATGCCGAATTTCGAAACAAAGAAAATGCTGAGCGAAAAAAGGTTCTCAAGACTCAGCGTGAAAATGATGTCGAGTTTCGAAACAAAGAAAATGTTGAACAAAAACAGAGACATGTGACTCAGCGTGAAAATGATGTCGAATTTCGAAACAAAGAAAATGCTGAACGAAAACAGGTACTCAAGGCACGGCGTGAAAATGATGTCGAGTTTCGAAACAAAGAAAATGTTGAACGAAAACAGAGGCATGTGACTCAGCGTGAAAATGATGTACTATCCTGGTGATCAAATACTTGATAAATTAAATATTCTTTTTTACCAATATTATGAATAAAGCGATGTCTGTAACGAATAACTATAATGATTATTATTTGGATGAATCGATAAACAAGAGATACCTAACCTATATAATGTATAAACAGTATAAATGTATTTTCATTGACACTTCATAGAACACAGAACAATACAACCAAAGAATTTTCTGTTCGCGGCTGTTTCGATTTCTGATAAATAAATACAATTGATAGTTATAAAAACAATTGATAGTTACTGGAATTTATTTCTTTAGTGTAATATTTTTCAGTAGCGAAAAAGCGGTTTTTTCATTCAATCAGAATTATTGTTGTGTTTTCATTAGTTTTTTATTAAGTTTAGTTTATTTGTTATTGTTGTTTATTTGTTATTGTTGTTGTAGGTGTTATTGTTTATTTAATTCAAAAGAAATGGAGAATTATTTATATGTAAGTATAAATTTTATTTAAATTGAAAATTTATAAGAAATGAACATTGTCGGCCTAATTAATAATAATTATAAGCTTTATTTTGAATGATCTTCCACATATAACATCAAAGCTACACCTAATCATCGAACAAAATAACGTCAAATATTACATCTTCGAATATTAATACAAGTTACTTCCTAGACAAAAAAAAAAACATATTGAAAAACTTCTTCAAATTGTAGGATTCTCTTTCTATTGAGAGTGTTTTTACCCATTTGACAAATTTCCAGTGTGATTTTGCACGACTTTTCTACAACATTGAATATTGATATCGACCTTATTTCTTATGCCATAGAGTAGGTAATCGTCTGTAAAATTAATTTTGTATAATTCTTTTTAAGATACGAATGATACAGAGAGCCCAACAAGGGTTAATGGAGGTAGGGAGAGGAATGGTAAGTATACCCTAACTTTAATAATCCTATTTAATACTTTCATACAGGGTGTTTCATTGGTAAATGTACAAACATAATAAAAATAATAATAATGTGTTCGATGCACATTATTGCAGTTTCCAAACTAAGTCTAATGCCTTCTTGATCTTTTCTGGGTCATTACGGATTTTATTGCAGGCAACTTCGATACGTTGTAGAAGAATTTCACTATCGAATTATACTCCGTTTAAGAATTCAATTGAAAATTTCCTGTACTTTCCAAATATTCTAATCAAATTCCATTATTCCATCATACAGGGTGTTAAGAATCTCAGCTTGCGAAAAGTCCCATATTTTTTTCTGATATGGACCTGAATTTTTTGGTTAGTTCAGAGAATTTTCCGGAAGTATGTTTCACATATCAAATGATTATACTAGATGGTTCAAAAGTTATAAGCAATTGAAAATATTCACGAATATATAAAGAACCTTGTATCTCGGCTATGAAGTCAATTATTAGACCTATCACATATGGCTTTTCTGAACACTTCTTGGATAGCTCTGTCTCAGGTCAACGTATGTACACTTACCAATGAAACACAATGTATCACGATAAATACGTTTTCTATTATCTCTTCTTCCTGTATACAAACAAATAAAACATTCAGCAATTTCATTCGAGAGTTTTTAGTGGACAAACAAACAAACATACTTACAAACCGCATTCTCATTCTCAGCTCAAAATAGATGAAAAAATAACATTAACTTTGTTATTATTTATATATTTAGTAACATTTTTTTTGTTTCTTCCAAGAACCAATCCCTACGAACTCTAGATTGGCTTAGTGGGAGGGGTATAGGAAGAATGGGAAGAGGAGGAAGGGGAAGAGGTGGAAGAGGAAGAGGAGGAATGAGAAGAGGAGGAAGGGGAAGAGGAAGAAGAGGAAGGGGAAGAGGGGGAAGGGGTAGAGGAGGGAGAGAAAGAAGAGGAAGGGAAGAGGAAGAAGAAAGAGAAAGAAGAAGAAGGGAAGAGGAAGAAGAAAGAGAAAGAAGAGAAACAGAAGAAAGGGAAAGAGAAAGAAGAGAAACAGAAGAAAGGGAAAGAGAAAGAAGAAGAGAAGAACAAGAAAAAAAAAAAAAAGATCTAGAACAGAAAAAAAAAAAAGAAGAGGAAAATTAATTTGTTTTTTTGTATAAAATAAAAAATTGTTCTCAATATTATTTTGCTCATTCCTTAGTGACCTTTCCTGCAGGTCGTGTGCATTCGTTTATGATGAACACGAATCCGAAGGTATATAATATATTTTTGAAGGCGCGTTCTTCTTACAAGAGGACTATATCATTTCGACACGATGTCTGTATTTTTCGAATTTTGAGCCGAATGGTCTCAATCGACTATGTTCGACTCACTGATGACGAATCCGTCACAAAATTCGAGTTCGTCCGGTCGTCCATAAGTACGATAACTCTCGAACGGAACAACCTAGGGACTTGAAATTTTCGGTGTGAGTTCAGTTCCCGAATTCCTCTCTTAAGTTCGTTAATGGGCCAAATTCCACCAGGGGTTCCGTGAATATGGTCGTTCAAAGTTTTGTTTCCCTGATTATTACTTAAAAACTACAGATTTGACGAGATGAAATTTAGCACTCAAATGGAAAATTAGGTGTTCAAGCTACATGTGAAATTTTGTCCAGATCGCATGACAATAACCATAGAAACCATAGAGAATTGAAACTTTTGAACGAAAAGGCCTAGGAACTTAAAATTTTCAGGGTGGGTTTGAATCGCAAATATCGCGGTTACGTTCATCTATGAGCAAAATTAGACTAGGGGTTCCGTAAATATGGCCGTTCAAAATATTTTTTTCCTGATAGTTCCGAAAATACTTAGCGGATTGGAATGAAACTTTGCACCTAGCTGAGAAATAATGTATTCAAACTACATGCAAAATTTTGTCCAGATCGCACCACCAAGACCATAGATACCGTAGAAAATTCTAGCGAATTATCGAAAAAAAATTGATCAGCTGCGGCACTGACATGAAGTCTGGAGTTTCACCCAAGTTTCAGAATTTTTTTGACAGCTGTCGAAAATTCCTTCAATTGATTTCTGAAACTGGAAAATGCGAATCTACCTACAAGGTGCATGTACGAGCGCTCAAAAGCCCCTGCCTTCACGGCAGTGCTTTTCGTAATTTTTTAGCATACATACAAGTCACACGTCAATTAAACAGAATTTCGTTTGGGTTGCGTTCAGGCCTTTCGGTTCGAAAGTTATAATTTTTTATGGTTTCTATGGTTCTGATCATGTGATCTAGACAAAATGTAGCTTGAATATATCATTCTCCATGAGTATACAAAATTTCGACACGATCGAAACCATAAATTTGAAATTATAAAGATAACTGAATTTCGAACTACCATATTTACGGAACCCCTAGTCTGATTTTGCTCATTGATGAATCTGACCACGATATTCGAAATCTAAACCTACCCTGAAAATTTCAAGGCCCTAGGCCTTTCCGTTCGGAAGTTATAATTTTCCATGGTTTTTATGGTTCTGGTCATGCGATCTGGACAAAATTTTGCATGTAGCTTCATTCTCCATCTGAGTGCACCTTGATCGTATCAGTAGTTTCAAAGTAATCAGGAGAACAGAATTTCGAACGGCCATATTTACGGAACGCCTGCTCGAATTTCGCCCAATAACGAACTCGACCGCGGTATTTGGGATTCGAACCCATCCTGAAAATTTCAAGTTTCTAGGTCGTTCCGTTCGAGAGTTATCGTGTATACGGCCGGATAGACTCGAATTTTTCATCAGTTAGTCGAACCCTCGGTCCAACCTTGTCGATTGAGATCATTTTCGGCTCAAAACTCGAAAAATACAGACATCGTGACGAAATGAAATAGCCCTCGTTTAAGTAGAACGAGCACTCAAAAATATGTGTATCGCAATAATTTTTGGGCTAGGCATTTGAAATCAAAGCCAACTTGAGGGAAAGCCGGATTACGACGTCGACATCGGTTGTAGTTCCTAAAGGTCCAGGAAATGTAAGTTCAGCGGGTTCAGCCCATTCAGGTGGTGAGCATTATTCTGTCAAGACAGGAACCGCATCAAAGAGAAAGAATTACGATTTCTTCGTGTTATTCTAAACCGCTCACTGCCGAACAAAGAAGTCTGATAAGACAATTATCAAGAATGATTGTCAAAGATTATCATCCTTTCAGTTACTTGAAAGTCTAGATTTCATAAAATTGAAGAGGATGTTAAACCCTGCCTATGAAATTCCTAGCAGAAAAACGGTTTCGAATAGTTTGCTCAATTCGGTATATAGTGATCGGCATGAACAATTGATGAATGAAGAACCTAGAGTGACTTTCATGTATTTGTATAACAACAGACGGCTGGACGTCCGTAGTAACGTTAATTATGACGCCATTACTGTTAGTTATATTGATGACGAATGTGAATTGAAGTCGCATTTTTATGCTCACTTGAATATACAGGCATACACGATTCTGAAAAAATTGCATCAGAATTAAGTGTTGACTAGATGCAATATTCAGATTAAATTGTTGCAGCGTCACCGACAATGTGATTTGTCCAAAATAGATACAATACATCAAAAAACAAAATCAATTGTTGAATTTTGTAAAAGGATCCCACAGGCGATGGATACGCTCCAAAACTTCCAAAAACAGCTCAACTGTCCTGTTCCTAAAGTGAAATAAATTGCCAAACACGTTGGAACTGGACATTCTATCAGGAATGAGAGTAATGAGATTTTATTTTTCATGTAAAATAATGAAAATATTCAAGAAGTTAAACTTGTAACTCCATTGTTGTGTTTTATTCGAAGCGAGTGATACCTCCTAACTCCACTGTAGAGCCTAAAGAGCCTGTATATTCCATTTCCTGAGTTCAATGTATTGTTTGCATTATTCAAGCTATTGTTCAATAATATGACAAGCTTGCACTTTATTAATGTGGAACACTAATTCTCATCGAGTATAAGTTCGATAGAATGTGAAGCAATCCAATTAGAAATATTCAAGTGAACTAGTAGTTTCTATCCACCACATGGCGATCCTGCCAATTTGAAAATGGGCCCCACGTTGGGCGCCAAGAAAGTCAATATAACATCACCAAAGATGTCAAGGTAGTCCTGTTCCTGATTCTGGCTGTGTTGGTATTGGACATGATTTTCAAACTTCATAAGGCTCATAAGAAGAATATGGAACGAAGGATAAGACGAAACCTCAACGTGTCCCTGGGTTCTGTTGAAGCAGTATAGAGTGCTAGATGTGAGTGAACTTTTAAGAACAACAATGCTATCTGAAGGTGACATTTTTTTTTATGAATCGTACCTATTTATATTGTTTTTGGTAAGAGTTAAGTTATATTGTTATTTATATTTAAATTAATCTTGTAAGTAATATGTCTACCCTTGTCACGATGAATTCGGTTAGATTTGGAAGAATATAATTTCGAGATTGAATATGTTAAAGGAGAAACAAACGTGATCGCAGATGCTCTATCACGCATAAGTATAGACTATAGAGGATCTGAAAAAGTTAAACACCGATAATTCACAAATACTAGTAACTACTCGGTCAATGTCAAGGTCGAATTATAATGAAAGTAAAACTAATTCTTCATCAATATCAAAAACTTCTATTACTACACCCGAGTGTCGAGTTCGGGAGGCATTGAATAACTTCGATGTTTCAAAATTACCGCAAGTACAATTCCCAATTTCGCGAAATCATATTACAATAAATATTATTCATAAAAGAAAGAAGAGCGCACTCGCCTCGTTTTCAATCACTAATGTCTAGTTCGCATTAGGAGAGTATTTTAGTCGAGTAGCGAGTGACTAAACCCGCTACTGTCCGAAAATCGTTCGCACTTTGCTTTTAGTACAGTTGACAGTTCACAAGTGAGGTTAGGTAGTAGTGTGGTTTGCAAGATGAACAGCCTACAACGAATTAAAATAAACAAAGTGATTAAGCTAATCGGGTCGGCTATTTTAGAAGAGGTTGATGAGGAAATTTGTGTAATTAATAAGAAGAAGCTATGGGTACGGAAATGGATCGAAAGAAGTGAAAAACTAGGAGCTACTAATTGTCTTCTGAGAGAATTAGCATTGGAAGATCCCAAAGAATACTTCGATAGTTTCAGAATGTCGGAAAGTTTTGTGCATTTTCTGTTAATGAAAATACAGTCTCAAATTCAGCGTAAAGATACTCTTTTAAGAAGCGCTTTTCCTGCAATTACTAAATTACAAGTAGTTCTATACTTTCTTGCTACTGGATGCAGTTTAAGGACACTCACACATATATTTAGACTCGGAAAATCAACTATTTCTGGATTCATCATCGAAGTTTGTGAAGCAATATATGAATCATAAAGGAATTTATACCTGATATTTTTGATTTTCATTTTTATTTCCCTTTCACCAAATCCAGAAATGTCCATTGTTTTTTCGATGTACAAATATGCAGATTGTTCCGACTGCCTGTTTTTATACTGCGTGGACTTGATGTTCCACAAACATTCATGTTCTAGATACTTCGAAATAAATTTTAAAGTTGTATCTTCGCTCCAGCGGGACGTCATACTAGCGGCTACTGATAGAGGCTACTAATGAACTAAATGAACTCTACTAAATATTCGGGTTCGCACTTGTTGAGCCGGCAAGCCAGTGATCTCGGACGCGTGGAGGGGGTTCTACTCGCCCGTTGAAAATCCAGTAGAATGGATCGACTCGACTAAATTACTTGCCTAACTACTCGACTAAATTTTCATCGTTCAGACACGTTTAGTTACTAAATCACTCGCTACTCGACTAAAATACTCTCCTAATGCGAACTAGACTTAACCCTGCGTCCGACATGAGGGGTGTGACAAACCCCAGCCATCGGAAAGTGCCTATATCTTTATGAAATTGGCGTTTCAGTAGCGGAGATTTTCAGTAGCTTTCTTCTATAGTCCCCTCCCTCATATTTACATATCAAATCAGTCATCAGTCGTCGTTCGGCGTGTATTTGAATCGGACGCGTTTTTAATCCTCTGGGGTGCACCAAACCCCACCTGTCTGGATAAGTTTTAAAACTGTACACCTATAAAGACAATTGAGCATATAGTTTCTTTGGGTTTTACGATAATAATATTTTGTCAGCTGAACCGAATTATTTTCAAAAGACATACATACATACTGTGCTTTCCATAAAAAAAAAATGGGGGACTACGAGAAAGAAATAGCGCGACTTCAGGCTTTATGGGATGAAATAAGAAGTGATGATGAAGTTGATGGATCTGATGATGAAGAAACTCAGGATAATGTGAGCATTGGTAGTGATTACCCAGATTTTGAACAAGTTGCCGACGATATTGTAGAATATGCCGTTAGTGATGATGGAAAGGACGACAATAGTGAAAGTAATTTGGATAAAGATAGTTCTTTTGAAGGTAATAACAATTACTATTTCGGTAAAGACAACATGAAGTGGAGAAAATGTTGCCATATAAAATCTGTTCGAACAAGATCAGAAAATATCATAATCCACTTACCAGGTGTGAAAAATTTTGCAAAAAATGCTCTTAGTCCTCTTCAATGCTTTCTACTTTTTGTAGATAATCAAATGATAAGGGACATAGTGGTAAATACAAATCAAAGGATTCTTGAAAAAACAAGGGACTGGAAAGAATCGCCACATTACCAACAAACCAATGAAGTGGAGATAAAAGCTGTGTTAGGACTTTTATATTTATCTGGAGTTTTCAAAGATAATCGCCGATCAGTAAAATATTTGTGGCAAACTAACGGAACAGGTATAGAAATATTCCGTACTACGATGGCCCAGAGGCGCTATGAATTTCTTTTGAGCTGCTTTCGTTTCGACAATAAAGAAAACCGTCGCCAACGACAAGAATTGGATAAACTAGCTGCCATTAGAGCTATAGTGGACAAGTTTGTGGATAATTGTCAAAGTGCTTACGTACCAGGGGAATATTTAACAATAGATGAGAAGTTAGAAGCATTTAGAGGCAAATGCCCTTTTCGCCAGTATATGCCGAACAAACCAGCCAAATATGGCATCAAAGTTCATGCCATGGTAGACGCCCGAACACACTACCTACTCAATATGGAGGTTTACGTAGGCAAACAACCAGAAGGTCCGTTCTGGGTGAGTAACAGCCCTAAAGATATAGTGGATAGGCTCGTGGCTCCGGTTTCAAAAACAAATAGGAACATAACTGTCGACAACTGGTACACAAGCTATGACCTTTTTGTCAAGTTATACGAAGATCATAGCCTCACTGCTGTAGGAACCATGCGCAAAAATAAGAGAGAAATCCCCCCAATCTTTGTGAATGCGCGAAATCGGGAAATAAACTCAAGTCTGTTTGGATATCAGAAAAATTATACAATAGTTTCATATGTACCCAAAAAAGGCAAAGTTGTGCTTCTGATGTCTTCCCTTCATCACGATGGAAATGTAGACACCTCTGAGAAGAAACTGCCGGAGATTGTATCTTTTTATAATTTGACGAAAGGAGGAGTAGATACTGTAGACCAACTATCAGCCATATACAATGTGTCTCGAAATTGTCGTCGATGGCCTTTGGTTATATTTTTTTCTATTCTGAATACTGCTGGTATAAACTCCCAGGTTATTCACAGAGAAAATAATGGTGGAAAAATAATAAAAAGAAGTGAATTCCTGATGCAACTTGGTTTCGAATTGATAAGTGATTATCAAAAGTATAGAATGATAAACGGAAGGATTCCTCGAGAACTAAGGATGGCAATCTGCCGGATAAGGAACGAAACTTCAGAGCCACCTAACAAAAAACATAAACCAAATGGTCAAGGAAGGTGTCAAGATTGCTCTCGTGCCCGTGACCGCAAGACAAAATACACTTGTGACACATGCAATAAATTTATATGCTTGGAACACGCGAAAATGTACTGCGAAACCTGTGTAGGAATAGCAGAAGTTGATGAACCATAACTTTTTTTCACTTGTTTTTTTTTATACGAATTTTCGATATTATCATTTTCTGATGTTTTATGAATAGTATGAATCAGTTGTTGAGTTTTTATTTTGATATTTTACGTCTAATAAAGGTCTTTGAAGAAATCTTTGATTTTTTCATTCGAGAAAACCCTTTTGTTCTGAGAACTAGAGATATAATATTATTTTTTATGTTGTGCTAACAATTATAACTTTATTTTTGAAAAAGAGATATCACAGAATACAAATCCAATCACAAACATCACAAAATGGCAAAAACAAAAATTTCAGCGAAAAAATATGATTGGGGTTTCATACACCCCACCTGTCTTCCAATGTTACGGAATTTCACCTGTCGGACGCAGGGTTAACGGCGATGAAAACGCCGTCTTGAGCGGGACGGTTGGTTTGATGGCTAAGATGTTGTTTTCCACGACGCCCGGATTTCGCACTATCCTATCACCCTTAGAAGCGACCATTATTGGTCGAATGCTAGCGAAGATGGGATATACGAATAATGATCAGAATCACCCGCTCGCGGTGGTCGCGCCACGCGGCGTGGGGGGCGCATGGATGGAACTAGAGACGCACGACGTTGATGGCCTTGGATGGTGTAACGACCAGACCAATGGGGCGTATGTTATCGAGGAGCCTTTATACGAAGGTATTAAAGAGCTACCCGTCTACGCGGGGCTTGACCGCTTCGTTGAGATCCAGGATTTAGTGGATTACAACGATGTACCAAGGCTTCCTATTTTTAACGTAATTACAAGATGTTTAGTGGACGCGATGACTGATGAGAAAGAAGAGTAAGGCTGACGCTATACATGCTTTGCTCGCGTACTTAGCACCCAGGTGGAGTCAGTTCTTCTTGAATTTGAATCGGTTTATAGTTCTATATGGTGAGACTGCTTTTCGTTTGGATGATAGAGCGCGAATGGCTATGGGGGAGGTTGTTGGGAAGATACATTAAAAGTAAAATTGGCACAAGAGTTACAGTATGCCGATGTAAAGCAAAAACCTGACCTGGATAGGGGATAGTTATCCTGGTTTGTTAGAAGAAGATTTCGCTGTTGGCTTTATGAATGGGATGATGGAAAAGAAATTGAAAGAACATGGAAGCATTATATGTATAGATGGCACACATGGCACCAATCAGAGAAATTGGGAATTAACTATAGTATTGGTGAAGGGTGAAAGCAACACTGGATTCCCAGTAGCATTCTTCATTAGTAATAGAAAAGATCAAATAATTCAAGAAATTTTTTTTACAGCATTTAAATCTAGGCTAGGTAGATCCATAGAGGCTGATTTCCTTATCAGCGATGATGATCCCAAAGACTATAATGCATGGATCAAAGTAATGCAACCCGAAAAGCCATTGAGAAGACTTCTATGCAGCTGGCATATAGTCAAAAATTGGAACATCCAAGGCCGCAGAAAGCTTCAGGACCCCAAAATGAGGAAGGAAATGAAGATGGAATTGAGGAAAATCCATCAAGAATTAGATTAAACTAAATTTGAAAGTCTAGTAAACAACTATTTTGGACGCTTGGAAGAGAATCATGAAAATGGTTTCTTGAGTTATTTGAAAACGTGAGTGCAATGCTCTTTCCATTCATATCCTGTATATTCTCCTTCGACAAAAAACTCATAGAAGCTACATAAGAAATTCAATTCTTATTCCATAGACTTGTGCAGGTTTGATTATTCACTTAATATAGAAATCTTGCCTTACAAATCAAAGATCAAGTTCAATTACTGTTGGATTGATTTTAGCCTGCTTTAACTGATTGTGTTTTTTCAGCTATTATTTCCAGAATAAGGAGAGAATTATGATGTGGGCCTATTGCTATAGAAAAGGGGCTGGAATAAATACCAATATGGCAATAGAAAGTCTGAATAAATATTTGAAATACAATAAAATGGAAGGAAAAAAGAATATAAGGTATTTATCTAGTTATTATTTGAAATCCTCATTAAATTTAACTTTATTCCAGGGTAGAAAAGCTATTGGATTTTTTTGACCAAATAGTGGATGAGAAGATGTGGAAACAAATTCTTCTCAGGGAAAGACCGAATGCTAACAACTACTATCATAGGGTTACTGTGGAAGCACATTGTAAATCCCTCATGATGGAAGAAAATGTGGAGAATGTTGGTAAGAATTGTTTTAGAGTGAAATCTCAATACGAAGATAAATATTATAATGTTTCGATCATCACTTCTTGTGATGAAGATTGCCGAATAGGATATTGTGCAGAATGTAAAATATGCTCACACCAATATAAATGTGACTGTTCTAGTAACAGTATAAAAACCATATTGTGTAAGCATATACATGCTGCATTTATGTTTGGTCGGAGAAGCGATTCTGTTTCAGATGGAGATTCTGATGAAGCTACAAGCTTACAAATAAATGAACCTACAACCAGTCGAATGGCATACCAGGATGATGTTAAATATTTCATGGAAGAATCGGCATCCAAACCAGAAAGTTCAACGTCATTCAATCGTTACGATGAAAATGTAATGTAGCTCAAGCTGTGTTTTGATATTTTCTCTTGAATATTTTGATGGTGCTTTTATAGCCTTCTGATGAGGAATTACTGAAGAAAATTCAATTGTTGGACCAGGAAAAAAGAAAGGAATTGAACAGATGGCTGAAGGCATGCACAGAAAGCCAAAGAGAGATATGTCAAAAAAGGAGAATAGAAAAACAAACCTATTATCCTAGGAAAAATTGAATATGTGTTGAATGAAGTGTTTTAATTTCTTCAACTGAAGTGGTAGAATATTTTCAGATTTTTATCGAGCATATCATTTCAAATCTTCTTTCAGGAAATCTTTAAACAAGCAT
This sequence comes from Aphidecta obliterata, assembly GCA_963966015.1. Classification (NCBI taxonomy): domain Eukaryota; kingdom Metazoa; phylum Arthropoda; class Insecta; order Coleoptera; family Coccinellidae; genus Aphidecta; species Aphidecta obliterata. The sequence continues at coordinate 25,309,380 of OZ014427.1, read as the reverse complement.
GATGACCAGATAATTATTTTTCAAGAGACCCATACAACAACAGAGTAAAATCATTGTAACGAGAATATGTACTAATTCGATTTTCCGCTTAGTCTCAACACGTTGAGCGCCACGTGCTCACCGGTGGTCATTCTCGATTCTGCGCAGTAGACCGCTTGCTGACGTTCAGCAGTTCTTGTTGTGACTTGCTGGGACCAACATCGTTAAGTCAGTGAAACAAACATTTCACATCGAGTAAGTACTTTTGGTGTTCATAAGTGATAAATAGAATCTAGTTTTTGTACTTCTTTTTTCTTTTATTTTTATGATCCACCGGTGGTCACTTAGTCCCAGAATGTTAAAACACATTTCGGCACCAAATGTCCACCAGTGGGCATCTCGTTTTTAATTTCAATATCGGTTTTTTTTCAGGGATTGATTCAAAATGAATAGAAAAAAGGCTTTAACATATCAAGAACTTCGCGAAATTGCCGCTAATCTCGATAATCTTAGTGATGAGGATCAAATAACTGGGTTTACGGATGACTCGACCGATGATCGAGAATTTCAGCCAGGGGAGAGCAGTTCTGATTCAGAATCTGATACTGAAGAATGTGAAAATAGCTCGGAAGAAGAACTCGAAGACATTGTCCCACTAGCAAACCTAATAAATAGTCGAAAATGGAAGCCTGTTAATGGAGACCGTCTTACCTTCAATGAAATGCCCACAAATGCAGGAGTAAATCCAGACATAGCTGCTGCTTTGGTTGGAAAAGATCCGGTGGAGTTTTTCAAGTATTTTATAGATGACGATATTATAAATCTGTTCGTTACCGAAACTAACAGGTTTGCTTCACAAAAGATCATTACCGCCGCCAACTCCGGAAGCCAGATATGTAAAACAAGAATCTCAAAATGGGTTGATACCGATCAATCGGAAATGCGTAAATTTTTGGGAATCATTATTTGGATGGGCTTGTTTCAAGTACCACAACTAAGGGATTATTGGTCAAGGAGCCTTGTATATCAAAATAAAATTCCTACTATAATGAGCCGCAATAGATTTGAAAATATATTGAGCATGTTTCATACCTGTGATAATGAAAAACCAAGAGATCTGAATGATCGTCTCTATAAAATATCCGATGCCCTGAATATGCTCCAGTCCAAATTTCAAGAAGCATATGTACCAGAAAATATTGTTTGTATTGATGAAAGTAACGTTCCATTCCGTGGAAGAGTACATTTTCGGCAATATATACCAAACAAACGCCATAGATATGGCATAAAAGTTTTTAAACTTTGTGTAACAGGAGGTTATACCTGGGCATTTAAAGTTTACACTGGCAAGGAGAGGACAGAAAACATAGCAGTCTCGGAAAAAGTTGTAACTGAGTTGATGGATGGACTCTTGAATTCAGGAAGAACACTTTTTACGGACAACTGGTATACAAGTGTCTCATTAGCCGATAAAATGATTGAGAACAAGACACATCTCGTTGGAACTTTAAGGGTAAATCGAAAGGGTAATCCTCCAGAAGTGACAAAAGCAAAATTGAAAAAAGGGGAAGTAGTAGCACAACAGAATGAAAATAAAACAGTGGTACGGAAGTGGAAAGATAAACGAGATGTGCTAATGCTAAGTACCAAACATGATGATGCACTTACAACTTTTTCCAAAAAAGGTAGAGAATGTACAAAGCCAGATATGGTCTTAGATTACAACAAAGGAAAAACATTTATAGATTTATCTGATCAAATGGCTGCATACGCTCCATATTGTCGCCGTACCGTAAAATGGTATAAACGTTTACTTTTTCATCTAATAACAGCCACGACAGTTGTGAACGCCTTATATTTATTCAACAAGGTAAATAACAAAAAGATGAACATAACTCGATTCAAGGAATTTATTGTTTCGTCTCTGGTAGAATCTACTAATCAATTGGATATGCCATTACCTGCTCGAACAACAACTTCTACAGTTTCCCAAAGGCAAATACACACATTAAAAGAAGTGGAGGGACAAAAGAGGGTGACCAGAAAGAGATGTAGTATGTGTTACAAAAGTATGTCAAGGCAGCACAATTCCGCTTATGCTAGAAAAAATGCTAAAAAGGTCAACACAATTTGCGAGCAATGTGAACCAGTGGCGGCTCGTCGGGTGAGGCAACTGAGGCGGCGCCTCACCTATTATTTTATCATTTTCCTCAGTCTCAGAGAAATTTGAAAAAAATAGAGAAAAATCACCAAAATATTAAAATATTCATCAAAATCAACAATACTTTCATTCCGCGCCAATCCTCTACGGCCTCCTAAGGGCGTAAAGTGCTGTAGAGGCGAGACGCTCGTCGCCTCCGTCCCATGTTAATTCGGATTAATTCGGTTAATCCGAACGACTGCGAACTAGTGCGAACGTAGAGCCGCTTCGCTATTTTTCGGATCTTTGAGGCGAATCATTTTTCGCCTCTAGGGGTTTTTCGTAATATTGCGTGTTGCCGAGAAGATCCGATGTCGGCGATGACGCTGATCCCAATCACCCCATTTGTTCATGTTATGAAACTTCTGGTCCACCTGTTACCTCCTTCGCACGTGCTCCTTTGAGTAACAGTTTTTCTGATCGTTAGATTATTATATTATTTCCTTGAATAATCTGATATAACTTTCGTTGTGGTTATATTGATTGTGTTCGTGTTCGTGTAACTTTTTGGTTACCGGTATGAATCCAGTGCACGATTTGATAATGTCCCTCATGGAAACGCCTTTTTCAAGGCGACGTGAAGATGAAAAGCGGGAAATTATCCTGTTTGGCAGACCAACCCCACAGATAAGTAGTCTTACTAAAGATAAAAAAGACGGCCGACAATATACACGCACTTTTCAGGTATCGTGGTATAATACACAAACCTGGATTTGTGGAAGTATTTTCAAGCAGCGTTTATACTGTTGGCCTTGTTTATTATTGGGTAAAACGAAGAATATTTGGACTTCTGGGGGGTATTCAGGCTTTAAAAATTTTTCAAGGTCCGTTAAGATGCATGAATCCTCCAAAGATCATATTCAAAATTCATTAGGATTCGTACGAATTTCGCAAAACCGTACCACAATCGCAGATGCCTTGGTTGAAAACGCGCACTTATCCAAAGTTTTATATAATGAAGATGTCAGGAAAAATCGGTTACTTATGACTTACTTGATTGATACTACTTTAATCCTGGGTAAACAAGAACTCGCTTTCAGGGGACACGACGAATCTGAAGCATCTATGAATAGAGGAAATTTCAAAGAAATATTTCACTGTCTAATCAAGCGCAATAACGAATTAGAAAACCATTTGAAAGAAAAACATGTTTTTACCGGGCAGTCGGAAACTATTCAAAATGAGCTGATTTTTTGTATAGAGGATTATATGAAAAATATTATCAAAAATGAAATATTAGACGCTAAATTCTTTTCTGTTATCGTGGACGATACTACCGATATAGTAGCTAAATCTCAATGCTGTATAACTCTAAGGTACGTAGATAAAACAGCTCAAATTAGGGAACGGTTCCTAGGGTTCTACGACTTAAGTGAAGATACGAGGGCAAATGCAATATTTGAGCTACTTATGAAAGTTTTGGAACCATTTAACCCTCAAACAAAATTGATCGCCCAATGCTATGATGGAGCTTCAGTTATGGCTGGACATTTGACAGGATTACAAACTTTAGTCAGATCAGCTGCTCCTCAAGCACTTTATACTCATTGCGCTGCTCATCGGTTGAATCTAATTTTACAACAGGGTTCAAACTATATCAAGGAAAGCCGCATATATTTTGCTAGTTTAAAGGGCTTGCCCACATTTTTTCATAAATCCCACAAGCGAACATCAATCTTGGACCGAATTTTGAAAAAACGGATACCACAAGCCAATGATACAAGGTGGTATTCACGGTCAAAAATTTTATTCTTTGTTGCGAATAATTGGCAAGGCTTAACCTTAGTTTTTCAAGATATAATCGAAAACAAGGATTCAGATTCCGTTTCAATTAATATGTCTAAGGGATATTTGAATGATCTATCAGATTTCGAGTTTTGTTTCCTTACTTATGCGTATAAAGAAATATTTTTGATAACTGACATTCTGTTTCAAATGCTGCAGTTGAGAAGTTTGAATATTGAATTATGTACATCCCAAATAAATATTGCCCTTGAGAGATTACAAGAAAAGCGTAATGAAAATTCCGTGAAATTGATTTTTGAAAAATCTAAGTCACTTACAGGATTACCTTTCGACCGAAAAAAATATAATTTGAACGAATCGGAGCTATTTGAAAAATATAAACGTTTATTTTATGAAATTTTGGACTGTATCATTAATCAAATAAAAATTAGGTTTGAGGATCTGAGTAAGGTTAGATTTTTAGAATTACTTGATAGGTCAAAATATCAATTATTTTCCTCAGAGTTTCCTTCTACATTGATGAATTCATTGACAGAAAATTATCGAGACGTTTTTGATGAGGACCGGCTGAGAAACGAATTATGTATAATTTATAGAAATGAACAATTCCACAAAGAAGATATTTACGGCACTCTCAAATTGATAAATAATCAGGGTATGGTTTCAGTATTTTCGGAGGTGTATAAGCTTGCCACACTTATCATAACTATCCCAATTACCAGTGTTCAAGCTGAAAGAGATTTTTCATGTTTGAAACGCGTCAAAACATACTTACGGAATACGATATCCCAAGATCGGCTCTCTGCTCTCGCAATGATGTCAATAGAAAAGGAGTTGTTAGTTGCCATCAGCGAGAATAATGGTCAATTTTTCGATGACATATTAGACAAATTCGCAGCTTTAAAAGATAGACGGATAAATTTGATTTATAAAAAGTAAACTTAAGGCGCATTTTCCAAATTTTTCTAGATTGAATCCGATGATGAAGCTTATACTCCACAGAGTATCCCTCTGAGGATGTTTCATGAAAAAAACAACCGTTATTCTAGTCAACCACTATACATTAAATTTATATCTAAACATATACCTATACATATCTATTATTTCATTATATCAGATTTTTCTTATATAATCGCCTCACCAGCTGAAAAGGGCACGAGCCGCCACTGATGTGAACAACCAATGTGTATATCATGTTTTAATAATCATAAATGAACCATTTCTGTTAAGTTTGATAATTTCAAGTGTACTTTAATTTTCAGAGAAGTTTCGTTTGGTTAAATTCATTCTTGTTTTCATTTGAAATATTTTCGCCATAATATACATTTTTTTTTATATACTTTATGTCAAGACATTTTTATATTAATTTCATAAAGTTTCAATGCTACAGAAAGTTCAAATAAATATGATCCAATCACGAAATATGGAGTTTTCCTTTCCAATTATTATCCAGTAATAAGTACACATTGCTGGACCAAACTACAAAGTCCAAGTGAAAAATGGTCACACCCTGGGACCAAACCTTACATTCCTAATGTTAAACTGAATAGAAAACGTAGCCTCCGATGAGCACGCGGTCCCCCAATAAAATACATAATGTGACCACGGGTGGTCATGCTGTCCGATCTATGAAAATCAACAATGACCACCAGTGATCACTTGGTCCTGCTTTGAAAATTCAAAATGTCCACCGGTGTGCACGTGGCGCTCAACGTGTTATTCAGCGTCTATTAGATTTTGTAAACACTCACAAGGACTAAGGAGGCAGGGTTTTTTCTGCTGAGGTTTTTCCCTTAGCTCTTGTATTATACGCAAAATTGTATAGTACCCCATTGCACCAACCTCAGCTAACACTTTTTGTTTGATTTTGTATTACAATAAAAGTAATAAAACATTTTTATTTTGAATTCTACAATGAAATCCCAATCTCGGGGCTTAAAATGGAACAAAATCATATTATATATATATATATATATCTATTGCGAAATGAATTGAAAAAAAATTATAAATGGGTAGCCAATACACCTTACTATTCGATGAAGAAATTCTTAATCTCTTCAATTGCTAAATAAACATAGGAAATATGATAATTGGGTAGATAATACAAGTCAAATTTCTTTTAGTTGAAATTATAATTTCTACATGAAAAGTTGTCTCAGTTGTCGGTTTCCACATTAAGAAAAATTTGAACTATTATACTAAAGATTTATAACGTTAGAGCTGAAAATGAATAGGGTGAAGATTTCATCTGATAACCACTACATTTTTCTTGGTATAAAATGGAAAAAAATTTCTTTTCAATTAATTCTCTCACGGCAGACACAAAACTTTCTATTGTTTATTATAGTTTTGATAATACATGTGGAAATATTTTAATGAGAAATTAATTGATTTCTATTGGTAAGTTTACGTTTCGAACTCTAACACTCTATTTCTGACCGGCCACAGATAACAGTGAAGTGTTCAAAGTGTCAAAATCAGATGTTGGCGCTACCAAGAGAAGCCTACTAGCGCGCAGGTCAGGTTTTTGCTTTACATCGGCATACTGTAACTCTTGAGCCAATTTTACTTTTAATGTATCCTGTTGTTGGGCAAGGCAGGATAGCGGAATCGATTAACGTGCCCGCCCACTTAAGAATTAGAGCCGATTCCATATATAAGTTTATGTTGCGATTACCCGAAGTGTTTACTCCCCAGGAGCGCGTCTTGAGGCAGCCTATTGCTGAGAGCGCCACCGGAGCGGAGTAAAGTCTAGTTCGCATTAGGAGAGTATTTTAGTCGAGTAGCGAGTGACTAAACCCGCTACTGTCCGAAAATCGTCCGCACTTTGCTTTTAATACAGTTGACAGTTCACAAGTGAGGTTAGGTAGTAGTGTGATTTGCAAGATGAACAGCCTACAACGAATTAAAATAAACAAAATGATTAAGCTAATCGTGTCGGCTATTTTAGAAGAGGTTGATGAGGAAATTTGTGTAATTAATAAGAAGAAGCTATGGGTACGAAAATGGATCGAAAGAAGAGAAAAACTAGGAGCTACTAATTGTCTTCTGAGAGAATTAGCATTGGAAGATCCCAAAGAATACTTCGATAGTTTCAGAATGTCGGAAAGTTGTGTGCATTTTCTGTTAATGAAAATACAGTCTCCTGCAATCACTAAATTACAAGTAGTTCTATACTTTCTTGCTACTGGATGCAGTTTAAGGACACTCTCACATATATTTAGACTCGGAAAATCAACTATTTCTGGATTCATCATCGAAGTTTGTGAAGCAATATATGAATCATTAAAGGAATTTATACCTGATATTTTTGATTTTCATTTTTATTTCCCTTTCACCAAATCCAGAAATGTCCATTTTTTTTTCGATGTCCAAATATGCAGATTGTTTCGACTGCCTGTTTTTATACTGCGTGGACTTGATGTTCCACAAACATTCATGTTCTAGATACTTCGAAATAAATTTTAAAGTTGTATCTTCGCTCCAGCGGTACGTCATATTGGCGGCTACTGATAGAGGCTACTAATGAACTCTACTAAATATTCGGGTTCGCACTTGTTGAGCCGGCAAGCCAGTGATCTCGGTCGCGTGGTGGGGGTGCTACTCGCCCGTTGAAAATCCAGTAGAATAGATCGACTCGACTAAATTCCATATACTAAAATTATTTTTTCGAAACCACAGAAATGTTAAGACAAAAACTATTTAAAACGAGAGGCCGAAGGCCTCGAGCAATTTTGAAATTGCGAAAAAAGAAAGGGACCGGGGGCGCGAAGCGCCCCCGCGTTTTCGAGAGGAAGAAACGGGCTTTCCTAAGGTACACGAAAAGTTGCCTACTTCCCATTCCAAACGAACGAAAATAACGAACGGAAAAGGTCAAAAACTCGAAAAGACGCCAAAAGTTGACGCCGAACTATTGGACAGGCTTTTGATCCGCGGCGTCTCGGGGATCGAAAGCGGTCAAATTATCATCTCAAAGGACACGAGGTCTCCTTAATGTAATTTCGACAAAAATCCATCCACCGGTTTATGCAAGAACTCGATTTCGAAAAGTCCGATTTTTGACAACCCCGAGAAACCCGAATTAATTTACGTGAAGCATAGATATTACGTGACGTTTGTCGCGAAATATCTGATAAATCGTATTTTGACACGAGTGACACGACGTCGAAATTTCTCGAAACTCGGTAATTTCGAGATGAATATGAATAATGAATGAATAAATAGGATAACGAATTGACGGCAAAATTTGAATGCTTATTCGATTTTACGAATGTATCCGAAAAGACGAACGAAAATCCGATAATCCTCGGTTAATGTTCCATTTTCCATTCCAATTACAAGTCATGGTGGAGAGGTCATTTCAAATGATCAAAAGTGCAAGAAAATGATAGATTCAGAAGATTGATAGAAAGAAATCGAGTGCGTTAGTAATTAAAACGTAATTCCATCGTAATAATACGAAATTCGTTAAATTTCCACAAATTATTATTACAAAGTGACATCGAAAAATCTTGACACTCTTGACAGCTCCAATGTTTGTTTACATTCCGTTAACGATGGATGCTTGAAAATGATCGATGCGAATAAGAGGGAGTTTCAAGGTGAGTTGATATTTGAAATGATTTCCTATCATAATAAGACAAATTTATTACATTTTCAGTAGAGTAAGACAATTAAATAACGATTTAAGACGCCTGAAGGAAATTCTGAACAAAATATCATATATCCTCATATTTTTCTGAATCTACATTGACCAATGCTGTATCTTGGGAATTTTCAATATCGTCCAGTTTGGTTTTCATTTTGAACGTTCATTCTCAAGCTTTTGCCATTTTATTAACAATAATTCACTTTCATTTTGTATTTTTCCCTGAACCGGAATTGATCGAACACTATCAAAAATACTGAATCTATGGGATTCCTGATACCTTTCAGGTTCGTTCTCAATATTTAACGTTGCTTTCAAATCAATTTATCAATTATGCAGGTTAGTTTTTTTTTTACCATACAATTTCAAAGAAAGTTGAATAGTATTTATTTCTCAATTGAATGGTCAATCTATCATTTATATCCTGTAAATACAATTAATTAAGTTAATACCATTAAATATGACAGGAGAATTGATTGTTGTACTACATTGAATTTTTCCAGTTGACGTTCCAATTGTTTCGAAGAAGAAAGCGTTTTCTCATGGACCTCTAGGTGAACATGACAAGATTGCACCCTCAAACATAAGATAAAGTACAGGTCAATTGAAATCAAGGACCCATCCACTGAACCGATACTATGCAATATTGATTGATCGATAAAACTGAAATGACAACTTAAGATAAATTCATTTACTACAATTCTTAAATATCAACATTAAGCTATCTCTCTCTCTCAACCCATCCAGAACACTAACAAAAATACTGATCCTATAGGATTCCGGATACCTACCAGGTTCGTTCTCGATATTTTACGTTGCTTTCAAATCAAAATGTCAATTATACAGGATAGTTTTCACCGTACAGTTTCAACGAAAGTTGATTAGTATTTATTCTTTAAATTTGAGAAATGAATTGATTGTATTTTGAATATCTTTCAGAAAACTTTCAAATCGTTTGGAAGATGGAACCGTTTCCTCATGGACCTCTACATAAACAAGAGAAATTTGCAACATTTGTTCCATATACTGGCACCCTTCAATTTATGTGTCAGTAACGACAAACAGGAGTTATATATAAACAATGTAAAAGTTTTACTCTGGATCTGTTAGTAGTAAAGCTTCTTTCAAATATGTTAATGAACACAAATCCAGTATTCAGTAGTAGAATTCTCATACAATGTACATATTGTACTGTACTATTTTTACAATGTTGTAATTGTAATTCACATACAACAATGTCATAATTTATTAATATGAATTTCGTATTCTGTAGTTTAAGTTGGGAAGAATAAATTAAATTAATTTAAATTTTCGACTTGACGTTATAAGACATGTGTTACACGAAAAGTTCGAAACCAGTTCAGTCCGTCAGTCTGATCAGAATAATGTGACTATCCATTTTGAGTGTGAAATGTTTTATTCCACGTTTTCATGGAACTGATATCAGTTTGAATTATCGTGTAATATAGACGTGCACTCATTCAATTTATTGTACTGATGGACTGAACTGATGTCAAACACACATCTTATGGTGTTGAAAAAAAACTACAGAGTAAAAATTATTGGGAAATATTAAATTCATTCTGTGATTTCGATGGTTCCGAAGGATTTCGACAGTATTTTTGGTGTTTCGATGGTTTTGAAGGATTTCGACAGTATTTTGGGTGTTTCGATGGTTTCGAAAGATTTCGACAGTATTTTGATGGTTCAGAAGGATTTCGACAGTATTTTGGGTGTTTCGATGGTTTCGAAGGATTTCGACAGTATTTTGGGTGTTTCGATGGTTCCGAAGGATCTCGACAGTATTTTTGGTGTTTCGATGGTTTCGAAGGATTTCGACAGTATTTTGGGTGTTTTGATGGCTTCGAAGGATTTCTACAGTATTTGGATGGTTTAGAAGGATTTCGACAGTATTTTGGGTGTTTCGATGGTTTCTAAGGATTTCGAGTGTATTTTGATGGTTTAGAAGGATTTCGACAGTATTTTGGGTGTTCCCATGGTTTCGAAGGATTTCTACAGTATTTTGATGGTTTAGAAGGATTTCGACAGTATTTTGGGTGTTTCGATGGTTTCTAAGGATTTCGACTGTATTTTGATGGTTTAGAAGGATTTCGACAGTATTTTGGGTGTTTCGATGGTTTCTAAGGATTTCGACTGTATTTTGATGGTTTAGAAGGATTTCGACAGTATTTTGGGTGTTTTGATGGTTTCGAAGGATTTCGACAGTATTTTGATGGTTTAGAAGGATTTCGACAGTATTTTGGGTGTTTCGATGGTTTCTAAGGATTGCGACTGTATTTTGATGGTTTAGAAGGATTTCGACAGTATTTTGGGTGTTTTGATGGTTTCGGAGGATTTCGACAGTATTTTGATGGTTTAGAAGGATTTCGACAGTATTTTGGGTGTTTCGATGGTTTCGAAAGAAATCGACAGCATTTTGGGTGTTTCAATGGTTTCGAAGGATTTCTACAGTATTTTGATGGTTTAGAAGGATTTCGACAGTATTTTGGGTGTTTCGATGGTTTCTAAGGATTTCGACTGTATTTTGATTGTTTAGAAGGATTTCAACAGTATTTTGGGTGTTCCCATGGTTTCGAAGGATTTCTACAGTATTTTGATGGTTTAGAAGGATTTCGACAGTATTTTGGGTGTTTCGATGGTTTTTAAGGATTTCGACTGTATTCTGATGGTTTAGAAGGATTTCGACAGTATTTTGGGTGTTTTGATGGTTTCGAAGGATTTCGACAGTATTTTGATGGTTTAGAAGGATTTCGACAGTATTTTGGGTGTTTCGATGGTTGTTTACATTCAATCGCCATTTGAGCATGCTAATTCAAATATTTTTTTCAGAATAATGAAAACAAAATAATTCATTGAGAATGAAAAATTAATGAAGGAATCTGGAATTTTCAATGAAATATTTGACGTTGGAGAATCATTATGAATTTTGAATAGAAATAAACTGATTCTGAGGAAAATATTTGGTAAATATAATTGAATAACTTTCCTTTCGATATTTCAAAATCAATTTTCGTGAATTTTCGGTGGTTTGGAGGAAATTTCGAAACGTATTTCGTGGATAAACTAAGCCCCGCCCCCTTCGCTTGACATTTTAGGACAGGACCGTTCTTGGCCCTTCTGGCAATAATCAAAATCATTTTTCTTTGTTTTCTTCACCGAACTATTCGAAAATGTGAATCTACCCGAAAAGGTGAATCTATCGGAAATGTCGAATCTACCTATTATGTGGATCTACCTGAAAAGGTGAATCTATCGGAAAAGTCGAATCTACCTATTATGTGGATCTACCCGAAAAGGTGAATCTATCGGAAAAGTCGAATCTACCTATTATGTGGATCTCCTGGCTTACTAGTTATTTGCCTAAAGGTGCAATTTCATGGTGACGCTCGACGCTGGCTTAGAGCGTCAAATGAGGTCACGTGGTATAATTTCGACTGGAACGCCATCTGAAATTAATGCAGCGTCAAATATCGGAGCGTCAAATTTAAATCCAGCGTCAAAGCTAAACATTGTTTAGCTTTTTAAATCGGGTATTGTAGCAAACAATTTTAACTGACATTATCAGCTGTTACTAGTATTTTGAATAGTGCAATGGACTACGAGGTAAATATTTAGTAGTATTTAATCAGTAACTTTAACGATATAAAATATATGCATCGATAAGGATAATTCGCCCATTTAAATTAAGAACTTAATTAAGCAATTATTGAATGAATTATCGTGATTAATTTTTTATTTTTAGGAAATACAAATTGTTTATACGTGCGGTCTCTGTGAGACCATTTGTCCGGAGGTCCAAGGACGTTCTTGTCTCAATGGCTACAAAAAAGTTTATGTGGATGACAATTATTATTTTTATCCACATTTAGGTAATTTATTTGTAATTAACATATAATAAACAAATGTTTAATAAATATGAGTAATTGTATTCATGTATTTTATAGATGATGGAGAGACAATAGTTCGTCGGACTGCTCTTCCAGACGGTAGTGAGAACGTCGTTAACGATTCTACCTTAGTTAACAACGAGAACACAAATCCAAATTCTCGTGAGTAATATGACAATTATCAATTAGCTTAAAAATTAATTAAATTTATCTTTATAGCGGAAAAGCGAGGGCATACATTAAAGAGAAAAAAAGGCCAACCAAAACAACCATTACCAAAGCAAAGAAAATTAGATGAAGATGAAGTAGAAATGCTCATAATGGAAGTGGAGCAAAGAATTCCACTATGGAATTTCAATATTCCAATTGAAGAGCGCAGTAGGGAGACTGTGGCTGCTTTGTGGGAAGAAGTGTCGGAGGCATTGAATGGTAAAATATTTTTAAAATACTAAATGATATCTGCTTAACATAAATTTTTGAGAACAATGAACAAAATGAATATATTTAACTTAATTATCCATAGGGATTGTGAGTGCTGAAACCGCCAAAAAAAAATTCAAAGGCCTTCGGGACACTTACCGCAAAATTATTAGTGCAGAACATCGTGCCAGTGGTTCTGCTAGAATCGACACTAAGCATCAATGGAGATTTTACAAATGTTGTGAATTTCTACGCGATTCGTGTCTGTTGAAACAGTAAGTAAAAGGTGTTTTGAATAACATAACATAAAAAATTAACTCCAAATATATTTATATTGAATAATGTTAGTACAAGCAGTAATGTGGCTGAACAAACTGGTGGCCAAGATTCAGATGATAATGAACCACAAAACAACCTTGAATCTATTGAAGAGAATGATCCTATGGATGACAGTATGATTGAAACTAGCAGCCAAATTTCAGGTATACAAAATAAATAAAATAACTATCTTAACTGTACTAAAACTAACTTTAATGAATGGATAGGTTCTACACGCAATAAATCTAATCGTAATCGGGCCAACAACTCTCAGGAAAGTAACTCAATGCAAGCTCTAAATCGAATCGCCGACATTATGTCTAAAGAAACTCAGCCTTTAGTGTTACCTGAAAAGCCAACCATGGATGCCATTGACAATTTCTTAACTGGAGCTGGGCATGAAATACGTAAATTGCCAGAATCTATACAATTTGATACCTGCATAGAGGTACTCAACCTCGTCCATCGCATAAGACGTCAATATTCAGCTGATAATGTAAATTAGAATACTTAATTAAGAAAATTATTTATTATATGTGCCAATAATACTCGTAAGTAAAATTTTAATTAAGAAAAGTTTATTTTTATATGTGCCAATAATACTCGTAAGTAAAATTTTAATTAAGAAAAGTTTATTTTTATATGTGCCAATAATAATTAATAAAATATTAAATTAACATATTTCTTCTATTAATTTCAAAAGCTACAATATTTACAATTACAGGTTACAATTTTTGAGTTATTGCAAAGGATGTTTATTTACATTAATTAATTGTATGAATTTATACATATGAAATCATGTATAAATTGATTATAAAACATAAATTGATTATAAAGCATCAATAGATTATAAAAAATAAATCAATTATAAAACATCAATAGATTATAAAAAATCAATTGATTATAAAACATAAATTGATTATATGTTTATATAAAAATTGAAATTCTGGTAATTAACTTAACGATTTTTATAATATTTATATAAAATTGTATAATATTTATATACAATTGTATTATAGGCAATGCGCTTTCAAACTCGGTCGTACTGCCAGTGAACAGCTCCTTCTGCGTTAAAATAATATCAAAATTCCTCCCTTATTTTTGTTGCAATACGGCTGCTGTAGTTATTACCGTAAGCTTTACTATTTTCTAAAGCTGACTTTTCTTCTCTCCAAAGTCCAGGTTTGAATCCATCGGCTCCATAATTATCAACCATATTAGGTGGAATGTAAGTATTGTTTTTATCATTGATCCTGAGCCAATTATGAAGAACTACAAGTGGTTGAACAGTTTTGATTGTATTTTCAACAGTAGATTCAATTGGTTTGTTTAAAATTCTCCACTGACTAACTAATATACCAAACGAATTTTCAATAGTTCTTCTAGCACGACTAAGACGATAGTTGAAAATATTTCGATTCTGGTTGAGACCACCTCTTCCAGGATACGGTCGCATTAAGTAGTTGGTTAATTGGAATGCCTCATCACCTACTAACACATAAGGTAGAGGCATCCCATCAGCAGTGAGCAACTCTGGTTTTGGGATATTCATTTCATGTTGTTCAAACTTTTTACCCATTTCGGAGTCTCGAAAGATACCTCCATCCATGTTGTAGTATTTTTACGTTAAATCATAACTAACGATGACAAAAAAAATTTCATACCTGTATTCTGATATGTTTAGCGTCAATCGCGCCAATGCAATGTGGAAATTGACATTGTTCATCAAATTCATTCGCAATTTTAAGCCAGTCAGTTGTTTTTAATGGATACGGCAATACTTTTTGAGCGCTCGTACTACTTACACGAGGGCTATATCATTTCGTCACGATGTCTGTATTTTTCGAATTTTGAGCCGAAAATGGTCTCAATCGACTATGTTCGACTCACTGATGACGAATCCGTCGGAAAATTCGAGTCTGTCCGTCCGTCCGTCCGTCAGCACGATAACTCTCGAACGGATCAACCTAGAGACTTGAAATTTTCAGTGTAGGTTCAGATCCCGAATGCCTCGGTTAAGTTCGTTAATGGGCCTAATTCCACCAGGGGTTCCGTAAATATGGCCGTTCAAAGTTTTGTTTCCCTGATTACTTGAAAACTACAGATTCGATCGAGATGAAATTTTGCACTCAGATGGAAAATGAGGTGTTTCAGCTACATGCGATTTTGTCCAGATCGCATGACCAGAACCATAGAAAGCATAGAAAATTGTAACTTTTGAACGGAAATGCCTAGGGACTTGAAATTTTCAGGATATGTGTGGATCTCGAATGTCGTGATCACGTTCATCTATGAGCAACATTATACAAGGGGTTCCGTAAATACGGTCGTTTGAAATTTTGTTTTCTCGATAAATTCGAAACTTCGGATTCGATCGAGATGAAATTTTGTATTTTAATCGAGAATGATATATTGAAGCAATATTTTATGCGATGTCCAGATCGCATGACCAGAACCATAGAAACCATAGAAAATTGTAACTTTTGAACGGAAAGGCCTAGGAACTTGAAATTTTCAGGGTGGGTTTGGATCGCGAATATCGCGGTCACGTTCATCAATAAGCAAAATGAGACTAGGGGTTCCGTAAATATGGCCGTTCAAAATATTTTTTTCCAGATAGTTTCGGAACTACTGATCGGATTGGAATGAAATTATGCATCTAGCTGAGGAATAATGTATTCAAAGTACGTGCAAAATGTTGTCCAGATCGCATCACTAAGACCATAGATACCGTGGAAAATTCTAGCGAATTATCGGAAAAAAATTGATCAGCTGAAGCACCGACATGAAGTCTGGAGTTTTGCCTAAGTTTCAGGATTTTTTTGACAGCAGTCAAACATTCCTTCAATTGATTTCTAAAACTGGAAAATGCGAATCTACCTACAAGGTGCATGTACGAGCGCTCAAAAGCTCCTGCCTTCACGGCAGTGCTTTTCGTAATTTTTCTTTGAGAATCTGCCAAAGAATGTGACAAGTTTCGGCAATTATGTTGACTGATGTCGAAAAACCAACAAGATATTGATATGAGATTGACGTCATACAATCTCCAGTTGCTAAGTATCTAATAAAAGAAATTGTATTCAGTATAATTATTTTAATTATTTTTTAAATATGAAAAATATTAGAAAAATCTTACCTCAGTGTCAATGCAAGTCGTGCTGGCGTCGAAATTGTCTCTCTTACAACTTTCTTTTTACATATATGCGGACCAATTAAACACAACAACTCTTCAAATTGCGTTGCCGACATTCGAAAATAATTTTCAAATTTATCGGAATATGAAGAGAGAGTCGGAAATACGGCTTCAAAAAAACCATGCTTATCTCGTAATTTAAAAATAGGATGTACCCAGAAACGTTTTTTACTATAATTCCTTTTCCTTGGAGTCTGTAATAATATTTCATTACATAAAAGAGTAGCTAAAATTCTTTTTTGCCGGATTTTTATGATTTCATTTTGTCGAATTACTTTTTGACACTCATATACCCACATTTGATATTTATAAGTTCCAGCCATTTCTTATTTGCACTGACTTTAGAATATTAATTTTTTAACTTAGAAAGGTAAGACGTCTCATTAATATTTAATAACTGACAATTTGTATATTTTTATTATTTATAACGCACACTTTATGTTTACGGGTTAACAGCTATTGACAGGTGGTATATTTTTTTTCCAGCGTTTTGAAGCTTGACGCTCCGATATTTGACGCTGCATTAATTTCAGATGGCGTTCCAGTCGAAATAATACCACGTGACCTCATTTGACGCTCTAAGCCAGCGTCGAGCGTCACCATGAAATTGCACCTTAACTACTCGACTAAATTTTCATCGTTCAGACACGTTTAGTTACTAACTCACTCGCTACTCGACTAAAATACTTTTTGATGCGAACTAGACTTGACAGAGAATAGTTAGTATGTTTATGTGTGTGAATTATTGGATTCCGGCGGACGATGTGCGAGAGTCGTATACCGCGAGGCGATGCTTGAAGTTAGTTGTCGAATCAATAGAATCCAATCGTATTGCGAAAAAAATCTTTAATTTTTGTTTTTCGGACGGGGATATTCAGCGATTCAATCCAGCGACGTTGCATGAACTTGCGCCTTTGTTGGATGATTTTGAGGCTTATTTTTTCAATGACGTGATGAACATTGTGAGGGAGAATCTTGAGCTGTTTGGGTTTACCGAATCAGTTGTGTTAGACCCCAGGTTAGTAAGCATTCCACAGGGAGCCGAGTATGAAAACGCACGAGGTAGTGGGATAATTGCTGACAACAGTGTGGCTGATGGTATTAATGTTGTGGGAGTGCGACCAAATGAACTTAATGGAATATACAGGCTCTTTAGGCTTTACACCACCAACTTCTATTAAAAACAGTTACATTAAATTTAAGAAAAAGGAAATGAAAGGCATACCAATTCACTTAGGGAAAACATAAAGTTTTTTGTTCCTCCAGTAAAAAAGTGGAATGTGGAGTTAGGAGGTTTTACAATTAAGGTGACGATATTATGACACCAATTTGACTAGAGCATCTCAAACAGGCTTCGACCTAGCTGAATCGAGTTTGCTTTTTACCAAATTGTCAGCAAGTTCTGCAACAATTTCGGAGCTTCAAGAGAAAACTCTTCGATGCATCAATCTGAAGGATGACGACAACTTGACAAAATATTATACCGGACTGCCAAAATATAAAGTTTCTGAGGTAGTTGTAAAATATGTAAAACCATTCATAAAAGTGCATGGTGAAATTATTTCGCAAATTTCTCTTTCTCTAGTTAAACTACGTTTGAATTCAGATTTTAAAGACTCAGGACAGAGATTCAGAAGTCCATCCACAGCTTCCACTTATGCACTTATGCTTGAAAACAACAGTGATCATAGATTGTTTTGGATCGAATGTGAAACACCGTCTGATTTGTTGTCAGCTGCTCAATTTTGGTCTTATTACAAGCATTCAGAAACTATTAAATACTTGAACAGGCTCTGTATCTTTCATCAGCGAAGGTTGGGGAGGAAGAATTTCTAACAAGTGCCTGACCCAAAATTCAGTGTTCTTGAACAAACTATCAGAAGGAGATGTTGTTATGGCAGATAGAGGCTTTTTAATAATTTACTGGAAAATCCCAGCAAGAGGTTCAAAAAAGAAAAGAAAAAGACGTTACACCAGTACGCCCTTCCCGAATCCGGAATAAAAGGAGTGCTGCGAATGAAAAATTAGACGATGCCGTTGCAGTACTAACGAAGGTTGCAGAAGCCCAGGAAGATTCGGATTCTAATGAATATATGATCTTTGGAAACCTTGTGGCTTCAAAACTAAAAAAATATTCAAATAATAATGCTTCGATTGTCCAAAAAATAATGATTGTGTTATTTCAAGCCGGCAGAGGATACTTTGCGCAACCTCCACAAAGCCCTATCCCCCCGTATAATTCTTCCATATCCACTCATTCCAATCCAAGATCCAATTCATGCATTTTGCACACAAATTAAACTTAATTGTACAAAATGGTTTGCCTAAAATAGATTGAATACGTCAAAAAACAAAATCAATTGTTGAATTTTGTAAAAGGATCATACAAGCAATGGACAAGCTGCAAAATTTTCAAAAACAGCTCAACTGTCCTGTGTTAGAGTGAAACAAGATTGCCCAACACGTTGGAACTCGACATTCAATATGTTACGCATGATAGGGATTAAGGTAACCTTGGTGTAGTACGATTGCAATTTTGAACCCCGATTCGGTTCCACATTTGACGAAAAATGATTGGCTCATTATAGAAAAATGCTGCGACGTACTCGAAGTATTTGAAGAATTGAGTAGTGAGAAAAATGTTTCACTCTCCGAAATCCCCATTTTAACCAATGCTCATTTGAAGCATTGTGAACGTATGAGAACCGTGCATACCGGACGTTCAATCCATGATAAACTCAAATCTAGATTCGTGAAAAAATATAGGACTTCGAACATTCTTTGGGACGCAACCCTTTTGGATCCTAGATACACAAGCAATATGGGTTCAGAATATGACCTAGAACATTTTCAATATCACAAAAGAAAAAATAATATCCAAACTTAGTTCAATTGCTGCGACTAGATGTGTTCCAAATGAACCGTCAGAGGAGCCCACTAGTACATCATCTGAAACGAAAAAGACGAGTTCTACTATTTGGGACGAATTTGATGAAGCAGTTCAGGATAATATTCTACAGCCAGTTAATCCTCGCTCAGCGAGAATTGTTGAAAAGGACGAGTACATGAAACTACCCCTTCTTCGCAGGACAGATGATCCTCTGTTTGTCTCTCTTTTTTTTTTCTTAGTCTTCTTTTTTCCCCTTTTCTTCGTCTTTTTTCTTTTTCTTTTCCACTTCTTCATCTTCTCTTCCCCGCCTTCCTCTTTCCCTTCGCCCCCCTGTGCCCCTTCGTCCTCCTCTACCCCTCCATCCCCCCTCTG
Source organism: Aphidecta obliterata (assembly GCA_963966015.1). Classification (NCBI taxonomy): domain Eukaryota; kingdom Metazoa; phylum Arthropoda; class Insecta; order Coleoptera; family Coccinellidae; genus Aphidecta; species Aphidecta obliterata. The sequence continues at coordinate 25,289,706 of OZ014427.1, read as the reverse complement.
CCTCTTCATCCTCCTCTACCCCTCCTTCCTCCTCTGCCCCTTCTGCCACCTCTTTCTTCTGGTCTGGTCTTTGGAAGATAGAAAAAAATGTTGACTAATATATAAATAATAAGAAAGTCAATATTATTCCTTCGAATTTATGTACAAATATATGTTCCCTCTTCTTTTCGAATTGTTGAGTTCTTTTCGAGTAATGCGTTTAAGCATTATGGTCACGTCTGTTCTTTGTGAAAGTATTATATATTTTTCAAGCCGGGACAAGTAGTGACTGATCGTAGAACAAGACTTACTAGTGATGCTTAAATGTCAAAATAATGTTTTTGAATTCTAATTTGAGATAGAAAATGTTATGCTCTTTTTTCAAATCTTGTTTGTTTTCCGAACTTCATTTTTTATTGATGTTTTGATTCATGAAATCTGTTCTGTTTTCACAAAGCGATAGAATATGTCGATACATTTTTGCCAAATGATCGTAAGCCACAACGTAGTACGTTTAGGCTTACGATACTTTGGCAAAAATGTATCGATGTGTTATCGATAATTGGTACACCAGTCTTCAGCTCGCACATATACAGATCAAACAATACAATCCACAAAAGTATAGAATAAAGTTATTAAAACTTTGTTGTGATAAGAGGTATACATGGAATACAAGCTTTTGTGCAGGAAGAGACAGAACCTCAGATAGTTGATTAGCCATCTTCACACAAATTGTTCTGTAGTTACCTAAGGATCTTTCACAAAGCGGTAGAATATGTGTTATCGATAATTGGTACACCGCTCGCTTCCCGGAGCGGTCTCTTCAAAGCGTGTTCGTGGAGTGAATGTATGTTCTGATATTGTAGGAAATCATGACTCTTACGATATTATTTTAAAGGTTTCCTTACCATAACATAATTTGATACATAATTTAAGTTATATGTTGACATTAATTGATTTTATACAAAATATTTTATGTTTACCCCATTCTTCAGCGAATTGCGAGAGAGTATTTTCAACATACAATTTGTTGAAAACAAAACAGAAAAATCGTTTGGAAACGAAAACCATATCTGGCTTGTTGTATACGAAGCAATTTTTAGCAAAAAACGTATGCTATAATTTTCCCATAGAAAATGGTCTTATTTCAAAATAGAAAATGGTCGTACTAACAAAACCAATCTGAAAGGATGTTCCTTTGAACATTAGAGAGTGACATTTGTCAAAATTTATATTTAATAGTAATAGTAATAATGATATTACACATGTGATTTATTATTTTTGTTTCAAATGTTTATTTCGTTGAAGAATTCATTTTTTTCAATATATATTTTTTTTATTATATTTATTTTTCGTTCAAATGTCCATTTTTTATGAATATATATTGTTTCAAATTTTTTTTTTTTGCATATTTGTTGTTTACAATAGGTGTTAATTTTTTGAATACCTATTTATTTTGTTAGAATATTTATTTTTGTTCAAAAGTTTAGTTTTTCAAATATTAATTTTTTAAATAAATAAAATCTATTTTCAGTTTTGCTTCATTCCTAATAACCTACATGCCCAATATTTCGGATAAATGGTATTTAAACTTGAATAACCCATAAAATAGGTGAAAAGGTATGTATTTCAAAAATCTACCGAAATCTACCGATTTTTTTCGAACTTTCTACCGAAACTGTAGGTACGGAAGGTGGCAACACTGCCCCCTACCGATAAGCATTCTAGAATCTCTAGATGATGCATCATCCGTCTCAGGTGCCGCTAGCTCTATCCCTGAAAGCAATTTATGTTTGATATCCGACAAAAACTATAAGAGTAAATCACCTACGTTTTACTATTGTATTTTTGATGGTACCAACCATATTACCCCCCCAATATTATGGTTTCAACCTCGAAACAGGCATGATTCCGTAGGTATTGATCTGCCTTGAGAAAATCCATCAGCTGGTACAAAAAATTGGCTGTGGAAGCACTATTGGGCGAGTGTTTTTTTGTCTCGTAATTTTAATATTGAAAATTAATATTTCCCCAGGGACGTTAATGGTGCATGCCCACATAATTTATGAAAGTGTAGAAAAAACCGCATTCCAATAAACGATTTCCGTTTATCAGTGATTGAAGATTTATTGAAATTCGAAGACAACTCTGAAAACGGACCAGCCAATCAAACCAAGAGTCTCAGAACACATCAATTCGCTAAAATGGACTGCAAAGCTCGCCAAAAACGCAGATATTGTAGGGCAAGGGAGGATTTAAGGAGGGTGACGCCCCCCCTCCCACAGACTGTATTTTATGTACTGTGGAGATACCATTACAGTACATACTTAGAAGCGAATCCAATTATCAGAGTTGTTAAAATATATGGATAAAATAACAAAAATGTCTCACAAGGCGCTGAAATATATAAAAAGATCTTCCTTGTTTGTTAGCTTTGAAGGGGGAGAATTTGGCAACAGATGAGAGAGAATGTCCCAATATCTCCAGCAGATGCTTACAAAAGAGCAACGGTCCTGCCAAATATTAGAAATCTTCGTCAATTGCTGTGCACGTTTCCAGTGACTATTAGCACTGTCGAGCGATCTTTCTTCACCTTACGCCGATTAAAGACATCTTCGCAACAGGATGACAGAAGAGCGTTTGAATGGATTGACTTTAATGCATATACATCAAGACGTTGCGGCAAAAATGGACGCTAATGAAATGCTGGACATCTTTAGCAGGAAACATGAAAGAAAATTGTCGATGATTCCAGTACTGGCGCAGGAAGGATCCAAACTTTTGTCTAGTGTCCAATAATAATAATAATAATTCTACTAGTACTAGGTAAGTTTACAGTCACTAGTATTGCCCGTTGTTACATAATATTGTATTGTAAATCAAAAATTTTAAGATTTCATCTTGAAATTCAGGAAACATAAAAGAAAATTGTCGATGATTCCAGTACTGGCGCAGGAAGGATCCAAACTTCTGTCCAGTGTCCAACAATAATAATAATAATTCTACTAGTACTAGGTAAGTTTACGATCACTAGTATTGCCCGTTGTTACATAATATTCTATTGTAAATCAAAAATTTTAAGATTGCATCTTGAAATTCTTGATCGGTGCACTTAAAATGTGTTTTAGGAACGTCTCTTATAAACGCAAACTTTACATACAGGTTATCTCACTTTTCTGAACATCTGCCAACTTTTCTGTTTTCTTATCAACAGTGTCCCTGCTCTACAGAATAAGTAATAAGAAAATACAAGTTTGTAAACCATTTTACTGTGGAACACTTGGTATCAGTCAGAAACCCATATACATATACCATTCACAAACATTCGACAAAAACAAATACCCTTCGAAAAACTATTCAGGAAAAGCACAAGAAAAAAGTTACCTCAAATGAAGCAATAAATCTTGTAAAAGAGCACATTAAAATGTTCCCTGTAGTAGAGAGAGCCATTATTATCGGGATGATATTAAAAGACAGTACATATCTTAGGAAGTGGAAGTTCTTATAGATCTTGTGTATGATGTAGATTGTATTGAGGGTTCGAAATCTGACATCGATGAGAACCAAATTAGAAAAAGAAGAACATCATATCCTAGTATTGTAACAATATTAATGAAATAGTCCTGAGTGTGCCGAGCAGCAAATGAATATGCTATTGCAAAATGAATTATTGCCTCCATTGCAAATCGAGTAAGTAAACATTTTTCTTTGTATGCAATTGTATTATTTTTTCGCTAAGTACTGAAAATGAAGTTATTCAGCTCAGGAAAATAATACAGGAACTGGAGCTACAAAATGAAGAATTATTACATAAAGTTGAAAATCAAGATGAGCTAATGCAACAATACTGAGGCAATGGCGAAGATTTTTACCAAAGGGAAAATCCGCATATTGCCTGACATATGTGGAGACAGGAATACATTGGGCGGCTCAGGATATAACAGCTGTCAAAATTCACCAATAAAAAAATAAATATTTTATTATTCCAGAAGTTATTTTTTCAGACCTACACCTTGTTCAATTAGATAGAATTGATTTGATGGTTTCTAATAATATTTGTATCCCAATCATATTTTAGCACAATTTTTCCTTAATTTCATTGATAATGATAATTCAAGTTATTTCATCTCAGAAAAAGAATGACGGCTTGAAAAACATTGCAAGACCATGTACACGGGTCAAGTATAAGAGATTAAATTTGAAAATTACATCAGCGATACTATGGTTTTGAGTTTTGAGAATGGGATGAAACTCGAAACATGTATGTCACCTAAAATTTATGTATTTTTGATTAAAATTGTGGAACGCACAGTCGAGTGTTTTTCTTTTATCAATTGAAATTATGTTTCAACGAGTGTTAAGCAAGAAATCAATTACAACCTTGTCTTACTCCTCGTTGGTTGTTGAAGTGTCTTAATTTCGTGATTTTTCTAAGGCAACATTATTGTATGTTGATATATTCTTTCTTAGGCATCATGTTCGTATGGTGATATATTCATCATTCAACAAGTATTCTAGATTTTCATCTGGAATGCAAGTTCTCAACCACTAGGTCTAATACTGTAAGCTTATATTATTGAAGTGAATCCTTATGGAATTTTGGTTCAAATACTTTGAAGATGACACTAACAAATATTTGTATTCTGATATGGCTTCAAAAGGCATAGGTGCTTAATTCAGATCAATGAATGAACAATGTAGTTTTGGCTGAAATGTCAGAATTGCGTTCAAAATGTTGTCATGATATCTAAATATTGTAATTTGTATAGGACGGCTATTGGGTATTTTACATTGATTGAAAAAAATTTATGATTGGTCAAAATTCTGAGGGGTACAGAACACTATGCGACATCAACATCATAGGTATAACTTCTACGTCAAAATTTCAATAAACCAGTGAAAAATCATATTGATTCTGAAATTTTCTTTGTCTGCCACTGGGTGTTTCACCCTACAATAATATTTCTTTGATAAAGGAGAATTAAATGTAGAACTAGAATCTTACTCTCAAACTTTGCAACCACTACCATTATATCAAGGTTCATTAATTAATACGATAACTGATAATCTGAAAATTCAGCAATATCAACATAACATCTCCAGGCTACATCAAAATCCACATTTGAATATATCTGCTCAGAAATGCAATCAATGGTAAACCTAATATGCATGTTATTTTGCTTGCATAAGCAGACATATGCAATGTTGAATTGTTCTCTCATTATGAGTATGATTTGCAACTTGATCATTGACCCACATGAACGTGATGGATGATGAAAAAATAGGAAAATATTCAATGAAAAATGAGCAGTTAGTTACTGTGCTTCCAGGCCATCTCGTTTGTCCTCTTCGTGTTGTTCTCGCCAAGATATCGAAGTGTATTTTTCTGGTATTTTTCGACACTAACCGACACTCCGATTTACAAATACAGAATCAGTTAATTTTCAATCCAAATTCAAATTTCAAACTGTTGAAATCGAGAAGATAAACTATCACAACACTTGCAACCGCCATTGCAATTTTCAAATTTCATCATGGTGGAAGGAAGGATATGCTTCCACCATGATATTTCATTATCATAGAATAGAAAAAGTCTTTTTACAATTCGCGATTCCAACTACCGATGAGGGCGCTGCGAACTGTTAACAAACAGGAGGAAAACTAGTTACCGTTTTAAGTGAATAATAATTGGATTATTGATAGTACAGTGTCAAGTTGGTTGATTTCGGGTGAACAAATTGCTTTTTTCAATTTTAATTATATCGAAATTGATAATAATTCAACAAGGAAAACGAAGCAATATTTGAGTTTGACGACAGTGTACAATGTATTGATGGAAAATTAAATGATGAAATGTGAAATTCATATTATTGAAACAAAACCGTTTCATTCAGACTTCTCCCCAAAGATGATTCTAATATCTTTCTTACAGAAAGATTAAGTCACAGTCATTTGAAATGCGAAGATCAATTTCATGATACTCTTGTTGATAATTATTGAACTACCTTTCTAAATCAAGTCGAACTTGCCCCAGAAAATCAGACTCAAACTTGTAACCTGAAATTCAATAACTTGTGAATGTATTTCAACTAAATAACACTGATATAAATATACCTTGTTCCTGGATATAAAATAAAAATATCTGGCTTAAAAACACGTGAAATATGAAAACAATACTCGTTTCCTAGGTTCGAGATTTAACCGGAGAGGAGCGTTTAGACCTTTGGAATCGCGAATAGTCATTACGTAGAATAACTAATCGATAAATGGCAACAACGGGTCACGACCCTCTAAGTTAGAAAGCATTCTGATAAATATAAAGATGCATGAAAACCCTGGTGTAGCAACTCATACCTGAAAAAAGGTATATATAGAATCCCTGATTTTGACACTAATCAGATTTTGTTATTTTCGTTCCAGTTTTTTCTGTCGCCCGAAAAATCTACAGTGACTTATATAGTGTACAGATTCAGTGAAGTCGCCACTATCTTGTATAGAGTCACTGTTCACTGAAGGAAAATCTACAATTTCGAGATCAATTTTTCATATCCCACGTAAGAGGGCGCCATAGAGGTCTTTGGAGGGCCCTTATTTTCACACAACCTATCTATACGAGAAATTGTTCTCTACTTCATCATTTCTAAATAATGTTTGCATTGTTTGGTTTTATAGGATATTTTCAGAATCGATCCTACATCTATGGTAATACTGAATACAGATAAAAGAAAAAAGAATATAATTCTTTTATCTATGATGCTATGATTTGTGCTTCTGTGCTCTGTGGATGCTTCGCTTCGACGACAATTTGGTAATAATTGATTTTGTGAATTTAATTGAAGTGAACTATTTCTATTCCGAAAGATGCAAGTAATTTCGAAATTTTGGTTTCGAATTGAGTGATAATTGTGATTTTACGCTGAAGGAAATGAGCTCATTTGCAGCTCGTTCAAGCAAATCGTTCCAAAATAGGTTATGTCGCAACATATTATAAATATTTGTGATGACAAGAATTGAAATTTTCTGATTGATCTCCGTTTGTAATTCAAGCAACATCAGGAAAAATGGCTGTTGGAAACACTAAAATAATACAGGTGACCAACATCGCCCCTCAAGCGACGAAAGATCAAATGCAAACATTGTTTGGTTATCTTGGGAAAATCGAAGATATACGTTTGTACCCAACAATAAGAGATGTCTCCTGTCCAGTTCAATCTAGAATATGTTACGTAAAATTTGTGGATTCAAGTACAGTCGGAATAGCTCAACATATGACAAATACAGTCTTCATCGATAGGGCTCTCATTGTTATTCCTGTACAAAATGGAGAAATTCCTGATGAATACTATGCATTAGAAATGACCCGAAATGGAAGTATCGTACCAGGACTTTATGTCAATGAGCCTAAATTACCAGCCCATGTAGTTAATACAGTTCAAGGAACAGGAAATGATCAAGTTATTGTGACTTCAGATCCACAGTTGGAAGCTAATGGTTTATCTCGTTATCCGCCTTTACCTGTGACGTATGATAGTACAAAGATTGAAGAAACTAGGAGAACTATCTGTGTGCTTAATATTGATCCTTCTACTAGTTCCCAAGATATCATCAATCATTTTTCTCGTGCTGGTGAAGTCAAATATTTGCGAACAGCAACTAGGACATCCACAGATACACCATTGTACTTGATTGAATTCACAGATCAACCTAGTGTTCTCAATGCACTGAAAATGAGTGGTACTGATTTCAAAGGAAATATAATAGAAGTTCAACATTCAACTCAAGCTATCGTTAAACCTCAAGCCAAAAGTAATGAAGCAGCTCAGAGAGAAATAGAGGAAGCTATGTCTAGGTTCAAAGAAGCACAAAATATGATCAGTGCATCAATTGAACCAGTAATAGGAATGCTTACTAAAGATAAGAGGAGCTCCAGAAGGTCAAGGTCTAGATCAAGAGGTAGAAGACGTAGATCAAGATCCAGATCTAGGAGAAGGTCAAGATCACGTAGAAGAAGATCTGGTTCCAGGTCACGTAGAACAAGATCCAGAGATAGGAAAAGGAGATCTAGATCTAGAAAGCGCAGCTCATCTAGATCTAAGAGAACAAGATCTAGGTCAAGAATATCAAGATCCCGCCGATCTAGATCGAAGTCATCTTCTTGGAGAAAGAAGTCCAGAGAGAGGGATTCTATTTCAAGAGCCAAATCAAAAGATAGAAGATCTAGGGATCGTTCAAGAGATAAAAGACGCTCAAGAGACAGGAAATCTATTGATAAAGATAGAGAGAAGTCTAAAGTTCGAGATCGATCTAAAGAAAGGGAAAAATCTAAAGATACAGAGCGGGCAAAGTCCGAGGAGAGATCTAAGGAAAGAGAAAATGAAAAATCTAAAGAAAGTGACTCCAAACCCCGTGAATTAAAGGAGAAAAAATCTGATAAAGAGAGCAGTGTTGATACTGCAGTAGAGAAGAAAAAAGCTCGAGAAACTTCTCGATCAAGGAGCAAATATCGTTCCAGATCACGAGATCGAAAAAAGAAAGACAGAAGACGTTCTAGATCTAGAGGAAGTAGAAAAAGATCTCCTTCTCCAGTAAGGAAAAGAAGAAGTAGATCTCGTAGTCGTGATAGAAAAAGAGGAAAGTATGATAAAAAAGAGAGTAAGAAAGAACAGGATCGGATAAGAGATAGATCAAGATCCCACTCTAAAGTACCAAGAAATTACGATGAAGAGGAAAAAGGTTTTGAGAGATCAGATAAAGATAAATATTTGATAGAAACTGAAATTGTGGCTGAAAAGGAGTCTTCAGAAAAGTCAGATAATATGGACATTTCTAATTCTCCATAGAGAACATAATAGGTATATTACTTGGAAGTTTGTGGACGGTGTTATTCTGAGCTTAGTTTTAATAAATAAGTTATTACAATTTCCAAAAATTGTAGGTACTTCTTTAAGATTATTTTTGCTACACATTCGGATAGAATTATTCAACTTTTATTTAAATTATTTTGATTGAGTTATACTCGTGAATAACATTGTGTCTGTAGTAATACTGAAATTTAATGATGACAGATAATAAAATTACATTCGAGAGTTGCATGTGAAACTGAGCCAATTCTCTCAAATGATTCAATATTGGGAAAAGATTCTGATCACCTTCTGAAGAAATGCAATTATATTCAATTCTGAACTATGGAGTAGCGGTTGGATTCTTGGAGCTTGAACACTTTTTCCTAAAAATCATCCCCTTAGGCATAGACATGGCATTGTAGAAGATAGTATGATGTAGGATTTTGGTGAACATATTTCATTTGTGAATTTGAATAAACTGTTACAATCAATTTTAGTATTTTTATTTCAGAATAATGGAAAGAATGTGGTGCAATTTGGAATAGCTTCTCAATAATTGCATTGTGCACTTCATAGTCTATATTTGATAGTGCTCAATAATTGCATTGTGCACTTCATAGTCTATATTTGATAGTGCTCAATAATCCTGAAGGGAATTAAATAAGCAAAAATTAAAATTATTGGTCAAAATACTTTAACAAGCGTACTTCTGTATAAGAATTGTTTTGTTTATGTTGTTTTCTAGTTTTGTATTATATTTTTCACTTTTCGAAAGTTGAGTTAGGAGTGAAATACTTTTGTATCAATCTCTATAAATATAATAATGTCCGTCCGCTTGTCACAGCCATTTTTCTCGAAACTATTGGCCCTATATAAATGAAATTTGGGAACCAGAAAGCATGTATTGTGTCTTCCATAAACCTTACATGTAACTGAAGGTTAATAATAAATTCTAGTTGACATGATTGTGTAGGGTATAGTTTGATATTTCCTCAAAATAACTTTTTAAAAACTAATGTGATGAGGCTTTGATCGCCAAATTGTGATATCAGCAGAGAAACCTTTACCTTAGCATATATCCAGAACAAAAAAGAAGGCAGTATCGATTCATCTGTAGTAAACATGAGTTTTGTACTGCAAAGTCCTTTTTGTTGGCATTTGCAATTTGGTTTTTTATATGAAATAGATTTTCTATCATGAAGACTCTGGAGACGAATTTCTTCACGAAACTCTGCTCTGTAGGTAGCTAACTTTCTTGTTACTGGTTAAACGGAATGATTTGATTCAATTAGAATTCGGTATGAATGGTTTCTGTATGATGTTAAGTAAGAGCCTAATTCATCTTAGACGATAATAAGGAAAAGAAAAAACGCACTTAGTGAATAATTAACTTCACAAAATATATTCATCTTATCATGTATTACTTATAATAAATATCTCAGTATTTAATATTAATATAATTTTCATTGGATTCGATACAAAATCATCTAATTTCTATATTTTAAAATGGTTGAGATAACTGGTTCTGTTCACTAATAGCTGATTTTGGTTCAATGTCAATCTCCAATGTTTGTATCAACTTTTGAACGATTGGATAATTTGCTTTCTTTTTGTGGACATTCTACTGATATTATAGCCTCAACTTAGAGGCACTAAAATAGAGTAGATTTCATTAAATTATCTTCAAAAAATTATTGATTTTGATTCTTATTGCCGTAAATCAATTTATTTTTGAATTTTTTAGGATTCCATCCATAGCACGCAATTCTGGCGTCTGAAATTCCAATATCCTCAGGTTTCCCATTCTTCATTTTGTTTTTCTTGAATTTTTTTGCGGAATTTTGTTGATCTGATACTGAAAATTTTCTTTTCACAGCGGAGGATGTTTTATTTTCAGTACCCCTGTTTTTCTTTTTTTTCGATATTTTTCCAACATTTTGCAATATAGAAGTTTTTTCCTGATTTTCAGCACTATAATATGCAACTTCCTTGTGTTGTTTCCTTTTCTTTTTTGGAATGTCCTCTGAATGTCCCAAAGGAGTGTTCAAAACTTCTTCACTTACATTATCAGTAGATGACAAAATATCCTCAAGATTCTCCTTGCAAGTAGCTTCATCAGAACACTGTGGCTCCAATTGTTCCGGTTTTTCAGACTTGATTTTCTTCCCTTTCTTTTTTTTAGGTTTTTCATCTCCTTTCTCAGTAGTATTATCATGTTTTTTTGTCCCATTTTCTTGTGTAGGGCAATTCTTTTTTTTCTTAAATGATTCAAGACTATCTACAGTAGAATTTTGTCCTTCATTTGTTTCTTCTTTTCTTTTCTTCATTTCAGCAGATTTTGAATTTTTGTTTTCATTGCTTGGACTTTCCTCTTCGAACAAACTTGGTATTACTTTTTTTTTCAATGATATATTTTCACCTTTCTTTGCATAAGCAATTTGTTCATATTTTTCTATCTGTTCATCTCTCAACGCCACTGCCTTTTTCAAAGAACACCATTTATTTAGTTCTCTGTCTTTGGCCAATAAAATCTGAAATCAAAAATTGAATTAAAAAAGAGATATTAAACAACATTATAAGGTTTTACCTCTTCAACACTGAGACCAAAGCTATTTGGTGCTACACTTCTGTATTTGAATTTGAAAGGTATATCATCTATTATGTCTTCACAGTCAAATTTATAATATTCATCAACATATTTTTCATAATTTTTATCCAGAGGATCAAATTTAGGCCGTTCTTTAGCCAGCATTTCAAGAAACTTAGACTTCCTCTTACGCTTTCTCTTTTTTCTTGAGCTATCTACAAGTTCCTTTTGAGTAGCTTTCGGATCATAATCTGCATCCATCTGTGAAAATATTTTTGTATGATTTTACGGAATACCAGAAGAAAAATAGGTTGTGATAATAATGAACAAATTTTATTTCATCAATATCAAATTATATATGTAACATTAGCTAAAACAATAGCGAAACCAGAAAAAAATTACTACATACAATGAATTCTTTGAGCGAATATGGTTCTATTTTCAAGAGAAGATCAAATAACCCTTTCTCAAATGATCTAAGAGAATTTTGCATATTCATATTTAGTGATAACTTTTACCTTTTCCTATGCTTTGAGAAGTTATAACATAGATTTTGGGTGGGATAATTCAACTATGGTACTAGATGATCATGTCTATTCTTGAAGGAACATTTTTATATGAATACTGCGTGAAATGTCAGAATTTTATTCCACCTAAATTTGCCTCAACAGGACTCACGCGGGTTTAGACTTGTAAATATCGATGGGTAACTAAATTCTATTATTCAGCAGTGGATGCAAATGGCTGATTGAGTATGAACTAAATTTTATATTGTAAAAGCCATACTTTTGGGATTTTGATCAAAATTGTGAACAGAATCTTATTTGAGATATGTTTGATTCAAATAATAATAAAATTTAGTTTAAAGAATACCTCAAGAAATAATCATACATTTTTTATGCTATCTACACAAAAAAAAAACATAGGCAGTTTTCTCAATTCTCATAAAAATCAGATTTCAAGTATACTTACATTAAAGGTATCATCTTCGCAATGAGGTTCATAACCTTCTTCTTGTTCTTTGATTCCCGTCCAGTTGTCATAATTTTCTGAAAAAAAACTTTATTTGAGAATTGGTAGATTTGGTGGAAAAGATGATTAGATTAAGATTTGACAAAAACTGTATGTATGAGAAAATAAAAAGAATCATTTGGGTTTTACCTGGTAATAGCTCTAAAGCATCTTCATCATCCAAGTCGATTGGTGGTTTTGTGTCCTCCTCTCGACCATCCTTGTAATATTCATCATTGAAGAGAGCTTGCATTCTCCTATCATGAGCTTCTGGATCAAAATCTCCTTCAATATCCTCATCCTGAAAAAAGATTTTCTTCAAATACATGACAAAAAAGAACTTCTGTCAATAAATTATATTAATTTTGAGTTCTTTTTTACTTAGCACCATCAATAGTTGAATGATATCATGCAATAAAATGTGTGAACGTACTATTAAGAACGGTCTCTCAAATATTTTATGGTATGTCAGATGAAAAAACTTACATTGAAAGCAATTTCCTTGTTTCCAGTTATCTCTTTCAGTTTCTCAATTTTTTCTTCAATTTCTTTTCTTTTTAGGTCTCGTAATTTTCGCAATTCTTCCATCTTTTCTTCCTTCTCCCTAGCCTTTCTTTCCTTGGTCTCTTGCCTCTTCACTTTCCTCCTATTATCTTCTCTTCTTAAAGATCCTTCAATAGTTCTAGGATATTTTTTGATCTGAAGAAATTATTAATTAAAAATTCAAATAGAGAAGAAAGATGTCAATGGTTATCTTAATAAGGACTAGTACAGATCATCAATGCCAAAACTTCAGTCAATCTGGATTTTCAAGAAAAATAATTTTATTTTAAAAATTTATAAAATTTACTTACAAATTCTTGGTCAGGTTCCTCAAATCTAAAATTATACTTATGCTCAAATTCTTCTTGTTTTTCAATTTCATTTTCATCTTCTGATAAGTCTTGAACAATTTCATTGTATGTAGGAATATAATCTTTGTTTTTAGTTTCTAAATATCTGAAAAATAAATTGCTTACTTAAATATGTATACTGTTCTGTCATATCGATGAAATTCACTTCCCAAAATAATTGGCACACTTTACGTTTTCAGAAGCTCAGATTTCACCAACTATTTACTAGAAAGTATTTCTGAAACCTCTAATTAATTTTGAAAACATATGTAATGATATGTATGCCAAATGAATCCCCTAATTTTTTGCTTTTGTTATTTCATCAGCTATATTCCTGATGTCATATATGCCTTAGTGACAATAGTCATTAACCATATATGGCTGTATCATAATGATTGAAAGGGTTTTGGTACTTTGCCATTCAGCTCCAGAATCTTAAATGATTAATATACTATATGAGAATAGTGTTCAAAATAAAGGATGTAACACTTCGCCAAGTTTGCAAAATCTAATATTATTCGCAGAATTGTAATGAAAATTTTCCTTGATAATTACCTGCTATTCAGGAAATAATCCCTCAAAAACTTTTCCCCTTCATCTAGTTTGACATTGTTCCAATAATCTTTTAATGGCTTTAGAGATGAAGCAGTTTCTTTATCCTTTAGTTTCTTCTCTTGACCAACTAACCAGGCTTTATAATCTTCTTCTTTCTTTCCTTCTTCCTCTTTAGTTTGTTGCCGCGCTCTCAATAAGTCACCTATATCTTCATCATCCTCATCATCTAGAACTTTGAAACTTTGTTTCAACTTATTTTCGTCTTCCATCATGAAATTTCCGTTCATCTTCATATCCTCATTGTCACTATCACTAACAATACCCCCTTTATCTAATAAAAGTTCTCTTTCATAATCTTTGAGGAACAACTTCTTTTCTTTTTTTGTTTTTGAGTGAGGTATCCGAATTTCCCTTGTGTCTTGGAAAAAAATAGATTTATCATCGTAAATTTTAGGATCTTTGTTTTTCAATAACGCGAGAGTCTTGTAAAAGTCTTTCTCAACTTCTTTTGTGAGTTCAACTCCAGTTTCATCATCTTCTGAAGAATCCTCATCCTCATCATCGTTTAGTTCTAAAGCATGTTCTCCATGTCGAGCTTTAACTGAAATAGAAAAGATTGAATTCCATACCAAAATATCATTACCCTGTTTACTAGGTTTCGCGAAGCCACTTACAAGATACTTACATTTATTGAGTTCCTCCTTTTTTCTCCATGTATCATAAGATTTCGCGTAGGTATTATCAGTTTTGATATCAATATCACTATCAGAATCTTCAAATAATTTCGACATTATGTATTTATTTTCAATATATTACTTGGATTGATCAAAATTCCATAACATCTGAACATCACAAAATCATAACCTTTCTGCCTTCAAAGGCACATTACAAAACCTAACCTTTAATGTAGCAGTAGCCATAGATGGAAGAATCTATTCCTTCTTTTCGAGCCATTCTTTTATTTATGGCAGTAGATCAGAACACTATTGCCGCTCTCGATTTGGAGTTTCGTGCACAGGGGGTTCTCGGTTTTTGGTGTTTCACGCACGCCTTCGAGCTTATCGAACGCGCCAATGTCAGTGTTTCGTGTACTGGAGGAGCTCCTGAATTTGAAAATTTAAATATTGGCTATTCAGAAAACCTCTCACTGATCACTTTTTGCTCTGTGGGCGCTCAAGGATCAGATTCAGATGTGCAACCGTGCAACGGTTCTTTCCGCTGAACACACCCAATTGTAGCATTCGATTTGACTATCTGAGCTCCTCCAGTGCACGAAACACCTTTGAATAAATAAATTTTAGGGCTTTCGATTTAGCTATCTGAGCTCCTCCAGTGCACGAAATATGACATTCGCGCATTCGATTTGCTTCGAAAAGCGTGCGCAAAACAACAAAAACCGAGCCCTCCGGTGCACGAAACCCTTAAAACGAGAGCGCCTATATAAAGTATTCCTTGGAATAAAGAACCACAAGAAGGAGCATTAGGCCTGAAAAAGTGGTACCAAACTGGTTGTTGCATAAAGCCGATTCGTATTTCCGGATTGCAGTGGCGTAGAGTATTTTAGTAGGGTAGAAACTAGAAAACCTCCATTCATTTTGGTTGTTATTGATGCTTTCAAACATTGATCAAGGAATATTTCTTTACGAGAAAGCCAGATGAATTGAACCATTATTGGATTTGCATTAATTATTTAATTTCCATTTGCAAGGATGTAATATACAGTTTCAAAAAATATATGAAGATACATTTATTTTTATTTAAATAAAATTAATTTTGTATACATATTTCTGATATTTTCACTTTCTATTGCATTCTCACAAATTACAAATATAATTGATTCTCGTTGTGAGATATGCCATACAGACACATTTAATCAACAATATCCGCGTATACTTTATAAGCTAGCAGCTCCAACTTTATCAGTTG
Organism: Aphidecta obliterata; assembly: GCA_963966015.1. Classification (NCBI taxonomy): domain Eukaryota; kingdom Metazoa; phylum Arthropoda; class Insecta; order Coleoptera; family Coccinellidae; genus Aphidecta; species Aphidecta obliterata. The sequence continues at coordinate 25,273,912 of OZ014427.1, read as the reverse complement.
AGACCATTCTCGGCTCAGAATTTACAAAATATGATTTATTTTAATTATAAGATGAAAACTGAGAAATAACAAAAACCAATCTCAACCTTATACATGGTACGCCCATGTGCGTTTGTTTACGATGTTTATTGAGAAACACCACACGGATTAGTAAAAAGCGTGCGTGAAACACCAAAAACCTCCGAGCTCCTCCGGTACACGAAACTAGCGTTCGCAAACTAACCTGACTGACATCTGTCGAAGTAGACTGAACGTTATTCCGCAAAGAATATAAATATTGCGTCGGGTTATATGAGAATTATCACTATCATCAGATACAGAGATAAGAGACAACAGCAACAACAACTGTTATTAAATTGGTAATTAGAAACAAATTGTTGGTTGTTGTCTCTGGTATAGTCCGAGTATATTAGGTTTATGGTAAATTGTTATTAAATTGTTTTGCTATTGTCACAATATTTGAAAATTTTATTAGAAATTCATTATTTGAAAACTTTATTAAAAATTCATTTGAACTAAAAGCATTTTAGATGCAAGCTAGAGCTGAAAAACTGGGAAATTCTTTGAAAATGACGGAGGAGTTGTCCGGAGTGACCTATGTTATAATTATTGGCTTAGGAGTGCTTACTTTAATTCTTCTTTTCCTATTTGGTAAGCGTCAAATTATGAGATTTGCTCTTAGATCGAGGAGATCCCCGCATGTTCCCATAGGATATGGAGGCCCTAAGGTTAATATACAAATATCTTCATTGAAGGAATATTGTTGATGTTAAATTTTAGGCCCTGAAACTAGAAATTGAGCGTAGGATTGCATCCATACCAAAAATTATATGTGAACCAAAGCTTATCACCAAAGAAGATACAAGGTACATAGTTACTCCAGGACAACAAATCCCAATTCATTATTATAGATTGAAAGCTGTTGATGATGTGAAAACATTAGGTATGATATTTTAAGCATAAATCACATTTCTTTGATATCATACATTTCAAGAGGAAGCAATAAATGCAAAAAGGCATCCAAGTGAAAATTTGAGAGCCTATCTACTGACAACACTTGCTGCTCCTTTGAATGGTAGTGGTCAACGATTGATACATCAATTTTGTGATTTATACGAGCATGCTAGACATGACCCTAACCATTTTGGTGATGAGGAGTACCAACAATACAATAGATTATTAATGAAGCTCATAGATGCGTAAGTAGCCGAATTCTTAATTGTAATGTCGATGTAATACAATATTCTCAGAGAAAAAGTGTTGTTTAGATAGTGAATTTGGAAAAGTACTATATTTTTATTCAAATAAGGACTATGGAGAGATAAAGAATTTATTTATTGAAGTTTCCTTGAAATTTGGTTCTTTTATATCAAGAGCATCAAACCCAATTTTTCAATTTGAAATATTTCAAGAACTGTGAGAATCTTTATACCAATGATTCACAAAAAAACCAGGAATTCTCTGATAAATAACATAGAAACTAAAGTGAATAAGTTTTTTTTTTTAGTGCCAAGTTGATTAAATTTAACAGTGTAAAATCTTCACCGAGTCGCACACCCAAGAAACAAAGACAAGAAAAACATCGGAACCTTCTAGATCCAACAAGATTACATCCTTTACCCCCAAATTTCAAGTCGAGAGAAGATGAGGTAATCAGTGTGGATTCAAGACCGACATCTTTAGCAATACCTGTTTTGACATCTGATAATGAAACTTCGGTTTGATTTTAAATTATGTATGACATTGAAAGATGCAGAATAATATACAATACAAAGAAATTAGGAAAATTATAATCAGATGGCTCGCATCAATAGTAATGTTCTTTCGTACTGAGCGAAGTGATCTATGTAAGTTGAATCACATAGATGAGTTTAAACAATCGTTCTTTCGTTTTAAATCAGTTCCTCCTTCCACAACTCAAAAGTGATTGTAAGTGATTATTTTAATCGTGGAATTTCTTATTTCACTTTGATCACATTGGTAATGTTAATAATTAACAACATAAATGGTACAATTAGTACAATTAATTAATTAATAAATAATAATTAATTAATTAGTACAATTAGTAGAATTTTGCTTCATTTGTTGGTGATGCTTATGCTCATAGAAGTGAGCGCATTCTTTCGGATTTTCAGTGAATGAATGTGTTCTGATTGCAAAATCGCATTCAATTAAATCACATAAATTCAATCAGTTGAATCAGTACGAAAGAACACTATTACTATGCTTTCATTTCCCAGGAAAATTTCATTAAATTTTCTATTTTAAATGCTCCTATATATTCTTTTTGAGTAAAAGCATTAGAAATTTTCAAATATCGAACAATATAACATGTGTAAAAACTAAGTATTAGCAGAGGAAAGTAATCGGGGCACCATATATTTGAACAATTTACGCAATTCAATACAGGAAAAAGCGAAGGAAATATTGTTAATGATACAAACTTAATAGTTGTAGCAAAAAATTTTTAGAGGAGCTGGTCGCATATTTCTGAAATCAGACATGGGCTTGACCACTTTTTGTAATATACCTGAACAATTTACAACAAAAGACATGGGCTTGACCAAAATACGCCATGAATCACTTATCTTGTCACATGAATAATTTCTCACTTTCACCCAGAATTTAAATATAATGTATATAGCAAGTTTGTGCTTTTAACCTCTAATACTATTAGCTACAACAGCCAATGTCTACTTTTCAGATATCTGAATATGTTAAATTTCTTGGCATTTATGTTGATCAACTTCTGAATTGGCGCCAGCACATGGAACCTCTGTCGAAGAAATTAAGCAAATTCATTCTTACATAAAAACAGGCACAAATAATCTCTAATAATATAAATAATATATATTTATTCAATTCAAGAATTATTGTACAAGTACAATGAAATGAAAATTCGTCAAAATTACACAACTACTTTAGATATTATGTATCCTGCCCATAGCTTAACATTGACTGACAAATTTCCTGCCTATATGAGTATAAGGAGCTTTCAATAATTTGTACCATCATCATTTACTGTCATGTAGATTATTCTGCGTCTTTGAACAGTGTGGTTTACCGCACGGTCATTTCGATCTCGAAATAAAAGATATTCTGACCCTGTATTTAAATGGATTTCATTGTAAAAATAATCAAAATTTCATATTTATTGCTAATAAGGTCGAACTGATTATTAGCTATAAAAAATATTTGTCTGTCTGTGATTTGTTCCAAATTTAAATAAGTCTTTCTGACCATGTTTATTTATAATATGAACTGAATAAATTCTTCATTGAAATATTATAAATCAAATATTTAGTCTTCTTTACTCAGTTGTAAATAAATTAAGTGGAAAAAAGTCTTTGAAGCACTTATTTATGGAAAAGGAATTCATGATAAAAAGTTGCTGGATCTATTGAAAATGAATTTATTCATTGAATATTTTTTATGATTATTTCAGCATTCAAATATTTCATCCATTTATTTCCTTTTTTGAATTCTGGATGGTGTCTCAGAGCTTGCAGTGTTTGCCCAAAAGCATTTCGATAGGCTCGTGGTATAGATCTTTCTTCATTTGAATTCAAGAAATAGAAACATTCCATGACCTGAAAAAATAAAAGTTTTACATACAATTTGATTAATTCGGGCAATGCTGATAAATTTGAAATATTGTGATAGGAGAAAAAAAAAATAATCCCAAGTGGCAATTTCACAGATATATCTTAACTCTTACTGGCGCTGTAATTCTCTAAAAAACCCAAACCAACTGGAACCACTTTTTTTTCACTTCGATTTCTGGGTGTTTTCCTTCTATTTGATTTCATTATGTGAAGTCAAAATTTTTATTTTTCATGTCATCGGATTCAGGTTTTTCGAAAAAAAGGGTGGTCTAATCTTAATACCACCACCCCGGTAAAACTAATTTTGAGCGCCTGAGACAGTTGGCAAGAATCTTCGAATAGGTGGTTCAAATTTAATACCACTGCATCGATTGGGACGAACATTTGGTGGTTCTTGTTTCTATAAATAAGAGCGTTTTCATTTTGCTCAAATCGCTGTAATTTTCGAATTTCGAGCCGGTAAAAGTCCGTCCTTCAACCCGACTTTCGAAAGAAGCGGCCTAGGGTTTTGAAAGTTTCGAGGTCAGAATGCACAGTTGAGTTCGTAAATGGACGAAATGACTAGAAGAATAAAAAAAATCTATCTATTTCTTTATACCGAGGTCGATTTGGCAATAACAGCATTAAGAATGCATTGAAACCAATATCTTACCCTGGAACTATCCTTAGTCCATTCCTTCATCATCAACAAGGTATCTGCAGCATGAGGCAACAGTTTTAAATACTGATTCATTTCAAGCTTTGAATCGGCAAAAATGTGGAAACCAGAGAAGGCGACTATTGCAACTACAAGCACATCCATAAGAAATACTGTGTATGATTGAGCATTGTTGTCAGCAACAGCCGCTTCGATTCTGCCAGTCAGATCTACTGTCCATTGAATACACTCTGTGAGATTCTGCTGCTGTTTGAATATTAGGAGGAACTCTTCTAGGGGATAGCTTTGCCTGGAATAAATCACCTGGATCAACAAGATATCAAAGCAGCAAAATATTCATTTAATTCAGCATTTCCAAATTTTTTCAAAGCCGATCTATAGCAATTTCAACAGATTCTGTTATAACTTTTATTAGTTCCCAAAACAAGTTTGTACACCTCATTGAAATTAACACCTGAATTCATATCGGTGTACATGGTCTCATATTCAAGTTTGGGAAAGACTGTTTTACATTTATTTCCAAATTATACAGCCATTCACGAACATAGACCTAATAATAATGTCCGTTGAAGAAAGAAACACAAACAAAAAACGAGATCAAAGCAAGTCTCGAGATATCGAACGTATGGCTTAGCCTATAAGGGGGCATATTATAACTAGTAGAAACCGGATTATATCCAACATCAAAAGCTTAAAAAATGATTAAAATATGAAACATTAGATAATAAAACTATACTTTTCAAGCATTTTATATCAAGATCAGCATACTATACAATTAGATAGTAGAAGAAAAACATTTCGATAATCAACAATTAAACATTTTGTTAGTGGTGTTAACATAAACAATCGTTTGTAATTATTCTTCTAAAAGTAACTAATAGAATTTATGTGCTATTTTAGCAATTATTATTTCTTCCAAACGCTCACCTGCCAATCAATAAAACTATTAATTTGACAGAAAGGGTAAAAGCTTCGGTTATTGTTCAAAATGCTTCTTCAAGTTTATGTGGCAATACTTCTGGTGATGCAGAATTTGGTAGATTTCATTCATTTACAGAAAAGATTTAGCCAAATCTTGAGTTTCCAATCTTTGAATATGTACCTGTGTTCAAATTTGAATACTTATTTTGATGTACTCACATTGTATCCACTCTGTCTATGTCAATTAAATCATCTAGCCATTTCAATTTCTCTTTAGAGCTCGAAGCAAGTTTGCATCTTATAATTACCGCCTTTTGATAAAGTTCATATGTCATATGATAAGAGTTGGGCAGGGTGGTGATATTTTGTAGCAAATCGGTAGGATAGCATGTAACACAATTCACAAGTATTCTGAAAATCTGCAAAAAGAAAAAAAAAATTTAATTTGTATTCTATCGCCTATGTGTTCACAAATGCAGAATAATTTTACATTAAACCAATTTGCACCTTCCTGCAAATTCAAATCGACCTATCCAATATTTTTTATATCTACGATATTATCACCTCCATTGTGTCATGTTTTCGTTTGGCCACCCAGTATATTATATATTTACTACATTTCAATGCACTTCAATGTAGGAAAATAAACAAGTAGATTAGTAAATAACAAATTTTTTTCACCCCAAACAGATATAGCATTTTATTCATTTCATAGTCTTACTTGAATGAATACAGATAATAATAATAATGTTTATTTCAATATTTTTTTACCTCATCTGATGAGTTTAAAGATGCCAACTTGGCATCTATAATGGATACTATCCCTTTCTTACTAACATTCTCTACTGAGGGATTGGCCAACGTATCCTTGAGGGCTTCAATTAATGAAGTGAGCAATTCATCGTTGGCTTTTTCAGTCATCAATAATTGTGCATGGTTCAGAGTGCTGTTGAAAAATGCTGCGAATATCATGGGTTGGATACTATTTGCTAGGAACTTCAAGTTTCTGTAAATTAGTAACACTTCCTCAATCTGAAATAAAAAAAAAAAACATTTACCCTGATTCATGAAATCAGGCGAATAACTTACATTTTTAAAATCTCCTGTCAGGGCAATAATATTATTCTCTATAAATCTTCTAGCAGTACCTGAGATCATAACTTGATGTGAAGCTATTATTATACAATACTTTTTTAACTCTGGCTCATGACATAATTCTTGAAGAAAGGACCAATTATAAGGAGGTAGAGGCTTACTGTATTCTTGACTCAGCATTCTCATACATTCTATAAAGACATGTTTATATAATCCATTCCATTTCTTAGTCTACAAATTGTAGAATCATCAATTATCAATAAAAATGAAAATTTCATAGAACTAAAATTAGCATAATAGACAGTTATTTAAGCTATTTTCATCTTCTAAAGAATTTCTACGATCCAACATTTGGTTCTGATCACTCGCACCGTCTTCAGGAAATGACTGCTCGGCATAATATTTAGTTTTAGGTTTGGCATTAATTCTCATTTTGTCTTTGTATTCAATTGTAAGTATTAAAAGTTGGGGAAGATTAGTTTTAAAATGAACAAATATAATTTTAAGTGAGTGAATATTTATTATTATTACCTGAGTAGCACAATATCCAACAACGCCCCTAATGATGCTATGGCTTGGTAGAAGAGAGTAGTCAGTAGGTTCCTTTTTTGAAGTTATATGATAGACATATTTTGGATATTCGTCAACTTCCTTTTTAATCATGTTTATAAGAAAATCTCCGACTACAGTTAAATTAGCTTGATCCTTCAAAAAATTAATCCAACAGCTACCTGTAAATATCTGATATTATTACTGAAATAAAAAGATTCATGACTGAATTTGGTATAATTGTAACTTCGTAATTTTAATCATCAAAGACAAATTTGGAACATACGTTCAATAAAGAAACGAGGTCAAAATAGGCGATGAGCTTAGCTTTTAACCTGCGAAGTCATTCTACGTTTCCTGATAGGAATTTAGAACAGAAATTGTCACAGACATTATCTCTACCAGAAATTTTGATTCGAAATTCATAAGCAAATTTCCAGCGAATATAAAGATGCTTTTATGAGGCGCGAAAAGCATTCATTGTCGAGTCCTATGTTAGGGATGGAGGGTAGAGTAATGGAGATGCGAAAGATTGTATTTAGCAATTCAGAACTGAATATCTTGATATTTCCAGTGAAAATTAGAGTTTTGAATGCACTCTTTCGCAATACGTTAATGTTTTCCGAGAAGAAGATAGTTTCAAAAGAATAGAAGGAAGTTTTTGAGTGAACAAGAAAAGGTACACACAATTGATCAATAATATTGAAGAAATAATGAAAGAAGATCAAAGAAACTCTTGACGAGTGTTGTCTCAACTCTCTAGAGTCTTCGTTGGTACCTATGAATGGTTCGTGTTTGTTATTATACAGGCTTTGTTAATGTGTACTTAAAACACTTGAGACACATTACTATTAATTTAAAACCAACAGTAAATGGTGAGATATTGCTATCAAAAAATTCAATCTGGATTTGTCTCTTTCCAATATTTTTTTATGAATCCTGGTTACATGTCTCTGGATATGGCAACTCTCAAAATATGATAATTTAGCTCAAGTCCTGAAGTTTTTTCCTTGAAAGCTTAACATTATATAGGATAAATTTTTGTGCTGTTCATCAATGAACTGGGAGAGCTAATATCTATTTTGAAGAAGATGGTGCAAATGCTATTTCAAGAATTTTTTTCAGGGTTGGCTAATCAGTTTGAATAATGAAAATGAATTTCCTCCAAGGTCTGGTGATCTTTTACCTAGTGATATTTTTTGGATGGATTCGGAATTTGTTGGATTATTTAGAAAAAATGCATATAGCTAAATTTTTATGCACTTTACCGCTATCAGACGTCGAACGTACCTTGTGAATTTCGAAACTCTTGGCCTCCTCTTTCGGAAGTTATCGTATTTACGGCTGGACGGACAGAATTGAATTTGACCACGTATTATTCATCTGCGAGTCGAACTTGATGATTAAAGACCATTCTCGGCTCAAAATTCGAAAATTACAAACATTGGGGAAAAATGATAACGCTCTTATTCACAGAAACAAGCTCGCAAAAATTCTTATCAGACGAGGGAAGACAGATTCATAAATCTTTGTTTACCTGCAACCAGCTGCGGTGTGATATCTGATTTGGGCATAGATTCTTCGATAATGTATTGCTCAGGAAAATAGAGAGAAATGTTTTCCAAACCGAATCCTACCAATGCGTTCAGAGCAGCTTTTTGCACCTCAACATCTGAACTGTTTACCGCATAATCCCACATCTTGCATATCACCTCTTTTTGTAGATCTTTATGGTGTTCTGGATGCATCAAATTGGATATATCAGATGCCAAACCACACATGCTGAAAAAAAAGCTATATTATTTGTTATATGCATGTAAATACATAAAAAATCCAATTTAATTTTGTAATTTTCATTTTCTTACCAAAGAATTTTTCATAAAATTTATTTTCGAAAGATAATGACTCTTAAATTTTGCCCATAACTGAGGTTAACATGGTTGATTTTTGAAGTTCCAATCTTTTATGACGCAATTTAGCATTTTGAGTGGTTTTTGGCCAATGACTCGAGTGAGTTTGAACTAAGGAGGCACAAAATGAGTACATACGTTATGCTATGCTGACGACGCAGTGTTTATCGCAGAATCAGAGGATGACCTCCAGAAAATATTTCAAGTTTCCAACAGAAACGCAGAAAAACATTGAAATTCCAAAAAAAGGCATGACAATAGCAAAGGACCTTTTGAGATCAAAACTGGCTATAGAAAATAACATTATTGACCAATTCATGTAATTCTAATACCTCAGGTGCAAAATTACAGGCGCAGATTTCTTGATATATTCGATGATTCGATCTATTGAAGTTTATTATATGAGAATAAATTGATAGTATTTTTCATACAATGAACACTGGAGACCAATTTGGTTTACAGAAAAAAAAATGGGTTTTTCTGATATATTCAATAGAATTCGGTATTTCCATCTTTTGGAGTTTATAAAGATAAATACAGAAACGTCGTCACCTCGTCACAAGAGTGTTATCCAAATCTTTATGAATCAATCTCACCTCTTTAAAGTTTTTGTTCTTTTGTCTGTCAAATATTTTGGTGCTAAAGTCAACCAGGTGGTCTTGATATCTATGACACCTTCACTGCACAAGACTGATATCGCATCGATAGCAATTGAAGACGCTAACTCTCCCTCAACTTCAGAGCATTTATTCAATATTCTTGACAAATGGGCCACCATTTCTTCTCCATAGATCTTAGAGCTAAAATTTAGAAGCTACAATTGACAATACAAGTTAAATAAAAACGCATCCTCTCATGAAGTCACCCCTACTTACTTAATTTCACAAATCTGCTTTATAATATATGCCTTATTGATATAAAACTCCCATTTATGTTCATTTGGCTCCTCTTCAGTGAGTACTCCTTCCAAAAATGGATAACTATTATTGTCGATCCTCCATAAATTGTACACAAGTCTCATCCCATATGTTTTCAATACATAATCGAAGCTGCCGTTTAATACTTTCAATGTTGTCACAACTTTCCGATAATTTTCACTTATGCTTGCTAACTTTGGAAGGTATTTAAATAATTCAAAATGAATCTTAGGATTTGAGGTATTTGATAAACTGTATAATATCAGGGTAAGTACTAAATGACTAAACTTCTTGAAATTTTCAATATAAGTACATATAACCTTGAAAGCTGCTAAAGTTATGTCATCAGCATTCAAATCACAAATGAATAATCCATAAACTAGATGAATTACTTTCTTAATACATTGGGAGCCCAAACCCTCAAGTTTTTTCAAGAACTCTAAAACAGAATCACGGTTTTTCCAAGATTCACATGTAATCATCAATTCAAAAGCAATACATAACTCTTGGTTGGTTGAAATGGTTTCCTGATATTTTTCATAAATTTCTTTTGAATTTGTATTAATGGTTCGTTCCTTTTTTGAGAGATCATCCAGGCGTATATATATTTCACTAGCTTTGGAAATGATTTGTGTACTTAGACTTGACGGATTTCCAATCCAGTGGAGAAGAGAAACTTTGATAGATTGCAGAACGAAATAATTAATATTGGGTTGGTCAATCAATAGCTCACCTGAAAATAAGAGTGAATAAAATAAAAACTCACATAAATAAATGGAGTGTGCAATAATTTTAAAGGAATCCATCCCCATTTCATTCAATTGGTATTTGGTTGGTTGTATTCACATGAACAAAACAACGTTTAATAGATGAAAAAGTTGCTTGCCGCCGATTACAATTACAGATCTGCAAGGATACATCTTGGCATAGCAATATTAATGCTCCAAATAAAAATGCATTGAGGCAGAGAGAGAACAGAGAACAACAATGCAATCTCTTCTTTCCTCTTCAAAGAAAATGAAAGACGAGATGGTCGAATATCGACGGCACGTGGAAGCACCATTCTTCTGGTCATTTGCTTATTAGCGTTCTTCCCATGGAGTAGAAATTGTTATTCTAAAAAAATGTATTCCCGTCAACAAAAATTGATATTATTATATTAAATTAAAATTTGAAAGCGGAAAATGAGGATGAAATGGTTGGGTAATTTACATTTTATTTTTCCTATCAACAGGTTCCGTTCCGAGATTAATAATAATCCCCGTTTCGTTCTGGAATTTTAGAACGCATATGTTCCTGGATGGCTCATTTGCGCCAGAGGTATCATACCCTGGCCGGGAAGGGCACCGGATATTACACCCCTCGACTTTTTTAGTTGGTGTCATTTACTTTTATGAAGTTATTTTTATTTATTTATTTATATTTTATTTCCAGAATTATTTCAACATTTATAATGAAAAATATTGGATGGTTATCTGATTCAAATGCATTTAATGTATCAAGTTTTCCGAAGAAAAATTGTTCGAAGATAATCTGACAAGCAGGCCAACAAAGCAATTCATGTAAACCCCACAGAATATCGAATTCATCATTCACAACTGTACACCGGTTTCAGATTATCAAGCCTCATCAGTAGAGCTAGCGATGATAAATTCGAGTCGTGTATTCTGACCAATTATTATTATGACACAAAGCTGTTGGAACCAGCACATACTTACAGATTTGCAATAGATCCAATGTATGGGGAGATGAAGCTCTAGTTATAGCTTTAACCAGAATCAAAAGTATTGGATTCACACTATCAATTTTGTCCATTTGGTTCAATAAATGTCTAACTGCTAAAACTGTGTCTCTGGGATCATGACATTTTGATACCAATTTGTATAGGGCACTCACTTGTAACAAGAGAATCACTTCTGTTTCAATTTTACTCCTTTTGCTTATATTTGACAGTTCATTCAGTAATTCAGCGGATACCAATAGAGAGCTCGCTGGATCGAACTGAAAAAAATATTTAAGTTAATGATATCGCTATCAAGTTCTGGATAAATATTAAAAAATCTTCGAAAATGTACAAGTAACCTTGAAGGAACCTGAGTAATCTAGTTACATGACATATGCTTGGTTCGGGAGTTCATAAGTTCGATAACATTACTTGACTTTTGGTCTACGTTCAAGAACATCGCGATTTATTTTGCATCAGTTGTTTATATTCAGAAAATGGCGAAATAGCATTTTTATGGAATTTAGATTTGAATCTACCCTGTCTGAAACTGCATGAGTCTGTGAATCTATGAATGGGAAAAATTTATGCTCTGTTTCAAAATGCCTAATCAACTAGACCTAGGGATTGCCCAATAAGAAACCAATATCCTCCGCATCCATTCCTACTTACAATTTGCACAAGGAATGCAGAAATCATCTAGAAATCTTCATTCTAAACAACACTTTGCTGTCAAATGAGTAGTGCTTATAAGCTCACCAGGTCCAATAAATAGATGAATTATCGCTAGTATAATGAGTTTTAGGCTCTGCAATTTATCTTCCTGATGCAACTTCAAAATATCAGAAAGATAATTCTGTAATGGTATCTTGTCAGAACTATCATAATAACTATTAAATAGACTGTCAATACTTCATAAAAATCCATAATTGAACAATTAGTTGCAAACAAATATCAAATTACATGATTTTCACTAAATGAAGTGCTAGTCGGACCAAGCACAATGAAGGGTTTCTTGGTAATAGCATGCAAATGAAAATATTGCATATCTAAAAAACTACATTTCCTATTGGAACCTATTTAAGTTGAGATTTTTTTTTGAATTCTAGTAGCCTGAATTTTTCTAGAATTATCAATCTGATAGATGGAAAATTAGAAACTTCGAAATCTCATATCCTCCCAACTATTCACTCAACTGAAAAAGGCATCTTGAAACCATTCCATTCCATTTTTTTTACAGATCCCTTAAAACCATTACACATGTTTCGTTAACAATAGCATCAACTGTTAGATAATGTTATAAGTTCATCTTTATCAATCCCAAGCATAGTTATTTTCACACTATACTAAGTGAAAACCATGTAATTAAGTATATAATAGTTAACTATCAGAAATAATTCAAGAAACAGGCGTTGCAACCTGCAAAGTAGTGTGAACACCAAATAAGTTGGCAAGAGCCCATTTGCGCACAAAACTATGGCAGGGGCTAGCAACTGGTTATCAGTACTCAAGCCCTCTGTACGTATCTGTCCGCACACCCAAGAACCAATACCGTAACAGTGAGAAGAAGATAACATAATATCTCTCTGTCCTGTAGTCTCGCCAACTTATTTCGCGTTTATAGTGAAGACATGAAGATTACATTGAGGCGAGTACAAATTTTTATTTATATTCATGTACTGATGCTACTATATTTGTACACCTTAAAAACCAAACAAGTTTGTCTAGAATCAGGAGAATCCATCGAATTATTGTTATATTGTTATATGTATAGGTGGAATGAAAATATGAACACCTATTTGTTAGGACTTGCGTTTGTAAGCGATCCATTGCAGAGAAACATTTATAGAGAACTCAAATTTGATATATAATGATTGAATTAGTTGTAGATAAATTAATTTAAAAATTAATCTTCCTAACTCACAGGCATCCAAGTAATTAGTTTGATAACCATTTCATCATCTTGATTTGATGATAAAAGATTAATCCATAACTTCATTTTATAAAACATAGGTTTCTTATTCATTGGATTACAAAAACAGTACTGATAAAAAGGATAGTTCCACATGTTCCAAGAAGAGCTGAAACAATAATAATTTATTCAAGTATATATATTCGCTGCTCAAAATATTGTAAAAGCTATTACAGTGGTTCACAGATAAAGTTTTTAGGACAACCTATGGAATTGAATTCTTGTTATCTGTGTGAAGATCTTAATTTGTATACAAGCATGGTCAAGTAATAATAATAATAATAGACTCTATTCATTCACAATATTTTCAAATATGTGTTGAAAAGGCCAAGTAGAGCGGAGCTGATTTCAAACTTGACCTCAACAAAAAAAGCAACAAACAACTTATTAGTTGATTAAGATGCAAATACACAAAAAAAATACAATAAGGAATTAACCCTCGACTACTAAGGTATCAAATATGTCACGTTGTCACTAAATATACGTCTCACAGACGGCTAAATATACATAGTTATATTACTTCAAGATTATATAGGTTTTACTTCGTGAACTGTTTATATGTTCTCTTTATTATTCCAGAGATGAAAATTATGTTCAGAAATGGAATAAAAGTTCATAATTTAGAGAAAATCCCAAATTTCCAAATATTCAGCATTTTGACATCGATCTTTTGAACAACTGAAATTTCAGTTTAAGCATTCCGGGGTGCAAACATTTCTGAGTAGTTATTCATACATTGCTAATATCAAAGGGAAGCCTCAAAAAGATTGGCAATTCCAAAATCGATCCAGTGTAACTGTTGCACAAGTTGCCACTTGATGACTAACATAAATCTGCATTCACATTCACCCAAAAAAAATTATTTGAGAAAAAAGCACTTACTTTTCTTCTATAGTAGAAATAAACCCCAGTTCTCTATAGATATGAGGAAAACACTCTGAATTATGAATGAGTAAAGTTATGAAGGGATGTTGCAATAGATGCATATTGAATCTAAGTTGTTGGGAATTCTTGTTGCATTTCAAAAACTGATGGTACAAAATTCCACAAATTGTTCTAACAACTCCTTTGCTAATTCTAAAACAAAAAAGATTATAGGCACATCCTGAGGGAAGTTCCCAGTCAATTTTTACTTATTGTTAGGAATAAGGGAAATGAATTCTTCTAGCAGTTTATTAGGATCCAATATTCCTTGCTTCACGAGTTTCAAGATGCCTTCAGCTGCTATTTCATTTATTTTATTGTCTGAACTCACACACTTGCTTAGTAAGAAGGAAATCTGTTCAGAATCTACTGTTTTCAACTCATTCTTTTCTTCGATATTTTCTACTAACTTTGATATTAATAGAGATACAACAGTTGGGTCCTTAGAAAGTAATTTATTATCGAGTTCATCCATAATGAACCAGATTTGTTGAGTTTATTTAAAAATTTTACTCATTTTTGAGCGCTCGTACTACTTACACGAGGGCTATATCATTTCGTCACGATGTCTGTATTTTTCGAATTTTGAGCCGAAAATGGTCTCAATCGACTATGTTCGACTTACTGATGACGAATCCGTCGGAAAATTCGAGTCTGTCCGTCCGTCCGGCCGTCCGTCCGTCCGGCCGTCCGGCCGTAAGCACGATAACTCTCGAACGGATCAACCTAGAGACTTGAAATTTTCAGTGTAGGTTCAGATCCCGAATGCCTCGGTTAAGTTCGTTAATGGGCCAAATTCCACCAGGGGTTCCGTAAATATTGCCGTTCAAAGTTTTGTTTCCCTGATTACTTGAAACTACATTCGATCGAGATGAAATTTTGCACTCAGATGGAAAATGAGGTGTTTTAGCTACATGCGAAATTATGTCCAGATCGCATGACCAGAACCATAGAAACCATAGAAAATTGTAACTTTTGAACGGAAATGCCTAGGGACTTGAAATTTTCAGGATAGGTGTGGATCCCGAATGTCGTGATCACGTTCATCTATGAGCAACATTATACAAGGGGTTCCGTAAATACGGTCGTTTGAAATTTTGTTTTCTCGATAAATTCGAAACTTCGGATCGATCGAGATGAAATTTTGTATTTTAATCGAGAATGATATATTGAAGCAATATTTTGTCCAGATGGCATGACCAGAACCATAGAAACCATAGGAAATTGTAACTTTTGAACGGAAAGG
This sequence comes from Aphidecta obliterata, assembly GCA_963966015.1. NCBI lineage: Eukaryota > Metazoa > Arthropoda > Insecta > Coleoptera > Coccinellidae > Aphidecta > Aphidecta obliterata. The sequence goes on along the minus strand of OZ014427.1, from coordinate 25,258,392 downwards.
CCTAGGAACTTGAAATTTTCAGGGTGGGTTTGGATCGCGAATATCGCGGTCACGTTTATCAATAAGCAAAATGAGACTAGGGGTTCCGTAAATATGGCCGTTCAAAATATTTTTTTCCAGATAGTTTCGGAACTACTGATCGGATTGGAATGAAATTATGCATCTAGCTGAGGAATAATGTATTCAAAGTACGTGCAAAATGTTGTCCAGACCGCATCACCAAGACCATAGATACCGTAGAAAATTCTAGCGAATTATCGAAACAAAATTGATCAGCTGAAGCAGCGACATGAAGTCTGGAGTTTCGCCTAAGTTTCAGAATTTTTTTGACAGCTGTCAAAAATTCCTTCAATTGGTTTCTAAAACTGGAAAATGCGAATCTACCTACAAGGTGCATGTACGAGCGCTCAAAAGCTCCTGCCTTCACGGCAGTGCTTTTCTAAATTTTTGAATGAATACATTCATTTCAAATCTGAGGGCATAAGCCCAGCCTAACCACAGAAACCAAAAACTAAATATAATTTTGTTCTGTGCTTACTATCACAGAACACCATGTTAGAAGAATATATTCTTCCACTATGATAGAACACTAAAAAAAAGATTATATAAGTTGGTTTTTAAACCTTAAAATAATTATAATAGACCTAATGATAACATTATTAGGTTTATGAGACTAATCTAATATTATATTGAGCCCAAATCAAATGTGATAACGGGACTAAAAATAAGAACAAGGGAATCTTAATTCTATGATAATTATTGATTCTATATTCTGCACTTCACTGGTGTTGTCGATGAAAAGAACTTATCAAAATCAAAATTAATTTCGAGCATTTCACAATTATAATTGTCAAAAATGCCTATTAAAATACCAATTTTGAGGATGATAGGAAAAAAACAAATTGAGCAAGGGTCCCAGTGGTAGGCATATATTTTTTTCCTCTTCGCTGTAAAATTATGTAACACCCAAAATTTCAGGATATCATCTGCAATGTTATTCGGAGCGACCGCTGGTATTGGAGTTACTTATGCAACTGATTGGAGATTAATTTTACAATATTTACCATATTATAATGGAAAATTCCCCGCCGAGGAATAAATTGTAAAACATTGTAGTGAACTGTTATTTTAAGAATAAATAAATGTATGTAGAGACTAGGTACATCTGTTAAAAGTTTTTTATTTATTCCAGTTCTTTTGTTTGATTTTTGATTACGTTCAATACGCTCCGAACAGACAGTTCTATTTATCTATTTAAACAACAAATTGAAATATCTTAGAAGTAGACATAGGCAAGGTGCAATAATCTTACATTTTTGGTTTATAGGTTATATATTTGACATAAACAGTACACAACCTAACCTAATTCAATGTTACTTTCTCTAAGAGTTAGCTACCTAGATAGTTTTTTAATTAATGAAGAACCCATAAAATGCAATGTATGCACATCAATATTCGAAAAGCAACGTTCATTTTGCTTTCAGTTATTATAAACTACGTAAACAACATTCAAATGGGTATGTAAAAGTTATTGTTTCTGGGGGAAACCACCTTGAAATTCTTTATTTTTAGCGGAAAATTTTATGGAATCTGATTATAAAAACCAAGCAAAAAATAACACATACAAAAAGCAGGAAATATTCATTCCAAAGCCTGTTCAGGTAAAATGAAAAAAATTTGTTGTTGATGTTAACAATGACATTTTTCATTGTTGTAGGAAGATTTAGTATTAACATGTCCTTCAGATGTTGCATGTCAAAATCTTGAAATACCATGTTTAGACTGCTATGTCAAGTACAATTGTGAATATGGAAGAATTTTAAATGCTACATGTACAGCTAAACCTGTGGTTAAATGTATAGTAAGTATCTAAAAGTTGCCCAAAAGATTTCAATTATGTTGTCGATATGTTGTAGGGAGAAAGAAAATTCCAAAGATCATATATCTGCAGATACTGTTATCAAACAGAACATTGGGAACATATGTGTGAATTGAAAGCTAACTGTAACTCTGTAGCATCTCCCAAAATTCATTACACTACAAATTGTACAGTGAATAGGGACATAATTTGTTTAGGTAAGATTTATCATTAGGTTTATTACAAGAAAATTGGATTCAATTTACTTGCAGGAAATCGTGTATTCAATAAACGAGTACCATGTAATTGGACTGGGGGATATCGTTGGCTGACAGCTTTAGCTCTTAGTGTAACACTAGGAGGATTTGGAGCAGATAGATTCTATCTAGGTCACTGGCAAGAGGGAATAGGCAAACTCTTTAGTTTTGGAGGCCTTGGAGTTTGGACTCTTATAGATGTTATACTCATTTCATTACATTATCTAGGTCCAGCTGATGGTTCTTTATTTATTTGAATATATGTTATATTATTTTTGTATATACATATTTACTAAACTTTTATTGAGCCTATCTGCAAATTATGTAGCTGATGTAAATTATTTTAAATAAATATAATTTTTTTAATTTTCTTTGGGTTGAAATATATTTTCATCGCTGTCCTGCATATCAGAGCTTTCCAATGGATTGTTATGTGAATATGCTTCTACATAAGCTTCTGGATATTGGGCTGATATTTTTGTTTTAATTGCTCTGATTTTCTTAAATATATAATCCAGGTCTTTCTTCATTTCTAAGAATGTTTGACTATGTTTCTTGAATTCCGGACCCACTGATTTCAACCTAGAAGCACTTAGTGCGTTGCAATTAGTCAGCATTTCATTAGTCTTCTCGAACCTTTGTAACCTGAAATGACATAGATGATTAATCATGTAAAGAGAGAAAGATTACATTTACATTTGTTTTTGAGCAACTATCATAGATTTTACATCTTGCTGATTTATTATACCAGCCAACCCTTGTATAAATACTTCTGGGGCTGTATAGTTCTGAAAACATTCAATACTGAAATCACTTTCTGGTGTCCCTTTACTATCCATGATATATCAATGCCAATCAAATTTGATATTATAAAGGTTTATCCTTAAAGGTGTTTTGTCTTTGAATACTTTGAATTGAAATACTGTTGTCTCTTGCAGAAGTATTCATATTTCAATAAACATATTTGTTTTTCTGCAATTTTGTATAATGAATTTAGTTTAGTTGTTGTTTACCAATTGTAAGCTTCAACCACAAATTATATTTTTACTTCTTCTTCTTCATCTTTTTTTTTCAGCTTCGAGTAAACTGTGAGTCCGAGTACGCCACACCAAAGTTCCAGCACCGGAGCGTCAGACACAGCCGAATTTGCGGGGCTTCAAGCCCTGACGCCAAACTCGTCATAAGGGAAAAATCACGACCCGCGAGATGGCGCGGAAAATCCCAGAATGTCGGCCGAGAGGTGATCAGAATATTCTGTCATTTCTGTCTTTCATAACAAGTAAATCAAATATTTTTATAAGATTGCGGAATTAATAATAATGCCTGTGAAAGTCCAGATAACCACTTCGAACATTTTTGATTATGTGGGTGAACGTGATTACTGATTATGATAGCTGATAGCAAATGACCACTATACAGAAAATTATTGAACTTACGATAAAAGAAATCATCTTTCAGGAAGTGCTTGCTGCAAACTAACATATTCTTTGAGATGCGTTTCCCAATCTTCAAGATTTTCTGCCAATTTTCAACTGCCTTGTGATTCAACGGGAATTTATGCGAAGAAATTTCCAAAGTATTATATGATGAGCAATGAGGCACGGAGCACATTTTTGGCGATCTTATACCCACATTACTCCTTACAATCCGCTGCATTTTCAGATTGTATACAGTTTATTTGAAACAATTGTCCATAAAATATGTGACTTTCGATACATAAATGACTCAAAATCATACTAATTCACAATTCTCCCATATAAACACACACGTTTGTAGTTCACCTCTCGAGTATTTCAAACAATCAAAAGTAGATGTGACCCACTCCGTGATTCTTCCCTTTTGCTGTTTTGTTTTTTGACAGTTTCGTTTCGGCATGTTTCCATGATAGCGAGGGCGTGAAGCTCCAGTGCGTCAAGCCCCAGAGTATCACGCACCCGGCTGGAAAGCCGCTGTACTGTATTGTTACTTTTAAATGGTATAAAACTATTACTGACATTACAGTTTTCTATTGAAAACCGCAATGAACTAGAACTCTACCTTAAATGAGTTCTTTTTAACGTGAAAAGATTACTCTAGATAATCTTTGACCAAGATCGTGATCGTATAGTGGTTTTAAAAGACTCTACGCTATGTATGTAAGTATGTAACCCAAATTACACTTGATTTAATAGGAGAGATTGACGGGAAAATAGGAAATTCAAAACACATATTTTTAGCACCCAAAATAACAAGTTTATTTATCTGTGCCGTTGGGGACGGTTCCCCAAGTTCAGATCCGAAGATAAGATTGAGGGAAAAAAGACCTGCGAGAAAAACCTGATTCTGTACAATGTATAACAATAGTAAGACTGGTAAGGTTAAAACCCAGAGACCTCCCTCTTCATCTCGTTCAAATACCGTTAACCCACAAGTATGGAATATTCATAAACAGCAACAGGTTGACTGATTAGAATTCTCTCATATGGTGTTTAAAAATGATTGAGTAGATTAAATGCGGCACTTTACTCCTTCGCCTTAATAGGCGATTATGTGCGAAAATTGTGAGTTCCATTCTTGCCAGGAATCCAACTATCATTTGACGATTGATGATCTCCCACGGTGCAAGGAGAGGGGAATGCGACCAAACATCCTTGTTATGTATATTTCCAACGGTGGGCAAGCCTTATTTAAGTTAGGTTGCGTCATACGATAGGTGTCTCCCTGGTCAGTAGCCCCATCAAGTATTAGGTTAACAATATAAACAGTAAACAATAAAAATAGTTAACAATATAAACAGTAAACGGTATAAACAGTAAACGATATAAACAGTAAACGATAAACCATAACGGATAATAATGAGTGGAGAGTCGCTTTAAAGTTCTCAATCACGATAAGATGATGAAGCATAATGCCAACACTGGTGCTTATGAATATCCTTGATATTTGCTGAAAACTACAACGATTACAAATAGTATCATTTGAAGAATATTGCATAACCCAGATGGGTCAGTTAGAATCGAAATATGGAATAGACTTGATAATGAAGTTTGAAGAATGGATACAAAACAATACACAAGAAGCAAACAAACATGGTAAAATACGTTGAGTAGAAGCAAATATAGGTCTTGTGAATTAAGGAGATAATGTATGGGTTAAGTAATGGAAACCTTTGAATAAAAGTGTAGAACGTTAGGAGAAGCCTGTAAATAAATCATGAAAAAATTGTAATTATAAATATGTTGTTACTCACATGTTAAACTCCAAGTATCTCTTCCACCCTCGAAGGTTTCAGATCAACTAATTCACAAACCAACCCTGTTTCACCTTTAAAAGAGAAGATATCACTGTAGAACTTAAAAGCCAAGAGCTCGCCAACAAGAAAACACACAACAAGAAGCTAACCGAAGACAAAAAGCAGAGAAAACCTTCCTATTTCGAAGTTAGGATCGTATCTCCGTTTTTTGAAGAGATTATCTGTCTTATTCTTTCATCTCGGACGGGCTCTGCAATCCTGAGTGCAATGCAATCCCAAGTAGATTACTGTAAATAAATATAAACTAGCGTTGCGCAGAAGTCAGATTTATACACCGCTTAGGTCAAATAGATACTTGACCGAAGGTATTTATCGCGATAGATTAAATACTAACATAATATTATGGTGAATGCAGGATTCCAAAATCATAGCTTCTGTCGTGGACTTGTCCACAACTACCACTACGAACAGCGGACTCCTTGTCGTGGACTGCGTTGACAGTTTTTGACTACACTACGAACGTAGCCTTTGCAGAATCCATGACAGTCGTGACTCGTGGACTGTTCTGCGAACATAGATCTTGAATTTTGGAGTTATGGACCGTACATAACACGGACCTGCGCATAAATTCGATACAAACGATTTTTGTAACGAACATGCAGTGAACTGTCAAAATCGGCTTGTGGGAACAAACCTAAAACCACAGCCGTCTTTATTAGAAGCCTGGAACGAGAGAAAACTGGCAACGTTGGACGGAGAGATATGGACCTCGGGGGCTTCGCATAATCGAGTTTCCAGTTCAACAAGTCGTAATAGGTTACGCACGTGTTTTTGTTGGTATTTGTGTTTTTGTGAATTAAATAAGTGTAATAAAGTTCAAACTGAAGTGTAATAGTGATTTAAGTGAAGTGAAAGTGTTGTTTTCAGTAATTTTGGTGGGTATATTTGAGATCATCTACTGAGAATCAAGATGGTAGATCGTGTTGTGTTCCAAATTGTAGAAGCAATTATTCGTATCAGAAAGATAGGAATTATGTAAGTTGTTTTAAATTTCCCAAAAATGAAGAGCTGAAGCTTCTATGGATAAAAGCTTTCCCAAGAAAAGATTTCATTCCGACCTCTTCTAGTTCAGTTTGCGAGAAACATTTCGAAGAAAGTGATATTATTAAGAATGATAAATTTTTAAAGCCAGATGGAACCATTCAATTGTTATCATTAAAATATCCTAAATTAAAAAAAACGCTATTCCCAAAGTTTTTCCAAATTTACCGAAGTATCTCACAAAATCAACTCCAAAACCGAGGACCGATCCTCGGAAAAATGAAATCATTTCTCGGCAGAATAATGAAATAGAAGCCTTTTTGAGTTCGGACATGATAAAAGATTTCGATGACCTAATCAATAATTATTCAATCAAAATTGATGGGAGATTAAGAAATTCGATGAAAAGATTCATTTTTATATAATTAATTTCGAAAAATCATTATCTGTGGATGTTTCAGTTCAAATAGATAGAGACCTTAGATTAAAATTATTTATTAAAAATATTCAGATCTCTCAAAATGATTTAAAATGGATTCTTCCGTACGATCTAACACTTAGTAGGTGGTCTCAAATTACAAATTTACTTTCTCGTTATAAAAATGTAAATAAAAATAATGAAGATGCAGTACCTGAAGAATCTATGTCAGATTCATTGAAAAGTTCTTTAGCTTCCCTAGAGTTATTTTTAGCTGGTAGAAATAATGAAAATTTTGACAAATTCAGACAGGTAGAAATCATTACAGACCAATTACGACAGGTCATAGCAAAAAGAAATAAATATTCATCAAGTACTATAGTTATATGTCATTTATATTATTTTCACAGTCACCTTCATGTTATGAATTAATGAGAAAATTTTTTATTTTGCCTTCTAAAAGGTATTTGAGATCAATTTCTTCGTCATTAGAAATATCCCCTAATTCTGACAGTGGAAATAAAAACTATCTCTCAAATGTAACATTTTAAATTCACTCTGCTCCATTTTCGCGAATTTACTGCTCAAAAATTATGTGAAAAATAGAAATAATGATTCAAAAGTCGAGCAAATGGAGAAGAAAAGAAAACATTTAGGAGATAGCAAAAAAAAACCATTTAAGATTAAAATTCACTTTGTTATGAGTTTTTCGAAATTTTCATTACTTAATATATTTCTATATTTATTCATTTATTTGTTATGTTTGAGAGTTTATATTTATGTTGAGAATTTTATTTAAGTTTTTTTTTGGCAAGAGATGACCTTACACCTTCCCGTGGTTCTTGCTGAACAATAAATTGAATAAAAATTCAGAGAAATATCATTTCAATTTCAACTTTATCATGAGATTATTGTGCAAAACTTACTGAGATATTCAATTTATTGACTAAGTAGGGTCTTATGTTCCTTTTTCTTTCAGCAAAAAATTAATTTGAAGACTTGACTGGTGATTTGAATGTGAAATAATACTATATCTTGCGCTATCGCTCCGCACTAGTATACCTACCATTTACGTTCGGATGCGACGATGCCAGACTTCGTTCCAGGCTATCTATAAAGACGGCTGTGCTAAAACCTTGCTGTAAGATTTGCCGCGTTTTAATTGGTTTGGCACACTGTTGGAAAAGTATTCATGGAACATGCGCTGTGGTTTTGCGTCTTCCTTCAAACTCTTCAAAGAACAATGAAGTGGAATGACAACTAGCGTGGGACGCCATTTTTGAGCGTTGTAAATTTATGAAATTTTCATTTTTGATGAAAATGATTTTGCAATTGTTTTGAACGTTGAAAGAGTTGATGAATTCTTACTCAGGCTCGAGGTAAGAGATTCATTGCCAGTGAAATTTTGTGGTATTTTCTAATAATTTGAATTTAATATTAGGTCAGCTTTTGCCGCTAATTATTTGTAAACAAATGCCGAAGCAATTATGTATGTTATTTTCAAGAAACGAATTCGAAATTATGCCTCTGTTTTCTGGATAATATCTTTTTATTACTTTCAAAGATTTTCTGAATTTGTGATGCTGATTTTTTATTGGTGAAAGACATACTGAGTTTGAAAGTCCTTGAGAACATTTGAATATTTGGTCTTTATAATTTATTTACAAATATTGTACTAAGATATTAATACATGAATTAATTATTGTTTTTGCGTTGCGAATTGTTTTGTCAATAAATTTCACATGCATACATACTAAAAATTTTTGGTTCTAGGGATGAAGAGGTGTCAAAATGTGGCTCAGGAGTGAAATAAGGAGTCGAAGACTGAGGTTGTTTTCATCATGCAAATTTTCGAGAATTCGTAAACTGATAAAGAAAAACAAATGGGTAGAGAAACCTACTTACTGTTATAATGGAAGAACAAAGAAAGTAAACAACATTAATAAATCACTTGAATCAGAATCATCTACAGAAGCTCCTGAAAGTTGCAAAGAAATCCTGACAGAGCAAATTGTACCAGAACTAGCTATTCAAGAAAATATACAAACTGAAGCAGAACAGAATGTAGAAACTGCAGATAATTCACAGATTACTTTGAATAATAATGCAATAGATGATGTTTCTGTTGGAACATTGTATTCTTACTGTTACGAGAATGGAACAGGTGAAGTAATAAATCCAGACCTATCCAAAGATATTGAATACACGAGTATAAATCTTGGAAATACTTTAGAAATAGTTTGTGAAGAAACTTTAAAATGTTCAGAAGTAGATATGGTGGACCGAAACGAATTTGATAAATATGGTTTTCCCGAATTATCTGATAAAATATGTGATAGTATGTATTATGATTGTGGCGAAATAAGACCAGATATGACGGATTTGAGTAGCGTGTCTACTCACGACTTCTCCAATTTGTTAGATGAAGAGCTCACTAAAAATATGATTGTTGAAAACGTTTATGATTATTCGAATATGTATTCTGGAAGGTACCCAAATGAGATGATAGCTAGTGTGGTGCCAGCTTGTGAAGAAGGACTGAATTGTCAACCAGAACATGTTGAAATTGAGGAAACCTGGGAAGCTTTCGATCCATATTTGTTCATCAAGCACTTACCTCCACTTACTGTGGAAATGAGATCAAAGTGCCCTGCTTTACCATTGAAAACAAGATCAAGCCCTGAATTCAGCCTGGTGAGTTAAATTTTTGGTTTATTTAGCATGACTTACACAAAAGTTCAATTCTTATTAATGCATTACACTACAAGATTCTCACTTATGGGGTTACTAAACCCATGTGTTTAACTATACATCAGCTTCATCACAATTATTATAATGTATAATTATGTACCGCAGGACTTAAGTAGTACTTTTAATCCTGAAGATAAAGTTCATGGCCCAACCAATGGGGATGAGGTATTAAAACTACTCCATTTGCAATGTATATACGATATTTTTCGTAATTCCAGAAATTGAATGAACAAACCATACTAAAAATACCGGGTGATTGTTTATATTTGACTCAATAGCGATCTGAGTTAATATTGGTCTTACAAAAACGTTTAAATGGCAAATATGTGGTATTTTTTATTGGCATTCAGATTTCATTACTGGGAAATGCATCGTAAACCTGAAAATTTCATGTAAACTCGTATTTTTTAAATGGAACCCCGTATTTTATTTTCCTAATCCGTAGAGCTCTTTTTTCTGATTTCAAATATACAGGGTGTATCCAAATTAGACGTGAACCTTGGAGGACGTGATAGTATTACTCATTTGCTGTCGTTTGAGCCATATTTATTGATGACCAAACATCAACAGTTTGCGAGATATTTGAGTTCTTGTGTTTTTTCAAAAACTTCTCACCTTACTTCATTTTTCGTCAATTTTTTCTACGTTGACCAGAAAAGGATATGACACGGATGAAAAAACCAAAACAATCCTGTCTTAGATGCTGAAAAAGAATTAGTATTATTTGGAAACTGGTATATGAAGAAAATAAAAATCAATTTCTAATATCAATTTGCCTGCAACTTTCGAATTCCACAATTTAGGCATGAAAAATCTATTTCAAAAACTTGCCTAATTCCTTCTTTATTTCCTAAAAAATTCTTGTGGGAATGCAGGCACTAGTTTCGTTTCAGCAGATTTGAGCCAAGAAAGAAAAGTAACGAATTAAATATTTTTTTATTGCAATTGAACTCAAAATTTCATTAGAAAATTTATTCATAAATTATGTTCAAAATGTCTTTCGTCATGTCTTATACAATCACATGCCCTCTTCCTTATTTCATCAGTCCTGAAATTTACTCTCAATCTTCTCCCTGCTCTGTCTATTCTTTCTACAAGTTGTGCATGTGTATGTGTTTCCCTTTCATATACTATTTCTCTTAAAACTACCCCACACATGAAAATCTAACGGTGTTAGATCCGGACTTCTCGCTGGCCACGAACTAGCTCCTCCCCTACCTATCCACCCAAACAATTCGTTCAAAAACATACGAACGTTTAGCCTATAGTGTGCGGGACATAATCCTGTTGGAAAATGATTTCACGCCTGTCAATCAAGGGAACTGCGTCCAAAAAACTGTCCATATTTGTTCTCAGTAATTCTTCATAATTTTCTCCGTTTAAGTTATTAGATATTAAGGACCTATCAAAAGATTAGCTACTGCTCCCATCCAAACATTTGTATGCCGGACATTCAAAAGATTGCTTATAAAAAAATCTACTGAAACAAAACTGGTGACTGCATAACGAATACATTTTTAGGGAATAAAGAAGGAATTTGACAAGTTTTTCATACATAAATTGTGGAATTCGAAAGTTGCAGGCAAATTGATATTAGAAATTGATTTTTATTTTCTTCATATACCAACTTTCAAATCATACTTATTATTTTTCAACATCTAATACAGCATAGTTTTGCTTTTCTTATACATATCATATCCTTTTTTGAAGATGACAATAAAATTTGTTCAACATTGAAAAAATTGACGAAAAATGAAGTAAGGTGAGAAATCTTCTAAAAATCACAAGAACTCAAATAACTCAAACTGTTGATTAATATCAATAAATATGGCTCAAACGACAGCAAATGAGTTATACTAACACGTCCTCCAAGGTTCACGTCTAATTTGACGCCCTGTATATACTTTATTGAGGTTATCTTTGTCAGTTTTCGAAAAATATAGATTTTTTCGTCTGAATCGAAGGCAGCTCTAGAAAGCTACACGGCAAAAAAAATAACAATGAGGATTTGCAGACACGGATCCGTTCCCTGGCCTCCTAACATTCTTGACTTAATCCCATCGGATACTTTCTTATGTGGATGTTTAAAATCTTAAGTTTATATGGACCGTTCTTAAAATATTGAAGATAATCAAATCAGAATAGAGGAAGGAATTGATAATCTCAACAACCAACCAGAAATATTAAGGAGAACTTTTGAAAACTTAATAAAAAGATATCGATTGTGTGTAGAAATAAATGGGGGCCATTAGAATTGCTATCTGAATCGAGTTAATATTAACTAAGTGTATGTACTGATTAGGAAAAAATTTTATTTTCAAGGTTTTGGATTTGGATGAGACATTGGTTCATTGCAGCCTTCAAGAATTGTCTGATGCCAGTTTTAGTTTTCCAGTTCTTTTCCAAGATTGCTCCTACACTGTTTATGTGAGAACAAGGCCCTTTTTCAGAGAATTCATGGAAAAAGTGTCGCAGATGTTTGAAGTAATCTTGTTTACTGCATCCAAGAGAATATATGCTGATAAACTTCTGAATCTGTTGGACCCTGAAAGAAAATGGATCAAGTACAGACTGTTTAGAGAGCACTGTGTTTGTGTTAATGGCAACTACATCAAGGATTTGACAATATTGGGCAGGGACTTATCCAAGACTATCATCATTGACAATTCCCCACAGGCTTTTGGATATCATGTAAGTATTCTTATTTTGTCTTATAAACGTAGTAATGAAGTATAGAATTATATTTCCACTGATTAAAAAAAAAATTAATAAATGTTCTAGTAACTTGTGATTGTGTTCAAAATGAGAACCACCGTTTCTGATGCATCTTTGTCACATCTCTGTGGTGGATATTTCTAGCCTTTCATTACGCCTGTTGCAATATATTTTCATGTTTTCGTTTTATTTGAAAAAATATGCAGCAAATCTTCAACAAAGCACATAATGAATCCAAGAACAAATGGATTTATAAATTCACCAGTTTCGGAACTAATCTTATTTATTATTACAAATCAATAAAAATTCAATAAATTAATTTATTTCAAAATTCTTCTTTTTCCAGTTGAATAATGGAATACCTATCGAAAGCTGGTTTGTGGATCAAAGCGATTCAGAATTGATTAAATTGATTCCATTCTTGGAAAAATTGGTCAAGAGTGTAAGTATAACTAGTTTACATTAATCTATAAATTTATTCAAAATTCTCCTTCACTAGTTTGAAATTGCTTCTTGTTTCCAATCAAATTATGAGAAACCCATAAATTGATTGAAAAAAGTTTGATATTTTCTGAAATGATGTGTTTCTTTAGTAGTACTTTTTTGGATATATATCAACTTATAAAATTGATATTTCAGTTGTATTTCTATTAAATACAAACATGTGACAGATGTATCTCCTTTCACAGAATGAAGATGTTAGACCACATATCCGCAATAAGTTCAAACTCTTCAGTTATCTTCCTCCAGATTGAATCGTAGAAATATTACTTCATCATGAATTTCAACTTCGAATTGTTTCTGGTGAAGTATTAACTGATGCCAATTGATTTGGTACTTTACCAGAATTTTGAAAAAATATTAAATACAACAGTGTGCCTTCTTGGGATTTGTTGAATCGCGTGTAAAAAGTTTGAAAAATTAATATCACAGTGAAGATTAATTCTAAGCAGTTGGCATTGTTGATACATTTCTCAGACATGTATTCTTATGGACCAATAGTTAAGAGAATGTCCAAATTTTATCGAGCAGTAAGAAGAAACTTCGAAGGAAGGTATATCCTAAAAAACTTTTTGATACGGTGCTATTTTTTTATGTGATTATAAGTTGATCAGTTATAGAGTAATGAGATACAGGGTATTTTCGAAACAATTGAAAGTGTTCTTTAATTTTTTATTACCTTATATTATTTTTGATGCGTCCAGAAGTGGGGATTCAAAACATTATATCTTGCTCAACTCGGTTAACGATGTGTTAAGAATAACAATGTTTAATTTGGTTCTGGTGAAAACAAGCGAGAAGAACCAGTTTTGAACTAGAAATTAGAAAAACAAAAATATGTATAATCTACTTTGAGCATGATTCATGTAGGATACTTTAGAGAGGAGTGTTAAAAATTTACTATTTCCTTCTAATATGAAGAATGTATATATAAAACTTATATTTTCACGAGAAGAATTTTCTGAAGGGGAACATTGTTGGAGAGTGAAAAATTAATCAATTTTATATAAATAAATTTTAGAACTTTTTAGTTTGTGCGATAATATGGCAGTGGGATAAAAGAAAACTATGTTTTCTAGAAATATAAAACTAAATAACACCGTATCATCAAATTTACTATAACTCGAGTAATTGAATATGAAATTATATAGTTGAAAATGTTTTCACGGTTTACAGTTAGTTTATGATGAATGAGTACTTAAAAGTAATATTTTCAAATTAAGCCGTTGAAAATCTGAATGAATTAATTTAAGTTTATGGTGAGTAATTTCGGGCATCAATATATAAAATATTTCATCATACTTCCTATGCAGCAATATTAAAAAATAAGCGAGTGGGGAAGATTAATTGTGGCTTGTAATAAGATTCCTCCACATCATTTTGTTCTATGACAAAAATAAGCAAATTCTATACATTGAAGAAATTACAAATGTTTATGTTATTGAATCGTTTTTGTGCTTCTCTGTTCATTGAGTAATTTTATATTGTTGAATGATTTTTTTTCACAAATTTTTGTGCAATAATTAATTCTTTTAGTTTCGTGTATTTTAATGTTTCGAGATTTCAAACAAATTCTTTAAGTGTTCTATCAGTATTCGCTTAGAAAAAAAAGCGACATGTAACCAATTTTACAAATAGAAATGAAGTATTTTAAATGGCGTTTGAAACAGAGATCAAAGGCATGGTTTCTTCAATTCCTCAGAACAATGTAAATATGTTTCAAATTGAAAAAACAAAATGTTATTTGATAAAGGTAGTAATCTGAGAAACAACCTCGATGTATCAGATTTCAACAGAGAATTATGTTTATTTTTATTGATGTCTCAAATTCATTATATTTCCAGGCTTCTATTTTTTCTGTTTGTCCTTTGTTTTATTGAATATATGAATAACATTTTGTTTGAGTAATGCTGTAAATAAGTCGCTTTACAAAACCTCTTTTAATCCATATTTTAAAAATTTTCTGGAGCATTTCAGGCACTAAATAAATATAAATTTTTGTGAACACCCTAAAAATCTCTGTTGATTAGGAGAATATAGCCGTACTATAAGACTGTTAAGATGAGAAAATTATTGCATATCTATTTGAAAAGAATAGAAGGAGCCATGCTTATGTGCAATAGATTAATCATAGTTATGAATTGAGATTTGTTTTATTTATTTCAGACAATTACTTTTTATTTAGAGTTTCTGTAGACTAATGCTATATCATTTCATCTTATAGGTTGACTAATTCTAGTGAAACAAACATATTCCTGATTGTGTATAATCGATTCTGCTTTCAAATCTAGAAATGAAGAATATTTGTTGTTATATTTTGAAATTTTCATATCCAATATAAGATAAGTGTTGTATGTTTTATATTTTATTACCGAAATTGTTTAATATTGAAGTGTTAGTTGGAGTATTGTCACTCGTTAATGAATATTTGAATACAATTTTGTTTGAATTTATGTTTTCAAGCTAATTTATATTTTTAAATGTAATAAATATAAAAATTTATAGGTTGTCATCGAATCATTAATGCAAAGATTAATTGTTTAATTTCTCAATTTTTTTATACTTGTACGCTTTTCAGTCGAGAAAAACTAAATGGTTATGAGCCTTGGGTATCCAGGAAGGGTTGTATAACTTATATTCATTTGAAGGGTGAAAAAGAAGACGTTATCATACAGTTTGGCAAGGGTGCATCTCAAATGTAGTGGTTTAGTGAATACCAATGCGAGGAAGAAAGTTAAAGGCAGATTGCAGATCCCATTAGGCGAATTAAGATAAAATGTCTTATATCAAGGAGTTTTTCCCCCTTTCAATATCGCTTCAAATTAGCATTAGAACTGACTCTCAGTCAGTATTCTGTAAGAAATGGTAAAATGGTGTATTTTCATAATTCATCTCGATTTCAGTGTGAAGGCGTCATTGCTGTTCTTTGGCAAAGTTAATCTCTGTTGTTTTTCGAGGATACAAAGCAACGTTTTGAAAATTATGATTTTTATTTACCTTAAGCCTTAAAAAGGAGTAGAAAATCATACATATTCTCAAGAAATAATTATGAGAATGAAAAATAAATATAATATATAAATAATCCTCGAAATTGAAAATAATAAGAATCAACACATGCTGCAACATACCATCAGTGTTCACCCCTCTCTTATTTTGGGTTGCAGTTTGTCTGTGTTGGGAAAGGAAAGAGGAGACAGCATTGTTTTCGGTATGCATTTTTTGAATTGATATGTCCTTGCCAGACCTGTATTTTATGTTAAAATTAATTGGAGTAACTTCAGATCTGATGTCCTTCTATCAGTAGCAGCATAGAGAAAACATGCCCATCTGACTCAAGGCTGTACCCAAAGAACTGGGTATCTACACTTCTTCACGTACAACAACCACCTTATCAGTAGAATTCTATGATTGTTTTACATCACTATTCTGCCAATAATTTTTGTTTTTTTTTAGTTTACTTATTGTCAAATTGGATTTTTGAATATACCAAATTGTTGAAAATTTCGTCTGTTTTTTTGAGCAATAAAATTTTTTTTTCTAATCTAGACCTTCCGATAGGCCCAGGGGGAAGTCAGAAAGCATAACCTCGTGGAAAGTTCCCTAGGTCATTTGATCTTCATCAACTGTTCACAGAAAACTTTCGCTGCTGTAAATTTTCAGCCAACCTGATAAACTTCCTTCGCATGCGCTGACCAAATACTACTGCAGAATTAACTAGAACACACGCTATGTGTAGACTAGTGTAGAGTCATTATACGCATTGAACTGGCGGCAAATTTTGAACATCAACTCAGAATCACGTATGCCATATCTCATCAACCATGCCGTCATTGCCGTCTCAGACATATTTCCCCTACAAGGTTTCAATTTGATCGGGTTAGTATTTTCCGACCGATTTAGATGAGAAGAAGACAAAAGTTCAGATGGTTATATAGGACTCCTGAATTGGAGGTACAAACGAAGAGGGAAGATTCCTCAAGTAATTTTAGGAAAAAAAGTCCCATAAACATGGGATCGCAAACGTTTCGTTTTCTAGATACAGGGTTTTGAAGTTAAAATTTTTTTCAACTTTTTGAGCGCTCGTACTACTTAGACGAGGGCTATATCATTTCGTCACGATATCTGTATTTTTCGAATTTTGAGCCAAAAATGGTCTCAAACGACTATGTTCGACTCACTGATGACGAATCCGTCAAAAAATTCAAGTCTGTCCGTCCGTATAAAAGATAACTCTCGAACGGAATGTCCTAGAAACTTGAAATTTTTAGGGTAGGATCGAATCTCGCGGTTGAGTTCGTTATTGGGCAAAATTCGCCCATGGGTTCCGTAAATATGGCCGCTCGAAATTTTGTTTTTCTGATTACTTAGAAACTACTGATAGGATCGGAGTGAAATTTTGCACTAAGATGGCGAATTAAGTGTTCAAGCTTCAAGCTACATGCATTTTTTCTAGCTCGCATCACCAGAACCATAGAAAATTATAACTTTGTAATGGAAAGGCATAGGGACTTGAAATTTTCAGGATAGGTGTGGATCTCGAATGTCGCGGTCACGTTCATCAATGAGCAAAATTAGACTAAGGGTTCCGTAAATATGGTCGTTTGAAATTCAGTTTTCTTGATAATTTCAAAACTATGTATTTCATCGTGACGAAAATTTGTATTTAAATTGAGAATGATATATTCGAGCAAAATTTTTCCCAGATCGCATGATCAGAACCATAGAAACCATAGAAAATTATAACTTTCGAACAGAAAGTCCTAGGGATTCGAAATTTTCAGGATAGGTTCGGATCGCGAATTTAGCGGTAACGTTCATCATTGAGCAAAATTAGACTAGGGGTTCCGTAAATATAGCCATTCAAACTATTTTTTTTCTGATAATTTCGAAACTACTTATTGGATTTGGATGAAATTTCGCACATAGATGAAGAATAATGTATTCAAACTACGTGGGAAAGTTTGTCCAGATCGCATTACCAAGACCTTAGATACCGTAGAAAATTCTAACGAATTATCGAAAAAAAAAAAGGTCACCTAAAGCACTGACGTGAAGCCTGGATTTTCGCCTTAGTTTGGAATTTTCTTTGACAGCTGTCAAAATCTTTCCAATTGGCTTCTAAAACTGGAGAATGCGAATTTACCTACAAGGTGGATGAACGAGCGCTCAAAAGCTCCTGACTTCACGGCAGTGCTTCTCTAAATTTTTTTCTTATATTTTCTACTCTTGAAAAGATTTTCAACTGAAAGAGTTTAATTTGATGTGTCAAAACTAACAATTTATTAATTCACCACAGCTTATACTAACTGAATTTTTATGACAATTTGGATTTTTCTGACGATTTCGAGACAATCGTTCGAAATTTTTTTCTCGAAATCGGTCGGAAAATTCAATTCTGTCCGTCCGGCTGTCCGTCCGTCCGTAAGCACGATAACTCTCGAGCGGAACAACTCAGAGACTTGAAATTTTCACTGTGGGTTCAGTTACCAAATGCCGTGGTTAAGTTCGTTAATGCGGCAGAATTCCACTAGGGGTTCCGTAAATATGGCCTTTCGATTTTTTTTTCTCCTGTTTACTTCGAAACTACACATTCGATCGAGATGAAATTTTGCACTCAAATGGAGAATGAGGTGTTCAAGCTACATGCAGAAATTTGTCCAGACCGCATAACCAGAACCATAGAAAATTATAACTTTTGAACGGAAAGGCCTAGGGACTTGAAATTTTCAGGATAGGTTCGGATCTCGAATGTCGCGGTCACGTTCATCAATGAGCAAAATTTGAGTGGGGTTGGGGTTCCGTAAATATTGTCGTTTGAAATTTGGTTTTCTTGATAGTTTCAAAACTATGGATTTGATCGTGACGAAATTTTGTTTTTTAATGGAGAATGATATATTCAAGCTACATTTTTCCAGATCACATGACCAGAACCAAAAAAATCATATAAAATCATAACTTTCGAACGGAAAGCTCTAGGGACTTGAAATTTTCAAGGTAGGTTTACATTTCTAATGTCGGGTCACGTTCATCGATGAGCAAAATTAGAATAGGCCTATTCTAATTTTGCCCCGGGGTTCCGTAAATGTGGCCGTTCAAAATATTTCTTTTCTGATAATTTCGAAACCACTGATTGGATTGTAATAAAATTTTGCACATAGATGAAGAATGATGTATTCGAACTCTGCATTAACAAGACCATAGATACCATAGAAGATTCTAGCGAATTATCGAAAACAAAATGGGTCACTTAACATTGACGTGAAGTCTGCAGTTTCGCCTTAGTTGGAAATTTTTTTTGATAGCTTTCAAAAATTTCTTCAATTGGTTCCTAAAACTGGAAAATGCTAATCTACCTACAAGGTTTGAAATTTATTAGTTGTCTCGATAAGTTCGAAACTACGGATTTGATCGAGATAAAATTTTGTATTTTAATGGAGAATGATATATTAAAGCTACATTTTGTCCGGCTCTCATGACCAGAACCATGGAAACCATAGAAAATTATAACTTTCGGAGAGAAAGGCCAAGGGACTTGAAATTTTCAGGGTAGGTTTGGATCGCAAATGTCGCAGTTACGTTCATCAATGAGCGAAATAAGACTAGGGGTTTCGTGAATATCGCCGTTGAAAATATTTTTTTCCTGATAATTTTGAAACTACTGATTGGATTGGAATAAAATTTTGCACATAGCTGAAGAAGAATGTATTCAAACTACATGCGCCATTTTGTCCAGATCGCATCACCAAAACCATAGATACCGTAGAGAATTTGACCGAATTATCGAAAAGAAATTGGTCACCTAAAGCACTGACGTGAAGTCTGGAGGAGCCTTAGTTTGAAAATTTCTTCAATTAGTTTCTGAAACAGGAAAATGCGAATCTACTTACAAGGCGGATGAACGAGCGCTCGAAAGCTCCTGACTTCACGGCAGTGCTTTTATAATTTTTTTTAAAACCACTTCAAACAAAAATTCAGGATTTGAATGAATATTGGTCGTCTATCTGAAGTTTTCAAATTTCAAAATGAGGCAAGAAAATATGTATTAGATAGACTAATAAAAGCAAGCCAACAAATCAATACATGTAACCCCATGAAACATCGAAATTTATCCTTTGCATCTGCAGACCGGTTTCGCCGTTTTACGTCTCGTCAGTACAGATCAGCTCAGGATAAACTCGACGTAGCACCCTTATTACAACTTGTGACTACTAGGCCGTAATGTTTACGGTCTTGTTGCTTGTTTTGGTTTTGTCAGGGGAGCCAAGAAATCTTTACATGGACCATCATGGACTGCATTCAGTTGCTTCTTCGGCCGACAGGTGGCGTGAGTAGAGAAATAATCTCTAACCGTCATCGCGTGAGGTTGTTTGGGAAGCGTCTGCTACGTCGAGTTTATCCTGAGCTGATCTGTACTGACGAGGCGTAAAACGGCGAAACCGGTCTGCAGATGCAAAAGATAAATTTCGATGTTTCATGGGGTTACATGTATTGATTTGTTGGCTTGCTTTTATTAGTCTATCTAATACATATTTTCTTGTCTCATTTTGAAATTTGAATTCAGGATTTGTACAATAAGACAAAAAGAAAAGCACTGTTGTGAAGGCAGGAGCTTTTTCAGTTTTAGAAATCGCATTTTCCAGTTTTAGAAATCAATTGAAGGAATTTTCGACAGCTGTCAAAAAAATTCTGAAACTTAGGCGAAATTCCAGACTTCATGTCAGTGCTTCAGCGGATCAATTTTTTTTTCGATAATTCCCTAGAATTTTCTACGGTATCTATGGTCTTGGTGATGCGATCTGGACAAAATTTTGCACGTAGTCTGAGAACATTATTCCTCAGCTAGGTGCAACATTCATTCCAATTCGATCAGTAGTTTCGAAACTATCAGGAAAAAAATAGTTTGAACGGCCATATTTACGGAACCCCTAGTCTTATTTTGCTCATTGATGAGCGTGACCGTGAAATTCGCGATCCAAACCCACCCTGGAAATTTCAAGTCCATAGGCCTTTCCGTTCGAAAGTTATGATTTTCTATGGTTTCTATGGTTCTGGTCATGCGATCTAGAGAAATGTACCTTGAATATATCATTCTCCATTAGTATACAGAATTTCGTCACGATCGAATCTGTAGTTTGGAAATTATCAAGAAAACTAAATTTCAAACGACCATATTTACGGAACCCCTGGTATAATTTTGCTCATAGATGAAAGTGATCACGACAATCGAGATCCACACCTATTCTGAAAATTTCAAGTCCCTAGGCGTTTCCGTTCAAAAGTTACAATTTTCTGTGGTTTCTATGGTTCTGGTGATGCGAGCTGAACAAAATTTTGCATGTAGCTTAAACACCTCATTTTCCATTAGATTGCAGAATATCATCTCGATCGAATCTGTAGTTTCAAAGTAATCAGGAAAACAAAAGTTCGAGCGGCCATATTTACGGAACCCCTCGGCGAATTTTGCCCAATAACGAACGAACCGCGGCATTCGAGATTCGAACCCATCCTGAAAATTTCAAGTTTCTAGGACATTCCGTTCGAGAGTTATCGTGTATACGGCCGGCCGGACGGACGGACAGACTCGAATTTTCCGACGGATTCGTCATCAGTGAGTCGAACATAGTCGTTTGAGACCATTTTTGGCTCAAAATTCGAAAAATACAGACATCGTGACGAAATGATATAGCCCTCGTGTAACTAGTACGAGCGCTCAATAATTGAATCGATATGTGAAGTTTTCCTGCCGCACCCTTTTGTATAAAGAGCTGTTGGACGATGAAAGTCAATTCTTTAGATATTTTCAAATATCCAAAGAATGTTTTAATGTTTTACTTTTAAAAATCAAATATGGTCTCACAAAACAGAAGACCCCATTTCAGGAGCCCATTTCACCTACTGAGCGATTAGCAATGTGTCTCAACTTCGGCATCTAAGAAACTATTCGCCATATCCTACTGAAATTTTGTGTCCAAATGTGGAATCCGACGTAATGCGAATAGTTCCCATGACTCACAGATGAAGAATTTGTGGTCAAATAAAATTCTGTCTGTCCGTCCGGCCACTCGTAAACACGATAACTTTCGACAGAAAAGGCCTAAGGTTATGAAATTTTTAGGTCAGAGTTCTGAATAAAGGTTGAGGTCTAAATGCACGGTTGATTTCGTTAATGGGTGAAATCCGTTGAAGGGTTACTTGGATATAGCCATCATTTTCTCAATAATTCGAATGATACCCCTCAGATTGAATTACATTTTTTTTGTTAATTCGTGAGGACCGACTAAAAGATTTGAAAAAAAATGAGTGTTTATAACATAAGGCAAGAAGAAAATGAGTTATGTAGAAATTCAGCTTTTCAGCTGTTCCACGTGCAAAGAAATTGGTTCATTTAATGATCTTTGTTTCTCAATTCTCCTAGTGATGTGCAGACTCATTATTTTCGAAAAGTAGTCAGTAATGATTTATTCTCTGTACGCTGGTTGAATCTAGTCACTTTGAATTAATTCCCAAAATTCATTACTTCACGTACATCACTGTCTGAACAAGTGGAAATGAACATTCCACAGGTAGACCAGGCAATAGAGATTTTTTCGTGACAAAAATAGTAGAAGAAAACGGCGAGTGGGGAGTTACGTGGGGTGGTCCGTGGATGTTCAGTGATATGTTTTCGACTCGCAAATATCATTACTTTTCTTGTAATTGCCAAGAAACACCAAAAAAAAAGATGTTTTTTTAGTTTTTTGCTTGTAAAATCTGAACCAATGGAGCGGTGCTAATACTCCCAACAGACGAATTGTAAAGAATGAAAAGATGAAAAAAATGAGTGCCAGTGCAACTCAATCGGGTCATCATTACCGGAGGAAAGCCGGAAAAACCGTGAAAATCAGCGTTTTTTCAAATCCTCATAACCCGGCCAATTTCGAAGTTGTAGCGCTGGCTTTCCAAATGAAAGTAGTGGTCAATAGATACTTTGAGTGTGCATAACCCGGACGTTGTCCGATAAATAGTTTTTGCGTAATTGCGATTTGAATTATTTAAGGCACTATTTTCCGGAAGAGCTGGATGCGTCGGAAGTAGTCCGATTTCAATTTGCAAAACGGATTTTGAAAGAAGAAGTATAGTACTACAAAAAGGCGATCTTGATTCTTCGTCAAAATGCTTCAAAATTGGTGAAAAAAGCATGCAATCTTGACCAAAATAAGCCGAATGCTCGATTGCAGTCAAGTAGTGGGGGTATATACGTAAATATTCGGGCCAGGCCTCAGCGTGATTTTGGTTCCCCGCGTCTGCCGGCTACCCCCACTATCCGACCCAGATGGGGCACTCAGCCGGTTTTGGTCATGTTTCCACGTATTTCTCACCTATTTTGCAACATTTTAACGAAAAATCAAGTTTGCTGTTTTGTAGTACTATACTTCTTCTTTCAAAATCCGTTTTGTAAATTGAAATCGGACTACTTCCGACGCATCCAGCTCTTCCGGAAAATAGTGCCTTAAATAATTCAAATCGCAATTACGGAAAAACTATTTATCGGACAACGTCTTGGTTATGCACACTTGAAGTATCTATTAACCACTACTTTCATTTGGAAAGCCAGCGCTACAACTTAGAAATTGGTCGAGTTATGAGGATCTGAAAAAACGCTGATTTTCACGGTTTTTCCAGCTTTCCTCCAGTAATGATGACCCGATTGAGTTGCACTAGCACTCATTTTTTTCATCTATTCTCTCTCTACAATTCGTCTGTTGAAAGTATTAGCACCGCTCCATTGGTTCAGATTTTACAAGCAATTACAAGAAAAGTAATGATATTTGCGAGTCGAAAACATATCACTGAACATCCACGGACCACCCCACGTAACTCCCCACTCGCGGTTTTCTTCTACTATTTTTGTCACAGAATGACCCTTTTTCTGCTCTATTGCCTGGTCTAAGGGGTACTGAGTAAGTGGGTAGGAGAATAGATGAGATGAGTAGTTGATTCTACCCATCTCCACCAGGAGTTCTCGTGTTTGCGTTGATTCGGCGAGCAGAGAGTAGAATCCCGAATACAAACCGCGCTGAGGTTTCGAGGTTTGACGTCGACGGTATTGTTGGATTCGTGATCATAGACAAACGTGATTCCTAAACACTGAATGGTGAGTACGATTTTTTCGGCTATTCAGTGAGTATAATCACTTCCTTAGTGGTCAAATTTACTCGCTACAGTGTCACTTCATATCAAATGTCATGTCATGAATAAGTTATGGGTGTCCTCTCCGGCGATGAATTGAAACTTCACGTCGGTGCTTTTGTCGATTTTTTTTTATTCAATCCCGGAGATGAATTCTTTTCGAACTTCAATGAAAGCCGTTTTCAAATTTACCAGTACAGTAATTTATTTGTGTTTAGTTGAAGGAACACTATTTTGAAAAGTCCATAGCACTTTTGCCCTTGTTATTTTTTTTGAGCGAACTAAAATATTATCGAGATATATCCGCTATTCTTAATCTTAAGACACTCATTAGTTCTATAGTTCCTAGAAATGAATTCGCAAAACTCGCAAAATTTCGGATACGATGGATTTTATGGAGGTTAATTGTTTACTGAAATTAATTACTTACTTCATAATACATTTATTTTCATTTATTCATATCTTAAAATAGTCTGTACAATCGTTTAAAATCTGTACAATTCCTAAGGTATATTTATTGTCTTTACACAACATTCTTAATTTTCAACAAATCTCGAATTATGAAAATGAAAAACATTATTATTTACATTCAATATATACATTCACAAGATTTTACATAAAGTCTGATACACTAATAGGTACCAAAGCGGAAATATATAGAAGATTCAACAAAAATATTGACCATAAGTAGGAAGGCGAAAGACGAACATATATACTTATATCAGTACAGTTTAGAAAATCTCATTCTACATCTATACAAAAGAATTTAAAAAATATTTCAGCATGGAAAAAGCTGAGGTACATTGAACACATGGAAAAATCAACGATCAATGACAAAATAAATTTGATACAAGTAGGTTCATAGGTATTATGTATAAGTATGTTATTTATGTAAGGTGTTAGGTGATCTTATATTTTTAATGCATCCTACGAGGTTCAGTTTTCTCATTTTTAAATAGATATAGGTACTTGAACTGGAACATATTCGGAGAACTGTAATATTCATGTTACAGAAGGAATCTATTCACATTATTAGTTTCGGTGATAAATCCGAAGTACTATTCTCATCATGTTAATTCTAATTCTTAAAATGGATCATTATAATGATTCTTAGTTGAGAAAACGCATCTTTATCGTTGATATAATCGTAGAAACGTGGCTTTATAGGAAATTTTTCAAACACGTACATTTTGTACATGTTCATTAGAAATAGTAAGAAACTATTGGCATAGTTCGAGAAAACCATTTTTCGTAATGTTCCATGAATTATGATTAGAATAGTCACACAGGAGAACCAAGAAATCAACACAAATTCAAACAAACATATTTCGCGTTTTTTATGGAACAATGAATATTTGTTATATTAACATTCGTAATAAGTATTTTTCATATTTTAGATTACCTTATACACTTTTATACCTCCACATCGTCAATAAAATATCATCCTACTATATCTACTCCTTTCCTTTATAAAGTTTCTAATTTAGGTTCTTAAAATTATCTTTACATTTACTGGAAGACTTGATTTCGTTCAACTATCAACATAATAACCATTAGAGAATATTTATCATCTGAATACACTTTTAGTTATATGGGTCAAATAATTGTTTTTACACTTACATACAAACAAACAATAAGGAATCGTAGAGTCGTAAATCATTTCTTTGAGTTTGTCAACGTATAAAACACCCTGTATACACAAGTTAATATTCGAAAGTTATGACTCCTGTATAAGATGATATTCAACAGTTATGACTTCTGTATGAGTTAATATTCAACAGTTATGACTTTTTTGAATTTCATTATTTTATACCTATTCAGTGTTCTGAAAAAGCTACATCTTGCATTGCGGCTATGTTTCAAGTTTGGTATGATGCTGTATTTACATTTCAATGGAATTGAAACTTTTCGTTCAAATATGAAAAATAGTTAGCTTCTCGTATTTTTTTTTCACTTAGAGGAATATGACGTTGCCAAAAAAGACTATTAAAAAATGTTTCATTGTTTTGGAATAAGCTTACTTTTGGATTACTTTCCTTACAATATCTTACCTACTCGATAGATAGAAGTGTATCTCCTGAAAACAACCCTTCGAAATCACTTCATACTTTTCTAGGCAGGTACAGGAACAATTAATTTCTTCACGCATTCTTAGTGAAGGATGAATGTGATATACCCGATCCACACTCATGCCGCGAATAACGGCAAGAATTCTTGCCGCGAATCTTGGCGTGAACTTCACGTGTAAATAAGCCAGGAATATTCGCAGTTTGGTTCGCGCGATCCCATCCACACTCGCGTTTCGCGGGTTCGCGGACGTTCACGGCATGAGTGTGGATCGGGCTTAACATTGCTGTTCTGATCATATCTTTTCCTAGTTTCTATAAGAGTATTTTTATTTAAATTCTGAAAATTTTATATTTTAGTTGTCCTGTGACTTAATTTTTGAAATAAAGCCACCCAACTGATTTCAATTATGACTCTACCGATTCCTTATCTTGCTATACAGTTAATTTGTCGATATTTTTCGATTTTATTCGTTACATTATTACTTTACTACACTTTCAAAATTGAATTTCGTTCGTACGGTATTTAATGAAACTATTAATGATTATTATATAAAAAACTCAAGGAGGTCAAAAGTAGAAGGAGACATTCAAATGAACAAATATCTGGAAGGATAACTTATGAAAACCGAGGAAAAAAAAAAACAAAAATCCCAAAGATTAACATTTATTGAATATATACTTTAATTCAGTAAATTAAATAATTCTTTTTTTTTTATTAGCAGATTTAGCATTAGCTATAACGACAAAAATCATCAACACAAATAGTGCATTCTACTTTTCAACGGTGCACATATAAACTAAATACTCAGTTTGAACAACATAAACTCTAATAAAAATATTTTTAAATACTCAATACCTACTTAAGATATGAAATTTCAGTAAAAATAATGTATAAGCATCTTAATGTGCATTTTCTCGAGCAGGTACGAAAAAATAGAAGTTTCCCAACATTTCTAGACTGAAATTATTCGTTGAATTAATGCATCAGTACCTACTTTGACTCCATATACGTTTAACTGGTTAAAACATCAAACATTCTTACTCTTACTGTAAGCAGACCTAGTGTTAGCTCAGTTGTCCGTCGTACAAGACAACGTCCTTAGTTGGTCAATTTGGACATGACTGGCTTATCACAATTGCAAGCAGATCCCCCTTCTCCTTCAGAACATTTGTCAACGCACCATTGTATCCAGTATGGACTCAGCTGGTGGACCATCCCAACAAACAGGTAATTAACGGAGTCGTTGGTGGGCAGCAAATAAGACATTTCCTTGTCTTTCTGTAGGTTTCTGTATAAGTCACAGGATTGACAGCCGAAAATTTGGTAATTGTAGTTCAGACAGAAATGACCACAGACTTGCACGAAATTAGGGGGTTTGCTGTTGGTGGTCCTACAGTTGCACAGAGGGTAGCCTAGGTTGTTTGCACACAGAACAGGGCACGAGTCGGAGCGCGGATACCCGACGACGTCTGTCTTGTTCTGTCCTGCATCGTCTGCAGGATCCGACTGGAAAGTCACAGTCAGGGGGGATAGATCCACGCAGTCGTCTCCGCAGGGTTCTCCTCCCAGTCCAGACATGCACAGCTCTACGCAGATCCTCTTGGTCTCGGATCGGCTCATTATTGGTTCGAAGACGGCGTCGTCTCCATGGCGACGCGAGGGGAATTTCCAGGGGAACGTCCAGGCGACGCCTACCAGCAGGAAAAGCGGAAATATCGATATCGGCATGCTGCGTGGAAATTCGGGAAATTAAATTGAATTACGAGGCAATATGGCGGGCCTGGGAAGTGGGTGTGGGGGTTGGAGTGGGTTACGTAATGGTCGGATTTGTCCGAAATTTCGGGCTTTTTGTGGGGTTGAAGCGGAGGAAAATTTTGCATGGCGGGGTAATTAGCTTATGAAGCATATGAATGGAAAATTTCATTGTTGACCTCATCAATTTTCACATTATGAAGGAAGGTTAAAGTTTCATCAATTTCTGTTCATGTTTTTGTTTCGAGGTAGAATGAAAAGCACTAGTGCGCAAAAGTAACACAAATTTTGTTTAGGAGTTTTTTTTGTTGTTGCTAATTCACGATTTTTCAATATCGGACATACCTATACTGAGTCAAATTTCTTGTATGGTATGATCTATCACACTTCAAAATGTATAATCATATCTAGTTATGACCGAGAATTTCTTTATATACACGACACGTAGGTACAGTGGTTTTGGTTGTTTTATTTAGGTAACTTTTTATTTACTGACATTTTTGAGTTACTTAATTGGTTATTCATTGCAGAAAATTGCATATAAGTATTTCTCATTTCTCACATAACAATGGATCACAGACTTCAACAGCGCCTGAAAGTCTAATTTAGATATTTTTGAGCGCTCGTACTACTTACACGAGGGCTATATCATTTCGTCACGATGTCTGTATTTTTCGAATTTTGAGCCGAAAATGGCCTCAATCGACTTTGTTCGACTCACTGATGACGAATCCGTCGGAAAATTTGAGTCTGTACGTCTGTCCGTCCGTAAGCACGATAACTCTCGAACGGAACAACTTAGAGACTTGAAATTTTCAGTGTGGGTTCAGTTCCCGAATGCCTCGGTTGAGTTCGTTAATGGGACAAATTCCATCAGGGGTTACGTAAATATGGCCGTTCAAAGTTTTGTTCCCCTGATTTCTTGAAAACTACAGATTTGATCGAGATGAAATTGTGCAATCAAATGGAGAATGAGGTGTTCAAGCTACATGTGAAATTTCGTCCAGATCGCATTACCAGAACCATAGAAACCATAGAAAATTGTAACTTTTGTCGTGATCACGTTAATCTATGAGCAAAATTATACTAGGGGTTCCGTAAATATGGTCGTTTGAAATTTAGTTTTCTTGATAATTTCCAAACTACAGATTCGATCGTGACGAAATTTTGTATACTAATGGAGAATGATATATTCAAGCTACATTTCTCCAGATCACATGACCAGAACCATAGAAAATCATAACTTTTGAACGGAAATGCCTAGGGACTTGAAATTTTCAGGATAGGTGTGGATCTGAAATGTCGCGTTCACGTTCAACAATGAGCAGAATTATACAAGGGGTTCCGTAAATACGGTCGTTTGAAATTTTGTTTTCTCGATAATTTCGAAACTACGGATTTGATCGAGATAAAATTTTGTATTTTAATCGAGAATGGATATATTAAAGCAATATTTTGTCCAAATGGCATGACCAGAACCATAGAAACCATAGAAAATTGTGACTTTTGAACGGAAAGGCCTAGGATTTTGAAATTTCCAGGGTGGGTTTGGATCGCAAATATCGCGATCACGTTCATCAATGAGCAAAATTAGACAAGGGGTGCCGTAAATATGGCCGTTCAAACTATTTTTTTCCTGATAGTTTCGAAACTACTGATCGGATTGGAATGAAATTTTGTACCTAGCTGAGGAATAATGTTTTCAAACTACATGCAAAATTTTGTCCAGATCGCATCTCCAAGACCATAGATACCGTAGAAAATTCTAGCGAATTATCGAAAAAAAATTGATCAGCTGAAGCACTGACATGAAGTCTGGAGTTTCGTCTAAGTTTCAGAATTTTTTTGACAGCTGTCGAAAATTCCTTCAATTGATTTCTAAAACTGGAAAATGCGAATCTACCTACAAGGTGCATGTACGAGCGCTCAAAAGCTCCTGCCTTCACGGCAGTGCTTATCGTATTTTTTTTGTACTAATCTATCACTCTTTAAATTTCATTTTTGCTAATATTGTAATATCTGGTCTTGGATGAAATGAATATTTTTGAATTCCCATTTCATTGATTATAAAACTCATTGCTTTGTTTCTTATTGACGTCTCAAATTTCTTCAATATAATAATAGAAACTCATTATTCAATTTTGCATTGAAAAACGATACTTGGAAGAAATTTTCGTTTCTAGGCTTTGGTTTATTATTCACGATAATAAACAATTGGACTCATGTGTACCATATAGGATGTGGCGTAATGCATGGATAATATGGTACCCGCGGGTAGAGGATATTGTTTCGGTTAATAAAAATAAGTTTTAAGTTTTGTTTATGTTATTATATTTTCGATATATTCGACATTCTAGAAAATTAACCCTTTGCCAAGACTGCAAATATGGGAAGAAATTTTGTCCAGATCGTATTACCAAAACCATAGATACCGTAGGAAATTCTAGCGAATAATAGAAAAAAAAATTTTTTTTGACAGCTATCAAAAATTTTTTCAATTGGTTCCTTAAATTTGAAAATGCGAATCTACCTAGAAGGCGGATGAACGAGCGCTCAAAAGCTCCTGACTTCACGGCAGTGCTTTTCATGATTTTTTATTACTATTCCATTATTTTCGTGGTCGGAAAAGTCTTACAATATAAAAGTCTCTTAATGGAGTCCATATTTCACAATCAAAATTTTCATTCGGGAAAAAATACTTCGTACACTTGTTGAATAAATATCTAGGAGTTCTGTGCCTCTATCACCATATCTTCCACAGTCGCAAATAACGTGCTTTTAAAACAAAAAAGTGATAAAAGCGACCCTCGACATTTTGAGCGTATGTTTTGAAATATTCAATATAATTGAGTGATTTCATCTTTTGAAGTTTATATAAATACAATGACAGTATTTGTCATACGGACTATGCACAATGAAGTTGTGAACTTGGTCACATAAAAAAACATGAGGTTTTTATACATATCCAATATGATTCGGTGATGCCATCTTTTGAAGATTATAAAAACACAATGACAGTATTTGTCATACGGACTATGCACACTGAAGGCACTTTTGGTACACATAAAAAAACATGAGGTTTTTTATACATATCCGATATGATTCGGTGATGCCATCTTTTGAAGATTATAAAAACACAATGACAGTATGACAATGAAAACTGGAGGCAGTTTTAGTACACAACAACAAGCGCGCAAAATCTTCTGACTTCACCTCAAGGCTTTTCGTAAAAATGTATCGCCTATTATCAGCTTCCAGCTGTTCGTTCCGTATTCGTCAACAAAAGTAAAAACATGATTTTCATTGGGTTTCTGTCCTCGGCACGCTTACTAAAGGTGCATATTCACTAAGCGAACGAACAGCGAACTCCGAACTCCGAATTTGAATTCGGTTAATGTATACGTTAAAGCGAAGGCGAATCGAATGGCATTTTCAGTTCGGTTCGCCTTCGCCGTCGTTCGGTGGAAGAGCGGTACATCAAAGAGATTCGCTGTTTCTAGTGTAATTTCGAACCGAACTTCGAATTTGCGTTGACATGTTCAGTTGCCAAAAATCGGAGGGTTAGCGCCAGTCTTTCCTTAGGTGGAATTGCTTCTCGAAAATTTGTTGACTTTTGACATATTTTTTCACTAATTTTTCCAGGTAAAAATTCAAAATCCGCAGGGGATATTCTACAAAAATTACTTAACTGCCCTAAATCATTCCTTAAATCAGGTCCAATTGATTCCGACTTTGATAAAGTTTTGACATCAAATATCTTCTTTCCATTTTTGTTCTTCACTGGTTTTCAGTAAACCCGCAATAACTATGAAAGACGATGCTGCAATAATTTCGTCACACATTTTTACAATAAATGGAGTCGATGCCGAATGCTCAGCGAATAGCGAACTTTTTAAACACTGTATTCGGTGCGGAGTTTGCTTAGTCGAAACGAAATCGACAAATTGCTGCCGAACGAACTCCGAACCTTCGTTGTTCGCTTAGTGAGTATGCACCTTTAGAAACCTCATGTCCTATCTTTACGTTGACAACAAACTCATTCACAGCATATACCAAACCTTCGTTCATTAAAAACTTTCCATTTGGTGTCTCATAGTTGAAAACATCTTCACCAGACAGAACTTTTTTTGGCTGGTATAATTCTTGCTTCAAATATTCGATGCAAGTAATTAGCGATATTGATATTTTTATTCACTACTAAATATTTGGACACGGAAAAAATGTTTCAGTTCTGTTTTCCTGCCTCCCAGTCATTCGTCACATTCTCTAACGTATCTCGATATTTTCGGAAGCAGGTTTTGTTTCGCTTTTTCAGTTTTTTCGCAATTTCGTGTGGATTTTCGAAATTTGCCTACATATTGACGGATGAAGAAATAATAAACCATTGTGTAAATTTAGCAGAGTTGATGACAATGAAACATGAAGATTTCGAAGAAACATAAATATGTCCTACTTATTTTGGTATAAGAATAAAATTATTGACGAATCCCTATAACTTCAGTTTTGATTAGGTAACTCAACTATGAATTGAAAAAAAAAATTACGAAAAGCACTGCCGTGAAGTCAGGAGCTTTTGAGCGCTCGTACATCCACCTTGTAGGTAGATTTGCATTTTCCAGTTTTAGAAATCAATTGAAGGAATTTTCGACAGCTGTCAAAAAAATTCTCAAACTTAGACGAAACTCCAGACTTTGTCTGTGCTTCAGCTGACCAATATTTTTTCGATAATTCGCTAGAATTTTCTACGGTATCTATGGTCTTGGTGATGCGATCTGAACAAAATTTCGCACGTAGTTTGAATACATTATTCCTCATCTAGGTGCAAAATTTCATTCCAATCGAATCGAAAGTTTCGAAATTATCAGGAACATAATATTTTGAACGGCCATATTTGGGGAACCCCTAGTCTAATTTTGCTCATTGATGAACGTAACCGTTAAATTCGCGATCCAAACCCACCCTGAAAATTTCAAGTTCCTAGGCCTTTTCCTTCGGAAGTTATAATTTTCTATGGTTTATATGGTTCTGGTCATGCGATCTGGACTAAATGTTGCTTCAATATATCATTCTCGTTTAAAATACAAAATTTTATCCCGATCGAATCCGTAGTTTCGAAATTATCGAGAAAACAAAATTTCAAACGACCGTATTTACGGAACCCCTAGTATAATTCTGCTCATTGATGAACGTGAACGCAACATTTCAGATCCACACCTATCCTGGAAATTTCAAGTCCCTAGGCCTTTCCGTTCGAAAGTTATGATTTTCTATGTTTTTTATGGTTCTGGTAATGCGATCTAGAGAAATGTAGCTTGAATATATCATTCTCCATTAGTATACAAAATTTCGTCACGATCGAATCTGTAGTTTGAAATTATCAAGAAAACTAAATTTCAAACGACCATATTTAAAGTGATCACGACTATCGAGCTCCACACCTATCCTGAAAATTTCAAGTCCCTAGTCGTTTCCGTTCGAAAGTTACAATTTTCTATGGTTTCTATGGGTCTGGTGATGCGAACTGAACAAAATTTTGCGTTATTAGAGTTCAAAATTTCACCTCGATCGAATCTATAGTTTCAAAGTAATCAGGAAAACAAAATTTCGAGCAGCCATATTTACGGTACCCCTCGGCGAATTTTGCCCAATAACGAACTTAACCGCGGCATTCGAGATTCGAACCTACCCTGAAAATTTCAAGTTTCTAGGACATTCCGTTCGAGAGTTATCGGCTCAAAATTCGAAAAATACAGACATCGTGACGAAATGATATAGCCCTCGTGTAAGTAGTACGAGCGCTCAAATACTCTAACCATTTTATGGTACTCCATATTATGTAACTTGATATTGCGATCGATTACTTCAACTTTGATGGACTTATCACCATGTCAGAAAAATGTTCTGTGGTTCCTGTAGTTCAAAAATGGCCGAAGATCGTTCCTGAAAAACGTTCTTTGTATTTATAATTCAAACAAAACAATTCCTTCAAAAGCGGAGTGCATATTCCCTCATACAACAAGGGTGGTGACTTGGGACCCTATGAAAGATTCTAAAACCAACATCCCGATTATCTGGTAGAAATGAAAAGAGTAATCCCTCATTCCAAAGGTCTGCTGATTGTGTAACCATGTAGAAAATAGCAGCAGGCCTGGCGATGACATCCGATGCACGTTTGTTTGGCGGTGGGTGAGGGGTAGGCTGCTGCGCCTGACTCCGATTTATGACGTCTAAGGGGACCGTGATATATTTGTTTGGATGATGACACTTATTAAATCGTTTGCTCTACTAATGCTCACAGTTAATGTCGCCTCTGGTGTTATTAGTTTTCTGAAATTTGGGGGCTGATGGGAAGAAAAACCTTATTGGAAGAGTTTCGACAGGAATTTAGAAACTATTTCAATTTGGCTCGAGGAAGGGTTACGTAGATGACCGGAGAGGAAAATGGCTTCAAATTTCGTACAAATGTTTTTGGAGTTCCATTTTCTACATCAGTGGTATTTTTGGGAAAATTACCCCTCAAAAATGAAACCAAACTAACTAAAGGCTCCTTCAGATGTGGCGCCTAGATATCAGCTAGATATGGCGTCTTTCCAACTGACCTACGCTATTTTGTTTTGGTAGAAGGTAGTACAATTCATTCTTGAAGATGCAGGTATACCTATCTATAGGTAGGTTTCTTCAATTACAAGAACCAGTTGACATATCAAACTAATTATGAAATCAGCATTCTTCGAAAAAATAACTAAGACAACGCATTGAAAATGCTTGTGGCATTATTACGTGAGCAAACTGATGTGATTAAAATGGTGACCATTTCGAACAAGTTCCATGAACAATTTAGGTCCATTTCATCGGTGAGCTTGTGAACTTCCTAATTTTGTTGAAGTTGAAAGAGAATACGAATTTGCGATAAATGCCGAGAAAAGATCGCACGCATATGGCATAGTCTCCTAACAGAAAGATAAAACAATATTTTTTGATTTTTTTCAAATTGAATATTTTATATGATGAACTTCCGGCGAAATGATCTCTTTCCATGAGTTCTAGCACTTGTCAAAAAAAGCCTCAACTTTAAAAATACCCTGTATAATTCGGTGATTTAATCTGTTGAAGTTTATAAAAATACAATGACAGTATTTGTCTTACTGATAATGAACACTGAAGGCTATTTTAGTACACAGAAAAAAAATGAGTTTTTCTGATATATTCAATATGATTCGGTAATTCCATCTTTTGAAGCTCAAAAAAATAAGATAGCAGTACTTGTTATACTTCAGCGCTCATCACTGAAGGCCGTTTTGGTACACCGCAGCAAGCGCGTGACTGACTTCACGTCAGTGCTTTTTTCGATTTTTTTTTAAAGTTAACAAGCCATCAAAAATATTGGTCTAGAGAACAACATTCTAGTGGCAATTGGAAATTTTTCAATCTCAATAGAAAGAAGAAACTCACATTTTCAATCGTCATTTTGTCGTGCAATCATATCATGGTCCCTTTTCTAGAGAAAAACCAAGTTGAATTATCGGCTGTAGTGAATTTTGAAATTAATTAATCATTCTTCCAATTTTCTTTCTGAAATACACAAAATTGCACGAAATTTTTCCGTTTCTACATTACAAACATTATTAATGACATCAGAAGTTCAAATTAGTCCAAACAATGATCGGAAATAAACTTTTTTGCGGAATAGAAAATCACTATTAACCAGATACCCAGTGATATTATTAATGACCACATCATATAAAACGAGTATGAATGGCCAGAAGATATTCGTTGTACTTTGTAATACTATCGATATAGAATCTTGGCAAAGCGAGACATAAATATGTGGAATATTATTTAATAGCATTATACACGTGTTTCGCCTCAATTATTAATATAAAATAAGGCATTGAAAGCAGAAACGGTCTATCATTAAAATTATGGGAGCTTGATGAATGAGCACATGAATGAGCTTTCTCAAATTCTTCTACTTACTTCATAACTATATTGAGGAGAACTTGGTGTTTTTATGCACCTTACCTATCACACAATAAATATTATCGACCCTTTATAAAGCTTTAGGTACATTTACCCTATCTGATAATGTTAATTGATATTGAACTTCCTAAGTATGCGTTTAATAATGTGGAAAGGTGGATAAATATGTCGATAAAATAATATTTATAGGGTGAGTAACTGTACCTTCATATATTTCTCTAATATGAGATTTGAGTGGTAGTTTTTGAGCGCTCGTACTACTTACACGAGGGCTATATCATTTCGTCACGATGTCTGTATTTTTCGAATTTTGAGCCGAAAATGGTCTCAATCGACTATGTTCGACTCACTGATGACGAATCCGTCGGAAAATTCGAGTCTGTCCGTCCGGCCGTCCAGCCGTAAGCACGATAACTCGCGAACAAAACAACCTAGAGACTTGAAATTTTCAGTGTGGGTTCAGTTCCCGAATGGCTCGGTTAAGTTCGTTAATGGGCCAAATTCCACCAAGGGTTCCGTAAATATGGCCGTTCAAAGTTTTGTTTCCCTGATTACTTGAAAACTACAGATTTGATCGAAATGAAATTTTGCACTCAAATGGAAAATGAGGTGTTCAAGCTACATGTGAAATTTTGTCCAGATCGCATGACCGGAACCATAGAAACCATAGAAAATTGTAACTTTTGAACGGAAACGCCTAGGGACTTAAAATTTTCAGGATAGGTGTGGATCTCGAATGTCGTGATCACGTTCATCTATGAGCAACATTATACAAGGGGTTCCGTAAATACGGTCGTTTGAAATTTTGTTTTCTCGATAAATTCGAAACTGCGGATTCGATCGAGATGAAATTTTGTATTTCAATCGAGAATGATATATTGAAGCAATATTTTGTCCAGATCGCATGACCAGAACCATAGAAACCATAGAAAATTCTAACTTTTGAACGGAAAGGCCTAGGAACTTGAAATTTTCAGGGTGGGTTTGGATCGCAAATTTCACGGTCACGTGCAAAATTAGACTAGGGGTTCCGTAAATATGGCCGTTCAAAATATTTTTTTCCTGATAGTTTCGAAACTACCGATCGGATTGGAATGAAATTATGCACCTAGCTCAGGAATAATGTATTCAAACTACGTGCAAAATTTTGTCCAGATCGTATCACCAAGACCATAGATACCGTGGAAAATTCTAGCGAATTATCGGAAAAAAATTGATCAGCTGAAGCACCGACATGAAGTCTGGAGTTTCGCCTAAGTTTCAGAATTTTTTTGACAGCAGTCAAAAATTCCTTCAATTGATTTCTAAAACTGGAAAATGCGAATCTACCTACAAGGTGCATGTACGAGCGCTCAAAAGCTCCTGCCTTCACGGCAGTGCTTTTCGTAATTTTTTTTATTCAACGTTGCTAATAAGGTGTTGGAGTTGAGCAGCATGGAGACCTCGTTTTGCGATTTACGAATAATGTAATAATTAATTAGTAAAGCAAAAAATGCTTAAGTAGATACTTCACATTATTCATTACATCCGCCTCCCTTCAATTTTAAGCGTTCCTTCTACTCACACGAGGGCTATATCATTTCGTCACGATGTCTAAATTTTTCGAATTTCAAGCCGAAAATGGTTTCAATCGACAAGGTCCGACTCACTGATGACGAATCCGTCGGAAATTTCCTGTCCGTCCGGCCGTCCGTAAGTACGATAACTCTCGAACAGAACAACCTAGAGACTTGGAATTTTCAGTATGGGTTCAGTTAGCAAACGCCGCGGTTGAGTTCGATAATGGGGCAAATTCCACCAGGGGTTCCGTAAATATGGCCGTTCAAAATTTTGTTCTCCTTATTACTTCGAAACTACAGATTCGGTCGAGATGAAATTTTGCACTCCAATGGAGAATGACGTGTTCAAGCTACATGCGAAATTTAGTCCAGAACCATAGAAACCATGGAAAATTATAACTAACGAACGGAAAGGACTAGGGATTTGAAATGTTCAGGATAGGTGTGGATCTCGAATGACGTGGTCACGTTCATCAATGAGCAAAATTAGACTAGGGGTTCCGTAAATATGGTCGTCGTTTAGATAATTTCAAAACTACGGATTCGATCGTGACGAAATTTTGTATTCTAATAAAGAATAGTATATTCGAGCTACATTTTGTGCAGATCGCATGACAGAAGCATATAAACCATAGAAAATTATAACTTTCGGACTGAAAGGCCTAGGAACTTGAAACTTTCAGGGTAGCTTTGGATCGCGTTCACGTTTATCAATGAGCAAAATCAGACTAGGGGTTTCGTAAATATGGAAGTTCGAAATCGGTTCAAGATCGCATTGACCCAATGACACGTAGAAATTTCTAGCGAATTATCGAAAAAAAAAATTGGACACTCCATGCACTAACGTGAAGTCTGGAGTTCTGCCTTACTTTAATTTTTTTTTTGACAGCTGTCATAAATATTTCCAATTGGTTTCTAAAACTGAAAAATGCGAATCTACCTACAAGGTGGATGAAAAAGCGCTCGAAAGCTCCTGATTTACGGCAGTGCTTTTCATAATTTTCATTTTGAAAATGTTACATGTTTATGAATTATCAGAAGTAGAGCTTTTCGTTATAAAATATTTATGTCGTTTATCATTTATCTATAACTGTACTGATGAGGCTTATAAGCCGAAACCGGTCTACAGTTGCGAATGATGAATTTGATGTTCTCTGAGGTTTACATGGATTGATTTGTTGGCCTGCTTATCAGATTATCTAGAGACAATTTTTCTTCGGGAGTAGGAAATTTCTCAAATAACGCGATGTGTATCGTCGACACAATCGTCCAACTGAGCAACAAATTGGTAATATTGTTCGGAAATTTCAGGTAACATGTGCAATACAAGATCGAGAAAGACGTCAGTAGGCTCGTGCCCGTCGTTCAGAAGGAAATATTTGTGCTGTGACTGCTGTGAGTGATAGTGTTGCAGCTGATCCCAACAGGTCAATTTCCTAACCTTCACAACAATTGGGACTTTCTGAGTCAATGGTATTGTAATATTTGGGAATATGAATATTTGATTTCAAATTCGGTTACACATCTCGGAGGAGAGTCTGCATATTCGTACAAACATTGAGTTACTTTGAATAAACAACGGACGTCGTGAAATTGGGCTGGGTGACTATCGGACCACCTGCAGACTTTGCAACTTTGTAGTCGATTGGATGTTATGACTACTGGCCATGATAAGATCGGTTTGTGGGAAAATTTCGGAGAAAGAATGTAACAGTGTGAGCGTCTCGATGTCCACTCAGGAATTGTGTTTTTGAAGTGGAAAAAAGTTTACCTTTGAAGGGCTCTGAAAGTGTGAGGGGTAGTTCAGACCGGTCGCGGAGTCGGTTGTTTCGCGAGTCGGAGGAGGACTCGGGTGGAGCCCGGTCTGGGACCGGGAGTCAGTGGTGCGGATGTAGATAACTTGGGAGAGTTAGTTTCTCGGAAGAAGAGAACTCGGGAGAGTTGATTGTTTTGAGTCGGGGGCTCGCATAAGGGCAGTAGTTGAAGGTCGGGAAAGGTGCCAAGATAGGTACAGAGTTTAGGTTCACTTTTCGATTTAGAAGGAGTTGGTCGCGGGAAGAGAAATCACGAAGGGTTAATTGTACGGGGTCGGCTTTCCGGTTAGAGGCCGGTGTAATTGAAAGTAAGGGAAAGGTGCCAAGATAGGTACAGAATCGCAAGTTTTCGGTTCGAGGCCGGTGCAGGAAAATAGCTTTAGTATTTTTCTGTCGAGGATTTTATTAGAGTTCGGATTAAGGAAATAATCTATGTTAGATCGTGAAAATAAGTGTAGAAGAAGTTGCATTTTGAGTATTGAGTTAAAAATCGTATTATTACGGGGTATCGTTACGGGAGTGCGAATAAAATTTAAGGTCACTTTCGGAGTGAGGAAATTCGTTTCCAAGTAGGTACATAAAGGGATTAGGTGGTTTGCAGAACAAGGTTGGATAATTCAGTTCAAGTTTTAACCCCTATATATGTGAATGGTGTTATTGTAATCT
The DNA here is from genome assembly GCA_963966015.1 of Aphidecta obliterata. Lineage (NCBI taxonomy): Eukaryota > Metazoa > Arthropoda > Insecta > Coleoptera > Coccinellidae > Aphidecta > Aphidecta obliterata. The sequence goes on along the minus strand of OZ014427.1, from coordinate 25,218,609 downwards.
CCAATATTATTGATATCTCGACCCGAAGTCGATTTGATGTATTTTCGATGTAAGGAATTTGAATAATAGTAGCATTTATTTGGTAGCATTGATTAATTGCCCTCTCGTACATTTGGATAAGTGTGTTTATAAGAAGTAACATTTTTATTGACTGATTTAATTATGATTATGCGAAACTAAGTGAATGATAGATGTTTTATTTTGATGTTCTTTTTTGGTGTTTGTGAATATTTCGATTTTATATACGCATTTTACCATCATTTTTCGTAAATATAACAGTTCTTTTAAAATTTCTGGGTTTTCTTTCCTGAATACCTGTTCCTCAGAAAAGATAAAACAAAAGACTTCCTCGTCGCGCAGGGAGCACAAACTCAAATCTCTTCGGAGAATAGATTGAAAAAAATTACGAAAAGCACTGCCGTGAAGGCAGGAGCTTTTGAGCGCTCTTACATGCACCTTGTAGGTAGGTTCGCATTTTTCAGTTTCAGAAATCAATTGAAGGAATTTTCGACAGCTGTCAAAAAAATTGTCAAACTTAGACGAAACTCCAGACTTTGTCTGTGCTTCAGCTGACCAATTTTTTTTCGATAATTCGCTAGAATTTTCTACGGTATCTATGGTCTTGGTGGCACGATCTGCACGTAGTTTGAATACATTATTACTCAGCTAGGTGCAAAATTTTATCCCAATCCGCTCAGTATTTTCGGAACTATCAGCGAAAAAATATTTTGAACGGCTATATTCACGGAACCCCTAGTCTAATTTTGCTCATACATGAACGTGACCGCGATATTTGCGATCCAAACCCACCCTGAGAATTTCAAGTTCCTAGGCCTTTCCGTTCAAAAGTAATAATTTTTTATGGTTTCTATGGTTCTGGTCATGCGATCTGGACAAAAGATGTTTTAATATATCATTCTCGATTAAAATACAAAATTTCATCTCGATTGAATCCGTAGTTTCGAAATTATCGAAAAACCAAAATTTAAACGACCGTATTTACGGAACCCCTAGTATAATTCTGTTCATTGATAAACGTGAACGCGACATTTCAGATCCACACCTATCCTGAAAATTTCAAGTCCCTAGGCCTTTCCGTTCGAAAGTTATGATTTTCTATGGTTTCTATGGTTCTGGTCATGTGATCTGGAGAAATGTAGCTTGAATATATCATTCTCCATTAGTATACAAAATTTCGTCACGATCGAATCTGTAGTTTTGGAATTATCAAGAAAACTGAATTTCAAACGACCATATTTACGGAACCCCTAGTATAATTTTGCTCATAGATGAACGTGATCACGACATTCGAGATCCACACCTATCCTGAAAATTAATGGTACAACTCGTTTTATTACAGTATGGCGTATTATGCGCAAAGATTTGGCGCTATTATTATTATTCATTTATTTTATTTTGATTGTTGAAGGCCTACAAAGTTAAATTGACACAAGAATGGCTGCCACAAGATCATTCTATGCGTCGGGACTTTGCAAATTGGATACTGGAACAAAACAACGATTTAAAAAAAATCATCTTCACGGACGAAGCAACGGTGGCTACGTTAATAATCAAAACTGCCGTATTTGAGGAAAGAAATGGTGGTGTGATTGGTCCGTACTTTTTCGAAAATGAACCTGGGGGAGTCATAACCGTTAACAGTACCAAATATCGCGACATAATCACAACTTTTGTATGGCCAAAACTGGAAAATATTGTTACTGAGATCTGAGGACATGTGGTTTCAATAAGATGGTGCAACGTATCATACCTACAGTCTGAGAAACTCTACAATTACTGCATACAAAAAGCGAATTCAAGCGAGTAACCTGGTTATCATTGGTAATAACCAACCATAACCAACTGCATTCGAGCGCTTTTGGTCATTGTTGGTTATAATCCATGACGTCATGAACTAGCCCTTCGACGTCATCGATTTGGACCGCACATTACCACACTCGGGAGCAGGGTTAAACGTATGGTTATGAAGACGTCAGATTTGGAGGTTAAATTGTATCAAAATAAGAATTGTCAAATTTGAAATGAAACTTTTGAAATAATAAAGTGGTGGATGAATTTGAAATTCGAATATAAATATGTACCAATAAAAACGCCAAGAAGAACGACTCTTTGATAGTTAAATAAGATTTTTACGGAGAGGAGCCAGAAATTTGCGAACTTGAAATAAGCTTACCTAAGACATATATAAGGAATTAAAAAACAACGAAGCATCATTTATGGAGCAGAGCCTTTCTTGCAGTTTCAGTGGTGAAGGAGCTGGACCTTCACGATGTGAACCTGTAGATAGGTTCAAAAACCTAAGGAATGCATCTCCCTAAACCAGCAAAGCGGATCAAGTCCTCCAAGAATTGAAAAACAATTAATTGCAGTAAAAGTAGCCGTTTGAGGTTCTAAAAGAACATAATGTATGAAGAAGACCGAGGATCAGAGATAGATTTATATCAGTTCCCGAAAAAATTTAATCCAGTAAGACGAAAAGACAGGAAGATTCTGGTTTAGAATGAATTTAATATATTTACTGTTTAAGTTAATAAGATGATTTTTTTCCTATTTTCAAAAATATATTTTTTTGTAGCAATCATGTTTTCAAATATATATATATTTCAATGATATTTTCTCTTAATTCTTTTTCGTTATATCTATATTTTGAAAGTCCCTTGTTTACTGGTGGTTATTCTTATTCATTGTATCTTATGACGAATATATGTTTCGGATTCATTCAATGATGTTTCGTTTTTCAGTATTAGGGGTTCAAAAAATACAGTAATTCTAATGAAGCACTGACTTTATTGAGAAATATATGATGAGATTAGAAGAGTTATTCACATTCATTAAAAATCATCTGCTAGCAGATCTCTCTTGATCCTACCCTATCTTCACCCTATCTGCGCTCAACATATAATTGTGTGTTTTTGTTCTTCGTAAGGTTATTTCCTTCGTATGGTGTCATGAGCCAACTTTTCAGTCCAAAGTTACTGACCCTATTAGATGAAAGTTTTCATCGAAAAACATTTGGGAACCGTTCGACTCAATTTGGCGATAGAATAATGAATTCTGGAAAACTTATGAGTATGAATAGTATGATTTAGAGATAAAAATGAATGAATAAATAGGTATTCACAGTCATGTGCTGATCCTGGAAATCCAACTAATATATAGGTGAAAAAACAATTTCCATCACAGATAGCGATCAGTTTTATTGATATATATCGATATAGCTATCTTGCTGCCCCTTCACCACTATAGCAAATATGTGGGACCCATCTAAAGCTGTCAGTCAAAATGGGTCTGTTTGGTTCTGTACCTTTTATTTCCTAGAGAAACCCCAAAGATAAAATTCCAGGTAATATATAACCCAGTGGTCGATAGTTTTCTACCAGGATGAAATTCCAGACTCAATAATATACAAGCCTAGACAATTATCTGCTTAGTTTTATTGAAAAGGAGCGTTAATGCAGAAGGATTATGTTAAAATAAAAGTTGGTTGTGTGTTTGTTTTGATCATAGCACCTAACATTAACGAAAATAGTGGACCATAACCGCGCTGTATTCAAGCGGATGTTGGTTATTCGCGGTTATACTTATAGGGCCGAAACCAAGGGCAAGACCAATAATAACCGCGGTTATAAGTGGTTACTCGCTTGAATTCGCCTAAAGTTTCCAGATCGTGTTATTTCCAGATTCGGTGACGTGAGTTGACCTTCCAGATCCCATGATTTGACATCGTTGGACTTCTTTTTCTGGGGATATGTGAAAGCACAGTTCTACAAGGATAATCCTCGAAACGTTGAAGCATTGAAAGCAGAAATTATTCGAGTTATTGGTGAGTTAGAGCCGCAGCTATGCCAGAATATGGTTGAGAATTTTGATAAAAGAATCCGGCACAGTAGGGACACAAGAGGTGGTCACATGGGTGATATTAATTTATGAGTATAAATGGCAAAAATTGTATTTCAAGAATTAAATGAAACTTTTTCAGTTTCGATTCAAATTCTGTCTTTTAATTATTTACTTTTGAAAACTCAATTTGAAAGACCCTATAGTTAGCAGATGAATTTCGGGAAATCGGATTCGGAATAGCAGGTACTTTTATTCTGAGAGAACAAAAGTGACTTATACATTGGCTTCATTCAGTCTTTAGTTAGCCATAATAAAAAAAATTGTCATTTCATTTTCCGAAAAATACGCGATATATTCTGCAAGGATATGTATGCAAAAAATTATTTGTAGAAGAATAAGTGGCATATCTTGTTTTTAAATAACAGAGTTTCATCGTAGTTCGTATCATTAACATAGTCATAGGTATAAAATATTTTGAGAAGTGGAAGGTAGCTTACAATTTGCCTTTTATTAGCCGTGATGGAAAATATTTGCCGTTTTTATTTTTCGAAAAATATGAGAGGTTCTGCTCAATTGGATTCAAGTAAGCAGGTCAAATATTTCAAAAATTATTTTGGGGGCAAAGAGAGTGGCTTACAATTTGCACTTTTTCAGCCGTTTTAGCCACGGAGCAAGAAGTTACTTTTCTTGTTTTTCAGGCTAGTTAACCGCGAGGAAAAAATGCAAAAAGATGTTCTGCTGAGTTAGTTTCAAATTAGCAGGTCGTTTTTTTGAACAACCATTTGCCGCTAATAATTTCATTCTTAGACTTTTTATTTCGTCATTCCTCTACATCGAAAACTTTGAAGAGAACATGCCATTTTTTTTGTCCCGTTTCTATTAAAAAAATTTTTTTTCCACTACAGCAAATAGAAAATTAATAATAATTGTTTTGATATATCATCTGCTTGCTTGATTGATAATATATATAATACGGCTAGGAAATTATAAGCAACTTTTTTCAACCAAAATTATTTTTTGAAAATATGACTGTTCAACTTGATATCAACGTGTTAGAAAATCTTATAGTTTCTGAAGTACATGAGCAGCAGTTTTTTTAACGCGGATTGAAGGGTAGGCCTCAGATCAATATTTTTTATTGATCTGAGGAATAGGCGTTGTACGAAATCTGAGGCCTCGTTCTCTTGTATGATTTAATTTTTTGTAGGAAACAAGTACGCTCAAATCTTTTCTGGAAATTAGTGTAGTATTTTGTGAAATATGAATAGAGGAAACGAAGTGGAAATAACTGCCTTCGCAGCGATTTTCATTAGATCAAGCTCAGAATGTTAACTCTGAAAATTTCAATGAAAGTTTTTTATGTTAATCATTTATTTCATAATAGGATATTTGAAACTCGTTCAATTGGCTAGAGATGAAATAAACGATAACAAATTCTCATATCAACTATTGTGGAGAAACTCTTCTCGAGTATTTTCACATTATATCCGGATGGAGATCACTCGGGAATTTTGTAATTTCAAGGGGTACATATTCTGAATATCGATCCGAGAACCAGTAAAATACTGCTAGAACATGCGCAAGGAGGCTTAGACGCCATTGGAGACAATAAAAATTGTTTTTCGAGGAGATCAACATCGACACCAGAAGACAAAGATGAAACGTTACTTTGTTCGGATCGCACTGAAATTGCTTTCGTCGATACTGAGAAACGCAGAATTTGAGAAATAGTGTCCTTTAGTAGACAGGAAATAAGTTTGTCGTTTTATCTCACATTGTAGATTTACTTTTTCCCCAGAGAAATATAGTATATTTCATTTATTATGAGTAAAGCACCACATTTTGTGTCAAGTATGAATGTTTGATGACAATTGCAGGAGATCCACAAAAATTGTTTCTACACCCAATAATTTTTTCCGCGAACGGCATTCAACCCAAAGCATCAAGCGAATATCATTTGAATAAGTGGGTTTAAAATGGAAGATTTTTGTATCATGATCTCGAGAATTCATAATAATGTGCGAAACCGTAGGGACACGATTCAAAAATAGGCCATCCTTCAAGAACTTTGCTTGTGAATTTCCTCTGCTTTAAGCGACAAGGAGGTAGGAGGTCGAGCAATGTGACTGAAGGATACATAGAATATCCATCATCTTCAAGCTGCCCAAGCCAGTTTGTCCAAGCCAAATTGAACCACACGCTTCAATATATCAAATTCATCAAGAGTTCGATAATTAATCAATACAACAATGATTCAATTAAAATACTGTTGGTATATAGGTTATACCTTCGTAATCGTATGAGAAATTTTTTACAAGCGCGAAAACTTTCAAGAAATTTGCTTTGAAATGTAAACTAAACTAAACACTTTTCTATGTTATATTTATGTTTTATTTCTATGATGAAATTGAACAGTTACTTTTTGTAACCAGAAATAAAGCCTCGACTTGACTTGTATCTCGAATGCCATTTAACGTTTCTCTGATAAAAAAAATTTAGAAAAGCACTGCCGTGAAGTCAGGAGCTTTTGAGCGCTCGTTCATCCACCTTGTAGGTAGATTCGCATTCTCCAGTTTTAGAAAACCAATCGGAAAGATTCTGACAGCTGTCAAAAAAAATTTCAAACTAGGGCGAAAATCAAGACTTCACGTTAGTGCTATAGGTGACCAATTTTTTTTTCGATAATTCGCTAGAATTTTCTACGGTATCTATGGTCTTGGTAATGCGATCTGGACGAAATTTTCTACGTAGTTTGAATACATTATTCTTTATCTATGTGCGATTGGGATTTCATCCCAATCCAATAAGTAGTTTCGAAATTATCAGGAAAAGAATAGTTTGAACAGCTATATTTACGGAACCTCTAGTCTAATTTTGCTCATTGATGAACGTAATCACGAAATTCGCGATTCGAATCTATCCTAAAAATTTCAAGTTCTTTGGCCTTTCCGTTCGAAAGTTATTATTTTCTATGGTTTCTATGGTTCTAATCATGCGGTCTGGACAAAATGTAGCTCGAATATATCATTCTAAATTTAAATACAGAATTTCGTCATGATCAAATCCATAGTTTTGAAATTATCAAAAAAACTGAATTTCAAACGGCCATATTTACGGGACCCCTAGTCTAATTCTGCTCATTGATGAACGTGACAGCAACATTCGAGATCCACACCTATCCTGAAAATTTCGAGTCCCTAGGCCTTTCCATTACAAAGTTATAATTTTCTATGGTTTCTATGGTTCTGGTCATGCTAGCTGGACAAAATTGCATGTAGCTTGAACACGTAATTCTCCATCTGTGTGCAGAATTTCACTTCGATCGAATCAGTAGTTTCGAAGAAATCAGAAAAACAAAATTTCGAGCAGCCATATTTACGGAACCCCTGGGCAAATTTTGCCCGATAAATAACTTAACCGCGGCATTCGAGATTCGAACATACCCTGAAAATTTCAAGTTCCTAGGACATTCCGTTCGAGAGTTATCGTGTATACGGACGGCAGGACGAGCAGACCCGAATTTTTTGACGGATTCGACATCAGTGAGTCGAACATAATCGATTGAGACCATTTTCGGCTTAAAACTCGAAAAATACAGACATCGTGACGAAATGATATAGCCCTCGTGTAAGTAGTACGAGCGCTCAAAAAGATCATCATTAACAGAATTAACATAACATAAATTACATTACAAGTGTCAGTGCCATTATGTTGATATTCGTAATACCTCATCACCTATTATATGTACGAGTGACATAATTACCCCAGAATTGAAATTCAAAAACTGTTACTGAAAGCCCTTCTTAACAAACTTCCTAATTCTAATTTTCTCCAAATCGAGAGAACTAGAGAGCTTCAAGCTACGTGGCCCATAAGCCATATAGAGAAAACTTAACCGATATCGAGTTTGATGCTCATTTGGATATCATAAGTCATCAGATTCTTCTTAAATTTTAGCAGGCCCGTGACATTTCCGGTTAGGACGCCGATGGATTTGAAACACCTCCTTTCCCAGTCATTTCTGTTTTTGAGCGCTCGTACTACTTACACGAGGGCGAATTTTGAGCCGAATATGGTCTCAATCGACTATGTTCGACTCACTGATGATGAATACGTCGGAACATTCGAGTCTGTCCGTCCGTCCGGCCGTAAGCACGATAACTCTCGAACGGAACAACCTGGAGACTTTCAGTGTGGATTCAGTTCCCGAATGCCTCGGTTGAGTTCGTTAATGGGCCAAATTCCACCAGGGGTTCCGTAAATATGGCCGTTCAAAGTTTTGTTCCCCTGATAACTTGAAAACTACAGATTGGATTGAGATGAAATTTTGCACTCAAATGGAGAATGAGGTGTTCAAGCTACATGTGAAATTTTGTCCAGATCGCATGGCCAGAACCATAGAAACCATAGGTGTGGATCTCGAATCTCGTGATCACGTTCATCTATGAGCAAAATTATACCGTAAATATGGTCGTTTGAAATTTAGTTTTCTTGATAATTTCAAAACTACATATTCGATCATGACGAAATTTTGTATACTAATGGAGAATGATATATTCAAGCTACATTTCACCAGATCACATGACCAGAACCATAGAAACCATAGAAAATCATAACTTTCGAACGGAAAGGCCTAGGGACTTGAAATTTTCAGGATAGATATGGATCTGAAATGTAGCGTTCACGTTCATCAATGAGCAGAATTTTCCGTAAATACGGTCGTTTGAAATTTTGGTTTCTCGATAATTTCGAAACTACGGATTCGATCGAGATGAAATTTTGTATTTTAATCGAGAATGATATATTAAAACAATATTTTGTCCAGATCGCATGACCAGAACCATAGAAACCATAGAAAATTGTAACTTTTGAACGGAAAGGCCTAGGAACTTGAAATTTTCAGGGTGGGTTTGGATCGCGAATATTGCGGCCACGTTCATCAATGAGCAGAATTAGACTAGGGGTTCCGTAAATATGGCTGTTCAAAATATTTTTTTCCTGATAATTTCGAAACTACTGATTGGATTGGGATGAAATTTTGCACCTAGCTTAGGAATAATGTATTCAAACTACGTGCCAAATTTTGTCCAGATCGCACCACCAAGACCATAGATACCGTAGAAAATTCTAGTGAATTATCGAAAAACAATTGGTCACCTAAAGCACTGACATGAAGTCTGGAGTTTCGCCTAAGTTTCAGAATTTTTGTGACAGCTGTCGAAAATTCCTTCAATTGATTTCTGAAACTGGAAAATGCGAATCTACCTACAAGGTGCATGTACGAGCGCTCAAAAGCTCCTGACTTCACGGCAGTGCTTTTCGTAATTTTTTTTACTCGGTTTATAAAACTTTGATTGGTTTTGGTCTATGATGAAAAAGTTGAATGCTTCGAGAACTGCCACAGAAGAAAATCAATCACATATTCGTAGAGCTCCATAGGAGAGATTTCCGAATGGAAAAAAAATAGGAATAAGCGAGGTATTTGAAATTGATTTCTGGTCTATATAGTACATTATACAAATAGTTAATTAGAACAGAGTAAAAAGTAAAAAGTGAGTTTTGTCTTCCAGAATACGGGATTTTATTAACATTTCATTCCGTCGTTGTTTCTGATTTGTTAGCTTTTTCAGCATAATAATGAACAATCAAAAACTAATAAGTATATTTAACTGAATTCTACAGAAGCATTGAATAAATTTGACAGAGTAAAACTTATCGAAGATTGAATGTCCTTTGATCCTACTTTACCCTTTGTTCAACTCACTTTGCCGTAGAACTAATTTCAATGCTTGTCAAACTTCAAAAAATAAAATGTTTGTACTGAACGAAATTTATGACCATTTTTCGAGCGCTCGTTCTACTTACACGAGTGCTATATCATTTCGTCACGATTTCTATATTTTTCGAATTTTGAGCTGAAAATGGTCTCAATCGACAAGGTTCGACTCAATGAAGACGAATCCATCGAAAAATTCGAGTCTTTCCCTCCGGCCAACCGTATACACGATAACTCTCGAACGGAATGACCTAGAAACTTGAAATTTTCATGGTAGGTTCGAATCTCAAATGCCGCAGTTTAGTTCGTTATTATTATTATTATTTGACCAGGGGTTCCGTAAATATCGCCGTTCGAAATTTTGTTCTCCTGATTACTTCGAAACTACCGATTCAATCGAGGTGAAATATTGCACTCAGATGGAAACTGACGTGTTCAAGCTACATGCAGAATTTTGTCTAATCGCATAACCAGAACCATAGAAAATTATAAGTTTCGAACGGAAAGGCCTAGTCACTAGTGAAATTTTCAGGGATGGTTAGATCTTGAATGTCGCGGTCACGTATATCAATAAGCAAAATTAGACTAGGGGTTCCGTGCATATGACCGTTCTATATATTTTTCTCCTGATAATTTCGAAACTACTTGTGGGATTAATGTATTCAAACTACGTGCGAAATTTAATCCAGATCGCATCACAAAGACCATAGATACCGTAGAAAATTGTAGCGAATTATAGAAAACAATATTGGTCACTCAGCTCTGAAGTGAAGTCTGGAGTTTCGCTTTGGTTTTAAATTTTTTTCGACCGCTTTCAAAAATTTCTTCAATTGGTTTCTAAAACTGGAAAATGCGAATCTACCTACAAGATGCATGAACGCGCGCTCAAAAGCCTCCTGACTTCACGGCAGTGCTTATTGTAATTTTTGGGTTTCCCTTCTCTTCGAACTGGTTCCGACAATATATCGGGAGTAGAATTTTGTTTATCAATCTTTGAAAATTATCGAAATCCTACAAAAGTGGTATATATGCAAGTGTTACAAGAAGTTCGTTTTAATCGTATTTTGATTTTATTTAATGGTTTTTTCTTCGATTTCTGAACCAATAAGTTTTCTCCCATTTCAACCGAATAACCTATATATATATTGGGGTTGAATTTGGTTCATAACTCTCTCAAAATCTTCTAAAACCTATACAAGTTGCGTGGAAAGAAGATCTATTTATTGGTATTCAACCCGATGGGGTATTATATTCGAATTAACAACGAATGTTTCGAAAACTTTCAGAAATCTGACAATTTTGACATATTCCGAAATTAGGCACCGTAAATCCCTGAAAATTTGAAAATGCACATTATGAGGCTGGGACTTAGGAAATGACGTATTCGGCGACGATGTTCGAAATTAATCAGGTATTGTTCACATTCGTGGCGAAAATTGGTGGTTTTTATTGCGAAAATTGGAAACAGGATCGAAGCCCTTTATAGGTGCTCGAAACCTCGTTGAAATTCTGCCATGGCCTTTTACCGTCTCCAACTGTGCATTTCGATCGATTGTGGCGATTGTCGAAAATATTCCAACAGAATTGCCATAGAGCAATTTGAACAATCTGAGCAATGAAGCCTAGTTGAACGACCTAGAAAATAGATGAACAAGTCGAAACAAAAATGCGAAAAAATTACACCTGAATTTTTAAAACAATAAGATGGAAGAAGCTACTAACGCTTACCTGAGACTTATTTTATTTATTTTTTTGGATTCCTTTTGTTTATATGTATCCCGACTCTCCAGCTCAGAACTTATGCGAGTTAGGAGACCCGGTTGTGTTCTGTGTACGCTTTGTTTCTGCATCCTTACGCCACCTGAAGCAAAGCACTGTTAATTGTTCGATCTATTTCAAAATAGCTAAAACATGAAGAGAGTGCCCTCTTAAACTATAATTATACGATGTTCAGTTCATCTTGTTTTTTTCTAGCCCAAAATATTCCAGAATTCAATATGAATATATTTCTCGAAGGAAAATCTGAGCAATAATGAATGAATCGGTGACAAGTGAACGTTATTTTCTTTTATTACTATCGCCTTGATTCCCACATCTTTATGTTGAAGAATAGTAACATCAATTTATTTAGAATAATGACCCCATTTGCGCTCGAATCAGACGTTTTCCTAGATATTTTAATTTGCTAATAGGCATAAGAAATCATTCTTATCATTGAATTCCTATATACACGTGAATGGGTAAAGTATGGGTTCCAGAGTTTTTTATCGCGTTTATTAAGTGACTGGACTTCAAGGATGGGGTGAGTTCATAGACTAATTATCCTTATTTTGCTTTATTATTTTTTTGAATCTTTTTAACGCCCCTCTGATATTATCACTCTTCAAGTTATCGGTAGGGTACAATTTGAATGTCCCGCCTTCGACAGCTTTTCTTGGAAACTGTCGTAGAGTTAATTGCACAACATGTGGTTGAAAAATTTGATGCCATTCAGATTTAATCCTCCAAGCTCACATGTCATTGATTTAGAGGGCTAAGATGGAAGTACCAAATAAAAGAAACCTTGCTTTGAAAATACATAATCTTCATCGAAGAAATAAGCGATCGAGCTCGTGAGTTGAGAAATGTTACCATTTTGGTAAATTTCTCCACATTCTTCTTGCCAACTACAAAGAGATTTGTTTTCCTGCCTTCCCTCACTTCTCGATTAAATAGCATTATCCAGAACATTGCACTCCATTCTGAGGGTTCCCGGATATACAATTGTCCTACCTAAAAAGAAAACTCATCCAAACAGAATCTTCGCGAACAGAATCAAGTATTATCCTTGTCCTTTTGTCCTTTTTCCTCCGCAGTAAGAATTTCTTTGCTTTATGAGCATGAATCGACTGACGTAATACAAATAACGTGCGGTAAAAAAACGGTCAAAGGGTCAAAGCAAATCTTCAGATTTCAAATAATATTCATGATGTAAGCCCTACATCGAAAAGTCCTTAGCACTCTTGACCTCGTTTTTGAGCGCTCGTTCTACTAACACGAGGGCTCTATCATTTCGTCACGATGTCTGTATTTTTAGAATTTTGAGACGAACATGGTCTTAATCGACAAGGTTCGGCTCACTGAATCCGTCGAAAAATTCGAGTCTGTCCGTGCGTCCTGCCGTATACACAATAACTCTCGAACGGAACGAGCTAGAAACTTGAAATTTCAGGGTAGGTTCGAATATCGAATGCCGCAGTTGAGTACGTTATTAGGCAAAATTTGACCAGGGGTTCCGTGAATATGGCCGTTCGAAATTGTGTTATCCTGATTACTTCGAAACTACTGATTCGATCGAGATGAAATTTTGCATTCAGATGGATGACGTGTTCAAGCTACTTGCGAAATTTTGTCCAGATCGCATTAACAAGACCATAGAAATTCTAGCGAAATATCGAAAAAAATTGGTCACCTAAAGCACTGACGTGAAGTCTGAAGTTTTGACTTAGTTTGAAATGTTTTTTGACAGCTGTCAAAAATTTCTTCAATTGGTTTCTAAAACTGTATAATGCGAATCTACCTACAAGGTGGATAAACAAGCGCTCAAAAGCTCAAATTCACGGCATTGCTTTTTATAATTTTTTGACGAAACTTGATAGTTTTGTGGAGAATGATAATTGTGAAAATATGCAATCTTGCTCAATAAAGTATTATGATGGCCATTGATTTTTTGATTTGATTTTAATCTCTATCAATTTTCAAATAGGATATAATATGTTCATGTATAAATTCGAAAATTAATTGCAAATCGATGGCTAATAAGCACAACTTTTTTATAATGAAAAAAATTTCAAAGATTAGCAAAGGACAAAATATTCTCAGAAATGAATTTTTGCCGTATGTTCAAGGAACACCCTATATATTTGGTTCGTTATAATGAATAATTAGGTCATGGAGTATAATAAGGTCAAAAATTATTAGTGTCAAATGATAGCGACAAAAATTAAATTTCAGGAAAAAGTAATAACTTCAAAATTGGACTAATTATGCAGATTATATTCATGGGAATATACTGATAGCACCAACAACATTAATTCCTACGATTTTGAACATGTACTAGATACGTTTTCGTCATTAAAGTCTTCAGTTCTTCTGTGTGTCTAATTTTGGTAAGATATTTGGGATATCTATTTTATACCCTTGAATTGAATTTTATATTATATTTTATAACAAAATTGTGTGAGTGTTGTTACATATCTTCTAATAATCCACAAGATCAGTTCTTCGGAGTCGATTCTGCACTGGAACTTCGGAATTTGAATTTTTTTTAAACGCGACTAATTTTATAGGAAACACATATCACAGAAACACAGTATTTTGTTTATTATCACCTCAGTTAGGATAAGGGTAACCGTATTACGTTAAGATAATGAATATTAATTAGTCTACATTTCTCATGAACATTTTTTAAAAGATAGTAGTTTTTTTTATCATAAATATGTAGCTTTCAAGACGAAAAAGAACCTGCACAATGCATTATCAACTAACTGGAACTTTAATTCTGATTGGGGACCTTAAGTGGTTAATGTAGAATTTTGGCATGAATAAGAAAATATCGAGAAAGTCAGGAGGTCACCCATTTAGCTACTTCAAAATTATCGAAAAAATATTATAAAAAGCACTGCCGCGTAGTCAGGAGCTTTTGAGCGCTCGTTCATCCACCTTGTAGGTAGATTCGCATTTTCCAGTTTTAGAAACCAATTGAAGAAATTTTTGAACGTTGTCAAAAAAATTAGAAGTATTTAATCGTATTCACTCAGTTTTCACTTCTAATTTTAGGTGAAATTCGTTAAAGCCTGACATCTCCAATTTCGAATGAAATAAGAGGTGAAAACGGGGCAAATAAAATTGAATACTACTTCGATAATTTCCGGGAATCTGAATAAAAACATATCATGATGCTAGGATATCGTTGGAAATCATTTATTACCTTTATTTTCAAGCAATTTCGACTGCATTCAAGTTTAAATAATTTTTCGTAGATCGTCAAAGGAAATCGCACAATTACTTATACGGTATATATCAAGTGTTATTTTTCAAACCAAATCAGATAAACGGAAAATTCGATTTTTATTTTTCACGTGGAACAGCTGGAAAGCTGAATTCTGGTTTATGTTATTTCACCGATGACATATTATGTACAAATAAAATTTCAGCCGGATATGGGGAATAGTTTCTCAGATAGCGATGTTTAAAAAAAAGTTGTTTGAATCTTCTATTGATACGAAATTTCACATTAACCTTCCGGTCGATATCTTCAATTCGGCTTAATATTTTGCGAATTATTGAGAAAAAATCGATATATAATTCAAGCGATTTATCAGTAAAGTGTTATCAAAATCAGTTCGACAAATGTCAAGATATGAAATCACATATGGAATATATCAAATTGAAAAAGAAATATTCAGTTCATTTAATTTTCATTCCGTCGGCTCGAATGGACAGGAATGCATCGAAATTAATGGGGTCGAAAGAGTGAAGTGAATTGGAGTGAGTAATAGAGGTGAATAATGATTTCTAACGATTTTCTGTCCTCATAATAAGTTTTTTTCGGATTTCAACGATTTATGAGGTAATTTCAAATATATCTTCTTTAAACAGTCTCCCTCTTCCACCACTTTTATAGGTTTTCATTAGTTTAAACTCTTCATATTATTGTTAGAACTTAGGCGAGGTGTTCTCGCAGTATTGAAACGCGCTCCCTGATGGCTGGTAGACTTATCATAAGGAATGTTGTACTCACTGCCTGATTTGGTCTTTATTTCGCGGTCAGAAGTCTTATTTTTCCGCCGCCTTATTCTCAATTAGTTTTTCTAATGTTGAAATGATGTCCTTTTCTTTCAATGAATTCCTTCATTTTTCTTTAGGCATCATTGGGAGTTATAAGAATTTTTGGGTTTTTTCCCTTGTTGGGTCGTATTCAGCAAATTCATTTATTATTGGATTATGATGTATTCTCGTTTTCTCATATGTTTTTTCAACTGCTTTTTAAAAGATTTTATTCAATGTTCTTATTTTGAGATCCTTGTGTATGGAGCATATATACACATTCTTAGTGTCCCATTCTGTGTAATTTGTGCTTTATATTTTGCTGTATCACTCTCATATTTCCATTTTTCTATTGGAAGTATTGTTATGGCTCTACTGTGGAATTAAAAAAATTTATTTAAATTTTGAAAATAATTTGTTTCCTATAACAATTTGAAAGAATTTCGTTCAATTTCCAATTTATTTGTCCAAGAGGGTTCAAGGTGAACAATTTAAAAAATATCTTCACACAATTATTTCATTAACAATTAATTTCTATAAAACTAACTTTAACTATCAAATGTAACTAAAGAAAGACCAATGAGTGCACTCAAGGAGAAAAACGTTGTCCAAATATATTCCTTCACTTTTCCTCTATGAGAAAACTGCCACGCTCCTCTTATTTTTGAATCTTGAAATTTACTTTTCGTGCTTTCGAAATTGTACTTGTTCTTCTTGGTGAGGTTTTTTATAATTGAATTCTTCCTTCTTAAAACAATTTCAAACCAAAACATTCTGACGGATTGATTTCTTTCTGACATTTCTCAATTGTCCCCACCCGGCTTGCTTCATTTCTAATTTAATAATATTTCCATGGTTATCTATTCCAACATACTTGGTATATTCTTTCCACTTCTTCGTTTTATATACATAACTAACTAAACTAAACTATTCAAAATTGATCTTTTTAACAAATTCATATTTTTCTTATCAAATAAAATGAACCCTCTTCAAAAAAATATTACAATAATTTATGAGTTGATCAAATTCACTGAATCAACTAAGAGATGTTTGAAAGTTCTTGATTTTTTTGTGATTCTTTTGAGTTTATTCCTTAACCATAAAAAATTATAACTATATTTTGATTTCCATGACAGTATATGTCATTTTCGGTCTTATGACCTTATATATTAGAATTTTGTTTTTTGAGTCTAGTTCTGGTGTGCTGTTTTTGTTTAAGAGCGGATATAATTTATTATTTACTGTTGATCTAGTGTAACTCTAGCATATTTGGCATGGTCATTTCAGTGGATTTTTTGTTCAAGATGTCGGATTTTTGAGTCAGTACTTCTTTGTTTGTACCAAAATAGAATTACTTGACCCTTCTGCGGGTTTGTTTTAGTTGGCCATTTTCTACTCCGGTTTTCAATTAATTTTATATGACTTGAAAGATTTTTGAAGAATACATTTTCTTTTCTGGACTAAGTATATATTGCTGTGTCATCTGTAAATTGGGCTAATTTTGCTTTATCTTGGTTGTTCCATATTTCGATATTTTCTTCATTCAGTTGATTTTCGATTTCTCCTATTGTTTTATTCAGTTTCTTTTCGATATTGCGACACAGTTTTCACTTCTTTTGAATCAGTAGTTCTATAACTGGGTTTTTGATGGTTGTTTTCGTTTCATGATTCCGGATTGTGGTGGTTTTTCCTCCGTTATCTCTGCTTCTAACTCCTCAATTGCTAGTTGAACGCCATCGAAGTTATTTATCTGGATTTTTGGGGGGTTCAAAATATTTTTGTGATGACTCTATTTTGATTCAGAAATAATTTGAAATATTGTTTTCTTCTATAGTATTCTTGGGTGGTATGTACACTGAGTAGATGTAAATATTTTCCGTTTTTGAGCGCTCGTACTACTTACACGAGGGCTATATCATTTCGTCACGATGTCTGTATTTTTCGAATTTTGAGCCGAAAATGGTCTCAATCGACTATGTTCGACTCACTGATGACGAATCCGTCTTAAAATTCGAGTCTGTCCGTCCATCCGTAAGCACGATAACTCTCGAACGGAACAACCTAGAGACTTGAAAATTTCAGTGTGGGTTTAGTTCCCGAATGCCTCGGTTAAGGTCGTTAATGGGCTAAATTCCACCAGGGGTTCCGTAAATACGGCCGTTCAAAGTTTTGTTCCATTGATTACTTGAAAACTACAGATTTGATCGAGATGAAATTTTGCACTCAAATGGAGAATGAGGTGTTCAAACTACATGTGAAATTTTGTTCAGATCACATGACCAGAACCATAGAAACCATAGAAAATTGTAACTTTCGAAAGGAAACGCCTAGGGATTTGAAATTTTCAGGATAGGTGTGGATCTCGATTGTCTTGATCACTTTCATCTATGAGCAAAATTATACCAGGGGTTCCGTAAATATGGTCGTTTGAAATTTAGTTTTCTTGATAATTTCCAAACTACAGATTCGATTGTGATGAAATTTTGTAAACTAATGGACAATGATATATTCAAGCTACATTTCTCCAGATCACATGACCAGAACCATAGAAACCATAGAAAAACATAACTTTCGAACGGAAAGGCCTAGGGACTTGAAATTTTCAGGATAGGTGTGGATCCGAAATGTCGCGTTCACGTTCATCAATGAGCAAAATTATTCTAGGGGTTCCGTAAATACGGTCGTTTGAAATTGTGGTTTCTCGATCATTTCGAAACTACGGATTCGATCGAGATGAAATTTTGTATTTTAATCGAGAATGATATATTAGAACAATATTTTGTCCAGATCGCATGACCAGAACCATAGAGACCATAGAAAATTGTAACTTTTGAACGGAAAGGCCTAGGAACTTGAAATTTTCAGGGTAGATTTGGATCGCGAATGTCGCGGTCGCGTTCATCAATGAGCAAAATTAGACTAGGGGTTCCGTAAATATGGCCGTTTAAAATATTTTTTTAGTTTCGAAACTACTGATCGGATTGGAATGAAATTTTGCATCAAGCTGAGGAATAATATTTTCAAACTACGTGCAAAATTTTGTCCAGATCGCTTCACCAAGACCATAGATACCGTAGAAAATTCTAGCGAATTATCGAAAAAAAATTGATCATCTGAAGCACTGACATGAAGTCTGGAGTTTCGCCAGAATTTCAGAATTTTTTTGACAGCTGTCGAAAATTCCTTCAATTGATTTCTAAAACTGGAAAATGCGAATCCACCTACAAGGTGCATGTACGAGCGCTCAAAAGCTCCTGCCTTCACGGCAGTGCTTTTCGTAATTTTTTATTCCAACACTTATCGCATCTATATTGGGTGATGTATTAGGAACTGGTAGTTGGGAGTGAGGAATGCTTCTGGATATGATTATTGTCACTTCTTGTCCTGGATTATTCTCTGTGTCTTTTCTGTAAATATTGAAGTTTGGATCATTAAATTTGTCTGATTTTCTCAAGTACGTTTTTCGGTTTTTCATTGACTAACATAATGCCAATGTTTTCCCTTTCAATGTAATATACTAACTTGTTTTTTGTTTTCAATGCCAAACGCATTCTGGAAGGCTATTTTAATTTGTTCTGTTAGTCCTTTTTGACCAAATTTTTGACTTTAGTTGATTTTAATAGTTATGAAATATTCGTTATTGTTTTGGAAAGCGTGGATTTGCTATTGTTTGATTTGTTTCATTAAATTGCCACATAAGATTTGTCAATTGTTGTGCTATTTCTGTTTTTAGTTCTTTTATGAACTTGATTGTGAGTTATCCTTTTTGATTTAATTCATTCATGTATAATATTGAAAGTTTGCAATAAAAAATTGGAATTCTTCCTTGAATTTATTATTGAGTATTTTTCAATGAAATTTGGAAGCTTAAGTTTGACCATCCTTGAACAGAACCTTTACAACCTTGAAGTTCGGAATCGTTCCGTTCGCTCATTGAACGAATACCTTCAATATATCCCTCTTCATTTCAATCACGTGGCCCTTCCATATCGATCTGGGCTTTTTTCGAAATAGCCCATAACCCATTAGCCGCACGTGGAGGACATCGGCAACTAAACCAATTCAATGCTCCGAATTCCAGCGTGGGGGGAATCAGCAAAATCGCGAATTCCGAAAACTTTCGCCAAAAATCCATACTAGCGTAGACACAACCCTCTGTGTTCGCTCCTGTGGTTGCTCCACCCCCGTCGGACTGCCTCCGACGCTCTGACGTCACGGGTGGTGCTCCGCGCAGAGATTCGAACTAGGTCATCTCCAATGTGACCTTTCAGGACGAACCCGGAGTCCTGATCCAGAAGAGACCGAAGTGACAGTCCTGCAGAGTCTTCCGCCATGGCTTCCTCCAACAGCAGCAACTACAAGCTGAACGCCGCCATAGATAAGCTCACTTGTACAGGTGAGTCTATTGCAATACTTCTATAAATCGCATGACCTGAAACAGGCAAAATAATAAAATTATAAACTTGAAGCTTTATTCGAAAGCATTGAAATCAGGAATGATGAAATGTAAACCAAGGAACTTATTGAGTCCCATTTTTGAGGGAACATTGACGTGACGTAACTTAAGATATAACTCCCAGACGACATTAGAAAGTTTAAATTCATTGAAACATGCAGAATCACATGAATCTCCACTAGGAATTTCAATATGATCAGTATATGAAAAAAGTGATCGTTGGCGGATACTTACTTGCCTTGCGACTGTCTTGAGATGTTGAAATAAAGCAGAAAACATATTAAATTTCCCTCAACCTAGTCCTCCATCTTCATTTATGGAATAATGTTTGAAATTCCCGAAATTCTGGATGCAAATAGATTTTAGGCTCTTTCACTTCTGAGGAGGTACTTACTTATATTTATCGCTAATTCAAATTGAAATTTTTCATAATAATTCAAATTGGTCTGAAAAAAATCAGGAAGACAGGAACCCTAATGCTGCGTTTGTCTATGGAGTGAGCTGATTGCAATTTCGACGCCATTTTGAAGCGCCATCTTGGATCCTCTCGCTTGGTATTGATCTGCCATTCGTTAAGTCTGTCGACATGTGACCGAACATAAACATAAAATTATGTTGAGTGTGCGACAGCCATAAACTCAAATTTTATATGGCAACAGCAGCCCGGCTATAAAACGGTAACTATAGCTTTATAGCTAATCAAGTTAGCTATTTTCGATTGAATGAAATTTATGATGGTTCCTGATTAAATGCCATGTTTCAACGGAAATTTTACTTCGTGGTTTGTTTGTTCCTTTCGGATATACCTACTTGAATTTCATTCGAGATGAATTTTCGTTTCATTTTCCAGAGCTTAATAGCTTCAATTGTTGAGCGCCTTCAGTAAATAGGATGAAGTGAAAGGGAATTACATCCTTATAGTAACAGTGAAAAGTAAGAAGTTAATTTTTCTTATGTCATGCCAGTTTATTATTTTGATTTTATGACTCGATCACTAATTTCACTATTGAGTACCTACATAATGCCCTTGGGCATAATCTGCATACTTCACGGCCCTTGGGAATATTGTAAAGAGAGAAAAACAAATTTATATTCAATTAATTTTATTAACAAAATTATAACAAATTATGAATACTTTCAACATTTTTCATTTGAATTGAAATTAAATCGACAATTCCGAAAGGATACCGTGGATATTAGATAGCCTGCAACATACATGGATTCATGTTTCATTGACCGTTTATCAACTTTCTCTAATGAAAAACTAGTATCAGAAGATGTGCTGGCTAACATTCTTGGAACTTGGAACCTCTTTTTTTGAAGAAATGTTTAGGACCTTCATATATCCTTCAGTAACAGACGTACTCTTCCATGCACCATGACGTTTCAACGTTGTTATACTGGCTCCAGCCTCTACCAGAAGAGTTGCTGATGACGTAGACAGAGTGCATTTTTCGGGATAGCACACACCCAGATATTCCGCAATGATACGTGCTTTTTCAATTGGTTATAAATTACAACAGCCTCGTCTACAGGTCAGAAAAATTCCTTTTCTGGATAATCTTGTGGGCGTAAAGACTCGTATTCTTTAATCAACTTTAAACTATTCATTTCGTCCTCTTCGACAATTTTCAAAACGCCCATTCTATCGTTTTTGGTTTCTAGTGCATTTATCATATTCACAAGTTCTTGCTGCCGGCATCCGCCAAACACTGAATATTAAAACTTCTCATTCGGTGCCTCATCAACATCTTTTCTAGCCAGAACTTCGGAATTTTTTGGCTGATATCCTTTCGATCCTTGCTATTCGACAAACTTACGGTAATTACCAATATTATTTTCCTCAATATTTCTTCTCTTACATCGAAAATTTGGACCATAAAGATTCTGATCTCTGCTGGTCTAACCAGCTCGTTCTGTGAAAGCCTTCAAGAGTGGCTTGGATGTATGGAGCTCTATTCCAAGATAATGTCTGTATCAAACCTGTTGTCTTTTTGTGATTGTTTCTTTCAGAATTGTAATTTTATTTTTTATGGCTTTATAGGTTACCCTCAACCCTTGTAATCCATTGAATGAATGAATAAATAAATAAACAACTATTTTATCTGCTCGGTCTGTTCTGGCTTGTTTTTATAAACTTTATTGTTCATCCGACTTTCGTTTCCAGGTGTTAGGTAATCTTTGGATATCGTCTCGTTTGTTGGGGAAGTTGGGTTGTTTTTCGATGTCAAGGGCTTCATGAACAATCCTACTTGTGAATGTTTTTTTCTGCAGAGATGGTTTTGCATCCCTCAAAATTAACTTTATGTCCTGTTTCAGAAGTGTTTGAAAATGTATATTCTGCTGGTTTTTCGTCTGTTGGTTGTATGTTTCAGGGCATGGTATCTCTTATCAACATTATGACTCATTGTTTAGTATCCTTCAGTATTTGTAGAAATTTGGAGATTGTGTTATAGGCTGTGAAAACTGTCTTTATATCCTGCTTTCATAGGATGCGACTTATTTTGACAGTGACACCTTTAATGAAAGGCAGGAAGGCTTTGTGAGGGGAATTTCCTGAAGGGTTTTTGGATTTGTTGACTGCTGTATTCGTTCTGTAGTAGGGCGATTTGGAGGTTGTGAATTTGTTGTGAAATGTCTAGGTTATTCATTCATTCGTTCTTGGTGAACAAGCCACCCCGATTTCCAAGAAATCACCAAACTTTTCAAACAATCAACACTGTACTTGTAAATTTCAATCTTCGTCGTTGTTCTAAAAAAGTTTTAATTAGTTTTTGGGCTCCGAATTAGAACGTGGGGAAATGTACGTCATCCCACTGTAACAACCATTTTGGAACCCTCAATGTCTAGGTGATCTGTTAGTTTAATGGATCTATGGATTGAAGAATTCAACACAGAGTTATTTGGGCTCGAGAATTTAAATATAACTGAATGCGAAAACGATTTATCAACAACTAACTGCAGGCCTGAAACGGCCTGAGTTATCAGAGTGAAACTTTGGAACGTACTTATTCAATAAACGATGAAAGTAGCTCTAATAACTTCCTATTGAACAGATCATTACTGATAACATCCAGAGAATATTATATATACAGGGTGTCTACTTTTAGAAGCGCCAAACTTCAAGGGAAGATCATACATAAGATTTGCAACAAAAAATATCATATAACACATGGTCGAAATGTTGACGGTTTTTCTTCAATTTAACATTTCTTGATTTCACGAAATATTTCAAGCTTTTCCGTAAAATCAATTTTACTTCAGTTATCCTTAGAGCCCCATCAGATTTGACCAGATATTTGGAAACAGCGTTAAATTTTCTACAAGATAAGAATTTCTGTCTGCCAAAAGATTTCTTATTGCGGGCGTGGTAAGGCGATGAATGTCACGATTCTGAAGTGAACAAAACCAGTCATATTTTTCCAATGGTTTTATCGATGAAAAATCATTGATTATGGACATGTTCTCTTTTCAGCAAAAACTACCCCATTCAGTTTGCTTTCGAATGACATATATACTTTTGTGTTTGCTGTTTGTCTTCTGCCCTAATATCATGGCTAACAAGATAACAACGAATAAGTCGAAATATTCCGAACCTAAATTTGCTCTATTTTGAAGCTCTTTATGATTGAATATTGTGGTTATTTTCATGGAAATCATGAATTCATCTGTGGAATCAAAATAATTTGAAGGAATAAACAAAATTTTCATGAAAACATGTGAAGAAAGACGACTACTATACTACTTAAAACAGTTGTTCAAAATGTCCTCCGCCTTGTTCAATACCTTTTACACATCGTTTTCGCCCTGAATCTACAAACCTTCGAAGTCCACAACGTTTCTGACGCATTACTGCGTATTGTGCAAATTTATTCTTTCGATCAGATCCATTGCACCCCTAAATATTCATTCATTGAGTCCCGCAAATTCCGGCTTTGGGATTCATGAGAGGTGAACTTTTCTGACCAGTAATACTTCCCGATCGGCTCAACGCTGAAGAATTCATTACATCAATCCAAAGCCGCCTAATGGACATATTGGATGAAATACCCCTGGCTTACTGACAAAATGTCTGGTTTCAAATGGATGGCTGCCCAGCTCATAGTAGCCGGAATGTGCGGGACTTAATGAATCAATATTTTGGAGTGCAATGGATTGTAAGGTACGGTCCGGTAAGATTGCCACCAAGGTGTCCCGACCATAGGCTTTTGGATTTTTATGTCTGGAGCACCTTGAAAGAAAAAGGATATCAAATTCGAGTTCAGACTCGATAGGATCTGATCGAAAGAAAAAATTTGTGTTGAGCAGAAATGCGTCAGAAACGTAGAGAACTTCGCAGGGTTGTAGATTCAGTGCGAAAACGATGTGTGAAAGGTATTGAACAAGGCGGTGGACATTTTGAACAATTGTTACAAGTAGTAGTAGTCTGTTTTCTTCACATGTTTTTATGAAATCTGTATTAGTGAAATTCGCTTCATTCCTTTGAATTATTTTGAATCGACAGATAAATTCATGATTTTCATGAGAATTACTTCAATACTCAATCATGAAGAGCTTCAAAAAAGGGCAAATTTAGGTTTGGAATATTTCGACTTATTCGTTGTTATCTTGTTAGCCATGATATGAGGGCAGAAGACAACCAGCAAACACAAAAGTTGATATGTCTAAATGGGGTAGTTTTTGCTGAAAAGAAAACATGTCTATAATTAATGATTTTTCATCGATAAAACCATTGGAAAAATATGACTGGTTTTTTTCACTTCAGAATGGTGACATTCATCTCCTTACCACGCCCGTAATAACAATTTTTTTGGCAGACAAAAATTCTTATCTTTTAGAAAATTTAATGTTTTTTTCAAATATGTGGTCAAATCTGATGAGGCTCTAAGGATAACTGAAGTATAATTGATTTTATGGAAAAACTTGAAATATTTCGTGAAATCAAGAAATGTTAAATTGAAGGATAACCGTCAATATTTCGACCATGTGTTATATGACATTTTTTGTTGCAAATCTTATGTATGATCTTCCCTTGAAGTTTGGCCCTTTTAAAAGTAGACACCCTGTACAATCGATTACCTTTTACCATGTAATGGTGTAGGGTAGAGGATATTATGGATTATATTTTCCTGTATTCTTCCTCAGGCTTGTGTTGAAATGTATAATCAAATTAGTCCTATGGCACTCGGAAATATCCACCTTACTAGATATCATAATATAAGAAACTCTTAATTGTTAGATTCGGTTTTCCCCATACTTCGTCGAGTCCAGCAAGTTGGTTGGGGTCCAATTAATTATTCGAATACACCCCTGACAGGCTTTTATATTGGACCTTTGGGAATTATGAATGATCAATTGGGGCTCAAGAGGTAATTGGGGTATTAAATCTGTTTCATTCACACCTGTGTGCCTGTTGGTGAATGGAGTGGGTTCAACAATCGGATTAGAATGATGTATTTGCATTTGTGGCGGAACTAGTTGCATTTACAATTAAGAATTAATTCAGCGGATAACATAACATAACATAAGAAAAGGGTGACATGGCATAAAATTGTACTTTGAGGTTTCATACAGAGGAATTGAGTATACAAGGAATGAGACCAATATTTTTTTTTTTGATATAATAAATCAACGAAAAACTTCAACTATGCTCATTCTCATGTTGTACCTTCATATGCCAACAGGGTACTGAGTTTGTAACAACTGTAACTGTAAATTCTAAGAGGGGATGGAATCATAGACACGCAGAGTTTTTTGGTTATCAGTTCAAATATTTCAAGAAATAAAACAACTAAAATTGATGTGAAAATAATGTAAAATTGACAGTCCTTCTTCGATAAATCTAGAATCATCATGTCTAGAATCTAGAATCATGAGAGAATTCTCAACTTTCACCTAGGCATAGCCAAGGATGGTTTTGGGTTTTACTTCTCCTACTCCTTCCCCCCATCCAAGATCGAATGCGTATACAAAGAAATAACTCCTAGCTATGGGTACGCCACTCGACTCGACTTCTACCCTTTCCATCGTTATAACGTCACATTTCCTAAGCGCAAGGAGAAAAAAGTTCACAAATCATTATTTGGAAACAATGCCGGTATGTTCGAGAATGGATTCACTGGATCAGAAATAATGCATCTCTTTCATGAATTCCGGAAGGTCTTGATTGAAGAATATCCATTAAAAACAGATTTTCCACGAAGCTTGGAAGTGAGCCAGAGCAGATATTTGCCTATGCCCCGAATTTGAGAAAATATTAGTAGGAGATTATGAATGAGGGATGTTTCAGAAAATAAAATATTTCCGATCATTGCATATTGGCCAACACAAAACTTAACGACCTACTGTGAGATATCCGACCTCCCGACCTCATCAATGCCCCATTTCGTCGAATTTCATCATTAGAAGATATATAGCATTTTCACTGATTAAGGGTCTACTGAACTACGATGCGTGATTCGCTATACAATAGTAGACCAGGCAATAGAGATTTTTTCGTGACCAAAATCGTAGAAGAAAACCGCGAGTGGGGGGATGCGTGGGGTGGTCCGTGGATGTTTATTGATATGTTTTCGACTCGCGAATATGATTACTTTTCTTGTAATTGCAAAAAAAATCTGAACCGATGAAGCGATGCTGACACTTTCAGAGAATGAAAATACGAAGAAAATGAGTGTTAGTGCAACTCAATCGGGTCATTATTAGCGTAGAAAAACCGGAAAAACTGTAAAAATCAGCGTTTTTCCAAAAATTCATAACTCGGCAATTTTCGAAGTTGTAGCGCTGGTTTTCTGCATGAGAGTACTGGTTGAATGGTACTTTGGGTGTGCCCGAGGGGTAAACCGCTGGGGATGTCCGGTGTACAAGATTGGGGATGTCCAAGGGATGTCCGGGGATGTCCGGGGATGTCCGAGGGATGTCCGGGGATGTCCGGGGATGTCCAGGGATGTCCGGGGATGTCCGGGGATGTCTCGGGGATGTCCAGGAGTATCCAAGCATATTATATTCAATTTCTGAGTTATCGGAAGTGATTCCCCCCAATTTTTTTTATCAAAGTAACATCAGCTGTAAGGTATACCCTTCATTTTGAATCAGCGTATTCATTGTGCCATGTAATAAAATATGTGTTTCCCAATTCGCCCATTTATGATACAGTTTATAGTGAAATAACTGAAAGACATTATTGTTTCCATTCACGTTATCAAACGGTAGAAGAATTCTATCGACACTTTTTCAAATCAATTTAAACTCAATATCTCAAACCGATGAAGAGCTGCAGCGCTATGGATAGACAGGTAGGGCGATTGAAATTAGGAATCATAATTTTCGATATCGATATATGGATCTATGGATCATGAAACTTATTAAAATACAGCAGGGTTCACTTTTCACAAGCAAGACTTTGAAAGTGGATAGAAAAATGTATTTCAAGATGAAAATTTTATATCAACATGGGTATGCCCATAAACGCTTCATTTCAAAGAGGGGCATTGAAGTGCAGAAAAAGATCGAATTTTTCGCATAATACCTGGAGCCCTGAAGATCACTATCATATTCAGTGAGAATATGATGGCCAGAGAGAAATCAGTGCCGGAATTGTGAGGTTCACTTCCATAAAAATAGAAAAATGTTTGTTTCGACTCTGTCCAAAAACAAGTTTTGTATTTTTGCCTGAAATCCCATTTCTCGGATCAATTCATTCTCTACAAAAAACATCTTCTGACATGTTTTCGTAACTTCCCCAGTTGGGTCACAAAACTGACAAACTGATAAATTTGTATTTTTTGATCAGATAGCACATAATTTTAATACTCGTTCTAATCGAAAATATTCCTCGCATAATTGAAATGTGAAGTTCATCATTATTTAATACAGACAAACTACAGACGTCGCAGATGTTGAGAGGGAGTTTCTATTTTCTGGACCTTCTACTCTGAAAGCCTCTAAACAACCAAACCAGTCCTCAAACTCAGAAAGCTACCAGTTGGAGGAAGCTGTTTAAAAAACATTAAAGATAAATATTTTAAATTGAAATCCCAACGAATTGGACTATGAACTAAATAAAAGACTGAAAGAATTCCAAAGATTTATTTTAATTTGAGTACCACTATGTGTTATTATTATTAAGAGATTATTGAAGAGCATTTATTTTTGTGTTTTTAGTTAATTTATGTGTTTGGAAGATGAGAATTATTTTTTTTATATAATTTCTTTATATATTTTTTATATATTTTCTATGTATTTTCTTCATATATTTTTATCGAGATTCTTATATATTTCTCCATATATTTATCATTTGAAAATAATTGCCAATGTTTTTTCTGTTACTCGTTTTATGAAATGTTTATTTTCATGCTTTATGCTTTTATAAGTTTGTTTGAATAATGAGATTATTAAATTTGACTACTCAATTCTTCCTCATTTTGTTCGTCACAGTCAATTTCAACCTAATTTACTCGAAAGTTTGAATAGGAATTTGGAAAATATAAGCGTTGTCATGACCCAATGACGTACGCATAACTAAAATGAACGAATTTTTATTTTTGAAGGAATAGAAAAAAGATTTTTTTTTAAGTATCATGATAACGATAACTAAGGCGAAACTCCAGACTTCACGTCAGTGCTTTAGGTGAGTTTTGTTCGATAATTGGCTAGAATTTTACGGTATCTATGGTTTTGGTGATGTGATCTGGACAAAATTTGCCAGGTAGTTTGAATACATTATTCGTCATTCATGTGCAAAATTTCACCCCAATCCAATGAGTGGTTTCGAAATTATCATGAAAAAAATATTTTGAACGGCCATGTTTACGGAAACCCTGGTCTTATTTCGATCATTGATGAACGTGACCGTGAAATTAGCGATCCAAACCTACCCTGAAAATTTCAAGTCCCTAGGCTTTTCCGTTCGAAAGTTATAATTTTCTATGGTTCTAGTCATGGAATTTCGTCTCGATAAAATCTGTAGTTTTGAAATGATCAAGAAAACTAGATTTCAAACGACCATATTTACGGAACCCCTAGTCTAATTTTGCTCATTGAAAAACGTGACCACGACAGTCGAGATCCACACCTATTTTGAGAATTTCAAGTCTAGGCCTTTCCATTACAAAGTTATAATTTTCTATGGTTTCTATAGTTCTGATCATGCGACAAGATTTTGCATGCAGATTGAACACATCATTTTTCAAGAGCAAGATTTCACTTCGATCGAATCAGTAGTTTCGAAGTAATCAGGAGAACAAAATTTCGAACGGCCATATTCAAGGAACCTCAGTCGAATTTTGCCCAATAACGAATTTAATCGCGGCATTTGAGATTCGATTCTAACCTGAAAATTTCAAGTTTCTAAGTCGTTCCGTTCGAGAGTTATCGTGTATACGGCCGGACGGACAGACTCGAATTTTTCAACGGTTTCGTCATCAGTGAGTCGAATCTAGTCGATTGAGACCATTTTCGGCTCAAAATTCGAAAAATACAGACATCGTGGCGAAATGATATAGCCCTCGTGTAAGTAGTACGAGCGCTCAAAAATAGGCGAAAATTGGATATTCCCTAATATTTTGAAAAAAATCTTGAATGTAGAGGTCTACACATAGATTACAGGAAAACTATAACGAAAATCCAAAGTATAAAAATTTCTACAGAAAAAATTATACTACCCACCCTACGCGCGTTCTAGAAACTTGTTTTATAATTTCTGTCTTGATATTTGTACATTCGAGAATATTCAGTCTATATAAGTTGAAATATTTGTTTTATAATGGGAAAAGGGATGTCCTGGGATTTGCGGGGATGTCCTGGGGATGTCCAGGGATGTCCGGGGATGTCCCGGGGATGTCCGGGCATGTCCGGGGATGTCCGGGGATGTCCCGGGGATGTCCGGGGATGTCCGGGGATGTCCCGGGGATGTCCGGGGATGTACTTAGACAGGGGGATGTCCGGTGTACAGTTTTTGCCCAGCGGTTTACCCCTCGGGTGTGCCCAACCCGGACGTTGTCGGATAAATAGTTTTTGCGTAATTGCGATTTGAATTATTTCATGCACTATTTTTCGGAAGGGCTAGATGCGTCGGAAGTTCCGATTTCCGATTTCAATTTACAAAACGGATTCTGAGAGTAAAAGTATGGTAATACAAAACGTCAATCTTGATTTGTCGTTAAAATGTTGCAAAATAGGTGAAAAAAACGTGCAAACTTGACCAAAACTGGATAAACGCTCGATTGCGGTCGAGAAGTGGGGGTATAAATGTAACGATTCGCGCCAGGCCGCAGCGCACTTTTATTATAATACGCACTTCCCTGCGTCGGCCGGCTACCCCCACTATTCGTTCGCGTTCGAGCGCTGGGCCGATTTTGGTCCTGGTTCCACGTATTTTTCACCTATTTAGAAACATTTTAAGGAAAAATAAAGATTGAAGTTTCGAAGTAAGTACTATACTTCTACTTTCAAAATACGTTTTAACAACGCCCGGATTGTGTACACTCAAAGTACCTCTTAACCACTACTTTCATCCGGAAAACCAGCGCTACAACTTTTTCCGGCATTCTCTTTTATTCTGTTCCTGAAATGTCAGAATCGCTTGATTGGTTCAGATTTTACAAGCAAAAAACTAAAAAAACACCGTTTTTTTGGTGTTTTTTCGGAATTACTAGAAAAGTAATCATATTTGCGAGTCGAAAACATATCACTAAACATCCACGAATCACCCCACGTACCCCATCACTAGCGGTGTGATGACCCTTTATCTGCTCTATTGCCAGGTCTATAGTCTATAGCATCATAAGGGGGGTGAGGTTAAACATGTGCATTCATTAATTTATTCGTCAACTTTGAATTATTTCTGATGCTGCCAACTTCTTCATTGTGGATCATAGATAATAATATTGATAATAATAAAATTTATTAATCCAATACAGTGTGAAGACAAATCTCTTTCGATTATAATCACGATTTCAAAATCCACAAAATGAGTGAACATTTTAAATGTTGAAACGAGTTTCAAGAATAATTTCACCTTATGCGGTTAAACATTGTGAAAACAACGAAGTTGTTTTAATATACATAGTGAATAAAAAATGGTGCTTTGATGACCGTACGAAGATTAATCAGGACTGAATAAATATAGATAAAAAGAGGCGAACAAAGCCTGTTTTTAAAAGGGGGAGCTCTGCATATATTTAATATGTTTCTCTAGTCCATTTTTTTTTTAATTTTGAGGTGTATGAATTATTGGAAAGAAAACTGACGAAATTGAAATATTCGTTATGAAATTTTGGTTTAACATCTCGATAAAAAAATCTTTGGAATAATTCGAGGAAAACATTTCTAACCCTCATTGAAATGTTCGAAGTTCAGAGCTTTTCTCAAAAATGAAGGAAGCTAATTGTATCTGAAGTTTGTTTCCAAAATCAATTGCTTCTCCTAGCTTGAGAATCCGATCCATGAAATTTGGAGGTTGGATATACAGAGTTCTGAATAAAATTAATTATGCTAAGATCCAAAGTGAAGTTATACCTAGTTTAAGCCGGAGCAGTCAATAGCAGTTGGTTAAATTTAGGTATAACTATTCACTTTCAGCTAGCCGGCATGAAGAAGGTTAGAACTAGTTTTGACCGATTGCAATTTAAGCTGAAAATAATAAGCAGTTTTATCAACTGCTGCTGTCTGCATTTAGTTCAAGTTAGCTCAAACTTGTTGCAACCGTTCTTCGGCTTTTAGCCGTAATATAAACATATCATAGAATAACGAAAGGCTATGAGGGCACTCAATCGAATAGTTCATAAGTTATGAAATTTTCAATATAATTGCAAAATTGTCAATTAAATGAAAGCCTATTTAACACCTTGCTAGTGCCCTGAAATATATTTCAATGGAGAAGAGTGTTCGAAACCTCCGTGTGATATCAATGTTTGAGAAAATTGTTGAATGAATTGAGATATTTCTGCGTTATTGAATCTAGAAAGAGGAATCTAGGTGATGTTAAAATAATAAAGCTTTGAATTTGCATCGTTTCTCATACATCATCAACTATTTCCAACAAAGTATAAAGGTCCCAGCTGGGCTCGGTTCAATTTTTAAATTCCTGAAGAGCACAAGTGCATAGTGTAGGATAATAAATAGCTCAAAAAGGGCCCACGGGACGTTTAATTAAAGCTAAACTTCCCTCCGTGGTTAGAATTTCTATTACAAGGAGGGGAACAGCAGTGTCGTCCCTACAGAACGGTCAGATATTGAAAGCAGGCAGAACACCATCAGAACATAATTCTCTATTCTATAACCTCATATGATATTGATTTTTGCCTTTCCTGTTGATGGATTTTCTATTCTGGATGGAAATTCACTCGCTAATAATAAATTGATTGGAAATACCATCAAATCTAGAAGTAGTAGCCCGAAGATTCTCTGGTATCCTTGTACCAAATACTGAATGGATCGTGTATTTATTTTATTTATTGATAAAGTTGAAAAAGAGTTATCAAGCGCACTCCACAATGTACCTTACGCTTAAGAGGTTATATCTCGGGCTAGGTACAGCTCCTCATCCAGTTCCATTTTTCTGATGAACAACTATAGCAGCTGAAATAGACTGCAGAATAGTGACATACATAGTGTATGATTCCATTGCTCAGGCATTCTTTTCGTTTGCTTCCAATGGCGAGAAATTCTATAACTTATTACCTCTTCCAAATTTCGCTAGTCTTCATCTCTCCAGGTGCTTCCTGAGACTTCAGTGCCCTGTTAAATGGCTCATGAGAAGACGCAGCATATTTTTCCTGAGATCTAAAAAGGTTTTTGATCTTTTTGAAATGTTCCAAAGTTCTAAGATTCCTTCAGAATGCTGCTCAGACATTCTTCTCTTTTCTCCTCATTTTTCCCATGGTAGTGTTCATCTAAGAGAGTTAGAGCTCGTTTCCTGGCCTTATCGTTTCCCGATGGTCTGGAAATCCAGATCAGAAATACTTTCTTGTCCTTGCTCAGATCGTCTGGTATCACGCAGAAAGCAAAAAAAACATTTGTTTGTACGTGTTTGTGTGTATGTGTTTAACGCTTTGTTGTGTACACGCTGCACCACGCTGCAGATCTCAATTTTGATTTGTTCTGCATAAGTCCAGGAGTTCAATGAAATAGGTGTGAATTGGAAAAAATTTTTCCGAATTTTCCCCTATTTTCACACTTTTTACGTTATAATTTTCGACCGAACCTTGTTTCGACTCATGGACAAGGAAAAAATTCTCTTCGAAATAAATTCGTGATGTAACCACGTCGATAGGAAATATGGAAATTTTGACCGTACCTACCTATAGACCAGAAAGCTGGAAATCAAGAGCGACAGGCCCTTATTCTGAACCTCTCCACGTAAATATCCCGAAAGATTTCGGAAAGAATTATTTGTATGAGAACCCTCTGCGGGGGAAAAACGACCTCCACCACTGATTCATGCCGATTTTCGCAATATCTCCAACCCTCCAGTCGTACAAGCTGTGCCCATCTCGGAGCAGATGTTGCTCCACATCCCCTGTCAGTCAGCCTGAAGAAGCGGGTCGGAGTTGGCTCGATTGAAAATTATTCACTGCCTCTGATACGTAATTGAAATACCTCTCGTGTCTGTTTTGTCATTGTCCAATGATTTATTTGTTATCCGAGAGGGAACTCGAAAAGTTTTCTTTTGCTTATGTTATTTGGGATAGGGGGTTCCAAAAGAATTGTAGTCGCAGATTCTCTAATTCGTTTCGCAAGGAAGAAAATAATTTTGAATGAATGAATTGGGCGAGCTGTTTTCAGGGGAAGTGGTTGTTTTTCATACCTAGAATTTTTGGAGGAAGTTTAAGACATTCATTTTCATGTGTTTCCACCTGAAGACTTCTTCATATACTATATACTACTATCAACCTCACAATACTACAAAAATTGGTTTCTATCTCTCAGCTCGAGAAAATGATCCAAGGTCAAAAAATTAGGGGATTAAAAATGCAACAACTATTCCAGGAAAATCATTCATGCAATTTGAAGTCAGTGTTCGTTATTGCGGGATTAAAAAATCGCTTTTTCTCAACAAGAGCATTATCATTTTGACCAAATATCTGTCATTTTCGAATTTTAAGCCGAGAATGGACTTAGTTGGAACCCACAGATGTGGA
Source organism: Aphidecta obliterata (assembly GCA_963966015.1). Taxonomy (NCBI): domain Eukaryota; kingdom Metazoa; phylum Arthropoda; class Insecta; order Coleoptera; family Coccinellidae; genus Aphidecta; species Aphidecta obliterata. The sequence continues at coordinate 25,184,567 of OZ014427.1, read as the reverse complement.
AGTCATGGTCAAATTCGATTATGTCCGTCTGTTCGGAGTTTTGAAATTTTTAGGTCACATTTGAGTCCGTTAGTAGGCAAAATTCGCCAAAGGATTTCGTAGATATAGCCATCTGAATTTTTTCTCAATAATTCGAAAAGTACCTATCCGATCGAATAGAAACTTTGTATTTGGTTGTAAGATTACTACACGAAGGTTTATGTGGGAGGCTCTCATCATTAGATAATTTTTACAATACAAACTCGCAAATGCTCCTTCACCTCGGTGCTATTCTCGAATTTTTTTTCATTTCGTGAATGAGGAATGAATAATGAGGTTTAGATGTTCTGATGAAAGCCCAGGAAAATTCCCAGACAAAATAATTTATTTTCATCCGATATTCACTCACTCATTCAAGCTGCTGCCTCGGATATCCTCTCCATAGTACACTTTTTCACCATATCTGGAGCCGATCCCTCATAAATTATGATCATCGTTCGAGCCTAGCTATTTTTCAATATAAAGCAGCATCGATAAATAAGAGGTGCGATTAATCCCTGGATTGAGCGGTTGACGGATGGGCTATTAAGGAGGGCTGTAAAAGACTAAATCCGCCACAAGGAAGGCCTACTGGGAACGCGGAAATACCCTGGAGAGATGAAGGGAAAGGACGTTCGATTACAGCCGCTACGTACCTTTTTTCGGAGTCTTTGAAATTATTATCTTATCTGCAGTTATGCCATGGTAAATAGATATAAATCATGAGGGGTTAGTGGCCATAATATTCCATTTTTCAATCATTGTGAATGGGAACTTAGTAGGTATATAGCCGGGCCAAATTCACGAGAGTTAATTATTTTATATTTACAACTTGCCAAATTAAACTCTACTCACCCTTCAAGATGCTAATATCCTACAATTTCTACACAGTGACTTCGAAAAAAAAACCTAATTTTTTGAATTTTCAATCCATTTATTTTTCGGAACTCGTCCGATTTTGACGTTTTGAATCTCTATAATATTTTTACGGTCCCAGAAACTTTTGCTCTGCACTTTGAATACGCAAACAATCGATAATAGACGACAAATCTGTTGTTCCAATCTTAATGAATGGAATTGTCAAACTTTCTGTTCGTGAAAAAATCATTACACTTGTTCAATATTCTTTTCTCCTAAGAGTTTGGATTTATTTCGACGTAATTGGATGAGTAATTGTCTTGCACTGATTTTCAACGAAACACCCCAATTGATCAGTTGAAACAATTCTTCAAATAAACTGAATTATATTCAGGGTAGGTTCGCGAAAGTTAGGACAGTGTTGCATAAATTCTCAAAATGAATTATTATTTAGGTTTGATTAGGGTTAGGACAGTGTTGAAACAATTCTCAAAAGGAATTAATATTTAGGTGAGGTTAGGCTAGCTTAAGTTAGGACAGTGTTGAAACAATTCCTGAAATTAATTAATATTTAGGTGAGGTTAGGTTAGCTTGAGTTAGGGCACTGTTGAAGCAATTTTTAAAATGAATCAATATTTAGGTAAGGTTAGGTAAGCTTAAGTAAGGACAGTGGTGCAACAATTTTCAAAATGAATTAATATTAAGGATAGGTTAGCTAAAGCTAGGACAGTGTTGAAAAATTTTCTTAAAATGAATTAATATTGAGGTTGGGTTAGCTCAAGTTAGGAGCTCAAAATAAAATGAAATGATATTCAGGGTATTCAGGTTAGGTTTGCGTGAGTTAAGACAGTGTTGCATCAATTCTCAAAATTAATTATTATTTAAGTTAGGTAAGCTCAAGTTAGGACAGTGTTGAAACAATTCGTGAAATGAATTAATATTCAGTTGAGGTCAGGCTAGCTCGAGTTAAGACAGTGTTGAAACAATTCCTGAAATGAATTAATATTAAGGTGAGGTTAGGTTAGCTTAAGTTAGGGGACTGTTGAAGCAATGTTCAAAATGAATTAATATTCGGGTAAGGTTAGGTAAGCTTAAGTTAGGACAGTGTTGAAACAATTTTCAAAATGAATTAATTTTTAGGTTAGGTTAGCTAAAGTTATGAAACTGTTGAAATAATTATTGAATGAATTATTATTTAAGTAAGGTTAGCTAAAGTTAGGACGGAGTTGATAATAATTCTTGCAATGAATTAATAATTAGGTTAGGTTAGCATAAGTTAGGACATTGTTGAAAATAGCTCTTCGAATGAATCGATAATTAGGTTGGGTAAGGTGGTAAGATTGAGTAAGGACAGTGTCAAATACAATTTTCATATCGAATTCATTAACACACCCTATTGCTTGAATCATTTCTCTCAAAATCACATTGAATCATATTTATTTTCAATTGTCTCCAATAGAACCGATCAATCTGCAACCTCTCATTTTAATTTCCCCATGTTTCATTTCATTGTTTTCGATAACAAAATATACAGGGTGTTTCATTGGTAAACGGAAATACTTGAAAGATGGATAGAGGGCACCAAGGTGGTTCTAGATATACCTCATTTTTAGCTCTGACTGTCTTTGTAACCGACATACAGGATGTTTTATGAATTTTGTTCATTTCTTCTTGAGGTCATAACAAACGAACCACCTGGTATATTTTCTTTATATTTGGCACACATGTTTCTTATTCGAAGCTCAAATGAATCACTCAATAACCCTAAGGAAAATCCAGGTCCGGGTTAACGAAATTTTGAAAATTCGTTTACATATTTGAAAAGAGCATAAAAAACTGAACTGAAAAGTGTGCTTTACTTTTTTGCGCAGACGGTTTCACTCCACGAATCTACAACTCAAAAGTGAAGTTTTTGAAAAAGTGGATACCAAAGTGACTTTCAATAATATATTTCCAAAACTATTGAATCCATTATTATTATGAAATTACTAAATCGTCATTAAATGCATTGGTTTCCAAATTACATGGCGAAAATGTAAATATTGCCTGTCTGTACTTTCAACACGATGGTGCATCGCCTCATTATAGGCTTATAGCTAGAGACTTTTCAAACGACAATTTTGTTAACTTATGGATTGTTCCTGGAGGCCCTCATAGCTGGCCATCGAGATCCCCTGATTTGAATCCCGTAGATTTTGATGTCTGGGGGCACCTAAAATCTCTAGTATATTCCTCTGAGATTAATACTCGGGATCAGCTTATTACAAAAATACAAGAAGCTAGCAGGAAAAAAAAGAACAATCCGAATGAGGGCCTCCACGACCAATCCATAAGATACCAAAATTGTCGTTTAAAAAGATTCTAACCATAAGCCTAAAATGAGGCGTACACCATCGTGCGGAAAGTAAATGCCAGTAATATTTACATTTTCGTCATGGAATTTGGAAACCAATGTATTCAATGATGATCTAGTAATTTCAAAATAATTATGGATTTCAAAAACTTCACTTTTGAGTTGAAAATTGTGGAGTAAAACAGTGTGCGCAAAAATGAGAAGCACACGTTTCAGTTCCGTTTTTTATGCTTTTTTCAAATATGTAAACGTATTTTCAAAATTTCGATGTACAGGGTGTTATTTCGAGGATACAATATTTTCATAATTTTTTGTTGACCTGGACCTGGATTTTCCTTGTGGTTATTGAATGATTCATTTGAGCTTCAAATAAGGAACATGTGTGCCAAGTATAAAGAAAATATACTGGGTGGTTCGTTTGATATGACCTCAAGAAGAAATGAACAAAATTCATGAAACCTCCTGCATCTCGGTTACAAAGACAGTCAGAGACAAAAATGTGGTATATCTAAAACCACTTTGGTGCCCTCTATCCACCTTTTTAGTATTTCCGTTTACCAATGAAACACCCTGTATATATATTTTCAAGAAATTAGTGCATCTTTATCAACGTTACAGAATGAAAGATCACCTATTTCAATTTTCCTAATTATGCTACCATTATAATACTTTCTCTCAAATAAAATATTTCTGTCTGATCTACTCTTTATGTGGATCTATTTATAATGTACTTGGTTGATCCTACTATGTGGATCTACTGGTTTACTAGTTTTCAATTTAAGGCGTGATCGTAAATTATTGCCCCTTAATTTATTTCTTGGTTTATTTTCAATTTGATTTATGGAAATGCTGTTAGATTCCATGTAAAGAGCATCACGCAGCTCGTAACCTGCGGTCTGTCCCCGCCAATGCTTCGCGATAAAATTCAACAATGTACTTCTTCGCCTGACTTGCTATTTCAACATCACTGAATCTGAATAATAGTACCACTATGCCAATATTTTGGAATCTTCTTCCTATAGTCAAGGTTAATAATGTGTTCATGAGTATTTTTGTTCTTCAACAGATATTCTCCCTTACAAGTTGGAGAACACCGAAGCAACATGCGAATTCCTGAAGAAGGTGGTGGAAGTTCTGTTAGATTTCGTGCGATCCACCAACAATCGCAACGAGAAAATTCTGGATTTCCACCATCCGGAAGAGATGCAGAAACTTCTCGATCTGAGCATACCAGATAAAGGACTCTCTTTGCAACAACTGATACACGATTGCGCGACCACTCTGAAGTACCAAGTGAAGACGGGTGAGTTCTACTTGATGGTTTAACATTGGGACAATCAAACAATTTTATCAAGATTTTCTTAGCTCATAATCTGAAAAAAAAAACACTTGATGAGTTTACTTTCAGTTTACCAAATTACATGCAGAGTGTAAATTTTGAATGTTGCCAGTGAAATGATGAAATGTATCAACATAAGGCTCGTTTCGAGAAAGGCTAGCCCAAACAGTATTGTATTTGATTTTTTTATTGAGAAACTATTGTTTTTACAGAAACATCACAAGAGTTCAGAACGTTTCCATATAAATCATTATCTCATCACATATTTTGAAATTGAGAAACTTTGTTTCGTTTGAAAGTACCTGTAAAAAATGGAGAAGAGGTTGCATGTTTCACAATAAAACAAAACAAAATTATTGATGGGGAATCTTTCGATTGGTAGAACAGGCCAGCAGAATATCATTTTCTCAACTCTTCAGCATTCTCGCGAAAAAGAAAAAAACTCAATTTTTTTCTCATTTTTGGAAAATTATAACTTTTCAATAAAATTCAGTTCTTTTATAATTCTACTGAATTTAGTAGCCGAGACGTGTGTTTCTCTTTCTTATGATCTTAGTTTCTATGAAAAGTGTAAGGGAGTAAGACAACTACCCTGACTAGGGTGAAGAATTCCTAATTCCCCTGATTCCCAAATAATCCGCTACATCGTTGAGTTTTCCTAAGCATTCCCATACCATTTTACAGGCTAAATATGGAAGATTTTTTCTGTCATATTCTATGGGGTCCAATGACATCAACTGCCCCCTACCCAATAAATCGCATTGATACAAAAAACTATTGATTTCCTCCCCCGATACCGTCATATGGAGTGGCATCGAATTATCTGTGGTCTCCGGGAAGATACTGCGGTATATGGGGGTGATAATGTCGATCCTCGGGGACGAAGGCACGACGCGTGTCTCCAGGCACCCGTTGCTGGTTGTGATGAGATCTTTGTTTGCCTAAATATCGCTGAAAAGCTTGTAATTCAATGATAATATGTTATCTACCCCTGAACAGATTGTGGCTGCCATAATAAGCGACCGGATATATACGAGGGCGACGAAAATTTATGCAACGGGATTTTCCGTGATTTCCATAACGTTTTTTCGATTAACAGGGTTTGTCAACGTAGGGATGTACTGGCTGTTTCATCGAAAGTTATGAATCAATAATTCAGTTCATTCATAGGATCCACACATTGTGGATGTGATGCTTGGAGTAGGAAAACAACAACAAAAGTTTTCTGTAGAAACAAAGAGCAGTCGCCTAGTTTCATTTGATACGAAAAAAATAGTTGGTCTTGGTATTTTAGAGACTGTCCTGATCTGTGCCAAGTGAATATTTTCAGAGCAAACTTCAATAAATAAAATCTGGTTATATAATATCTATCAACTTGAGTTTGAAGTGAAGTGTTGCCTGATAAGGTTTCTTTTGAAAAAATAAATGAACACATTAAGTGGGTAAAAGTCATAAGGAATGGAAAACTAGTTTCTGAACTTGATTATTTGAAAACTACACAAACCATGCAGAGAGTAACAACATAAACATATAAACCTACTCTCTTCAGGAATGTTTGATATCGAAACAGGTCTTGAAAGTCCAGTCAAAGCCTTTTTTCTGGTAAGAAAAGCTAACTGTTCAATTTCATCATAGAAATGAAACATATAAAAATAACCAAGAAGAATATCCAGTATTTTTTTCAAAGGAAATTTCTTTGAATGTTTTTAAATCTCACATAAGATTACGATGGTATCAACCTGTATACCAACAGTATTTTAATGTAATAATTGTTGTATTGACGAATTATCGAACTCACGATACATTTTAGGCATACAGCCGGAATTTTTGAGTGCTGTTCAAACATGATAATTCAGGTTAAATGGCGCAAAAACATCGTGGAATTTTTTGACATGAAAGCATCTAAACTTTCCAATGTAGAGATGGTCACCCATGGAAGATCATCAAAATACATCTTAACCTGGAAGATCATCAGACTCTTCAATAATTATATACTCCATTCAAGAATTATTGACATCGAAGCAGGCCTTGAAAGTCCAGTCGAGGCTTCATTTCTGGTTACAAAATGTTCAATTTCACTATAGAAATAAACAATAAATATAACTTAGAAAAGTTTGTAAGATATATTTCAAAGCAAGTTTCTCGAAAGTTTTTGAGCTTGCATAAAATGTTTTTAAATCTCACATACGATTACGATGGTATAAACTTGTATACCAACAGTATTTTAATTAATCAGTGTTGAATTGACGAATTATCGATCAATTGTAGAGAGGCACACTACCGAAATATTCAAGTGCATTTCAAACATTTGAAAACGCAAAAACATCGTGGAATGCTTTCTTTCACATGGATTTATTCAAACTTTCAAGGAAGGCCAATGTTGAGATATCATTCATTTGAAGATCATTGAAATACATATTCCGTCCACCGAAACCGATTCATTCTTTATGGGTATTGGAAATTTCGCAAAATTCTAACCATATAACTCTGAGAGTACTTTTTTAGTCAGGATTCAAGTGGTATAATTAATTGAATTCAACTTTATCTGTGGTGGCAAAACAGGTGAGACAAATAGAAAAAACTTTTTGATACTTCGAACATGTGGCCAAGTGAATGGATTGGGAAAAACGTAATATATAATAAGACAGAAACAAAAGGAGGTCTATTAATTTAGTACATGAAGAATTTTGACATGACAATTGTACTGTAACACTCAATATATAAACCAATTTATGAATTATTTGATGAAGAGGATATAAACTATAAATAAGTGACTTCCTATTTGCATTTATCAAAACTGCCCATGTCATGAATTATTATAAACTTGTAGGAAAGTATTATAATTTATGAGGAAAATAACAAGTATTCAGAATACCGCACTTTGAATAGTCAACAATATATAAGCACGTTTCCAATCTGGATTTGAATTATCATTAATATAAAATCAATGAAAAGGAAAAACAAATTGAGATCTTCTTGACAGATCATTACAATAATTTCAATATCATCAATAATAAATAATGAATTATTCAGAATCAACTTTTTGAGCGCTCGTTCTACTTACACGAGGGCTATATCATTTCGTCACGATGTCTGTATTTTTAGAATTTTGAGCCGAAAATGGTCTCAATCGATAAGGTTCAACTCACTGATGACGAATCAGTCGAAAAATTGGGGTCTGTCCGTCCGTCCGGCCATCCGTATACACGATAACTCTCGATCGGAACGTCCTAGAAACTTGAAATTCTCAGGGTAGGTTCGAATCTCGAATGCCGAAGTTGAGTTCGTTATTGGGCAAAATTTGACTAGGGGAAGTGAAATTTTGCACTCAGATGGAGAATGAGATGTTCAAGCTACCTGCAAATTTTGTCTAGATCGCATGACCAGAATCATAGAAAACATAGAAAATAAACTTTGAACGAAAAGGCTAAGGGACTTCACGGTTGGTTTAGATTTTGAATGTCGTGGACACGTTCATCGATTAGCAAAATTAGACTAGGGATTCCGTAAATATGGTCGTTTGAAATTTGGTTTTCTTGATAATTTCGAAACTACGGATTCGATCGTGATGAAGTTTTGTATTTTAATGGAGAATGATATATTCAAGCTACATTTTGTCCCGATCGCATGACCAGAACCATAGAAAATTATAACTTTCGAACAGGACGGCCTAGGGACTTGAAATTTTCAGGGTAAGTTTGGATCTCAAATGTCGCGGTCACGTATATCAATGAGCAGAATTAGATTAGGGGTTCCGTGAATATGGCAGTTCAAAATATTTTTTTCCTGACAATTTCGAAACTAATGATTGGATTGGAATGGAATTCAGCTCATAGATCAAGAATAATCAAACTACGTGAAATTTTATCCAGATCGCATCACCACGACCATAGAAACCGTAGAAAATTCTAGCGAATTATCGAAAAAAAATTGGTCACCTAAAGCACTGACGTGAAGTCTGGAGTTTCGCCTTAGTTTGAAATTTTTTTTGACAGCTGGCAAAAATTTCTTCAATTGGTTTCTAAAACTGGAAAATGCAAATCTACCTACAAGGTGCATGAACGGGCGCTCAAAAGCACCTGACTTCACGGCATAATTTTGGCTTTGATTGCAATCCAGGTGCTTTTTGGCCAGTTTAAAAAGGATCATCAAAATTTCTTGGAATTAAATTAAGAAGTTATGGGCCAAAGGAGAAATATTTTTTGACGTTGTCCGATATCTCTTCAATAAAAAAATTTAGAAAAGCACTGCCGTGAAGGCAGGAGCTTTTGAGCGCTCGTACATGCACCTTGTAGGTGGAATCGCATTTTCCAGTTTTAGAAATCAATTGAAGGAATTTTTGACAGCTGTCAAAAAAATTCTGAAACTTAGGCGAAATTCCAGACTTCATGTCAGTGCTTCAGCGGATCAATTTTTTTTCGATAATTCGCTAGAATTTTCTACGGCATTTTGCACGTACTTTGAAAACATCATTCCTCAGCCAGGTGCAAAATTTTATTCGAATCCGATCAGTAGTTTCGAAACTATCAGGAAAAAAATAGTTTGAACGGCCATATTTACGGAACCCCTAGTCTTATTTTGCTCATTGATGAACGTGACCGTGAAATTCGCGATCCAAACCCACCCTGAAAATTTCAAGTCCCTAGGCCTTTCCGTTCGAAAGTTATGATTTTATATGGTTTCTATGGTTCTGGTCATGCGATCTAGAGAAATGTACCTTGAATATATCATTCTCCATTAGTATACAGAATTTCGTCACGATCGAATCTGTAGTTTGGAAATTATCAAGAAAACTAAATTTCAAACGACCGTATCTACGGAACCCCTGGTACAATTTTGCTCATAGATGAAAGTGATCACGACAATCGAGATCCACACCTATCCTGAAAATTTCAAGTCCCTAGGCGTTTTCGTTCAAAAGTTACAATTTTCTATGGTTTCTATGGTTTTGGTGATGCGAGCTGAACAAAATTTTGCATGTAGCTTGAACACCTCATTTTCCATTAGGGTGCAAAATTTTATCTTGATCGAATTTGTAGTTTCAAAGTAATCAGGAAAACAAAATTTCGAGCGGCCATATTTACGGAACCCCTCGGCGAATTTTGCCCAATAACGAACTTAACCGCGGCATTCGAGATTCGAACCTACCCTGAAAATTTCAAGTTTCTAGGACATTCCGTTCGAGAGTTATCGTGTATACGGCCGGACGGACGGACAGACTCGAATTTTCCGACGGATTCGTCATCAGTGAGTCGAACATAGACGATTGAGACCATTTTCGGCTCAAAATTCGAAAAATACAGACATCGTGACGAAATGATATAGCTCTCGTGTAAGTAGTACGAGCGCTCAAAAATGCCTTCCTCGAAAGATACGAAAGGTTAATTATTGAAAATTATTTAACAATAGGAAAAAAGCCGTGAAAAAGAAGTCGATTTCAGAAAATATTTCCTTGATCCCTTAGTCCTTGATGCCTGCTACATTCAGCAATGATGAACAGAAAATCTTCTGATTCCATTTATATCAGTCATTAAAAGTCATTCAACCCCCCAGCTTCGGATACTTCCCCACCAATATCAAGTTTCGCTATCTAAATTGCATCAGACATTCGTCATAACTTGGTCGACATTCAAAAACGGCCGGAAAAGAGATATAATTGAATCAGTGGCAGAATTTGTGGTCTCACCCTGTTAACAAGCTATTCACCGAGTGGCGGGGGTGTCGCGCCCAGTTGGGGGTGAAACGAGATATATACGTTGTAGGTTCCGCCAAGGGCCATTTCCTGTGCCACCAACCCAGATAAGTTCGGAGTTATTTCCGTTTACTAAGAACTTTGGATGCGGGATATGGGGTTGAGGAAAACTCAGTTCTTCGATTTGGATCAAACTCGACGCTAGTTCATTCTTGCAGTGGATTCAGCGATGTCTGAAGTTCACTGAAAATCAATAATTCTCATGAATGTTTTTGTTTCATTTGTACTTTTCAAAGTGCCGTCTTTATAAAAAAAAATCGATAATTCCTGAACGTTGGTGTCGATCTCGGACCATACCATTTTTCTAAGAAATATGCTGGCGTGAAATCACAAAAGAAGAAAATCGATCAATCAAAGTTCATTTCTAAGAAATTATAATATTTATCTCATATAAAAAAAAAATTCCGTAAATTTTGGTGGCAATTCTGTCGTGTATACTTCGATTTTCATATACACGCCTTCAACTACAGTATGTTGCATTTCTTTAGTGTAACAATGCAAACAATCTCCCGTATAGCAGTCGAATTTACATCCATCCAGTCGATACTTATCGGGTAATTCTCTTGCAAACAACCGACGACCCATGCCTCCTCGATTTCATCTCGCGCAGGAATGTCTGTGCCTTGTCATTTTCCAAACCGATGGACATAATTCCTGCCCCATTCAGACAGAGATTAGCGCAGCAGGAGAGCGCGATTCCTGCCACTCAAATCGCCCCTCTGCAAATATCCTGGGGCTCCAGTCTCCCATTTACTTTCGCATCTACTCCCAAATCCTTTCAGGAACGTATGTCTATTCGGAGCAAATCATTTCCAGCAGGATATCCCGGCTGACAGATGGGGCAAGGCTCGAGATATATCCCGATTAATGCTCACTTCGCAAGATATCCGAAGGAGCATTACATGTAGAATTTGTTCTTGTTTGTTCTGAAAATGATTGGAAGAAAATGCAGAAGTACGTAGTTTAGTTTAGTGTTTTAGTTAAACATTCACGATTTTTTGAAGTAAATAGTATATTATTTAACGAGCGGTAATGTAGGACATCACTCACTCAGATGAAGTAAGTCATCAAGTGAGTTATGACCATCACCGCAAGTTGAATACTATACTTTATCTACGACTATAACAATAAATACTAAGATACAAGTACAGAGAAAGAAATTTATTCACAAATCTTAATAGTTACCTATAACAAAGCATTATTCATGTTGATTGTGCTACTTAGCATGGAGTAGAACGTCCATAGGGGCGATGCCTTATATTTAGTGGTAAGTTTACTAAAATATGCCAAAAGAACATTCTTTGTAAACGATTAATATTTTCACCAATTTTGAAAATTGTTGTATACACTTTTATAATTGTTTTGGGGTTTTTCGGGCAATAAATTCTGTTTGGTAACATTAGCTGATTGTCTTATTTCTGAAGGTATACATTATAATTCATCTTTACTATCTGAATTCATCTTTCTCAGCAAAACATTCAAAATAATAATTAGGTATCAACTCAATTTGAGAAAACGTCAAAATTATTCAAGTGACCTCCCCTCAATACCAATAATGGGCTGTTCCCTTTCGGCCAATCGGCTTGTTCAGAAGCACAGAGAAAGGGACTTATAGTAGTGAGTTACTATAACTCACGTTGTTTGTTTACAGATACTATTAATAGCTCAAAAGTAGTTGAATAATGAATATATAATTCAATAGGAGTAGATAAACTTCTTTACGCACGCTTGACTTGGGGAGTAAGCTGGTAAATGCGTGACGAGAGCGTTACCAAAAGTGTGATCGGGCTAGGCGAACGGAAGTTGAGAGGGGAATATAAGTTGGTGAAGATAGAAAGAAAGAGAGTTACGTTTCGTATATCACTGCAGGAGCACGAAGGACCAGTGCGCGCGCACATTTTCTTTATCTCTTCCTCTCATAGCCAGTTACGTTTCGTATATCTAAGACAGTAATAACTGATTTATCCGATATTGAAAATAATGAATAAAAATAAAAAATTTATTCAAAAATATTAATTTATCAATGAAACCCGTTTTTAATTAGTTTCAGCTCCCAGATCGTTATATTTTTCTCAAAATCTGGTCTTGTTACCAGAGGAATCATGACTCCTTCAAAGGTTGATATAATTATCGAAAGAAACTTCAGAGGATATCGAGATCTTCGAACTTGATCACGTTTGTCAATTTTCAATTCGAGCTCTTTTTCTTCACAACTCCTAGACCGCTGATTTATTCAATCCATGCCTCATATTATGTAGACACAAAATTTCAGCCGGATATGGCGAATAGCTTCTGTGATATCAAAGTTTCAAAAATCTCTAACCGGCACATTCAGACCTCAAAAGTAACACGAAAATTTATAAAGGGTTATCGTGTACACAGCCGGACGGACAGAATTGAATTTCTTAATCGTTCGATACCGTTCTGCTATCGTTTGAGACCATTTACGGGTCAAAATTCTGAAATTACAGCCATTTGGGAAAAATGATATCTCTCTTGTTCATAGAAACGAGCGCGCTAAAATCATTGCGGAAGAACTGCCCAACAAAGAATCATCAGATTCGTAACGTAATGTGTGTGGGTAGGATGATACTTAATCAATTTTTTTTTCAAACGTACAGAAACAACGTCATATTTCGACTGACAGGATCATCGAAAAGTTCTACTTCTCCTCCGCCGTAGGGAAAGTGGTTGCTATGTCAATGATGAATTATATGTCCGTACGCCGTAGGTACAAATGTAATTAACTATCAAAATTAATTTTGCGAGACAACCATAACTAGGCAAACTTTCTATTGATCACTCAATTATAACGATCGTAAATATAAATCTAATCTCCAGATTTTAATGAATTTCGAAGCGTTTGAGAAAAAAATGATGAAAAGCACTGCCGTGAAGTCAGGAGCTTTTGAGCGCTCGTTCATCCACCTTGTAGGTTGATTCGCATTCTCCAGTTTTAGAAACCAATTGAAAAGATTCTGACAGCTGTCGAAGAAAATTTAAAACTAAGGCAAAAATCCAGACTTCACGTCAGTGCTTTAGTTGACCAATTTGTTCTTCGATAATTCGCTAGAATTTTCTACGGTATCTACAGTCTTGGTAATGCGATCTGGGCAAAATTTTCCACCTAGTTTGAATACATTATTCTTCATCTATGTGCGAAATTTCATTCCAATCCAATATATAGTTTCGAAATTATCTGAAAAAATAGTTTGAACGGCTATATTCACGGAACCCCTAGTCTAATTTTGCACATTGATGAACGTGACCGCGAAATAAGCGATCCGAACCCATCCAGAAAATTTCAAGTCCCCAGGCCTTTCCGTTCGAAAGAAATGATTTTCTATGGTTTCTATGGTTCTGATCATGCGGTCTGGAAAAAATGTAGCTCGAATATATCTTTCTCAATTCAAATACAAAATTTCGTCACAATCAAATCCATAGTTTTGAAATTATCAAGAAAACTGAATTTCAAACGACCATATTTACGGAACCCATAGTCTAATTTTGCTCATTGATGAACGTGACCGCAACATTCGAGATCCACAGCTATCCTGAAAATTTCAATTCCCTAGGCCTTTCCATTACAAAGTTATAATTTTCTATGGTTTCGGTCATGCGAGCTGGACAAAATTCTGCATGTAGCTTTGAACACGTAATTCTCCATCTGAGTGCAAAATTTCACCTCGATCGAATCTGTAGTTTAGAAGTAATCAGGAACACAAAATTTCGAGCGGCCATATTTACGGAACCCCCTGGCGAATTTTGCCCAATGACGAACTTAACCGCGGCATTCGATATTCGAGCCTATCCTGAAAATTTCAAGTTTCTTGGACATTCCGTTTGAGAGTTATCGTATATACGGACGGACAGACTCGAATTTTTCGACGGATTCGTCATCAGTGAGTCGAACATAGTCGATTGAGACCATTTTCGGCTCAAAATTCGAAAAATACAGACATCGTGACGAAATGATATAGCCCTCGTGTAAGTAGTACGAGCGCTCAAAAACATATTCCATTCGGAGAAGTCACTTTTCATGGCTCGCTTTCTATTACCCACACACAAACACAAGCTCGTCATGAACAACTACACTTTTCCTCCTTATGAAATAATATATACTCCGTTTAAGAATTATTGACATCTCGGTTGGCTGTGAAAAATCGAATTTAAGTTGGTAATAGACTATTCAGTAATATTTTGGGTTGCTGAATTCAGGTTGGTATAGGAATAACACTAACATTACCCATAGAAATCTTGCTTTGATGATTTTATCGAAGATATTGGTGAATATGTAATTATAAAAATTTGCTCTGAATTTGAGTATTTTTTGTCTTATGCTATTAAAATGGCTGGAATTGACCAGGATACATCGCGCCTAACAAGAGAACGCCAGGTAGTTTGTCGGTGTTACTTCGAGTTTTTCAAAGATTTGGCATATATTTCCGCTAGTGTTTCAGGTAAAATGTTATTCACCGACTCAAAGTGTATTCTGATTGATCGATGTCTCTTAAATTTTCAGATTTCACCAAGCCCTGTCCGTAGAATATTAGCATGTTATTATAGCCTGGAATTAGCAGTGGAAGAAAACCTGTGCGATACGATTATTCCTTCAAAGAGACATTGAATGACTCTGTTTTTGCTAGAATTAAAAACAATGAATATATCAGTTTAGATATCCTTTTCGAACTGGCCAAAGAGCACCTAGATTTCAATTGATCGAAGTCAACATTATATTATATCATAAAAAAAATTGGATACAAATACAAAAAAGTTGATCGAAGGAAAATTCTTACTGATAAACAGAAAAATATAATAAAAATAGTACGATATTGTGATAAATACCGAGAATACATGGAACAAAACGTGAAATTCATTTATCTAGATGAAATTTAGATATTCAAAAACGGTATTCAAATTTGTCAGTGGAGACTAGAAAATAATCCAAAAGGTATGCCGAGTATATTCAAGGGCTCTGAAGGCAGAAGGTGCAATATTTTGAATGCTGGAACAATTGATGGATTTTTACCTGGATGTGATCCGATTCTTGACAGTGGTATTAATGATAAGGATTACTATGAATGATGAATTATTTCATAAATGGGTTATTGAAATCTTCCCTGCAAAAGGATGCCCATCAATAGGATTATGTCAGCTTATTCAATGAACACATCCAAATCACTACACTACGTGGAAACAAAGTTTTCAATGATATTTTTATCTTTGCTCTTGTATCATTCATAGATATTTTAAGTTCATTTATTATACTTATACTGTATGGTACCCTGTTCACATTCCCTCTGCTAATACACATGCTATATTGTTCCCAATTCAAAAGTATACTGAATAATTGTCAAATTGCTCATCAATTATAATATTTTCAATAATCCATGAACAGTTTTAATGAATGAAAATAAAAATTGACTTTATTAAAGTATTCAACACCGAGCAATAAATAATTCACAAATTGGTTCATGTTCATATACTGATAGTTCGGTACAAAATTCATGTCAAAATTCTTCATGTACTACATAGATTCTTAATTTTTGTTTCTCTCTTATTTCTTAATACATTATAACGTTTTTCCAATCCATTCTTTTGGCCCTGAGCTTGCGAAGTATCCAAAAATGTTTTTCTGTTGCACCACTGCTAGAATTCCATTAATTTTACTTCTTGAATCCTGACATAAAATGGTACTCTAATAGTCATATTGTTAGAATTTTGCTAGATTTCCAATATCAATAAATATTGCATGGTCCTGAGTGAAAATAAATATTTATTTGAATGATCTTCAATTTTCCATGTTTGACTTTTATATGAGATAATTTCATATCAAAGCATTCCACGATATTTTTGCGCTTTCAAACCTGAATTCCCACGTTTAAACTGCAATCGAAATATTCCGGCTTAATTATTCGATAATTCGTATACTCAACACTTTTCTAGGTTATATTTATGTTCCATTTCTATGATGAAATTTAGTTACTTTTTAGTAACCAGAAATAAAGCCTCGACTGGACGTTCATGGCCTGCTTCGATGTCAATAATTCTTAAATGGACTATACTATTGTATTAAGCCCTTCCAATATTTTTGAGCGCTCGTACTACTTACACGAGGGCTATATCATTTCGTCACGATGTCTGTATTGATCGAATTTTTTGCTGAAAATGTGCCGTAAGCACGATAACTCTCGAACGAAACAACCTAGAGACTTGAAATTTTCAGTGTGGGTTCAGTTCCCGAATGCCTCGGTTAAGTTCGTTAATGGGCCAAATTCCACCAGGGGTTCCGTAAATATGGCCGTTCGAAGTTTTTTTCTCCTGATTACTTGAAAACTACAGATTTGATCGAGATGAAATTTTGCACTCAAATGGAGAATGAGGTGTTCAAGCTACATGTGAGATTTTGTCCAGATCGCATGACCAGAACCATAGAAACCATAGAAAATTTTAACTTTTGAACGGAAACGCCTAGGGACTTGAAATTTTCAGGATAGGTGTGGATCTCGAATGTCGTGATCACGTTCATCTATGAGCAAACTTTTACTAGGGGTTCTGTAAATATGGTCGTTTGAAATTTAGTTTTCTTGATCATTTCAAAACTACAGATTCGATCGTGACGAAATTTTGTATACTAATGGAGAATGATATATTCAAGCTACATTTCTCCAGATCGCATGACCAGAACCATAGAAACCATAGAAAATCATAACTTTCGAACGGAATGGCCTAGGGACTTGGAATTTTCAGGATAGGTGTGGATTTGAAATGTCGCGTTCACGTTTATCAATGAGCAGAATTCTACTAGGGGTTCCGTAAATAAGGTCGTTTGAACTTTTTGTTTTCTCGATAATTTCGAAACTACGGATTCGATCGAGATAAAATTTTGTATTCCGATCGAGAATGATATAATGAAGCAACATTTTGTCCAGATCGCATGACCAGAACCATAGAAACCATAGAAGATTATAACTTCCGAAGGGAACTTGATATTTTCAGGGTAGGTTCGGATCGCGAATGTCGCGGTCGCGTTCATCAATGAGCAAAATTGGACTAGGGGTTCCGAAAATATGGCCGTTCAAAATATTTTTTTCCTGATAATTTCGAAACTACCGATTTGATTGGAATGAAATTTTACACCTAGCTGAAGAATAATGTATTCAAACTCCGTTTTCGTCCAGATCGCATCACCAAGACCATAGATACCATAGAAAATTCTAGCGAATTTTCGACAAAGAAATTGGTCGCCTAAAGCACTGACGTGAAGTCTGGAGTTTGAAAATTTTCTTGACAGCTGTCGAAAATTCCTTCAATTGATTTCTAAAACTGGAGATTGCGAATCCATCTACAAGGTGGATGTACGAGCGCTCAAAAGCTCCCGACTTCAAGGCAGTGCTTTTATAATTTTTTTTTCTCAGGGTTCATATGAGGAGGAACACTAATGGGTTAAAAGAAACGGAATGACATGGAAAAAATAAATAGTTGTGTTGAATTTCATTTGTAATGACTGTAATTTTCAAGATATATAGAATCATCTCATCCCTCATGAGAAAAATCTGAAACATTGTACTGGGAAAATAATATTCCTTCACTTCGAAATCGATGGACTGCCTTTCTGATCTTTTTCTACCCCTTGTCCCTTGTATCTAACGACAAAGGCCTGTGTACGGAAATTGCCACTCGATGTTTATCCCAATTGAAGGATTAACCATAATCCAATGGGTCACGTGTCGTTGCATGGAGGGAGATCAAGAGCCGAAGGTAATGTCTTTGTTTCAAGTCCACTGACATTCAATTATTCTGGGCAATAGCCCGAAATGAACGAAGACTGATGTATCGAATCGGAGGCAAGAAGGGGACTTGCTTTTGAAGCGTTAGGATTTTCCGGGTTAAACGTTTCAGAATTTTTTCAGATATCTACTTCGAATTTATATCGTTGTATACAAGAAACTAAGCTAGAAGGAGAAACCCACAACAACAATTGTAACGGTAGTAACGGTACCTACAATTTACCATTACCTAATGTGGAAACTGTCAATATCAATAAGTTCAATTTACAAAATGAGATACAGAAACTGACTTACACCTCAACGAAAAACGAATAATACATGACTATAGTTGTGAACCACTAGCGCTAGAAGGGTAAGTTTGTCAAAAACTCAAAAAACAAGAGATGAAAATGCACTTTTCGTTAATTACGACTTTCGGCAGGGGATATATCCGAAACTGTTTAAGTAATCTCCACTGATTTTTCAATGTAAAATTGAATTGATTGTTTTTAGAGTCCTATCTGAAAAATTGCGTTTCTGCCACATGTTTGTAAAATATGGAAATTCTCGAGCTGGGAAAATCGTTGCCGAATAGTAACTGATTTTGGAATGAAATTTCATGGAATTTGATCTCATAATTTCCGAGAAAACGTTAAATTCTATCGAACCTGATCATTTAGCAATTCTGGATTTGAGAAATGTTCACTAACGGCGTATAGAGGAGCTAATTGATTGCATAACCTCTAACCCTTGGAGCTTAAAGTTGGGAACTTCAACCCTGTTACACTCGGTATACACCATGTATCGTATCGTTGACGATAAACTTTCGAACTGAAACTTCATTCCCCGTCAAAGTGCTGTAATTAAGGGCACTCAAAGCCACCCTCTCGTTTTATCCTGACAGTCCCGTTGGATTAAAATCTACCCTCAGCCATAGCTTTCGGCATGGAATTTCTATTGGCATGGAATTTGCTAGGAATTTCGAGAAGGCAATTTGGAAATATTTTCACAGAGATCGCATAAAAATCTAAACGTATGATGATAATATGAAATACAAGGTGTTTCTCTCTAATTTCGCCAGACGTAAAAGAATGATTTTGTGGGTAATGTTTTTTTGCGAAAATTTTTATTTTGCACTTTTATACTGCAATGCATTTATGAATATGATAAAAAATCTCTGGTTGGCGTTCGGTTGAGTGTGGGAAACTCGTTGGAAGTGATACGTGGAGTGGTCGAGTTTCTGAACGAATTTTAATTATTAACCTCACCTACCCTTCAGTGTGAAGAAAAATCTTGCAAAGTAGACTTTTTTCAGGAAAACTCTCAAGAATCGATGCTATGACGAATTTTACTGCTTCAATGCCAAATATCAATCTGTTAAATGTAGGGTTCTTCCGAAATATTACTATTTGCAATATAATTAATCATCAAATGTATCAAAACGAAGCACTTGGTCACATGAAAATTCCAAATGGACTACGTGAACCAATATAAAAAAGATTTTTGTGCGAACAACAGTTTTCGCTCCTCGAATATCTTCTTTTCTTTGCCCATAAAACGATGAAAGTTCGAATTTCCATATCCTCACAGAAAATATCTATTCCAAACTGAAATCAATGAGACTTTCCCACAAACATTTTTACCCTCTTGGAAATAACAGAGGCCTCTTGGAAAGTGAAATGTTTTCTCCTCTCGGAGGGGGATGCCCTATTCCAGGATTATCTAGCTTACCCTGTCAGGCTTCTTAAGCTGCACAATGTGGAGACCAATTTATACCACACTTAATACCACTCGACGTTTATAGCCACAATGTAAATTCAGATTTGTTTTATACCACATTACTTCCCAGCTCCGGGTCTTTCAGATATATTAGAAAATAGTGTCGTCGTTGCTAGGTGTGGAATATAAAACGGAGAATTAGAAAGGAAAAAATTTCGAATTAAAAAGGAAAAATTTCTTTCTTTGTGCAACCCAAATCAAAAACGCTGATATTCGAAATTTTATGATTTTCGAACCACTTAAAATTCAATGTTGGCGTAGAAATATAAGATCTGTTTATATCAACACACATTTCATGACTATGCTGGATAATTTCGAGAAAGTTTTAACGGGAACTGAAAATTTTCGTGGTCCCAACAAGCAATTTCTATGTTTACTCTACCCATCTCTAGCACCGAGAATGAAGAACCAAAGATCACGAAATGAACTTCAATGTGACGAATATTTCATAAACTCCAGAAAAAGGAATCACCGAATATCAAATATTCTCAACACCAAATCAGAAAAACTCGATTTTATTTTCACGCTTAAGAGCTGGAAAGCTGAACTGAATATCTACACACAAAATTCTAGCAGGATATGATCAATATTTTTATGAGATACCAAAGTTTTGAAAAATAAATTCTTTCAAGTAGTGATACGATTCTCACGAAATTCCACATAAACCTTCGTGTCGTTATTCTTTACAACTAACTACAAAGTTGAAGTCAATTCGATCGGATCGGTATTTTTCGAATAATTCAGATGGCTATATTTACGGAACCTTTCGGCGGATTTCGCCCAGACCTCGAACGTATACCGTGCAAAATTCCAAATAACAGACATCTGGGCAATATAATAACATTAATAACGCTAATAAAACAAGCGCCCAAAAATCGATTGCGGAGAAATTATCTGACATATTGTTCTCATGAAATTTGAAATGACCGCAGAGCTGAGACCGTGAGTTTTGAATAACTGCTAATTCGGAATTGGTCATAGTATTGGATATAGTATTCATCCTTCGTGGGACATACATTTTTTAACTGATCATATTGAATTATATATTCATTATTCAACCATTTTTGAGCAATTAATAGTATCTGTGAACAAACAACGTGAGTTATAATAACTCACTACTATAACTACCCGGCTCTGTGCTTCTGAACAAGCCGATTGGCCGAAGGGGAACAGTCCATTCTTGGTATTTAGGGGAGGCACTTGAATAATTTTGACGTTTTCTCAAATTGAATTGATACTTAATTATTATTGTCAATTTTTGCCAAAAATGATGAATTCAGATAGTGAAGATGAATTGTTATGTACACCTGCAGAAATAAGACAATCAGCCAATGTTACCATACAGAATTTTTCGCCCGAAAAATTCCAAAATAAATATAAAGGTGTATACAACAATTTTCGAGATTGGTGTAGCAGTAAGAATACTAAGTTATCGTTTACAGACAATGTTCTTTTGGCATATTTTAGTGAACTTAGCACTTAATATAAAGCATCGCCCATATGGACTTTCTACTCCATGCTTAGAAGCACAATCAACATAAATAATGCATTGTTATAGGTAAATATTAAGATTTGTAAATAAAGTTCTTTCTCTGTACTTGTTTCTTAGTATTTTTATTGTTATAGTCGGCTTTCACCCAGGAGGCTCGGGTTCGATTCGACAAGAGCATTATCATTTTGCCCAAATGCCTGTAATTGTCGAATTTTGGCCAGGGATGGTCTTAAAGGATTAGCTCCGACTCGAGCAATTAATAGTATCTGTAAACAAACACCGTGAGTTATAATAACTCACTACTATAACTCCCTGTCTCTGTCTCTCTGAACAAGCCGATCGGCCGAAAGAGGACACTCCATTATTGGTATGGAGGGGAGGTCACTTGAATAATTTTGACGTTTTCTGAAATCGAGTAGACAATTATTATTGTGAATGTTTGGCTGAAAAAGATTGATTCAGATATTGAAGATGAATTATTATGTACACCTTCAAAAATAAGACAATAAGCCAATGTTACCATACAGACTTTATCGCCCGAAAAATCCCAAAACAAATATAAAGGTTTATACAACAATTTTCAAGATTGCCGTAGCAGTAAGAATATTAAGCCATCGTTAACAGATAATGTTCTTTCTGTATATTTTAGTGAACACTTGATGAATTACACTTCATCTGCCTGAGTTATGTCCTACATTACCGCCCATTAATTAATAAACTATTATCTACGACAATAAAAATAAATACTAAGATACAAGTAGGTACAGAGAAAGAACTTTATTTACAAATCTTTAAACTTACCTATAACAATGCATTATTTATGTTGATTGTGCTTCATAGCATAGAATAGAAAGTCCATACGGGCGATGCTCTATATTTGGTGCTGAGTTCACTGAAATATGCCAGAACAACATTCTCTGTAAACGACTTAATATTCTAACTGCTACGCCAATATTGAAAATTGTTGTATACACCTTTATATTTGTTTTGGGATTTTTCCGGCAATAAATTCTGTATGGTAACATTCGCTGATTGTCTTATTTCTGAAGGTGTACATAATAATTCATCTTCACTATCTGAATTAATCTTTTTCAGCAAAACATTCACAGTAATAATTAGGTGTCAACTTAATTTAAGAAAACGTCAAAATAATTCAAGTGACCTCCCCTAAATACCAATAATGGAATGTTCTCTTTCGGCCAATCGCTCTGTTCAGAAGCACAGAGCCAGGGAGTTATAGTAGTGAGTTATTGTAACTCACGTTGTTTATTCACAGATACCATTCATTGCTCAAAAGTAGTTGAATAATAAATATATAATTCAATAGGAGACATAGGAGTAGATAAATGCCTTAAATACGTATGACACGGTGCAGAAATGGGTACAATTTCTCTAGAAAGGTGAATGCAAATTTTTTCTGCATCGTGTAATACACGAAAGAACTTAACCTGAATATTATATCCAAGAAATATTGGACGGGTTCTATTCTCAGACATCTTTTTTGTTTGTGATCATGCGAAGTGTCCAATTACACGATGCAGTAAAGTTTGTATTCACATTTCTTTATTCTTTATTGTAAACAGTTCTTCACTGTGTCATTCGGACTTTAGAATGCGGACAAACGACTGACATTGCTAATCGATTTCCGGATCGCAATGGAATGCGAAAGCATCGCGTCTGCGCGACGTTCACCATTATTTTCACCATCCGTCGTTCGCTCGCTCGCTGGTCATCACCACGTGAAGATGCTCGCTGAGCATTCGACTGACTTCGACCACCACATCAGATCCCTTCTCCTTGGCATTGTAATGAACACTATAAACGACACAGAATAATTGTTTTCACGGTCAGTCAAATATGTCGAACTTACCTTGAATAAAGTAGTGATATTCTCAAACTAAGTTCGCGAGTCTCACTTTCAGCTTGATAGAAAGAATGATTCAAATGAATATTTTCGCAAATTAAATTCGTTTCATTCAAATTAAAAACAGTGGTCAAATGCTAGGTCTATCACGAATCCATAGAATTTCCATAAACAATTACGATTTTCTAGATATTTTGACATCTTGGTTTTTTCTAATTTTTTTCATACACCACCTCTGAATCTTTATTCGAATCAAACAAAAAAAATATTCAGGTGATTTTTTTTCTCCATAACTCGAAAAATGAACAATATTCGATTGAATTGAATTTTTCTAGTCGGTCCATATACTCAATTATTAGTTTTGTAGTTACGACACGAAGGTACGTGTTTAATTTCGTAAGGAACAATAGAAGAATTCAAAAAAATTCCATTTGAAAACTATGTATATGCCATAAAATGAGCTATATAGAAATTCAGCATTGCAGCTGTTTCAGAAGAGAAAATTGAGTTTTTCTGATTTGGTGATGGGAAAATTGGTGTTGTCATCTCTCGAAGTTTATAATAATAATTTCAAGTAATTATTATTTTCAGGTCACCCTCGTTTCTTCAACCAATTGTCATGCGGTTTGGACATCATATCTATGGCGGGAGAATGGTTAACTGCCACTGCCAATACGAACATGTTCACTTATGAGATTGCCCCCGTATTTATCCTTATGGAGAACGTCGTCATGACGCATATGAGAGAAATCATCGGTCCCAACTGGAAAAAAGGAGACTCTATCCTAGCTCCAGGTGAGGTTGTTTTTTAATTTTTGAAGAAGACAAGAAAACATTGAAATCAATTTTTTTAATGTACACAGAGAAATAACACAATTATTTATATTCAACGAATACTATTTCCACTAATTAATATTTGTCTATTGCCCTAAAAGCCGTCTATTATAGTATTTTTTGGATAGGCACTGAGAAATGAACTGAAGACTGTTCCAATTATTTATAATTTAATTGGTGCAGGTCGTTTTTCCTGCACTAGTGCGAATAATGATGATGAAAAATTTGTATACACAATCATTTTTCTATTTTACGTGTGTGACATTATGTTGATTATTTGTTGCAATCAAAAGTTTTTTGTGATTTAATAAACTGCTCTTGAGTTATAATTATTGTACCTACTCAAAAGTTTTCAGTGATCAAGGAATCTTCATTTTATTGATTATTTATAAATCTAGGAAGTTCCTGAGTTATAAATTGATTTGATGCACACGGGAATAGGGTGGAATATTAAGATTATGAACCGTCCCCTCTTTCTCGTCTCAATGACACGTTTCGCAAAAAAAAAGATTTCTGAAAAATTTTCGGCTGAAGCTGCTGAAAGGAAGCTGTAAATTACCCTGTAGTAATTCAATTATTTTACTCGTGTATAATAACACCGAGACTCGTCGTCGAATCTCGAAGATAAAATAGTCTGAATAATTATGTAAATATATTTGAAGGAATTTTCATTCTAACTATATTTTCCTTCATTCGCTTTCAAGTCTATATACCGACAAATGAACTTTTTTTTTGAGAAATTTCACACTTTCAACTTCAACAAGGGAGGAAATCAGGCACCAACTTAGGGTGAAATACAAGTTAATCTCTTAATTCCTATGTCAATAGGTGAGGGGATTTAAAATGCAAATTGAAATTGAAAGGGGTTCACCAGAGCAGCAAGCTGTTCTTTCCCATGGAATTGGGATTTGCTAGGGACCTATGCAGATGGTTTTTTTTTTGTGAAGAAATTAACCAAAACATAAAATTGAATATTTCGATATAATGAAATTGGTTTTATGTGATTATTTTCGGAAGGATGGAAGTATAATCTTGATCATCTTTCGATAACTACATGTTCTCTTTCTTTCAGGGGGTTCCATTTCGAATCTTTATGCCTTCTTAGCTGCAAGACATAAAATGTTCCCTAACTATAAGGAAAAGGGCATTGCAACTATTCAAGGACAACTTGTTATGTTCACATCAGATCAGGTGAGGATAAAGATAATTGGTACCAATAATATTTTCCGCCCCCAAGTGGCACACAATCTTGGCTAAAGAACGATTCTGTATTCACCCATTATTCGATTCATTTCTATACATAGAACGCTCTAGGCTCTAGGCCTTTTCTTTCGAGAGTTATCGCGTTTACGGACGGTCGGATGGACTGAATTGAATTTGACCACGTATTCTTCATCTGTGAGTCCAATCCAATCGTTTTAGATCGTCTCGAAACTCGAAAATAAAAGACATTTGGCAAATTCATAGCGCTCCTGTTCATAGAAACAAGAGCGCAAAAAAAATTTTGTAAATCAATATAAAACCAATGTTGACTTGCGAACTTTTTCTGGAATGCTCAATGGTTAGGAAATCATATCAGTTTTCAAATGCCTACAAGAATTCGGCAAAAAAGGTGAAAGAAACCTTGTTTCAATAGTCCTCCACAATGGAGGAAACAATTTCACACTTTATTACATCTGAAAGAAATAGTAGCCACAACAAAATGCGTAAAATCGCGTTTCCTCCGCCTTTGTGAGCATTATGAAAGTATTCTGCAATGCAATTTCGTGGACTATAAAGGAGGAACGGAAATTGTTATCCGATCAGAAATTACGTCCTACCTATTCGATTGAATGGAAATTAAATTGATATCTGATGAAGAAAAAATATCACAAAATTATGAGAAATGGATAATACGTCAATTCATTTCATACCTAAAGCTCCATTTAAGGGTGATTTCACCGATTACTCGCAATAACATCAGTCCGAGACAGTTCGAATTATTATGAAAAAAATTCACTGCCGTAAATTCTGGAGCTTTTGAGCGCTCGTTCATGCATCTTGTAGGTAGATTCGCATTTTCCAGTTTTAGAAACCAATTGGAGAAATTTTTGACAGCTGTCTAGAAAAATTTCAAACTAAGGCGAAACTTCAATTCACTGACTTCACGTCAGTACTAAGTGAACAATTTTGTTTTCGATAACTCGCTAGAATTTTCTACGGTATCTTTGCTCTTGGTGATGATGATCTCTTCAAAATTCCGCACGTAGTTTCAATACATTATTCTTCATCTATGTGCAAAATATCATTCCAATGCAATCCACACCTATCCTGAAAATTTCTAGTCCCCAGACCTTTCCGTTTGAAAGTTATAATTTTCTATGGTTTCTATGGTTCTGGTCATGCAATCTGGTAAAAATGTAGCTTGAATATGTCATTCTCAATGAAAATGCAAAATTTCGTTGCGATCGAAAACTAAATTTCAAACGATCATATTTACGGAACCCCTAGTCTAATTTTGCTCATTGATAAAAGTGACGGCGATATTCGAGATCCACACCTGAATGTTTCAAGTCCTTAGGTTGTTCCGTTCGTAAGTTATGATTTTCTAGTGTTTCTACGGTTCTGGAAATGCGATCTGAACATACTACAATCTGTAGTTTCGGAGGTATCGAAAGAACCAAATTTCGAACGGCCATATTTACGGAACCCCTGGTGAAATTCTGCCCATTAACGAACTTAACTGAGGCATTTGGGAACCGAACCCACACTAAATTTCAAGTCTCTAGGTTGTTTCGTTCGAAAGTTATCGTGCTTACGGACGGACGGACAGACTTCAATTTTCCGATGGATTCGTCATCAGTGAGTCGAACTCTGTCAATTGAGACCATTTTCTGCTCATTATTCGAAAAATACGAACATCGTGACGAAATGATACAGCTCTTGTGTAAGTAGAACGAGCGCTCAATAAGAAAACGGCTAGGAAAAGAAATAAAAAAACACCACCAAGTACCAAACCATTATTTTTTTTTCATAAAAAACAAAATTTCTTTTTCCTATGAATTTCTCTCAACGTGATATTAAAATAAGAACTGAAACAAAAAAGAAAAGACCAGAGAGAAGTATGTAATGAATAAATTTTCCATTATATTGATTTTGAATAAGCGACCCATTTTCAAGGAAATATCTGAAAGTGAATGAAAAGATTCGAATACATCCTCAAATTTATATTTGGAACAACTATTCATCAACATTCAAGTGATCAATAGTTTCCTCTTCTCAACTATTGCAACGACCATGTACTGTACTGAGTATATTCAAAGTACACCAAACTTTCCTAGGAAGTTAATACCTGAGCCATGAACTGGGATATAAGCTTCAAGCGGAAATAAATTCCGAAAGAAATGAATTTTTCCCCAAGATTTTTTTAATGGAAACTGTCTGCGAATATAAGACATATGTGTGCAAGCACTGATCACAAATGTAGAGGTGTGGACCTGATGGTTTCACTAATACTTCTCATAGAAACCCGAAGCTGTGCAACAATATATCAAACAATATCCAAGAGATTCTGAATTGAATGTGAATGTGTTATTTCTATAAAACCTCTTTTCAGAGCCATTACTCTGTTAAATCCTGTGCCTCGGTTTGCGGCCTTGGTACTGACAATTGTCTGATGGTACCTTCTGACGTATATGGCCGTATGATCCCATCTGAACTGGAACGTTTGATCATCGAGAGACGCAACCGTGGGCACATCCCCTTCTTCGTCTGTTGTACCTCCGGAACCACAGTGCTTGGGGCCTTCGATCCCATCAACGAAATTGCTGATATCTGTCACAAATATGGCCTGTGGCTCCACGTCGACGTAAGTATCAGTCTTGAAATTATTCTGATGAATATGTTTGTTTTGATAGATTCGCGAATTTAGAAAACAATTCCCCACAATATAGAGAGAAATAAAAATCAATGCTTTCTTTTTTCGCTCTAACGCGGAAAATACAAACTTACAGGGCCTAAAAGAAGCACTTTGAGCACATGAGTAGTTCATCCGTTAAACTTTTTTTTATTTCTGAAAGTTAGGGCTTAGTTAGAGACATGCCTCTCAAAAGAAATGGCTCACAAACCGTCTGGTTAACGTTGAAAACAAACTTTTCACGAATGTTCCTGTTTTCCACAGGCAGCTTGGGGTGGAGGAGTTCTTCTCTCCAAGAAGTATCGCCATCCACGTCTAACTGGAGTTGAGAGGTAAGATATTGATATATGTATTCCGAAACTTTTTTAATCTCGACCTCAACGACTGAAAGCTGTTGGGACCTTCTGGCCTATCCCTGATTTATAATGGTGTGGGCTTTTGTTCTGAGGCTTGGGGTTTTGACTAATTGTTATGGTGTACTTGACAGCTTGATTTATGGGTTCATATAATAGTGGCGTTGGTTTGGTACAATGAAAATTAACGTTGGTAATTCGCTATTGAAAACATCATGAAGGATTTCTATCGAGAAACTAGATTAATTAGGGGGTATTCTACTTCAACGAAAAGATTTTTGGAACGATGTTTCGGGTTGCAAAACCAACGTCGTACATTACGGAAAACAGCAATATTATAATAGAAGTAAAAAAAATGATTCACTAACAACTGAATATTTCAGTTTCAATTGTTGATTTGCCAACTGAAAGTTTCATTGAGGATAGATGTGAAATTCATTGAAAGCGAAATTTCAATCTCGAAAATGGAGAGAATTTGTAATAAATTAATAGAGGTATCAAAAGAGGTTCCATTCCCAGTTATTTGGCAAAAATTTTAATCGAAAGAGCTGAGAATTATGTAAATGAACCGAAGAATCATGATCTCATTGTTTAAAAGGCGAAAACATTGCAATATCCACCTCTTTCGAACCCTTCTCACATCTCCTTTTCGAGCGCTCGTACTACTTACACGAGGGCTATATAATTTCGTCACGATGTCTGTATTTTTCGAATTTCGAGCCGAAGATGGTCTCAATCGATAGAGTTCGACTCACTGATGACGAATCCGTCGAAAAATTCGAGTCCAGGATTTCGAAAAATTCGAGTCTGTCCGTTCGGCCGTCCGTCTGGCTGTAAGCACGATAACTCTCGAACGGAACCACCTAGAGACTTGAAATTTTCAGTGTGGGTTAAGTTCCCGAATGCCTCGGTTGAGTTCGAATGGGCCAAATTCCACCAGGGGTTCCGTAAATATGGCCGTTCAAAGTTTTGTTCTCCTGATTACTTGGAAACTACAGATTTGATCGAGATGAAATTTTGCACTCAAATGGAGAATGAGGTGTTCAAGCTAAATGTGAAATTTTGTCCAGACCGCATGACCAGAACCATAGAAACCATAGAAAATTGTAACTTTTGAACGGAAATGCCTAGGAAATTGAAATTTTCAGGATAGGTGTGAATCTCGAATGTCGTGATCACAATTATCTATGAGCAAAATTATACTAGGGGTTCCGTAAATATGGTCGTTGGAAATTCAGTTTTCTTGATAATTTCAAAACTACATATTCGATCGTGACGAAATTTTGTATACTAATGGAGAATGATATATTCAAGCTACATTTTTCCAGATCGCATGACCAGAACCATAAAAACCATAGAAAATCATAACTTTCGAACTTCGAACAGAAAGGCCTAGGGAATTGAAATTTTCAGGATAGGTGTGGATCTGAAATGTCGCGTTCACGTTTATCAATGAGCAAAATTATACTAGGGGTTCCGTAAATACGGTCGTTTAAAATTTTTTTTTCTCGATAATTTAGAAAATACGGATTCGATCGAGATAAAATTTTGTATTTTAATCGAGAATTATATATTAAAGCAACTTTTTGTCAAGATCGCATCACCAGAACCATAGAAACCTTAGAAAATTATAACTTCCGAAGGGCTTGAAATTCCGAAGGGAAAGGCCGAAGGGAAAGGCCGAAGGGAAAGGCCGAAGGGAAAGGCCGAAGAACTTGAAATTCTCAGGATAGATTTGTATCGCGAATGTCGCGATCACGATCATGATCATGATCACGATCATGAATGAGCAAAATTAGACTAGGGGTTCCGTAAATATGGCCGTTCAAAATAGTTTCCTGATCCTGATAACATCGAAACTGCTGATTGGATTGAAATGTAATTTCACAACTAGCTGAAGAATAATGTATTCAAACTACGTGCGAAGTTTTGTCCAGATCGTTTCACCAAGACCATAGATAATGTAGAAAATTCTAGCGAATTATCGAAGAAAAATTGGTCAGCTGAAGCACTGACATGAAGTCTGGAATTTCGCCTAAGTTTGAGAATTTTGTTGACAGCTGTCGAAAATTCCTTCAATTGATTTCTAAAACTGGAAAATGCGAATCTACCTACAAGGTGGATGTACGAGCCCACAAAAGCTCCTGACTTCACGGCAGTGCTTTTCAATTTTTTTATTCTAAGTGTTTTATCCATATCTTCTTAAGATTATTGGTTGGACCAAATTGGAATGAGGTTCTGAAATAGTATATTAAAGTATAAGTGGATAAAAAGGTCTATAAAACATGTGCGATTTTTCGAGCACGACGGCGAAGCCGAACATGAATACTGGTATTATTACTACCAGTAATACCATAATACCATAAAATGGAAATAAGAATGTGAAATGGTTGAATTCTTGATCAGTATAACTCTCGTTGTCATGGTAATGAGAAAAACAGAACCTAATTTGCGATTTGTCATCAAAAATGAATTGTTGTAACCGCAGTGCTTGAAATTGAATTTTAATATAGATTTTTTGAAAAGTAAAGCAGAATCGTGGTGTATACCTTATTTGCATTTACACTTAGTAATATTTCCTTTGGCGTAACAAGGTACTCCTGTAAGATCTATAATCGAAAAATTGTCATTTAGACTTGACGTGACTTCAAAAAACGCGCGTGTTTGAAAGTTCAATTTAAACACGCTGAGTCGTTCTTGAAATAGGTAAAATGGGGAATCAATACAAAAAATGTATTGTACGAATGAAGCGATACAAAAAAAAAAACCAAGTAGAAAATTCTCAGTATTCAAATGAATTATCTGATCCTGAAAAATATTCCTTACAGTACCGAAGGTTTCCACATCTGTATGTGCTCTTGCACCTACTTGCAGGTATCAGAATTTATTCTCTGTGTCGTTGAGCTGTCGAAAAAAAATCGGTCAAAAATCCACTACGGCATATGTACAGCGGATTTTGGAGTTTCTTCCGTTAGACCTTCACCATTTTCGATCAATTCTGCGGTCCTTTGTTTCAATCGATTTCTTTAATTCTTTTTTCCTAGAAGTTAGGCCAATAACCTCGCGACTTTTTATCCAGGATTCGTGAAAGGAAACAGAATAACATATTTCATTATACCGAACTGATAGAAAACACCTGAACTTACCATAATAGCAAAACATTTAAATTGGTATTGAAAAAAAGTGAAGGATAGATATCAAAATTATGGGCATTCTATTGGTTCTGTTATAAGTCCTGATGTTGCATCAGCATTCGCCGAACTAGAAGAGTGCTAGGGGCTAGGGGACAAAATTGTTTTCAGTCTAGAAAAGATCACAGGATAATGAACAGCAGTCCCGACATTTGAACAGCATTGATTAAACGTTCCTCGTCGGATTTGGATTTATCCACCATCTTCTATCCCCGGGTGACATCCATCTGCCAGATTCCCATGTAATCAGGGATTAGATGCGTTGAAGAGGCTAAGACAGAAGTCTGCACTCCAAGCACTTTGGACCTTACATATAACTTGCAGCGTGTCGGAAAAAGTTTTGTAGTATTTTGAAACTTTTTCCTAATATTTTAGGATAAAAACAGATGGATTTCAGTCAACTTCCAAAAGTTGATTCCTCAACCAAAACAGCGATGTAGAAAATCCCTGGCGCTAGCACTCATTTTATTTCGTTTTTTTCAGGCGTCCGTAAAACCAATTCAGTTATTTTTGAGCGCTCGTACTACTTACACGAGGGCTATATCATTTCGTCACGATGTCTGTATTTTTCGAATTTTGAGCCGAAAATGGTCTCAATCGACTATGTTCGACTCACTGATGACGAATCCGTCGGAAAATTCGAGTCTGTCCGTCCGGCCGTCCGTCCGGCCGTCCGTCCGTCAGCACGATAACTCTCGAACGGATCAACCTAGAGACTTGAAATTTTCAGTGTAGGTTCAGATCCCGAATGCCTCGGTTAAGTTCGTTAATGGGCCAAATTTCACCAGGGGTTCCGTAAATATGGCCGTTCAAAGTTTTGTTTCCCTGATTACTTGAAAATTACAGATTCGATCGAGATGAAATTTTGCACTCAGATGGAAAATGAGGTGTTTCAGCTACATGCGAAATTTTGTCTAGATCGCATGACCAGAACCATAGAAACCATAGAAAATTGTAACTTTTGAACGGAAATGCCTAGGGACTTGAAATTTTCTGGATAGGTGTGGATCTCGAATGTCGTGATCACGTTCATCTATGAGCAACATTATACAAGGGGTTCCGTAAATACGGTCGTTTGAAATTTTGTTTTCTCGATAAATTCGAAACTTCGGATTCGATCGAGATGAAATTTTGTATTTTAATCGAGAATGATATATTGAAGCAATATTTTGTCCAGATAGCATGACCAGAACCATAGAAACCATAGAAAATTGTAACTTTTGAACGGAAAGGCCTAGGAACTTGAAATTTTCAGGGTGGGTTTGGATCGCGAATATCGCGGTCACGTTCATCAATAAGCAAAATGAGACTAGGGGTTCCGTAAATATGGCCGTTCAAAATATTCTTTTCCAGATAGTTTCGGAACTACTGATCGGATTGGAATGAAATTATGCATCTAGCTGAGGAATAATGTATTCAAAGTACGTGCAAAATGTTGTCCAGATCGCATCACCAAGACCATAGATATCGTAGAAAATTCTAGCGAATAATCGAAACAAAATTGATCAGCTGAAGCAGCGACATGAAGTCTGGAGTTTCGCCCATTGTTCAGAATTTTTTTGACAGCTGTCAAAAATTCCTTCAATTGGTTTCTAAAACTGGAAAATGCGAATCTACCTACAAGGTGCATGTACGAGCGCTCAAAAGCTCCTGCCTTCACGGCAGTGCTTTTCGTAATTTTTTACGATTCGCCTAGACCTATGCTTTGACCTCGTTTTCATCATACAAAGATGATGAAAATGAAATTATATCGAAAATATCTATAGAAGACGACAAATTACCTACTTACTCCAGTTCGAGGATTTTCCTTTCGCCTATCTTCTTCTGTCTATGAACTGAATGTTTGTTTTAACTCGAAGTTATCTCAACTTCCCATAATATAAAGTCAATTGAAAGCCCTCCACCCCAGGGGTTTTAGCCGCAAAGTGTTTTCTCACCATAAGTAGTTTTGATGCAAATTAAAGCACACTTTAGAGATTATCGGGTGTTTATGGGGACCTTTAGAGGGGGAAACGAATATTGATTTTATAGAAGATGATGCCACCCTATAAGGTATTTGGTCCTCTGGAATAAAATAACAGAATTTAAACGCACGGCGCCTAAACCTTCAAATTCATTCGAATTTCATCGTTAAGAATTGAAAATATTTGAATTGAAAGTGTCTAATGATTTCCTCAGTTATGGATTAAATTCGTTTGGTCCGACTTGATATTTCGAACATATGGCTCAGCTTTGATCTAGTAGTTATTTCATTCTATTCTCCTGATACAAGTTTTATAGCCATTAACCCAACTTCTGGCAAAATTTTTAAATTTATGGTTCGAAAATTACTGGCGTACATAAAGCATGGTTTTTTCTAACGTTCAGATTATTGAGTTCTACGTTAGGAAAAGTCGGCATAGTGAAGGTCAGTGGAAATGTTTATTAGCCCGAGAATTCAAGTTTCCAATGCATTTTTACACGGTACGTTACAGTTTGATAATGTATGAAGGAAAAGTGAAAGAAAATTCACAATCCTCAGTCCGAGATTTATCATAACACACTTGACTCTAGAGCATCCTTTAGTGAAGAATTATTTACTATAAATAACCCATTCCTTGCTATCGGTTTTATTGTATATAGAGAAAGAAGCTTTACAGAAAAATTATGTGGTTATGACTATAATAAAATGCTATCAAAAATACAGTAACGTGCCGATTTCAGGAGATGGAGAAGAGTTTTTGGCTGGGACTGGGAAACCTGTATAGAATTTCTGGAATGATCTCTTTTTCCTGATTTCGAAAACATACCTCACGTTACCCGTACCAGTTTTCGAGCTTTTGAATAATGAATAAAAATTATAACGTTATATTGAGAAAATTTTTGGCAGGTGTCAAAAAAAATGACACCATCTCTTTGACAATTATGCCGAACCTGCTGTTACAGGAAAATAAGGATTTTTTCTTTCAATAATTCGCTAGAATCTTGTGCGGGTTTTATGGTCTTGGTAATGTGATCTGGACAAATTTTCGCACGT
This sequence comes from Aphidecta obliterata, assembly GCA_963966015.1. Classification (NCBI taxonomy): domain Eukaryota; kingdom Metazoa; phylum Arthropoda; class Insecta; order Coleoptera; family Coccinellidae; genus Aphidecta; species Aphidecta obliterata. The sequence goes on along the minus strand of OZ014427.1, from coordinate 25,150,054 downwards.
AGTTCGAACACATTATTCCTCATCTATCTGCAAAATTTAATTCCAATCCAATAAGCAGTTTCGAAATTCTCAGGAAAAAAATATTTTGAACCACCATATTTACGGAACCCCTAGTCTAATTTTGCCCATCCATTACCGCGATATTCGAGATTCAAATCAACTCTCAAAATTTCAAGTCCCTAGGCCTTTCCGCTCGAAAGGTATAATTTTCTATGGTTTGTATCGTTCTGGTCATGCAATCTGGACAATTTTTTGCATGTAGCTTGAACACGTCATTTGAGTGCAAAATTTCATCTCGATCGAATTTGTAGTTTCGGAGTAATCAGGAGGACCAAATTTCGAACGGCTATATTTACGGAACCTCTGGTGGAATTCTGCCCAATAACGAAATAAACTTCGGCATTCGAGATTTGAACCTACCCTGAAAATTTCAAGCTTCTAGGTCGTTCCGTTCGAGGGTTATCGTGTATACGCTCGTGTAAGTAGCGCTCAAAAAGAAGCAACGAATAATTGATCAATAAAGTTGAAGGGGAAATGGAGGAAACTCCACAATCCTCTGTCCGAGTATTAGTTATCTTGACCCACTTCCTTCAGTGGAGAATTTTTCACTATGAAATCGCATACCGTATCATCGTTATTATTATTATCAAAAAAGTTTCGCCAACAAACTGGTGTTTATGCCAGAAAAGGTAAAATGCTATCAAAAATTCAAAACCGTGCAGATTTCAGGATATACAGAAAAAACATTTTGTCTGGGAATCTGTATATTATTGATAGATTCTAGATATGAAAATTGAGATGATCGAATTGTTTGACTAATTTTTTTCGATGGTACAGCCCAAAGTCGAAAAGAAGAAATTATTGTACCTATTATTGAGTCACGGTAAATACCACACCCTCTCCCGATAGGAGTCTGCTCCAAGGTTTCTGGGAGAGGCAGGAGATCTCTATTGAACCCTATTCCAAGAGTGAAAATATACAAAAAAAGGGAATTGGAAATTGCCACATTTCCATTTGAGAAGCATACCGAATTGGAGATTGAATAAGGAAAAATTCAAGTGAGATGTGATAGGGCTCAGCGAGATAAAAAGACGTGGTGAAAATATTATTGTTCTTACATCTGGGCATTCCTTCTACTACATCGAAAAACAAGTTATATTCTACTATTCATAACTCGTTTCTTCCAAGATAGGATTCACGAGATGAATAACTATATATGGCTCAAAACTAAAGAATCTACGTTTTCCAGATGGCATTGTTATTTTTTCTATGAACTGAGAGAATAAAGGAAATGCTCTACGAATTAGAAAATGCACGTTGGTCTCCAAATTAACTTCTCAAAGACCAAGATAAATACAAACCTGGTAATGAGCCTTGGCAAACACGAGATCGTAATGATCGAAGAATATGTAAATCTTGGACCTGAAATCAGAATATGGAGAGACAATCAAACATGCCAGCTGTATAGGAGATTGACGGCATATGGAGGGCTGAAACATGTCTTCGAGAGCAACCTTTCAAACTGACCACAGACGAAAATGTTAGATCATGGCGTGCTACCGGTGATATGGCGCAGAAACCCTGACCCTAACAATATTATCTGCGAAGAAATGTGGCACAGAGAAGAATGGAAAGGTCGAAGCTTGGAGTCAGCCTGAGAGATCACATCTCCAACCAGGAGGCATGAGAAAAGTCTGGGATATTGTAAACAAATAGCGACGAAAAAATAGAATTGGACATAATATGGCCAGACTGAGCCACGAATAACTAACGAAACGGTTGCTGGAGATGTGCCCACGTGTAAATATAAGGAGAAGGGGAAGACCTGCACCTACTCGATGGTTCGATTTTTCGAGGAGAATAACGACCAACTGGAGCCAGGTGGCACAGGACAGACCACATAGGGGATGCCAATACCTAGCAGCGGACGTCGAAGGCTCTTCGATGATAATGATAAGTCTTCAAGTATAAGCCTCTAAAGTCCTCAAAATATTTAAAATATTGTGAAAACGTTCCTATATGGACCGTTTCAGATTCAGAAAATTTCACGATCAATCCCTTGAACTGAAAAAGTAACAAAATAATTATTAATAGGATATTTTTTTTCTCAGAGCTGATTCTGTGACTTGGAATCCCCACAAGCTCATGGGAGCTCTACTCCAATGCTCTACAATCCACTTCAAAGAAGATGTAAGTTTGTGTTTCCCTTTTTCAAAACCTTCTTTACCGCTAGTTTTTTGCAGGGTTTATTGATGAGCTGTAACCAGATGTCTGCCGATTACCTCTTCATGCAGGACAAATTGTATGACATTCGCTACGATACAGGAGATAAAGTAATACAATGTGGTCGTCATAACGACATTTTCAAGCTGTGGCTTCAGTGGAGAGCTAAGGTATGTTGAAAAAAAATATGTAATATGGGATATTTGTGATGTGGAGCAGGAATGTGCATTTTATTTTAACATTTGAGTACTGAGTTGTCTTATTATAATTGGATCCACAGGAAAAGCAGTAGGTAATTAATTATCTGCACGAATTCTGCTCACTTTGGAATTTCTTTTTCATGTATTTACCTAATGAAATCGAAATAAATGTTGGTCTTTTTATCCTCTACGAGTTCCTACGACCGTTCATCCGATTGTGATGAAGATTTGGTGGGTTCATCTGTGTACGCTCAATAGATTTTCTGTCCAAATAACAATTCATCGGAATTTGATCTCACGGATGCCCTGAAGATAAATTATGAATTGGATTAAAAACCTCAGCGGTCCCACGAATTATTGAATAACTTTGTTGTTTTTTCAATATTTCATTTTGAACACCACACCAATTTCATTAAAATTGACCAGCTCATGCTGGCAAGTGCTAAAGTGGAAGAGTTGGGTATTTTCACCTCAAGGTAATTTGCATAACCTTTTGAAGGGTGGTTGATAGATACAATAACGTAGTCCTAACCCTTTCACTAGTTCTTCATTAGTGAAGGTCCAGAATACTATGATTGCAAGACTATTTTGATATTTTTAATCCTTCTCATCTTCAGCTGACGAATTGATGAAAAAATATTTCGAAATTGAATAAGAGTGACTTAAAAATCCCACATATTCTTTTCTGAAAGCCCTTTTCAACAGAATATAATTTTTTTTGTTGAAACATAAATAACAAGGGCAACACAAAGAAATTCGATTTGGCTTTTGGTTACAACCTGGGATCTGAATCCAAAAAAATATTCAGAATTTCAAAATGCCTGAAACTTGAACACTTAAAGCCACAGTTGACTTCCAATTCTTGATCAACCTTTGATAATGTCGCCAAAGACATAGTTTTACATCTCCAGTAAAACTCTGAGGTAAGATAAAGCTGAATTCTAGTTTCTATTGAATTTTTATTCTTTTCTTTCTTTTATTTCTTATTTTGAAGTTACAAAAAAATACTACTACCTACTCTCAATTTTTCTTCACTTTAATGTTCAGATTCTCCAGTTGTTGTTTGATTGTCTGAGACAAGTTGACTCCTTTGAGTTTCAGTACTCCCAAATTAGGACATTTTTTCTTTATATCAGTGATATCCAAATCCAACAAAGGATTACTCCCAAGATTAATTTTCTTCAAGTTTTGCATAACTGGAAGGTTCGAGAAAGAGAATTTCTTGATTCCGTTCTTCTGCAGGTCTAGTTCTTGGAGATTGATGAGCCCGTCCATGGCATCAACTTCTATATTCTCGATACCGCACTCCTCGCAGGTGAAATCTTCCATGTTAGAGCAACCGGAAAACATATTCGACTTGAGATCTCCTATCTTCGTAGTTTTTATCTTGAGTTTTTTAACATTCGACAAATTATTGAACGCTTTGGAGTTGAGATTGTCGATTTTAGAACTTCTTATCACTACTTCCTTGAGGTTATTGCATCCGTTGAAGGCTCCTTGCGGCAATTCTCCAATGGTGGTCCTGTCGATTTCAATTTTCTTCAGGGTGGTCAACGACGTGAAGCAGTTTGCGGAAATTTTGTCATAATTACATTGCTTTAACTTCAGTTCTTCCGCATTGGTGTTTTGTGCTAGGAAGGTAGAGGGTAGAAGTATTCCTGATTTGCGAAATAGAACTAGTTCTTCATTTTCCTCGCTTGAGTTACATAGTGTTGAATCAGCCAGATAAGCCAGGATGATGGTGATAACTAAAAGGTTTTTCCTGAAACGAAATATAATTATTTTATTTCAAAATCAGCATACGATTCAAAATTTATAAGTATAGTTGGATAATATTTTCATCATTAAAAATTAAACATTTTTTAATTTACGTTAACAATCAGTTGCTATTCCAAATATTCGATAATTAGATTGTCTCTTGGATCATTCAAAGAAAGTTAAAAGGACTGTTTTATATAATCTGATAAAACTATTTGAATTTGGGTGTTATGAAGCACTTTGTTTCTGCCGAAAGTTCATCTATCCCATCAAGAGAAGTATTGAGTTGACACAAAAAACCAGAGCTTGAGCTATTGTTCGAAATATTGAAAAAAATTACAAAAAGCACTGCCGTGAAGTCAGGAGCTTTTGAGCGCTCGTTCATCTACCTTGTAGGTAGATTCGCATTTTCCAGTTTCAGACACCAATTGAAGAAATTTTTGACAGCTGTCAGAAAAAATTTCAAACTAAGGCGTAACTAGAACTAGAATTTTCTACGTCATCTATGGTCCTGGTAATGCGATCTGGACAAAATTTCGCACGTAGTTTGAATACATTATTCTTCCTCTATTTACTAAATTTCATTTCAATCCAATCAGTAGTTTCGAAACTATGAGCCATATTCATGGAACCCCTCGTCTAATTTTGCTCATTGATGAACGTGACCGCAACATTCAAGATTCACAACTATCCTGAAAATTAAGTCCCCAGGCCTTTCCGTTCGAAAGTTATGATTCTCTATGGTTTCTATGATTCTGGTAATGCGATCTGGACAAAATTTCGCATATCTCGATCGAATCAGTAGTTTCGAAGTAATCAGGAGAATAATATTTCGAACACCTATATTTATGTCAGTAGAACGAGCGCTCAAAAAATACCATCGAGTTTATTTGGGAATACCTCTGGCAATACGAAATTCACTGGGTAGATTTTATTGAAGAAAATTTTGACATCTGTCAGAAAAATGACAGCAGCTTTCGACGGAAAGGTTTAGGGACTTAAAATTTTCAGGGTAGGTTTAGATCTCGAATGTCGCGGTCACGTTCACCAATGAGCGGAGTTGGATTAGGGGTTCCGTGAATATGGTCGTTTGAAATTTACTTTTCTTGATCATTTCAAAACTACAGATTCAATCGTGATGAAATTTTGGGTTTTAATGGAGAATGATATATTCAAGCTTCATTTTGTCCAGATCGCATGACCAGAACCAAAGAAAATTATAACTTTTGGACAGAAAGGCCTAGCGACTTAAAATTTTCAGGGTAGGTATATCAATCAGCAAAATTAGACTAGGGGTTCCGTAAATATGGCCGTTCAAAATAATTTTTTCCTGATGATTCTGAAACTACTGATTGGATTGGAATGTAATCAGATCGCATCATCAAGACCATAGGGACCGGAAAAAAATCGAGCGAATTATCGAAAAAAAAAATTGATCACCTAAAGCACTGACGTGAAGTCTGAAGTATCGCCTTAGTTTGAAATTTTTTTTGACAGCTGTCAATAATTTCTTTAATCGGTTTCTAAAACTGGAAAATGCAAATCTACGTACGAGGTGCATGAACGAGCGCTCGGAAGCACCTGACTTCATGGCAATGCTTTTTATAAAATTATAATATATAATAAATATATAATAAAATAAATATTTTATTAGGTTTCTTGAAATGTTTTTTTGGACTTGAACTGGCAAACCACATTCCCATTCGAGTAACTAACTTGTGAGAATGGATTTGAAATGTATATTTCACATAATCTCTATTAGTATCAAAATCGAAATTCTCTTCACGTTATGTGCTGCTCTCTGTGATGCAGTAGCAAAAATGCTTGTGAATGCCGAATGAACTCGATTTATATAGGGAAAAATCACAGAGTGGGCGACATCTACTTTTAATCGTTTGAACTACCCGAGTGATGAACAACAAACTAACATGTGTATGTTTATATTAGAAAAGTGTGAAATATTTGTATGATTTTGAGTCATTTATATATCGGAAGTGATATATTTATATGATAACCTACGGACAATTGTTTCAAATAAACTGTATACGAGCTGAAAATGCAGCGGATTGTAAAAGGTAATGTGGGAATAAGATCACGAAAAATGTGCTCTGTTCCTCAATGCTCATCACATAGTTCTTCTGAAATTTGAATTTGAATCCCAAGTCAGTTAAAAAATTGCAAAGAATCTTGAAGATGGGGAAACGTATTTCAAAGGAGTTACTTTGCAGCAAGCACTTCCTAAATGATGATTTTTTTTTTCGCAAGTTCAATAATTTTCTATTGTATAGTGGTCATTTGCTCTCACATTAACGTTCACCCACATAATCAAAAATGTTCAAAGTGTATATCTCGACTTTCACAGGCATTATTATTCATAAAAAATATTCGATTTACTTGTTACGAAAGACAGAAATGACAGAATAATTTTTACCATCAGCCCGACATCTTGTGATTTTTAGCGCCATCTAGCGGTGCGTGATTTTTCCCTATAGAGATTTTGAACTAATAAAATTCCGATATAATTCAATTTTTAAAAAACGGGCTACGAAGATATTGAACTGATTCCAGAAAATGGGATTACTTATTTGACATTGGTCATCATGATAATAATAGGTAGGTGCGTCTATACCTAGGTTGGTACACTTTACACGAAAAATTAATCTAATAGTCTCGATCCATCTCAGATTTAATATAGATATTCTGGGACAATAGACAAAAATTCAATAAAATAATTCAGTTATTAGAGAAATCATTGAAGAGCTTTGCATTCATACCTTCCTACCTACTTGTCCTATTTGTTGAAACGAAAGGAAGTAATAATACTCACATTTTAGCAAGAGAAAAGATTTACACGTTCGCATCGAATTCAAACCATACGAAAATAATCGAAATAATAACGTCGATGCTGTTTAAATTAATTACGAATAATTGTTTACAAATTCAATGCGATAATAAATAATTATTATCATTTCATTCTCGAGAAATAACAGATAATTCAATCAACAAATTCATTCGACGAATTCAGAATTCGTTAACGATATATCTTATTTTCGCATTTTTAAATTGCCGTAATGGGCTTAATGAAAAAATCATCTTTTCGATCGATTCACAGAGCCCACTCTTGTCTATACACATGTTATCTTGCTCCACTTAGCAACTCCCCAGTGGCGCAATTGGTTAGCGCACGGTACTTATAAGACAGTAGTCGTGAGCCATGCCGGGGTTGTGAGTTCGAGCCTCACCTGGGGAAATTTTTTTAACATTTTTTTTTAGTTTTTTTTTTCAAGAACGTAAAACTATTTGGATGTCTATCCTTTTTCAGGGCGACGAAGGTTTCGAGAAACACATGGATCGTTTGATGGAACTTACTGAGTATATGGTGAAGAAAATAAAAGAACAACCAGAAAAGTTTTATCTAATCATGGAACCAGAATTGGTGAACGTGAGTTTCTGGTATATTCCTACCAGACTCCGAAAAGTGGCTCATTCACCAGCTAAAGAACAGGAACTTGGAAATGTAAGAAAAAATTGTGATATAAACTTTTAATATTTCATTAATTTTCTGCTGGGTCGTTGAATGAACTTGAGAGTTTCTTCATGTATTGGCAATGCTCCACACCTGTATGTGAAGTAAGTTCTGCGCATTCTAAGAATATTTCAGGAGTCGCCCTCTCGTAGCAGTGCGAAATAAACTTTTTTCCATCATTTCTATGTTGAGTGTACTCAACATACCTCTTGCGCAAAAAAAGTTCGCATGTAATTTTTTGAACCTTATACTCAAGTAACAATCTTACGAAATAGCCTTGAATTGGACTGTTTCCTCTTCAATTTCTATATAAAGAACTCTTCGAAGCGAACCATCGATCCTTCTTTAGAAAATACATATAAATTTAAATGTTTTCAAGAGGAGCAATGTTCAAATGAATCCAAGCAGATACAGAGGTGTCTTACACTTATTCCTCAAAAATAATCTCTTCTATAGTTGAATAAGAAAATTAATTTCTCCCTGAATTTTGTTATTTCATTATTATACATGGTGTCCCAGAATAAACGGATAATCCTGTAACACTGTATAGAAGAGGTATTGGACTCTCTGAAAAAAATACAAAAAAAATCTATCCCCACTAGAAATATTTCTTTTTTCAAAATAATGATTTCTTGCACATCACGTTGCGTTTCTGTGTTAACACGCTCACAAAGAAATCAAATCGATCAATTTCTTCATGGTGAAATAAGTTATGGAGATGTATTGTACCATTTTGAAATTTTCATGAAAGGCGCATATATTTTGAGTTGGCCACACAGGCTTTCTCAAATTTTATTTCCACCATGAACAATTAAACTTTCACATTAAGGAATATTCATCACATTTTATGATGAAATTTGAAGTTCGACATTTTTTTCCAAAAGAGTTACAACAGATATTCATACGGTTTTCAGCATATCTATTGGTAATTCAATGAAGAATTTCTCACCATGAAGAAACTGATGGATTTGATCCACTTGTGAGCGTGATACACAGAAACGCAACGTGATGTGCAAGAAATCATTATTTTGAAAAAAAATATATTTCTAGTGGGGATAGATTTTTTTTTTGTATTTTTCCAGTCCAGTCCAATAGCTCTTCTATACAGTGTTACAGGATTATCCATTCATTCTGGGACACCCTGCATATTAGATTTGTATATAGACATGATTAGTTTTTATAATAACGATCTATGATGATTTCGTAGATGTGTCCTGTGCTCAAAGCCAGAATGATGCAGAGTGGTACTTTGATGGTGGGATATCAGCCAGATGATAGAAGACCTAACTTCTTCAGGAATATCATCTCGTCTGCAGCAGTCACAGAACAAGATGTCGATTTTCTTCTATCTGAAATGGATAGACTTGGCCATGATTTGTAAACGCCTTCTAGGAAAAAGTCAATTTGATGAGTCGTTGTTATTAGAAATCTCAAGTGTCATTCATGTCAATTTTTTGTTGTAACTGGTAGATCATCACAAAATTTAATCTTTTATGGAAGGTGCGTTAACTGTTCACTGAAGGAGTTATGCTGGGAAGTTGATAATAAACTGATCAAACCTTGTCAGAATAGGAGATTATAATGATTGTTGGAACGAATATAAATTTCCTCTGACTAATTGATTGGATCGTAGGAGATGGAATTAAACCAACAATATCAAAATCGAAACATATCAACTCAAACACTTCAAAATATTATAGATCATAGGTATAGTTAAACAGCTTTAAATGCTACATATTCATCGGATGCTTCCCTTGTTAAATTCTTTTAGAAATGTTAGTAACCAAATATTTCTGAACTGAGTGCATCATTACTGCCTCTTCATCGGAAATGTAATTTATTGATTAATTAATGGATTCCTGAGACAGCTAGAATGATTCACTAAAATATTGTTCGTATGGAAAGAATATATCACACATGATAAAAAATGTAAAATTTGAGTGAAATCGAGGATATTTCGAAAAATAGAATTATTCATTGGTCATTATTGTTAGATCAGAGGCGTTAATTTGTGATTAAATTTTGTGATAGCTGTGAATATTCTGCTCTGTGTGCTTCATATATAAAAATACTGTTACATAAAATAAAAAAATAAAAGTAAGTAGCGTATCCACATAATACCTACGTTCTAAAATGTGTAGCTGATGCAATAAATTTGTATAGGAAATTTTATTAATTTCAACAATATATTTATTAATATTAAGTATAAAATAAATAATCATACACCAGAAATTGATATTCTGATGGAGAATTTGTTTCCATTTAAATATATTGACATTTGATTTGAATTAAGCTATATACTTAAGAAATTTTACTACGTTGCTATTTCACATGCATTTATTGAACTGTTTTTAATTAGGAATTGTTATACCTTATCGAATTTTCGAATGTTATTTGAATCAGTGTCTGAAATTTGAGTTTCCTCTTGTCGTATAAAGAATATTTTCTGTCGACTAACTGTTATTTCAGAAGTAATCTTTAACACTGTACTTTTTTCTCAATTTTGTTCAGACGCCAAGAGACGCTTTCAATGTAAATTACTAATAATGTTAACTTGTTAACACTATATGATAATGTACAAAAAAAAGACTGGCATCAATGTCTTCCAACAAAATCGTTGTCTTCCAATTGAAATAATTAATGACACTTGTAGTCAACATCTAGATGTATATGTATTTTGAGATTGTAAAGATGTTCAAATTTTAAATGAATAGTTAGTTGAATCGAGCATCGAAAAAAATCAATAATTGTAAAAATAAATGTACATAAAGCACTAGTTGATGAAAAGTATTTTCTTTTGATAAATCCCCTACATCGCAGTTGTAGATTTACCTCACCAGCACAATTGGAGTTGCTTTCAAGATACTGAAAAAATTCAGAACACCAAAACCGAATTTTTTTTGGCTTTCATGCCTTTCATTCTTTAGCGAGGTGTTATCGCTATTTCGAATCGCGCTCCCTGATGGGGAAACGGATGTGTGTTTCGTCCCACAGTTTGCTGGTGGACTCATCAGTAGGGCTGATCCAGCAAACTGTTGCCCTAGACACCTTCACAAGGAAAGTGGTACTCTCCGTTCGTCGAGTGCATCTATGAAGAGATCCGCGGGAGACAACGCGGAGTGACGTAGCCGACAACGCCATCTTCGAACGACGGCGGAGAGCCGCCACAATTCAATGTCTTGAATGAAAAACCTTCCATATTTCATCTACATACATACGAAGCGATAAGGACGCTTGCATATTGGAATTGTTTTACACTAATAACCTTTGCACTTGACCTTCATCATACAATAACTTAACCTCAAATTTCTGTAAATTCCAAAAGTATTTTTGAGAAAACTAATTGGTGGTTGCTAACAAATAAACACATTGGTTCATATGAAATATTATTTCTCAATCGGCATTATCTCGCTCGAAGAATCGTCATCCTCTAATTCTTCAGAAACATAAACGTGCTCTTATCAGTGAGAGTGAGTCTCAACTATTTCACAGAAATAAGGTCGTTCGAAATGAAGTGTTTCGTGAATTACGAAAAATATTGCGATTTTCCCATAGAAAATTTGCCGTATGGTGTGTTTTCTACTGAAAATGACGTAAGTAAATTTCCACTTAAGCCATTAATTCATGTTTTCCAAAATTAAATGTGTGGTTCGGAGGATTCCATATGAATCTGATATGAAATGCGAGCTTCAAAATGAACGAATATCTGAAACTGAATAAATTGTAATCAAGTGCTCACTGCTCTGACTGCTCAGATATATTTTCCGATTGGACGTTCCATTTTATATTCGCAAATGAAAAATTATTGGAATTATGACTGGATTGGCCATCTGTTGGATGTTTGTAGAGACACTCGTTATTAGGGTAATGTATTCTCTTTCCCCGCTCAGCTATAGATTTCTAATATGTTACTGAACTAAAATTATTAAAACTGATGACTGACTTTTATGAATATATACATCAAAATATGTTCTAGTGTAGATACTATGGCGTCATTATATTATTATATTATAATTTTAAAAGAGGTTGTAGTAACACAAATGCAGATGGCGCTATTATTCATGAAAATTACATTGACTTTATAGAAGACAGTGGCGACAATAGGGAAAAATCACGGAGTGGGCGACATCTACTTTTAATCCTTTGAAATACCCGAATGATGAACAACAAACTAACGTGTGTGTGTTTATATGAGAAAAGTGTGAAATATTTGTATGATTTTGAATCATTTATGTATCGAAAGTGATAAATTCAGATGATAATTTATTGACAATTGTTCCGAATAAACTGTCTACGAGCTGAAAATGCAGTGGATTGTAAGAGATAATGTGGGAATAAGATCACGAAAAATGTGCTCTGTTCTCTGTTCCTCAATGCTCATCACATGGTTTTTCTGAAATTTCTTTGCATAAAATTCAGTTGAATCCCAAGTCAGTTAAAAAATGGCAGACAATCTTGAAGATTGGGAAACGTATCTCAAAGAATATGTTAGTTTGCAGCAAGCACTTCCTAATTTTTTTTTATCGTGAGTTCAATAATTTTCTATCCTATAGTGGTCATTTGCTATTACATTCACGTTAATCACGTTCACCCAATCAAAGATGTCCGAAGTGGTTATCTCGACTTTCACAGGCATTATTATTTATTCCGCGATCTTATAAAAAATATCTGATTTACTTATTATTTATTTTAATAATAATTAATTAATTTTGACCACATTCGGCCCGACATTTTGTGATTTTCAGCGCCATCTAGCGGTGCGTGATTTTTCCCGCCTATCCGCCATTAAAGTTCAGCGGGAAATAATAGATTCAAACATTAATCAATGTTTTTTGAGATTTCTTTGACTGTAGCATACTTTCTACTCAAAAAAAAATCATAATGTGGAAATTAAAAGTGTGAAAACATTTATTGTAACTTTTTTCAGTTTATGTTATTATATTTTTGGGATATTCGACATTTTCGAAAATTCACCCTTCGCCACTCTTTTTAGGGCAAGACTCCGAATGAAGGAATTTTATCAATCTGTTTTTTGGATAGTATTCCTGGATATATGCGCTATCGAATGTAAACTATGATTTTTGGGTCGCATGCATATTTTTTTTGAACAAGGATTTAACTCCAATGTCATGTTTTGCTCCCTTTTTTTTTTCATTTGAATTTTTTTTAGTTTTCTGTACCGCCACAACGTCCTCTTATCGTAGGTACCATATTATCCGTTCATTACGCCACACCCTGTATAATTAGGAAATATTTATCTGAACTGAAAAATACTCATAGTTACTCGTTTTCAATTCAATATTTATGGTACCAATGAAATATTAATCCACTGGCGAGAATGTCATTAATACAGAAGTATACGAAGAAAAGATAATCGATAGGAATATTTGGATATTTTCAGTAGTAGTAACTGTGCTTTATTGTTTCGATACAAATGACCATCGACCAAGGGTCCTTCAGCCTTCTAACTTTTTTTTTTATAATTTATAATCTTTACATTTGATGATGTTTTTTATTTAATTGGAATTTAACATTTTCGAAAGAGTCTGTGTGGGATGTTTTCTCGAAGCTTTGTTTATTCCATCATCATGGTATTGTTCGATTATGTCATTTTGTTCTGTTCCATCAGCTTAGAATGAAATTTCTTATTTAATCTCTTGATTCTTTCGTTTATTCGTTCAATTCCTGTCTCTTCATATAAAAGTTGATTTCGAGGATTATGGAGAACATTATTTGGGTGTCGCATTCTTGTTATTTTCCTGTTGTCTCTGCAACTTGTAAGTTTTTTGTTGCTCTAGGTTTGCAGTTAGCGTATAGTGGGCGTGCATATTCAATCAAGGGTTCAAATATGGTTTTATATATTTTGGGACTCAGTTGGATTTGGCTTCAACCTTCACTATTTTCATTTTAACAATAATATTACATATAAACACACATTATCACATTGTTACATATTGAAAGAATCAGAAAATAATAAGAATTGAAAATATATATAAGCTTTTGTAGTAATACCAAATGAACTGTGAATTTTTTGACGAATTTAAATTTTAGGGTACTTGTACAATCATTCTTGAACTGAATAAATATCTATCTATCTATCATTTCATAAACCCTCACTTCGATTCTTTTAATCCTGTATGAAATGTTAGATGACTAAATCTATGTGAACAACAGTCCAAATACACAGTTCATATACCCAACTATTAGTCTTTTTACGAGATATTACCTATGGTTTTTCCAAAGAAATATGAAAAAATAAAATTTAGATAGTCACAAAATATAATGAAACATTCCAAATAATACTGACACGATAAGGAAGCTGAATAAAACGCTTCAAAACGAGTAAAATTGCAAGGCAATCAAACGTAAACAATGAAAGTTAGAACTTAAATGGCGTCTATTGTCGCCACTGTTTTGTATAAAGTCACTGTGATGAAAATAAAAGGCAAAGAAAAAATCATAAAAAGCACGGCCGTCAGGAGCTTTTGAGCTCTCGTTCATCCACCTTGTAGGTAGATTCCCATTTTGCAGTTTTAGAAACCAATTAAAGAACTTTTTGGCAGCTGTCAAAAAAAATTCAAACTAAGGCGAAACTCCAGATTTCACGGCACTGCTCTATTTTTTTTTCGATAATTCGCTAGAATCTATGGTCTTAGTGGTGCGATCTGAACAAAATTTCGCAAGTTGTTATAATACATTATTCTTCATCTATGTGCGAAATTTCTCCTAGTCTAATTTTGCCCATTGATGAACCTGACAGCAAAAGTCCCTAGGCCTTTCCGTTCGAAAGTTATAATTTTCTATGGTTTCTATGGTTCTGGTCATGCGATCTGAAAAAATGTAGCTTGAATGAATTATTTTCCATTAAAATACAAAATTTCGTCACGATCAAATCCGTAGTTTTTAAATTATCAAGAAAACTAAATTTCAAACGACCATATTTACGAAACCCCTGTCTAATTTTGCTCATTGATAAACTTGACCGCGACATTCGAGATCTCAATCTACCCTGAAAATTTGAAGTCCCTAGGCCTTTCCGTTCGAAAGTTATAATTTTGTATGGTTTTTATGGTTCTGGTCATGGGATCTGGACAAAATTGGGCATGTAGCTTGAACACGTCATTCTCCATCTGAGTGCAAAATTTAATCTCGCTCGAATCAGTAGTTTCGAAGAAATCAGAAAAAAAAAATTTTGAACGGCCATATTTACGGAACCCCTGGTCTAATTTTGCCCAATAACGAAGAGAGTTATCGTGTATTCGTCATCAGCGATTCGAACTCTGTCGATTGATATCTATTTCGGCTCAAAATTCGAAAAATACAGACATCGTGACGTTATGATATAGCTCTCGTGTAAGTAGAACGAGCGCTCAAAAAATCAATTCGAAAATTGCCAATTGAATGATTTTTATGAAATCTTAAGTCCCTCGTCATAATTTCAACGTAGTAATTTTATTGTATTACGCAACTGAATTTTACGATTTAGATACAATACCTCCTTCATATTCATTTGACAATTCTAAAATCATATTATTGAGCGCTCGTACAACTTACACGAGGGCTATATCATTTCGTCACGATATCTGTATTTTTCGAATTTTGAGCCGAAAATGGTCTCAATCGACTAAGTTCGACTCACTGATGACGAATCCGTCGGAAAATTCGAGTCTGTCCGTCCGTCCGGCCGTCCGTCCGTCCGTAAGCACGATAACTCTCGAACGGATCAACCTAGAGACTTGAAATTTTCAGTGTAGGTTCAGATCCCAAATGCCTCGGTTAAGTTCGTTAATGGGCCAAATTTGCCTAGGGGTTCCGTAAATATGGCCGTTCAAAGTTTTGTTCCCCTGATTACTTGAAAACTACAGATTTGATTGAGATGAAATTTTGTACTCAAATGGAGAATGAGGTGTTCAAGCTACATGTGAAATTTTGTCAAGATCGCATGACCAGAACCATAGAAACCATAGAAAATTGTAACTTTTGAACGGAAACGCCTAGGGACTTGAAATTTTCAGGATAGGTGTGGATCTCGAATGTCGTGATCACGTTCATCTATGAGCAAAATTATACTAGGGGTTCCGTAAATATGGTCGTTTGAAATTTAGTTTTCTTGATAATTTCAAAACTACAGATTCGATCGTGACGAAATTTTGTATACTAATGGAGAATGATATATTCAAGCTACATTTCTCCAGACCACATGACCAGAACCACAGAAACCATAGAAAATCATAACTTTCGAACGGAAAGGCCTAGGGACTTGAAATTTTCAGGATAGGTGTGGATCTGAAATGTCGCGTTCACGTTTATCAATGAACAGAATTATACCAGGGGTTCCGTAAATACGGTCGAAATTTTGGTTTCTGGATAATTTCGAAACTGCGGATTCGATCGAGATGAAATTTTGTATTTCAATCGAGAATGATATATTAAAACAATATTTTGTCCAGATCGCTTGACCAGAACCATAGAAACCATAGAAAATTGTAACTTTTGAACGGAAAGGCCTAGGAACTTGAAATTCTCAAGGTGGGTTTGGATCGCAAATATCGCGATCACGTTCATATATGAGCAAAATCAGACTAGGGGTTCCGTAAATATGGCCGTTAAAAATATTTTTTTGCTGATAGTTCCGAAAATACTGAGCGGATTGGGATGAAATTTTGCATCTAGCTGAGTAATAATGTATTCAAACTACGTGCAAAATTTTGTCCAGATCGCACCACCAAGACCATAGACACCGTAGAAAATTCTAGCGAATTATCGAAAAAAAATTGATCAGCTGAAGCACTGACATGAAGTCTGGAGTTTCGCCTAAGTTTCAGAATTTTTTTGACAGCTGTCGAAAATTCCTTCAATTGATTTCTGAAACTGGAAAATGCGAATCTACCTACAAGGTGCATGTACGAGCGCTCAAAAGCTCCTGCCTTCACGGCAGTGCTTTTCGTAATTTTATTATTATATTTGCAGGAATCTCACAGAATAGGGGTCGCCATTGGCGATTTGATTTTAGATTTAAAAGAAATATCTCATCTTTTCAATGGGCCGATCCTGAGGAATCATCAGGATGTTTTCAGACAGGTATTTAACGAACAACGAATAAATATATAAGAAGGATATTTTATGTGAATTTAATTCTGTTCTAGCCTACCCTCAATGCATTCATGGCTCTCAACAAGGAAAGTTGGAAAGAAGCGAGGAAGACCATTCAAGATCTGCTGTTATCGGACAATCCGACTTTGAGGGATAACACAGAGCTGAAAGCAAGGTGAAAAATGCGTTTTCTTCCAATACTGACTTGATCTATACAGAGTGTTTTTTAAGGTGAGGCTTTCTTTTGACGGGTGTTAGAACTCGTCAAAAGAGATCATTTCGCCGGAAGTTGGTCATATAAAATATTCAATTTGAAAAAAGTGCAAAAAATCTTGGGCATCAAGATCTTAATACTACTCTGATCGTGTTATCTCTCTATAAAGAGATCTGCCATAAATCACGGTGCCGTATGCATTCCAGCCAGTAAATAAAGTGCTTGATCTCATCGAAAATTTATACATTCTCTTTCATCTTTTAGTAGGAGATTTTCACTGAACGGTATAATTCTTGAAGTTCAAACTAAAGAGAGGGAAAATCACTGATTGAAAAGGTCCTATAAAAAAAAATGTTTGAAGTTCACGAACTCACCGGTAAAATTGATCCAAAGTGTTTACAGAAATTATTTGAAATGGTCTCCTTTCGTTTGATGTGCACAAAATCTTGCTCGGCTTAATAACGAATCATTACATGCAGCAACTATCACATCAGTTTGCTCACGAATAATGTCACTAGCATTTTCAATACGTTATTTTAGTTAATCTTTGTTGAAAAACTGTTTTTTTGACAGCGTGAGGGTTTTCGGTTGACCATGCATGAGTGTTGTGAAAATTGTTAACTTCATTTTTTTGTGAAAGTTGCTTTGTCGGTAAACAGAATAGATGTTGTTAAATGTTGGTTATTTAAAAGCCACAGGCAGAATTCTTTTCTTCGAGGATGATCTTCTGGTAGGAGTGCTTGAACTCTCTGGAAATAGTGGTGGTAGAATTGCTCTTGTCTCAATGTCTTCCAATCTTTACTGTGGCTCACTCGGACGACTCTGGCTATGAATCTTGTACTAACTGTTGGTTGCTCTTCGACTATTTCCAGAATATGATCCTCAATTTGGGTGATTTCTTAACGGAAATCTTTTTCTGTACAACCGGCACGCCCCACTATGTATTCGGTTTGGATTCACCATAAATTAAGATCATATGAACAAGTTCCATATTTGAATAAACGTGCGGCATTTTCACAAACTTTGCGAGATTCGGAAAAGTCACAAAAGTCTTACACCCTATCAGATGATTTCCCGTAAACTGAACGCATTTAATAAACATATTTGAACCTCAATTCGTACCTAAGTCCGTGCTGCGAATTTCTCAGATTCGCGGGTAACTTTGATTTCGAAATACTCGGCCCTGGTAAATAATTCATATAATGGATTTTTGGAATTTTGAGTTCTAGCACGTGTCAAAAAAAGGGCCCCACCTTTGAAAACACCCTGTATGTATATGTTCACCGGGTGCGTCTAATTACATGGCATATTCGCATTCACCTAATTGATTGAAGTGTACCAATACAATTCGAGAAAATTCCAAATTTCCTCATTATCTCGAAAAAGGTTCATCTGAGACACATGTTCAGATGATATTCTTCAACGGATGACGAAAATATCGGGTTTTCATTTGAAACAAATTTGGATAGCACTGACGTGAAGGCAGGAGCTCTTTCCCGCTGTTTCTGTGTACCAAAATTGCCTTTAGAGTTCATTTTGTCAGTATGACAAATAATGTCAATTCATTTTTATAAACTTCAATACATGGAATCGCCGAATTATATCGAATATTTCAGGAAAATTCAATTTTCTTTTCACGTGGAATTTCACATTCAATTGAGTCAACACCAAAGTTTAAGAAAAATTTTTTTTCAATCTTCTATCGATGCGATCCTTATGAAATTTCACATGAACCGTCGTGTCGTTATCTCACAACTAACTACAAAGTTTCAATTCGTTCAAATTTCTTAAGCCGTTTCGAAAATATCGTAGAATTTGTTATTCAATCGGAAAACATGTAACGCCCTGTATCTTGTCAACGAATCATTTCCGGACAAAGGCCTAAATGACCTTTCGGCCCCAAATAACTCGGAGAACAATATCCTGAATTTGTTCGCAATGTTTATGAAATATGTACCCTGTTTATCCATCGCTCTAAAATGTTTACTAGATGATTAATTGCATTTTTTACGAGACAGTATTCTCCCGAGTTTTTACCGGGAAAGTTTAATAACTTCAGAACTTGACGCCGGAGACACAAACCAATTACTTATATCTTTGTACAGCTTGAGAGGAAAGTTTGAAATTGAAATTGTAAGTGGTTTTTTGGTAAGAGGAGAGTTATGATTCCTATACCTATACCATTTAAGTAATACATAGTAGGAATTCATCATTTCTTCATGAAATTAGATTGACAGAAATGGAGAGAGTTTTGATTCTATTGGAAATATGGAAGAAGCTTGGATTTAATTTTGTTTTGGTGAGCAGTTAACAAGAATTCTGTTTGAAGATGTGGTATAGTTATGTATAGAGAGTTCTGTTTTTCAGATCGAATAATGTTTCACAATGATGGTCAATATTGTAACTCGCAAGGATCAAAGATAATTTATTTGGGGGGTTGTCAAGGGGGGAAACAAATGTGATGTATCGAGGAAACTTCAATTCTTATTTCATTACAAAATTATTTTACCTGTGCTAAGCTAGTAGAATATTAAAAATAATTATTTTAGCTGAACGAAATCGAAACATTTTTTCCTACATATTTCCCTGAATTATTTTTATATCTTCTTCTTCAGGTGCCCTCTCCATTTAATCATGGTGGAAGGATATCCTTCCACCATGCATTTAATGAAGGTTGGCGACAATTTCGGCATACTTATTGGGGTCCTAAGAAGTACATATTTTTATATGCATTATTTATAACTGTTACGGGCAATGTAAATAATTGGGCATTGTTTATAATGCCCGGGCAATTCAAAAAGTGCCTGAAAGGATATGACAAAATGTTGCAAATATTACATTGCACGGTCATTATGTTTAATGCTGAAAGTCGTGTGGGTAATTTAAAAATCATTTTTATTCATATTTCTTATAGAAAATAACAAATTTTTACATGCCTAACTAACAAAGTAACAAACAAAAAATTACGAAAAGCACTGCCGTGAAGTCTGGAGCTTTTGAGCGCTCGTACATCCACCTTGTATGTAGATTCGCATTTTCCAGTTCCAGAAATCAATTGAAGACATTTTCGACAGCTGTCAAAAAAATTCTCAAACTAAGGCGAAACTCCAGACTTCATATCAGTGCTTCAGCTGACCAATTTTTTTTCGATAATTCTCTAGAATTTTCTACATCATCTCGTCTTGATGATGCGATCTTGACAAAATTTCGCACGTAGTTTGAATACATTATTCTTCAGCTAGTTGTGAAATTTCATTCAATCCAACCAGTAGTTTCGAAATTATCGGAAAAGAATATTTTGAACGGCCATATTTACGGACATTGACCGCGACATTCGCGATCCAAATCTACCCTGAAAATTTCAAGTTCCTAGGCCTTTCCCTTCGGAAGTTATAATTTTCTATGGTTTCTATTGTTCTGGTCATGCGATCTGGACAAAATGTTGCTTTAATATATCATTCTCGATTAAAATACACAATTTTATCTCGATCGAATTCGTAGTTTCGAAATTATCGAGAAAACAAAATTTCAAACGACTGTATTAACGGAACCGTCGGAACCTCTAGTATAATTCTGCTCACTGATAAACGTGAACGCGACATTTCAGATCCACACTTATCCTGAAAATTTCAAGTCCCTAGGCCTTTCCGTTCGAAAGTTATGATTTTCTATGATTTCTATGGTTCTGGTCATGCGATCTGGAGAAATGTAGCTTGAATATATCATTTTCCATTAGTATACAAAATTTCGTCACGATCGAATCTGTAGTTTTGAAATTATCAAGAAAACTAAATTTCAAACGACCATATTTACGGAACCCCTAGTATAATTCTGCTCATAGATGAACGTCATCACGACATTCGAGATCCACACCTATCCTGAAAATTTCAAGTCCCTAGGCGTTTCCGTTCGAAAGTTACAATTTTCCATGGTTTCTATGGTTCTGGTAATGCGATCTGGACAAAATTTCACATGTAGCATGAACACCTCATGCTCCATTTGAGTGCAAAATTTCATCTCGATCCAATCTGTAGTTTCCAAGTAATCAGGAGAACAAAACTTCGAACGGCCATATTTACGGAACCCCTGGTGGAATTTGGCCCATTAACGAACTCAAGCGAGGCATTCGGGAACTCAACCCACTCTGAAAATTTCAAGTCTCTAGGTTATTCCGTTCGAGAGTTATCGTGCTTACGGACGGCCGGACGGACGGACTAAAATTTTCCGACGAATTCGTTATCAGTGAGTCGAACTCTATCGATTGAGACCATTTTTGGCTCAAAATTCGAAAATTACAGACATCGTGACGAAGTCCTCGTGTAAGTAGTACGAGCGCTCAAAATTGCTGTCAATTAATCAAAGTGCCCGAAGATAGAATAGCGGTATTTATAATGACCGGGTAATGTGAGAAATTATCGTAAAATATTTCAAATTTATCAAATTGCCCAATTTTAATGGTCATTATTCATAATAACCAAGCATTATGAATACTGACCTAAATAATTACATTGCCCGTAACATAACCATTCTATATTTCTGAAAACGGTGAGAAAAAATTGCATTTCTTTTTAATCTCCAAATTTTTGAAGTTGGAAGTTTCACTTTACCGAACCATTGCTTAGAGAAATTTCAAAGAAAAAATTAATAATCATCCTTCATCCCAGAGCATTGTCTTGCTATTACTTAGACTAAAATGTGGCATTAATTTTTTGTGAGAGTACATTATTCATTACATACCTACTAAAACCCTTAAAACCCCTGTAGGGAATTAAATTGAAAAAAATTCATAAAAACCCTATTTAAATTTTAATTTATTCGCTGAGCAATAAATCAGAGAATTATTCGAAATATGATTGTTTTCAGAGCTTTTGTTAGGCAAGAAGAAGCTTCGATGCATTTACCAGCCCATATAGGAGATTACACCGATTTCTATTCCTCAATTCACCATGCAACAAATGTTGGCACAATGTTCAGGAGTAAAGAAAATGCTCTGTCGGCTAATTGGTGAGTAAACTCCAAGGGTAAATAGAGTAAAAACTACAATGCAAAATTTGATTATGCCTTCCTTGGGGTACTTAATCAGGAGCGAAACAAGAAATTGGCATATTGTCTTGTTACAATTTCCTTCACTTAGTCGCTAATTATTTTTTGTGATCTTTCAGGAAGTATATTCCGATAGGATATCACGGTCGGGCAAGCTCAGTGGTGGTCTCTGGGACCCCTATTCGTAGACCTCATGGACAAACTTTGGTGGTAGAAGGGACTCCACCTAAATTCGGCGTATCTACATTGATGGACTTCGAGTTGGAAGTTGCCTTCTTCGTGGGTGGAAAGACAAATAAACTTGGAGAACCGATATCGGTGAAAAACGCTCAAGAAAATATTTTTGGATTTGTGTTGATGAACGATTGGAGCGGTAAGATGAAGAAATTCATGTTTCATCGCATGATTCTCCTAGTTGTCCTCTTACTTACGTTGAAAGAAATTACAAACAAACCTACTTCTGATTCAGAATGTACTCATAAATTCAAATCGTTATTTTCAGCAAGAGATATTCAAAAATGGGAATATGTACCTCTAGGACCATTCACGGCTAAGAACGTTGGGACAAGCATATCTCCCTGGGTGGTTACAACTTTAGCCTTAGAACCGTTCATCGTGGATAATTATCCACAAGATCCCAAACCTTTTCCTTACTTGGCACATGACGACAAGTTCAACTTCGACATTAATCTGGAAGTAGATTTGAAGCGTTAGTATTTTTTAATTCACTTAGTTGATTGATATACGTCCCGTTTAAATCTTGTGTGAAGATGTACTTTCTATATTTTCAGCGGATGGATCAAATAAAGCAACCACAGTTTGTCGATCAAATTACAAATATTTATATTGGACACCCAAGCAACAGTTAGCTCAGCATACCATAACGGGGTGCAACATGAACCCAGGAGATCTTCTAGCCAGTGGAACTATAAGTGGGGAGGTAAAAAATTAGTATTTAAGAATTACCAGGATTTGAAGCTTCAATAAAGCATGGTTTTCTGTAGCTTTATAAGGAAGGCATTCGGTTCTGTATGAAATTACTGTAATGAAGCGGCTTGTTCAAAGTTCTGATTTTTTTCTAGTTAAGTGTGAAGTACCTAGATAACAACAAAGTAGCGTGCATATTGCTGCGATCGTCAATTATGTTCATACAGGGTGCTTCAAATAATTTGAAAAACAATAATAATCAAAGAACAGTTAGGAATAACATATATCCTCTGATGGATAGATTGATAGAACAAGATTGATTTTTCATTCGAATAATGAGAATTTGCTAGTTATGTATATTATGTATTTATATTTCGTTTTTGTCAGTAGAAGCACGGTAATGGAAATCGTGCATTCGTACCTACGTGCTTCAATTCGAGAATAAATGTATATAAAATTTATATTTCCTCAACAAACTTATTTACTATAATAATAAAAAACAAAAATCAAGGACGAACAAAAGTACCTCTGAAAAGAAGGAAATAAAACAACATATAAACAAGAATGCTTGGGTAAAAAATCAAAACTTAAATATAAAACATACACTGTACAGGGTGATTTTTTATATTTAACTCAATAGCTATCTCAGTAAATATTGGTCCTACAAAAACGTTTGAATGGGCAAATATGGAATATTTCTTTCAGGCATTCAGGATTCAGTACTAAAAAATACAAAAAAGCATCGTTAACCTAATAATTTTATGTAAGTTGGTATTTTTCAAATGGAACACCCTGTGTTTTATCATCTTTATCGGTAGAGCTCTTTCTTCTGATTTCAAATATATATATACTTAATTGAGGTTATCTTTGCCAGTTTTCGAAAAATATGGATGTTTTCGTCTGAATCTAAGACAGCTGTAGAACGCCACACGAAAAAAAAATTACAATATGTGCATTTGCCATTCTATGGCCTCCTTACATTCCCGACTTGACCCCATTGGATACTTCCTTATGGGGATATTTAAAATCTAAAGTTTATATGGACCGTTCTCAAAATATTGAAGATATTCAATTCAGAATAAAGGAAGGAATTGATAATCTCAACAACCAACCAGAAATATTAAGGAGAGCCCTCGAAAAGATATCGAGTGTGTTTGAGTAAATGGGGGTCATTTGAACACTCAGTTTAAATTTTTGTTAATAATGAAACAGAGACCAGTTGTTCTTTTATCCACAGCTACTCTGATATAAAAAAAGTAGCAGCAGTGTCACGTGGTGTTCTACAGCTACCTATTTTTCGAAAACTGACGAAGATAAACTCAATAAAGTATACATGGTATCCGGGAAAATGTGGGAAATCTCTCGGATTTAGATAAAACATGAAAAAATAAGATGACAAGTTCCCATATTTTTTTTCCTAGCGGCCCAGAGATACTGCTTCCTAATGACGCCACTGGAAATTCATTTTACTGGAATAAATTTCAAACTACTTAATATAATTTAATGAAAATTTGATATGATAAACAGTAGTAAGGACCTCGTAAAATATTGCGCTTAAATTTAAATTAGCTCGTTTAGTTTACCAGGGGCGGACTAGGTTGTACATTTTAATGATCACATTTTTAACACCCTGTATGATAAGAAGTTGAAAAAAAACAAATTTGGATTCCTTGAACATTAAGCTAAAGAATAGGTACTCTTGTTCATTGTCGATAAAATGAACCGTCTGCAACAAAGTGTGATACGAAAGTTATTCAAGGAACAAAAAAGTTTTAGTTTATGTTATTGAATCCGACAAAATTTGTTTCTTATTACATCATAATGAAATGTATGTATTTTTGTTAAGGTGCCTTTCTGGGCCAGAACTGCATTGTTAAGAATCTTTGTAATTTTGTCAGATTCAATATCGTAAACTGAAACTTCTTTGTTCTTGAATAACTTTCGTATCACACTTTGTTGCAGACAGGAAAAAATGGAATTCCTGATTCTTTTTAATAGAAATAAAAAAGTTACTTACTTACTTACTTTATTATTTTGTTTTTCGAAAACGGTTCATTTCATCGACAATGAACAAGAGTACCTTTTCTTTAGCTTAATGTTCAAGGTATCCAAATTTGTTTTTTTTTAACTCCGTATCATACAGGGTGTTGAAAATATAAGCATTAAAACGTACAACCTAGTCCGCCCCTGGTAAACTAAACAAGCTAAATTAAATTCGAGGGCAGTATTTTAAGAGGTCCTTATTATTGTTTATCATATCAAATTTCTATTGAATTATATCAAGTAGTTCAAAATTTATTCCAGTAAAATGAATTTCCAGTGGCGTCATCAGGAGGCCGTATCTCCGTAGGGAGGGCCGCTAAGAAAAAAAAATATGGAAACTTGTGATCTTATTTTTTTATGTTTTATCTGAATCCGAGAGATTTCCCACATTTTCCCGGACACCCTGTACATAACTTCAATAAAATTTTTAGGTTAACTATGCTTTTTTGCATTTTCTAGTACTGAATTCTGAATGCCCATAGAAAATACTTCATATTTGCCCATTTAAACGTTTTTGTAGGACCAATATTTACTGAGATAGCTATTGAGTAAAATATAAACAATCACCCTGTACAGTGATAATATATAAAAGGTAAATAACTACTTATTCTTAGCTTGATGCTTTGGCACAAAATATTGATGGAATAACACAGATATATGAGAAAACATAAGTAGGAGTGTCGGAATATAAAAAAGTCTTCCGCACGGAACAGATATAGCTAGTGCACAACTTTTTCGTTGTACGAGTTGGGAGAGATAAGGGTGGTTAAATCGATTTCGACTCCACCGTTCTAGAGGATTCTTCAATCCAGAGAATCGTCTTCTTCTCTTCTAGATATCTTTGGACCTCCATTATTGCTCGGCTTGGACTATTAGAAGTTTTCGGTTTTCTTTCAGCTACATTTTAGTCCAAGCAAATCCCATAACCTCATGTTTTCTCTGGATCTTTGTACCTTTTCCTCGGTTGTGACATCATTTGTTTTTTGTTTTGCCGTTTTGCTTGGCAACATTTCCGCGATGAGATTGCTAACACTTTTCCGTAAATTTTCTACGGCGTCAATATGTCTGAAGAGGAAAATTTTGAACCGCGGATCTAGAAGAGTACATATTATGGCAAGTGTATTGCTGTATTCTACGTTACTCATTGTAGGGTATTCAATACCGTTTTAGATAATAATATTTCGTTATAATCTTTTTTTCAATGTTTCGCATACGTTCAATAAACCACTTTTTAGAACAATGACAAGAGACGCAGACATATAATTTTCCCCACTCACTAATTTCGTGGCTTCTTCGAACTGTTGTAGTATTTCAGAAAGTTCTTCAATGATGGACCATTCTTCGGATGATAGTAGTTGTGGTAAGCGTTCATCCAAAATACCTGTTGTTGATCGTATAGAATTTTCTAATTCTATGGAACGTTTAATCATCTACTATGTCGAATTCCACCACCACCTTGTTGAGACACACTGAATCATCTACTTCATGATTTCCACAATTTGTTTTTAAAATTTCATCAATTTTGAATTGGCTGGAGTGCTACGTGCTACGTCGCTACGTCCAACCTAACACCTAACTCATCACTGATAGCCTTTTTATACTGTTAGAATGATTTTTTTCAAGCCCCATTCTCGCTCAACATCAACCGGGGATGCGCGATCCAATCCAATATTCCAAGGTACCGGTACTTTGTGCTTCAGAATTCGATATTTTGTACCGATTTTTCATCAGTCGATTCGATACATGATACCGTAATTTTCTGGCAGTATCGAATCGCTTCTGTTCTGTACTGATCTTGATTTACAAAAGAAAAATTACGAAAAGCACTGCCGTGAAGGCAGGAGCTTTTGAGCGCTCGTACATGCACCTTGTAGGTAGATTCGCATTTTCCAGTTTTAGAAATCAATTGAAGGAATTTTTGACTGCTGTCAAAAAAATTCTGAAACTTAGGCAAAACTCCAGACTTCATGTCGGTGCTTCAGTTGATCAATTTTTTTCCGATAATTTGCTAGAATTTTCCACGGTATCTATGGTCTTGGTGATGCGATCTGGACAAAATTTTGCACGTAGTTTGAATACATTATACCTGAGCTAGGTGCATAATTTCATTCCAATCCGATCGGTAGTTTCGAAACTATCAGGAAAAAAATATTTTGAACGGCCATATTTACGGAACCCCTAGTCTAATTTTGCTCATTGATGAACGTGACCGTGAAATTTGCGATCCAAACCCACCCAGAAAATATCAAGTTCCTAGGCCTTTCCGTTCAAAAGTTAGAATTTTCTATGGTTTCTATGGTTCTGGTCATGCGATCTGGACAAAATATTGCTTCAATATATCATTCTCGATTAAAATACAAAATTTCATCTCGATCGAATCCGCAGTTTCGAATTTATCGAGAAAACAAAATTTCAAACGACCGTATTTACGGAACCCCTTGTATAATGTTGCTCATAGATGAACGTGATCACGACATTCGAGATCCACACCTACCCTGAAAATTTCAAGTCCCTAGGCGTTTCCGTTCAAAAGTTACAATTTTCTATGGTTTCTATGGTTCTGGTCATGCGATCTGAACAAAATTTCACATGTAGCTTAAACACCTCATTTTCCATTTGAGTGCAAAATTTCATCTCGATCAAATTTGTAGTTTTCAAGTAATCAGGGAAACAAAACTTTGAACGGCCATATTTACGGAACCCCTAGTGGAATTTGGCCCATTAACGAACTTAACCGAGCCATTCGGGAACTGAACCCACACTGAAAATTTCAAGTCTCTAGGTTGTTCCGTTCGAGAGTTATCGTGCTTACGGCCGGCCGGACGGCCGGACGGACAGACTCGAATTTTCCGACGGATTCGTCATCAGTGAGTCGAACATAGTCGATTGAGACCATTTTCGGCTCAAAATTCGAAAAATACAGACATCGTGACGAAATGATATAGCCCTCGTATAAGTAGTACGAGCGCTCAAAAATAGAAATCTTTTTTACGAATTTCCGAAAGTAATCTGTTTGAAATCCGTCAGGTCCGGATGTTAAAAAAAGACAAATATTTTATATTTTTCAATAAAATTGAAAAAATATTCAAATTAAAACTCAAACATTCATAACAAAAAAAAAATTGGATTTGAGTCCATCACAACTTATAACATTGGTTGACCTGTGACTGTAATAATGCCGTCAGGGAATAATGATAAACATTCTTATTCTCTCAATTTTTCTGTATGAAGAAATGAATATGGAGAAATCTATATGTTTATTTACAAAAATATGATACAATTCGATACAACATTCCGAGTAACGGTATATCCACCAGTGGTATTTAATGGGACCGGTTCTCAAGAATCGGTACGATTCGGTACAGAAAAACCGGTATTTTTGACTGTATGGCACATCCCTGATATTATATCTCATCATCATCAACATCTCACGCCCACGGTCCACAAATTAATTTATTAGATAAGTCGGAAGAAGTTGCCTTCTTCCGTTGCACGAGAAATTGTTAAAAGATTAACTCATCATCATCAGTTGAATCGCGGTGAATTTCACATGGCCTCATAATTTTAAGTTCTGATATTTCGAGTACTATACAGGAAGAAGCTCCATCTGCATTAGATTGCAGTGTATTTCTACCAACATTACAGAAACCTTATCTTGCCTATCCGTAGTTTCGAACTGTTGGTGTAGAGGTCGCTCCCTTGGAAATTTCGAGAAATTTTCGTCGACCATGAGAGTTCGAAGGGCAATATGAAGATAATTTTTATCTCAATATTCTCAATGATTGATTTATCTTTATGAAATAAATAGGGGTAGTGGAAAAACTTTACCCAGCTGACTTGGCATAATTGACAGTGAGCTGGTGTGATTTTTTGGACAGCTGTCAAAAATTTTTTCAATAGAAGGTGGATGAACGAGCTCTTAAAAGCTCCTGACTACACGTCAGTGCTTTTTATATATTTTTTTTAATTGTTTTTCAACTATGGAAATAGCAGGGCCGGATTAAGCTTATTTCCTCCCTTAGGCCAATGAAAATTTGCCGCCCCTCCGAGTTGAGCGAATTGAAAGGAAACCTATGCCGTTTTTTTTACTCGAGGGATTTTCGCAGGAGGGGTTGATTAAGACAATTTACTATCGTGGAAGTTAAACAATCTTATTGTTTCAGAGAGTTTATTTGATATTTTCATACATTCAACATTCAAAAAACTCAGGAAACACTGCAATTAAACTTTTCTCATCAATATAATTGAGGTTTTTTTCTCGCTTTTTTTTCTGCAAACTTTTGCATTAGAGAATCATAACTTTCGAACGGAAAGGCCTAGGGACTTGAAATTTTCAGGATAGGTGTGGATCTGAAATGTCGCGTTCAAGTTCATCAATGAGCAGAATTATACTAGGGGTTCCGTAAATACGATCGTTTGAAATTTTGTTTTCTCGATAATTTCGAAACTACTGATTCGATCGAGATGATATTTTGTATTTTAATCGAGAATGATATATTAGAGCAATATTTTGTCCAGATCGCATGACCAGAGCCATAGGAACCATAGAAAATTGTAACTTTCGAACGGAGAGGCCTAGGAACTAGAAATTTTCAGGTTGGGTTTGAATCGCGAATATCGCGGTCACGTTCATCAATGAGCAAAATTAGACTAGGGGTTCCGTAAATATGGCCGTTTAAAATATTATTTTCCTGATAGTTTCGAAACTACCGATCGGATTGGAATGAAATTATGCACCTAGCTGAGGAATAATGTATTCAAACTACTCAAGATATTGTCCAGATCGCACCACCAAGACCATAGATACCGTAGAAAATTCTAGCGAATTTTCGAAAAAAAATTGACCAGCTGAAGCACTGACATGAATTCTGGAGTTCCGCCTAAGTTTCTGAATTTTTTTGACAGCTGTCGAAAATTCCTTCAATTGATTTCTAAAACTGGAAAATGCGAATCTACCTACAAGGTGCATGTACGAGCGCTCAAAAGTTCCTGCCTTTACGGCAGTGCTTTTCGTAATTTTTACAATTTACGATAGTACTCATCAAGTTTGCCGACATTCTCTGATGAGCGTTACCGACGACCCCACTGTTCGGTTTTAGGGCGGCTACTTCAGATTCAGATTTAGATGTGAAGTGATTATTCGATTTTCCAATAAGATTGTTTATTCATTTCTCAACTGCGCATTGAAATAAAAGAACTTATTACTTTTTGCTTTGAAATTCCTGGATAATATTAAATAATTTTATGATTTTCGAGTTTGCGTATTTCTACTTTTTTTATTATTGAAATATTTTTTTTCAATTTACCGAAAAATTGCCGCCCCTAAAACCGTGCCGCCCTTAGGCCATGGCCTATGTTGGCCTATGCGGTAATATGGCCCTGGGAAATAGTGTCATTCAACTGTGTATGTTGATAAAATAATGTATTTGTGAAGCTAGCTGTCAACTGCCAGATATAAGGTTAATCGGATAAATATGTCACTTTTTACGTGTTTTCATGCTAATTTAAAAATTCATATCTCCTAAA
This sequence comes from Aphidecta obliterata, assembly GCA_963966015.1. Classification (NCBI taxonomy): domain Eukaryota; kingdom Metazoa; phylum Arthropoda; class Insecta; order Coleoptera; family Coccinellidae; genus Aphidecta; species Aphidecta obliterata. The sequence continues at coordinate 25,119,501 of OZ014427.1, read as the reverse complement.
GTAAACGTTTCCTAAGATTGATACTGGTACAATCGCTTTTTCTTACCAAACTTATATACACTTACATCCAAGAAGTCATCGTAATCGAAATCTGTTATTAGTCCTGAGAGAAAGTTGAGCCCGGATACTCTGTGAAATGTAGGGAGAGGGAAAACGAAGTGATGTGAAATATTTAATTTTTTTCTGAAATTTTCAGCGGTTTTGGAAATTTGTTTGTCGAAGCCATTATTTGGTTTTAAACTTTGGTCATAGGATAAAACTGGGTCTGGTTTGCAGAATTAATGACATTTTTTCGTTCCGTGTTTTTCCGCAATGTTTTTGAGCGCTCGTACTACTTACACGAGGGCTATATCATTTCGTCACGATGTCTGTATTTTTCGAATTTTGAGCCGAAAATGGTCTCAAACGACTATGTTCGACTTACTGATGACGAATCCATCGAAAAATTCGAGTCTGTCCGTCCGTACGATAACTCTCGAACGGAATGTCCTAGAAACTTGAAATGTTCAGGGTAGGTTCGAATGTCGAATGCCGCGGTTAAGTTCGTTATTGGGCGAAAGTCGCCGTGGGAATCCGTGAATATGGCCGCTCGAAATTTTGTTTTCCTGAATACTTTGAAACTACAGATTCGATCGAGATGAAATTTCGCACTCTAATGGAAAATGAAGTGTTCAAGCTACATGCGAAATTTTGTTCAGCTCGCATCACCAGAACCATAGAAACCATAGAAAATTGTAACTTTTGAATGGAAACGCCTAGGGACTTGAAATTTTCAGGATAGGTGTGGATCTCGATTGTCATGATCACTTTCATCTATGAGCAAAATTATACTAGGGGTTCCGTAAATATGGTCGTTTGAAATTTAGTTTTCCTGATAATTTCCAAACTACAGACTCGATCGTGACGAAATTTTGTATACTAATGGAGAATGATATATTCAAGCTACATTTCTCTAGATCGCATGACCAGAACCATAGAAACCATAGAAAATCATAACTTTCGAACGGAAAGGCCTAGGGACTTGAAATTTTCAGGATAGGTGTAGATCTGAAATGTGGCGTTCACGTTCATCAATGAGCAGAATTATACTAGGGGTTCCGTAAATACGGTCGATTGAAATTTTGTTTTCTCAATAATTTCGAAACTACGGATTCAATCGAGATAAAATTTTGTATTTTAAACGAGAATGATATATTAAAGCAACATTTTGTCCAGATCGCATGACCAGAACCATAGAAACCATAAAAAATTATAACTTCCGAAGGAAAAGGCCTAGGAACTTGAAATTTTCAGGGTGGGTTTGGATCGCGAATTTCACGGTCACGTTCATCAATGAGCAAAATTAGACTAGGGGTTCCGTAAATAGGGCCGTTCAAAATATTCTGTGCCTGATAATTCCTAAACTACCGATTTGATTGGAATGAAATTTTGCACCTAGCTGAGGAATAATGTATTCAAACTACGTGCGAAATTTTGTCCAGACCGCATCACCAAGACCATAGATACCGTAGAAAATTCTAGCGAATTATCGAAAAAAAAATTGGTCAGCTGAAGCACAGACAAAGTCTGGAGTTTCGTCTTAGTTTGAGAATTTTTTTGACAGCTGTCGAAAATTCCTCCAATTGATTTCTAAAACTGGAAAATGCGAATCTACCTACAAGGTGCAGGTACGAGCGCTCAAAAGCTCCTGCCTTCACGGCAGTGCTTTTCGTAATTTTTTTTCCGATTCCTAGATTTAATGGCCTTTTTGAATTCACTATCAGATTCATTGAAAACAATAAGCCAAAGGGTTCCTTGTGAAAATTTTTTTTTTTGGTACCTTCAACATCAATAATATGTTTCAGACATCTGATTCTTTCGGATCTCTCCTTGAACTATCATGGAAAGGAACCAAACCCATCAGACTGAACGATGGAATGCAAAGAAAATTTTTACAGGATGGTGATACGGTCATTCTAAGAGGGAGATGTGAAGGAGATGCTCACAACGTTGGATTCGGCACATGTGAAGGAAAATTACTACCCGCATTACAACTCTAGAAAAATGTTGGAATTTTTCACTGACTGGTTGTTCAAGTTTATTCACCTGGATTACAATTCTAGGCAATAAATATCTTCATATAACTGGTTGTTTGAGTTTAAGCCTTTTCAAGCTGCAGCCCTAACCTCACCAATTTTTGTCTAACGGTTGTTGAATTAAATATGAATGGAAATGGAAATGGAAACGGTTCTCTCTGTGTTCTCAGATTTATTCTCAAAGCTCTGATGAAAATATTAATCGGAATCGGAAGATCGGAATGTGAAAATCTAGGTACTCGTGCATGTTTCGTTGTCCTTGATTGAAGTGTAATATTATCACTTGAGGACCATTCAGGTGGAGAGAGTTTCTCGCATGTTTTGGGGCAGGAAATCGTACGCAATTATTGCATGCAATAACCGCCATAAGCGCCCTCGTGGAAGGCGATAAACGAGATTGTTTACATGGTGAGAGTTTTCCTATATCCATTCGAGTCGAGAAAGTTTCTCCATCTAAATGGGCCTTTATTCACCAAGTTTAAAATGTCAGATATTTTATTCAATTGAAAATTCGTTGAAAATTAAATTTCAAACATTGAAATTTCCGCCGTGTTGATTTCAGCTGAAACATTTCATTGTTGTGTTATTTGATTTCGAAACTGTTTACTGTAATTTTGTGTATTCAATTCAACTTCTGCAATTACCTAGAGTTACCCAGTGGGATCCAATTAAATTTCCACGAGAATTCCCAGGTGTTTCAGTGCCGCAGGCTTGACCTATACCGGCTGTTGTGATGTATGTCGAAACTAGGACAAAGCAAAATTAATGGTTGAACGGAAAATGGGTTCGGAGCAAATAACGGATCGATGAGTTCGGAAGAGGAATTTCAATTTATAATAATTATTATTTCAAAGTAAAAAGCTTCGTGTCTATACCGGAGGGTCTTTCAATAATGAAGCTTGTTTTTGCGAAGTTGTTTTTATGAACAACAGTGTTATCATTTTTCTCAAATGTTTGAAATTTTCGACAGAATGGTCTTTTTGGTTGGGCTAAAGCTGAATTCGTTAAAAATTCGCTGGCTGAGTGGCAATTCAGCACGGAGTTGGCACGGAATTTACCATTCCCAATATGCAGGGTCTTTCACGAGGAACCTCACCCATATTTATACGGGAAACTACTGAACGTATTTTCATGAAATTCAGCCCTTATAAGTATTTCACGATGCTGATGAAATCTAAAATATTTTCAAGGCATGAGCACCTCCGGTTTTTCCGGAAATGACGTCAACTTCCGTTTTTCAAATTAGAACACCATTTTTTTATTGCAGAAATAGATTCCTTAGAAAATTTCAAGTTATTTTGATGTAACATCTTTCAGTTTTGGTTGGAAAATTCTCTCTGAGCGGGAAAATTCGAAAAAAAATCGAAAATAGAGCTCCGCTGAAACAAGAATAACTTCGAGGTTTTTGGATGGAAAATTTTCATTTTTGGGATTTTTCAAGATGTAAGATTGATGTATCCACTTTAAAAATCGAAATCGCGATTCATGATACAGGGGGTGAAAAAATCGCTTTCAAAGTTAGGGATGACAAAATCGTGAAAAATCAATTTTTTCAAATTAGAACCCCATTTTTTTATGGCAGATATTGAATCTACGTTAAAAAATAATGTGAATGTATGCATCACACCCTTGCCCTAAAATGGATATTTTCTGAGTTATTCACAAAAAACTGTTTTTCGTCTTGAATTTTCAGCTATTTCTTTTCCCTTCACGCCAAAAAGATGAAATTTTCAGGAACTGTTATTTGAACCATGCTGTAGATTATTTACCCCTTCTTGAAACCGACTTCAAGTTACTATTAGGAGAACCATGGCAAACTCTCGCAGTTATAACTAGAGAAGATGCTCAAAGTTTTGACCGTTAATTTCTAGACATTTATTTATACGTCTCAGGAATGCTTTGGGGTAGGATAAAAAATATTGTCTACTCAACTCCCCTGACTGATAAAGAGGACTGCATAGAACGAGTCAGAAATGCGTTCAGGTTTGTTTAGATTTTTAGATTCATAGTTTTGAAACTCAATTTGGTTTTTAAACACTTTTGCAGATCTCTTCCTCCCGATGAAATAAGAAGAGCAACGCACGAAGCATTCCTGAGACGTATAAATAAATGTCTAGAAATTAACGGTCAAAACTTTGAGCATCTTCTCTAGTTATAACTGCGAGAGTTTGCCATGGTTCTCCTAATAGTAACTTGAAGTCGGTTTCAAGAAGGGGTGAAAAATCTACAGCATGGTTCAAATAACAGTTCCTGAAAATTTCATCTTTTTGGCGTGAAGGGAAAAGAAATAGCTGAAAATTCAAGACGAAAAACAGTTTTTTGTGAATAACTCAGAAAATATCCATTTTAGGGCAAGGGTGTGATGCATACATTCACATTATTTTTTAACGTAGATTCAATATCTGCCATAAAAAAATGGGGTTCTAATTTGAAAAAATTGATTTTTCACGATTTTGTCATCCCTAACTTTGAAAGCGATTTTTTCACCCCCTGTATCATGAATCGCGATTTCAATTTTTAAAGTGGATACATCAATCTTACATCTTGAAAAATCCCAAAAATGAAAATTTTCCATCCAAAAACCTCGAAGTTATTCTTGTTTCAGCGGAGCTCTATTTTCGATTTTTTTTTCGAATTTTCCCGCTCAGAGAGAGTTTTCCAACCAAAACTGAAAAATGTTACATCAAAATAACTTGAAATTTTCTAAGGAATCTATTTCTGCAATAAAAAAATGGTGTTCTAATTTGAAAAACGGAAGTTGACGTCATTTCCGGAAAAACCGGAGGTGCTCATGCCTTGAAAATATTTTAGATTTCATCAGCATCGTGAAATACTTATAAGTGCTGAATTTCATGAAAATACGTTCAGTAGTTTCCCGTATAAATATGGGTGAGGTTCCTCGTGAAAGACCCTGTATACAGCTCCACAAGAGTTAGGGATATCGTATTCAATCGTTTTTGAAAATAGAAAATCGCTGTAAAATCATTTAAAACTCAATAACAACTTGAATCGATCCAATAAAAATCAGTATGAGACATTTCGTCAATCTGGTCGCCTTTTTTCTGAAGTTTGGTTTTTTGCATATGCTTCATGAGTGTTCTTATTTTGAAATGAAGTCAGTTTATCAACTTCGATTTGAAACGAGTTTTCTGAAAATGCCAAGACGTAAATTAAAAAACGCTGAGGCTAATAGGGCTATCGGAATGCTACAGGGTAGCCTAACTCAGGTTGTTGTAGCGGAAAGGCTCCAAGTCAGCCAAAGTGTGATATCTCGACTTTGGAATAGGTTCAGGGAGACAGGTTCCGTGTTGGAAAGACCAAGGCTTGGTGGGCGACGAAAAACAACACCTGCTCAGGATCGTCTCATCACCGTTTCGGCGAGAAGAAACCCTACATCTACGTGTAGAATGCTACGGAATACTCTTCAAAATGCAGATGGGGTCCAAGTTTCCATCGAAACCATCAGACGACGTTTGAGAGAGGTGAATCTAGGTTCTAGACGCTCATCAAGAGGAGTTCCATTAACACGTGACCATAAGCGTCAAAGACTGGAATGGGCAAGGCAACATATCAATTGGAACGATCAATGGCGTAGTGTCCTTTTCACTGACGAATCCAGATATCGACGATTTTCCGATTCTCGAAGAATAAGGGTATGGACAATCCCACGCATACCCCGTAATCGTCGCTATGTCCAAGAAGTCCATCCATTCCGAGAGGGTAGTGTTATGGTATGGGCCGGGATATGTTTCGACGGGCGCAAAGATCTACACATTTGTCTTGGGAATTTGACCACCTTACACTATAGGGAGCATGTCATTGACAATGTTGTGCCAAATTTTCACGCTGCTATTGGTGAAACTTTTCAATTTCTAGACGATAACGCTAGACCGCGCCGTGCAGCCATAGTTGAGAATGCGCTTGGCGAGGAGCTTGGTATTGCACATTTACCAATACCTCCGCACTCACCAGATTTGAATTGCATAGAACATGCATGGGATATGCTCCAAAGAAGATTAGATAATCATCAACCTACCCCAGAATCCTTAAATGATCTGAGAGAGCTTCTGCCCCGTTTATGGAACCAAATTCCTCAAGAAATGTTCAACAACCTCGTGTGTAGTATGCAAAGAAGATATCAAGCTGTTATTGAAGCTCGTGGAGGCCATACATTGTATTGATAGTCTTAAAATGCTTGAATTCTCTGGGAATAAAATTTCCCAGCCACCCTGTATACGCTGCAGATCTACAGGCTAAAATTAATTTGCAACTTGAAATCATATCAATATGAATTATCATCTCATACATCTTATTTTAACTATATTTTTTTGCACTTTAAGCCAATATCCCTAACTCATGTGGAGCAGTTTATTTGATGAGCAGGCCAACAAATAGATCCATGTGAACCCCAGACAGCATAAAATTTATCATTCGCAACTATAGACCGGTTTCGACTTATTATCGATGTAACTATATTTTCCTTCGGAACAATGGTTTCTCTTTTGATTATTCCAATTAGATAAACAGCGTAACATATTACTCAATGTCAATTCTTTCAGATCAATCTTCTGAAAAAATCATATAGGCAGTACTTGAAGCTATTGCCTCTCAATGGAGCTATTTCATCTCGATGTCTCTTATATAGACTGTACGTGGAGGAGGTCATTTTTCCTCAATCACAAATCTACATGCATTTTCCTTTCATCGAACGACAGTGCGCGGTCGCTGACAATATTTTCGTAGGAAGAAATAGCCAGGCTACGATCAATGCCGACCCATACAAACATGCCTGGTAAACCTGATTGTATCGATATTCGTTTCCAGAATGTCGGACAATACGAAACCCACAAAACGGAGCGACAATAGTGACCTCGTGGCCTGCTGGAGTGTGCCCCTTCTAGACGGGGTGCACGTCATCGAGTTCGAGCACAGCACCACAAGTGGAAAAAGAGTTATTAGGGTTGATGGAAAGGTTGGTGATGATGTAATTCACAGTTTGACGCACTTGGGAGGTGAATAGTTGCACTTTGACACATTCTATTAATAGAATCGCTCAAGCAGTCTTTCTTTCGACGCTAAAGGTTGAGTTTACTTTTGCGACCATATAAACATGAGAGAAACCTATTCGTTTTTATTTTAATTCCACTTTAGCATAACGACAAGGGTACCGGTAAAATGGGGTGGATGGAAACTGTGTGGTGAATTGAAACAAAAAGATAGAAAGTTTTGCTATAATTCCGTATTCTGATACCATATTATTTCTGGGGGAACAAAGAACACCAACCGATTTCAGAGAGCGTAATCAACGAACTATACGAAAACCAAAGTTTCAAACAGTAGGTAACATGTTCCAAAGTGGTAGTTTTTAGGTTACTAAATATTGAAGAATATTCGATTTGTATTCCATGTCCATTCAAATATCAATATAGTTGGCGTTCATGAAATGAAATGATTTTATTTTGCTTCCAAAAACTAAGAAAAAAAATATGTCTATGCTGTTATATTGTATACTTACTCGAATTTATACCTCACCTCGAAGGCGAATAGAAATAAACGACATAATATTTTTTTTTTCGAAAATTATCAATTGCACACACATTTTCTAAACGGGGGTCTATTGTATCAAGTGTGACCGGACTTTTGTTAAAATATGGATATTTAATTAATTTCCTTCAAGAGATATGAGCATTCGAACAACAGAATGTGTTTCTATTCAGCCCATTTTACGGTAAGGTAAGATGACTTTTATCCACACAGTGAATCAAACTATTATTCCATTAACTCTTGTAATTCAATTACTTTGCGATTCTAGTGGGCATTTTCGAAAATGTACAATCACAGGCTGTACAGTCCTTTTCCAAATCCTTTTGGCCTCGAATATACATACTTGCGGAATACGTCAAGCGCTGCAATCTATTTACCACCATCGACAACAGTAAAAACTTTTTGTCTTATACAGTGTGGAAATTCCAAATGGAATAAATTCATTATCTCGGTTACTGTTAATACTCATGAAATATCCTGAAAAACGTCAAATTTAAATTTCAAAGTGTCATTCTTCTACGTAAAAATGCGAACCCCACCTTCAACCCCCTTCGAAAGACTGGTACAACCACAAATTTTTCAAATGGGAAATATGCGCTAGTGATAATAAGATAAAACGTTATTCACCTAATAATTTACCATTATCTTAAGCTTTTTAACACTTTTTTGTGTTTCATGACATATGGTCGCTGTGTGAGTATATGTAGTTCATTTAAGAATTATTGACATCGAAGCAGGCCATGAACGTCCAGTCGAGGCTTTATTTCTGGTTACAAAAAAGTTACTGTTTTCATCATAGAAATAAAATATAAATATAACCTAGAAAAGTGTTGAGTATGGGAATTATCGGAATTATCGAATAATTGAGCCGGAATATTTCGATTGCAGTATCTACATGGGAGTTCAGGTTTGAAAGCGCAAAAATATCGTGGAATGCTTTCATATGAAATTATCTCATATAAAAGTCAACCATGGAAAATTGAAGATCATTCAAATAAATATTTATTTTCACTCAGGACCATGCAATACAGGGTCTTTCACGAGGAACCTCACCCATATTTATACGGGAAACTACTGAACGTATTTTCATGAAATTCAGCACTTATAAGTATTTCACGATGCTGATGAAATCTAAAATATTTTCAAGGCATGAGCACCTCCGGTTTTTCCGGAAATGACGTCAACTTCCGTTTTTCAAATTAGAACACCATTTTTTTATTGCAGAAATAGATTCCTTAGAAAATTTCAAGTTATTTTGATGTAACATTTTTCAGTTTTGGTTGGAAAATTCTCTCTGAGCGGGAAAATTCGAAAAAAAAATCGAAAATAGAGCTCCGCTGAAACAAGAATAACTTCGAGGTTTTTGGATGGAAAATTTTCATTTTTGGGATTTTTCAAGATGTAAGATTGATGTATCCACTTTAAAAATCGAAATCGCGATTCATGATACAGGGGGTGAAAAAATCGCTTTCAAAGTTAGGGATGACAAAATCGTGAAAAATCAATTTTTTCAAATCAGAACCCCATTTTTTTATGGCAGATATTGAATCTACGTTAAAAAATAATGTGAGTGTATGCATCACACCCTTGCCCTAAAATGGATATTTTCTGAGTTATTCACAAAAAACTGTTTTTCGTCTTGAATTTTCAGCTATTTCTTTTCCCTTCACGCCAAAAAAATGAAATTTTCAGGAACTGTTACTTAAACCATGTTTTAGATTTGACTACCCTAATATGCGAGAGAAAAAAGTTACAGGTTGTTCCTAAATAGATGGCGAATTTGGATTCGAATTTGTATCGGAAACCTCTTTATTTCAACTAATCGGCCATCGGTTTTCTCTCCAGTGATAAATAAATACGCCATCTATTTAGGAACAACCTGTAACTTTTTTCTCTCGCATATTAGGGTAGTAAAATCTAAAACATGGTTTAAGTAACAGTTCCTGAAAATTTCATCTTTTTGGCGCGAAGGGAAAAGAAATAGCTGAAAATTCAAGACGAAAAACAGTTTTTTGTGAATTACTCAGAAAATATCCATTTTAGGGCAAGGGTGTGATGCATACACTCACATTATTTTTTAACGTAGATTCAATATCTGCCATAAAAAATGGGGTTCTAATTTGAAAAAATTGATTTTTCACGATTTTGTCATCCCTAACTTTGAAAGCGATTTTTTCACCCCCTGTATCATGAATCGCGATTTCAATTTTTAAAGTGGATACATCAATCTTACATCTAGAAAAATCCCAAAAATGAAAATTTTCCATCCAAAAACCTCGAAGTTATTCTTGTTTCAGCGGAGCTCTATTTTCGATTTTTTTTTCGAATTTTCCCGCTCAGAGAGAATTTTCCAACCAAAACTGAAAAATGTTACATCAAAATAACTTGAAATTTTCTAAGGAATCTATTTCTGCAATAAAAAAATGGTGTTCTAATTTGAAAAACGGAAGTTGACGTCATTTCCGGAAAAACCGGAGGTGCTCATGCCTTGAAAATATTTTAGATTTCATCAGCATGGTGAAATACTTATAAGTGCTGAATTTCATGAAAATACGTTCAGTAGTTTCCCGTATAAATATGGGTGAGGTTCCTCGTGAAAGACCCTGTATTTATTGGTATTGGAAATCTTGCAAAATTCTAACCATATAACTATAAGAGTACCATTTTATGTCAGGATTCAAGAAGGATAATTAATGGAATTCTAGTGGTGCAACAGAAAAAAATTTATGGATACTTCGCAAGCACAGGGCCAAAAGAATGGATTGGAAAAAACGTTTCAATGTATTGAGAAATAAGAGAGAAACAAAAATTAAGAATCTATGTAGTACATGAAGAATTTTGACATGAAATTTGTACCGAACTATCAATATATGAACCAATTTGTGAATTATTTATTGCTCGGTGTTGAATACTTCAAGAAAGTCAATTTTTATTTTCATTCATTAAAACTGTCCATGAATTATTGAAAATATTATAATGATGAGCAATTTTACAATTATTCAGTATATGTACTTTTGAATTGGGAACAATATAGTATGTGTATTAGCAGAAGGAATGTGAACAGGGTACTATACAGTATAAGTATAATAAATAAACTTAAAATATCTATGAATGATACAAGAGCAAAGATAGAAATATTGAAAACTTTGTTTCCACGTAGTGTAGTGATTTGGATGTGTTTATTGAATAAGCTGACATAATCCTATTGATGGGCATCCTTTTGCAGGGAAGGTTTCAATATTTCGATAACCCATTTATGAAATAATTCACCATTCATAGTAATCCTTATCATTAATACCACTGTCAAGAATCGGATCACATCCAGGTAAAAATCCATCAATTGTTCCAGCATTCAAAATAGTGCACCTGCTGCCTTTACCCTTGAATAAACTCGGCATACCTTTTGGATTATTTTCTAGTGTCCACTGACAAATTTGAATAGCGTTTTTGAATATCCAAATTTCATCTAGATAAATGAGTTTAACCTTTTGTTCCATGTATTCTCGGTATTTATCACAATATCGTACTATTTTTATTATATTTTTCTGTTTATCAGTGAGAATTTTCCTTCGATCAACTTTTTTGTATTTGTATCCAATTTTTTTTATGATATAATATAATGTAGACTTCGATCAATTGAAATCTAGGTGCTCTGTGGCCAGTTCGAAAAGGATATCTAAACTGATATATTCTTCGTTTTTGATTCTAGCAAAAACAAAGTCATTCAATGTCTCTTTGAAGGAATAATCATATCGCACAGGTTTTCTTCCACTGCTAATTCCAGGCTATAAAAACATGCTAATATTCTACGGACAGGGCTTGGTGAAATCTGAAAATTTAAGAGACATTGATCAATCAGAATACACTTTGAATCGGTGAATAACACTTTACCTGAAACACTAGCAGAAATATATGCCAAATCGTTGAAAACTCGAAGTAACACCGACAAACTGCCTGGCGTTCTCTTGTTAGGCGCGATGTATCCTGGTCAATTCCAGCCATTTTAATAGCATAAGACAAAAAATACTCGAATTCAGAGCAAATTTTTATAATTACATATTCACCAATATCTTCGATAAAATCATCAAAGCAAGATTTCTATGGGTAATGTTAATGTTATTCCTATACCAACCTGAATTCAGCAACCCAAAATATTACTGAATAGTCTATTACCAACTTAAATTCGATTTTTCACAGCCAACCGAGATATCAATAATTCTTAAACGGAGTATAGAATATAAAATCAGAGTCACAATCAAAGGAGAGCAATTAAGAACCAAAACATCATATTATGTATTGAATAATAAAATTGGCATGGTTGGTGTTTTTGCTGGGTTTGGGAAAATAAAGGAACGAACATATTTTCCTTAATTTCGAAATCTTTCAAATCTTACATTTTCTGGCTTTTAAGCTAGCAAATTCATTAATTATTTCTTTAGTGTCTAGTGTATCACATAAATGACACTCAATTGATATCATTGATAATCATAAAAATCATAAATGAATCCGAAAAATCATAAAATGCGTATAGACGAAAATTTACTTTACTATTCATTAATTATTCACTTACTAATTTTACGAGCATTCGCAGCAATTTTCTTCAAAACTATTCGATTTACATGACGTTTTCTATTTCATAATTTAGAAGCCAATTTGTATGAAATTTCAGGAAATCATTCGTAGAGAATGGATGTTCAAATTGGTAGGTGAAGAAGTCTTTACTTTGGGGGCCCAAAAAGCAAAGTGTGTCCTTAGAGTGGATCCAATGCCCTTATTTGCCTTTTCATACAGTCTCCTTGTTGATGGAAAATCTTTGGAAAAATTCACTGAAAAACAGGAAGCAACGAACCGTTATTGGTCAGTTATAACAGAAGAAGGGACCTGTAAAGTAGTTCTAGGTGAGTTCTGAAGACACCTAGGTGGCCGTTTCATAAAAAGTTTCAACGCGACGTCTTTTCTATTGACATATAATATGTATACAATTTTGTTCAAGATTGGGGTAGACAATTTTTACCTTGATTTCTATAAAGATATATTTTTCCACAGAAAGACATTCTCTTGATGTTTTCGTCAATGCTAATCGAGTTGAGACCGAAAATACTTTTGTGGAGGATGGAACCGAAATGAAATTTGAGGCGAATGGTCTCATTGCCATAATAAGAGCATCCTATACCCATAAGAGAGAAGGAGTCATCCATGAATTGTTCGTCAATGGTAAAAAAATAGAAGAAGATATCAATATGAGTTGAAGAAGTGCAGAAAAAAATATATATTTTAAATAATAATAAGAATATAATATTTAATGAGATCATTCCTTGAACCGAAAACTTTATGAGATATTTTATGAATGATGAATGGGATTGTAGGGGGATCATGCGAGTAGTCCCAGGCAGAATCTAGAATTTAAAAACATCAGTATTTGAGTATTCAATAAAAATATAATTAATTTTCTTTGACGTTACGTATAATAAATAATTTTTTATGCATACCTATATTTGATTTTTACTAAGAACATCATTTAAAACAAGTTAATGATCATTTAGGCTTCCACCAATTTTCCGCCAAAATAAAAAAAAACAGCATTCGGTTGAATGAGAAGACTCGTAAGTAAAAAGATTCCGGTACCGGGAATCGAACCCGAGCCTCCTGGGTGAGAGCCAGGTATCCTAGCCACTAGACCATACCGGACTATATGAAAAGTCCGGTATATCCTTTTACATGATAAAATGTTCTTACACTGATGAAGTGAATGAGGCATCAGACGTTATTGCTCAGTGGCGCAGCTAGGATTTTGTTTTGGGGGGGGGCTGAACTGAACAATTAATAATGAAACTAGAAATATACGAAAGATGGGAAAAAAATTCAAAAATGCCGTTAAGTCAGGAGCTTTTGAGCGCTCGTTCATCCACCTTGTAGGTAGATTCGCATTCTTCAGTTTTAAAAAACAATTGGGAAGATTTTGACAGCTGTCGAAGAAAATTGGTGACCAATTTTTTTTCGATAATTCGCTAGAGTTTTCTACGGTATCTATGGTCTTGGTAATGCGATCTGGACAAAATTTTCCACGTAGTTTGAATACATTATTCTCTATGTATGTGCGGAATTTCATTCCAATCCAATAAGTTGTTTCGAAATTATTAGGAAAAAAATTGTTTGAACGGCTATATTTACGGAACCCCTAGTCAAATTTTGCTCATTGATGAACGTGACCGCGAAATTTGCGATCCGAACCTATCCTGAAAATTTCCAGTCCCTGGGTCTTTCCGTTCGAAAGTTATGATTTTCTATCGTTTCTATGATTCTAATCATGCGATCTGGAGAAATGTAGCTCCAATATATCATTCTCAATTTAAATACAGAATTTTATCACGATCAAATCCATAGTTTTGAAATAATCAAGAAAATTGAATTTCAAACGGCCATATTTAAGGAACCCCTAGTCAAATTCTGCTCATTGATGAAAGTGACCGCAACATTGAATATCCAAACCTATCGTGAGAATTTCAAGTCCCTAGGCCTTTCCATCACAAAGTTATAATTTTCTATGATATCTATGGTTCTGATCATGCGAGCTGGACCAAATTTTGCATGTAGCTTGAACACGCAATTCTCCACCCGAGTGCACAATTTCATTTAGATCTAACCTGTAGTTTCAAAGTTATCAGGAAAACAAAATTTCGAGCGGCCATATTTACGGAACCCCTCGGCGAATTTTGCCCAATAGCGAACTTAATCGCTATTCGAGATTCAAACCTACCCTGAAAATTTCTAGGACATTCCGTTCGATAGTTATCGTGTATACGGCCGGCCGGACGGACAGACTCGAATTTTTCGACGGATTCGTCATCAGTGAGTCGAACATAGTCGATTGAGATCATTTTCGGCTCAAAATTCGAAAAATACAGACATCGTGACGAAATGATAAAGCCCTCGTGTAAGTAGTACGAGCGCTCAAAAAGGAAGGAATAATAAAACAAAGAATCAATGAACAATCCAATTTAAGAATTCATAATTTCTCAATATTTAATTTTCAAATTGTCTATAATCGATTGATTTTGTTCTCGTTCCCTTACGAGGTTAGACCTTTTTGATAATATCAAATATTCAGCCGTCTTTCAGATGTTCCCAATATATCTAATACGTCGTCAATATTGAATTCGAAATCATAATATACTTTTTGAAGGTGAGGCTTTTTTTGACCAGCAATAGAACTCGTCAAAATAAGTCCATATACCAAAACTCGTTCATATCGAAGTTATCCGCACATATGAGAATTTCCTAACACGGATCTTCATTAGGTTCGTATTGATATTTAAATTTTCAGATATTACCAGCTGTGTGAGGTCAGTATACGGGAATTAATTTATATGATGCGTATGATGACTAAGTTTTCCGATTTAAACCCCTGTGATTTTTTTCTTCATGGGTCATTTGAAAAAATAAGAGTATAGGTGACCATTCGAAATTACACCAGGCAAGACTTTGTGCACATCAAACAAATGGTGTGGTGACCATTTCGAACCATTTCTGTGAACAATTCGGATCAATTTATTTTATAGGTGAGTTTGTGATCCTTTTCAATCAGTGATTTTTCATCTCCTCAGTTTGAACTTCAACAATAATACCGTTTAGAAAAAATCTCCTAATAAAAGTTGAAAGAAAATACAAATTTGCAATAAATGAATGTCGAGAAAACAAACATCGCATGCATATGGCCCCTAACGAAGAGATCTATCCAGAGTAAGGTGACCATTTTTTCTAACCTGAAACCAGGACAATATAAATTTTGACCGGTCTCGCCCAAATTTTACAAATCTTCATCAAAAATTCACCCATTCGTGTAAAGGTTTTGTTAAATGACTATCGTTAGCAATTTATAAATCGGTTTTATATAATTTTATTAATTTTTTAAATTCAATCAAAGAATTTGTGTCTTTGGGGGGGGCTGCAGCCCCAAAGCCCCCCCCCTGGCTGCGCCAGTGTTATTGCTCATTGAATAGTATAATAGTAATAATACGTAGAACATGATTTCTTATTCAATACTGATTTCAGATTCTAAATCAAGTTTGATAATGTGGGAATACCTAATATTCTGAATTTTCACCTGATCTATTAAGTTAGGTTAGATCAGGTTAGTTCATTATTATCTACTAGGTTAAAATAAGCTAAGCTAAGCAGAATATCCGTGCGAGCATCGACTGTGCATCCTAGTGTAAATTTATCAAATTCGTTAAATTGTTCCACGCTTATCAAATGTTGTAATAGGCATATTCAGGGCCGTATCTAGGTACTATTGCGCCTGTGGCAATATATTAGACAGCGCCCCCCCATTTGCGTAGATTTTTTTTCATCCATGATATTTTCTTATAGTATTTTTTTTCATAATGCTAGTCATATATTTCTGTTTCAAAATAATACACATTTTATGGAAAAATTTTTTCATTGAAAACATTGGAATACACATTTTAAATGAAATGCATAAAAATAAAACAAATTCTGTAAAAACAAAATGAAATATTCATATTTATGTAATAAATACGAACATTTATCTTAAAAAATATAAATTCCTCAACTTAAAATTTAAAAATACATACAGCAAACGTAAAATAAAAATTTTTTGGCAAGTTGACTAGGAAACAATAATCGATAATCACAATCTCACTTTTCTTGATTCAACTTCGGCAAACATGTCAATTAATTCAGAGTAATCTAACGTATGTCACTTCTTTTTCGATGGCGAGGAATGCCATATTCGATAATCGCTCTTGTCCCAAGGAGGAACGAAGATACGATTTTATAAGTTTAAGTTAGCTAAACGATGGTTCACATGTAGCAGTTGTCACTGGCAAACTCATAAATATTCTCAACGCCGTTTGTAAATTTGGGTAAATATTTTCAAGAGTCAGATCGTATATACCTCAATATTTGTAAGGGTCCCATTCCAATAAAGTTGTCTAAAATTGTGATACTCGAAAATTCAAAACTTTCAATTTCCATTGAAAATTCATATGCATTTAAATCAGTATCACAAAGATAAAGATATTTTATTGCAAGATCTGCAGCACTTTTCTTCAAATCGTCAATATTCATAGTTTGAATGACACTACCATTCAAAAAACTGAAGTCGTTTGCCACTTCGTTCAAAGCAACAAATCTTTCTTCAATTTGAATAATTATTTTATCGAGCACTTGTAACAGTTCAATACTCAGTTTTGCGTTTGCATCAAAAAGATGAGCTTCATCACTGGCTAGTTCTCCTGGCATTTTGGGTTTTTTCGTTTTCTCGATCGATGTTACTTTGCTTCGATTCCAATTTTATCAGCTTCATATTTCGAAAGTTCCATCAATCATCAATGGCATAAAAAAGTTTTCACTGTAAGCTTTCAGTTCGTTCAATAGTCCAAGTATCATTCGTGAGCCTTCAGATATATCTAGTTGCTTTTCTTGCAAAGATTGATTAATTCGGTTTATTTTACTTAACAGAATTTCCCAGAAATTAAGACATATGATAAATTCATAATTTGTTATCGAATTTACCAAGGACGATTCTTTTAGCTCGCGAAGAACTTTGATAATTTTACCTGATTGGTGAATTTTTGGCAATACAAATCGTTTTCAAAATACCACAGATGTGGCCTAAAAATATAAACAAATCGATCATTATGAACCTTCATCATCAAAGAAGCCGCCCTTCAAAACAAGCTGGATGCGATAAGGGATGTAGTGTAAACAACTCATAAAAGGGCTGTGCTTGGAATCGCATGACGATATTGCCGATTGTAATATTTATCTTTAAAAATTCTTTATAACAATTGGAACATATTTCTCGTATTTCTGACCTTATTGCATTTTCATTCTATACTTTGAATATCAATGTTTCGAAATGTTGTGATCGAATTACTTACTTACGTAACCGTGTTGTCATCTTTAGAATTATTTTTTTTGCTTGGCGCTCCTATTTTTTTATTTTTGATATTTTTGGCGCCCCTTTGGACCTTGCGCCCGTGGCGAGTACCACCCTTGCCACGCCCTTGATACGGCCCTGGGCATATTAGAAAAAAGTGATACTTATTCTAACAGAAAAACTGATATGCAATAAGGATGTGTTTGAATAGAAGTACCAAGTACCTACTGTTGCTATTTTTGATATCAAAAATAAAGAGGACCATATGGAGCAATCAAATAAACCAGGAGTATGTGAATTAACATGCGGTGATTGTCCTATATTGGCGGAACAGGCCGAACTTTCGATGAAAGAATTAAGGAACATAAAAGCTCTTTCGTCAACGGAAAAACAAATTCAACCCTCGCAGATCACTTATTAATAGAAAAGCACTACTTGAGTACTTGCACTCAGAAAAGTAAGGAATGAACTCAATCTTTAAGGAAATCTTCTCAATTACCAAATTGAGTTGAATAATATACGAAGATTCTTAGAAGAACATTGTACAGGTACCTATTGGTCAGGTACTTCTGGAACCTATTATTTTTTGAACCGGGGTCGTTGTAGCTTGGTGAGCCGTCCAGGAACTGAGACCACATGGTTCTTTTATTCTCTGCCCTACTCATTCATACAAACCCAAGGAGGACGTCAATGGTGTTGACGAAGTAGACAACATCCTTAGGAGCCTTGGCAGTTTTCTCGTGAGTATCCAGCACTGGCTTCCCCCTATGAATGGTTCTTAGCAGGGCCGTATCTAGGGCGTGACAAGAGTGGCACTTGCAACGGGCGCAAGGTCCGAAGGGGCGCCAAAAAATATCAAAAATGAAAAAATAGAAGCGCCAAGAAAAAAAAATTAATCCGAAAGATAACAACACGGTTACGTAAGTAAGTAATTCGATCACAACATTTCGAAACATTGACATTCAAAAAACAGGATGAGAATGCAATTAGGTCAGAAATACGAGAAGTGTGGTCCAATTGTTGTAAAAAATTTTCAAAGATGCCGCACTTTGATCATAAATATTACAATCGGTAATATCGTCATGCGACTCCAAGCACAGCCCTTTTATGAGTTGCTTACACTACATCCCTTATCGCATCCAGCTTGTTTTGAAGGGCGGCTTCTTTGATGATGATGGTTCATAATGATCGATTTGTTTAGATTTTTAGGCCATATCTGAGGTATTTTAAAAACGATTCGTATTGCCAAAAATTCACCAATCAGAGTTTTGAGCTGAAGAAGTGGGAGAAAAATTGGGGAATCTTATTCTATTCTACATAAATATTGATTTCTTTCAATTGTGAAGGGAAGAGCAAAAAATTTAAATTTCAATGTTCGTTTAGTGTGTATGCAGTTTTGAGTTTTTTTTTATATTCTGACTTTTATATGCCATTGTGCTTTTGGATTCGAGCATTATAAATTGTGCTATTGAAGGTGAGTTGTACTAAGTATTTGTTATTTTTTATGACATTATTCTGGCATCGGATATATTCAATTATTCGTATTTCAACATAATAATATTGTTCCTTTCAATTCAAGAAGAATTATGTTCGGTTCATTGCGGAAAATATGGATTTTCAAACTTGAGTTCTCACTTCTCAGAGCGTCTTTTTTTGAAATCTAATAAAACTCAAATTTTAGTGTTACTTTTCATAGTTTTCATTGAATCTTCAATCTCATCTGGCAAAGATAATTCTAGTGATTTTTAACGCATGGACTTCTTGAATATTCTAACATCGGGCTCTGTACGAAACTATTAGTACGTGTTTCAAATGGTTATAAAATAATATTTGTATGCTAAGTTTGCGGTTTTTTTTGCAGATATTGTAATTATCGATTATTGTTTTCTAGTCAACTGTCAAAATGTTTATTTTACGTTTGCAGAATGTATTTTTGAATTTAAAGTTGAAGGATTTATATTTTTTGAGATAAATGTTCGTATTTATTACATAAATATGAATACATATTAAATTTTTTCTTTTCAAAATTTGTTTTATTTCTATGCAATGCATTCAAAATGTGTATTTCAATGTTTTTAATGAAAAAAATTTTCCATAAAAATGTGTATTATTTTGAAACTTTCACGGAAATATATGAATTGCATTATGAAAAAAAAATACTATAAGAAAATATGATGGATGAAAAAAAATTTACGCAAATGGGGGGCGCTGTCTAATATATTGCCACAGGCGCAATAGTACCTAGATACGGCCCTGGTTCTTAGGCCAGCCAACTCTGGACATTTGCATATCATGTGTTCAGCTGTTTGTACGTTTGACCCGCAGAGCCTGCAAATCTCATATGCTGACTTCCCAATGCAGCAAAAAGGTATTTTACCGACAGTCAGGGGCGCCCAAGACTGCCATATCACCAAACGATATTCAATATTCATTATCGAAAAAAATTCTAACGACAATGAATGATAATAATGACTGAACTTCAAACTCCCTAAATAATAATAATAATTTTTCCCATTATAAATTGTTAACGTATACTTGGGTTCCAGTTCTCGACAACAGACAGCGCCACGATCTACTCGCAAGATTCCTACAGCGACGTGAAACTGATCGTGACCGATCGATTGAAAAAACTGACCATAGACCTACTAAACATATATTTCAAGTTTCAAAGGTTTTATGAAATGTACTCAACGATCGGGAGTTTCCCTATATCTGTCAGTTAATAGTGCTGTGACGTTTATTTATTCTATTTCTGAGCGCTCGTTCTACTTACACGATGTAACTTCGTCGCGATGACTTTTTGAATTTTGAGTCGAAAATGGCCTCAATCGACAAGGTTCGACTAACTGATGACGAATCCGTCGAAAAATTTGAGTCTGCCTTCCGTATACACGATAATTCTCGAACGGAACAACCTAGAAACTTGAAATTTTCAGGGTGGTTCGAATCTCAAATGTTGCGGTTGACTTCGTTATTAACCAAAATTCGACCAGGGGTTCCGTGAATATGGCAGTCCAAAATTTTGTTCTTCTGATTACTTCGAAACTACTGATTCGATCGAAATGAAATTTTGCACTCAGATGGAGAATAACGTGTTCAAGCTACATGCAAAATTTTGTCTAGATCACATGACCAGAACCATAGAAACCATAGAAAATCATAACTTTCGAACGGAAAGGCCTACGGAAATATTCAGGGTAGGTTTAGATCTTAAATGTCGCGGTCACGTTCATCAATGAGCAAAATAAGAATAGGGGTTCCGTAAATTTGGCCGATCAAAATTTTTTTTTTCTGATAATTTCGAAACTACTGATTGGATTGGATTGAACATAGATGAAGAATAATGTATTCAAACTACGTGCGAAATTTTGTCCAGATCGCATTACCAAGACCATAGATAATGTAGAAAATTCTAGCGAATTATCGAAAACAAAATTGGTCATTTGGCACTGACGTGAAGTCTAGAGTTTCGCCTAAGTTTGAAATTTTTTTTGACAGCTTTTAAAAATTTCTTCAATCGGTTTCTAAAGCTGGAAGATGTGAATCTACCTATAACGTGCATGAACGAGCGCTCAAAAGCTCCTGACTTCACGGCAGTGCTTTTTATAATTTTTAGTTGTTGAGTTGTTTTTGACTGTGCCCTGAGGTATTTTTCGATTTGATCGCCATTTGCCTCTTTGGTTTATCGTTGAGTGTTGAGTGTTAGCGACTATTTTCAGTGTTAAAATAAACATTCGATGCTAGAAGTGTGTGAATTATAGTCTATCTATTCATTTGTTATGACTGAACTACTGTAAATAAAAAACAAAATCAAGAAATTGGCTTATCTACTTTCTTTGACTATTCCTTCCAAATTGTAGTCAACCAATAGCATAGGGGCCCCATTATTCTAATATGCCGAAGGCTCCCAAAAGGTTGAAGACGAACCTGCCGACAGTGACCCATTAACAGTCCCACCATTACCCGAAGATCAGCTCGTCGCAGCTGCAGGATCAGTCTGTTATAGGTCGGTGAAACTATAACCAATTTCTTTGCCTGAGCAAGTCCAGGAATGTCCCTCCACAGGATAATTCTATTATTCAACTCCCATTGTTGGACCGCTGCCTCATATTGGTCTTTTTCAATCCCACTGAGACGCTGAGGTCTAGCAGGTATTGACCTATAATAAAAATAATAATAACATATATTTATTCTGTTAATCAACCTACAAAGTTGCTCTCACAGATGAAAATAAAAATAAAATATATTCTGCAACAAATGAACTTCATGTGATAATTTACATTTACATTTTTCCAAAAAGAACCTACAAAACCCTCTCCAGATGTCTTTTCACTCCCTTCTTGAATGCACCCACTGAACTTGAAGATCTTATATTATCAGGCAGCCCATTGAAAAGTTCCAAATAACATAGCTTGGTCTTCTTCTTCCATAATTTGTCTTCACCCACTTGTCCAGACGAAAGCGCTCTCTATCTCGCAAATTATGTTGGTGGATAATGTTCTCATTTATAGTTAGACCACTCTTTAACAGGTTTCCTGTGATCTTATAGACAAACAAATAAGATTCTCTGAAATATAGTCTCGTTATAGGCAATATAGGATACCTTTCATGAAGTAAAACTGAAGGAGTGTCGAACGGCAGCTTGAATAAGTATTTTACTACCTTATTTTGCAATCGTTGAAGCCTGTTTATATTAAATTTTGTGGTATTTCCTCAGATTACCAATAGATAACCCAGAACATGTGCATTATAAAACATAAGTTTGTCTTTCATTGAAAGATAATCTCTCAGTTTGTTTATTGCCCCAATAAACCGCTGATCTTGCTCATTACAGCGTCAACTTGGTTGTTCCATTTGAGCTCATCATCAATAATTAACCCCCAAAAAATTGCATTGATTAACTCGTTGAATTGGAATTTTGTGGATTTGGACACTAATATTTTTAATTTTTTTCCTGTTGTTCACACTACTGAATAACATATACAACTTTTTTCCTCATTTATGACCAATTTGTTGTAGCATAACCACTTGTGGAACAAAAGCAGCGCTTTATTGACGAGTGTCTCTAGTGCACCTAAATTTTTATGGAAGGAAACAAGTACAGTGTCATCAGCAAACATATAATAATGGCCAGCCAACCAGAGACAAACTCTCCACATAAAACAGGTAGAACAAGGGATCAAGAACTGATCCTTGGGGTATTCCAACTCTAACTTTTTTGTTTTTACTATTTGCTTTATTGTTCGTTACATATTGTTCTCTATCTATTAGAAATGATTTGATGAGATTTAATGCAGGTCCTTGTATTTCAAGTTGTTCTAATTTATTCACAAGTTTTTGGTCTTCGGAGGTATCGAAGGCTTTTTTAAGTCAAGAAAAACTGTCACTTTGCAATTTTGTTGGATTCTCAGTTTAATACCTATTTAGTTCTTCAGCAATACCCACGTTATTGTCTACAATTTTATCTCCTATTCTAAGGCTTTTCACTTCATTGGTTTTTTGTTTTATTCCCCATATTTAGTGTATTATTTATAAGCGACCATAGTTGTTTACTATTTGTACCAATTTTTCCTAATTTTTTTCTCATGTAATCTCTTTTTGTTTTCTTAATAAGGTAATTCTCTTTTTAGTACTTTGAAGTGATATTCATAGCTAGCTATATGTGGATATCTTTTCATTTTTCAATATGCGCTGTCCCTTTTTGGAAGTAGTTTCTTAATAGTTTTATTATACCAAAATTTTCCATTTAAAACCCTACATTGACTTCTGAACATACACCTTTTTTTAGTAGAAATCAATATATCTATCAACTCATCAAGCGATATCTTCCTAGATGCTCTTTCCGCAAGTTCATCGGCTCTTTCATTTCCTTCAATACCACAATGCTTCAATACCCATAGAAGAGTAACTTTATTGTATCTGGCCAGTTGCTTTATCGCTTTACGGCATTACCATGTCATCTGGGCCTTTGGCCTGGCTTTCCGTAGTGAGGTAGATATGCGCGGCTTTAAGGTTCATTTTAAGACACTTTTGGGCGCAGATGTAGACAGCCAGTGTCTCGGTATGTAGAATAGAGGGCTCACTTCCCTCCATTTCCTTCCACTCCCGTGGCTTCAGGGATGCTAACTTCAGGACCGTTTACCCTAATGTCTGTATCTTTCTCTGTTTCCGATCCATCAGTATATCATATGGATGACTTTTTGTTCAAACGATTTGCTAAATGTATTGCACTAGGACGTTCACCAATGACCGTCCAAAAGGGATTTTCGAAATCGAAGATAGTTTGCATCACAACCGATGGTTTTGCCAAGAGGTTTGACTCCAGTTGATTCAATATCCTCATATCCATATCTAGTTACCAGGTAAAAGATTCCCGTTGAGGAATATTCTTATTGCTTCCAGCAGGATACATTTCCTCACATGTAGATATAATAGAGACAAGTATGACCGCAAGCGCTGATGTACGAGTTGTGTGCATAGCTCCCGTAACACCAATGCAGGCCAGTCGATGCAATTTCTGCACCCGGCTGCGTGACGCCTTCGGTTTTTGTCCACCATGCTAGAGACGCACAAAGGGGCGTATTTCCGGTTTCATGTCCCATGTCTTTCCAAAGAGTCTTTTGCATTTTTTGCAAGCCCTCTTGGCTGCCGGGGCTCTGGAAAGAGTCTCATCTATGTAGTTTTTCCAGTTGATCTTGCTGTCCAGGATTTACACCTAGATATTTGTACTAAATAGAGAAGTTCAGGTCTGGTCGTTTAGGACCGGAGCTCTGAGGTTAAGATTCCTCCTTATAGTGAATGGCATCCCTTGAGGGATTTACATTTAGTCCTTTTTCTTTGCACCACTTCTCAATGATGCTGAGGTTGAGTTGCATTCGGCTACTTATTGAGCCCTCATGCTTGCCTCTCAACACTCACCACTATGTAGTCGGCATATGCTTGGTGTTGAAACCACCTGCCGTAAGCCCCTCAGAAGACCATCCATGATCAGGCTCCACTGCAAGGGTGATAGTACCTCTCCTCGAGGCATTCCCTGCACGTTAGCACTGTTTTATCAATATCCACTTCATAGTGGAGAGTTCTACCCTTTTGCGTTCAGCAGCATCGCATATGGAAATGTGTAGGGCATTATCAGAAGCTCCCTCAATGTCTTCAATCATTGCAAGCAAAATCTCATTCGCAAGGAGGTGATGAAGGGTAGCTACTGTTGATCTACCCGCCCTATAGGTAAACTCTTTTTGGTCTTCAGGAAAGGGGAGGTGAGACACATGGGTCGTTAGGATTCAGGCTCTGGCGAGCCTTTCCGACCCACATTGGGTCCGGAATATAGCCATGATTCCGGAATATAGCCCCCTGCATAGCTGGCCTTGAAAAGCTCAGCTATCGCTGAATTGAATTCAACACCTTCCTTGAGCATGACAGGAAAGATAGCGCCTACGCCTGCAGATTTGAAGAGCTAAAAACTCTTAATCGCCCATTCAATTCTTTCTGATGTAAATAGTCTGCTAGCTCACTGAAAATCTCACCTGGTAGGGTTATACTTCATGATCATTCTGAATATGTGAAAAGAAGATTCGTTCAATTGAGAGCTTGTTATCTAATAGAAGGCTTGAGCAGTTGATAAAAAGTGGTTCTTTATATAGTTTAGGACAGTTTCGAAGCTATTCATTCCGTTTTATTGAAACGGGCCGCTAATTTCAAATCAATATAATGAATAATTTATTAATTACATCCTCTTTCTGGATTTCCTTTTTGTTTCATGTCAAATTTCAATATAAACAGAAGACTTTTTTGTTTAGTACAAAAAAGGAACCCTGCAAAATGCATTATGTCAGCTTATTCAGAGTTTCTCGATTTATACAAAAAAAAAATTACGAAAAGCACTGCCGTGAAGTCAGGAGCTTTTGAGCGCTCGTACATCCACCTTGTAGATAGATTCGCATTTTCCGGTTTTAGAAATCAATTGAAGGAATTTTCGACAGCTGTCAAAAAAATTCTGAAACTTAGGCGAAACTCCAGACTTCATGTCAGTGCTTCAGCTGACCAATTTTTTTCGATAATTCGCTAGAATTTTCTACGGTATCTATGGTCTTGGTGATGCGATTTTGACAAAATTTCGCATGTAGTTTGAATACATTATTCCTCAGCTAGGGGCCAACTTTCATTCCTATCCAATCGGTAGTTTCGAAACTATCAGGAAAAAAATATTTTGAACGGCCATATTTACGGAACCCCTAGTCTAATTTTGCTCATTGATGAACGTGACCGCGATATTTGCGATCCAAACCCACCCTGAAAATTTCAAGTTTCTAGGCCTTTCCGTTCAAAAGATACAATTTTCTATAGTTTCTATGGTTCTGGTCATGCGATCTGGACAAAATATTGCTTTAATATATCCATTCTCGATTAAAATACAAAATTTCATCTCGATCGAATCCGTAGCTCCGAAATTATCGAGAAAACAAAATTTCAAAGGACCGTATTTACGGAACCACTAGTAAAATTCTTCTAATTGATAAACGTGAACGCGACATTTCAGATCCACACCTATCCTGAAAATTTCAAGTCCCTAGGCCTTTCCGTTCGAAAGTTATTGTTTTCTATGGTTTTATGGTTCTGGTCATATGATCTGGAGAAATGTAGCTTGAATATATCCTTCCTATAATCATACCGATGCGATAAGGATTCTTGAAGATAAAATGGAGAGATTTCATCAGAACGAAAAGGTAAACCATATATGTGTTTACAACTTGCCGGAGGAAGGGGATCGAAGAACGGAGGAGACGTTCATCCAACTTTGTAAAAATAAGATGAATATCAAAATACCGCAAGAAAACATCGTTACATGCTACAGGATTGGCAAAGACAGTCGAAAACCACGGCCAGTTATTATAAAATTTGAGCAATATGCAATGAAAAAAATGATACTGAGGAATGCTAGTAAACTGAAGGGAACCAAGGTGGGCATTGCGGAGGATTTGGTGAAGGGTCGTCTACTTCTTTACCGTTCGGCACAAGAAATAACTAACAGACAAAGTGTTTTCAGTAGATATGGAAATGTTTACGTGAGGAAAAATGAGAGAATACACAAGATAAGTGATATTGAATTTCTGAAAAACTTGGTTGAATGAATTGTATTGTGAATATTTTGACTCTGTTATTCGCATCATCAGATTCCACCTGTTTCGGTTTCAAAAAAAAAAAAATTTGGGGTGATATGGTGGCATTGCTGATCTACCTACTGCAGAATTTCATTTTTTTTGGATTATAGTGATGAGCTGGGGGAGTATGGTGGGCGGGACTCGAGGGTAATTGATGATTTTGTGGAGGTTCGTAGGATTTTTGAAGGTTCAGATAGATTGAATATAGTTCATTTGAATATTCGTAGTCTCCATAGGAATTTTGAGGAGCTATTAATATATTTGCATGAAATGAATCTTGATGAAATAGATATTTTAGTTTTATCTGAAACCTTTCGCATTGAGAATTTGGATAGATTTCGTTTACCTCACTTCGATATATTTTACAACGATTCGAAGTTTAACAAAATGATGGCTGTGTAATTTATATAAAAAAGTTGGTTAATGCTTCATCAAATGTAATTGAGTTAACGGAAATGAATGTCATCAGATGTACTTTCGCAATAAATAATGAACTTTTTGGCATCACTGGTATTTATAGACCGCCTTCTACTAGGTTGGATGATTTTTTACATGAGATGGAGGGTATGTTATTGACTTTCAGATTGAGCAAAAATGAGATATTGGTAGGAGATTTGAATATAAATATAATGAATGAAACTGATCTCTCTGTTACAAAGTACTTGAATATGATGGCAATGGGCGGATTTTTTCAGTGTATAAACAAACCTACAAGGGTAACCACTAATTCTTCTACATGTATCGATCACATGTTTGTGAAGTTGGATAATATGAACATAAAAACAAACCAACTCGAATCGGCGGTGTTTCGAAGTTCGCTAACTGATCATTATTTCACTATTTTGAGTATCAGTCTACCAGATAACATGAAATCAATTCCTCATGAGCAGGTCAAGTTCAATAAAATGAATTATGTTGATTTGAATAAAGATTTAGAAAATGAAAACTGGAAGGAAATTCTTGAGAATAATAACGATGTTGAAGCGGCTTACACCGGTTTCATGAAAAAACTAAGAAAATTCATTGATAAGAACACCGAGATCGTTAAGATATCTAGCAAGAATCGTAGAAGAAAACCGTGGATTACTCAGGGTATTTTAAACTCAATAAAACACAGAGATGCAATGAAGAAAAGCCTTATTCAAAACTCTTTTAATGATCCTATTGAATGTTCGGAATATAAACGTTTTAGGAATCTTGTGAATAAAGTTATTAGGTGTGCAAAAAACGAATATTATAAATGTAGAATTACTGAGGCAAGAAACAATTATAAACAGATCTGGGATTTGATTAATGGGGCTACTAATTCACCGAAAAAGGAAAGAATTCAGAATTACAAATTGAATATAAATCATTCCCAGATAACAAATGAAAGAGAAGTAAGTAATGCGTTCAATGACTTCTTCATCAACATAGGAAGATCAATACAGTCTGACATAACTAAAAATTCGAACATCCAGTATAGAAAAAAAGGAAATGTAAATTCGTTCTTCTTGAACCCGGTTACACGAAATGAACTAATCAAACACATCAACACATTGAAAGATCATTCAGCCCCCGGAAAGGACAAAATAACATCAATAATGATTAAAAACATACATATCAGCATTTTGAAACCTTTGCTTCATATTATAAACTTATCTTTTGCTACCTCAACGGTTCCATCTGAGTGGAAAGTATCAATTGTAACTCCTGTACTCAAATCAGGAAGTAAATGTGAGTTGAACAACTATCGCCCAATATCAGTCATCTCTTGCTTTGCAAAAGTTTTCGAAAAATGTTTGAAAGAAAAAATTACGAATTATCTCGAAAGTAACAACTTACTTTTTAACAAACAGTTTGGCTTCAGAAATAATAGGAATACCGAAGACGCGATATTAGAACTAGTGAAAGAAATACATTCCAATTTAAGAAACAAGAAAAAGAATCTTGGTGTATTTATGGATCTAGCTAAGGGTTTCGATACTGTCTCACATGAGATGCTTTTCGAAAGAATTGAGGAAGTGGGAATAAGGGGTGAGCCACTGAATTTACTGATCAACTATTTATCAGACAGAAGTCAGTGTGTCAAAATTGGGGATATACTTAGTGAAATGCAGACGATAAATACAGGTGTGCCTCAGGGTACAGTTCTGGGACCCCTTCTCTTTCTCGTCTACATAAATAACATCGGCAAAATCTTCGAAGAATGTAGCGTTATAGCATATGCTGATGACACGGCTCTGTTATTTTCTGGTGATTCTTGGAACGAAGTCTATGAGAAGGCAGAGAGGGGCGTTAGTACTCTCTATGCCTGGCTAAGTGAAGGTATCCTGGCTTTGAACTTTACAAAAACCTTTTTTATGACTTTCAGTGCTTCATTAGCTGATCAACCAACACAGACCACAATAAAAATTCATAATCTCCGGTGTACACAAAGTATTTGCAATTGCCCCCAAATCAAAAGAGTTGATAAAATAAAGTATCTAGGTATATTTTTAGATCAGAATCTGAAATGGGACGAACTCCTTGCATTCTCGAATAAAAAAATCAGAAATATTATCTATAAGTTCTTCCAATTGCGTGAAATATTAAATAAGGAGATGCTCAACGTCGTATACTACTCATTGGTCGAATCAAATTTGAGATATTGCATTGCTGTGTGGGGGGGAGCCTACAATAACGTATTCAGAATAGTTATGACTTGCCAGAATTTGATCCTAAAAATTATGTATAGAAAGCCCTTCAACTACCATTCTATTGATCTTTATAGAAACTGTAATATACTGAGAGTTAGGAATTTGTATGTACACGTTGTTGTAAATTATATAATTAAAGTAGATCAAATCCAATATGGGAATCGATTTTATAACACGAGACATGTCGATCAAAATAACTTGCCGGTGCCTATGATGCCTACTGATTTATGTCAAAGATTCTTAACTTATTATGGACCTACATTATTCAATAAACTGCCAAAAGATATAAAAGCTCAGTCAAACTCAAAAGGATTCAAAACCATCTCCAAGAAATTCTTACTTCAAAATCAGGAATACTACAGTAATATGTTTTGAAATTAGAAACTTATAATGAATTTTTTGTTTTGGATTGTACCCTGCTTGCCTAACATGCTCTTATTGGTCTCATCATTGCTCTTTCGTTCACTTTTGGGTGGTGATTTTTATTTTTGGGGAATTTCGGTCGGCACACAAGATAGAATCTTAGGCTGACTGAATCCCTTGAAGTTTACAGAGCGGTTTGATAGCTATTGTATTTATGAATTAATTATTATTGTTTAGACTGCCTGTAATTGAATTTATTTGATTTATTACTTGTTTAATAATAAAAAATTGAAAATTGAAAAAATTGAATTATCATACAGGGTGTTAAAAATGTAAGCATTAAAACGTACAACCTAGTACGCCCCTGGTAAACTAAACAAGATAATTCAAATTTAAGGGCAGCATTTTGAGAGGTCCTTACTATTGTTTATCATATCAAATTTTCATTAAATCATTAATTTCTCCATTAGTATACAAAATTTCGTCACGATCGAATCTGTAGTTTTGAAGTTATCAAGAAAACTAAATTTCAAACGACCATATTTACGGAACCCCTAGTATAATTTTGCTCATAGATGAACGTGATCACGACATTCGAGATCCACACCTACCCTGAAAATTTCAAGTCCCTAGGCGTTTCCGTTCAAAAGTTACATTTTTCTATGGTTCTGGTCATGCGATCTGAACAAAATTTCACATGTAGCTTGAACACCTCATTTTCCATTTAAGTGCAAAATTTCATCTCGATCAAACCTGTAGTTTTTGAGTAATCAGGGGAACAAAACTTTGAACGGCCAAATTTACGGAACCCCTGATGGAATTTGGCCCATTAACGAACTCAACCGAGGCATTCGGGAACTGAACCCACACTGAAAATTCCAAGTCTCTAGGTTGTTCCGTTCGAGAGTTATCGTGCTTACGGACGGACGGCCGGACGGACAGTCTCGAATTTTTCGACGGATTCGTCATCAGTGAGTCGAACATAGTCGATTGAGACCATTTTTGGCTCAAAATTCGAAAAATACAGACATCGTGACGAAATGATATAGCCCTCGTGTAAGTAGTACGAGCGCTCAAAAAGGTTGCTGCCTCGTTTACATTTTTCTGTTTATACAATTTTTTTACACATGCTATAATGTTTGATATCTGAAAATTTGTAGTGAACTTACTCAAAAAAATAAATTGGTAAAATGTTACCTAAGGGTTCTTTTCTTACTTCAAAACTCTAACCCATATAATTTCTTTCACAGAATTTGTACCTATATTTTTTATGGTTGGGATATTCCTAGAAATATAGAACCTTTGTGTGAAATTTCTTCTCCTCGAATAATTCCGAAGGTTTATATGTAATTGTAAATAACAAACCAAAATGATCAATGATCATAATTGCTGAAAGTTAAAACCATTTAAACTTATCTTAGGACAATTAAATTCGCCTTTGTTCCAATTTTGGCGAATGGGTATTTGACTGTTTTATTTACGTGTACCGCTTCGACTTGGCTCTTTTCCTCCATCTATGGATTTTTTCTTGTGACCTATCTTTTCCTGTTTGGAAGTTCGAAAAGAATTAGAGTGAAATTTGGTACGAAATGGCTTCAGCCGGTTTTTTTCTGTGTCCTACCCTTCATATAGTAGCGGAGATCCTAACAGTTGCAGAAACGCTCTGCTAGACAAATAGCTAAAAAAAGTTTTTCAGCTAATGAATTGTACTACACAATGGCTATTTTCAACATTAGTGGGAAATCCACCACCAACGTCGAATTATATCAATATCATGCATTTTTTTCTGGGCCACTTTGATTGTTCGCCATTGAATTTGAAAAATGGGATGAGATATTCTAGGAAATGTAGAGAGGACAGAAAAGGTGAATGAATCTTTTGGTGCGAAATTTGCTGGATTTATCCCTTGGCATTCCAAACCCTGAGGTTGCAACAAATTTGCCCATTTTATCCTAACACCTCGAGCCGTCATCTCTCATCTCGGAAAGGCTTTTCAAAGCAGGAATGAATCAGGACCCCCTTTTCGTAAAATCGATATCTCGGTTTGGCTGCCTACACGGTAGCTTGCACCACCGCCGCTGCCGCCTCTCAGTCTTGCCCGACTTGTTCCGTCCACAACGCATAAACATTAATTTTCGTCCTATCCCGGTTAGAATTACCCCGTGTCTGCCCTTGAAACACATAAAATATCACTTCGAATGGGTGTCAGTTTCGCCGGTCCTGAGCGGTAAGTCCTGAACATTTTGATCTTCGAATATTTTTCGCTGGATTTCCCTGCTTCGTGATAACTCGAGGGTTGACAATGTAAACAACGTCACGCGGCCAATTCCGGAAACGTAATAATGTTTTGTGTTGAACTCTGACATTTTATTTTGAGGCTTCTCGAGTGTGATCAAGCTGGTTGAAAGTGTGGAATTCCCCAATGTTATTGGAATATAACGATGTGAAAATATTTTTGAGGGAGGATTCCGAGGAGTATCTATCAAACAGTGAAATTCTTCTGTTGATTGCATTTTCTAACGGATTGATGTTATGGAGAGCATTTCAGGGATGGGTCCAAAAATGTATCATTGAAAATAACTAACGTATCCACAGTTATTTGTTATAACGTTTCGCTCATTTTCAAAATTAAATGAATTTTATTAAAATTCGAGATGCATGTTTCTATAGTTTAATATTGGGCAAA
Source organism: Aphidecta obliterata (assembly GCA_963966015.1). NCBI lineage: Eukaryota > Metazoa > Arthropoda > Insecta > Coleoptera > Coccinellidae > Aphidecta > Aphidecta obliterata. Next base: position 25,087,090 of record OZ014427.1, on the reverse strand, counting down.
TTCCGCCTGAGGGTTCCGTAAATATAGCCTCTCGAAATTTTGTTTTCCTGATTACTTTGAAACTACAAATTCGATCGAGATAAAATTTTGCACTCTTATGGAAAATGAGGTGACCAAGCTACATGCAAAATTTTGTTCAGCTCGCATCACCGGAACCATAGAAACCATAGAAAATTGTAACTTTTGAACAGAAACGCCTATTTTCAGGATAGGTGTGGATCTCGATTGTCGTGATCACTTTAATCTATGAGCAAAATTATACTAGGGGTTCCGTAAATATGGTCGTTTGAAATTCAGTTTTCTTGATAATTTCCAAACTACAGATTCGATCGTGACGAAATTTTGTACACTCATGGAGAATGGAGAATATTCAAGCTACATTTCTCTAGATCGCATGACCAGAACCATAGAAACCATAGAAAATCGAAACTTTCGAACGGAAAGGCCTAGGGAATTGAAATTTTCAGGATAGGTGTAGATCTGGAATGTGGCGTTCACGTTTATCAATGAGCAGAATTATACTAGGGGTTCCGTAAATACGGTAGTTTGAAATTTTGTTTTCTCGATAATTTCGAAACTACGGATTCGATCGAGATAAAATTTTGTATTTTAAACAAGAATGACATATTAAAGCAACAATTTGTCGAGATCGCATGAGCAGAACCATAGAAACCATAGAAAATTATAACTTCCGAAGGAAAAGGCCTAGGAACTTGAAATTTTCAGGGTGGGTTTGGATCGCGAATTTCACGGTCACCTTGATCAATGTCAAAATTAGACTAGTGGTTCCGTAAATATGGCCGTTCAAAATATTCTGTTCCTGATAATTTCGAAACTACCGATTTGATTGGAATGAAATTTTGCACCTAGCCGAGGAATAATGTATTCAAACTAGGTGCGAAATTTTGCCCAGATCGCATCACCAAGACCATAGATACCGTAGAAATCTTTAGCGAATTATCGAAAAAAAAATTCTAAAGCACTGACTTGAAGTCTGGATTATCGCCTTAGTTTGAAAATTTGTTTGACAGCTGTCAAAAATTTCCTCAATTGGTTTCCAAAACTGGAAAATGCGAATCTACCTACAAGGTGCATGTACGAGCGCTCAAAAGCTCCTGCCTTCACGGCAGTGCTTTTCGTAATTTTTAAGCGACATTGTGGAGTTGGTACTTCATTTTGCCATGACTTTCTTACTTCTTACTTAGACGAGCTTGGACAGCTAGAGTGAAACGCCTCCATTATTGCCCTGCTCACCTGCTCTACCCTTGAATTCAAGTGGACATGTCGGTGTTTTGACCCGATTTTCTCGATTTGTTCTAGATCAATCAATCAATCAATCTTACGGTGATCTCTGTGAAGGAACCAATCTGTTTTTCTAGGATTTCGATTCATGGGGAAAGAGGTGGTATCTCGCTCCATCTTAAACTCGATAATCCTATGATCAGAGAGTGATGGTTCGTCCCCCTCCAAGACGGTATATATGTACCTTTGATGCTGGTAGAGTTCGATAATTTCTTCTTGTAGTACCCTAATAACAAGCATCAATCCGTCCCTTCATTTTCAGACTGGGAGTACCAGAAGGAGTGTGTGTAACAGCGATGTTGCTTCTTTGAGTTTTCTACTTGAAGTTTATTTCCATTATAACCTGTGGTCTTTCTGCTGAGCCATCGTTGATTCTTCCCTTTCTCCTAGTATTGTCAATTTGGCTTCTTTGACTCTGAGTTCGGGCTCTCCGATGTGCTCAACTCAATCCTACATTCGTAAGAATCGATCTGGTGGTACTGGACTAAACTGCTCCACATGAGTTAGGGATATTGACTTAAAGTGCAAAAAGAATATAGTTAAAATGAGATTTTTGTTATGAAAATTCATATTAATATGATTTCAAGTTGCAAATTAATTTTAACCTGTAGGTCTGCAGCGTATACAGGGTGGTCAAGTAAAATCGAGTAAAATAACGAAATTTTATTCCCAGAGAATTCAAGCATTTCAAGACTATCAATGGCCTCCACGGGCATCAATAACAGCTTGACATCTTCTTTGCATACTACACGAGGTTGTTGAACATTTCTTGAGGAATTTGGTTCCATAAACAGGGTAGAAGCTCTCTCAGATCATTTAAGGATTCTGGGGTAGGTTGATGATTATCTAATCTTCTTTGGAGCATATCCCATGCATGTTCTATGCAATTCAAATCTGGTGAGTGCGGAGGTATTGGTAAATGAGGAATACCAAGCTCCTCGCGCGCATTCTCAACTATGACTGCACGGTGCGGTCTAGCATTATCGTCTAAAAATTGAAAATTTTCACCAATAGCAGCGTGAAAATTTGGCACAACATTGTCAATGACATGCTCCCTATAGTGTAAGGCGGTCATATTCTCAGGACAAATGTGTAGATCTGTGCCCCCGTTGAAATATATCCCGGCCATACCATAACACTACCCCCTCGGAATGGATGGACTTCTTGGACATAGGGACGATAACGGGGTATGTGTGGGATTGTCCATACCCTTATTCGAGAATCTGAAAATCGTCCATATCTGGATTCATCAGTGAAAAGGACACTACGCCATTGATCGTTCCAATTGATATGTTGCCTTGCCCATTCCAGTCTTTGATGCTTTTGGTAAGGTGTTAATGGAACTCCTCTTAATGAACGTCTAGAACCTAGATTCACCTCTCTCAAACGTCGTCTGATGGTTTCGATGGAAACTTGGACCTCATCTGCATTTTGAAGAGTATTCCGTAGCATTCTACACGTAGATGTAGGGTTTCTTCTCGCCGAAACGGTGATGAAACGATCCTGAGCAGGTGTTGTTTTTCGTCGCCCACCAAGCCTTGGTCTTTTCAACACGGAACCTGTCTCCCTGGACCTATTCCAAAGTCGAGATATCACACATTGGCTGACTTGGAGCCTTTCCGCTACAACAAACTGAGTTAGGCACCCCGTAGCATTCCGATAGCCCTATTAGCCTCAGCGTTTGTTAATTTACGTCTTGGCATTTTCAGAAAACTCGTTTCAAATCGAAGCCGTTGATAAACTGACTTCATTTCAAAATAAGAACATTCATGAAGCATATTCAAAGAACCGAACTTCAGAAAAAAGGCGACCAGATTGACGAAATGTCTCATACTGATTTTTATTGGATCGATTCAAGTTGTTATTGAGTTTTAAATGATTTTACAGCGATTTTCTCGAAGATTACATACTTTTGAAAACGATTGAATACGATATCCCTAACCCTTGTGGAGCAGTATATTTGAATGCCGACCCAATCTTTATTATTTCCGACAAGCCTGTTATGAATAGTGATTACTGTTATTCATCTGGTTCTTCTGCTTATTTCTAGTTGTATTTCTCTCCCCTTCAGCCATTTTGAGTGTCCTTCCAGGATAGCATCTTCAACTTAAGCTATTTCAATTCAATTTTCAAACTTCACTTTTCGTTCGAGCAGTTTAGGTTGGCTCTCGGATATTATGCTTCTTGCTACTCCGACTTCCGTGTAACGTTAACGGTTCGATTCAAGGTTAAGATACTCCCTTTATTCGAGGGTTTCTCCTGCAGCAGGTGGAGGGCCCTATCTTTTTCAAGCAAAGTAATGCCGCTCCTTATATTGCAGGACCTTCTACGGACGTCTCTGCGTTATATTAATTACTTGACAATTCCTTTGCCTATAGAGCATGTTTGGCACATCATGGGGGTAGACCATGCACCGCAGACGGTTCAAGCTCACTAGCAAGGATGTAGGCTTGCTTGGGAACAATAGCTCGAGAGCAAACCGAAGAGTGGGGGATATAACCAATTATTCGAAAACCAACCAATATTGATAATAAGTATGTTTTCATTTGATTCTTTTACTTCAAAATCGCAATTAACAGCTACCCATCGATAATTCAATGCTTCCGCTGAGTTTCGTGAGAAAAATTCTCATCCCTTTCTAGATGTGGCGATTTCCATTTCATTGAGTACACTCGATTGTGACCTATTTTGCCATCTCAGTAGTTTTTCCACTAATGTTCGATTTGAATGAATGAATGAAATAAATAGGAGTTGTGGAATGTAGTCTACTTATTCCCTCGGCATGGCAGCTATTCGCTTATTATATCCTTTCCAGCTCCTTAGTTTAATCCTACGGCTTCCTTTCTCCTATTGAGGTCGTGGACTGGTATTGCTTCGGTTGGATCACTCTCTTGCTCTCTTGCTCTTCCACAGACTCTAGGTTGTGTCTCCACTGAGCGGTTGTTTCGCATTCGGAGATGACATGGTTGGCTGTTTTCTCCTCCTTATTGCATAGTCGGCATATTATGCCGAGTCGAATATTATGCAGGTGTTTCCTCAATAACCAATGTCCAGTACATAGTCCTGTGACTGTTTTAAGCTTTTCCCTCCTAAGTAAAAGCAGTTTACTTGCCTGCTTAGATGAGAGCTCTTTCAGCATTAGCTTGCTGTGCCTAGCTTACTCCTAATGTGTCCACTTCAGTTTGTGCTGAAGGTGGACCCATTTGTGGATCGCTGTTTTGACGCAGGCTTTGATCCCTATCATAGGCTCTGGGTCTATAACTGGTGGTTCAAAGCCTAGTTTTGCTAGTCGATCCGCTTCTTCGTTGCCCATGATACCTTCGTGCCCCGGCAACCAAGACCAGATTACGTTTTTGTGGTCTGCCAAGTCCTTTAGATGCTGGCACACGCGGAAAATCTTTGATGTTCGACTTACTTGACCTCTATTAGAAAATTTACTCAATCCTCATTTCAACGAAAAAAGTAACCTAATGAAATTATTTCAGGAAGAGATAATGAAGTACAGAAGAAAAAAATCGACATGTTGAGTATACAATGTGTGAGGATTCCGCATATTTGGTTTCTCCATTGGAGAGTGCCAGGAATAGTATTCCTGATGAAACAAGAAGACGTGAGTTGTAGCATTTATTGAATGAGTTGTAGACTATTTCACTGATAATTAATTACCTTTTGGTACTCACAGAGTGGAACGACGAGGAAATAGCAAAGTGCAAAGCGTCCAAAAATACACGGAAAATTCGAATCTCCACTATGCCCTTTACCACCTTCGTTTTGTTTCGGCGCTTTCCTCTTTGCTCTCTGCTTGTCGTTCCATTCTGTTGTAACCCTCAATACTCTCAGAATATTCACAGCTCGGAGCGGCCAACAGAGAGCAAAGAGCAGAGGGTCAACAAATGCAAGGAAAACTCTAATTTCCACTATGAGAGTTTCTCATTACCGCCTATGTTTGATTTCGTCGCTTCACTCGTTGCTCTCTGCTCGTCGCTCCACTTAGAGCATTGGCATTCACAGACTGCAAGCAGAGAGCAAAGAGACAAAATAATACACGAAAAACTTGACGTTCCACTATAGGTGTATGGGTGTCCCTTCACCGCCTGTGTTTGATTTCATTGCTTTGCTCTTTGCTTCCTACTCACACCTCCACACTGTAATGACCCTAAGCGACGAGCAGAGAGCAAAGCGAAGTACTCTAAATCTCTAGGCAATAAGATTCGTCACCCATTTTCAAACAAGTTCAAGTCAAATTTTTTTGACAGCTGTCAAAAATTTCTTCAAATGGTTTTTGAAACTGGAAAATGCGAATCTACCTACAAGGTGGATGAACGAGCGCTCAAAAGCTCCTGACTTCACGGCAGTGCTTTTCATCAATTTTTTATCATTGAATACCGTTTTCACCACTGCTTTAGCTTTGGTAACACATTGAAAGAATATCATGGATTACAGTTTCAACGATAACATTTGGTTTCGAGAATAAAAGTGAACAATTTAAGAATAACGTGAATAACTGAAGTCTCTGCAATTTATAGGTTCATTCGCTTGTAAGGCAAACGTTCTTCAAATTGAAGTAGACCCTGTTAAAAGAAAGTGAAGAGCGTAAAGTATACATAGATAACTTTTCTACAAATCGTTTTTCTATTTCAGTCTCATTAGGTAACAACTGCACCAATAGGACTGGAGATGCCTTAGTAGGATTCCACGAGGATGCTTTATCCCAGGCCACAGTGGGAAGAGCCCAGGTGATCCTTGCCATTGTTCTAGGATTAGGGTTAGCGGCCGACTGTGGTATAGTCTCAATTTTAGAGTATATTTTACCTTTAGCAGAAGTTCATTTATGTCTCGGAGAGAACGAGAAGAAATGGTTAGGTGAGATGATAAAAATGATAAAGATGAATATCCACTGATTCTTGGATTACAGTTTCTTTAACATTCCTGGCCTTGTCTGGGGGTTCATTCTCCTGGGGTATACTTGGAGATCATATGGGAAGAAGAAGAGCTTTGATAAGTGCCCTCTTCGTTGCAGTTCTATTCTCTGGCGTAGCCACAGTCATGCCTACTTACGGAACTTTCATGACCGCCTGGTAAGTGCAATCAAGAAAATTAAAATGGTCGTTCGTGAAGTTTCTTTTTTTTTAAATGAGCATCTGTGAGTGTTTTATCAATTTGAAAGAATAACTTATGCCATTTAGAACTAAGCATCATTCGAATGGCTTTGCTTGGTGCACACATTTGGTTTTCGATGACTATGTTGCATATATCTGGCTGACTTTGAGGGCATCAATTGGTTGTGGTTTATTGGCATAGACCTTAGATTTAATGTTGTCCCAAAGAAAGACGTTGAATCTCACGATTTCAGTGTCGGTTCGATTTCATGCCTTCGACAAACTTTTTTTTTGACACCCAGTGAACACCATCCTGTGAACGAAGAGGAATAATCGCAACAAATTTCTAGCTTCTATATTGACCTTTTATATTGCTTCAACTTCGAATAATGAAATTCCAAAATGTTTCATTTCACAGTTTCACACAAAGAAAGGGATGCTATTGCTCTTGCACCTGGAATATATTGCTTTTCATTTATGTTTCAGGTTCTGTGCTTCATTGGGAGTTTCTGGTATCTTCCCCCTGAGCTTTAGTTATCTGGCAGAAACCTGCTCTAGAGCAACAAGATGTAGATATGCTGGCTTCCTCCACTCCTTCTGGCCCATTGGAGCCATTTACATATCAATTCTAGCCGACATCATCCTACCCATGAAGGGTGTGGATATTATAAAAGACAATCAGGAACATTGGAGCTCTTGGCATCGATTTTTGATACTAACTATCATACCCACATTAGCAAGTTTATTCGGGCTCATTTGGACGTCAGAGTCTCCCAGGTATCTCCTGGAGGCGTCCAGAGAGGTCGAGGCGTTGGCTGTGTATCAGAGGTTGCACAAATTGAATAACATGAGGACGCAGTATGGGATGACAGAGTTAGAGTTACCAGGACGTGGTTCTTATAGAGAGAGATCGAGTAGTCCCGAAAGAAGTTTATTCAAACATTATTGGACATCGGTAGGTATCGGAATATCCTGAAAAGTATGAGTCCTAACTGTATTATTCTTCTTCTTTTGAAAACAGGCCAACAATATTAATTATCTGTCGCAGTTATCGCTATTCATTCATTACTTCTACTTTCAAAATCCGTTGTGTAAATTAAAATCGGATAACTTCCGACGCATCCAGTCCTTCCGGAAAATAATGCCTAAAATATCTCGAATCAAAATTCCGCAGAAACTATTCATCCGACAACGTCCTGGTTGTGCACAATCAAAGTACCCATCGCTGATTTTTAGGGTTTTTCCGACTTTTCCACGGTAATAATGACCCGATTGAGTTGCACTAGCACTAGTTATCTTCTTCTTTTCATTCTCCACAATTCTGTTATTGAAAGTGTCAGCATCGCTCTATTGGTTCAGATTTTACAAGCAAAAAACTAAAAAAACACCGTTTTTGTGGTGTTTCCTCGAAATTACAAGAAAAGAAATAATATTTGCGAGTCAAAAACATTTCACAAAACATCCACGGACCACCCCACGTACCCCCACACTCGCGGTTTTCTTCTACGATTTTTGTCACGAAAAAATCTCTATTGCCTGGTCTATTAGGAAAGTAGTGATTTCAAAGCACGTTCACTCGTGGAAATGTCAAAAATATAAAGATCGATGACGTCACTCCCGAAAACAATTGAAAAAAATCAGAAAAAAGTTTTTTTTGGAAAATTTCAAAAAAAAAAAACGTGGAAATCTGCATAACCAATAATTTTCCATCATTGAAAAGCATAGAGAATCCTTCAAGAATGTTTTTTTTTAAGTTGAAAAAAAACATTTCAACAAAGTTTCAAACTGTAACTAGCCTCATCTAACTTCACACAGTATGGGAGCAGAAATAAAAAATAAAAAAAAGCGAAAAAATGATCACAGTTATTAAGATGGGCGAACCTGAAGCCAGGACTGAATTCAATTTACATATACATAGAACTTCAATGAAAAATATTTTAAAATTGAAATTATGATAGATAAGTTGCGTTAGTTATTTGAATTCCAATTTACTACACTTTATTCAAATCTAACTGCACACTAATAACAGTAATAACACAACGTAGAGGATATTTCTAAATAGTGAGCAATAAACCACGATGCATTTTTTCCAGATTAGTCTCGGATCTGGGTTATCGCCGCGCATAACGTTGCCACGTTGTTAACCTTCAATAAAAACGAAAAGTGTAGTACGAATAACCGATATTATACAATTCCAAGACAGACCTTATTATTGAACTTCAGCGGATAGGTTTGATCGAAAGGAACTAGAGATGTCCTAAAAACAGGTGTCGCATATTTTGTGCCCTTTGAAAGCATGAAATATGAATTCATTTTGAGAATTGTTTCAACACTGTCCTAACTTAACCTAACCTAACCTAAATATTGATTCATTTTAAGAATTGTTTCAACACTGTCCTAACGTCACCTTACCCAAATATTGATTCATTAAGAATTGTTCCAACACTGCCCGAACTCAACCTAACCTAAATATTGATTCATTTCAAGAATTCTTTCAACACTGTCCTAACTCAACCTAACCTAAATATTGATTCATTTTAAGAATTGCACCAACACTGTCCTAACTTAACCTAACCTAACCTAAGCTAAATATTCATTCATTTCAAGAATTGTTTCAACACTGTCCTAACTCAACCTATCCTAAATATTGATTCATTTTAAGAATTTTTTCAACACTGTCCTAACTTAACCTAACCTAAATATAGATTCATTTTGAGAATTGTTTCAACAATGTCCTAACCTAACCTAAATATTGATTCATTTCATTTCGAGAATTTTTTCAACACTGTCGTAACTCAAGCTAACCTATATGGATCTTCTGCAATAAGCCATCTCCCCAGATATGATCTAATTTCCATTTTTTTCCATTATGACTAGTAGAACGAATCGACTCCGTATCCGATAGTTTCAAGAATTAAAGTTCGCAATTGATATGGGTTATTAACCACTGTATTAGTTCCATATCGACTTCCAATAAGCCTAAAAATTACGAATTTTACGTGGCGACATTGTACGTCTCCTACGTTGGGAACCACATGTAGTATTATGAGATTATTATTCCTTGAATATCAGGCAAGTATTCAGGAAAAGTGTTCTTGAAATACCAATTTTCTTTTCTGATTTTCTCGGGAAATATTGATTTGTCAGTGCTCTAATTGGAACTGTAGCATTAACATCATAACGAATCTCTGCGAATTTTTTTTTTATATTGTTTAGTGGGCGTCAAAGTAAAAATTTACCCTATTTTCTCCTCACATTGAACAGCTAGAAAGGTGAATTTCCACACAACTCTTTTCTCCGATGCCCCATATGTAGACACAAAAGTTCAGCCGGATATGGCGAATAATTTCTGGAATTCCGAAGTTTTGAAAACATTTTTTTATCTTCTAGTGATTTAATCCTAACAAAATTTCCACACAAACCTTCGTTATCTTATTCAACTAGAAAGTTTCAATTTGATAGGATCAGTATGGTTCGAATCATTAAGAAAAAAAAACAGATTACCATGTCTAGAAGCCCTTTAGCGGATTTCACTCATCAACGAACGAACGGACCGGCGCATTCAAACCTCGAACGTACCCCAGATATTACAAATCCCCAGGCTCTCCTTCCAAGATTTATCGTGTTTACGGAACTCGACAATAACACAGACATTTGGGCAGAATGATAACGTTCTGGTTTATAGAAACCAGAGCGCAAAAATTTGAAAACTTAGCGTTTTCAACCATCGAGAGGTAGAAAAGTGTTCTTGGACAATTGCCTGTAGAACTAGTAGTACTGCTAAATAAATAGGAGACAAGTCGGATTTGTAATCATTCAGCATTGTCAGAAAAAATTCTTAACAACAGTTCGATTTTATGATTTAATATCACAATTCCTATTACAATAAAACTTCCCCAAGTTTCAGGAAATTATCCAGAGAATATCTACACCAACACATTTTCGAGCTACCCTCCTCCTAGCCGTCCTTCATCTTATATATGGCTTCGTCTACGTAGGCATATCCAGCTTTTCAGTATCGCTGCTGAAGGAGTACAAGAATCAGGAATTTTTCTCCGGCAGGACATATGTGGAACACGAATATTTCTCGGACATTGCGTTCAACCACTCAATAGAGAATATGGAATACAAATACACAACCTTCAAGAACGTTTCCTTCAACCATATCAATCTCAACCATGTTCTGTTCAGCAGTTGCATCTTTGATGATTCGGAGTTCATCAACGTGAAGACGTCAAAGACTTATTTCGAACATGTGACGGTTCAAAATTGCAGGTGAGCCCATGAGTCTCATTGTTTCTGTTATTATTATCGATTACATGCTAGCTCAAAACAACGGGGCGTGGGACTATTCCTGGCAATGAAACACAAATGTGATTTAAATAAAATATGACGTTTAAATAAAACATGATGGTACAAGGTCCCAGAACAAAGCGCGCACCAAATGGCAGTGTCTCTGGTGTAAGGTCCAAAAACAGGCAGAAGAAAATGAAAAGACAGAGGGCGGTTCAACACAGAAAGCTGATAATTATTTCAACCTCAATCAATATATTTTCAAATTTCAGATTCGTGGACACGGATTTAACAGACCATCATTTCTTGGAGAGTACAATGAAGAATAATACTTTCATATCCTTGATATTCGAATGTCCAGTGGACTTCGACTACAACACTTTTTTACCGGACATCTATTACAACACTTTAGACTGGGCTGATCCAATGTTTTTGGCACTCTTCCTCATGGGTTTCATCATGGAGGCACTGGAAAGACCCAAAGTTATCATGGGTTTGACTGCTTTGGCCAGCTTCATCAGCATTGGAATGTTTTACATGACTACCATCTTCGCAGTAGAGATGTTGGAGTTCATTTTGAAGATTTTGTTGATGTGTGCTGTAAACGCAGTCACAGTAGTTGTTATTGAAACGTATCCATGCCATTTGAGGTGAGAATCAATTATAAATTATATGACTTTTCAATAATTTTGATTAATTATTCTTTTTCAGATGTACAGCCCATGGATTTATGCGATGCTTGTACCATGTAGCGTCCCTTTGTGCAATAAATGTCTACGGGTCTCTTATCAATGTTATTCTACTATTTCCAACGATTATTACTGTTACCATGTTACTGATAGCTTCTTTCTTGTCTACCAAAATTCAAGACAATAGTAAAACGCTGCTTTGAATCTACTCAACATATTCGAAATCAAAGTTAAAAAGTAACATATCTCAAAGAATGCTAGCTATGGTTCAGCTCTGTTAAAGACGAAGAGAATTATGTAAGAATTTCAAGCATATCACAAATGTCAAAACAGTAAAATCAAAAGTCAATATGTACCAATATTCTTTCAATTCCTCTTTTAGGAAAATAGTGGGATATTCCATATCAGATCAATGTAAAAAAGCAATAGGTGCCATCAGAATTGATTAAAATCCATTTTTGAATCTGATCAAATGAAAAGAAATTATTTCACCTGAACTAGTACAAGAGCACTGGATAACAAACAAACAGCCAGTTAAGCCAATCGGGGATATTCACAGTATTCGTTCATACAACATACATTGATCAACCAAATAGAGCTATATTTGATCTAGATCTAATTAAAATTTCGGGGAACATATTATTTCAAAATCCACCCCCATAGTTTTTTTAATCGATGTTTGATTTCATCAAGTTCCAACCCTGGTGCAGAATTCGAAAAAACAAAATGATAGAAGGGTTAGTCATGAAAACGTAGGGGTGCGAGTTGATGCCGTGACTATATTAATCCTTTGAGCTGTTATTCTTATCTTATCTTTCATTGTTTTTCTTTGTGAAACAATTCAATCAACCTGTTCTCCGAACCTAATTATATTGGATTGAGAAGTTTTAAATCTTATACATTTTTCGAGAAATGTTGATTCCATCAAGAAATTTTTTTTCAACATAAAGGTTGGATTGAAGACAATATAACAGAAAAGAACGAAATATGATTGGATTTTTCCTTTCAATGGGGATATATAAGAGTTCAAATGAACCACTCGTTAGTTTTGAATGAAATTCTAGTGCAATGTGAGCAATCAACAATCGGTACTGGTACCTTACCCTAGAATTTATAGTTTACCAGTTCAAATGTAATGTTGAAGGATTTATTCTTGTTGTAGATGGTGTATATGAGAGAACTTTGAGTATATTTCTGAATTATTTTTGTCAGATATCACTATTCTAATGTCTTCCTTTAGGTTTGAAGTTATTCTTGTTCAACATATATTTTGTAACTTATCTCTCTTTCCCTACCATGTGTATTTTGAATGGAGATAAAATGTTTTACATATCACCAAGAATGGACAAATCAGAATCAATTGTTATGACGAAAAATTTTTAATATTCGTATTAAACCTTTTGCTTCATAGAAATTATTCTTTTATTTATAATCGTTTTATATCTTTCATACATACTTAACTGATCTACAGTGTGCTGAATAGCTGATAGCTCCGGCTGTTTCTCAAATTTGGGATACATGTAACGATGTGGGACTTACATTATTGGGCATGCCAGATAATAGTAATAATCTCAAATACAAATAAATGGGTATAAAAAACATAAAACAACATGCAGTATGGCAACAGTTGCTTAACAAAAACCAAAATTTGGGATACACTACTTCATTCATCAAATTTTCTCGTGGGGTTATTTCTTCAACTTATTGCTGAGCGACGTTTCCATATGATGAGTTAAGTTCATAATCCCCATAACCCTGAAACGGATCCAGAAAAGTCGAAACTATGGAGTACTGATTTTGAAAAGGAAATGAATAAAGAAATCGAAGTTTTCGGGAGAGAAAGGAATGTCTATATTGTACATAACTGCCACTTGATCAACTCTCGTTTACAGTATCCTACTCGAGATCCCGGATTCATGACCAAGACCATTCAATGTGTGGAAAAGAGGAATGTGTTCTGCGATCAAAGCACAGAATGGCCTTTTGCTGCTTGGTAGAGGTTAGAAAAATGATAAACAGAAAGTTCTCTGATCTTTCAAAATCGTGAAACGCTCTGGATTGGTAGTTACTTATTTTCCGAACTCTCGAAGTCAGAGGTTCTCTACAGTTCCTAACTTTCCAACTATGGCTTCTGTGCTTTTCACACAAATTGGTTCTCTAATCTACAATAACTTCTATGTATTAACGTATTCTATGTATTCTTGCATTAACGATAATTGTTCAATCATCACCTTTCCTAATCATTTTTTCGCAGTAATACTAGTCGAATAACTCTAGACAAGCCCCACCTCCCGATAGTTGTACTCCTGAGAAGTACCTCACATCACTGGATTCGCACATCATAAACAAATTAAGGTTAAGGAGTTATTAGTGCAGCATTTAACTTACACAACCATATTTAAACATACATTACATAAGAGAATCCCACCAGTCAACCTGTTGCCGTCTATAGATATCCTTTACTTAAGAATCAACTGTTTAAGTACGAGATAAGAAGGGGGTTTTCACCTAGCCCACTAGGATTTTCTCCCTACCTTTCAGCACTTTGGAATAAACTTGTGATTTTCTTGTTTTGAGTGCTAAAAATTCCCGTCAATCTCTTCTATTGAATCAGAATCAAGCTTAATTTGGGTTGCATACACAACGTAGAGTTTTTTTTTTAAACCACTATACGATCACGATCTTGGCCGAAGATTATTTAAAATAATATTTTCACGTTGATTAGAACTCAATTAAGGTAGAGTTCTAGTTTTTTCTTGCGTTCAGTAAAGAACTGTAATGTCGGTAATAGCGCATAAAATTACCGATAGGAAATAATCACGGAGTGGGCGACATCTACTTTTAATCGTTTGACATACTAGAAAGGTGAACTACAAACTAACGTGTGTGTGTTTATATGGGAAAAGTGTGAATTATTTGTATGACTTTAAGTCATTTATGTATCTAAAGTAATATATTTGGATGATATTTTATGGACAATTGATAAGAATCATGAGTAAGATCACGGAAAGTGCGCTCTGTTCCTCAATTCTCATCATAATAGGGAAGAATCAGGGAGTGAGCGACATCTACTTTTAATCGTTTGAAATACCCGAGAGGAGAAAAATAAACTAACGTGTGTGTATTTATATGGGAAAAGTGTGAAATATTTGTATGATTTCAATTCATTTATGTATCGAAAATGATATATTTAGATGATAATTTATGGTCAATTGTTTCGAATGAACTGTATACGAGCTGAAATGCGGCGGATTGTGAGAGGTAATGTGGGAATAAGATCATGAAAAATGTCAAAATGTGCTCTATTCCTCAATGCTCATCATATAGTTTTTCTGAAATTTCTTTGCATAAATTCCCGTTGAATACCAAGGCAGTTAAGAAATGGCTGAGAAATGAAGATCGGGAAACGTTTCTAAAGGTGGGGAGGAAAAAAAAACCCTGACAGGGCAGAAAAAAACAACCTCCCTCCTTTTCTCGTTCATATACCATTAACTCACAAGTAAAGAATATTCATAAACGGAGGAAAATAATAAAATGGTAAAATATATCAAAATCAAAAATGAGTAATAATGAGAATGGTAAAATATATCGAAAATAAGTAATATATTGAGAATGGTAAAATATATCAAAATCAAAAATAAGTAATAATGAGAATGGTAAAATATATCAAAAATAAGTAATAATGAGAGTGTAAAATATATCAAAATCAAAAGTAAGTCATAGAGAGCAATGGGGAAATATATCACATTCACAATCAAAAATAGATACTACAGAACGAGAAAACCCGTTCTGTAGGATAGATAGCATGAATGGTAAAAGATATCACGAATGGTGGATGCGAAGATAATGTATCGTAAGTGAAAAACTGTTCACCAAATAACAATATACACAGAAAATGGTTAGATTCAAGAGGGACTTTCCTTCAGAATGATAGGTGCTACGTCCACACCAACAACTTGAACGGTACAGAGAGAAGATTATTCCAGAATTGCATCCCCTATCCCCTCAACTACTAAATGGATGACATGTGACAAATTAGGGACCGAGACCATCGTAACAGGCTGTAATCTCAGTGAAATAAATTCAGGAATATCCTGCCAGTTCGAGCGGTAATAAAATGCTCTACAGGATGGAAGGTACTAAACTACTTATATGCAAAGAGATACAATCCTTGATATATCACCCATGGGGAACCCTCATACCGCGTCATGATGCTTAGCAAACACAAGTATCAAGAATCCAACATATTACTGAACCATCTACCAAGTTTCTCAAGTGGGAGAATTGAAATAGTGGTATTGACTGGTGGTACAAAAGTACCTGAAATATGAATAAACATCACAAGCACAAATACGTAATAAATATTGAATGGAGAAACAATACAAGTATAGACAACAATCAAGAATGAATCTCACCGTAATGTTTCAATGTGAAAGAAATTCACAATGGTCTTGCATACGATTATCAAATAAAATGGTAATAATATACTAGGAATATTGGAAACCATTGGTTTCGTAAATTTGCTGAATTCTACGACTAACGCTTAAAAACCTTACCAGTGTTCTTGGCTTTCTATATCTGAATATCAGAGCAACTCCCTTTGGTGAATCTCTCTCAAAAAGTACCTTGCTAACCTAAAAACTCCAAAAACCATCGAGTTGAAAATAATAATCACGGAGTTGAAAATAAAAATCACGGAGGTCAAAATATTTGACCGTGTTCGGAATATTCGACTTCTAATCTACTCTGAAATCGGTATTATAAGAAACTTCCTCATTTTCTGGATGACAATCTAGGACCGATCTATTACACTATCTCGACTTTCACAGGCATTATTATCAATTCCGCAGTCATAAAAAATATTTGATTTACTTGTTATCAAATATAGAAATGACAGAATAATTTTGATCCCCTCTCGGCCCGACATCTTGTGATTTTCAGCGGTACATCGCGGTACGTGATTTTTTCCTATAGTACTATTTCTATGCATAAATTCCCGATAATTTTCTATATAGTGGTCATTTGCTATCACATTCACGTTCACCCACATAATCAAATATGTTCGAAGTGGTTCTCTCAACTTTCACAGGAATTATTATTGATTCCGCAATTTTATAAAAATATTTGATTCAGTTATGAAAGACTTAAAAGACAGAATATTTTGTCACCTCTCGGCCCGACATTTTGTCATTTTCAGCGCCATCTCGCGGTGCCTGATTTTTCCCTATACAGTACAATCTACTAGCGACGTCTACTAAAACTTCAAGAAACAATGAAATTCAAAATCAATAAATATGAAAGTATGCGCTTCCTTCTGTTTTTTTTAAACAATGATGAAACATATTCTGCTTGAGATCATTTGGATAACATAGATATCTGGAAAGAAAAGTACGATGGTAGAGATAATAAAAACAATGGTGAAAAAAGGAGGGCTCTTTTTCGATGTCAATGAAGAAATCTGTACCATTATTTCGTCAAGTGTTTACTGGCACAAGGTGTTACCGATAGATGGCACGAGATTATTCATTTTACACTATCGACCAATTTTGTCGCCTACAACTTCGACCCCTCTTTTCTTCACGTTATTAATATCATAAGGGAATAAGCTGCTTTCATTGCGCAGCCCAAAGCAATTTTCCTCGAGCCTCCCATGAGAGGAGTAAACGTTGCATAATTGTTTAATTATTGAGCATAATCGGGGAGAACGCCGGCGAAGGTTTACTTTGTAATCAAAATTTCACTTCTCCCAGCGTTTCTTGATCATTAATTTCTTGAATCCAACAGTTTTATACGAACTTTCACAAGGGTTGTTATGTTCTTAAGAGGGCATCCAACTTGTAAAATCGATTCCCCAAACTGCCCGAGAATAGGAAAAGGGAAGCTTTTTTTCGTGATTGAAGGAAATAATAGTAGCCAACATTGA
The DNA here is from genome assembly GCA_963966015.1 of Aphidecta obliterata. Taxonomy (NCBI): domain Eukaryota; kingdom Metazoa; phylum Arthropoda; class Insecta; order Coleoptera; family Coccinellidae; genus Aphidecta; species Aphidecta obliterata. The sequence goes on along the minus strand of OZ014427.1, from coordinate 25,069,784 downwards.
GGATTGTTTGCGATTTCTTTTTAACCCGAGGTTAACCGAATTCATAATGCTTTTAAGTTAAATCTGTGGACATATAGGTTTCAGTTGACAGTCATCGCTTCATTTTGGATACCTAATAATATTTTGATAATAACATTTTTGAGCGCTCGTACTACTTACACGAGGGCTATATCATTTCGTCACGATGTCTGTATTTTTCGAATTTTGAGCCGAAAATGGTCTCAATCGACTATGTTCGACTCACTGATGACGAATCCGTCGGAAAATTCGAGTCTGTCCGTCCGTCCGGCCGGCCGTAAGCACGATAACTCTCGAAGGGATCAACCTAGAGACTTGAAATTTTCAGTGTAGGTTCAGATCCCAAATGCCTCGGTTAAGTTCGTTAATGGGCCAAATTCGCCCAGGGGTTCCGTAAATATGGCCGTTCAAAGTTTTGTTTCCCTGATTACTTGAAAACTACAGATTTGATCGAGATGAAATTTTGCACTCAAATGGAAAATGAGGTGTTTTAGCTACATGCGAAATTCTGTCCAGATCGCATGACTAGAACCATAGAAACCATAGAAAATTGTAACTTTTGAACGGAAATGAAATTTTCAGGATAGGTGTGGATCTCGAATGTCGTGATCACGTTCATCCATGAGCAACATTTTACAAGGGGTTCCGTAAATACGGTCGTTTGAAGTTTTGTTATCTCGATAAATTCGAAACTAGGGGTTCGATCGAGATGAAATTTTGTATTTTAATCGAGAATGATATATTGAAGCAATATTTTGTCCAGATCGCATGACCAGAACCATAGAAACCATAGAAAATTGTAACTTTTGAATGGAAAGGCCTAGGAACTTGAAATTTTCAGGGTGGGTTTGGATCGCGAATATCGCGGTCACGTTCATCAATGAGCAAAATGAGACTAGGGGTTCCGTAAATATGGCCGTTCAAAATATTTTTTTCCAGATAGTTTCGGAACTACTGATCGGACTGGAATGAAATTATGCACCTAGCTGAGGAATAATGTATTCAAACTACGTGCAAAATTTTTCCAGACCGCATCACCAAGACCATAGATACCGTAGAAAATTCTAGCGAATAATCGAAAAAAAAATGATCAGCTGAAGCACTGACATGAAGTCTGGAGTTTCGCCTAAGTTTCAGAATTTTTTTGACAGCTGTCAAAAATTCCTGCAATTGATTTCTAAAACTGGAAAATGCGAATCTACCTACAAGGTGCATGTACGAGCGCTCAAAAGCTCCTGCCTTCACGGCAGTGCTTTTCGTAATTTTTTTAGGTGTCTCTTTAGTACGTAACTTCGAATGATCGTTAAATAGTTAATTTTGTGGCTGAAAACCAGTTGAAGAGAATAAATCTTGTATTCTGTAATAACCGAATTTTCTCTCTTTACAAATGATGTATTTACATGAACTTCTTTAAAAAAAAAACCTGTAAATTGGATTATTATTTCCACACCACTTCATCTCTGATGAAATTGTCGTTCATGGTTATCCACCTCAGATTTTGATGATATATTTTTTTATGCACTTTTTCATAAGAAATTGAATAGTTCTATTCTCCATTTAATTAATCTATTTCAATACCAACAGTTTCAAATCTAGCAGTTAACAATTTGGTCAACTTTGTCAGTTTTTGAATATGAGATATTTCATGAAATCTAGAGAATAAGGAAGATTTGAAAATTCAAAAATTCATCAGTTTTCAGAGTTTGTGTTGTTGACATTCTGGTTTGATACGAAATATTCGTATAACTATCCATTTCTTCTATGCCGGTAAGGTTTTTTCAAAGAAGTGTAATATTGATGATACCCCTTTCGTTGTGCCAGATTATATTATAAATATAAACATGTGTTCATGTAATTTGTTAACAGGGGTAATATTTCCCTTCACAACGACAGATAATACAACTTAAGGATTAATCGGATCAATCTCCATTCATTGTATCATCAAGCACATAATTTTATGAACTCAAAATTCAATAACACCCTTTAACGTTTGTGTGGGGTGAGGAATCCAACGCCCTGCTTTCAACCCCCTCGATCCCCTAAGAGATTGACTAACATTCTGAAGCACCACATCAAAAACAATTGAAAAAGCGTCGCGGATAATTCTATTTATGAAATCCGATCGTAATTCAACCCCTCTAGGTTCAGCAGGTTCATCTGGAGTAGGGGTGTCGAAGCTAATAGTTCGACTGGGAATACACCCCGATAAAATTCTAAATCCGCGCTCGACAGAGATTGCCCCGAAAGAATAAACAATTTGTCATCCGGCTTATAATTGATAAAAATCGAGGTACGAATCTGGTGCCGCCTGAGATACCCAGCTGGAAGCCTCGGCTGTGTCTATTAAAATTCATGAAAGCTATCACCGTACAATGTGGACTTGTAGGGGCTGATGATCGATGTTGGATGGATCTATCAATAGGGCTCTTCATATATAATCGAAAAAACGTTGCAAATTTACCCAACTTGAATAATTTCCATTTCGTTTTCTCTGTCTTTCATTCATAAAATATCTGAGCTAATAGGCGTGGTCCCTATTTTCTGGAAAAAATACCACTTGCTCCAGAAGGGTGAGAGGATTGGTAGAATTTTTTCAAATTTTTTTAGAAAAAAAATGAATTAATGTTTCTGTTTGAACACTTCGAAAATTGCGCCCGGATGTGGAGCATAATATGCTATCTGAAATAAATGGAGGAGGAGAAATTACCACTTTTACCCTCTCATAAATCCGTTCTCGCTAATTTTAATGTTGAAGAATAAACGACTTTTTTGACTTGTCTATCCGGCGTGATTTCCAAATTTCCATGACTTACCTCCAACTATTAGGACTGAAGCTTTGAGGCAGAGAAATTCCAGTTGAGTATGTTAAGTATTTTTTCATTCTATTCTTCGATTTTTCGCCCTTATAATTAGCGGATTGAACTCTCGACAAGGGAGAATCGGTGAGATAGTAATGGGTTTATTTAGGTATCGAATTCCATGCAATTAGCTTCCGTTTAGTTTTCCTAGAATTTTTTGATTCAATTCTGTAATTACACTATACCCAAAACGTAACCGTGAAAATTTCAGTGAGAGCTGGAATTCTGAAGGTTTTTTTTGATATTGGACAAAAATCTACTGGTTAAATAGATAAAACAGATATGGTGAAAAAAAATTCTTTCAGCTGTTTTCAATAAAATTCAACTTTCTCTGTGGGGATGAATTTGAAAAAAAAAATTTGAAAAGCACTGCCAGGAGCCTTTGAGCGCTCGTTCATCCACCTTGTAGGTAGATCCGCATTTTCGAGTTTTAGGAACAAATTCAAAAAATATATGACAGCTGTCAAAAAAATTTGCAAACCAAGGCGAAACTGCAGACTTCAAGTCAGTGCTTTAGGTGATTTTTTTTCGATAATTCGCTAGAATTTTTTAAGGTATCTATGATCTTGGTAATGCGATCTGGACGAAATTTTCCACGTAGTTTGGATACATTATTCATTATTCTTTATCTATTTGCAGAATTTCATTCCAATCCAATGGGTTGTTTCGAAATTATCAGGAAAAAAATATTTTGAACGGCCATATTTACGAAACCCCTAGTCTAATTTTGCTCATTGATGAACGTGACGGCGAAATTCGCGATCCGAACCTATCCTGAAAATTTCAAATCCCTATGCCTTTCCGTTTGAAAGTTATGATTTTCTATGGTTTCTATGGTTCTGGTCATGCGATCTGGAGAAATTTTGCTTGAATATATCATTCTCCATTAAAATACAAAATTTCGTCACGATCAAATCCGTAGTTTTAAAATTATCAAGAAAACTAAATTTCAAACGACCATATTTACGGAACCCCTAGTATAATTTCGCTCGTTTATGAACGTGACCACGACATTCGAAATCCACACCTATCCTGAAAATTTCAAGTCTCTAGGCCTTTCCATTACAAAGTTATAATTTTCTATGGTTTCTATGGTTCTGGTCATGCGATCTGGACAAAACTTCGCATGTATCTTGAACACGTCGTTCGCCATCTGAGTGCTAAATTTCATCTCAATCGAATTTGTAGTTTCGAAGTAATCAGGAGAACAAAATTTCATATTTACGGAACCCCTGGTCGAATTTTGCCCAATAACGAACTCAACCGCCGCATTCGAGATTCGAACCTACCCTGAAAATTTCTTGTTTCTAAGACGTTCCGTTCGAGAGTTATTGTGTATACGGACGGCCGGACGGAAAGACTCGAATTTTTCGACGGATTCGTCATCAGTGAGGCGAACATAGTCGTTTGAGACCATTTTCGGCTCAAAATTTGAAAAATACAGACATCTTGACGAAATGATAATGCCCTCGTGTAAGTAGTACGAGCGCTCAATAATAATTACCTGGTCAGTTTCTATATTTTCTCATTTCAACAAATTCTCTTTTAACACATTCAAGTTCTTCTCCTTAGATCTCAGGAAAGTCGAATATTGTGTTAAGTTTTCGGAAGATACCATGTGATTGCTCAAGGTTCGCGATTATCCAATGGACGTCTTGCTTTTCAGAAAAATATATTTCGAATGATTGGACTCCCAAGTAAGGTTCTGCTGTTAATTTTCAAATTTTCCTTTAATCGATTTATCGACTAAAAATGAGTGAAAATGAAAATGGAAACACTCATGGAAACTTGCCCGGGAATAAAAAAAAATTTAAAAGCACTACCGTGAAGTCAGGAGCTTTTGAGCGCTCGTTCATCCACCTTGTAGGTAGATTCGCATTTTCCAGTTTTAGAAACTAATTGAAGAAATTTTTGACAGCTGTCAAAAAAATTACAGCAGCTCGTTGTCAATTATGCCAAAGCAGCTGGTACAGAAATATGAGGATTTTTTATTCAATAATTCGTTGCAATTTGAAATGGTTCTGCTTATGCGAGCTGGAAAAAATGTAGCTAGAATATATCATTCTCTATTAAAATATAAATTTCGTCTCGATCGAATCCGTAGTTCTGAAATTATCAAGAAAACTAAATTTCAAACGACCATATTTACGGAACCCCTAGTCTTATTTTGCTCATCAATAAACCTGACCGAGAAATTCGAGATCCACACCTATCCTGAAAATTTCAAGTCCCTAGGCCATTCCGTTTGAAAGTTATGATTTTCTATGGTTTCTATAGTTCTGGTCATGCGATCTGGAAAAAAAGTAACTCGAAAATGAATATCATTCTCAATTAGAATAAAAAATTTCGCCACGATCGAATCCGTAGTTTTGAAATTATCAAGAAAACTAAATTTCAAGCGACCATATTTACGGAACCCCGCGAAATTCGTGATCCGAACCTACCCTGAAAATTTCAAGTCCCTAGGCCTTTCCGTTCGAAAGTTATGATTTTCTTTGGTTTCTATGGTTCTGGTCATGTGATCTGGAGAAATGTAGCTTGAATATATCATTCTCCATTAGTATACAAAATTTCGTCACGATCGAATCTGTAGTTTTGAAATTATCAAGAAAACTAAATTTCAAATGACCATATTTACGGAACCCTTAGTTGTAAATATCATCAGAGATAGGCAAAGGGAAAATATATTTCAACATCCATTAGAATCATTATAAGAAGTAACACTATAGTTATTGTATAATATTCTTACATAATTCTATCTACCTATATCGAACTGCATGTTACATTTATAGATTGTGTTACTCTAACTTTTATTGTCGTATAAATAAATTTGTTCAAAATAAAAATACCTACCATTGATAGTGCGGAAACTAAACTACTCTCTAGTAGATGTATTTTTTTTCACCTTTGGGGCGGGGAGACCAGAAAAAATTCTCGTTTTTCTCTATTCCCTCCGGAAAATCCTCATAAATTCAAATGAGAGAAAAACGGGGCGAACAATGAATATGAAATAATAAAAGCCATTCGTCCTTATCCGAAAATGTTAACCCGTGCCATCCAGAAGAGATTTTATGGGAACGAGGCAGCCCTCAGTACATACCATTCCGGAACGAACTTTTTTATCTACCATCTAACGTTTTTCAGAGCTGCCTTAATGCTCCTTTTTCCTCTCAGCGTCCCGACGAATAAAAATCCAATTAAGCTAAACGACAAAACAAGCTAAGTCTTCCGCTATAAAGTCATAATAAACACACATCTAAAGACAAACCCCGCATAAAACAGATAAAATCACACCAGCTATATTCGGATCCAATTTGGTATGGATTCACCCTATTAGAAATGGGCGGCCAGGGTCGTACTCACAATATTCAATAGAATAAGGTAGGATTCTCAGGTTTGTCAGAACCAAGAAATTTATTGTGAAAATTACATTTGCTAATAGAAATTTTTACACAATGTCCAAATTTTGTGTAGAGATACCCTAGAAGGATTCTTTTTCGTCCTATTTGGTCCATTGCCACTTCAACACCTTACAATTCGAAAAAGAAAGGGGCTCGAGAATTTCATTCAAATTCTCCTTCAAAGCCCCTGAACTGTGGTACAAAAGTTATTTTGATGTGTATGAACGGTTTCCAAGCAGAAATATTTGTATTTCGGAACTATTTGACCTAACTTGAAATAATCTTACCTTACCTAAGTCTGAAATTATTTTGAAATGTTTACCCAAAACAATGTGTTTTTTCGTGCTTCCAACTTCCAACAGGTATAACCCTCCAAACGTTTAGAAAAAATTTGAATGGCCAGATATTTAATAAGCAATCATCAAAATCTGTCGATACCGAGAAAATTGTCCACACTAGTCCACAGGAAGTGAAGAGTGTCTACGACTCTACACAGTAAAAGTTCCTAGTGAATTTTTCTGTTTCTTTCATGAAACTTTCCATAGTACAGATCTGTACCAACCTGGCGCTATGACTTCGTCCTCCCCATGTTTTGACTACTGTTGAGATTGGTTTTTAATATGACGATTGCTCCCATACCATCAGCCACTTAGGACGGCGTTTTAAATATTATCTCATTTATAATAGGCGTTAAAGTGAATTGATTCGGTTTTTAGAATAACATCTGGTTTCTGAGAAGAGAGCGACGATGTGCGATTATTTCGATAGTGGTCGTTAATTTTCTATAACGATGTATACATGTCGATAAATCGGCGGTTTGTATGAGGCATGTTATCGCCTTCTTATGAAACGAAAGACATAATAGTTTTTTCGAAAAATTATTCTAACACGTATTTTTGAAATTGAATCAATTACTGGACTGCTGTTCGGGATGTTGAATGTTTTCCCACATTAGTTACTGCTACTGTTGAAATCTTAGCATAAAAAGCATAATATTCATTACTTTTCGAAATACCCATGTCAAGTTTTGATACAACTTTTTGAGCGCTTGTACTACTTACACGAGGGCTATATCATTTCGTCACGATGTCTGTATTTTTCGAATTTTGAGCCGAAAATGGTCTCAATCGACAGAGTTCGACTCACTGATGACGAATCCGTCGGAAAATTCGAGTATGTCTGTCCGGCCGTCCGCTTTGACTTCCGCACGGAAAACCGCGAAGTAGGGATTGTACGGCAGCGCGAGTAGCAGTAGTAGGAGCATGAGGAGTGAAGTGACATTCTGACGCTGCCCGTTTTCCTTCTCACTTCCCTGCTCACTGCAGCTGAGTGTAATCCAGGTATAAGTATAGAGATGGAGCCTTGAATTCATAACTTTTTGTTATTAAATGAAAATTTATTTATGCTCAAAACTCTTTTGGAGGATTTATGATTCGAATATTAAGATCCACAGAAATATGCAGGTGATACTAACAATGCACCAAATATCTCATTGGGCCCAGGAATATATATGAGAACTTTTAGAAATTATTCGATTGTAATTCGTAAACGTTTGAAAGTTATTCAGAATTTTTAATCAGTCATCATGGAATAAACAATTGTTCTGGTATGTATAACCAAAAATTTTTATATTCAATACATGGGTTATACAGAGCTGAACAAATTATCGGGGGAACCTAACAGGTTAGGTTATATCGATATACTTATAGCTACCTAAGTATTTGTTTTCATTTTTGTGTGTTTCGAGCAAAATTATGTTACTTGTTTTTTTGTGGTTACCACATTGATTCTTTCAGTGGGGCTTGCATTGAAATTTCAATAGGTAAATAACAGCAACAATTAATCTTCCATATCGAATACTTATTACTGTCGAATTATTTGTTTTCTGAAGATCATTTTTTTATCTGTTAATTATTATGTATCATCTACATAACCGATTGTGTAACATATAGAATAGAAATGTGATAGTAACATGATATAAACAACTTGAAAATCAAATCGTTCGATTATTTCATGCATGATAAAAATGTTTGTCACAATAAATTACTTCTTCACTTGAACTTAAACCCTACTTTTCCACTGTTTTCAATTCATCGTGCGGATTCCTGAATTGAAGATGGCGGATGAAAATCCTGATTTCGAAATAATTCATTTACTTCTTTTCATACACGACTTTGGCGGAGCAGAAATTAATGGACAAGGTTTCCTCCTCAAATGTTGAATTGGATATCTTCCATCTTTCACTTTGCCAACTACTTTTTCGTTCACATTTTCTGGAGTGCAAATTCTCACAACCATAGCGTGCAACAAAACCAACGGATACAACAGGAAAAATACAACGTTTATAGTGAACTCCACCGATATTGAAGTTGTTCTACAACGTTTCTTCGTATCTGGATGGATTGGCCAACCTAGCTTATCATACTGAACAGGCTTCATCATCAAATTCGATTCGTAATACTTATCGATGGATTTCGGAAGCCCCAAGTACCAGTCCAGTCCAAATCTTCCGATTGGGGTATAGCACAGTCCAACAACGGCCTTGAAAACACCCATAAGCAACAATAATATCGTCATAGTCAAACACAAATTGAACATTAAGATCAGGTATTCCTCAACGAATGACGTTGACATTACGTATTTTGACGCGATTGGCAAACCTCCATGAAAGCCTGCCGCATTGTAATGATCAATCGGTAAAGGATAACATTTCAGTCCTTTGTCTGTCTCCAAGCAAGTGCAGCAACAGTGCCAAATACAAATGCACCTGTCACGTTTCTGGAAACGTATCCTTCTGAACGCCAGAACATCATGTCGATAATTCTTCACATCTATAGAACAATAGAATTTTTTTTTCGGTAACGGAAACAACACCGTTATCCCAAAAATATGTTGTTGTTGAGGTGGAATAACTGCCGAACTGGTGGCGATGTTGCTGAAACCTGCCGGAAGACGCAGAGGACAATCAGTCAAAACTACGTAGAAAGCCGCGTACACTAAACCTGTATTCGTAACCTTCACGGTAATATCCGTTTTTTCGCAATGTGTGGCATCCACGTAAACTTCAGTAATGGCGGCTGAACTATGAGGTTTCAACATAATGTTGAAGTCAGCTTTAATCTCTATATTTAAAAAACTCTGATGGGGCCCTTCATAAAAAAAAGTTAAGTTCTGAAAACAGTCCGTAGTATTATGCAGAGGATTAGGTGGCAGATTAGCAAAATATTTAAGGAAGAAGTTTCCTCCATATCCTAATTTTTCGAGTTTGTAATCTTGACACCAGAACCATTTGGGGGGATACTTCAAGGCACCACTCTTGGTCACATACTTTTCGTGGGCGCCATAATGTACACCCGAAGAATCAAAACAGTCTTCTTCTCTGATGAACATGTTTTCTGGTATCAATAAAAATCTGCCAGGTCCACCTCTAAGATATGGGAATTGAGGAATCAGAATCCTCACACTGTCGAAAGCTAACGCGAAGTTTCTGAGCGGGGGTTCCTTCGAGCTATAACTGGCAATAAAACTTCCATTTCCACCCCAAAACTCTGTGTCGTAGGTCCCCAGAAAGATTTGTTTATCTTCGGTTAAGATATTCCATTGGACACTACCAGTGATATCGTGGTGTTTTTCGAAAATCTCAATGGAGAAGTGATGTTTCACAATTGGTTCTTGCAGCTTATAAATGTAATATCTCATGTTGCATAAAGCACAGTTTTCGTAACAGCATGATTCTGGAACTGGCACCAATGGATAACTAAGAGAAGGGGTTCCAGCTGGAAAAAAAAGACCGAATTGAAAATTAAAATGAATTCCCTATTTTAATTTGAAGCGATAAAAGGATAATGATCGCTATATATGGCGAATCCGTGACTCGAACAGTTGCTATGTAATAATATTATTTTTAGCAGTCGTCCCAACGGATAGCTCTTCAGAAGACCAGCCCCTTGAAAGAGGAATCAGCCCACTTGAGACGCCTACAACCACTGAGTCAGCTGAGTACATGGGAAGTGATAGAAGAAACCTCTTAAAACCAATGATGCAGATATTCTGGCAGGTTAACCTCCGAAAGGAGCTTCGACAAAGCTATGCAAGCGGTTTGTCAAAGAAAGAATAGATTTGGCACTTATGCAAGAATCATGGATATATAGCGAAGGAGTGGCAGAGCTAACGCCACAACAAGGTGATATTATATATGTCTCAAGAACTGAAAGACCAAGAGCATCTTTAGATGTTAATTGTAACAGGACGAAATTTATATTGTATACAGCACTTTGTGCAGAAGACAAGTATCCTCACAACTCCCACGAATGAGATAGAGAAAAGATGGGTAGTGTTCTTAACTTATCCTACTCACGATGACCCATGTCCACCTCGTATTTTGGGTGAAATAACCTCAGGAAGAATATAACGTCTTGGAGGGTGATGGACGAACCATTACTCTCTGATCTTAGGATAATCGAGTTCATGATGGAGGGAGATACTATCTCTTCCCACGTGACTCGCAATCCTAAAAAACAGATTGGTTCCCTTACAGCAACCACCTTATAGTTATAGTTATAGTTAGGAAGAGGGTTACGTTTCACTGTAACCTCAAGGTCTATTGTGCCCCCCATCAGAGCCGTATTCGCAAATGCGCTACCTAAAGCTCTCCCTCCAGCTCCAGAGCTCCAATGAACTCAAGTATCTTAGAGGGCTTCAAGATGGTTAGATCCTCATTCCTCCTGTAATTCTCTTGTCCAAGACATTCTTTGCGCTGGTTTGCAATGGCGAAGCATTCTGTAACCAGGTGAACAGGAGTCTCCTCCTCTTCACCACAGAATGTACACTTGTCTGTTTCTGTTAAGCTCATTCTCATCATATGCTTCCTAAGGCGACAATGTCCTGTGAGGGAGCCAGTGAGTAGGCGTAACTTGTTCTTACTGAGATCCAATTACTTTTTGGATCTTGAACTATCAAAGTTCCGAATGAATTTTTTAGAGTGATCCATTCCTGGAAGGTTCCTCCAGAGTGGTTCTCTTTCAGTCTCTTCCTTCTCCAGAAACTCTTTCCTATAGATGCATTTACCTATGCCACAGAAAGGTTCTGGGCCAGTAAGTGGCGTTTGTGCTCCCTTTCTGGCAAGTGAATTGGCTTCTTCGTTTCCTTTGATTCCTGAGTGACCACGAACCCAGACTAAAGAGACCTTATTTTTCTTGCCTACTTCATTAAGTTTCCTCCGGCACTCTCATATCAGCTTTGAGTCTATGATATAGGAGTTCAGTGCTTTGATAGCAGCTTGACTATCAGAATGGATCACAATGTCACGCCCTTGATAGTTTCTTTCCAGGTTTATATCTATGCATCTTTCGATTGCAAGTATTTCTGCCTGAAAGGCACTCTAGTACGACCCTAACGATAGTGTTCACTTGGTTCTTGCCCTGTGTACTCCAGCGCCGGCCCCCATCGTGGTTTTAGAACCATCTGTATACCATTTAATGGTATTCACTTTGAAGTTTTGGGTAGTGCATGAGGAAAATACTCGACAAGGTACAAACGCTGCCCGTGTTTGCATCCCTGGAGCTAGGAGAACTTGCCCCATAAGAGCACTTGAGGTCATCACAGATCCCACTCCTCTACATCTAGTGATCAATAGGCTAGCTCATGAGGCTATCCTTAGAATATCTAGGGAATGAGAGAATTAAAAGTCAGGAAGCCTGATCCTGTCTGAACAAGAATATCTCATCAGTGAAACTGCCTAGTAATGTTATGATCAAAAAAGTTAGCATTGAGGAGAACTTCAACACTATGCTATGTAAAAAGGAAGAATAGGAAACGGAATACACTACCCAAAATCTCAGAGTGAATACCATTAAATGGTATACAGATGGTTCTAAAACCACGATAGGGGCCGCGCTGGAGTATACGGGGTAAGAACCGAGTGTACACTATCGTTAGGCTCCTACTCGAGTTTTTTTCAGGCAGAAATACTTCCAATCAAAAGATGCATAGGTATAAATCTGGAAATAAACTATCAAGGGTGTGGCATTGTGATCCATTCTGATAGTCAAGCTGCTATCAAAGCACTGAACTCCTGTATCATCGACTCAAAGCTGATATGGGCGTGTTGTAGGAAACTTAATGAAGTAGGTAAGAACAACAAGGTCTATTCAGCCTGGGTTCCTGGTCACTCAGGAATCAAAGGATACGAAGAGGTCAATACACTTGCCAGAAAGGAAGCACAAACGCCACTTACTGGCCCAAAACCTTTCTGTGGCATAGGCAAATGCACTTATAAGAAAATGTTTTTGGAGAAGGAAGAGACTGAAATAGAAGCACTCTAAAGGAATCTTTTGAGAATGGAGAACTCAAAAAGTTCCTTCGGAACTTCGAAAGTACGAAATCCAAAAAGGAGTAAGAATAAGATACACCTGCTCACTGGCTTCCTCACAGGACATTGTCTCCTTAGAAAGCATATGATGAGAATTGGCTCAACAGAAACTGACGAGTGTAGATACAGTAGGGAAGAGGAGGAAACTCCTGTTCACCTGGTTACATAATGCCATTGCAAACCAGCGCAAAGTGTGTCTTGGACAAGAGAATTACAGGAAGAACGAGGATTTAACCTCCTTGAAGCCCTCTCAGATACTGGAGTTCATTGGAGCTCTGGAGCTGGAGGGCGAGCTGTAGGTAACTTATTTTTGTAAACAGCTCTGATAGGGGGCACAATAGACCTTGAGGTCGTAGTGAAATGTAATCTCCTTACCTAACTATAACTATAACCTCGAGGACAGTATTGTAAGTGATGCCAACACGTATCACACAGTTTTGTGCAGTACAAACATCGATTATAAATTGGAGTTGGTTGTAGCAAATAAAGGCAATAACTCAAATATTTTCACATGGAAAGGAAAAGAAGTACATATAGGACCTAACTTTCCGTATGAATGAATCAAGTGACATAATCATCAATTGGCATGTAACAGAAGATACCTCGTAAACACAACAACAAGACGAATCCCCCTCTTCCCATGGTATAAAAACCACAGGCGGACAAACGGGTTACGGTATAAATATTCCGTGAGAGAAACCCTGAAGAGAGACTACAGCTCCTGTGAGTGCCATAGGCCTGTCTAGAGTAAGGTAGAAAGCTCGAGAGCGAAGGCTTTTCAATAGAACCAAAATCAATCAAGACTTGGAATTATATAAAGATCAAGGAAAACCTTCACGGAAGAATTAAAATCTCAATGAACTTACAATCATCCTCTTTCTGAACCCAACAATCATAAGGAAACTTGGTGAACTGAACAACTCCAAGATATGGAAACTCACCTGGACAGGATTGGAAGAAAGACATGGAAATTACTCGAACAAAGAAGATAAAACTTCTGTTGACGGTAGATATCCGGTAATGCTATAAACTTGCCTTGAAGAACAAAATCTTCGAAGTCGGTGTGGCATGGGGAATCATACCAAAGGCATGATCAACGATTACAGATATCTTCCTGCCAAAAGTAGGCAAGGTGGTTGCCATGATTCCGATAACTTCATACCTTTCGAAAACCTCGTGAATATTGATATACAAATACATAAGACAAAAAATCTTGACTAGAAATTCTCATCCATCAATTTGAATTCCAACAAGGAAGATCAACAAATTCTGCTTTGGAGGCGCTCAATCGTTTTTTCCTCGGAATCTATGGTCTAGACAAAGAGATAACTATGACAACATTCCTAGACATTGTGAAAGCTTCCAAGAAGTTAATCTAAAAGAACGCATATAGCAGAAGAGGTGTTCCGCCATGCTTCTGCTGGTGGATCCGGATCGGTCTCGGGGATAGGATTCTAATATCCAAACTAATGGACCACAAAATCGTGAAAGAAACCATGGATGGGTATAGAAAGACAGGCTCAATGCTGGTGGGAAAAAACTAGTAGCTCTGCCAGGCAGAACAAGAAATCCCTTCATATTCTATACCGATGCATACCATCGACCAGAGCGACATCTCCACTCCAATTTTAGAGAGGCTGGTACTCTCCTGAACATTTTCTTTTTAGCTTATCCGTCATACTCAAATTTAGCGATTATACCCACCTAAACTATTACATCCCTCATTCTCGATTGACTTCATGGGAAACTCGATGCTGCTCATTAAATCTTTCTCTCCATCTATTCCAAATGGAGCATTATTCTTCATTTCAGATGAACGAATTCTTTTTTCTCTTTCAATGGTATCATTTTTTGAACAAAGTTTCTGATTTGCGATTCCAAAACTATTTCTATAATTGGGGAATCTCTGATAGCTGTTATATTGTTTGAATTTGTCATGTTTCGTTGATCCTTTCTGATAATCTCCAGGATAATGAGGACTCGTATAAACCAACCTTCCAGGGTATCTATTCCGGTTTTTATCATATTCAGCACGTCTCTTAACTTTTTGAATGGTGTAAGTGAATCGATTGTCGCTCTCTATCCACGGCATCTTCTGCATCCGAGGTTTTTTTCTACGTTTATTGTGCTTTATTTCTTCTTCCATGCCTTCCATTGCTCTACATCTCTCTTTCACGCTACCCTCGCAGTCTAGTCGATAAGTCTGAAGGAGTGGCTCTTGCTTTATTTTCAAGACATATGGATACATCAATTTCTGTTTTGTATCGGTCTGGCAATCGTACACCTCGTCAACCACCACGTATTGTCTTTCGCAGTTGGTAGGACTCACGTTGGTCATCTTCACCGTTATCAACACTTTTTTGACACAATCTTTTAACTTGCCTTGTTCGCAGGAGTTTGAATCGAACCCATGTAATTTCCCCACTTGGCCGCAGTGACATCGGCGATGATGAGGATGTGGATGGCATGGAACCAGGACAGCACGTACTTCATAGTTGGAAGACTTCGCGAAACAGAGGTTGTCGTCTGTATCGAATAAATTAAATGGGGGGGACGAAGAAGCACCGAGGTTGAACAAGAGGAAAAGCCAAAAAACTGATAACGATTCTAGTTCGCAGTAAACTCTCATTGTGACTTTCAATCAATCACTAACTTCAATTGACATATTTCGCATACTTTATGGTTTTGTGATAGAGGTATTGAATTTGTGGTTAAGCGTACTAGCTAATTTAAAAAAAAATGCATCAGCAGGATGGTTTTGATCCATTACCAACATCAGCTGCAACCGGTTCAGCAGCAAGAAGCTCAGGTGTACCAGCAGACTCAACAAATTTGCCAGCAGCAACAGAAGGCGCCGCAGCAGATTTAACTGCCTCTTCCTATGGAGCAACTGGCTCTCCAGATCTAACAGCAACAAGCCCCGCAACAAGAGATGCAAAGGCAACAGTCGGTGGACCCATATCAGCAGCAGGTTTCGATCAACACGCAGCAAAGTCAACAGCAGCAGTTCATACAAGAGAATTACATATTGGAGGATCAGCAGCATAATATCAACGCCATGGTGGACTTCAGCATAAACTCAGCCGGAACTCTAGCACGCCACCACATCACAGGTGAAACATGGATTGAGCGTGGACATTAAGATGGACAATATTAACCCTCAAAAATAGATAGCTCTCTATAAAATTGGTAAAGTGTTACTTATCATGTTTTGTTATGGACTCGCTACAGGTCTGAAGATAATGAGCTCAAATTTGGCATGAATACGTGGATCACCGATAACATGGTACTCAATGAAATTCTAGGAAATCGAAAAATCGGTTTCCGAAATTCCCCTGAGTTTTCCGACTTTCTTGGTAAAGTATTTCCGAGATTTTCTGAAATATTCTCAAATAATAACTATGACGACTATAACTATGAAGACTATGAATATAATATTTATAATGTAACATGAAATATGTGTTTACAGATAAATAAGCAATAAAAGTTTGTAATATAACTTCTTATTTAAGACTTATATAATATAATAAAGGTACATAAAATAATAGTTTCCCTAATGAAAACTGAATTCAATAACAAGAGCAATCTAAGCTGTCTTGTGAGGAATATTGAATGGAAGCATCTCTCCTCAGAAACGCAGGACATTTTTCAATTTTCTTATTCGACTTTCTATACAAACCCAAACCTTTTAAAATTCCCAGTGAAGGACACTGCCCAGTTTCGTGTTTTTGTCCACACAAACAGCAAGGTTGTTTGTCGGATTCATCTGTTGAATCGACGAAGCACATCCTTTTGACGATTACGTTTATCATCACCAAGGGATAAATCAGGAAAAATATGGCATTTATACAGATTTCCACAACAAATGAAGCATTCCTGACCCTTTTCTTAGTATCTGGATGAATTGGCCAACCACATTTGTCATAAATTACTTCTCTACCTTTCAAGCTCTTCTCGTGGTAGCTTTTCATAGGTTTCGGCAGTCCAAGCATGGAACATAGACCCCATTCTCCTATTGGTTTGTAGAAGAAACCTATGATTCCTTTTATGACTCCCATGAGGATTAGAACGATTGTCATGGTGAGGAAGAGATGATACATTAGAGTCATTAGTTCTTCGAGCAAAGTAAATTGCACATAATCTGCTGCCATAGGAAGACCACCATGAAATCCGGCTGCGTTGTAATGATCAAAAGGTAATGGTTGGCATTTCAACCCACCATCAGTTTCCAGACATGTACAAACACAATGCCAGATGCACAAACAACGGTCATTCTTCTGGAATCTAACTCTCCTAAAAGCCAACAGTTCGTTCTTTAAATTCTTCGCTTCAATCGAACAGTGAAATTTTTTTTCTGGCAGGGAGCACATTATTTCGACTACAAAGATGTGCTGGTGCTGAGGATGTATAACAGCAGATTTGGTTTGGATGTTGTTGAAACTTGCTGGCATATCTAAGGGACAGTCAGTAAGAGCCACGTAGAAGATGCCATAAACCAAACCGGTGTTGGTTATTTTAACAGTCATGGTAGTTTTAATATAGTTTGTACTATCAACGTATACTTCAGTTATAGCAGCTGCTGCATGAGGTCTCAAGACTAAGTTATAATCAGTCTTCAACTCTATATTGATGGTATTGAAATAAGCACTGCGGAAATACATGGTTAAGTTTTGCCTGCCGCCCTCTTCGGAGGAGTTTTGTATAGGACACCTAGGTAAAAACCCAAAATACTTTAAAAAATACGACCCAGATTGTCCTACTTCTTCCAAACGATGATCGTGACACCAAAGATCTTTTGGTTGGTTCTTCAAACATGTTCCTCGGGGTTTATTGCACCTGTTAGGTTGTTTCACGAACGCTTCATATCCGACGCCCACTTTATCACACTTGTTTCCTCCATAACTTATCATATAGTTAGGTATCACAAGCCATTCGTAAGGACCACCCTTGAGCTCTGGATATTTCCGGGCAGCGCATGGTTCTAGAGGTTCCGGGACAAGCAATCGATGAATTTCCGGGTCTAGTCCAAAAGCGTGAGGAGGTGGTTCTTGTCCAACATATCCCGCCCATACTTCTCCATTTTGAGCCATGTCTTCCGGTTTGGAGGTTCCTACAGTTAAAGGTTTACCCTCGGTTATGTCATGCCAGATTACATGTCCCATAAGATCTTCATGCTTTTCGAATATTTCTATAGAAACTTCGTGAAACACCGTCGGTTTTTCCATCTTGAACACTGTGTACCACAACTTCGAAAATACCAAACAATGAGTGCTCTGTTGGTAACTTTCTGGATCTACGTCTGGAGGACACGTTGTATTGCTGCAATCTTGTCCACCCCGCGGATGTATGTATGGATGCGAGCATTCATCACGAGCTTCACATCTTGTTAGAGTTTGATCGCATTCGTCATTTTTGAGTGACTCGGATACATTCCTAGTTATTTCATCGCATTCTCTCGCCAGTTTTTCCTCGAGTGTATGGTCTTTTGTTGTTTTCTTCTGCTTTTTCCTCGATCTCCAAAAGGAATTCTTGTCCGTTTTAGGTGAACTTGATGTTTTTTCAGAACTTTCTTCTTTACCTGAAATTGAGGGACTTTCAATTATAATGCAGGAAAATATCAAGAATTCGAAATGACCAGCAATTTGATCATTGTGAAATTTTGTGTTTGCGTTGCTGGCAGAAACCCATCCCCACTGGAGCGGATCCATGGTGTTCCCCAGCCACTGTTGTATCTGGAGAAACACCTTCAGAAAATGCTGAGGGGGTAGGTTACCGATGTTGAAATGAACTTTGATGATTGTATTTCCAATGTTTTCATGAAGAGTTGATTAGTTTGGGAGATAAAAGCGAAAAACTGAAAGGACACCACCTACGTTTCCTCCTCCTCTGGCGAACGCCGTTCTCGACGAATGAGGAAAACTTGAAGGGTGCATGCTGAACCTTAACTGAAGACATTTCAATCGTGAAATTTTTCGGTGGATTCATTTCCACTTTCAAGGCTTCTTTTCTTGGCATATATGTACTAGCAAAATATAAGCAAAATGATGAAAAGCACTGCCGTGAAGTCAGGAGCTTTTGAACGCTCGTTCACCCACCTTGTAGGTAGATTCGCATTTTCCAGATTAAGAAACCAATTGAAAAAATTTTGACAGCTGTCAAAAAAAAAATCAAACTGAGGCGAAAATCCAGACTTCACGTCATTGCAAAAATCTGCTACCGCTTCACCGATTAGTGAAAGAGATCAGTACGGTGAAAATTCCATAGTTAATAAAATTCCCAGCTCCTGGCATTGATGGCGTAACATTCGCCATGTGGAGTAAACTCAAATGGAGAATGAGGTGTTCAAGCTACATGTGAAATTTTGTCCAGATCGCAAGACCAGAACCATAGAAACCATAGAAAATTGTAACTTTTGAACGGAAACGCCTAGGGACTTGAAATTTTCAGGATAGGTGTGGATCTCGAATGTCGTGATCACGTTCATCTATGAGCACAATTATACTAGGGGTTCCGTAAATATGGTCGTTTGAAATTTAGTTTTCTTGATAATTTCAAAACTACAGATTCGATCGTGACGAAATTTTGTATACTAATGGAGAATGATATATTCAAGCTACATTTCTCCAGATCACATGACCAGAACCATAGAAACCATAGAAAATCATAACTTTCGAACGGCAAGGCCTAGGGACTTGAAATTTTCAGGATAGGTGTGGATCTGAAATGTCGCGTTCACGTTTATCAATGAGCAGAATTATACTAGGGGTTCCGTAAATACGGTCGTTTGAAATTTTGGTTTCTCGATAATTTCGAAACTACGGATTCGATCGAGATGAAATTTTGAATTTTAATCGAGAATGATATATTAAAACAATATTTTGTCCAGATCGCATGACCAGAACCATAGAAACCATAGAAAATTGTAACTTTTGAACGGAAACGCCTAGGGACTTGAAATATTCAGGATAGGTGTGGATCTCGAATGTCGTGATCACGTTCATCTATGAGTACAATTATACTAGGGGTTCCGTAAAAAAGGTCGTTTGAAATATAGTTTTCTTGATAATTTCAAAACTACTGATTGGTTTGGGATGAAATTTTGCACCTAGCTTAGGAATAATGTATTCAAACTACGTGTCAAATTTTGTCCAGATCGCACCACCAAGACCATAGATACCGTAGAAAATTCTAGCGAATTATCGAAAAAAAATTGACCTAAAGCACTGACATGAAGTCTGGAGTTTCGCCTAAGTTCCAGAATTTTTGTGACAGCTGTCGAAAATTCCTTCAATTGATTTCTAAAACTGGAAAATGCGAATCTACCTACAAGGTGCATGTGCGAGCGCTCAAAAGCTCCTGCCTTCACGGCAGTGTTTTTCGTAATTTTTATATAGTATATCACGTACAAGCGATGGCTTTGAGCTGGAGCTTCTGTGATTTCATCTATTTATTCATATTATACCTATTGCTTTGTTTCAGATTTATATTGTAGATTGTTCTCATGATGAATAAATTATTATTATTATTATTATTATATGGTTTATTATTGATAAAACTCACGTCTTATGTGTATTGGACTATCCTCGGCAACGGTTTCAAAATCATTTACTTCGAAGGAATTGAGAGTCTCTTCCAAGTCGAGCATATCACTTCCTTTGAAACTATCACCAAATGTTGAGCGTGGTATGTCATGACTTTCTGTGGTGAATAAATCCATTTCAATGGGCTTTTCCGCTGAAACTTCCCTTTTAGCTGATTCATGCTGCTTCTTACTTCCTCCTTTTTCATTCTTGTTATCCTGTCGCTTGTAGGCTTTCTCCAGAAGTTTCTGTTCCTCTTCGAACCTCGATAATTCTCTCTGCAATTCCTTGTCGTCGCAAGAACAGCAAAATCCAGTGCTATAAGGTATAGGTTTGTCTTTGTATAAAACCCTTTGACAAGTTGTATCTTCCCCTGTTGTTTTACAGCCCTTATAGCCTTTATTGTTTTTGTTTATAACTAACTCTGTTGACTTTTCGTTCACGTTGCTTTCCTTCTCTAAGTGGTAGGTTTGCATTATCGGTTTTTGGCTTATTTTGAGAACGTACGGATACAAAAGTCTCTGTTTGTGCTCAGAGGAAGGGTCGTAAACGTGGTCTACTACAACATACTGATTTTTACAGTGGGTTTTACCGACGTTGGACATCTTGACCGTTATTATCAACTTTTTTGTACAGTTCGATAGTCTGCAATTGCTTTCATCGGTGTCGCATTCAAAGTCGGGTGGTTTAGGAGTCGATGCTTGGCCTGGGATGGAACAAGGGCAATAATTCACAGAACACGGCATCAGGATGGCCCTTATTTCAAAAGATGGGGGGTTTGTATGACAACAGTCTCTTTTAATTTTATTACGGTCGCCTTCAAGATCCATCCCGTAATTCCTTTCGGCTTTTAAACGTATATTAGGAGTTGTTAATATTAATAAATAAATTAAAATACGACTTTGTAAAAGCTCAGTGTATAAATGGCACATGTCAAATGTTGTAAAGTGACAAAACAAATTTCTGTGGAAGTGAGGTACTATTTCGTTTAAGGCTCAATAGCTTAGTCAAATGGTTCTTTTGAAAAGGAAAATAAGAGAGGGGTATTCACTTAACACTCACTTTCAAAAGAGGAAGGATATCATTCTTACCGATATCAACGGTTGCAAATGTACCTAAAGATTGAAATTTAGCGTTTTCATAAGCAGGACTTTCTCCAATAGCTATTGTTATATCAGCTCAATTTTGTAATATTGGATAGGAAGGTGAAAATTTAGGTTCATAGATGCTATACCCGACTTTCATCTTACCCTCCGAAATGCGCCATTTTCGAGATGAAATTGAAAAAAAATTGTTTTTTGCGAATATCTCCGGAACCTTTTATCGTAAAAAAAACAGCTTTCGAGAGCATTTTCCAATCATAATAAGCTATGTTTTGTGGGGATTTTTTTATAAGTGTCACATCGGTTTTTCGAGACGACCATTTCAACAGCAAATGTTATCTATACAAAAAAGGTACTCTTGGTCATACGCTCTAAAGTCCACCATTTTCGATAAAAATCAACTTTTATGTTGAAAAACATGGTCTTTACTAACTCTTTGAGCGCTCGTACTACTTACAAGGCTATATCATTTCGTCACGATGTCTGTATTTTTCGAATTTTGAGCCGAAAATGGTCTCAATCGACAGAGTTCGACTCACTGATGACGAATCCGTCGAAAAATTCGAGTCTGTCCGTCCGGCCGTCCGTATACACGATAACTCTCGAACGGAACGTCCTAGATTTTTACAATTTTCAGGGTAGGTTTGAATCTCCAATGCCGTGCCGTTCGTTATTGGGCAAAACTCGACCAGGGGTTCTGCAAATATGGCCCTTCAAAATTTTGTTCTCCGATTACTTCGAAACTAATATTCGATCGAGGTGAAATTTTGCATTCAGATGAAGAATAACGTGTTCAAGATACATGCAAATTTTTTTCCGGATCGCATGACCAGAACCATAGAAACCATAGAAAATTATAACTTCGTAATGGAAACGCCTAGGCACTTGAAATTTTCAGGATAGGTGAGAAAATCTCGAATGTCGCGGTCACGTTTATAAATGAGCATAACTAGAGTATGGGTTCCGTAAATATGGTCGTTTGAAATTTAGTTTTCTAGATAATTTCAAAACTACAGATTTGATCGTGACGAAATTTTGTATTTTTATGGAGAATGATATATTCAAGCTACATTTTCTCCAGATCGCATGACCAGAACCATAGAAACCATAAAGAATTATAACTTTCGAACGGAAAGGCCTACGGACTTGAAATTTTCGGGATATGAGATATCGAGATATGAATGAGCAGAATAAGACTAGGGGTTCCGTTAATATGGTCGTTTGAAATTCAATTTTCTTGATAATTTCAAAACAACGAATTCGATCATGACGAAATTTTTTATTTCAATGGAGAATGATATAATATTCAAGCTACATTTTTTCCCAAATCGTATGAGTAGAACTATAGAAACCATAGAAAACTATGTCAGCTGTCAAAAAATTTTTGAATTCTTTTCTAAAACTGGAAAATGCGAATCTACCAACGAGGTGGATGAACGAGCGCTCAAAAGTTCCTGATATCACGGAAGTGCTTTTTATAATTTTTTGTATACGTTAAAAACTACAGGTTGAAAATTCAAAATTATTTTCTGAACCACTGAACAATCTTCAAAAGAACTTATTACTCAATACACTAATCCTACTTCGATTTTAATTTGTCAATTTCAACACCCTGCATCTCGAAAATGGTGCATTTTAGAGGGTAAGTCAATAAGTTAATAATAACTTTTTTCCATATTTTTGGACGAGCTATCACATCCTGAAATCCTGCGCATATATTAAGAAACACCCTGTATAGGTACACATTTTTCACTAAAATTCACTATTAGTTTGTTATTGTGGGCAGGTTCATGACAATTCGAACAAACAACTTATGGCTGTCCCATTAATGATAATTTATGAGGAAGTGTTACCTGCTAACTAGGTATTGAAAATTACAAAAATGAAAATAATCCCGGGTTTCCCTAAAGTCATCAATTTCCAATAACATGTAATGGAACTAACATTTGAGGAATTAACTTAATACCTCCTTGCCTTCTGTATCAGTTAACAATAAGCAGGTATATAATCGGATTATACAGGTGACCCAACGAAAACTTGATAACGAGTCAATAGGTGACCGTTTGATATTGATTTTAGTTTACAGGGAAAAGCTTTATCAACTTCCCTTCGGCCCAAGAGCAGGGGGGTGAACAACCCTCATAATTCTTAGGAAGTCCTTTACTAAAATGGTAGTTTTATTGTTTTATATTTTCAAACACAACATGTGAATCGAACCTACGTCTAACGATTGCATACGCCGATTGTAAACCCTAAAATTCTGGCAAAAGTAGGTAACTTATAACGAAATAAGGAAAATATACAGGGTGTCCCGGCACTTTGCGACTCTTTCTCAGGTGTGAATACTGAATAACGTATATGGAGTAGTGTCAGGAATGTTCTAAATTTTTTTCCTACGGCGTCCCCCTGAGAAGATATGTGCCTCCAAATGGTACTCCCACAATTTTTTGGTAAAAACTTCCGAACGACTCAACCGATTCTGGTAATTTTTTGAATTTGAGTCAATACATATATCATTATTGATTTGTTTCCAAAACGTTCTTCATAAGTCTTCCCGATCGCCAAGAACGGACTGACCCTAGCACTTAATGGTCAGAAACTTTTTTTGTTCAAAGATATCGGTGAAATTTCTCCATTTATGTATGTTACCATTAATTCTGCAAAAAAAAGGTATACCGGTGCAATATCAAAAAAATACACCGTTTTCGAGTTACAAGCATTTTCATGATTGAATATCTAAATATGTTTTCATCAACTTCAACTCATTGTGATTGTTCATTTATTGTACTTGTACAAAACGCCGTGTACATAATGAAAATATATTCGGCCTGTTTTTCGTTCTGTAGGCTGTAGAGCTTTCAGGGTCTGGTTCGATTTTCAGTATTCCTTTCGGATTTGTACAGAAGTAAACAGAACAAAATAACCATGTTCTATTACTTATTTGAATGATTTTTCGTGTGAATTACCAGACGTTATGAATAATCTGACATTAGGAATAAATTATGCTACATTTGAAGAGTTGGTAATGAAGCTTGAGAGCGCTAAACGAATTCCCCTTGATCTATCAGGAGTATCAGGGAAACCAAGGAATCAACGTACCATAATGAACTTTTTGCACCACCTCCTTTTGGCTTCATTTATTCGTCTTAATTGCCGACGGAAAGGTGCATGAAGTGATGGAAATTTCTGCAGCACCAAACTTTCTCTTTGCGTCGAGAAATATTTCCTTGCACTTTTTATCAACAGGTTTATTTCTATATTGCTCACTTTTCACATGTCAGAGACATATTATACCCCTGTGAATTTCAATGAATTCTACCCAGAACCCTTTGTTATTTTTGAACAACACATCTTTCTACACCTACGGTTGTACTTCGTACTTCATTGTACCAATTGGTTGGGGTCAGGCTTATTCCAATATTGCCAAACAACGATCAATTTTTCAAATAAGTGCACTAATCAACCTACATATTTGAACGACTCAAGATAATTACGGTAGGTATTATTTGTGTGTTGAAATTTTTCTTCTTCACTATAGACATATGTTTGTGTGAAAATGGATTTTGATTTAATGGATTATCAATATCATAATAATTAATTTAATTCCAGGAACCATCGTGTGATTTCCAGAATGAGTATAGTAAATTGTATCCCTGAAAAATCATCAATAGTACAGATGGTATTTTCATTTAACTCCATAGAACTGAAGGAAAGATGGACAAAGTTCCAGAAAAAGCATCATTGTAGCTCTGAAATCGAAAAGTTCAAATAGCCGGATTAGTTCCAGTTGGTACCTACTAATTGGTGAAGTTTGCTGGTGGGTATACCTACCTAATAATAACAATGGTAGTAATCACCTACGAAGATTGATTTTTTATAGTATGTGATTTTATCTAGCATGGTAGGTACTCATTGAGAAAGTTAATCCTGCACCTAAAATAGAATTATAAGTAACATGAAGTGAAATAAGGAACTACAGAATTCATTCACTCAAAAAAAATTACGAAAAGCACTGCCGTGAAGGCAGGAGCTTTTGAGCGCTCGTACATGCACCTTGTAGGTAGATTCGCATTTTCCAGTTTTAGAAATCAATTGAAGGAATTTTTGACTGCTGTCAAAAAAATTCTGAAACTTAGGCGAAACTCCAGACTTCATGTCGGTGCTTCAGCTGATCAATTTTTTTCTGATAATTCGCTAGAATTTTCCACGGTATCTATGGTCTTGGTGATGCGATCTGGACAAAATTTTGCACGTAGTTTGAATACATTATTCCTGAGCTAGGTGCATAATTTCATTCCAATCCGATCGGTAGTTTCGAAACTATCAGGAAAAAAATATTTTGAACGGCCATATTTACGGAACCCCTAGTCTAATTTTGCTCATTGATGAACGTGACCGTGAAATTTGCGATCCAAACCGACCCTGAAAATTTCAAGTTCCTAGGCCTTTCCGTTCAAAAGTTAGAATTTTCTATGGTTTCTATGGTTCTGGTCATGCGATCTGGACAAAATATTGCTTCAATATATCATTCTCGATTAAATTACAAAATTTCATCTCGATCGAATCCGCAGTTTCGAATTTATCGAGAAAACAAAATTTCAAACGACCGTATTTACGGAACCCCTTGTATAATGTTGCTCATAGATGAACGTGAGCACGACATTCGAGATCCACACCTATCCTGAAAATTTCAAGTCCCTAGGCGTTTCCGTTCAAAAGTTACAATTTTCTATGGTTTCTATGGTTCTGGTCATGCGATCTGGACAAAATTTCACATGTAGCTTGAACACCTCATTTTCCATTTGAGTGCAAAATTTCATTGCGATCAAATCTGTAGTTTTCAAGTAATCAGGGAAACAAAACTTTGAACGGCCATATTTACGGAACCCCTGGTGGAATTTGGCCCATTAACGAACTTAACCGAGCCATTCGGGAACTGAACCCACACTGAAAATTTCAAGTCTCTAGGTTGTTTTGTTCGAGAGTTATCGTGCTTACGGCCGGACGGCCGGCCGGACGGCCGGACGGACAGACTCGAATTTTTCGACGGATTCGTCATCAGTGAGTCGAACATAGTCGATTGAGACCATTTTCGGCTCAAAATTCGAAAAATACAGACATCGTGACGAAATGATATAGCCCTCGTGTAAGTAGTACGAGCGCTCAAAAAGAGTGTACGAGTTTTGTCCAAAAATGTATATTTTTGTCAAGATTAAAGTAACTTCATTTTTTCGAATACCAACAACCTGCATGGAGAGAAGTTGATTCTAATTGAAAACTACGGTCAGATATCCAAGATTATTCATTTACCACCAAATTATGGTCTTCAATGGTTTTTGAATCATTGAAATATAAATTTTTTGTTTTTCTCGTCACAGTTAGAAGGAATATGGAAATATTTATTTAGAATAGAATCAGATTCCCTCATTTCACAATTTCTCTTCCTGGCGCTGAAAATTCTGCGTGGTGAATGGAATATAAAAATCATTTTTGAAATATCACAATTTTCTCCGGAAAATCCAAAAGAACTGATGAGATTTAGTGTAAAATCCCGTGAGAGGGCCGTGCAGCTAATCGCATCATGCCGTCATTGCCGACTGTTATATTTATAATCAGAGTGCATCAGCATCCTTGAAAATTTTTTATAATATTTCTCTCATTTTTGACCTTATTGCATTTTCATTGCGTACTTTGAATATCTATGTTTCCAAAGGTCAGAGGGGTTGGAAATAAAATAATTCTCAAAATTCGCTGTAATTTTTGTTGAACATTCACCAGTCAAATCATCGTTTTTTGGCCTCTTAACTTGTTGATTAGAAGTTAAAAGAGGCCTTAAAATGCGTGGTTTGCCGATGTCAGAAATTAATTCTTATTATTATCGAAAACAAAAAATGGTCCGAACTTCTGGGTATATTAACTATATAACAAGTTGTCTCATTCAATGAGAAACCAAAAGGAACAAGTAGGTATGTCTTAGTATTAAGAAATATCTCATTTATACTAGTTTTTATTCAATGGAAGAATTCCTTGCTGAGCAGATATAACAGCAAATTTGTAATAATGACGAATGTAAATCGAAAGATATTAGCATAAATGAACAATATTATTATTACTTGAATTTAAAAATATCTCAATTTTGAAAT
Source organism: Aphidecta obliterata (assembly GCA_963966015.1). Classification (NCBI taxonomy): domain Eukaryota; kingdom Metazoa; phylum Arthropoda; class Insecta; order Coleoptera; family Coccinellidae; genus Aphidecta; species Aphidecta obliterata. Next base: position 25,042,311 of record OZ014427.1, on the reverse strand, counting down.
TTTTAACTCCCAAATATTTTTTCATTAGTACGGCCTTACGTGAGTACAAGATTTAGATTATGGAAGAATTAAAATAAACAGGATGCGGCATTAAACTTGGACAAAAAATTATATCTAAGTAGGTACTTTAGAAAAAAATGTTTCAAATGAAAGTTGTTAGTTATCAAGGGGAAAAGAAAATGAACATAATATTTTGTTTAAGCCTCGACCTTGAACTCATTTCAAGGACAACTTGATTTCTTTGAATGGAAAGGTATATTTTTTAGTGCAGATTTTTACTCTTCATGAAAAAAATAGTAAGTTTTGTTTGGAACTTTTTTCCATCCAATTTCAAACTCAAAAGATATTCTGATATTTATCAAGTATTCCCACATCAGAGCATCACCGAAGAAGAATCTGCTTGTCTATCGAAGTCCAAGGTCATCATTTTGAACATTTATTGAAATGATATGAAATTAATAATAACATTATCATCATTAAAATTATTTTTAATTTTTTTCCCAACCGTTTTGTGAAATTTTGTTCAATATTTTGAAATCCGACGAAAAAAAATTTCAAATAAAAGTTACTAGGTACATTTTTTATGAGGAATAAGGATCTTCGCTGAAAAATATACCTTTCAATTTAAAAAATTCAAGGTGACTTTGATATAACCTTGAAGTCAAGGGCAAGGTCAAGGTTAAAACAAAATATGTTAATTTTCTCTCCCCCTTGATACCTATTTTTATTTGAAACATTTTTTTCTTAGGTTTTTGAGATAATTTACTGTACGAAGTTTATTTGCCGCACCCTGTATATTTCGTTTCCAGTACAATAAATGAAAAATCTTTCAGAAGAAATTTTTCGTTGTAATTTGGCTTGAGATAGAAATAATAGGCATGTGTTACGATATTCCACTAATAACATTCAGGTACTCAAAAAAACATATCTGAAGATAAAAAAAATTAATAATCTGATATAAAACTTCCGAAACGTGTACGTAAATACGAAGGTATACAGAGTGTGATGGAAAAAGTGTTTAAAAGTTTGAGGGATGATTTTTTGTCGACAAATTGGAAGAGCCTTTCATATAAGAAAATATAATCAATCAACCCGTACAGCTAAAACAGACGTTTTCAATTATTTTTTCAAAAAGCGAATATTTTCTGCGAACGAGAAGGTACTCAACAAATATTTTGGTCGTGTTCCCCTAAGTGGTAGAAAAGGACACCCCTAAAACTTGTTTCCTGCTAAACCATTTTCCTTACTTATATCTTATATCGTACCATTTGAAAATGTTTTCTAGAAAGCTTGAGTCATTTCAAGCAAATGTTAAGGGTGAAGTTTTAATTGAAATTAAATTGATCTAGTAGACCGCTGTCATGTTGATATTGTGTTATGACAACAAATTTTTTTTTATTATTATTAAAGGTAAATATTTGAATATTGACAATGGTAGATATTTCAAAATAACTCTATCTTTCTTCTACCTAGTGGATACCTACCTATATATTCAAGCATATAGACATTTGAGAAAGTAGGGAGTAACCTACTTCATATTGAACGAACCTATCGTTTTTCGGATAATATTATTGTTGATTGCTGCTATTCTTACAAATGATCGTGTGGTCCTTTTGTATAGAATCCACAGCCCATGCAATCAGACGAAGCATTCCTCATTCCAATCAAAAACTCCAAATTATCCGGAATATCTCTAAACTACAATTTAACCGCGGCGCACCAAATAACTGAAGCGCTAAAGTATGTTTATTGCTCCATAAAAATATAATCAATACTAAATAAGCTGTATGGCGAAGATGAACGCAGAAACCGTTATTAAGGTTTAGAATAGTAATAGGCCATATATCCCCCTAATATACTCCGACATCTAATAAGCGCCTATAAGGACTCGTTCTAGAAAATAGTCCTTAACGACAGAACCCTTAAGGTGTTAAGGCGTTTCCCCCCCATCACAACAGTACCGCAGCCAATCGAAACGAAGCAACGCCTCTTGTACATTAAGTTTTAAACGTGCCTTTCCACCCCTAGAAGTATCATTCAGAGTCGAAGCTTATCAGAGACAGGATACCAGTGAAAACTGTTAATTGTATAGTGAATGTGAATCTAGTTAAGTGACCGATAGTTTTGTGCATTCTACGATGCATTCGAGGGATATTTACACTCAAAGTGATAGGGGACAGATTGTGGTGGATGTCTTAACGCCTCCGCATTACAACTTAGGATCACACGGACAGCCGAGTCCACCCCAATCGCCTAACAGCTCACAGTACTCTAAAGGTAAATAGTTCATCGAATATTCATCTTATCAGACTTTTCGTCAAGCAAAAAATGAGTTTTTTTTGTTATATTATGCTTCAATTTCAATTCGGGGGAAGTTTGCCGAAGTGTCGGGTAGAATAGTTAATTTTTTTTTTCGTTTATTAGTTTGGAGTATAACATATTAAGAATATATAAGTATTTCATGATATACTTATTTTCAAACTGGAAATTCTCATGTAAATGTTATTTCTCTGTATTGATTCAGTTTAACTCAAAGTGGATTAACAGACGGTAGCGGAAGTAAGTCGCCCTATCCTTAAGTACCAATTAGTGACCACCTTTATATCCACCCGCCGACTTAAGAAGTACTTGACTCAACATATGTCCGTAAAATGTACCACTTGTGAAGTCTAGACATTCATTTCCTAAATCCTGTTTGGGGGACCGATAATTCGACAAAGATAGTTTGACCTTTTGGCGATGACTTCCTGAAATGCTTGAAAATTTCTCACTCACAAAATCGTTTCGAAAAAAACCTTTTGCTTACTTCAATATTCTTTTTCAGAATGTTTGACACCAATTCATAACGAACAAAATAAAATGAATAGTGGGAATTCTCCAATGAACAACGACCCAAACGTAAGACGCTATAGGACTGCCTTTACCAGGGAACAACTAGCAAGACTTGAAAGGGAATTCAGTAGAGAAAGCTACGTCTCCAGGCCCAGAAGATGTGAACTAGCATCAGAATTGAACTTGCCTGAAAGCACAATAAAGGTAAGAATTTTTCAATATCGAATTGGAATTATCTACTCCCAAAATAGTGTTTTCTAATATTGCGCGGTGTAACAACTGTTTTAAGATTCGGTTCCTGAATTCACAATTTCATCCCCCGATTTCCAACATATAAAATTAGTTTGCAAAAAAATTGTGAAAATTTCAGGATGGTTCAATTTTCTTTTCTTGATTTATCTCGAGGATTCAGAATAATATACCAAAAAAGAACAAGAGAACCAATTTTTCTGTTTGCCAGCGCTTGCATTAGCGAGCGGATGATTTGAAGCGTTAAAGGCCGCCTTGATCCAAGACAGTTAGCACGTCATAAAACGAATAATTTTGAGTCATTAGTCCGTTAAGCTACCACAGGTCGTCGTCGACTCAACCGTACTCTTGATATTATTAAAGTTTATCCTTAATTGATTGCTGAAGGTTTACAACAGCGGCTCCTTTGATCTCCTAAAAGCTCAATTAGCGTTGCGCGAGGTGCTAATTTTTACAATGATCCATCGGTATGAACGTGATCACCTCTCATTCACCATTCGAAGTTGCTCAGTTTGATTTTTTTTGTAGGTGTGGTTTCAAAACAGAAGGATGAAAGACAAGAGGAATAGGATTGCCGCATCGTGGCCTTACGCAGCCCTGTGTACAGACCCGGCTTTTGCGGCGACCCTTCTACAAGCGGCAGCTTCTTCGTTGCCTTTACACTACATGTCACCACCTCCAGTGTATGGACAGTACCAGAGGTACAACCCGTACTCTATTCGACTTCACCCAAGTGTGCCGATGCAGAACCCCTCATACGGATTCAATCCAAATCTTGCTTTGAATCAAGGAGTACCCAGTATGCCGCAAAATGTATCTGCACCCCCAGTTCATCCGAACTTCGCCTTCAATCTGGGATCCGAATATCCTCTGTTTCCGCTGAGGACGAGAGCTTCGCCAAACTTATCACCGGTTCATTCTGACCTCAGTTCGACCCCTCCGTTGCACGAGAATCTGTTGATGCCTGCTAAAGTTTCACCACCGCAATCAATGTCGCCAGCTAGAATCATGTCGTCTCCGCACAACACGACTACACCACAAACGACTTTTGAGAAGCCGAAATTGTTCCAACCCTACAAATCCGAGGTTTAATAACACATTTTCTAATAGTACAATTTTCAAAACATTTCGTTCTCAAAAGCGAAAGGTTTATACGAGTATCTATTATATAGATAATTTTGTAAATATTGTAAATATTAAGATATATTAAATTAAGACATTGGATTCAGACAAAACTAAGTCACGTATATTCGATTTCAGCAATCTGGTCATAAATATCAATTTTAAGATATAGTATAATGAATAAATGTTCATATTCTGGTAATCTTTGTTCAACCAAATTTGAACTGTAATCTAATTTTCGTTAACACAACTTCAGTAGTTGGCCATATGTAAATAGCTGAATAATTCATTGTATATTGTGTATTGTATATTTTGAGGTCTTGTACAAATTGTAGAAATTTATCTTGTAAATATGTAAAACTTTTGTTAAGTTGTGATGATATTTATTTTTCGTTTTTTCAAATATACGATAATTGTATTGAAACTTGCATTTCTCTCGTTACCCCTTCAGATTACAGGTTCAAATCACAAGAATTCAAGTAAAATTACATTGAATTCGTTCATCTTCGCCTAGGAACATTTAGTCAACAATTAATATGTGAGAATTTTGAATAAGATGAATTGAGAAGTTCAGGAACAGGAATTTTCTGTAGGTCAATATTTCAACATGAATAGAGATGGACATTCATTAGATCGGGTATTTATGTAACTTATGAAGTATTGATTTTGAAAGCATAATTTCTGCAGAATGGCTCAAAACCCCCGTTTAGTTTTTCGTCAACCATTGTTGATTTCACGCGTCTGAAAGTAGGTTTCTACTACCTATAAGTAGTAAGTATAGGTGTCCCAAATTCGATGCTCACTGAGAGCATCTAGAAAACTATAAGACGTAGAGAAAAAATCTTCAAGGACCCCCGATCACTTTTTTCGAAATAATCTTGCTTCGTTCTCGATTAACAGGGCGTTTCTGAAAAATGAAATGAAAAATATTTCGCTATATCTTGGTTTATGTTCGAGATTTTCGAAAAATTCTTAAACGTTTTTTCAGTAATTTTTATGGTATATATGATTCTCATAACAAATAAGATATAGAAATTAATAAGAATTATAGAGGACAGTTGTTGTTTTTTGAATGGGACAGCCTATATTTTTCAACGCAGTTTTTGAGCGCTCGTACTTCTTACACGAGGGCTATATCATTTCGTCACTATGTCTGTATTTTTCGAATTTTGAGCCGAAAATGGTCTCAATCGACTATGTCCGACTCACTAATGACGAATCCGTCGGAAAATTCGAGTCTGTCCGTCCGGCCGTCCATAAGCACGATAACTCTCGAACGGAACAACCTAGAAACTTGAAATTTTCAGTGTGGGTTCAGTTCCCGAATGCCTCGGTTAAGTTCGTTAATGGGCCAAATTCCACCAGGGGTTCCGTAAATATGGCCGTTCAAAGTTTTTTTTTCCCTGATTACTTGAAAACTACAGATTTGATCGAGATGAAATTCTGCACTCAAATGGAAAATCAGGTGTTCAAGCTACATGTGTAATTTTGTCCAGATCACATGACCAGAACCATAGAAACCATAGAAAATTGTAACTTTTGAACTGAAACGCCTAGGGACTTGAAATTTTCAGAATAGGTGTGGATCTCGAATGTCGTGATCACGTTCATCTATGAACACCATTATTCTAGGGGTCCGTAAATATGGTCGTTTGAAATTTAGTTTTCTTGATAATTTCAAAACTACAGATTCGATAGTGACGAAATTTTGTATACTAATGGAGAAATATATATTCAAGCTACATTTCTCCAGATCACATGACCAGAATCATAGAAACCATAGAAAATCATAACTTTCGAACGGAAAGGCCTAGGGACTTGAAATTTTCAGGATAGGTGTGGATCTGAAATGTCGCGTTCACGTTTATCAATGAGCCGAATTATACTAGGGGTTCCGTGAATACGGTGGTTTGAAATTTCGTTTTCTCGATAATTTCGAAACTACGGATTCGATCGAGATGAAATTGTGTATTTAAATCGAGAATAATATATTAAAGCAATATTTTGTCCAGATCGCATAACCATTGAAAATTGTAACTTTTGAACGGAAAGGCCTAGGAACTTGAAATTTTCAGGGTAGGTTTGGATCGCGAATATCGCGGTCACGTTCATCAATGAGCAAAATTAGACTAGGGGTTCCGTAAACATGGCCATTCAAAATATTTTTTTCCTGATAGTTTCGAAACTACTGATCGGATTGGAATGAAATTATGCACCTAGCTGAGGAATAATGTATTCAAACTACGTGCAATTTTGTCCAGATCGCATCACCAAGACCATAAATACCGTAGAAAATTCTAGCGAATTATCGAAAAAAAATTGATCAGCTGAAGCACTGACATGAAGTCTGAAGTTTCGCCTAAGTTTCAGAATTTTTTTGACAACTGTCGAAAATTCCTTCAATTGATTTCTAAAACTGGAAAATGCGAATCTACTTACAAGGTGCATGTACGAGCGCTCAAAAGCTCCTGTCTTCACGGCAGTGCTTTTCGTAATTTTTAGTCGCAGATTGGTCAAAAAGCATCCCGTTACCAGTTTTTCAGAAATGTCATCCCCTTGGAAGATATTGAGTTTTTCGACTTCATTCTTGAAATGGGACATCTTATATACAAATATTTTTATTTATTGGAACACTTACTTTATTGCTCTTTTGAGTTCTTTCTATGTTTTTGTGTATTCCTCATAAAATTAATTATTATTATCTTTGTGGAGGAAAATGGCTTGTTTAAAACTATACGATAGACACAAAATTAATTGAATCTCTATAATAATACATATTTCATTCAAGAATTATTGTGCAGTCGCAATGAAATTAAAATTAGTCTAATTATCACTACTCCTCACATAAGTAAAAAAACTCGGACAATGTATAAGGTTCACATTTAACAATGAACCAGTATAGGGTTTTCTTGAGAGTTTTTGCTACACTTACTGATCTTAATTCCTTAGGAAGAGAATTCGATAATTTTATTCCAAAATATAGAGGTGTTTCCTTCATTGTCATAAGGGTTTTTCTAGTTAAACCCATATTCTTATAGTTTTCAAAATACTGTGTATGAAGAAACATAAAAATAAAACTCCATAAATATATAAACCATGAAGTGTCAATGGATTATGTTCTTTAAAATGTCCCATACATGACTCTCTATATCCTAACCCCAACATAGAGCATTGACTTTTGTCTTGAAAAAACTTATTCATGGGCTTCCCCCCCAGAAGATTTTGCCATAAGCTAACAATGATTGAAAGTTCGAAAAATACACATCAAAGTATGAAAATCCACTCTAGCCTTAAGACCATATGCTGAATATATAGCAGAGCTTAGCCTTCTTATTCTCTAAATGAATGAAAAATATCTATACAAGGTGTCCCATTTGAAGAATGAATTCATAATCCAATATCTTTGGAATGGATGACATTTTTGAAAAACTGTTACGGAATGCTTTTCGACAAGTCTGCGACTAAAAGTTTGCGTTGAAAAATGTAAGGTGTCCTATTCAAACAACACCAACGCTCTTTTTGAGCGCTCGTACTACTTACACGAGGGCTATATCATTTCGTCACGTACGTCTGTATTTTTCGAATTTCGAACCGAAAATGGTCTCAATCGACTATGTTCGACTCACTGATGACGAATCCGTCGAAAAATTCGAGTCTGTCCGTCCGGCCGTCCGGCCGGCCGGCCGTATACACGATAACTCTCGAACGGAATGTCCTAGAGACTTGAAATTTTCAGGGTAGGTTCGAATCTCGAATGCCGCGGTTAAGTTCATTATTGAGCAAAATTCGCCTAGGGGTTCCGTGAATATGGCCGCTTGAAATTTTGTTTTTCTGATTACTTCGAAACTACAAATTCGATCGAGGTGAAATTTTGCACTCAACTGGAGAATTACGTGTTCAAACTACATGCAAAATTTTGTTCAGCTCGCATGACCAGAATCATAGAAACCATAGAAAATTATAACTTTGTAATGGAAAGGCCTTGGGACTTGAAATTTTCAGGATAGGTGTGGATCTCGAATGTCGTGGTAATGTTCATTAATCAGCAAAATTAGACTAGGGGTTCCGTGAATATCGCCGTTTGAAATTCAGTTTTCTTGATAATTTCAAAACTATGGATTTGATCGTGACGAAATTTTGTATTTGAATTGAGAATGATATATTCGAGCTACATTTTTTCCAGATCGCATGATCAGAACCATAGAAAATCATAACTTTCGAACGGAAAGGCCTAGGGACTTGAAATTTTCAGGATAGGTTCGGATCGCGAATTTCGCGATCACTTTCATGAATGAGCAAAATTAGACTAGGGGTTCCGTAAATATAGCCGTTCAAACTATTTTTTTCCTGATAATTTCGAAACTACTTATTGGATTGGAATGAAATTCCGCACATAGATGAAGAATAATATGTTCAAACTACGTGGGAAATTTTGTCCAGATCGCATCACCAAGACCATAGATACCGTTTTATCGAAAAAAAAAATTGCTAAAGCTCTGACTTGAAGTCTGGATTTTCGCCTTAGTTTAAAATTTTTTTTGAGAGCTGTAAAATTTTTTCAATTGGTTTCTAAAACTGGAGAATGCGAATCTTCCTACGAGGTGGATGAACGCGCGCTCAAAAGCTCCTGACTACACGGCAGTGCTTTTCTAAATTTTTTTTCGAAATAATCTTGCTTTCTTCCTCGATTTACAGGGCGTTTCTGAAAAATAAAATGAAAAATAGTTCGCTATATCTTGGTTTATGTCGAGATATTCGAAAAATTCTAAAACGTTTTTTCAGTAATTTTTATGGTACATATATATGATTCTCATAACAAATAAGATATAGAAATTGATAATAAATATAGAGGAGTTGGTGTTTTTTGAATGGGACAGCCTATATTTTTCAACGCAGTTTTTTAGTCACAGATTTGTCGAAAAGCATCCTGTTACCGGTTTTTCAAAAATGTCATCCCTTTCGAAGATATTGAGTTTTTCGACTTCATTCTTGAAATGGGACACCTTATATAGAAATATTTTTTTTTTATTGGAACACTTACTTTATTGCTCTTTCGAGTTCTTTCTATGTTTATGTGTACTCTTCATAAAATTAATTATTATTATCTTTATGAGGAAGATGGCTTGTTTAAAATTATACAATAGACACAAAATTAATTGAATCTCTATAATAATATATATTTCATTCAAGAATTAATTTGCAGTCGCAATAAAATTGAAATAAGTCTAATTATCACTACTCCTTACATATAAGTAAAAAACTCTGACAATGTATAAGGTTCACATTTAATAATGAACCGGTATAAGGTTTTCTTGAGAGTTTTTGCTACACTTACTGATCTTAATTCTTTAGGAAGAGAATTCAATGATTTTATTCCAAAATAGAGAGGAGGTATTTCCTTCAAGGAATGATAGGGATTCTTCTAGTTAAACCCATATTCTTATAGTTTTAAAAATACTGTGGATGAAGAAACATGCAAATAAAACTCTATAAATATATAAACCATGAAGTGTCAATGAATTATGTTCTTTAAAATTTCCCCTACATAACTCTCTATATCCTAACCCCAATAGAGTTCTGAGCATTGACTTTTGTCTTAAAAAAACTTGTTCTGATAGCTTCCTCCCCAGAAGATTATTATATAAGCTAACAATGATTGAAAGTTGGAAAAATACACTGACTTCAAAGTATGAAAATCCACTCTAGCCTTAAGAACATATGCTAAATATATAGCAGAGCTTAGCCTTCTTATTCTCTAAATAAAAGAAAAATATCTATACACAGGGTGTCCCAGAATGAACGAAAAATCATGTAAAACTGTAGAGAAGAGCTATTGGACTCTCTGAAAAAAATACAAAATAATCTATCCCCACTAGAAATATTCTTTTTCTCAAAATAATGATTTCTTGTACACCACGTTGGGTTTCTGTGTATCAGTTTCTTCATGGCGAAATATTCTTCATTGAATTACCAATAGATATGCTGAAAACCGTATAGATATCTGTTGTTTGGAAAAAAATATCCAACTTCAAATTTCATCACCAAATGTGATGAATTTTTCATAATGTGAAAGTTTAATCGTTCATGGTGGAAATAAAATTTTAGGAAGTCTGTGTGGCCAACTCGAAAAAAAATATGCGCCTTTCATGTAAATTTCAAAATGGTACAATACATCTTCATAACTTATTTCACCATGAAGAAACTGATTGATTTGATTCATTTGTGAGCGTGTTTCACAGAAACGCAACGTGATGTACAAGAAATCATTATTTTGAAAAAAAAAATTCTAGTGGGGATAGATTTTTTTTTGTATTTTTTTCAGAGAGTCCAATAGCTCTTCAATACAGTTGTACAGGACTATCCATTCATTCTGGGACACCCTGTATAGTCATAATCCAATATCTTTGGAACGGATGACATTTCTGAAAAACTGGTAACGGAATGCTTTTCGACAAGTCTGCGACTGAAAAACTGCGTTGAAAAATATAGGGTGTCCTATTCGAAAAACACCAACGCTCTCCTTTATCTCTAAATCATAAACTTTGGTTCGTAGAGGGACATTTTATACGGTTGATTACAATCAATTTGTATCAACCCTGTGAGCGTGATGACAACAACTGCTTTAATCTTAAAAAAATGGGAAGGAGGTTGAGTGACACCTTGTTTTAGAGGTAATTCGATTGACTTTTCGAAAATGCCATACATCACTTGACCTTTTTGTTAGTACTTCCGAAAAAAAAAGAGTAGAATAGTTAGTTCACAATAGAATATTTTACAACTTTTCCCATAAAAAATGATTGCATTCAGTCTTTATTCATGTAGTTTGATTTAAATTTTCGTTCAGTATTCGAATTTTGATAGAATTAAAGATTTGTAGCAGAAAAGAATCATCTGAGTAACATTCACGTACCATGTCCTGAGTTTCGAGACATTTGTTGAATAGTTTTTGGAAAAAAATATTTTAAATTCATTCCATCGATAGTCACCTCATTTCATGATTTATCTCTTCAAACAAGAATGATCAATGCGTGTTATTCTTCACAGCATTGTATCTTGTACCTTAAATCTACAGCTAATTGAAAAAAAATTGAGAAAAGCACTGCCGTGAAGGCAGAAGCTTCTGAGCGCTCGTTCGTCCACCTTTCAGGTAGATTCGCATTTTCAAGTCAGAAAGAAGTTTAGAAGAGCCAATTGTAAACATTTTTGACAACTGAGGCGTGCTTCAGGTGACCAATTTTTTTTCGATTATTCGCTAGAATTTTCTATACGGTATTTATGGTTTTGGTGATGCGATCCGTACAAAATTTCGTACGTAGTTTGGGTACATTATCCTTCATCTATGATCAAAATTTCATTGCAATTCAATCAGTATCAGGAAAAAAATATTCTGAACGGCCATATTTACGGATTATTCTGCATATAGCTTGAACACGAAATTCACCATTTGAGTGCAAAATTTCATCTCGATCGAATCTACGGAGAAATCAAAAGAACAAAATTTATATTTACGGAACCCCTGGTGGAATTCTGTCCATTAACGAACTCAACCGAATTGAACCCACACTGAAAATTTCAAGTCTCTAAGTTGTTTCGTTCGAGAGTCATCGTGGTTACGGACGGACGGACAGACTTGAATTTTCCGACGGATTCGTCATCAGTGAGTCGAACTCTGTCGAATGATACCATTTTCGGCTACAAATTCGAAAAACACAGACATCGTAACGAAATGATATAGCCCTCGTGTAAGTAGAACGAGCGCTCGAAAAGTTAATGATTTTATGTTATGCTTGTAGTTCAATTCGATGTCCTCCTCAGTTTTCAGAGTTCTAGCCACCAAGCCTGACTAGGATTCTTGCATCCACCTTTGCAGTCATACAGTCGCAAAATGCTAATTATTTCCCTCAATTTCTGATTTACAACACTATCTGTTTGCAACTTTCTAACTCCACCGAGACAACAAGATGTTATCAGCATGTGCGGCACGTTGCTTTACCACCCCTTTTAGGCAAAACTGTAACAGTTCACCTTGAGACTTATATCTTTATAGTGGTCACCCTTTCAGCCACCCTTTCGTCCATGCAATTTTTGGAATAACGGCATCCAATATTGCAAAAGAGTTCTTTGAGGATATTGAAGATCGCAAGGGTACCGTAATCGGTTTTACGATGGGTTCCGAAATTGCGACATTTATTATTTTATTTCGGTTTGGCAATTCGTTTCGAGACGAGAAAGGAGACACCGCTCAAACCGAGGGCGGAATCGATTTCTAGAATTCAGCAAAAAGGAGTGACGCAGGCGGGTACCTACTAAATTTTCGAAAATATCTAATATCAATTATACAATGATAACATTTATATACAGATTGATTAATTGGCCAGGAAAATAGTATATTATTTAACGAGCGGTAACGTAGGTCATAACTCACGCAGATGAAGTTTGTAGCACGAGCCCAAGGCGAGTGCTGTAATTCATCGAATGAGTTATGACCATTACCGCAAGTTGAATACTAGACTTTATCTACGACTATAACAATAAATACTAAGATACAAGTAGGTAGTACAGAGAAAGAACTAAACTGCTCCACATGAGTTAGGGATATTGACTTAAAGTGCAAAAAAATATAGTTAAAATAAGATTTTTGTGATGAAAATTCATATTAATAGGATTTCAAGTTGCAAATTAATTTTAGCCTGTAGATCTGCAGCGCATACAGGGTGGTTAAGTGAAATCGAGTAAAATAACGAAATTTTATTCCCAGAGAATTCAAGCATTTTAAGACTATCAATACAATGTATGGCCTCCACGGGCATCAATTACAGCTTGACATCTTCTTTGCATACTACACACGACGTTGTTGAACATTTCTTGAGGAATTTGGTTCCATAAACGGGGCAGAAGCTCTCTCAGATCATTTAAGGATTCTGGGGTAGGTTGATGATTATCTAATCTTCTTTGGAGCATATCCCATGCATGTTCTATGCAATTCAAATCTGGTGAGTGCGGTGGTATTGGTGAATGTGGAATACCAAGCTCCTCGCGCGCATTCTCAACTATGGCTGCACGGTGAGGTCTAGCGTTATCGTCTAGAAATTGAAAAGTTTCACCAATAGCAGTGTGAAAATTTGGCACAACATTGTCAATGACATGCTGCCTATAGTGTAAGGCGGTCATATTCCCAGGACAAATGTGTAGATCTGTGCGCCCGTTGAAACATATCCCGGCCCATACCATAACACTACTCTCTCGGAATGGATGGACTTCTTGGACATAGCGACGATAACGGGGTATGCGTGGGATTGTCCATACCCTTATTCTTCGAGAATCTGAAAATCGTCCATATCTGGATTCATCAGTGGAAAGAACACTACGCCATTGATCGTTCCAATTGATATGTTGCCTTGCCCATTCCAGTCTTTGACGCTTATGGTCACGTGTTAATGGAACTCCCCCTAATGGACGTCTAAAACCTAGATTCACCTCTCTCAAACGTCGTCTGATGGTTTCGATGGAAACTTGGACCCCATCTGGATTTTGAAGAGTATTCCGTAGCATTCTACACGTAGATGTAGGGTTTCTTCTCGCCGAAACGGTGATGAAACGATCCTGAGCAGGTGTTGTTTTCCGTCGCCCACCAAGCCTAGGTCTTTCCAACACGGAACCTGTCTCCCTCAATCTATTCCAAAGTCGAGATATCACACTTTGGCTGACTTGGAGCCTTTCCGCTACAACAACCTGAGTTAGGCCACCCTGTAGCATTCCGATAGCCCTATTAGCCTCAGCGTTTGTTAATTTACGTCTTGGCATTTTCAGAAAACTCGTTTCAAATCGAAGCGGTTGATAAACTGACTTCATTTCAAAATAAGAACATTCATGAAGCATATGCAAAGAACCAAACTTCAGAAAAAAGGCGACCAGATTGACGAAATGTCTCATACTGATTTTTATTGGATCGATTCAAGTTGTTATTGAGTTTTAAATGATTTTACAGCGATTTTCTCGAAGATTACATTCTTTTAAAAACGATTGAATACGATATCCCTAACTCTTGTGGAGCTGTATATTCACAAATCTTAATAGTTGCCTATAACAATGCATTATTTATGTTGATTGTGCTTCTTGGTATAGAGTATTAGGTCCATAGGGGCAATGCTTTATTTTCAGTGCTAAGTTCACTAAAATATGCCAAAAGAACATTCTCAGTAAACGATGACTTGATATTCTTACTGCTACACCAATCTTGAAAATTGTTGTATACACCTTTATATTTGTTTTGGGATTTTTCGGGTAATAAATTCTGTATGGTAACATTAGCTAATTGTCTTATTTCTGAAGGTGTACATAATAATTCATCTTCACCATCTGAATACATCTTTTTCAGCAAAAAATCACAATAATAATAGATATCAACTTCATTTGGGAAAACGTTCAGGTGACATTATTCCCCCCAATACCAATAATGGATTGTTCCCTTTCGGCCATTCGGTTTGTTCAGAAGCTCAGTGACAGGGAGTTATAGTAGTGAGTTATTATAACTCACGTTTGTTTACAGATACTAGTAATTGCTCAAAAGTAGTTGAGTTATGAATGTATAATTCAATAGGAGTAGATGAATATTATTATATGATTATAAACACATAGTATTTTATTTCGAATAAACATTTTGTATTCGACTATTGTTGTCAATGCTCATGTTTTCGTTCTCCATGGCTGCTCACTCTAACACTGACGCGACTGAAATTCATTCGAAGTATTCGGTTCGTAATGGAGTTGCCACCGATCTCCGAAGTATTTCTTGGTGAGGTTTATTCAAATCTCCTGAATCTCCAAATTTCTTCACCTCCTATGGTTGGAAGAATTCACCAAAGATTGCGTGATACTGGTTCAATCAAGCAGTGCTATTCGTTTGGATGACCAAGGACGATATTTACAGAAGAAGTTAAGAGAACTGATCCTTCTCTTGTTAGGGGAATCCTCCATGAGCAGCTGTTATGGACTCTGGAATCGATGAATATTTGGATGGGTATTGAAGGTTACAGGTTTCTAGGTCTTGTTGTTTTACCAAGCTGATTAACTGGCGCTGCTAACCCAACATTTCTGCAGATCAAACTGTATGATCTTCAAGACGACATTCCTTTGGACCAAAGGCAAAAAATGGGGTTTCAACAAAAAAGTGCTCCAACACATTTTGCGACCT
This sequence comes from Aphidecta obliterata, assembly GCA_963966015.1. Taxonomy (NCBI): domain Eukaryota; kingdom Metazoa; phylum Arthropoda; class Insecta; order Coleoptera; family Coccinellidae; genus Aphidecta; species Aphidecta obliterata. Next base: position 25,026,914 of record OZ014427.1, on the reverse strand, counting down.
GCAGGAGCATTCATTCCGAACTTTTGAATGGGATGGTGCTGAAAGGTCTTATGGACTTCAAGACTATCTGATTAAAACTCACTAGATTCTTCATATTCTGGGGATACTATGGTGAATAAATTCGAGGATCTGCAGCTATACGTATGAATTAAATATACCAACAGATCCGATGTAATGAAGGCTTTTTTGTTTGTTTATACATACAAAATTCTTCCAGAGTTTCATTCTGTTTGAGCGCTCGTACTACTTACACGAGGGCTATATAATTTCGTCACGATGTCTGTATTTTTCGAATTTTGAGCCGGAAATGGTCTCAATCGACTATGTTCGACTCACTGATGACGAATCCGTCGGAAAATTCGAGCCTGTCCGTCCATCCGGCCATAAGCACGATGACTCTCGAACGGAACATCCTAGAGATTTGAAATTTTCAATGTGTGTTCAGTTCCCGAATGCCTCGGTTGAGTTCGTTAATGGGCCAAACTCCACCAGGGGTTCCGTAAATATGGTCGTTCAAAGTTTTGTTTCCCTGATTACTTGAAAACTACAAATTTGATCGAGATCAAATTTTGCACTCGAATGGAGAATGAGGCGTTCAAGCTACATGTGAAATTTTGTTCAGATCGCATGACCAGAACCATAGAAACCATAGAAAAGTGTAACTTTCGAACGGAAACGCCTAGGGACTTGAAATTTTCAGGATAGGTGTGGATCTCGAATGTCGTGATCGCGTTCATCTATGAGCAAAATTATTGTAATGTTAAGTAAATATGGTCGTTTGAAATTTAGTTTTCTTCATAATTTAAAACTAAAGATTCGATCGTGACGAAATTCTGTATACTTATGGAGAATGAAATATTCAAGCTACATTTCTCCAGATCACATGACCAGAACCATAGAAACCATAGAAATTTTGATTTCTCGATAATTTCGAAACTGCGGATTCGATCGAGATGAAATTTTGTATTTCAATCGAGAATGATATATTAAAACAATATTTTGTCCAGATCGCATGACCAGAACCATAGAAACCATAGAAAATTGTAACTTTTGAACGGAAAAGCCTAGGAATTTGAAATTTTCAGGGTGGGTTTGGATCGCGAATATCGCGGTCACGTTCATCAATGAGCAAAATTATACTAGGGGTTCCATAAATATGGTCCTTAGAAATATTCTTTTTCTGATAGTTTCGAAACCACTGATTGGATTGGAATGAAATTTTGTACATAGTTGAGGAATAATGTATTTGCATTTTGTCCAGATCGCATCACCAAGACCATAGATACCGTAGAAAATTCTGGTGAATTATCGAAAAAAAATTGGTCAGCTGAAGCACTGACATGAAGTCTGGAGTTTCGCCAAAGTTTCAGAATATTTTGACAGCTGTCGGAAATTCCTTCAATTGATTTCTTAAACTGGAAAATGCGAATCTAGGTGGATGTACGAGCGCTCAAAAGCTCCTGACTTCACGGCTTTTCTAATTTTTTCAAAGTAGTTAAATATTGACCAAATTCCGATTGAATAGTGAAAAATGTGAATCGGAGTTTGTCCTGGGAGACTTGAGTATCCGGTATTATACATACTACTGATTTCAAATTTCCCCTTCTAGGAATAGGTACCCTATCAATTACATTAATAAACATAGGTTCGAATAAAACAAATTCTCCCCTTTGTTGGGACACATTTTCCATACATCATACGTCATCCTTATCCACACCCGATCTTAATGACGTTGATACGTAATACAGATAGAGAAATCGCCCAACAAATCCCTGCAATCTGAAATTATTAATAAATCAACAATAAATCAGGAATAATTGGTATTGATTTTGTATCAAGCGAATATGGAATATGTCCCCCTATTCCTACAGGAACGTGGCTGCGAAAGAAATACGAGGATAAGTTCGCAATGTTGTCGCTTCGTCTAATATTGGGCTGGATTTCTATTTTCAAGCCTTTTTCAGTTCGTAACTTTAGTGCTTCAACATAAATCATTTAGTCTTTTCTCATTTTTACTGGACATAATAAAATAAAGGAAAAGAATTAAGGACATAATGCCAAGTATACTGAAAACATAAATGATTCCACTTTTTTCCCATTTCGGCTCTTGATCTTGAATTTATTTGTTCTCCAGTTTTGTCTCTGTATTTGAGCGCTCGTCTTACTTACACGAGGGCTATATCATTTCGTCCCGATGTCTGTATTTTTCGAATTTTGAGCCGAAAATCGTCTCAATCGATAGAGTTCGACTCACTGATGACGAATCCGTTGGAAAATTCGAGTCTGTCCGTCCGGCCGTAAGCACGATAACTCTTGAACGGAACAACCTAGGGACTCGAATTTTCAGTGTTGGTTCAGTTCCCGAATGCCTCGGCTGAGGTCGTTAATGGGCCAAATTCCACCAGGGGTTCCGTAAATATGGCCGTTCAAAGTTTTGTTCTCCTGATTACTTGGAAACTACAGATTTGATCGAGATGAAATTTGGCACACAAATGGAGAATGAGGTGTTCAAGCTACATGTGAAATGTTTTCCAAATCGCATGACCAGAACCATAGGAACCATAGAAAATTGTAACTTTTGAACGGAAACGCCTAGGGGAAATTTTCAGGATAGGTGTGGATCTGAAATGTTGCGTTCACGTTTATCAATGAGCAGAATTATACTAGGGTTTCCGTAAATACGGTCGTTTGAAATTTTGTTTTCTCGATAATTGCGAAACTACTGATTCGATCGAGAGTAAATTTCGTATTTTAATCGAGAATGATATATTGAAGCAATATTTTGTCCAGATCGCATGACCAGAACCATAGAAACCATAGAGAATTATAACTTCCGAAGGGGAAGGCCTAGGAACTTGAAATTTTCAGGGTAGGTTTGGATGGCGAATGTCGTGGTCACGTTCATCAATGAGCAAAATTAGACTAGGGGTTCCGTAAATATGGCCGTTCCTGGTATTTTCGTAACAACTGATTGGATTGGAATGAAATTTCACACCTAGCTGAAGAATAATGCATTTAAACTACGAGCGAAGTTTTGTCCAGATCGCATCACCAAGACCATAGATACCGTAGAAAATTCTAGCGAATTATCGAAAAAAAATTGTTCATCTGAAGCACTGACATGAAGTCTGGAGTTTCGCCTACGTTTGAGAATTTTTTTGACAGCTGTCGAAAATTCCTTCAATTTATTTCTAAAACTGGAAAATGCGAATCTACCTACAAGGTGAATGTACGAGCACTCAAAAGCTCCTGACTTCACGGCAGTGCTTTTATAATTTTATTTTTTGAATAAATGATACTTGATGGAAATCTGAAATTACTAAGTATTCATCAATAAATTGCACTACACGCTTTTCACCAATTAATAGCCATCAATAGGTAGGTACCTATTTGCAACATTTGGTCGTGATCGGAAATAAACTGTGAGTAAACAAACAATATAAATATCAACCATTCTTCCAATCCCCACAATCCGGATCATCCCTGGAACTTCCTCCGTATACTTGGCAACATCAGGCCAGAACGGCGTGTGGCAATATTTTGCCCCCTGCCAAACAGACAATCCGTGTAATCCCATCTAATCTTATATCTATTACAATGTTGACTGGTTCGGATTAATACGATGGGGAATACAAACAATTTGTCACGGTTCCTATTGTTGTTCACTGTCCCCTTCCATGATAACACATTTATCTGCATTACCTACATAAATGCTTGGGCCACGACCGTGGCCGGTGACTCCTGTTGAAAATTTTGACCCTTTTCGCTAGTTTTCCGATGAATTTTACGACTTTGGCGATTTTGATCTGCGCAATTGATCTTTTATGATATAAAGTTATAAAGAAATGGGAAAGGGGGATTTGAACAACAAGTTTGTTTGAAATGTATAAATTTGAGGATGGTTTCGAAGCAGTTAATTCAATTTCAGATTCTTTTTTGAAAAGGGTCTTATAACTTCAAATCAACATAATGAAAAATTAATTGAAAACTGCTTCTTTTTGGTTTTTTTTTCAGATCTTTAAACCGAACCTAACTTCAAATCAATATAATGGAAAATTTTTGTTTTTTTTTTTCAGATCTTTAAACCTAACCTAACTTCAAATCAATATAATGGAAAATCGATTGAAAACTTCTTCGCTTTGGTCTTTTCCTTTTTTGTTTCAGATCTTTGAATTACAATATAACTCGTTAACAAAAACGAACGTTTTATTCGTGTGCTTATCCTTGAGTTTGATATTTGTAACTTTGTTTTGCTCTTACTTATCAATTATACGAAAATGCGTTTCCTTCAATCAGAAGATAATTGAATGAATTTGGTCTGAAGTAAACCGAAGAGCACATTCTGAGGAATTGGGGATGACTTTCTTCTCAAATATCTGGATCTTCAAGCCACCCTCACTGAACATCTTATCATCAATATTGTTAACTTTGAAATTACTTTAAAAGCTCATATAAAATTTTATTATCAAAGTCTAAACTCTTCTCCGCCAAACCAGTTCTTATGACTGTCGGTAATAATAGCCACCATTCCAAGAAATTAGTTTACCACCTTATAGTAACGAGAGAGTTGAGAATCGTTGACTTCGGAATTTCCTGTCAAGCCTACCCTTTCCGTCAATTTTTATTTCATGCAATCAGGGAATAACTGCACCAATATTACGGCACCGTTACACGAACAAAACCCCAAATTTTGCACAGGTACCGTAGGAACGGTTTATGATTATTTGTTCTGACAGTTAGCCTTCAAATATTCTAACTGTTTCGGAAGGTGAAGATTTGGTCCAGTGGAAAAAATTCAAGAAGAAAATCGACAAAAAAATTCACCCATTTTAGGTCAGCCCTGAAAAATGTTGATGTGAATTAAAGTTTAGAGTATATACTGTATGGATAGGAACTTCTGTTTTGAATGAGTTACCCACCTATATCGAGATATGATTGAGATTCTTGAACGTTAACGTTCCGTATTGAGACATCGACAAAATACATACTTAATAGTAATTTATGCATCATTCAGCCCGAGGGCATCTGACCAGAGGGATGGAGGTTGCCCGATGGGTGTTAGGGTCTAGTTACGCTCGTGGTGCAAACAAGATTTTATTTTTCACGAAAAATCCATTTATGTTTATTTAAATCTTTTCATTGCTCCTAGCATTTTTGAGCGCTCGTACTACTTACACTAGAGTCACTAGGGCTATATCATTTCGTCACGATGTCTGTATTTTTCGAATTTTTAGCCGAAAATGGTCTCAACCGACTATGTTTGACTCACTGATGACGAATCCGTCGAAAAATTCGAGTCTGTCCGTCGGGCCGTCCGTATACACGATAACTCTCGAACGGAATGTCCTAGAAAAAATTGGGGAAAATTTTGTTTTCCTGATTACTTTGAAACTACAGATTCGATCAAGGTGAACTTTGCACTCAGATGGAGAATTACGTGTTCAAGCTACATGCAAAATTTGGTCCAGCCCGCATGACCAGAACCATAGAAACCATAGAAACTTATAACTTTGTAATGGAAAGGCCTAGGGACTTGAAATTTTCAAGATAGGTTTCGATCTTTAATGTTGCGGTCACTTTCATCAATGAGCCGAATTAGACAAGGGGTTCCGTAAATATAGCCGTTCAAACAATTTTTCCTGATAATTTCGAAAAAACTTATTGGATTGGAATGAAATTTCGCACATAGATGAAGGATAATGTATTCAAACTACGTGGAAAATTTTGTCCAGATCGCATTCCCAAGACCATAAATACCGTAGAAGATTCTAGCAAATTATCGAAAAAAAATTGGTCACCTAAAGCACTGACGTAAAGTCTTGATTTTTGCCTTTGTTTGCAATTTTCTTTGACAGCTGTCAAAATCTTTCCAATTGTTTTCTAAAACTGAAGAATGCGAATCTACCTACAAGGTGGTTGAACGAGCGCTCAAAAGCTCCTGACTTCACGGCAGTGCTTTTCGTGATTTTTTATTTAATCAATAACTCACAACGCCCTATTGCGTTATGTATTTATTCATAGAAACCGAATCCAAGGTAAAATAAACAAATACAAGTGGGAAATAGAATATTCAATGTTAATGATATCATCAGATTATATATATAAGGGCAAGGAGGGGGGGAATTTTGATGGAAACTCCAAGTTATAATCGAAAAGTTAAGATTTAATGGGTGTGAATGAGATTATGATATTAATAATAATAATAATGATATTTATTTATCCTTTCAGACAATAAAGTATAGGACAGGTCATAATAAAGAAAAAAAATGAAAAACTCAACAAAGCACTAAACTAAATTCAGCAAATATTGGACTTAACATCGTTATAATTTTAAGTCATTATCATCTAGATATTCTAGAATCTAGAATATCTAGATGATAATGACTTGAAAAAATGCCAAAAATTATTGTTCAATAAATAACATTTATTGAACAATAATTTTTTCACAGTTTTTTTGAATTGGTTCGTATTCATACTTTTTGTAGAGACTGGCAAATTATTGAACATAATAATTCCCAGATAGACTGGTGATTGTTCGTATTTCGTTTACTGAAGTAGATTTAATCATTTCTTATTCCCAACATATTTCAATTGTGTATGTGAAATTTTTCTTTATTACTTTTTGAAGAATTATAAGAAGCACTGCCGTGAATTCAGGAGCTTTTGATTTTTGATTTTCCAGTTTCAGAAACCAATTGAAGAATTAAAGTTTGAATACATTATTCTTCATCTATGTGCGAAATTTCATTCCTATCGAATTAGCAGTTTCAAAATTATCAGGAAAAAAATATTTTTAACAGCCATATTCTCGGAACCCCTAGTCAATTTCAAGTCTCTAGCTCTTTCCGTTCGAAAGTTATAATTTTCTTTGGTTCCTATGGTTCTCGTCGAGCGATCTATAGACAAAATTTGAATCAGTACCCACACTGAAAATTTCAAGTTTTTAGGTCGTTCCGTTCGAAAGTTTTCGTGCTTACAGCCGGACGGACAGACTGGTTCGTCATCAGTGCGTCGAACCTTGTCGATAAGGACCATTTTTGGCTCAAAATTCGAAAAATACAGACATCGTGACGAAATGATATAGCCCTCGTGTAAGTAGTACGAGCGCTTTGATTCAACTGAAAATATTGTAACGAACTTAAGCCGGACCTGTCGCGATTCTCGAGCTCTCTAGAACCAACCACGTCGACAGTAGGAGCCGCGAATCCGCTAGAAACGACGAGACGCTTCGAACAGCCTTCTGGAGTGGAGACATCGGGAAGCCTATGAAGCGCTATATAAAACGACATCGGCCTGAGCGAGATAATAATACAGTATTGGACTCAATAGCGCGCGTGCAGATAAATGATTGAGTGTTGAAATAAATTTGTATTAGTGTCATCAGTGACATAAATAAATTATTTTAAGAAGAACTTGGACTAAATTCATTACAACATTCTATCCCCTATAATATCTTCACAAAATCATCAATATCGAACAAATTTTCCTCGAGTATTTTCGTTAGTTCAAGGATAATATGTTACAAATAAAAAACGTCAGCTATATTTTGACCTAGGTAATTTTGGACGTCTAGAGAGGTTTCAATTTTTCTTTACGAACATACTTCTAATTCCTCATTAGTTTCCGTGAAATACATCTTTTGTAATTGTTTTGCAGTAAAGAATGTCCCAATTGGTAAAATAAAACTGTATTTAAACATCTTTGGAAAACTGTTTTTTTGCAGAAGAAAAGATTTTCTCTTCAATTCTTTAAGTGGCAATTCCGATGAACCTTAAATTTGTAGTTATTTCATTATTTGTAGATATGTTGCATATTTTTCAACCAACCAATTGAGTTTTTCTTCCCGTATCTAAGATTTTGCCTGACTGATTACTGATTACTGGTTCAAAGCTCCCCAAAAAACCGAAACAAAACTAATTATAAGGCACCAAACAGTTCAGAAAATATTTCTTAGGTTTTTGACTAAAAGTGCTATTATGCCCGCTTGTTTTTATGAGAAAGAGCGTTACCATTCTGCACAAATTTCTCCTATTTTTCAATTTTGGGCCCAGAATGGCCTGAAACGATCACAGATGAAGAATTCGTGGTCAAATTCACTTCTCCGGCGGCCGTCCGTAAAAACTACAACTTTCGAAAAAAGTCTTGAAATTTTAAGGATACAATCTGCCAAAGGGTGACGTAGATATGGCCAGCAGAATTTTTTTCTCAATAATCTGAAAAATTCGGATTCGATCCTATCGAAACTTTGTAGTTATTAACGACACGGAGATTTATGTGAAATTTAGTGAGGATCGTATCACTAGAAGAATAACAATTTTTTTATCGTTATCTTAGAAACTTGGATATCTGCAATACATATGGGGCATTATTGGAATTATTCATTATTCAGCTTCAAAGCTGTTCTACGTTGAAAGAAAATTGAATTTTTCTGTTCTAGTGTTTGGAAATTTGATATATTCGATATAAATGACATTATTTCTAAAACTGACGGCTGAATTACAGCACTCTGGCTCTTGCTCCAAACTTCATCTGCGTGAGCTATGAAATACATTACCGCTCGTTAAATAATATACTATTCTTCAACTTTGATATCTCAGAAACTGTTTGCCATATTCTGCTGAAATTTTGTGTGCACATATGAGGCTTGGTTGAAATGAGTTATGTGAAAATGCAAAAAAAAAATTGAGTTTCCTGATCTGGTATTTAGAATATTTGACTTCCGGTGATTCCCTCTCTTGACGTTTATAAAAATAGAAATGAATTAATTATTCGTCACCTTGACGCCTGATGATGCATATTTGGTTTTATAGTCTCGCTACAGTGCCACTTCATGACGAATGTTTATAGATTATGGGTGACCGCTTTGACGATGAATTGAAACAAGCTCGCAAAAGCTCCTATAACTTCAAGTCAGAGCTTTCCACTTTTTTTTCATATTGAAGTGGATAATATAGTATGTATTTTCAGATGAATCTGATCATTTGGCAAAGTATTCTCTTGTTAGATCTGGAGGATGGTCCATTTTAGAACGATATTCTATTGTTTAAATGATGCAGCTGAAGAAATTCAACAAAATAAAATGAAGTTAATCCTCAAAATATAGGACATTAGATTCCGGAAATCAATATCTGATTACTATCCGAATATCTAAAAGAATCTGTTGGTATTTTTAATAATATCTTTTTTCGAACTTATTAATTTCAATTAGGTTGGCACAGAAATTTTTCATAGACTAATTTGCACAAATCAAAACCCAATCAGAAAATTGCTTGTCCAATTACTAATTTCAAAACAGTCAAATTTTTTTATTGCTTCATAATTTTTTTTGCTGATTATTTCGCTTTGAACTAGAATCCTTATTCCTTTAATTTCTTCAATACTCAAAATGTAAACCATTATGTTTCAAAAACAGTACCAGTAGCAGTATAACTAACCAGACTATCAAATTATATACGCTCCAAAACTGTTCCTTATTCACGATCCTCCTTATTTCCCCTCTAACAAAATATAAAAACACAAAAAAATTCTCAGAATTGAATTGGAAGCTGAACTAAATCTTAACATCGTATCTGTTTCGGAGACAAATTGTCCTCATTTCGCTACGTTACCGGCTATTCACGGAAAAATAATCCAATAGATAATTTCTCAACTTCCAAGAGCCAAACAAAGCTAAATATGTAAACTGAACACCCCGTAGCAAAGCGATTAGTTCCGACGCCAATATTTGTACCCCAAACTGACCAAAAATGTGGTTTACAGACCGTCAACACCATTGTGTCTTTGTTAATGTCCCTACGGTCAGCGCAAGAAAAATTGCCCTAGTAGACAATTAGGTTCGTTTATAAACCACCAATAAATATAAATTGAACCCCTTCTTCCTGGTTTAAATTTGAGGTTTGACATTGAGATATATTCTGTTCGAATTCCACAATTTATATGAACCAAAAAAATTATATATTCTTCAAAAGTTCTACTGTATGGAATTGTAGTTGGAAAAGAATACTCAGACACTCAAACAAAATTCCAAAATTTTTAGAATGCGTTATAAATTTTATTGCATTTTTTGAAGAGCACTCCATCCGTATGGATTTCCACACTATTTCCAAAAGAGAATAGTTTCCTATTTGAAGGGAGTTTATAACCTGAAAATAAGATTGGTTTGTCATGTGAAAGATAGTACTAAAATTAATCTAGTCCCTCGAATCTTAACTTATTATATAAAGTTGACTGTATTTTTCAATTTTGATTCGTACCCACTTCATATATTTTTTAGAGTTATATTGAATAGAGAAGAACCATAAAAGAAGTTATTTGAGTAACGGCAAAGAAAAAAGCCGAAACATCCAGAAACTAAAACATCTGTAAAAACCCCCAACCGATTCTGGCTTAACAACTTCTTTGTAAAGTTATTTTCTATTACACCATTAAATTATATCCGGAAACCAAATAAACCAATAAATGAGAACCTACCGCAAAGATGCGAACCTCCAACGAAAGATTGCCAAAATTTTTATGAATTTATAACAGCAAAGTTTGCCGATTTCTAAAAAGACTCAAAAAACACGTCCCTCGGATTTTTTAAAGTAAGTACCTACGTTAAGTTAGGCATCGGACAACGAAGAAAAACGTTCTAAAACCGATATATATATATATACCTACGTTATTTTATGGTGACCCAACAAGGAATATAATCATTTTTTTGGGGACCTTCTTTAAAAATTGCAACAATTTTACGAAATACTTTCACGTCTCTGCTCCGATTTCGGTTTGAATGGTGCAATATTACCGAAGCTTGTTATTTTATGATAGGTACCAGAAATTTGCATATTTCAAAGACCCATTGACTGGAAAATATCAATAGTTTTTAACAAGTTTTGGGATTTTACTGCTCGAAAGTGAATTTCGCTTCCCCGCAGATGCTATAAACGAAACATCCATCTACGTTCAATGTAGTGAAGTCGGAAGCTTTTACGCGATTATTTCGATTCATCGCCAGGGCGGCAACCACAACTAATCTATGATCATTTTTATTCGACCTGCGGTGACATTGTAGCGAAATCACGCTCGAGTGAAAAATAATGTCATTTTATGTTGTAAATTTGAAAAGATTAAACACAGAATTATTATCAAATATCTCGACACCAGATCAGGAAAATTCAATTCTCCTTTCACGTGGAACAGCTGGAACGTGAAATTTCTATAACTCATTTACTCATAACTCATTTTATCGATGCCCCATATGGAGATATAAAATTTCAGCACAATAGAGCGAATAATTTTTGAGATACCGAAGTTAACAAAACGATTTCTTCAATCCTTGCAAAATTTCGCATAAACTTTGCGTTTTTTGAATCATTGAGAAAAAACTTCAGATGGCTATATCTACGGAAGTCTTCATAGGATTTTGCTCATTTACGAACCTATAACCGGCGCATTTAGGCCTCGAAATTAGCCTGGAAATTTCAAAACGCCAGGCCTGTTCTCTTGGAAGTTATTGGTGACGAAAAAACTGAATAGTAAAATAGTAATTTTAAACAAGGACGATTGACGAAACATTCTATTCTGGAAGGAAAGCGACAATCATAATTCTTTTCGCTATTTCGGTCCCCAATTAATTCGGAAATCAACTTGTTATGCAAACTGAAATTCATGAGTGTACATATACAATTTGAATTGATGCCAATTCGTAACAATTATAAATTAAATAATGAACATAGTGATTTAACTCAATTGAATAAAAATTAAACGATAAACAAATCGCAAGTGGTGTAACATCAATCCGCATCGTTGGGGCGCTTCGAAGTTTCGATGTTACATTGTTACGCGATGCCATCCACACACATTGCGCGGGTTATGTTACGAAGCTCTGTTGCATGTCTATAGGCACCTTAATGTTTCCATATTGAGCAGGAGTGACGCGGTCTCTTGAAGACTTTTGATCTTTAAAAATAACGAAAAAAAATTATTTCACAGTAAAGAAATAGCAGTAGATAATATGCCAAATTCCTTGTTTATTCCCTAAAAAGTTTTCGTTAGAATGCAGTCATCAGTTTCTTGAAAACTTGAATGGAGAAAATTATGAAGAATTTCTGAGAACAAATATGGACAGTTTTTTTGAGGAGGTTCCCTTGATTGACAGGCGTGAAATCATTTTCCAACAGGATGGGTGTCCCGCACTTTAGGCTATACGATCGAATGTTTTTGAACGAATTGTTTTCTATAGGGTAGATAGATAGGGGAGGAGCTATTTCGTGACCAGCGAGAAGTCCGGATCTAACACTGCTAGATTTTTATGTTTGGGGCAGTTCAAAAGAAATAGTATATGAAAGGGAAATACATACACGTGCACAACTTGTGCAGAGAATCGACGGAGCAGCGAGAAGATTGAGAGTAAATTTCAGTACTGGAGAAATTAGAAAGAGGGCACGTGCTTGTATAAGGAAGGGTGGAGGACATTTCGAACATAATTTATTAATGAATTTTTTAATGAAATTATTAGTTCAATTGCAAAAAAAAATATTCAATTCGTTACTTTTCTTTCTTGGCTTATATCCCCTTTCAAATCAAAAACTGCTGAAACGAAACTAGTGCCTGCATTCCCACTAAAATTTTTTAGGAAATAAAGAAGGAATTAGGCAATTTTTCATGCTTAAATTGTGGAATTCGAAAGTTGCAGGCAAATTGATATTATGAATTCATTTTTATTTTCTTCATATACCAACTTTCAAATCATACTATTTCTTTTTCAACATCTAATACACCACAGTTTTGCTTTTTTCATTCATATCATATCATTTTCTGATGAAAATAATCCAAAATTATAATCAAATTCGGTCAACGTAGAAAAAATTGATGAAAAATGAAGTGAGTTGAGAATTTTTTTTTTAAACACAAGAACTCAAATATCTCGGAAACTGTTGATTTTCGGTTATCAATAAATATAGCTCAAACGACAGCGAATTAGTCCCCCAAGGTTGACGTGTAATTTGGAAACACCCTGTATATACCTACTTGAAATAAACAGAAATGAACACCACATCCTCCTTCAATGAAAGCCAGGTTATGTTTAAGAAAATTTTTTCTATTCGAAGAAGTTCATTGAGTTTATTTCCAGAAGTTTATTTCAAAAAATTACGAAAAGCACTGCCGTGAAGTCAGGAGCTTTTAAGCGCTCGTACATGCACCTTGTAGGTAGATTCGCATTCTCCAGTTTCAGAAACCAATTGGAAAGATTTTGACAGCTGTCAAATAAAATTTCAAACCAACGCGAAAATCCAGACTTCTTTGGTGACCATTTTCTTTTTCGATAATTCGCTAGAATTTTCTACGGTATCTATGGTCTTGGTAATGCCATCTGGACAAAATTATACATTATTCTTCATATATGTGCGAAATTTCATTTCAATCCAATAAGTATTATCGAAATTATCAGAAAAAATATAGTTTGAACGGCAATATTTACGGAACCTCTAGTCTAATTTGGCTCATTGATGACAGCTATCGCGAAATTCGCGATCCAAACTTATCCCTAGACCTATTCGTTCGAAAGTTATGATTTTCTATGGTTTCTATGGTTCTGATCATACGATCTGGAAAAAATGTAGCTTAAATATATCATTCTCAATTTAAATACAAAATTTCGTCTGGATCGAATCCATAGTTTTAAAATTATCAAGAAAACTGAATTTCAAACGGCCATATTTACGAAACCCCTAGTCTAATTTTGCTCATTGATACTCGTGAACGCTAAATTCACGATCCACACCTATCCTGAAAATTTCAAGTCCCTAGGCCTTTCCATTACAGAGTTATAATTTTCTATGGTTTCTATGGTTCTGGTCATGCGAGCTGGACAAAATTTTGCATGTAGCTTGAGTACGTAATTATCCATCTGAGTACAAAATTTCACCTTGATCGAATCAGTAGTTTCGAAGTAATCAGAAAAACAAAATTTCGAGCGGCCATATTTACGGAACCCCTGGGCGAATTTTGCCCAATAACGAACTCAACCGCGACATTTGAGATGCGAACCTACCCTGAAAATTTCAAGTTTCTAGGACATTCCGTTAGAGAGTTTTCGTGTATACGGACGGACGGACGGACTCGAATTTTTTTAGGAATTCGTCATCAGTGAGTCGAACTTGGTCGTTTGAGACCATTTTCGGCTCAAAATTCGAAAAATACAGACATCGTGACGAAATGATATAGCCCTCGTGTAAGTAGTACGAGTGCTCAAAAATGTGTAATAACTGAACTTGTTGGGTCAAATTTGTCTCCAAATTGTTCGATCTGCTGCATTGTCAGATCGTTTTCCAGGCTTTCTCTATAGACGGCTGACGGCTTGCACTCAAGACTCGCTCCCGAAATTTCTGAAATCTATGGTTTATGGTCGGCTTATTATCTGGTTAACAGGTTAACCAACTGAATTTGTGAGATAAACTTGAACATTATACGTTGGTTATCTCTAATACTTCAATGAACCAAAGAAATATAGTTGTAATCCACTGGTTACCCCTTGCACTTCATGCATTTCCTTTAGAACAACTACTAACTAAATATCTCAGGATGTAACTTTTTGACTCAGCTCCTAAAGATTATTATACTTATGATAAGACTTATAATAGCCGGCACCAAAATTTCGCATCAACCGTCAAATACATCTACAGATACGAATGACTTTATGGTTTATACCCGTATACCCTCAAAGACGAGATAATTTTTGCACAAAATTTTTTAAGTTATTGAAGGATCTTTATGACGTTAGGTACCAAGAAGCGAAACTTATCCTAGCTTAAATTCCGGATTGCAACGAATTTTTCGGCAATTCTGCTGATTCTGAATGCGGCAATACTAGACCTTCAACGGTTTTTTACTTTCTTCGGGCACCATAAATTTGAATATTTTAGTACTTTTTTCTCGACATTATGGCTTTTCAAGACCTTTTAGTATCTTACAATAGGAGTGATTCACGAATTTCTTAAATGGTCGAAAAACGTGAAAAGGGAGAGACAAAAAGTTCTCGATTAAATTAGGTTTATTATTCAAAAGAATTTCTCTATTTTTAAGCTTCATTTTCAAGATGGCGGTATCGTAGTACAATCTCAACGTCGTTCTTCACTTTGTTTCTCCTCTCCGCCCGAAAAACAGTGAATTATTTATTATTCCAACCAACCAGAGGGTCGTGAAATAATTATGGCTTCTCAGGGTTCAACATATAAAAACATAGTCATTGCGACGATTCTGGAACACGTTTTGGGACACGGAATTTAAAATTTAACTCTATGCTCCAATCGGCCAGATCGGTTCTCGTGTAGGCAAGCTGATGGAAGAATGCAATATTTTCCATCCATTCTTCTCTGGTATACCTTGTGTGGTAATTAATTTCTTTGTTTTATTTCTTTATATTAATCATATTGTAGGGCTTTTATTGATTAAATTTTTCAGTTTGATGAGATCCAAGCTAATTTGTGTACCTAATCCATGATTTCTACGGTTCTAGAATAGTTTTCCTAGTATTGCACCTTATACTATGTTCTCAGGTGTTCCCAAGATAAAGATAGAGTGGGTTTTCTTTCAATTGTGTTGAAATGTTATTTTTCCTCGTTCATCTTTCAAATTCTGCATTTTCATTAGGTTGCTTCTTTTAAATCTGAAATTGCACTTTGCTATTCATTTCAGTGTGTTTTTTCAGGCGGCTATGCCTATCCTCTATGTAATCTCCCAATGGATTTTGTTCATCTCTTTTCTAATTAGAGCATTGTTTTAGTTTCACTTTCATCTATTGTATTTGGCTTCGGATGAATGCTGGCCTGGAAAGCCTTGTTGTATCTTCCGTTCTGAAGGCCCATGATCAGTAGTTGTTGTTCGACTTAGAAGCTATAAGCTTTTCAGTTTGTCTTTTTCCTGAAATATTATACCAGTAAGAATTTATTTGCTTTGTTTCTCATTTATTAACTTTCTCCTTTACTGGGGAAGGCGTCAACGACCACGAGGGTTCGAAGTTCGATGGTTAAACGATGTTTGAGCTACTTTTTCAGCAAGGGCATCCACTTTGCTTTCAACACCCTGTTGAGGTGTTCAAACTTGTAGCTTCCTGATACTGTAGCTCTGTTCATGATGTCTGTTGCAATGGTTTGGGGCCTTGCTATCTGTGGCAAACAAAATCTTGATCCTATCTCAATATATTGATTCAGATGCATATTTCACTTCATACGCAATAACTGATCGAAATATTTTGAAGGGCATTACATAGATGTGGACAAAGAATTTACAAAAAATTTGAAATCCCATAGTTTTGGAACACAACTAGCAGTGGATTTACAGGTTTTTTATAAGTTTTTAATGGATTGCCATCTAGCTTTGCTCTATACATCTTATCGAAGCCGAAGGCATCAGTTGGAGAAAGGTGTGGGGGTTGTGTTTCGATGTTTGCCAAGAATGAACTGGTCCGCCGAATAGAAAGCGTCGCTCGACTCGATTCGTTTTTAAATCGAACTTTATGAAGCCTTTGGGAAATCAGGAAGGCTTTGACACTGGATCCGAGTGGAGCACAGAAGACCTCGGCTATCAGGCCGACGTGATCCTTATGTTCGACCGGTTGGAAATATTTATAATCAACGAGAAATAATGGCGAAACCTTCGCTCGATACAAATAAAACAGTGGAAGGGTAGTTTGTTGCGGAGAAGGTCCAAATTCGTGAAATTATGTAACCCTGGAAATTACATATTGAGGAAATCGTTAGAAATCGTAACTCTATTTCTTAAACCAAATCCATTATTTCGGCCCAATTAATACTGCATTCAAAAAAGTGTAATTTGTCGAACCCAATCAGATTATTGAAAAATTCAATTTCAATTCAATTTACTTTTAACTTAGAACAGCTGTAAAGCTGAATTTTTATATTACTCTTCAAGATGCGCCATCCTATGTAAACACAAAATTTCAGCAAGATATGGCGAATAGTTCCAGAGATACCGATGTTATAAAAAAAATTACGAAAAGCACTGCCGTGAAGACAGGAGCTTTTGAGCGCTCGTACATGCACCTTTAGGTAGATTCGCATTTTCCAGTTTCAGAAATCAATTGAAGGAATTTTCGACAGCTGTCAAAAAATTCTCAAACTTAGGCGAAACTCCAGACTTGTCAGACATGTCAGTGCTTCAGCTGAGCAATTTTTTTTCGATAATTCGCTAGATTTTTCTACGGTATCTATGGTCTTGGCGATGCGATCTGGACAAAATTTTGCACGTAGTTTGAATATATTATTCTTCAGCTAGGTGCAAAATTTCATCTCAATCAGCTCAGTATTTTCGGAACTATCCGCAAAAAAATATTTTGAACGGTCATATTTATGAAACCCCTAGTCTAATTTTGCTCATTGGTGAACGTGTCGCGATCCAAACCCACCCTGAGAATTTCAAGTTCCTAGGCCTTTCCGTTCAAAAGTTACAATTTTCTATGGTTTCTATGGTTCTGGTCATGAGATCTGGACAAAATATTGTTTTAATATATCATTCTCGATTAAAATACAAAATTTCATCTCGATCGAATCCGTAGTTTTGAAATTATTAAGAAAACTAAATTTCAAACAACCATATTTACGGTACCCCTAGTATAGTTCTGCTCATTGATAAACGTGAACGCGATATTTTAGATCCACACCTATACTGAAAATTTAAAGTCCCTAGGCCTTTCCGTTCGAAAGTTATGATTTTCTATGGTTTCTATGGTTCTGGTCATGAGATCTGGACAAAATATTGTTTTAATATATCATTCTCGATTAAAATACAAAATTTCGTCACGATCGAATCTGTAGTTTTGAAATTATTAAGAAAACTAAATTTCAAACGACCATATTTACGGAACCCCTAGTATAATTTTGCTCATAGATGAACGTGATCACGACATTTGAGATCCACACCTATCCTGAAAATTTCAAGTCCCTAGGCCCTTCCCTTCAAAAGTTACAATTTTCTATGGTTTCTATGGTTCTGGTCATGCGATCTGGACAAAATTTCACATGTAGCTTGAACACCTCATTCTCCATTTGAGTGCAAAATTTCATCTCAATCAAATCTGTAGTTTTCAAGTAATCTTTGGGGAACAAAACTTTGAACGGCCATATTTACGGAACCCCTGGTGGAATTTGGCCCATTAACGAACTCAACCGAGGCATTCGGGAACTGAACCCATACTGAAAATTTCAAGTCTCTAGGTTGTTCCGTTCGAGAGTTATCGTGCTTACGTACGGCCGGCCGGCCGGACGGACAGACTCGAATTTTTCGACGGATTCGTCATCAGTGAGTCGAACTCTATCCATTGAGACCATTTTCGGCTCAAAATTCGAAAAATACAGACATCGTGACGAAATGATATAGCCCTCGTGTAAGTAGTACGAGCGCTCAAAAAATTGATTTCAATCTTTCAGTTTATTGATTTTTACGAAATTTCGCATGAATCTTTGTGTCGTCATAAAATATTTTCACAACGCATCGAAAATTATCATTATTTTCAAGATTTTTTCCCAAACGAATTGAAGAGATGAAATAAAAATTTTTAATAGAAGTTTTTTGATGATCCCATAATGCAAAATATATTTTGTTTCAGAAAACACTGGAAATGCCAGTTCAAACTCGAAATTCTGAAAAGGCGGCATGTGACTTTTGAATATTTTTTTTTGTGTTATATTGTTTTTCGATTATATTCGGCTTATAATTGAAGTATGTAGTCTATTCTGATATTTTTTGCGTTAGCATCAACAAGTCGGTCATGTCATTTGTATTTATATTATTCGAAACATAAACTGCATAAGCTGCCTGATGATTTCAGACAGATGAGCGTAAAAAATTTCAGCAAACATGTGAAGGAGCTACTTTTGAGAAACCAGTGTATACTATAGATGAATTTTGAAATTGTAATTGATTTGTGTTGTGTTTTATTTAATTAATTTGTGAATTTACATATTTTATGTCCAAATTTCGAAACTCTTCATGAAGTTTTTGACAAACCGTGTGATTTACTGACAGTGAACATTCATAGTGTACACACTTGATTTTTTATCTTTTGAACAATTCATAGTATCTTTAAACAAACACCGTGAGTTATAATAACTCACTGCTATAACTCCCTGTCTCTGTGCTTCTGAACAAACCGATTGGCCGAAAGGGAACAGTCCATTATCGAGGGGAGTTCACTTGAATAATTTTGACGTTTTCTCAAACTAAGTTGATACCTAATTATTATTGTGAATGTTTTGCTTGAAAAGATGAATTCGGATTTTGAAAATGAATTATTATATACACCTTCAGAAATAAGACAATCAGCAATCAGCCAATGTAACCATACAGAATTTATCACCCGAAAAATCATAAAACAAATATAAAGGTGTATACAACCATTTTCAAGATTGGTGTAGTAGTAAGAATATAAAATCATCGTTAACAGATAATGTTCTTTCGGCATATTTTAGTGAACTTAGCACCAAATATATAGCATCTCCCCTAAGGACTTCCTACTCCATGCTAAGAAGCACAATCAACATAAATGATGCATTGTGATGGATAACTATTAAGATTTGTGAATAATAAAGTTCTTTTTCTGTACTTGTATCTTAGTATTTATTGTTACAGTCATAGATAAATTATAGTATTCATCTTGCGGTTACGGTCATAACTCACTTGATGATGCAAACTTCATCTGCGTGAGTTATGACCTTGACCTACATAACCGCTCGTTGAATAATATACAATTATTATTAAACAATAGGATTGCCAACGTACTTACATACATCTCCTAAGACTTTTCCTTCGATAGTCCTGAGACCTGAACCCAAAATGATGATTTCTACTCATAACCGAGATGTCTTGAATTGATCCTCAAGTATCATCATTCGATGCTGATGCAACCCGTTCCTATAACCAGCCCTAAACAAACAGTTCATACAAAAACGAAAAAATCGAGAAGTCGACATGTTCTGATATTTTTTCTCCTCTCCAATTCGTTCCGATAATTCGACTGAAGGTACAGCGTCTGTAAAGATCCCCGTCAAACACGCCGCCAACTCCCGAGACAAATTTAAGGGTACGGTAGCCGACGGAGAGCTCATCACTCCATTGTCTGTACCCTTATAAATCTATAAAACTTCTTATGGAAACAGGTTCGTCGAACTATTTTTATGAATTTATGATATTCGCTTCAGTTATTTGCCTGTGCTAAACGATTGTGGGGTTGTATATTTTACAAGCTAGGTATCTTCTCGATTTAACCTTATTACCGTGACCGGCACAGAGAATGATAATGATGGTTTGAGGCTCCCAGAAGATTCTGATCGATATTTCGTCATTTCAGTACCGATTATTGAAAAGCCAATATTTCTCGAACAATGGGTACTTACAATGATGTAAATAAACGAAATGTAAACACTTTGATAATTCACCTAATTTTGACATTTTCTCAAATCAAGTTGATACCTAATTATTATTGTGAATGTTTTGCCGAAAAAGATGAATTCAGATAGTGAAGATTAATTATTTTATCACCCTCAGAAATAAGACAATCCTTCAATGTTACCATACAGAATTCATTGCCCGAAAAATACCAAAACAAATATAAAGATTCATCAGACAATATTCAAGATTGGTGGAGCAGTAAAAATATTGAGTCATCGTTTACAAAGAATGTTCTTTTGTCATATTTTTGTAAACTTAGCACTCAATATAAATCATCTCCCTATAGACTTTATACTCCATGCTAAGAAGCACAATCAACATAAATCATGCATTGTTATAGGTAAGTACATATCAAGATTTGTGAATAAAGTTCTTTCTCTGTTCTTGTATCTTAGTATTTATCGTTATAGTCGTAGATAAAGTATTGTGCTCCACTGGCGATAATGGTCATAACTCACTTGATGAATTACAGCACTCGCCTTCGCCTCATGCTGCAAACTTCATCTGCGAAAGTTATGACCTTCATTACCGCTCGTTAAATAAGACACTATTATTAATATATAGGTGCATAGGTATGTAATTCAATAAGGTTTTTCAAGTTAATGGATGAATCAAGAAAAATATATACATATTAAAATAAAGAACTAAGTATGCAAAAAAAAAAACTGTTTTTATCTAATCTGACTGATTTAATTATTCGAAATAAATTTCTGAATTTTCTATTATCTAAATTAAACAAATTCATACCTGAAGAATACGTATCAGGTGCTAATACTGTTATTTCTGTCCACTTTCTGAATTTCTACTTTTTCTCAAATACAAATACCTAAGTACTTCTTTTCGAATATCAATGTTCTCGATTCTTGATTTCTCATTTTTCATAAACTGCACATTTCTCACCACGTATGAATATTCAACATAATTTTCTTCATTCTATTTCGGATTTAATTTTCTTCAATATTCTTTACAATTCTATCATCTCCCAAAAATGGCCTACCAAATCAAAGGATCCTTCAACTTCAATAAAAAAATTCAACGTCGCTCGAGGGCCGTGGAATCCGATAGACTACAGAATAGCCTGTTATATAGTTCGATCAATAGCGTAGTTTAAAAAAAATATGTTTGAGAATATAATATTTATTTGAAGAAGATTATTGAGTTTATTTCGAAAATGACGAAAAGCACTGCCGTGAAGTCAGGAGCTTTTGAGCGCTCGTTCGTCCACCTTGTAGGTAGATTCGCATTCTCCAGTTTTAGAAACCAATTGGAAAGATTTTGACAACTGTCAAAGAATATTTCAAACTAAGGCCAAAATCCAGACTTCACGTCAGTGCTTTAGGTGACCAATTTTTTTTCGATAATTTGCTAGAATTTTCTATGGTATCTATGGTCTTGGTAATGCGATCTGGACAAAATTCCCCACTTAGTTTGAATACATTATTTTTCATCTATGTGCGAAATTTCATTCCAATCCAATGGATAGTTTCGAAATTATCAGGAAAAAAATATGTTTACGGAACCCCTAGTCTAATTTTGCTCATTGATGAACATAATCGCGGAATTTGCGATCCGAACCTACCCTGAAAATTTCAAGTCCCTAGGCCTTTCCGTTCGAAAGTTATAATTTTCTATGGTTTCTACGGTTCTGATCATGCGATCTGGAAAAAATGTAGCTCGAATATATCATTCTTAATTTAAATACAAAATTTCGTCACGATCAAATCCATAGTTCTGAAATTATCGAGAAAACTGAATTTCGAACGGCCATATTTATCACGGAACCCCTAGTCTAATTTTGCTCATTGATGAGCGTGACCGAAACATTCAAGACCCACACCTATCCTGAAAATTTCAAGTCCCTAGGCTTCTCCATTACAAAGTTATAATTTTCTATGGTTTCTATGGTTCTGGTCATGCGAGCTGAACAAAATTTTGCATGTAGCTTGCTCATTCTTCATCTGAGTGCAAAATTTCACTCCGATCGAATCAGTAGTTTCGAAGTGATCAGGAGAACAAAATTTCGAGCGGCCATATTCACGGAACCGCATGGCGGATTTCGCCCAATAACGAACTCAACCGCGGCATGCAAGATGCGAACCTACCCTGAAAATTTCAAGTTTCTAGGTCGTTCCGTTCGAGAGTTATCGTGTATACGAACGGACGGACGGACAGACTCGAATTTTTCGACGGATTCGTCATCAGTGAGTCTAACTCTATCCATTGAGACCATTTTCGGCTCAAAATTCGAAAAATACAGACATCGTTTCGAAATGCTATAGCCCTCGTGTAAGTAGTACTAGCGCTCAAAAAAGCGAACTGGTTTGATCGAATTCGACGATTCATTTCTGCAATATTCACATAGTCTCGTTCAAAAATTTCATGATCGGTTTTACAACCTCATTTGCACAATTTTCTGGCCTATTCGTGGAAAACAAATATATCTGTATATACTATAACAAAGATTTTTCCATTCGAACACTATATCAGGACTATTTTCAGTTATCAGATTGTGTTCCTGGCTTTTTCATAAATGGCTGTGCCACCATTCTTCATACTTTTACCCATAATGATATCAAATGGTTACTGCGAGTTTTTCATAGGTTCAGCAGATATTTCTGCTAGTTACTATTATTCATCTACTTGAAGTGTATTCTGATTGATAAATGGGTTTTAAAATTACAGATTTCTCTCAGCACAATTCGAAGAATTTTCAATGAAAAAATTATAAAAAGCACTTCCGTGAAGTCAGAAGCATTTGAGCGCTCGTTCATCCACCTTGTAGGTAGATTCGCATTTTCCAGTTTCAGAAACCAATTGAAAAATTTTTTGTCAGCTGTCAAAAAAAATTTCAAACTGAGGTGAAACTCCCGACTTCACATCGGTGCTTTAGGTGACCAATTTTTTTTCGATAATTCGCTAGAATTTTCTACGTTATCTATGGTCCTGGTAATGAGATCTGGACAAAATTTCATTTCAATCCAATCAGTAGTTTTGAAATTATCAGGAACAAAATACTTCGAACGGCCATATTCACGAAACCCCTAATCTTATTTTGCTCATTGATAAAGGTAACTCCGACATTCGAGATCCAAACGTACCCTGAAAATTTCGAGTCCCTAGGCCTTTTCGTTCAAAAGTTATTATTTTCTGTGACAGTCTGGACAAAATTCAGCTTGAATATATCATTCTCCATCAAAATACAAAATTTTGTCACGATCGAATCCTCAGTTTAGAAAATATCAAGAAAACTAAATTTCAAACGACCATATTTACGGAACCCCTAGTCTAATTTTGCTCATTGATAAACTTGACCGCAACATTCGAGATCCACACCTATCCTGAAAATTTCAAGCCCCTAGGCCTTTTTATTACAAAGTTATAATTTTCTATGGTTTCTACGACACGATCTGGACAAAATATAGCTTGAATATATCAATCTCCATTAAAATACAAAATTTCGTCACGATCGAACCCGTAGTTTTGAAATTATCAAGAAAACTAAAATTCAGGCGTTTCCTTTCGAAAGTTACAATTTTCTGCGGTTTCTGTTCATGCAGTCTGGACAAAATTCTGCATGTATCTTGAACACGTCATTCTCCATCTGAGTGCAAAATTTCATTTCGATCGAATCGAGGGAAGATGCTGAGAGGAGCATGGCACTTATGATAGTATGGTTGAATAAAAGTCTTCTGAGTATAAATACCTTGAAAACGATGAACCAAATTTTGAAAGATTAAATAAACATCCAGTCATCGGGCTGGTGATGGGGTTGCGAACATATAAAGGAAACTGAAAGTATAAAATATTTAGGAGTGATCGTAGATCAACATTTGAGCTGAGATCACCATGTTGCTTTCATAAGCGGAAAAATAAGAAAATTGTTTTACAAATTCTATTAAATCAGAGAAATCCTCAATAACAACATTTTGTTCGTTTTATATACTTCCCTCGTCGAGTCAATTCTAAGGTGTATAATCGTTTGGGGGGCGTTCATGATAGGAATTTTCAGATCTTGGAAGTTACTCAGAATACGGTTATCAAAATAATGCTCAAAAAACCCAGACTTTTTCCAACTGAGGACCTGTATGACTGTAACTGGCTGTTGAATATGCACAACCTTTATTGTCTAGGCTGCTTAATATATTTACCAAAGTTAGAGCATCTTCTTCCTTTGCTAACCCACGACTATAAAACCAGAGCAAATGAATCACAAAATCTAAAAATACTACTTTTCAACAGAAACGCGAATCAGAGGTTCTTGCTTTTCCTGTTGCCGAACATGTACAACAACCTGCCTGTTGATGTGAGATCCTTTAAGTATAATAACTATAAAATTCATTACAAAAAATTGAAAAATTCCATAATTTGTAATCCGTCTATATTTAGAGGACTTTTTGTCATTTGAACATCTTTCCATATAATTGCTTGCACTCATCGATTCACCATATTATTTCCTTACTTGATCACCCATGTGTTAATGAATGATTTTGGTAGTTTTTGATGTTAATGTAAGTACTTTGGTAGGTAAGTTAGGAATATATTGAGCTTTTGTGCCTAAAATTGTATCAGAGAAAAGTAGCACACAAATTTTAGTTTAGGTCGAATTCTCTGATATTTGAAATATGTACCTTTATATTCTCGAACTTCAATAAAGGGAATTCATTATTATTTTTATCCGCATTATTATGATCAATATGATCTTCCAACATATGGGCCATGTAGCATTCCTCGAAGACCTGAGATTTCGAAGAATCATCGCTTGTATGACCAGTCCTGGTGTTAACGACGCTCCAGATCATAGGAAAAAGCAGGATACTTTTATTTTGGAAATTTAGATCTTCATTAATGTAATTCAAAAGAAAGAATAACTGTGGTTATAATGGAGAAACAGCCCTTCAAATGGGATTTCTTAAGCTTATTCATAAAACAAACCAAATCACTACACTTTTACGAGAAGTTTTTGCTGAAATCATTGACATTCCCTCTTTTAATCCTGAAATTGGACATATTGAATTCAATTAATTATCCTTCTTGAATTTCGACATAAAATAGTACCTATAGATTTAGATGGTAAGAATATTGCAAAATTTCCAATACCCATGAAGAATGCAATAATTATTGAATCGCCATTTTAATGGCTGACTTGTGTATGAAAGATATCTCAACATTGGACTTCCTGGAAAGTTAAGATAATTTCATGTGAAAGCATTCCACGATGTTTTTGCGTTTTCAAACCCGATTTCCCATGTTTGAGCTGCACTCGAATATTCCGGCTGTATGCATCTCTACAATTTATCGTGAGTTCGATAATTCGTCATTACAACTTACAACAAGGATAAAATTGAAATACTGTTGGTGCACAGTTTTATACCATCGTAATCGTATGTGAGATTCAAAAACATTTTTTACAAGCTCAAAAACTTCGAGGTAGTTTGCTTTGAAGAATATACAAGCACTTTTCTAGTTTATATTATATGTTTCATTTCGATGATAAAATTTATCATTTATCCTTCTGCAACCAAAAATAAAGCTTCGAGTGGACTCTCAAGGCCTGCTTAGATGTCAAAAATTCCTGAAGCGAGTTCAACATATTAACCAAAGGCAATGATGAATTTCAATTATATCTTCCATTTTCAGCTTTAATGAGAAACCAACATCCGAAACAGCTAAGACATTTTCCAGGTCATTCAAAACTTTCAAAAGTAGTTTGAATTTCGAATCATCTTCTATACTTTATATTCAAAATGTCTCAATTTTCATTGTAAATTCTATAGATAGGGCACTGCCATTGATCTCGAATTCAATTATTTGCGGTCGCACCTTGTCCGTCGAAATCGCCACTCGGACATCGAAGCCGCAAACTAAACAATTACCAATAATAGAGGATGACAGATGTGGCAGCATTTCCACAGCCACCCACTATACTGATGCGATAAATTGCCCCATTAAGGCCGTTCCGAACTGCGTGCATCTCCATGTGATGTGTTACTCATGCCCAATTTACTTTATTTGACAGCTATTTGGTCGGTTTAATTCTCCGCTTTTCCATTTATCGGCTTTGATTGATTCCCGGTCATTTAGTGGGTGATTTCGTGCTCGCTTTCGCAGGCGCATTGTTCTGCGAATACTGCCTGCGGATTAAGATGTGAAATTGAATGAGATTGCGGTTTGGTTGATCCATCCACCCCCGTTGAACTCGCTGAACCAACCATTTCGAAATCAAAAATTTAATATGTTCCTGCACATTCTAGGCCTTCTTTACAGTAGGCGGTAAAAGTATATTTACTCAATCGTGAGAACCATGGCAAAAACAATTTTTGAAATATTTTCCTTTTATTACTCCAAACATCCGAAGGGTTGCATCCCTATAATAACAAGCAATCATAAAGAACGCCGCAAGAGTTATTTCTCTGAATCCTTCGCCATCATGTTCACGAATTTTCAGGCGTATCCCTGATTTTATTTGGCTTTTACGATATGGTCAAAATTTCCGTGAGCAATATGTACTGCGTACCGTTGTAAAACGATATTTTTTTGGCCTTGGAATCAGACTTTGCGGCAATGCCTAATAATGAAGGCAGGTTCGGTACCTTTGAAAGCCAAGTAATAATCGTAAAATGTTAAAATTCAAGGTTTGGTCATCGCAACTGACAAAGATGATAATAACGTCATTAATTCGCTTCAACTGAATGTTTATCATATCCATCATGTTTTTATTGCGTAATTATAAATATAAATATCGAAAAAAAGTGTGAAAGTGCCTTGGCGGGCGAGACGAGACGATATTGAACAGACGCTATGGTATTCTCAGAAACAGACGCTAAAACAATTTGTTAATTGCCGATTCTGTCAATAAAATGATCTGCCTTTCCTGAAAATATTAAATACGCAGTTAGCACTCCAGCTGCCCACACGGAATGAAAATACATACAATATCTTCCGCGAACCGTATTTTGTATTGATCAATTTATTACCAAATCACCCAATAGAAACCTTAACAGATTGATTGTAATAGAATAGTCGAGAACAAATCATTTCAGTTTGAGAATCGTCGTTTGGTTCTCAGCGCCCAGGAATTGTGGAATGCCTATACAGGGTGTATGCCAAGGTAGGGCTTTTTTTGACACGCAATAGAACTCATCAAAATAAGTCAATATACCAAAAATCGTTTATATGGAAAATTAACCAGGGACGAGTATTTCGAAACAAAGTTACCTGCGAATCTGAGAAATTTCCAGCCCGGATCTGATTAGACTAGACTGAGATCTAAATATGTGTTTATTATTAGCGGTTAGTATACCGGAAAACTGAGAGATCGTATGATTTTTGTGAGTATTCCGAATTTCTCAAAGTAGGTGAAATGAAAATCTTGTTGATAATGATGTTGATTTATGGTGAATCCAAACAGAATGCCAGTGCAGCATTCAGGGAGAAGAAGATTTTCGTTAAGAAATCACTCAACTTCGCGGATGTTCACAAACTTGGTGCAGAGATACTGGTTGTTTGAAAGAATCCCGAGGATCACATGCATGTTGGAAGGCCTGCAACATCTGAAATAGTTAAGGTAGTACAAGATCCACAGCCAGAGTCGTCAAAGTGAGCCACAGTTAAGTTTGGAAGACATTAAGACAAGGGGAATTCTACCCCTACCATTTCCAGAGAGTTCAGAGAGAGTTTTCACCAAAGATTTTCCTTGAATGTCTGGATCAGACTCGTGTATGCTTATTGGGCCATTTTTCTTACCACCACGACTGTCAGGTGCAGACTTTCTCTATTTTCCCCAGAACAATTTGCCAGCAGATGTTCCTCTCAATATTCGGCGGAAAATGTGGTTGTTACTGTATGGAGCATCTCCCCACTATCGACGAAATGTTCAAAATCATTCAAATAATGTGTTTCCACTGTTTCCAATTAGGTGGAGGGTCTGCAAGAGGCCTGCACGTTCTCCGGATCTCAACTTCTGTGATTTCTTCCTTTGGAGTCATGTGAAAAACATAAGTGTATAGTGACAGTGAGGTGAACAGTGCGGATTGATATTACTTGTGACATTATTCGTGAGCAAACTGATGTGAATCTCCTTATAAAAGTTGAAATAGAATGTACAAATTTGAGATAAGTTCTAGTTCCGAGAAAAGATCGCTAAGGAAGGAAGAAATGTATATGGCATAGTGATTCATCACAGGTCTCCTAACAGAGAAATAACACGATCTAGAGTCGTATTGAGATATAGATGCCAGAGATTTTTTGCACTTTTTTCAAATTGAATATTTTATATGATCAACTTTCGGCAAAATGATCTCTTTCGATGAGTTCTGGCACATGTTAAAAAAAAGCCCTACCTCAAAAAACATCCTGTATATTCGCAATTCGTGATTCCGCCTTACCGCAATGATTTTTTTCCATATTCGATCCTTTTCCCCCTTAAGTTAAGGGAACCGGATTCTAGAACCAGAGTAATCTTACCGGTTAGAAACTAATTTTTTACCAAATCTCTAGATGGTGGCAAATGTTTTTTGAAATTCGATTATCTGATTGAAAACTATCAGAATCATCAGTAACCTATAAACAATGGCGTCGGCGACCCTCTGCAGCGCTGCTACGGGCTTACGGATAGCAACGACCGGGCAGCGACTGCCACGTACACTCAATATCGGTAGAAATGACTTCGCAAAATCAGTAGATTTGGGGAGGAAATCGAAAAAAGAATCTACAAGAATCTCAATTTTCAGAATAAAATATAAACAGAGGAACACTTAATTATGTAATAATGCAATTTTCTTCGAACCAAAAATAACATATAGATAAAATACAATATTTTCTAATATAAAATAATAAAATATGCTGGAGAAAGTTCATTTAAAATTGTTCTTATGTGCCAGCAAAATGCCGTCCACATAATCTCCTTCTTGGATTAAACGGACACCATAATAGAATAATTTATTATTCTTATTCTCCAATACAAAAACACCAACACATTATAATTTTAAGGGTATGCAACCCTAAATACACATTGGAGAATAGTAGAAAGTGGACAATTCTCCAGCAGCGCGACAATCCTGCCTCCGAACTGTATGAGCAGCGCTGCCAAGGCCGCCGGTAGACCACGCCCCCTTGCAGCGCTGCACTAAAATCCCTAGTATTGGACGTCGCCGCCGGATAGCGACCGCCGAAATCCGAATGTTACCATAAGGAACACGTTACTAGAAGATTCTTTGTATGTACATACAAGACATGGATAATAGTATATTATTTAACGAGCAGTAATGTAGGTCATAACTCACGCAGATGAAGTTTGCAGCACGAGCCGTAATTCATCAAGTGAGTTATGACCATTACCGCAAGTTGAATACTATACTTAATCTACGACTGTAACAATAAATACTAAGATACAAGTACAGAGAAAGAACTTTATTTACAAATCTTAATAGTTACCTATAACAATGCATTTTTTAGGTCGATTGTGCTTCTTAGCATGGAGCAGAAAGTCCATAGGGGCGATGCTTTATACCTAATTCTAAGTCCACTAAAATATGCCAAAAGAACATTCTCTGTAAACGATGAAGTAATATTCTTACTGCTGCACCAATCTTGAAAATTGTTGTATACACCTTTATATTTGTTTTGTGATTTCTCGTCAATAAATTCTGTATGGTAACATTGGCTGATTGTCTTATTTCTGATGGTGAACATAATAATTCATCTGCACTATCAGATTTCATCTTTTTCGGCGAAACATTCACAATAATAATTAGGTATCAACTTAATTTGCGAAAAGGTCAAAATTATTCAAGTAACCTCCCTTCAATACCAATAATGGACTGTTCCCTTTCGACCAATCGGCTTGTTCAGAAGCACAGAGACAGGGAGTTATATTAGTGAGTTATTATAACTCACGTTGTTTGTTTACAGATACTATTAATTGCTCAAAAGTAGTTGAATAATGAATATATAATTCAATGGGAGTAGATAAAATGAGTTATGTAGAAATGTTGCTGTCCAATGTGAAAAAACAAATCCATATAATTGAGTGATCTTTTGTTTAATTTTCTGAAATAAAATAATAGTAATTTTCATACTGACAGTGAAGTTTGATACACAGAAACAAGTGGGCAAAAGTTGGCCTGATTTCACGTCATTGATGACCTGGCTGGTACCAAATATTCTGGAAGCACTCGTCTAATCCAGGATAAAGATGTTTACATATACTTCCGGAAGTCTGGGGTTACGCCGACAAAAGAAATATTCAAGGACGACTGCGCGGAATTACGTACGTGCGCTACGAAAATGAAAGCATGAGCATGAAAAAAATTGGGAGAACCAATGAATTATTGATGACAACCACTCAATCTTCCGAAAATGTGGAAGCATTTAGTTCGAATAAATTGGAACATCTTCAGGTTTTACCAGGTGGATATCATGAATTTACTAGCATGATTGAAGTGATTATTCGAACATAATAGTCACTTGGGAATTGAATAATGAAAAATATATCAATTCTGAAAATCATTGGAAATGCCTATGAACTTGTTGCAAGGGCCACCTATTCGAGTAGGTACAAACTGAAAAACGAAAATGGAACTCCTACCCATCAATCATTAGTTAATTTGATCAAACTGAAACGCTTCACGTTAGTTCTACTCGATAGATAAAGCAAGCAAAAATACTGAACAATATTTTGACGTTCGAAACAAAAAGAGCTGCCCCTTGTTTTGTATTCATTCGTTTCGAATTGAAATGTTGAGACGTTCCGTGTTAGTTCGGTCCGGACGAGACCGACCAAACGTTGACAGGTGAAAACAAACCGTTTGAAAGATGTTCCTTGTCGAAAGAACGTGTAAATTGGCATTTTGATTTTGGAGGAACCTTAGGTTTTGGTTCGAGCCGACATGTGTCGGTTAGGTATTATGGAAACATCGAAATAATAGATGAATTGTAGAATTATGTGGCAGCAGAAGTAGGTACCTACCTACTCTCACAGTTGAGGTCATAATTTTTGAATACAATTTCTTATTGGCTAATCAGTCAATGATACATGGGATGTTACTTGTTGCCTCTATCTCTATTCACTTACTAAGATTTCGAAAATGTGAAATTGGTTTGTTTTTATTTAGGATGTAACTGAAGTACTGCATGGATTCTTGAAATTCTTTCGCTAGCAAAAAGCAAATTTCGAAAAAAAATGTTCTATTATTTTCTCACCACCGTGATTCAACCGAAACATATCCGAAATTCGCTTTCGAGGCAAACGAATAAATTCTCCAAGAGTTACCTCGGATTACCTCGATGACAAAAAAAAATTATAAAAGCACTGCCGTGAAGTCAGGAGCTTTTGAGCGCTCGTACATCCACCTTGTAGGTAGATTCGCATTTTCCAGTTTTAGAAATCAATTGAAGGAATTTTCGACAGCTGTCAAAAAAATTCTCAAACTTAGGCGAAACTCCAGACTTCATGTCAGTGCATCAGCTGACCAATTTTCTTTCTATAATTCGCTAGAATTTTCTACGGTATATATGGACTTGGTGATGCGATCTGGGCAAAATTTCGACCTTAGTTTGAATACATTATTCTTCAGCTAGGTGTAAAATTTCATTCAAATCCAATCAGTAGTTTTGAAAATTATCAGAAAAAAAATATTTTGAACGACCATATTTACGGAACCCCTAGTCTAATTTTGCTCATTGATGAACGTGACCGCCACATTTGCGATCCAAACCTACCCTGAAAATTTCAAGTTCCTAGGCCTTTTCCTTCAGAAGTTATAATTTTCTATGGTTCTGGTTATGCGATCTGGCCAAATGTTACTTCAATATATCATTCTCGATTAAAATACAAAATTTTATCTCGATCGATTCCGTAGTTTCGAAATTATCGAGAAAACTAAATTTCGAACGACCGTATTTACGGAACCCCTAGTATAATTCTGCTCATTGATGAACGTGAACGCGACATTTCAAATCCACACCTATCCTGAAAATTTCAAGTCCCTAGGCCTTTCCGTTCGAAAGTTATGATTTTCTATGGTTTCTATGGTTCTGGTCGTGCGATCTGGAGAAATGTATCTCGAATATATCATTTTCCATCAGTATACAAAATTTCGTCACGATCGAATTTGTATTTTTGAAATGATCAAGAAAACTAAATTTCAAACGACCATATTTACGGAACCTCTAGTATAATTTTTCTGATAGATGAACGTGAT
Organism: Aphidecta obliterata; assembly: GCA_963966015.1. Taxonomy (NCBI): domain Eukaryota; kingdom Metazoa; phylum Arthropoda; class Insecta; order Coleoptera; family Coccinellidae; genus Aphidecta; species Aphidecta obliterata. Next base: position 24,994,266 of record OZ014427.1, on the reverse strand, counting down.
CACGACATTCGAGATTCACACCTATCCTGAAAATTTCAAGTCCCTAGGCGTTTCCGTTCAAAAGTTACAATTTCTATGATTTCTATGGTTCTGGTGATGCGATCTGGACAAAATTTCATATGTAGCTCGAACACCTCATTCTCCATTTGAGTGCAAAATTTCATTTCGATCAAATCTGTAGTTTCCAAGTAATTAGGAGAACAAAACTTTGAACGGCCATATTTACGGAACCCCTGGTGGAATTTGGCCCATTAACGAACTCAACCGAGGCATTCGGGAACTGAACCCACACTGAAAATTTCAAGTCTCTAGGTTGTTCCGTTCGAGAGTTCGTGCTTATGGCACATTTTCAGCTCAAAATTCGATAAATACAGACATCGTGACGAAATGATATAGCCCTCGTGTAAGTAGTACGAGCGCTCAAAAAAGGAATATTTGTCAAAGTGAAGAAAAAATTCTCTGAACCTTCGGAAATGAAAAATATCGAAAAAATTGAAAGAGATGGGCAGAATAACGCAAAGTCAGAAAGAATAAAAAGAAATAAAATAAACCTAACCATTTCTAATGAAAAATATTAGAATAATTTGTATTTATCTAGTCCTATTGAATTAAATATTAATTATTCAACTACTCTTCAGCAACAAATAGTATCTGTAAACAAGCACCGTGAGTTATACTCACTACTATAACTCCCTGTCTCTGTGCTTCTGAACAAGCCGATTGGCCGTGAGGAAAAAGTCGATTATTGCTATTGAGGAGAGGTCACTTGAATAATTTGGACGTTTTCTCAAATTGAGTTGATACCTAATTATTATTGTGAATGTTTTGCTGAAGAAGATGAATTCAGATAGTAAAGATGAATTATCATGTACACCTTCAGAAATAAGACAATCAGCCAATGTTACCATACAGAATTTATTGCCCGAAAAATCCCAAAACAAAAATAAAGGTATATACAACAATTTTCAAGATTGGTGTAGTAGTAAGAATATTGAGTCATCGTTAACAGAGAATATTTTTTTGGCTATTTCAGTGAACTTATCACTAAATATGAAGCAGCGCCCCTATGGACTTTCTACTCCATGTTAAGAAGCACAATCTACATAAATAATGCATTGTTATAGGTAACAATTAAGATTTGTAAATAAAGTTCTTTCTCTGTACTTGTATCTTAGTATTTATTGTTATAGTCGAAGATAAAGTATAGTATTCAACTTGCGGTAATGGTCATAACTCAAGCAGATGAAGTTTGCAGCACGAGCCGAAGGCGAAGTGCTGTAATTCATCAAGTGAGTTATTATCATTACCGCAAGTTGAATAATATACTATTACTTAAGGCTGCTTATGTTCAGCAAAAATCCCAAAAGAATAATTTATAACGATGAGGGAGTTAACAATGTATTCGACCTCTTTGACTTTTATTTTTCTCGCCTATTGCCAAAGGATAAGTAGCCCTAAAAATCATAACCGGAATAATGGAACCTTATCATTTTAAAATATTCATGGAAATGTCAAACACGCCTACCAATGGTTAAAGGAATCTTCTGGATTTGTTCACAAACGTTTTATGGTAGGTGTATTTAAACGATTCCCCCCTGCGCGCGTTCCCTTTCAGAAAGATTTTATCTTTGGAATGACTTATCGGCTACCAGTATTACCCATTCAAATATAATGTGTTAACAAATTGAGGATTAGGAGATCTGTCGATTTCAAAGGTTCCGACAAAGTATTACCGCTAATAGGAAACTCACAAACTCAAACAGCAGTCTTCGATATTTATTTCGGTGTCCCTTGGATATTCGAGCGTTAATAGTGTTAATAGGAACTGAAAGAGAACCATTCAATCTTATGAATCTTAATGGATGCTAGCCCTCCCATAGAAGAACTTATGCCAGTCAAAAAATTGAAGTACTCATCCGGGATAAAATTATCCAACGAAACCTTTTTTTTTTCGAGGCGACAGTTTTTGATAACAAATTTGAGAAAAAAAAGCTGGAGATTTTATTCAATGAAGGTTTGTAATTTCCTTCCTAGAAATCATGAAAAATAAAGGAGTATTTATGATCAACGATGTCCTAACTCGCTTCGACAGATTCCGGTTGGCCCGAAAAAAATCGTTTCAATCAGAAAACAAAAATAAAATAAAAGAAGCACTCTCGTGAAGTCACGAGCTTTTGAGCGCTCGTTCATCCACCTTGTAGGTAGATTCGCATTTTCCAGTTTTAGAAACCAATTGAATAAATGTTTGACAGTTGTCAAAAAAATGACGAATCAACTGTTACAGAAATATAAGAATTTTTTATTCAATAATTCGTTGAAATTTGAAATGGTTCTGATTATGCGATCTGGAAAAAATGTAGCTTGAATATATCATTCTCCATTGAAATACAAAATTTCGTCACGATCGAATCCGTAGTTTCAAAGTTATCAAGAAAACTAAATTTCAAACGACCATATTCAAGGAACCCCTGGTCGAATTTTGCCCAATAATATTGTGGCACAGAACTATTTATTTCGAAAATAATTTCAACCAAGTTTCGAAGTTTATTTTATAAGTAGATTCAACTCTACCTTCCCAAAATGTAACCTATGAAAATTTCAGGGAATTGAAAATTTCATTATTGTAAGTCTTAGTATCCCAAAATTTCAACTGCAGTATTTCCCTTTTATCTTCCATGGTAGCAAAAATGAACGGTAATGATTTCCGCACAATGCGAAGCGTCCGGAAAAGCGGAAAATGGGGGAAGATTGAGGGATGAATTCAGGTGAATAATTAAATCCAGCTTCGTAGTTATGACGAATAAAACTCTTTCATACCATGAATGAGATCATTTATTTCCTGCAGAGCTTGGTAATACCATCGGCGTATCCATACCTAAAATCTAGATTTTTTTTCCAGAGATCTAAATCCGTAAAACATCTACTTCCTGAGATGTAATTAATATTTGTGCTTCATAAATTGAATTCCTTATTGAGTGCTCGTTCTACTTACACGAGGGCTATATCATTTAGTCAGGATCTCTGTATTTTTCGAATATATAAACTTCAATTAATGGAATCTTCGAATTATAATGAATATATATCAGAAAAACTCAATTTCATTTTCATTTTGACCAGTTAGAGAGCTGAATTTCCACATAACTCATTCAATATTCAATCGATGCCTTATATGTATACACAAAATTCCAGGAGGATATTGGGAATAGTTTCTGAGACGAATACGAAGTTTCAAAAACAAAAAAATATTCTTTACTGATACGATTCTAACGAAATCTTACATTTACCTTGGCGTAGATGGGCAGAATAACGCAAAGTCAGAAAGAATAAAAAGAAATAAAATTAACCTAACCATTTCCAATGAAAAATAATAGAATAATTTGTATTTATCTAGTCCTATTGAATTATATATTAATTATTCAACTACTCTTGAGCAACAAATAGTATCTGTAAACAAGCACCGTGAGTTATACTCACTACTATAACTCCCTGTCTCTGTGCTTCTGAAGAAGCCGATTGGCCGTAAGGAAAAAGTCGATTATTGCTATTGAGGAGAGGTCACTTGAATAATTTGGACGTTTTCTCAAATTGAGTTGATACCTAATTATTACTGTGAATGTTTTGCTGAAGAAGATGAATTCAGATAGTAAAGATGAATTATCATGTACACCTTCAGAAATAAGACAATCAGCCAATGTTACCATACAGAATTTATTGCCCGAAAAATCCCAAAACAAAAATAAAGGTATATACAACAATTTTCAAGATTGGTGTAGTAGTAAGAATATTGAGTCATCGTTAACAGAGAATATTTTTTTGGCATATTTCAGTGAACTAATCACTAAATATAAAGCAGCGCCCCTATGGACTTTCAACTCCATGTTAAGAAGCACAATCTACATAAATAATGCATTGTTATAGCAGTGTTTCAACTAGCCGGTATTTTTCGAATTATTTAGATGTTTATATCTATTTGGCCCTTCTATGAACTTCACGGCGCATTCAGACCTCGAACTCTAGAATTCTTCTCTCAAAAATCATCGTGTTTACAGACGGACGGACGATAGGAATGATAGAATTGAATGTGTGAGTTCGAATTCTTTATGTGAGACTCCAATTTAATCGTTCGATATCAATCTCGGATCAAAATGCGTGAATTACAAACATTCAGGCAAAATAATAACGCTCTTGTTGTTGACACTCATTAGACTTTGTTTGCCTTTTCCTTTCGACGGAATATCGATTTTGACTCTTTCTCAGGTATGAATAAAGTATATAAAGACGAGTCAGGAATGCTTCATTTTTTTTTCCTACGACGTCCCCCTGCGAAGATATGTGCCTCCAAATGGTACTACCATAATTCAGTTCTTTTGAAATAACTTCCGAACGACTCAACCGATTCTGTAAATTTTTCGAATTTGAGTCAATATCTACAAATATCAGTAATGATTTGTTTCCAAGACCTTTCCGGACATATCGTAGCACTTAATGGTCAGAAACTTTTTTTCGGTTGAAGATATGGGCGAAGATCCTACATTTATGTATTTTATCAATATATCTGCAAAAAAATTTAGAAAAGCACTGCCGTGAAGGCAGGAGCGCTCGTACATGCACCTTGTAGGTGGATTCGCATTTTCCAGTTTAAGAAATCAATTGAAGGAATTTTCGACAGCTGTCAAAAAAATTCTGGAACTTAGGCGAAACTCCAGACTTCCTGTCAGTGCTTCAGCAGATCAATTTTTTTTCAATAATTCGCTAGAATTTTCCACGGTATCTATGGTCTTGGTCATGCGAACTGGACAAAATTTTGCACGTAGTTTGAAAACATTCTTCCTCAGCTAGGTGCAAAATTTCATTCCAATCCGACCAGTAATTTCGAAACTATCAGGAAAAAAATAGTTTGAACGGCCATATTTACGGAACCCCTTGTCTTATTTTGCTCATTGATGAACGTGACCGTGAAATTCGCGATCCAAACCCACCCTGAAAATTTCAAGTTCCTAGGCCTTTTCCTTCGAAAATTATAATTTTCTATGTTTTCTATGGTTCTGGTCATAAGATCTGGACAAAATTTTGCTTTAATATATCATTCTCGCTTGAAATACAAAATTTTATCTCGATCGAATCCGTAGTTTCGAAATTATCGAGAAAACAAAATTTCAAACGACCGTATTTACGGAACCCCTAGTATAATTCTGCTCATTGATAAACGTGAACGCCACATTTCAGATCTACACCTATCATGAAAATTTCAAGTCCCTAGGCCTTTCCGTTCGAAAGTTATGATTTTCTATGGTTTCTATGGTTCTGGTCATGCGATCTAGAGAAATGTAGCTTGAATATATCATTCTCCATTAGTATACAGAATTCAGTCACGATGAAATCTGTTGTTTGGAAATAATCAAGATAACTAAATTTCAAACGACCATATTTACGGAACCCCTGGTATAATTTTGCTCATAGATGAAAGTAATCATGATCCACACCAGTGGCGGCTGGTGGACATTTATCGTGGGTCGGCAGATATATATATATAAATATATATATATATATAAACCGCGGAAGCCTTTCCGAACACACATATAAAAAAATTACGAAAAGCACTGCCGTGAAGGCAGGAGCTTTTGAGCGCTCGTACATGCACCTTGTAGGTAGATTCGCATTCTCCAGTTTTACAAACCAATTGGAAAGATTTTGACAGCTGTCAAAGAAAATTTCAAACCAACGCGAAAATCCAGACTTCACGTCAGTGCTTTGGGTCCATTTTTTCGATAATTCGCTAGAATTTTCTACGGTATCTATGGTCTTGGTAATGCAATCTGGACAAAATTATACATTATTCTTCATATATGTGCGAAATTTCATTTCAATTCAATAAGCATTTTCGAAATTATCAGAAAAAATATAGTTTGAACGGCAATATTTACGGAACCCCTAGTCTAATTTGGCTCATTGATAAAAAGGATCGCGAAATTCGCGATCCGAACCTATCCTGAAAATTTCAAGTCACTAGGCCTTTTTGTTCGAAAGTTATGATTTTCTATGGTTTCTATGATTCTGATCATACGATCTGGAAGAAATGTAGCTCGAATATATAATTCTCAATTTAAATTCAAAATTTCGTCGAGATCGAATCCATAATTTTGAAATGATCAAGAAAACTGAATTTCAAACGGCCATATTTACGGAACCCCTAGTCTTATTTTGCTCATTGATACACGTGAACGCTACATTTACGATCCACACCTATCCTGAAAATTTCAAGTCTCTAGGCTTTTCCATTACAAAGTTATAATTTTCTATGGTTTCTATGGTTCTGGTCATGCGAGCTGGACAAAATTCTGCATGTAGCTTGAGTACGTAATTATCCATCTGAGTGCAAAATTTCACTTCGATCGAATCAGTAGTTTCGGAGTAATTAGAAAAACAAAATTTCGAGCGGCCATATTTACGGAACTCCTCGGCGAATTTTGCCCAATAACGAACTTAACAGCGGCATTTGAGATTCGAACCTACCCTGAAAATTTCAAGTTTCTATGACATTCCGTTCGAGAGTTATCGTGTATACGGCCGGCCGGACGGACGGACAGACTCGAATTTTTCGAAGGATTCGTCATCAGTGAGTCGAACATAGTCGATTGAGACCATTTTCGGCTCAAAATTCGAAAAACACAGACACCGTGACGAAATGATATAGCCCTCGTGTAAGTAGTACGAGCGCTCAAAAAGAACGAAAAACTTTTCTTTTCTTAACTTTTCTAAACTTTGGCCCATTAACGAACTTAACCGAGGCATTCGGGAACTGAACTCACACTCAAAATTTCAAGTCTCTAGGTTGATCCGTTCGAGAGTTATCGTGCTGACGGCCGGACGGACGGACGGACGGACGGACGGCCGGACGGACAGACTCGAATTTTCCGACGGATTCGTCATCAGTGAGTCGAACATAGTCGATTGAGACCATTTTCGGCCAAAATTCGAAAAATACAGACATCGTGACGAAATGATATAGCCCTCGTGTAAGTTGTACAAGCGCTCAAAAATATATACATATATAGGTATAATGGTGATAAAAATGGCATGTTTTTCAAAAGTAGCCTATTCTCGTATGATAAATTTTCAATCGCATCAATCAAAAATTTCACTTTGTCGGAGTTTCACAAGAAGCAACATATTCTCTAACCGGATTTATGGCCATTTTGCTCACGTAAAAATCACTTACCCTTTATGAGCCAAACAAACGGAAAAACTTCCGGTTTATCAATAACAAAAAATATTTCGACTCATTTAAGGGCGAGAAACAAACACAAATTTCGAAACTCGGCTCTCGAGCCGTAAACGATAGGGAGCAAAACGAGGTTTTCTGAACAATCCTCGTGAATCGAGATACAGCGGTACTGGGTCGGCAAATTGACGATTGCCGTACCCAGGATATATAGGGCCAACAATATGAGTTTAATTTTGGTCGCTCAACATTTTTTTTCCTTCAAAGAATGTTTGAAACTTGTCGGAAATTTATAAGTATTACATATATGTGCAGCATGCAAGTCTATGAAAAATATTAAATACGACAAATATTCATTTTAAGCAACAATAATCTCTTGTAATTATTATGTCATTTGTTATGTGAAACAGAAAATATCGGATATTCGATAAAAATAAACCTTAATATTCATCATTTTCTGAATAAAATTCCAACAGGAATAATTCAACTTCGAACTAATTCGATTCATTGTTATTAACGCTTCGTCGAAAGATATCGAGATAGGGTCGGCAATATGAGCAAAGATGTACCTCATCGAACGACGTTCTTCGTGTATTCGAGATGGGCCTATTTTGTCTACGGACCGAGTATACGATGCGGGATTGGACTTGGAAGAGTGTAATATTTTCAAGAAGTTGCACAGGTATCACGTACCTGATTTTTTTAATTTTTATAAAATGGATTGGGACTATTGGGAGTCATGTATATAGCGGTAATTTGACAGAAGTGAAAATTTGCATTCTTGTTGGTCGAGATTTTTAGGGTCGGCAGTGCCGACCCTGCCGTCCCTGACGAGCCGCCACTGATCCACACCTATCCTGAGAATTTCAAGTCCCTAGGCGTTTCCGTTCAAAAGTTACAATTTTCTATGGTTTCTATGGTTCTGGTGATGCGAGCTGACCAAAATTTTGCATGTAGCTTGAACACCTCATTTTCCATTTGATTGCAAAATTTCATCTCGATCGAATTTGTAGTTTCAAAGTAATCTGGAAAACAAAATTTCGAGCGGCCATATTTACGGAACCTACCCTGAAAATTTCAAGTTTCTAGGACATTCCGTTCGAGAGTTATCGTGTATACGGACGGCCGGACGGACGGACAGACTCGAATTTTCCGACGGATTCGTCATCAGTGAGTCGAACATAGTCGTTTGAGACCATTTTCGGCTCAAAATTCGAAAAATACAGACATCGTGACGAAATGATATAGCCCTCGTGTAAGTAGTACGAGCGCTCAAAAACTGTGAACGGTGCAATATCGAAAAAATACAACGTTTTCGAGTTATAAGCATTTTCATGATTGAATGTCCAAATATTTTCTCATCAATATTTGGAAATTTAGATAAATTAACAATCACAGAGAGAGAAGTTTCAGTAATCATAGCAACAATATTGATGAAAAAATATTTGGATATTCAATCATGAAAATGTTATTAACTCGAAAATGTTATTAACTCGAAAACGCTGTATTTTCTCGATGTTGCACTGTTATAACTTTTTTTGCAGAATGAAATGATAAAATACATAAATGTGAGAATTACACCACTATCTTCGACCAAAAAAAAGTTTCTGTCCATTGAGTGCTAGGGTCAGTCCGTTCTTGCGATCTGGAAAACTTATGAAGATGGTATATGTAATTACTCAAATTCAAAAAATTACGAAAAGCACTGCCGTGAAGTCAGGAGCTTTTGAGCGCCCGTACATCCATTTTGTAGGTAGATATGCATTTTCCAGTTTCAGACATCAATTGAAGGAATTTTCGACAGCTGTCAAAAAAATACTCAAACTTAGGCGAAACTCCAGACTTCATGTCAGTGCTTCAGCTGACCAATTTTTTGTCGATTATTCGCTAGAATTTTCTACAGTATCTATGGTCTTGGTGATGCGATCTGGACAAAATTTTACACGTAGTTTGAATACATTATTCTTCAGCTAGGTGTGAAATTTCATTCCAATCCAATCAGTAGTTTCGAAATTATCAGGAACAAAATATTTTGAACGGTCATATTTACAGAACCCCTAGTCTAATTTTTCTCATTGATGAACGTGAAATTCGCCATCTGAACGGAAATTTCAAGTTCCTATGCCTTTCCGTTCGAAAGTTATGATTTTCTATGGTTTCTATGGTTCTGGTCATGCGATTTGGAGAAATGTAGCTTGAATATATCATTCTCCATTAGTATACAAAATTTTGTCACGATCGAATCTGTAGTTTCGAAATTATCAAGAAAACTAAATTTCAATAACCATATTTACGGAACCCCTAGTATAATTTTGCTCATAAATAAACGTGATCACGACATTCGAGATCCACACCCATCCTCAAAATTTCAAGTCCCTAGGCGTTTCCGTTCAAAAGTTACAATTTTCTATGGTTACTATGGTTCTGGTCATGCGATCTGGACTAAATTTTACATGTAGCTTGAACACCTCATTCTCCATTCAAATGCGAAATTTCATCTCGATCAAATTTTCAGTTTCCAAGTAATCAGAAGAACAAAACTTTGAACGGCCATATTTACGGAACCCCTGGTGGAATTTGGCCCATTAACGAACTCAACTGAGGCATTTGGGAACTGAACCCACACTGAAAATTTCAAGTCTCTAGGTTGTTCCGTTCGAGAGTTATCGTGCTTACGGCCGGACGGCCGGACGGCCGGACGGACAGACTCGAATTTTCCGACGGATTCGTCATCAGTGAGTCGAACTCTGTCGATTGAGACCATTTTCGGCTCAAAATTCGAAAAATACAGACATCGTGACGAAATGATATAGCCCTCGTGTAAGTAGTACGAGCGCTCAAAAATAACCAGAATCAGTTGAGTCGTTTGGAAGTTATTACAAAAAAAAATTGAATGGTGGGAGTACCACTTGGAGGCACATATTTTCGCAGGGGGACGTCGTAGGCAAAAAATTTAGAGCATTCCTGACTCGTCTTTATATATACCTTATTCACACCTGCGAAAGAGTCACGTAGTGCCGGGACACCCTGTATTTCGGAAGATCTTTTATCTATACCCTCAATTTTTACGAGAAAATTATGACGCTTTTGTTCATAGAAACAAGTGGCAAAAAAATATTTCAGTTCTTTCCAATTCAATTTCAGATGTATACTGATTTCTTCTTTTCAGCTCTACTACTGGTATTTTCTCACAAAAGTCAAATAAGTTGTGAAATTCCGCTAGAGGAGATTGAAATGTCTCCCAGCTATTTTCATTGTAGGTAGGTGCCCTATTATCTAATGGCGATCACCCTGAGACACAACTGGTGATATCGATTCATACTTCGAGACGTTCTAGCCCCCAATTCATCATCTGCCAACCTCCTCATTACCAAGTCCGGTTACGCTACTGGCTATTAATAACTGACGGAGAGAACATAGAGCCGGGAAAGATGCGATCACTTGGATTTATTAAAGGAATCAGTCTGAGCAGCCAGCGCCGCTATCATGGCTGATAATGGAGCCCGACTATTTTTATCGACGTTTCCACTTCGCTTATTGGCCGGTCGCGAGAGCGACGTTCACTCCCATTGGCCCACGTAAATTGCTAGGGGAAAAACTGTGATAAAATATCAAACGATCTCGGATGTGGAGGAGAGTGTTGGTACGCAGAGTTGGACTGGTGCAGGAGGTAGAATGAGGAAATCAGATTCTCCAGACGTAAAAATATCTCTAATACTTAGTTGCTATACTATAGTTATCACGGTTCTGAAGCTGTGGCTACTGTAGAGAAAAACCTTGAGAATCCAACCGAAATATTTTCGTTCCAGTTTCCGAGGATCATTTCGATTAAATCCGTATTTTCGAATTATTGAGAAAACAAAAATTCAGATGGCTATATCCAGTGGCGGCTCGTCAGGGACGGCAGGGTCGGCACTGCCGACCCTGAAAATCTCGATCAGCAAAAATGCAAATTTTCACTTCTGTCAAATAACCGCTATATACATGACTCCCAATAGTCCCAATCATTTTTATAAAAATTAAAAAAATCAGGTACGTGATACCTGTGCAACTTCTTGAAAATATTACGCTCTTCCAAGTCCAATCCCGCATCGTATACTCGGTCCGTAGACAAAATAGGCCCATCTCGAATACACGAAGAACGTCGTTCGATGAGGTACATCTTTGCTCATATTGCCGACCCTATCTAGATATCTTTCGACGAAGCGTTAATAACAATGAATCGAATTAGTTCAAAGTTGAATTATTCCTGTGGGAATTTTATTCAGAAAATGATGAATATTAAGGTTTATTTTCATCGAATATCCGATATTTTCTGTTTCACATAACAAATGACATAATAATTACAAGAGATTATTGTTGCTTAAAATGAATATTGGTCGTATTCAATATTTTTCATAGACATGCATGCTGCACATATATGTAATACTTATGAATTTCCGACAAGTTTCAAACATTTTTTGAAGGAAAAAAAATGTTGAGCGACCAAAATTAAACTCATATTGTTGGCCCTATATATCCTGGGTACGGCAATCGTCAATTTGCCGACCCGGTACCGCTGTATCTCGATTCACGAGGATTGTTCGGAAAACCTCGTTCTGCTTTCTATCGTTTACGGCTCGAGAGCCGAGTTTCGACATTTGTGTTTGTTTCTCGCCCTTAAATGAGTCGCAATATTTTTTGTTATTGTTAAACCGTTAAGTTTTTCCGTTTGTTTGGCTCATAAAGGGTAAGTGATTTTTACGCGAGCAAAATGGCCTTAAATCCGGTTAGAGAATATATTGCTTCTTGTGAAACTCCGACAAAGTGAAATTTTTGATTGATGCGATTGAAAATTTATCATACGAGAATAGGCTACTTTTGAAAAATATGCCATTTTTTTCACCATTACACCTATATATGTATATATTTTTTTATGTGTGTGTTCGGATAGGCTTCCCCGGTTTATATATATGTATATATATATATCTGCCGACCCACGATAAATGTCCACCAGCCGCCACTGGCTATATCTACAAAACCCTTCGGCGGATTTTGCCCATTTACGAACTTAACCTCGAAAATACCCTGGAAATTTCGATTCCTTGTTTACATAATCGACTTTGTCCACGAATTCCTCATCCGTGAATCCAGCCTAATCGTTTGAGACCATTCTCGGCTCAAAATTCGAAAATAATAGACTTTTGGGTGAAATGACAATGCCCTCGAATCGTAGAAACAAACTAAAATGAAAATTTGCTTCGATATATCTATTTGTTGGAGGTTTCGCTTTCTTGAGACCAAAACCAAATATCCCTCCTCATCCCTGGCTACATCCCTGTCTCAAGTGCTGTTTCTTCCCCTCCGGTAACCCTTGGAAACGGGGTATATTTTGTGCATTATATTCGTTTGCCAACGTGAAGGGTAGATTATTCCCATATTACACTGAAAATTTTATCCGCATTTCTACAGATTCAGATGTTGGAGGAAGTACATATATTGTAATCGATTTCCTCGGTTAATAAAAGTCTAGATTGCTCTCTGAGATAGTGTAATATCTCCGTTGATTCATGAAATGGCTTCTTCACTCTAAATTACAGCATTGGAGAATAGGGGAGAGATGCCGAATAGTATTTACTCTTGCTCGGTCATATTTCTGCTATAGAATATAGAAAACACATATGGAATGTTCATTTGGAAAACTGCTTCAAATGTATGAGCGAATTCTCTGAAGGTATTACCTACAACGACCTTACGTCGTAAACTTGAATTATCTAGCTCTATTGACCACAATTTTCGCGAGCTTTATACAACATTTCGTTCGATCGGCCTTTCGAAAAAAATCCAATATAATGGACTATAGTTTTCAAATTTTCAGCGTACATGTTCTAGTTTTGAATGCGGTGGTTCAGTTCGAAAGGGGCAAAATCTGATTTATTTTTTTCGCAATAATTCGAAAAAAGGGGATTGAAACTTATTAGTTGGTTATAAAATAACGCAACGAAGGATCATGTGAAATTTCGTGAGGATCGTAACACTAGAATAATTATTAATTAAGTTAATTTCAAAAACATCGGTAACTGAGTCACATATGGGGCATCAATAAAATGAGTTACAGATACAGCTCTTCCAGAAAGGAAAACATTATGAGAACAAAATTATTTGTCACCCTGACTGCCTGTTTGGTTTACAGAATCTATATGTTTCGTTTCATAATCTTTTGATCGATAGACTCGCTAAAGTGTCACCTCATGCCAGATCAAAATTATCATAGATAAGTTAATTTGTGTCTAAACGATATTTCAGTTATTTACAGTTGGAAATGCGGGGTAAGTGTAGATTTTCAACTATTTTCAAGGATGTCTCAGGTTTAGAGAATTAAACGAGAAATATGCCAAAATTAGAAATTGAAAGAAAAGTTCACATCCAGAAAATTTTTCAGAAACTCTGCCATCGTTCTAAGAATTTTAAAGGCTGAAAATCGGCAGATCAATTTTAAAAAATTTGGCTCATAATGAGTTGCTACCTTGATCCTCCCAACTCAAGATTCTGATCCATTTTAAAGGTAGAATTGAGGGATAGAATTCAGAAAAATTTATTAAGGTGAAACTTTCCAATAGAAAATCATAAAACTGAGATGTAATCCATTATTTTTGTGCGCTCGTTCTACTCACATGAAGGCTATATCACTTCGTTACGCTGTCTTTGCTAGTCGAATTTTGAGCTGAAAATGGTCTCAATCGACAAAGTTCGACTCACTGATGACGAATCCGGCGAAAAATTCCGTCTGTCCGTCCGGCCGTAATCACTATAACTCTCGAACGGAACGACCTAGAGACTTGAAATTTTCAGTGTGGGTACAGTTTCCGAATGCCGTGGTGAGGTTTATTAATATTTAGGAAGATTTTCACCAGTGGTTCCGTAAATATGGCACATCGAAATTTCGTTCCCCTGATTATTTCGAAACTACTTATCTGATCGAGATGAAATTTTACATTCAGGTGGAGAATGACGTGGGATCTCGAATGGCGGGGTCACGTTTATCAATGAGCAAAATTGGTCTAGGGGTTCTGTAAATATGGTCGTTTGAAATTTAGTTTTTTTGATCATTTCAAAACTACGGATTCGATCGAGACGAAATTTTGTATTTTAATGGAGAATGGTTTATTCAACCTACATTTTGTCCAGATCGCATGACCAGAACCATAGAAAACATAGAAAATTATAACTTTCGAACGAAAAGGCCTAGGAATTTGAATTTTTCAGGATAGGTTTGGACCTCGAATTTCGCGGCAAGGTTTATCAATGAGCAAAATTGGACTAGGGGTTCTGTATGTATGGTCGTTTGAAATTTAGTTTTCCTGATAATTACAAAACTATGGATTCGATCGAGACGAAATTTTCTACTGGAGAAAGATATATTCAAGCTTCAAGCTACATTTTGTCCAGATCGCATGACCAGAACCATATAAATCATAGAAAACTATACCTTTCGAATGGAAAGGCCTAGTTGCTTGAAATTTTTAGGATATAGGTATGTGACGCGGTCACATGTCACATTCATCAATGAGCAAAATTAGACAAGTGGTTCCGTAAAGATGGCCGTTCAAAATATTTTTTTCCTGTTTATTTCGAAACTATTGATTGAATTCGATTGAAATTTTGCACATAGATGAAGAATGATGTATTTAAATTCTTTTCCAAATCGCATTATCAAGACCATAGATACCGTAGAAAATTCTAGCGGCTTACCGAAAAAAAATGGTCACCTAAAGCAGGAGTTTCGCCTCAGTCTGAATTTGTTTTTTGACAGCTGTCAAACATTTTTTCAATGAGTTCCTGAAACTGGAAAATGCGTATCTCTCACAATGTGGGTGAACGAGAGCTCAAAAGCTCCTGACTTCACGGCAGTGCTTTTCATGATTTTTTCAATTGGTTTCTAGAACTGGAAAATGCTAACTAACCAACAAGGTGGATCAACGAGCGCTCAAAAGCTCCTGACTTCACGGCAGTGCTTTTTATAATTTTCAACACTGGATTTACCCTGACAGTTCGTCAGTTATGGCACTTTGAATATCAGTTCGGTATTGACTACCCACTGAAATATTTTTTTTTATTGATGCCCCATTTCACCTATTTCAAGAACGCAGCGTGTTTAAATCGAACTTTCAAACACGCGCGTTTTTTAAAGTCACTATGGCAACAGCAGCGACTCGAGAAACGCCAAATAAAATATTACTGAATGCAAATGCAAATGCGGTATCAACCGCGCTTCTGCTTTACTTTTCAAAAAATCTATACTTATTAGAATTCATTTTCAAGCACTGCGGTGACAACAATTCATTTTTGATGACAAATCGCAAATTAGGTCCTTCTTTTCTCATTACCATGAAAACGAAAGGTATACTGATCAAGAATTCAACTATTTTACATTCTTATTTCCATTTTATGTAGGTAGTAATAATAATAAAAATTCATGATTTAAAAGCGCTCCAATAGAAAAAATTTGAAAAGCACTGCCGTGAAGTCAGGAGCTTTTGAGCGCTCGTTCATCCACCTTGTAGGTAGATTCGCATCTTACGGTATCTATGGTCTTGGTCATGCGATCTGGACAAAATTTTTCAAGTAGTTTGAATCAATATTCTTCATCTATGTGTGAAATTTCATTCCAATCCAATAATTAATTCCGAAATTATCAGGAAAAAAATATTTTGAACGGCCATATTAACGGAACCCCTCGGTCAAATTTTGATTATTGATGAACGTGACCGCGAAATTCGCGATCAAAACCTACCCTGAAAATTTCAAGTCCCTAGGCCTTTCCGTTCGAAAGTTATAATTTTCTATGGTTTCTATGGTTCTGGTCATGCGATCTGGGAGAAATGTAGCTTGAATAAATCATTCTCCATTAAAATACTAAATTTCGTCACGATCAAATCCGTAGTTTTTAAAATATCAAGAAAACTAAATTTCGAACGACCATATTCACGGAACCCCTAGTCTAATTTTGCTCATTGATGAACGTGACCGCGACATTCGAGATCCACACCTATCCTGAAAATTTCAAGTCCCTAGGCCTTTCTGTTCGAAAGTTATGATTTTCCATGTTTTCTATGGTTCTGGTCATGCGATCTGGAAAATGTAGCTTGAATATATCATTCTCCATTAGTATACAAAATTTCGTCACGATCGAATCTGTAGTTTTGAAACTATCAAGAAAACTAAATTTCAAACGACCATATTTACGGAACGCCTAGTCTAATGTTGCTCATTGATAAACGTGACCGCGACATTCAAGATCCACACCTATCCTGAAAATTTCAAGTTTCTAAGTCGTTCTGTTCGAGAGTTATCGTGTATACGATAGATTCGAAGATTGAAATATTATTGAAATGAAACTAGGCGGAAAAGCTTAATGAATTCTCCTTTGGAGAAGAATTATTCACGAAGGTATGAGTGTTGATGGGGATTTAAATATTTCTGAATTTAAATTCTTATGCTACTGGATTTTATAGGTACCCAAAGTTCTTGTAAAGATTGATAATATAAACGAAGATAATATAGTCACTCATTTAGCGGCATGCTTTTTGGGAAAGGTAAAAGGATAGTCTTCAAAGATTGTTTGTTATTCATTAAAACATTTTTACTTTCAAACTAAAATAGCAATAGCAAATTATCCTTTGTCAAGCTTCTCATGGTCAACTCATTCTATTCCAACAATAATGACTATGTAAAAACACTTTCTTTTCACTAGAAATATAAAGAAATAGGCCAATATCCGTGTCAGGAACTGGAACGTGGCCCAATTTTTCAAATGACCGTGAAGGTTCAGCCGAGTGTGTTTTAAAATATTTTGACAGAACAGTCACTTCATCATCCTGACGGAGAAGGAATAATGACCCAATAAAGTTTACAGCACCGGTAGCGGTCCATTTTCAGAGAATTGTGAGAACAAGTATCAGTTCTTGTACAGAAGGTAAAAGTGTGTCATAAACGTATGAACGGCAGCTATTCAAAGGGGATTTCAGTTATCATTGACTTCATGACACAATTATGAGAGGGAACACAGAAGAAATTGAAGTAAAAAATAAAGTGTCGTTATTTACGATAAGGGGCTAAGAATAAGAAGCCTTTTTTCAAGCGCTGTTGCTATTTTAACGATAAGACAAAATCACGCTGAGCGAAAAATTGATTAATGAAAAATGCATCAACCAAGTTTCTTCTTGACCTATTGTATAAAATTATTCTGGCTTATTTTTGGACCTTTTATTTCGTCTACCTTCCTTCCCTGAGACCGGAGATATGCAGGGGTTTAGTTTTTAATAATATTAGGTTTCAATTTGATTTATTATGATGCAACGAGATACGAAAAAAATTCAGGAATTCATATTGATTGGATTTTAGATTTAGAATTGTAAGAAGTGAAATTTCCTACGAAACCTGATAAACGCAAATATATACCATTATACTAGTTACAAAACAATTGAATCATATAAAACTGACGATGAAACTCGAATGAATTTTTCCGGAACTCGTAACCGAGTGCTCATCCCGAACCCCGCAAGCTCCAACCCCTAATGAAAAACTCAATTGTTCCCTGTTTCCCACCCCCGAATTTTCATTCGTTCAAACGCGATGGAGTGCGGCAATTTATTACAGCTATTTATTTCATGAACTAGATTACATGCATATAAACGTTGCCGAGCGATTTTCACCCCCAATTTCCAACAATATTCTCCAGTGTTTCCATGGAATTGTTATTCAGCATTCTCGCACTCTTGTCGAAGCACATGGTATTCACGGCTGCTGCAATGGGGCTGATACAAAAGATTATAATTTCCATTTCCTGAGGAAATGAGCTCTGGCAATTCAGAAAAAATTATACCAATTTAAAATAACATAACTTATTAACTATTGATTGATTGAGTAACATTATTCCAAAACATATTTCGAATTTCATAATTCTACTTTTTGAGCGCTCGTACTACTTACACGATGGCTCTATCATTTCGTCACGATGTCTGTATTTATCGAATTTTGAGCTGAAAATGTGCCGTATACACAATAACTCTCGAACGGAACGTCCTAGAGACTTGAAATTTTCAGTGCGGATTCAGTTCCCAAATGCCAAGGTTGAGTTCGTTAATGGACAGAATTCCACTAGGGGTTCTTCTTCTCTGTGCGGTGCCCACTCCGGGCTGAACTGAGGCCTTGTGGCCCATTTTTCCTCCGCATACTGCTTGAGAGACTCAGTCCCGCAGACAAGCAGACATAAATGCCGCAAGTCGACCAGGAGGAGTCCCTTTCACCATAGGAATAGTGGGTGTTGGGTTTCCTAGATGTGTTGTCCTCAGATTAGTGAGGTCTCTACAACTGAACAAAATGTGGTCAGCAGTTTCATCTGTGCTCCTGCACCACCGGCACAAAGAGCAGCTTGTCAGTCCCATTCTCTTCAAATGTTTGTTCAGTAGGTGGCCAGTCAAAGTACCGATCACCAGACTGAGCTGTCTTCTCTCTAGTGCCAGGAGTCTCCTGACCTCAGGTCCAGATGAAGGTCTCTCAATGAGAAGCCTCGACTGCCTGAGGCCAACTCCTGTGCTCCATTCCGAGGAAAACTTCCTGTCCAGCCAACTTCTGAAGAAGTTCCTGACAGATTTCCGACAGACTGGCAGTGCGGGTTCCGGACCAACAAACTCTGATCGGGCCCCCTGCTTCGCCAGTGTATCTGCCTTCTCATTTCCAGGTATCCCCGCATGAGCCGGACACCAAACAACTTTCACGAAATTGTCTGAGCCAAGCTCACGCAGAGCTTCCCTGCATTCTCCTACTAGCAAGGAGTCAATTCTTACGTCAGAAAGGGATTTCAGTGTTCCCTGACTGTCACAGCACATATGAATGTGTTCCCCAGAGTATCCCCTGCGAATACATTCCAGCGCGCAGCCAAGAACCGCATACAGCTCAGCCTGCACTATGGAGCAATTCATCCCCAGAGGGATAGCTCGATTGAACCGAGGTCCCACAATTCCAGTACCAGACCCTGTTAATGACACAGAGCCATCAGTGAACCAAGTGGGACCTTCAGGCAAAAGAAGCCTGTTTGGTGAAGACCATAGATCTCTATCAGGAACAACTACCCTGTAGGGCTCGTCAAAGCAGAAACTAGTGCCCGCGTGGTCTCCTCTATGGAGAATGGATGCGTTAACATCCTCCACCATTTTGAGAGCCCTCGCGTGCCCCCTGAAGAGTGCAGCATCACGCCATTGTCCCCGTTCCCAGACTCTGAGAGCTGTCTTCATAGCTACCTCCTTCACAACCAGATGTAATGGTGGATTACCCAGCAAACACTCCATCGCTGCCCACTAGGGGTTCCGTGAATATGGCCGTTCGAAGCTACACATTCGTCCGAGATGAAATTCTGCACTCAGATGGAAAATGTCGTGTTCAAGATACTCACAAAATTTTATCTGATCGCATAACCAGAACCATAGAAACGATAGAAAATTATAACTTTGTAGTGGAAGGTTCTGTAAATATGGTCGTTTTAAATTAAGTTTTCTTGATAATTTCGGATTCGATCTTGACGAAATTTTTTATTTTAATAGAGAATGATATATTCCAGCGGCATTTTTCTCAGATTGCATGACCAGAACCATAGAAACCATAGAAAATTATAACCTTCGACCGGAAAGGCCTAGGGTCTTGAAATTTTCATGGTAGGTTCGGATCGCCAATTTCGCGTTCACGTTCATCGATGAGCAAAATTAGACTAGGGGTTCCGTAAAAATGGCCGTTCAAAATATTTTTAACCTGATCATTTCGAAACTACTCATTGGATTGGAATGAAAATTTGCACATAGATGAAGAATAATGTATTCAAACTACGTGGGAAAATTTGTCCAGATCGCATTACCAAGACCATAGATGCCGTAGAAAATTCTAGCGAATTATCGAGAAAAAAATATTGGTCACCTAAAGCACTGACGTGAAGTTTGGATTTTCGACTAAGTTTAAGTTTTAAGTTGGCAGCTGTCAAAATTTTTTCAATTGATTCCTAAAACAGGAGAATGCGAATCTACCTACAAGGTGAATGAACGAGCGCTCAGAAGCTCCTGACTTCACGGCAGTGCTTTTCATCATTTTTCCACAAAAATTCGTCTCAATTTTCTGGATCAATACCGGAGAGAAGCTCCGGTCTTCAAATTCTACACTTTCATTTCAGGGGAATTTTCAGGGGGGTTAGAAATTTTTTTCAACTCAACATAGGATTATTATTGGAAGTTATAAGTCACAAAAGAAATAAAAACAATCATCAATTCAATGTTCATGCAATTTCAATCAGAAATGGTAGAAACCTTTCAGAATTTTTTTCCAGAATTTTGGTTAGTTTAAGTTTCCTCGGTAAATAAGGTATGTGATCCCAATCAACAAATATTTTCGAAAAAATCTAATCAAACCAGTATTTCCATAAAATATAAAACATTGAGGTTAGAGAAAAAATGAGCAACCTCTTCCGAAAATATGAAAAATAGACCCCCAAAGCTGATTTTCGGTCCATAGATACAGCCATCTGAATTTTTCTCCCAATAATTAGTGAAGTAAGAAGAGGTGAATAATTTGTTTGTTTTGAAATGTATGAATGAAAATGAATTAGTGAAATTTTTATTCGGCCTGCACTATGGGATAAAAGAGATAGGAGACATCACAACAGATATGTGTTGGATAAAGCATGGACGTAAATAAGCAATATTAACAATTACCTATATCAGGTGACCTACAAACACAATGTAAATAAAACATAAGGCCAATATCATAGCAATCTCTTCTTTATTTTTGTCAGATAAAACTATTACATATATTCTATTAACTGGGTGCAACAAAATATCAGAAAAAATTTTCTTATATATTCAATATAATTCTGTGATTTCCAACACTTTGAGAGGATCCATGGTCCAAAGCACTCTTGACTCCATTTTTTTTGCTAACGAAATGTGATTCTTTATATCTATACATATACCGAATTTCGTAATGGAACACTTTGTATTTCATATTGTTACTCGTTTTATCATTAGGATAATTTTATATTCTTGGGCTAGGTCGATCGAAGGCAGATTTGTATGAAGTTGTAATTTTTTTCATCAGATCACACCTCTATCTCCAACCCACAAGAACTGAAGATGATAACACAGAAAGTGTATAGCGGTGAGTCTTAAAAAAAAATACCTGCATCCTACAATTACCCAATTCATGGAGTATAAACAACGTCAAAATTCACATAACATGCATTTGATGAAGACCTTCACCTCTTCTGTTAGAACAGCTCCACTCAACTAAGTGATTTAGCTCTATAAGAATTTTTCATGCATATTATATAGCAGTGCCGTTTGATTTTGCGAATTCAGTTCGAAACCCTTCCATTTCGGCGTTTCCTCAAACGGGTGTGTTAGGCATGCTGATCAGTTACGCTAGAGTCCAAACCGAATTTTCCATTTTTCCAATATTTGCCTCAGTTGTTCTGGTTGACGAATGATTATAAAGTAGCAAAAGTTAAATATTTTACGGCCTGACAAAAGTTTACAGCCCCGAAAGTAGCACCAGAATTATTGCGCTATAAAACGAGAGTCCATCGTAAAAATATAAAATCATTTCGACTTTCGTATTCGAGCCTCACCATTTCTATAGTAGAACTAATTCATAACTACCTCTAGTCCGATCTGTAACGTCAAGATTCATCATTGGCACTTTATTGCCTCTATTAGTACCGCAACTTTCTCAGAACTTGAGGGTTCTTCGGAAATTTTTAGGACTTTGGGTTGATATTTAGACTGATGAAGGAAGTTTGTCAAGAATTCTTATTGCTTATTGCATTTACAGATAACAAGCTTCTGCCGCGACTTCGTTCGCGTTGTTCTCAAATATGTAGATTTAAATCAAATTCAAACCTTGAATGTTCGGATTAACTCTTCGCAGTTAAGCACACACAACATCGAATTTTTGTATAGAAGGATTTTGTATAGAACAATGGATTTGGCTGTATGTACTACTATCATACTAATAGAGGGTGATTTTAAAAAAGTGTATGAAATTTCGACAAAAATAATAATAATAGTGTATCTAGAACAATTTTTCTTCAGTTTCATGAAATTTTAGCAATTTATGTCACTTGGGTCTGCATACAGGCTGAATACTTGCAAATCAAGAATTCATTGAACGATGAAATTGCCTTTACAAATTCAATCTATTATTCTCTGGAATATAATAATTATTCACTTCGACATTGTAAACCTTAGGTTTAACCGACCCAAAAGGTGAAAATCAAATGGATTTAGGTCAGGAGATCTCGGAGGCCTAGCGACTTGCTCCCCCACGACTGATCGATCTATTGGCATAATGTGTGTTCTGCTAATTGGCTTGCATAACATAAAAAATTGAGACTTGCATAACATAACATACAAATAACATAATGAAAGACTTTATATCATTGAGGTACAAAATCTGGCTCAATTGAAAGCGTTTAAATTGTTAAGTTACTAATACTAACTCAATCGAATGACTTTAAATCATTGGGGTACAAAACCAAAAGCTCAATTGAAATACTGTTAAATAGTTAAGGTACAAACACTTACTCAATTGAAATACTTGGACTTATCGAGGTATTAAACAATAGCTCAATTAAAATGATATAAACCCCTATACCAATAGTATTTTAATTTATCTACGCCAATTGAATTATATATTCATTTTTCAACTACTGCAATTAGTAGTATCTGTAAACGAGCACCGTGAGTTATATTAACTCACTACTATAACTCCCTGGCTATGTGCTTCTGAACAAGCCGATTGGCCGAAAGGGAACAGTCAATTATTGGTATTGAATAATTTTGACGTTTTCTCAAATTAAGTTGATACCTAATTATTATTGTGAATGTTTTGCTGAAAAAGATGAATTCAGATACTGAAGATGAATTATTATGTTCACCTTCAGAAATAAGACAATCAGCTAATGTTACCATACAGAATTTATTGCCCGCAAATCCCAAAACAAATTTAAAGGTGTATACAACAATTTTCAAGATTGGTGTAGCTGTAAGAATATTGAGTCATCGTTTACAGTACACGTTCTTTTGGCATATTTTAGTGAATAAAACTAAATATAAAGCATCGCCCCTATGGACTTTCTACTCCATGCTAAGAAGCACAATCAATCAACATAATAATGCCTTGTTATAGGTAACTATTGAGATTTGTAAATAAAGTTTTTTCTTTGTACTTGTATCTTAGTATTTATTGTTATAGTCGTAGATAAAGTATAGTATTCAACTTGCGGTAATGGTCATAACTCACTTGATGAATTACGGCTCGTGCTGCAAACTTCATCTGCGTGAGTTATGACCTACATTACCGCTCGTTAAATAATATTATTCATTATTACATTAATCATTGTTGTATTGACAAATTTTCGAACACACGATCAATTGTATAAGAGAGGTATACAGCCGGAATATTTGAGTGTAGTTCAATTGCTTGAGATTTGTGACACAAGAATGAAATTTAATCAGGCATTATTCTTCCTCGTTCGAGAATCTGATCTATGGATTTCAAAGGCAAAAAAGCTAGGGATCAAACTGAAAAACTTCATTCTGCTTAAATGTTTCCGACGATGAGCTCCACTTTACTCCAAATCATCCAGCGATTTATTATCTGAGAATGAGTGTTATTAAGTGGAAAATCAAAGGGAGAACTGAGTGACATCCAGACACATTCAACGTTAAGATTTTGTGCAATGAAAACTAATCGCCCTGTAAATAACTGTAGAAAAACACGGAAAAATCTCTTCCCGGATAATTAGCCCGGAAAATCGATGTCGTCGATACATCATTGTCGTGCTGAAAGTTCGGATTTGCCCGGGTCTTTGGCAGTTTTCTCAATATAAACCGGCCAGTATAAGAGTTATTTACAGCTCAATAAGGGAGATCGCTCTGCGAGCGACTTGCTAAATTAGCTGATAGTCCGATTTATTGGGTCTAAAGTAACGGCCAATAAGTCTATCAGCAGACGGGGTTGCCGTGGTAACGCGTCTGTAATTTTCCCGCAAAAAGCCCGTACAACTCGGTCGTCGACAGACGGGAGAGAAAGGAGAGATGCTCCTTGGTCTCCTTTGCTGTTATTTTCAGATTTAGAAAGCGGGGGTGTCGTCATTGCGCTTTCGTTCTTCCACTGATTGCGATGGAATATACACAGTTTATTATGTCATGTAGATACATGGGTGGAATGGCCCTTGTTTCTACTCTCGGGTGCAATGAAATCGGCCCACCTAAATTTCGACGCAATTTCAAATAATTATTTCTCGGAATCCGCTAGTCGGATTTTGATAATTTTTTTTGTAATTGTAGGTCAACAGTCGGTGATAATATTGTGTTAAGATACTTTTGTTTGCAATTGAATTTCGGCATATACGGGGTGCAAGATTGAAAAGAAGATTTATTCCTCAACTTTGACACTCCCAGCACACCCTGTGGATAAAAGGAACAGCAGCAACGAATGCCAAATGGAATCGGATCGAAGTACCATCTCTTCTGGTCGTTTTGTTCTTCCAACCATGTATTTATCTCTATTATTACGGAAATTGCAGTGTTTCGAAACTGAGCTGATACCTTGGAAGCCCTGTGAAAAAACATTGAAAACAACTGGTTTTTCCTTAAACTAAATTATTTTAATAGCGGGTATGACCTCCTCTCGCCCTAATAACATCCCGCATATGATTAGGCATACTTCTAATTGAGTTCACTAGTGTTTCTTGTGGGATGTTTCGCAACTCTTTCTCTACTGCAACAAAAATTCCGGGATCGACGCTGGAAAAGGCTCGTAATACTCTTCGTTTCAGTTCATTCCACAAATTCTCAATGGGGTTTAGGTCAGGACTGCACGGTGGCCTCACCATAACTCGAAAGTCGACTGCTGCAATGTAGTCTCTGACAATTCTCGAAGAATGTGTACTTTTTGTAAGTTTGTTTGAAAGTTTTCCCCCAGGCAGAAATAATAGAGATAAACACATGATTAAAAATACAAAATAACCAGAAAATATGGGACTTCAGTTTGACTCCTTTTGCCATTCGTTGCTGCGGCTCCTTGCATCCACAGGGTGTCTCAAAATTGAAGGAAAATCTTCTTATCAATCTTGCACCTCGTATATACCGAAATTGAAATGTAGACAAAAATATCTTAGGATAACATTATTATCGAAGTTTTAACCTAAAATTAAAAAAAAAAAGAACATCAATATCCGACTAGCGGATTCCGAGAAATACTTACTTATTTGAAATTGTGTCAAATTTAAGGTGGGCCGATTTCATTGCTCCCAAGTGTATAACAGTCAATGAATTAAAAGTATGAACTTTTTTGCAATTTCAATAGTTTTTGGTAGGCGCAACTGGAAATATTACATTCTGTGCTGCTGGTTTTTTGCCCTTCATAGAAAAAATGATCAAAAAGCAAAAATAAACATGTATCTGATCCTATCGACAAAACAATTTTTTCGAGTAAAACTTCCAAAAAAGATACTTGCATTTAAAGAAATTAATATTCAACCGTTTTTCCCATAGTTCGGCCCAAGGGAAACGATACTGAAGATACTAACAATTTAAACGAATGTTCAAATTGTATAGAAAATTTCTGTATCTTTCGCTTGGTTCCTAAGGAAGTAAGAATATCCAGAATGATGATCTGAAACTTTTTAAACCTAGGTATTGTAAAACATTATAACATTACAACATCAATAATTAAGACGTTACGTCTCATAATATTTGCCGATCCTCTAAAAGTTCTGAAGTTTCTGCAAGAATTTGTTAACGAAGGCAAGTTATTTTATGACATAGAAGAAATAAATTTTGCATTCTAAAATTCCTCTAACCTGATGGCGATTTTTACCTAATACTGCCCTGAGTTGGCGAAACATAACAATTAAGTAGGTACTTCGTTTCCATCATGGTTATTCTATTATTTTTTTGGATTATTAGTCCTATCATAAAAAGTGGAAACATGAAAGTATTCACTTTCCAAACATTTTTGAGCGCTCGTACTACTTACACGAGGGCTATATCATTTCGTCACGATGTCTGTATTTTTCGAATGTTTCGCCGAAAATGGACTCAATCGACTATGTTCGACTCACTGATGACGAATACGTCGGGAAATTCGAGTCTGTCCGTCCGGCCGTACGGCCGTCCGTCCGTAAGCACGATAACTCTCGAACGGAACAACCTAGAGACTTGATAATTTCAGTGTGGGTTCAGTTCCCGAATGCCTCGGTTAAGTTCGTAATGGGCCAAATTCCACCAGGGGATCCGTGAATATGGACGTTCAAAGTTCTGTTCCCCTGATTACTTGAAAACTACAGATTTGATCGAGATGAAATTTTGCACTCAAATGGAGAATGAGGTGTTCAAGTTACATGTAAAATTTTGTCCAGATCGCATGACCAGAGCCATAGAAACCATAGAAAATTGTAACTTTTGAACGGAAACGCCTAGGGACTTGAAATTTTCAGGATAGGTGTGGATCTCGAATGTCGTGATCACGTTCATCTATGAGCGAAATTATACTAGGGGTTCCGTGAATATGGTCGTTTGAAATTTAGTTTTCTTGATAATTTCAAAACTACAGATTCAGTCGTGACGAAATTTTGTGTACTAATGTAGAATGATATATTCAAGCTACATTTCTCAAGATCACATGACCAGAAACATAGAAACCACAGAAAATCAAAACTTTCGAACGGAAAGGGCTAGGGGCTTAAAATTTCCAGGATAGGTGTGGATCTGAAATGTCGCGTTCACGTTTATCAATGAGCAGAATTATACTAGGGGTTCCGTAAATACGGTCGTTTGAAATTTTGTTTTCTCGATAATTTTGAAACTACGGATTCGATCGAGATGAAATTTGGTATTTTAATCGAGAATGATATATTTAAGCAATATTTTGTCCATATCGCATGACCAGAACCATAGAAACCATAAAAAATCGTAACTTTTGAACGGAAAGGCCTAGGAACTTGAAATTTTCAGGGTGGGTTTGGATCGCAAATATCGCGGTCACGTTCATCAATGAGCAAAATTAGACTAGGGGTTCCGTAAATATGGCCGTTCAAAATATTTTTTTCCTGATAGTTTCGAAACTACCGATTGGATTGGAAATTTTGCACCTAGCTGAGGAATAATGTATCCAAACTACGTGCGAAATTTTGTCCAGATCGCACCACCATAGATAACGTAGAAAATTCTAGCGAATAATCGAAAAAAAATTGGTCAGCTGAAGTCTGGAGTTTCGCCTAAGTTTCAGAATTTTTTTGACAGCTGTCGAAAATTCCTTTAATTGATTTCTAAAACTGGAAAATGCGAATCTTCCTTCAAGGTAGATGTACGAGCGCTCAAAAGCTCCTAACTTCATGACAGTACTTTTCGTGATTTTTTGATACCATTCTACAACTGGAACATTCTGCTGTGAGTCAATTTCCGAATTGAATTCAATAAATACATTGGTTATTTAAGTTTGTACCACAATTTCGTATTGTATGCATTAATATATTAGAATATTCATCCCCATAACCAATTTCAACAAAAGTACCAATAGGTACCATCAAATTATTCGTAACCATAAATGTTTGGGATCGAATGAATTATCTTACGAACTATTCCACAGAGAGAAGTAGAATATGAAAAATGAATGTCCTTCTTTTAGTGATTTTTCTCAAAGTTTCATAAGATGGTTCCATCAAAATTGGAAGAAAAGCAGAAATAAGGATGCAGACATTTCTTTAAAAAAATTAATGCAGAACCTACAAACAAATGGTTGATTAATATTTGTAGTAGCAGCGAGTAATATAAAAAAATATTATAGGTATTGAAAGAAAGACAATGAAAATCTTCGAATATCGAGCATTTTTAGATTCCGTATAAGTATTCAGAAAGTACATAAGAATTGGAATTATTGGAAATATAACAAAAAATATACTTGTGTGAAATAGTTACACTGAGTAGGTTGTAAGAATAAAGACACGAAGATTCACGTGAAATTTCGTGAGAATTGTATTAATAGAAGATTTTATTGAAAGATCTCTATAAATAATTCGCTAACTCAGAAACTACTATTCGCCATATCCTATTGAATTTTTTGTCTACATAGGGGGATCGATAAAATGAGTGAATGGGTAGAAATGTGTCCTATCTTGTGACACAAATTAAAAACCTGGCTCAACCGGGTCGTCTTAAGCATTTTTTTTTCCACAGCAGAATCTCCTATTTTCTGTTTATTGTACCAATATCGTGGTCTTCCCCGCTGTGTAAATTGCAAACAAGTCTGTTAGAGACGTTCAGTATGAAATCATGATTTCGTCTCGCCCCACTGTTGAATACAAATATTTAGTTTACGAATGTTTATTGCTTCTGAAAAAGTAGTCCTGGGACCCGAAATGAGTAGCTACTGTAACAAATCAGGATTTTCTAGCTCGACATTCAAAAGACGCCAGTAGGCAATTCGAAGATCTCTTTTTGTCGTGAAGTGATTCAACCTGCCGACACCGAGACCTACAACAGTAAATCTGTCATCACTAGGTGTACTAGGACCATTGGCCATTTGTCAAGTTGTTCTAAATAGGTGTCCACCAGTTGACAAGCAAGGATCAGTGGGTTATACCATCAGATGTTCAATAAACTTTACCATAATAACAATTTATTAATTCCTTCAACTCGTCTTGTTCCACAGCACAGATATAAAATCACAGTAATTACACCAAATATCACTCAAAAGTAAGAATCCAGAAAGGTTGATATCTGTATGAATAAAAATAAGCCAACGTTACGTAACTGACGACAGGATAATTTTAGAATAGTGACTTCCATAGTTCACTTTTTTGAGAGCTGTCCGTTGCTAATGAAGTGTTTGTAGTGTACAAAGTTTTATAGCTTTCAAATTCATTTTATTATTTTCATTTATAAAGAGAAACAGTTCGAATTTTGTTAAATATCCAGTGAGATGTACACTAGAAACACACTACGAAATATTTTCATTTGTGAATTGATTTTTTGAAATACGACACTGAAAGTTAAAAAACCTTTATATGAATCAATTCTCACATAATTCCGGATTAGGTACTTTTTGGAACAGATGCATCTAATTTGAATTAAAAATGTAGCTCAGCTTTTCCTCAATTTGAAGTTTTATCGAATCAACTCAAACTTTCTTTATAATTTACAACTTGACTCGCTCAACCGACATAATAGGATCGAAGGGGAGTAGTGTATTGCACAAGGTTATTAATGGACTGAGTATTCAGTATTCTATAAGGTGTAATGAAATATTCGGTTTATTGTTGACGGCACTGCAATATTTATTGACACTGTCTCTTAGTTTATGAATCATCTGAAATATGAAAGATTTATAGCATGAATTCGACAATAATTTAATGAAAAAAAGATTTTTATTGTTTTCAATGATATATTTCAGAAAAAAGAATTATCCTTCATCTGATGATATAAAAGTAAAAATTTACTTTGTTACAATCGATTTTTTCACCAAGAAAACAGTTTATTGATCGTTTCTGAACACTAAGCATCCATATACAAAGTATGTCGTATATCGTGTAATTTTTTTCTGAGAATAAACATTTTCATTGAGACTCATATATTGAATCAAAAGGACCTAACCTAATTTGACCTAACCGAAAATTCGGAAAATTAATTTCGGTACGGAAAATTCTTGGAAATACCAACTTCACGCATAGAATTTATAATTTTTGAGCGCTCGTACTATCTTACACGAGGGCTATATCATTTCGTCACGATGTCTGTATTTTTCGAATTTTGAGCCGAAAATGGTCTCAATCGACTATGTTCGACTCACTGATGACGGATCCGTCGGAAAATTCGAGTCTGTCCGTCCGGCCGTAAGCACGATAACTCTCGAACGGAACAACCTAGAAACTTGAAATTTTCAGTTTGGGTTGAGATCCCGAATGCCTCGGTTGAGTTCGTTAATGGGCCGAATTCCACCAGGGGTTCCGTAAATATGGCCGTTCAAAGTTTTGTTTCCCAGATTACTTGAAAACTACAGATTTGATCGTGAAGAAATTTTGCATCCAAATGGTAAATGAGGTGTTCAAGCTACATGTGAAATTTTATCCAGATCGCATGACCAGAACCATAGAAACCATAGAAAATTGTAACTTTTGAACGGAAACGCCTAGGGACTTGAAATTTTCAGGATAGGTGTGGATCTCGAATGTCGTGATCACGTTTATCTATGAGCAACATTATTCTAGGGGTTCCGTAAATAGGGTCGTTTGAAATTTAGTTTTCTTGATAATTTCAAAACTACAGATTCGATCGTGGCAAAATTTTGTATACTAATGGAGAAATATATATTCAAGCTACATTACTCCAAATCACATGATCAGAACCATAGAAACCATAGGAAATCATAACTTTCGAACGGAAAGGCCTAGGGACTTGAAAAAAACAGGATAGGTGTGGATCTAAAATGTCGCGTTCACGTTTATCAATTAGCAGAATTATTCTAGGGGTTCCGTAAATACGGTCGTTTGAAATTTTGTTTTCTCGACAATTTCGACACTACGGATTCGATCGAGATGAAATTTTGTATTTTAATCGAGAATGATATATTAAAACAATTTTTTGTCCAGATCGCATGACCAGAACCATAGAAACTATTGAAAATTGTAACTTTTGAACGGAAAGGCCTAGGAACTTGAAATTTTCAGGGTGGGTTTGGATCGCGAATATCGCGGTCATGTTCATCAATGAGCAGAATTAGACTAGGGGTTCCGTAAATATGGCCGTTCAAAATATTTTTTTCCTGATAGTTTCAAAACTACTGATCAGATTGGAATGAAATAATGCACCTAGCTGAGGAATAATGGATTCAAACTACGTGCAAAATTTTGTCCAGATCGCATAACCAAGACCATAGATACCGTAGAAAATTCTAGCGAATTATCGAAAAAAAATTGATCAGCTGAAGCACTGACATAAAGGCTTGAGTTTCGCCTAAGTTTCAGAATTTTTTTTGACAGCTGTCGAAAATTCCTTCAATTGATTTCTAAAACTGGAAAATGCGAATCTACCTACAAGGTGGATGTACGAGCGCTCAAAAGCTCCTGACTTCACGGCAGTGCTTTTCGTAATTTTCATCTTTTATCTTTTGGATTAGGGGTAAAAAGTGAAAATTTGTCACCATCATCAATCATATCAACATTTTTAAAATTCGAAGTTTTATTTGTGTATCAGGACGATTCGTTAGTAGATAGGCAATCTAATACTTTCTATATTTTCAAAGATTCACGTTTTCTTTTTGTAGATAGTTGTAGATAGTTTGTCCATTCTCTTCTATGACAAATTATTTTTCCCTGCCCATAGCGAAAATGTTTTCTGAACTAGACTAGAGGGCTTTACAAAAACACTGATACTAATCTGGTTCGGTTCATCATCAGCTGTTTTCTGTTCATTGTCAAATTGCTGCATTGAAAATTATAACTTTCGAACGGAAAGGCCTAGGGACTTGAAATTTTCAGGATAGGTTCGGATCGCGAATTTCGCGGTCACGTTGATCAATGAGCAAAATTAGACTAAGAGTTCCGTAAATATGGCCGTTCAAAATATTTTTTTCCTGATAATTTCGAAACTACCCATTGGATAGGAATTAAAATTTTGCAAATAGATGAAGAATAATGTATTCAAAATACGTGGGAAATTTCGTCCAGATCGCATTTCCAAGACCATAGATACCGAAGAAAATTCTAGCGAATCATCGAAAAATAAATCACCCAAAGCCTGACGTGAAGTCTGGCCTTATTTTGAAAATTTGTTTGACAGCTGTCAAAATTTTTTTGAATTTGTTTCTAAAACTGGAAAATGCGAATCCACCTGCAAGGTGGATGAACGAGCGCCCAAAAGTTCCTGACTTCACGGTAGTGCTTTATAGTTTTTATATTTGTGAGGAATCAGTTTCCTCCTACCTTGCTTATTGTAGGATTTCTCTTCAGGCAATTCAAAGCAATATACGTACAGCATAATATTCAATTTCACATTGAATCGTTTCGCCACCTATTGGAAGTTCTTCGCACTGAACGACAGATATTTAAATTTTGCCATCTACAGAGGAGTTCTCGAACTGCGTAATACATCTGCGTATAGTGTTCTGCTCTGAATGATCATTCATCAATGGAACTAAATGGCGCTGTATCATTTTGAAATGGAAGATATATTATACGATGAGACATAATACTTCTTTCCCCTTTTTGATACAAACTGAGCAAAAAAAATATATTCTCGTTGGGAATAGTGTGCCTACAAATAAATATCGAAACACAAATATATTCCAGTAGGGAATTCTAAGAATACATCCATTATTAAAGTGTGATTTCTTTTTTCGTCAATAGATGTCGGAATAATAAAAGATATACATCTTTGTGAACGTCAGATGGCGCTTTAACAGCCTAATTCAAAATACCGAAAAGGGACAGGAAATTGACATTTAAAGAATTAATATCATCGGTTATCGAACGTTTCCATAGAAACCACCGTGAGAAACGTGCCTGATAAACGTAAACATAATACTGAGCGATTTTACCCTTGTAATGACCAAACAAACTATGGTTTTTTTCAACGACAAATCAATGCATGGTAACAGAGAAGCGAACCACCACCAACAATCACTCCCTTCTTGGTTCGTGAACAGCAATGTGTGACAATATTCGAAAATCAAACACAGAGTAAGTAGGTACCTGAAGAATGGTAATTGAAAAGAACTAGATCAAGGATATCCTATGATCATCAGAGGACATTTAGTTGTCACAGTGACACTATCGATTCTTGAAAATATGTCATGTTCTATATAAAGTAGAAATTCACCTTTTATCTGCAATTTTACAACTTTTCTAAAATGCCACAAGCGAAGGACTGTGACAAAATGTCAGAGATAGATGAGCATATTTCGAAGGTTTATGAGATTCAGAAGCGCCTCGGAAAGGGGGCCTATGGAATAGTTTGGAAGGCAAAAAACAGGAAAACGAAGGAGATTGTTGCCGTGAAAAAAATTTTTGACGCTTTCAGGAATCAGACTGACGCCCAGCGAACTTTCAGGGAAATAATATTTTTGAGGACTTTTAGGGGACATCCCAACATAATAGACTTACATAGTATACACAGGTAAGTGGAACATATTCTGAATTATTGGCAATTTTTATACTAACGTAAATCATATACTGTATAAGTTATATAAGCACAAAAATGTATCCTGAAAGAAATGTTGTCATTCAATTCTTACCAGAGGTACTCATGATTATTGTGCCAAAAATATTTTCTTGCTATTCTCTGAAATGTAAAAAACATTTCGTTATACAGGGTGATTCAAAACTCAAGACGAAAAATTAAGGAACGTATACAGGCTGGTATTCCTGATAAAAAAAATTAAATTAAATTTTGGTATATTTTTCCGTTTTTTCCGAGATATTAGACTCCAAAGTTTCTGCATGTCATCAATTTTCATCTTTGATACATAATATGTGATTACACTCGGCGAGATGGTTATCGTCTATAGGGGAATCTCCTGTTGTACTCCTGTCAAGCTTTTAATGCGTTGCTATCACAAAAAGGGTACACAAATAATATATCTGCATATTCCTCGTTAGAAAACTACATGTTTAACGAAAAAACTTTCAAATTGATAAGCAAATTTAGTTCTGTCCCCAGGTGACAGTCAACTCACTCATTTATTACTAGGCTTACCTACAACTGTAATTTATAAAATTAAATTTGTCGCATACAAAAAAATGTATAGTCCAATAACTCGGAAACGAAGCTCATTCGCAAAAAATTTGTTTTACGTTTCGATCAAGAATATCAGTCTGTATATCGTCGCCACAGAGCAACACTAGGATATTAAAAAAAAAAGATATTCTGGATTCTTCATATTCGGTATCGCAAATAATGCCATTACTTGATGTAACACTAAGATATCTCTTAAAAATTCAACCTTATTTGAAATAACACATAAATATCCTTGGGTTACATAAGATAATTTTCAGTAAGTGCAATTCTAGGTTGAGGTAACAGGTAACATATCCCACTATTTCAATTATGTTTTTGTGCAACAGTGAGACAAGTTTTTTTTTCTTATTATTTATTCATTTATTTTTTGTTGACTAGTATATAAATATAAAGCTTAAAAATCTATGTGACATATTGAAATTGTATTTGAATTCATAAAAAAAAGATATTAATAACTGAATTCCCGCTAAATCTTTATTTGCATTCATCTCGAAACTATGTAGTTTTTTACATATCTTATTACTGTTGCTCTGAGGTGACGAATTAGGTTCATTAATTTTTCGCCTCGTGTTCTGAATCACCCTGTATAGTATATATAGCCAAAATAACAATTATTTTGTCACCACTCATTTGAAATTTATTTAAAAAAAAATGTCAGTTTTTCGTGGGCAAATTTCAGTTTTCTCTAATCAAAAAACTAATGTTCTATTGCAAAGCTTCTCACAGGGATAGATAACTACAAGGTTATTACATTATATTATTTATTTTATATGGTAATTACCTATACCTACAAATTTCAGCTCTTGGATGTAGGTATCTGATGCGTGTTTTTTTTTAGAGCTGCCAATGATAGGGACATATATTTAGGTTTTGAATATATGGAGACGGACTTACATAACATAATCAAGAAAGGAAACATTCTGAAGGATATTCATAAGAAGTACATAATGTATCAGCTGTTGAAAGCAATCAAATATATTCACTCTGGTAACGTCATCCACCGTGATTTGAAACCCAGCAATGTACTACTAGACAGTTCTTGCAGGTAAGAGAAATCTGACGTCGATTTAATTTGCATTGCATGGAAAATAAGATCTGAATCTTGATTCTCTAAGAGTTAGAGACATCAAAAAAGTGAAAATGAAACATTCAGTTACGGGCAATCATTCATTTTTTCCAAACAGTGAGAGCTTTTGTATGAGGCCTATTTTCTCTAATCGTCACCATATGACTAGTAGCTTGTATCTCCAGCTTTCAGGACGTTGAATAATCCTGTATGGATCCTATGAAATCTATTTTATTGTCAAATTCAGTAATAAAATAAGAAAAATTATACTAGATAAACTAATAGCAAGCCAACAAAACAATTCATGTACCCCAGAGACCACCGAATTTATCATTTGCACCTGCAGACCGGTTTCGATCCATATCAGATCTCGTCAGTACAGTAATCAAAATGACAAATTCGATGTGAGAAACAGAAAACCTTTGAAACATAAGGCAACGGTGATCGGAGAAAATTTTCCAAATCACGCCACCTGTCCGTTCCAAAAGCAACTGTCTCAAATATCTGTAGGTCATGAATCGCTTGCCCAACTCCCCAAGACAAAGACACATGTGTGACCCGCCGTAAAAATTACGAGCATATGGTCATACACGGAAATTACGGGTTCAAGCTTCAACCTTATTCGTCTTAATAATTGACAATTTTATTGTATCACCAAAAATATCTCATAGGTATTCAAAAACCATACAAGTCATTGAAACCAATTTGGCTGAAGGTGTTTCTTAAGTTCTACTTCCTTGAATTTTTTAATTAATTTCCACCCATTAGTTGAAAAGTTAGAGGAGGAAGCTTACTGTTCACGACTTCAGCAACTATTGACTTATATAATATGTGAAAAAGTCATAATATAGTTATTTATGCACCAACTTTGTTATATAGATCCTAACTCATGGAGGGTAACATTCAGCACAAGTTCTTTTTCGAGAACTTTTGATTTTTTTGGTATATATCCCACTCTTTTCCGTTTAATAAACATCACCAGTTTGTGGTATCTGCTTATATCAGTATTGTCTTTCACATTTAGTGTTGATTTCAGCATTGAATATTTTGGCCATAAACTTGCTAGATGCCCCTTTTCTGCAATACCCGTGAAGTATGCCAACAAAACCGTTTCCGTAAAGTTCCGAACCTTCTTGTCCTTGCACCAAGATCTGAATTCAGCATAGGTTTTCTCATATAAATGGCGGCTCTTTTCAGGAAGCAAACTCAAAGTTGCTGCTTCAGCAGTTTTTGTCACATCTGGCGGTGTCAAAGGGATATTTTCTTCGTTATTCATTATGTAGTAGCGTAACGGATAAAATCAGATTCGATATCAAGAAAACACAATCAGGAGCATTCGCTATGAACTCTCTCACATGTTCTTTTTCGAGAACTTTTGATTTTTTTGGGATATATCCCTCTCTTTTTCGTTTAATAAACATCACCTGTTTGTGGTATCTGCTTATATCAGTATTGTCTTTCACATTTAGTGTTGATTTCAGCATTGAATATTTTGGCCATAAACTTGCTAGATGCCCCTTTTCTGCAATACCCGTGAAGTATGCCAACAAAACCGTTTCCGTAAAGTTCCGAACCTTCTTGTCCTTGCACCAAGATCTGAATTCAGCATAGGTTTTCTCATATAAATGGCGGCTCTTTTCAGGAAGCAAACTCAAAGTTGCTGCTTCAGCAGTTTTTGTCACATCTGGCGGTGTCAAAGGAATATTTTCTTCGTTATTCATTATGTAGTAGCGTAACGGATAAAATCAGATTCTGATCGAAAGCGAATAAATAAATTTGACAGCTCGATCGTGCTCCGACATAGATGCATCTATGCTCCGACTGAATATTTTATAATCGGTTGCCATGATAATCATGCATTAATACAAGAAATCATGCATTAATAGGGGTCATAAATAGATGATTTCGAGTGCGTTAAAATGAGCTTTTATTCTATGGTCGACGGAAAAATTTATTTTATTGAAAAATCGCTTTTTAAATCGGTTCATTGCTCCTAACATTCTTCCCATTTTCCTTCTGGTATTTGCTGATTCGGTCACACAAGGTCGAAACGACGCACCTTCCTAGTTTTACAGACGTCACGTATGCATAACTTCATCGACACCAAACTGTGAATTAAAAGATTCACATTCACATTTAGCGACCCTAAAATGCGCTTCCTGAGATCAGTTCCAAATCGGTTTAATACAAAACTATTGACTTGCATATTAGGGTTGCAAACTTTCATAAACTGTCAATTATATAAATTGTGATATTTTTTGGCTTATAGGTGTAAAATAGCCGATTTTGGATTGGCCCGTTCAATCACGGATAATGGGGAGGGGAGTGTGGGGAGCACAGGAGATCCTACTTTGACTGATTACGTTGCTACTAGGTGGTACAGAGCGCCGGAAATACTCATAGCTAATCGAAGGTAAGAAATAATTAGACTATTTTAAGCAGAAGGTAGCATAGATCGATCGATGAATTCAGAAAGATTCAGAGAAGAATCAATTCGTTATCCAAGATCGATCACCATTTTAACGAAGATTTCGACGATTATTACTACGAAATCATTAAATACTCGATATACTGGACGACTAGAAACGTTTGACGTGGGTAATAACGGACTCAAATAATTTTCACGGATTCATCAAACGGTTCATTCAAAAAACACGCCATAACAAGCTTTTGATCGTATGTCGTATGTTTCCACATAAGACTTTGGAACAAGAACTGTCAGATTGTCACTGACATCAACCTAACTACTTGCATAATTCAGATAAGCTCCAATTTCAAAAGTCAACAAAAGCTCTTATCAGTCCTGGCCTGGGCTTTGGGCTTTGGAAATAAGGAGGCGATGCAAGAATGATGACTCTGTGGAGGAATCTATTTGATCTTAAAAATTCCAAAAGATTTCTACGAAACTTTAACACTATATTGTCTTTATGGTCCTTATGCCATGTCTGAAGTGGAGCAGATGGAGGGAGGTATTATTTCTGTATTTCATTCATATCATTATTATTTACTCTCCTTAATAAATCCGTCGTAAGCACTTGAAAAAAATAGTAAAGGTACTTAAGACATCTAGGTGTTTCTGGCAAGCAGAAACTAAAAGAGCGGAATACATACTATGTATATACTTCACTATTCCCTTGATGTTATTGAATAGGGTCTTGTCAATGGAAAGTAATTTGAGCTAGGGAATTACTACGTCCAATCATCCAGTCTGATTATTTGGATCATTAGCCTGAGACTACTATCGTAAAAAAGTCAACCATACCTAGAAGACTCGTTTGTGAGTGAAAAATTATTTTGCGGACTCACTTCACAAATGAAAGTAAAGCAATAAGTATCTCTGCCAAAAAAGCCGCAAAACCAAAACTGTCTTCTCGATGTGGTCAAACTGAAAAAAAATGTTTCATTTCGAATCTGCTGAATATACACTTTCTTTTTAGATATACCAAAGGTATCGATATGTGGAGTTTAGGATGCATTTTGGCAGAAATTTTAGCGGGTAAACCAATTTTTCCTGGTACTTCAACTGTAAATCAAGTGGAAAAAATCATGGCGATTATTCCTACTCCGTCACAAAGAGGTTTGTTATACCTAGATCCATTGTTTATTGAATGAGTCAGATATTCTTCCATAATATGGATTGCATCTGAATATTATTTTTTTCCTGAAAAAATATGTGAATTTTTCATACTTGATGGGGTCAATTAATTTATACCAGAGATGAAATAATCAGAAAGCTGAATTTCGACAACAATCATTTTGTCCTGGCCTTACTCTGTAGAACAAAATTTCAGCAGGATCTGGCGAATAGTTTCTGAGATAACTACCGAACTTTCCTTAAGATTTTTTCCTAGCGATCTCTACAAAATTCCTCATTTTTTTTGTCGTTATCTTACAACTAACAACAAAGCTTCATTTCGATAGAATCAATATTTGTTTAATTATTGAGGAAAGAATCAGGTGGCTGTATCTAAGAAACCCTTTGGCAGATTCTGCACGTATGTGAAAATTTCAAAACATTAGGCATTTTTTTTTTTGAAAGTTTTCATGTTTTACGACTGGGCGGACGGACAGAATTGAATTTGACCACGAATTCTTCCTTTGTCAGTCCGCCTAATCGTTTGAGACCATTCTCGGCTCAGTCGCGTCCAATTTTTCCTGAACTGTAAATCAAGTGGAAAAAATCATGGCGATTATTCCTACTCCGTCACAAATAGTTTTGTTACCTAGGTCTATTGTTTATTGAATTAACCTGAAATTCTTCCATAATATGGATTGTATCTGAATATTATTATTGTTTTCTTTGAAAAATTTGTGAATTTTTCATGCCTGAAAGGATCAATTACATAATTTATACCAGAGATGAAATAACCAGAAAGCTGAATTTCGACAACAATCATTTTGTCCAGGCCTTATTCTGTAGACCAAATTTCAGCAGGATCTGGCGACTAGTTTCTGAGATAACTACCGAAATTTCCTAAAGATTTTTTTCTATCGATCTCTACAAAATTTCACATGTTTTTTTTGTCGTTATCTCAAAACTAACAACAAAGCTTCATATCGATCGAATCAATATTTTTTGAATTATTGAGGAAATAATCAGGTGGCTATATCTAAGAAACCCTTTAGCAGATTTTGCACGTAGGTGAAAATTTCAAAACTTTAGGCATTTTTTTCGGACGGACATAATTTAATTTGACCACGAATTCTTTCTCTGTCAGTACCGCCTAATCGTTTTTGTGACCATTCTCGGCTCATTCGCGTCGCGAGGCCACGCTAAATTTAGCTTGTAGGCACTCCATTCGTATAGTTGTCTACGCAATTTTAATCACTAACATTTCATCAAGAACTCAATAATCATTATCA
Organism: Aphidecta obliterata; assembly: GCA_963966015.1. Classification (NCBI taxonomy): domain Eukaryota; kingdom Metazoa; phylum Arthropoda; class Insecta; order Coleoptera; family Coccinellidae; genus Aphidecta; species Aphidecta obliterata. Next base: position 24,954,299 of record OZ014427.1, on the reverse strand, counting down.
ATTTTCTTTCAGATATCAACGTAGTATGCATTTCAGGGGTGGGTTCGTCAATGATCAAAAACGCATCTTCTGTGCATAAGACGCCTATAGAAACCATATTGGGACCAAACGTCGATCATAACGCTCTCGACCTTTTATCGCAACTTCTGGTTTTCAATCCTCACAACCGTCTAACTGCCAAAGAAGCCCTAGAACATGCATATATAGCAAAATTCCACGACCCTTCTGAGGAAATATCGATGAAGTCGAACGCAGTCATTCCTTTCAATGATGACGTGAGGTTGTCTGTGAACGACTATAGAAATAAACTGTATGAACTAATGTCATCACCCAGGCAGAAAAATGTAAAGGTTTCCCTTCTGACCACAACAGCAGCACCTCGTAACGAAGTGAATTACAGATTGGCTAAAAGCACAGAACGATATCTGAAGGGACATCTGTATAAAGAAGTGAATAAGTCGTATATTTCACAGTCCGAACCTAAGATATCCAGCTTTTCAAAGCAGCCTGATCACCATATAGAAAATATCAAATCAGATTCTAAGGTTCTCACCAAGTGTAACATTCGTTTTCCGAGGGAACTGTGCAAGTTGCAGGCTGGAGGTGACTGCAACACACGGGTTAAACTCAAATCTAGAAGTGAATTGATGAACAGAAACAACAAAAGGATTGATTCGACCAAAGTTCTTTACAATGGATTCAACAGCTACAACAGAACCCATGGTATAATAAGTCAGACTGCTTTGATGGAACTGAAGGCGGCTGGACTGAGATAATAATTTTATATCTATTTCCTGGATTTTATCACTTTTTAGATCACCTTTTGGTCCTATATAACTGAGTTTTACATATTTTTGCACTTGTGTAAGATTTGCCAATAAAAACGGTGAAAAACATTTATTTTTTCATTCGTGCTGATTGTTCAAAAAGTTTGGAGATTTTTTGGAAAATTCGTGATTTGTGTTCTACATGTGACTGTGATAAACTATTTTTGGGGATTGGTTTTACCAAGACTCCTGCAGTTCCTCAGGACCCCGAGAATAGAACGACGAAGATTACATCGAGATTGGGTACATAGCCTCCGTTGCTGAGCCCAGACCAAAGCCATCAGGTTCTAGAGGGGCTGCTAGACGGGGTGGCTTGTTCATCAAGATTGAACAAACAAACAAACTAACCTAACCTTCATTCTCATTTCGGTTCCAAACTTTCAAAACAAATTCGTGAAGAAACTTATAATGGTGTAATGAATTTAGTCGCAAGTTCTTCTTAAAATAACTTATTTACAGTTCACTAATGACACTAATACTATTTTATTCCAACACTCAATAATTTACCTGCACGCGCGCTATTAAGTCCAATACTGTATTATTATCTCGCTCGGGCCGATGTCGTTTTATATAGCGCTTCATAGGCTTCCCGATGTCTCCAGTACTCTCTCGAAGATTCGCGGTCGTTCTATTCGGTTCTAGAAGGCGACAGTTCGTTACAATAGTATATAACTAAATATTCATCATGTTTTCCATGCTTGTGATTATTGTTTTTGAGCGCTCGTACTACTTACACGAGGGCTATTTCATTTCGTCACGATATCTGTATTTTTCGAATTTTGAGCCGAAAATGGTCTCAAACGACTATGTTCGACTCACTGATGACGAATCCGTCGAAAAATTCGAGTCTGTCCGTCCGTCCGTATACACGATAACTCTCAAACGGAATGTCCTAGAAACTTGAAATTTTCAGGGTAGGTTCGAATCTCGAATGCCGCGGTTGAGTTCGTTATTGGGCAAAATTCGCCCAGGGGTTCCGCTCGAAATTTTGTTTTTTTGATTACTTCGAAACTACTGACTCGATAGAAGTGAAATTTTGCACTCAGATGGAGAATTACGAAACTAGTGAAACTACACATTCGACCGAGATGAAATTTTGCACTCAAATGGAAAATTTCGTGTTCAAGATATGTACTCACAAAATTTTGTCCAGCTCGCATGACCAGAACCATAGAAAATTATAACTTTGTAATGGAAATAGGTTTTGATCTTTAATGTTGCGATCACTTTCATCAATGAGCAGAATTAGACTAGGGATTCCGTAAATATGGCCGTTCGAAATTCAGTTTTCTTGATAATTCCAAAACTATGGATTTTATCGTGAAGAAATTTTGAATTTGAATTGAGAATGATATATTCGAGCTACATTTTGTCCAGATCGCATTACCAAGACCGTAGATACCGACGATACCGTAGAAAATTCTAGCTAATTATCGAAAAAAAAATTGGTCATCTAGGCACTGACTTGAAGTCTGGATTTTCGCCTCAGTTTGAAATTTTCTTTGACAGCAGTCAAAATCTTTCCAATTGATTTCTAAAACAGAAGAATGCGAATCTACCTACAAGGTGGATGAACGAGCGCTCAAAAGTTTCTGACTTCACGGCAGTGCTTTTCTAAATTTTTTCCTGGTGTTTTCTGAATGGAATTTCGCACATAGATGAAGAGTAATGTATTCAAACTACGTGGGAAATTTTGTCCAGATCGCATTACCAAGACCATAGATACCGTAGAAAATTCTAGCGAATTATCGAAAAAAAAATTGGTCACCTAGGCACTGACTTGAAGTCTGGATTTTCCCCTTAGTTTGAAATTTTCTTTGACAGCTGTCAAAATCTTTCCAATTGGTTTCTAAAACAGGAGAATGCGAATCTACCTACAAGGTGGATGAACGAGCGCTCAAAAGCTCCTGACTTCACGGCAGTGCTTTTCTAAATTTTTCATATAAATATCCAATGCCTTTAAAATTCAATTGCAAAGGAAAAGTAAATTTATTGTCGTTTTTGTCTAATCAGCTTGAACGTGTGTTGTTGGTGTGTCACTATACCATTTTGAAATATCGATATTACTCAACGAAATTACAAAAAAAAATTTACTTTCCTACCGTGTGGAAAGAAGAAGTCAAAAAACGACAACTTTCCACCTTTCAAAGATAGGTGAAATGTCATTATTACATGCATGGTTGTAAATGAAGTCTTTTCAACACTCCAAAAATTTTGAATACAACCATGTCTGCAGAATCAAATGGGTATAGGTATACGTATAACACTCTTTCGAGCAAGCAAGTTTTTCTTCTTCTTCTTCTTGTTTTCTTGGAAATAATTATCATAACGCATATCTTTCATAATTTATTTGATGCATTTTGAAGTACCTTCGAAAATTGTGATCCTAAATTATTCCAAAGTACCTATAACCTAGAATTCAAATCAAAACAACTTATTTGACACTTGAGAGTTGATCACGTGGTAAAATTCACCCAATCGGGATTATATCATCATCAGGCGTTTCGTTATGGTTACGAGACCTTAAAGTTTGCGTTATCGAGTTATCGTTATGAGTGCGTTTTCTGCGTCGGCAAACACGACACTTGCCGAATCTCTTTATAGAATACCGAAGCGAACGAAACCAACGTTTCGTCACGTTATGTCTTCGCTTTCCTCTTACGGAATCCCACCACTGTAGTCTAATTCTGCTCATTGGTAAACGTGACCGCGACATTCGGGATCCACACCTATCCTGAAAATTTCAAGTCCCTAGGCCTTTCAATTACAAAGTTATATTTTTCTATGGTTTCTATGGTTCTGGTCATGCGATCTAGACAAAATTTTGCATGTCGCTTGAATGCGTCATTCTCCATCTGAGTGCAAAATTCCACCTCGATCAAATCAGCAGTTTCGAAGAAATCAGGAGAAGAAAATTTCGAACGGCCATATTTACGGAACCCCTGGTCGAATTTTGCCCAATAAAGAACTTAACCGCAGCATTCGAGATTCGAACTTTTCCTAAAATTTTCAAGTTTTAAGGTCGTTCCTTTCGAGAGTTATCGTGTATACGGACGGACAGACTCGAATTTTTCGACGGATTTGTCATCAGTGAGTCTAACTCGGTCGATTGAGATCATTTTCGGCTCAAAATTCGAAAAATACAGACATCGTGACGAAATGATATAGCCCTCGTGTAAGTAGTACGAGCTCTCAAAAACCAATTTGTTCACCTAAAATCAATAAACTTGACACTATCCTATCAATAATCCAATCATTCATTAAAATGTCTTCACATAAAACTCACAAAATCGAAGAAAAACCTGAGAAACACCTAGAATGATCAGTTTCACCATAATAATTCCCGAAAGGGTACTCGTTTTCCTCCATGTTTGTTTACAGTTCGCAGCGCCCTCATCGGTAGTTGGCATCACGAATCAACTTTCAAATCTTATCTGTAGCTGAGACCATATTTTTCTGAAGAATAAGAGTTGCTTGATTTTCTATGCTTCCGACCGCTAAAATCAAGACCATTATTTGGCACATGACAGCTGAAGCTATAGTTGACAAGTCGTATGCAGAGAAATCGTTATACTCGTTGCGAGCAAAATGTCGACGAACGACAGTAAAGCTCCTCACAGATTAGTGAAAAGAGTACAGTTTAGCATATTCAGTCCAGATGAAATTGTGAGTTTCATCACATGAATTTATACACTATCTTCGTAGAATATTAATAATTTGTAGTTCGAATTGGTAGTGGATATATTGTTTGCAATTTCATTTCACAACAGCGTTCATGGCTGTTGCAAGTTATATACATTGCTTCTGCGTAGATCGTGACCAGATCTAAAATTTCGTAAATGCTCAAATAATTATGTTTATATGTTTACAACAACAAGCATACTCTTTAGTATCAATGTTATAAAATAATAAACATAACTATCCTATTGCATATGAAGATTGTTGAGAAAATGGCTCCTCATCTAGGATTTCTAGCAATTATTGCTTGATTCGAGAAATTAGGCTAAACAGGAACTATGAATTCAATAATATTATATATTTAATAATTTTTAATGTAGCAATATCAAGAAATTAAGAAAAATATGTCCACATTAAACAATGAAGTTCTAATGATTATCAATTAAATGATTAATTTTTTTTTTTCATTTCAGCGTCGAATGTCAGTGTCTGAAGGGGGCATCCGCTTCCCAGAAACAATGGAAGCAGGTCGCCCTAAATTGGGTGGACTTATGGATCCCCGACAAGGTGTTATAGATAGAATGTCTAGGTGTCAGACTTGCGCTGGTAATCAGACTGAATGTCCAGGCCACTTTGGGCATATAGATCTGGCAAAGCCAGTATTTCATGTTGGATTTCTCACAAAAACAATAAAAATATTACGATGTGTTTGTTTTTATTGCAGCAAATTATTAGTCAGTCCAGTAAGTATGAAATTAATTCTACGGTAACCAAACTGTGTTTTTGTTGAAAATTTTAAACTTCATGTTTTTGTCAATATTTATATTGCCATGAAGTGTTTTTGCTCTTCTTTTTCCATCAATTCCGCTATGAATAATGTCCCAAAATTGTTTTTCAGAATAATCCAAAAATTAAAGAAGTTGTAATGAAATCTAAGGGACAACCAAGAAAGAGGTTAGCTTTTGTTTATGACCTTTGTAAAGGCAAAAATATTTGTGATGGTGGTGATGAAATGGATGTTGGCAAAGAAGGAGATGAACAAAATCCAAGTAAGGATCAAACATAATTGAAGTTATTAAAAACTTCACTATATTCATTCGAAACTTATGTATATTTGTTTTAGATAAAAAGCAAGGTCATGGTGGTTGCGGTAGGTATCAACCTATGATAAGAAGGCAAGGGCTAGACTTAACGGTTGAATGGAAACATGGTAATGAAGATTCCCAAGAGAAGAAACAACCACTGACAGCAGAGAGAGCATGGGAAATATTGAAACATATTACAGGTATGATCGAAATATTCAAACATACTGGCGTAAAATGTATTGCTTTAATGTAAAATGTAAATATTACGTGATTGGTAAATGAGAATTTACCTGCAGAAGATGTTATTTCAATGTATTCGCTAATACGCTTGTAGGAATATTAAGACTAGAGATTATCAGTTGTGTGTTGGACTAAAATAACCCAGATTCAATGGTGCTTAGGGGGCTATTCTGTAACACTTCCTCTTAATTTGAATGGCAATTGTAATATTCTGATTTTATAAACTTCAAGAGATGGCATTAAAAATTATCAAATTTCCCCAACACCAGATCAGAAAATCTCAAATTTCTATTTATGTGAACCAGCTGTAAAGCTGAATTTCTATAAAACTCATTCAATCGTTGCCCTTTATGTAGACACGAAATTTCTGCAGGATTTGGCAGTAAGTTTCTTAGATACTGAAGTTTTCAAAAAAAAATATTTTTACTTCTTCTGGTGATACGGTCCAGACGAAATTTCACATAAATATTCTTGTAAGCTCCAATATTTCAATTGAATTGGTACTTTTTGAAATATTGGGAAAAAAATTCAAATGGCTATATCTACAAGATCTGAAATTTTCAAATCGTGTTTATGGGGGACAGAATTGAATCTGACCACAAAGTCTTAATTTGTGAGTCCAACTTAATCATTTAAGATTCGAAATTACAGACTCTTGGGCAAGAAGATAACACACTTGTTCATAGAAGCAAGTGTGAAAAGATTAAATTAGGAAACATTGAGGTTTGGGCTAGCCGTCAGACCTGTAGAGGCAGTAAAATTAGTGGAAAGAGTAGATTGGCCGGCAATGTTGACATCTGAATAATTAGCCCAATATAGATATACAGAATAACAACTAGCTTTTAATAATAATAATAAAATTTATTCTGTTGATCAACTAAACTATAATTCATAGTTGTTGCCAAGTCATCAACCCATATATTCTCCCACCTCATTAATTTCTAACATTCCCCTTTCAGATGAAGAATGTTTCATATTGGGAATGGATCCCAAGTTTGCACGCCCAGATTGGATGATAGTTACTTGTTTACCTGTACCACCACTATCAGTTAGGCCAGCTGTTGTCATGCATGGTTCCGCCAGGAATCAAGATGATTTAACACATAAACTTGCCGATATCATCAAATCTAACAATGAACTTATGAAGAATGAAGCTGCAGGTACAGCTGCACATGTCATCAGTGAAAATATAAAAATGCTTCAGTTTCACGTGGCTACCTTTGTTGATAATGACATGCCCGGTATGCCAAGGTAAGAAAACAATGAATATTTTTCATCATTTGTACAAGAAGTCGCTATTTTCATTGAGAAACCTTACATCTAATCTAGGAACACTATAACGTATGAAATATACTGCAATAGACCTAATCAATTAAGAAACAATTTTACATATTCAATTTCTTTGTATGTATTGGTATTTTTGAATATCTTCATTCATTTGAAGTGTTTTGTCATTCATATTGACAATTTGTTAAAAAGTATTTACTGAGATGTTTCATTTTTTTGTGCGAGACTATTATTGATATAGATTTAACCCAAAATAATATGTTTTCAAAAGCCCCACCACTTGATTCTATGGGCGCCAACTGGTATGAGGGCTTTATGAAATCAGAACTAACTCCTGCTCAGTTCTCTAATCAGCAGTTTTCGGTTTAGCTGACAACCCCTATTCTTGAAATTCTTGAACATCTGGATAATTTGCTTTAATTTTTTGAACATTCAACTGATCTAATAGCCCCAACTTGGGGAAGGTAAGCGCGATCATTGAAAATTTACCTAATTACCTAACATTGTGAGATTCAGGTAAATCAGATCAACCGGGCCAGTGTTTCCACAAGTATCAAATGTGTCACCAAAGCAATTCTTATCTGATATGATCCATTTCTGTTCTGTTCCACAATTTCAGATTTCTTACAAGCTGTTGAAAAAATTGCTCAAAAAATGTCGTGTGGAAAGTGCAATGTAAATAATGCTAAATTATAAATATTGACGCCAAATGTATGTCTCCTTGATACGATCATTATGAAATTATGCATTCAATTTCCATCAAGGCTAAACAAAAAGAGATGTTTGCGTTATTTAACGTTTTTTTAATTTTTTAGGGCTATGCAAAAATCAGGAAAGCCGCTGAAGGCTTTGAAGGCAAGATTAAAAGGTAAAGAAGGAAGAATCAGAGGTAATCTTATGGGTAAACGAGTGGATTTCTCAGCAAGAACTGTCATCACCCCAGATCCGAACTTGAGAATAGATCAAGTTGGTGTACCCAGAAGTATAGCACAAAACTTGACGTTTCCAGAACTTGTCACCCCATTCAACTTTGAACAGTAAGTTAATATCCTTATAAATTGATTTTGGTTTTTATTGAAAAATTTTTCAACAGTTGTCGATTTAGATTTTGTAAGAAACCCTTAGAATTTGGTCTGTCCGTATGTTATTGACATATAGACGAAATTCAAAGGACAGTGCCTTCAATGAACAGTTATAGAAGATAATTAAATTATATCTAACTGAGGGACAAAATAAGTACACATAGGCAAGTGGGGTATCGTTAAATAGGTCTTAAAACAATATAAAAATTTTAAGATGATTTTCCATTAACTCTTTCACTTGGGTCTGGAGAGTGCTGCATTATTTAAAATTAACAAAGTTTTAAATGTCCCTAAACAATTGTTGCACATTTTTTGTACTTGCTGTATCATTGCATTACCAGGTTAGTTCTTCAGATTCTGATGTCCACAAACAGGGGTCAGATATTTATGGAAAGGTCCATCCCATGAGACTATGTTTTATTTTTAATCAAACAATTTTGAAATAACATGGAAGGATTCAAATTGGTCGTGAAATTATCAATTATTTTTTTACAGAATGCAGGAGCTTGTTCATAGGGGTAACTCTCAGTACCCTGGGGCTAAATATATTATAAGAGATAATGGTGAGAGAATCGATCTAAGGTTTCATCCCAAATCCTCAGATCTCCATTTGCAGTGTGGTTATAAGTAAGTCAAATCAAAACCGATAGTTTTGTGAACATAAAAGTAAAATTTTCTGTTTGCAGGGTTGAAAGACATATTCGTGATGGTGACTTGGTCATTTTCAATCGTCAACCCACCCTTCACAAGATGAGTATGATGGGTCACAGGGTTAAAGTATTGCCGTGGTCCACGTTTCGAATGAACCTGTCTTGTACCTCACCTTACAATGCTGACTTCGACGGCGATGAAATGAATTTACATGTACCGCAGAGTATGGAAACAAGGGCAGAAGTCGAAAATTTACACATAACACCTAGACAAATCATCACACCACAGGTAAACAATCACTTTATGGTATATATGAATTTGTTTTATTAAGACATCTTGAAGGGAAAAGTAACGGCGCGAGGAGACTTGATCATTTGAGATATGAAAAATTGCGATATTTGGAAATTTTTAATTCAATATTATGAGATCACTTGTCTTCCTACCTAGTTTGCAGTTTTAACCAAATTAAAAATTTAAGCAAATCGCTCATTTTAAACATCTGGAGCTGTTCACAAACAACTTATTAACTGGTACAGCTAAGATCTAAAATGAAGAACAACAATATTTTGTTGTACCTTGTCTACTATAAATATATAGAGTATTGTAATTATGTGTAAAATAGTTTTCTGAATATTCGTTTTCCTTTATTTCAGTGTAATAAACCTGTCATGGGTATTGTACAAGATACCTTATGTGCTGTACGGAAGATGACAAAGAGAGATGTTTTTATTGAATTGGATCAGATAATGAACATCCTCATGTTTTTACCCATTTGGGATGGCAAAATGCCTAAACCAGCAATTCTTAAACCTAAACCATTATGGACCGGTAAACAAATTTTCTCCTTAATCATTCCTGGCAACGTTAATATGATAAGAACACATTCCACCCACCCTGATGATGAGGATGATGGTCCCTATAAGTGGATTTCACCCGGAGATACAAAAGTAATGGTAGAGCATGGTGAGCTAATTATGGGTATTTTGTGCAAGAAAACACTTGGTGCTTCAGCTGGTTCCCTGTTGCATATTTGTATGTTGGAGTTAGGACATCAAGTGTGCGGAAGATTTTATGGTAACATCCAGACAGTAGTCAACAACTGGTTGCTTTTGGAAGGTTAGTATCAAAATGCGTTGTATTGTTTCAATGTTAGGTTGTACTCTGGCAAGGATTTGAGTTATTATTTCCGTGATAAACCTTGGAAATTGTTAAAGCTTTGATAATTTTTCAGGTCACAGTATTGGTATTGGTGACACAATTGCTGATCCTCAAACTTATTTGGAAATTCAGAAAGCAATTAAAAAGGCAAAGGAAGATGTCATAGAAGTTATCCAAAAGGCTCACAACATGGAGTTGGAGCCAACTCCAGGTAATACATTGAGGCAAACTTTCGAAAATCAAGTAAACAGAATTCTAAATGATGCTCGTGACAAGACTGGAGGTTCAGCCAAGAAATCCCTGACAGAATATAACAACTTGAAGGCTATGGTCGTTTCGGGTTCTAAAGGGTCCAACATTAACATTTCTCAGGTATGTAAATTTAATTCCTACTATATTGATGTTGCATTTCTAACTATCTGAAATATTTTGACTTCTATTAACTTTGCTTTCTCCCGATTTTCTAGGTTATTGCCTGTGTGGGTCAGCAAAACGTAGAGGGTAAGCGTATTCCCTTTGGATTTAGAAAGAGGACCCTCCCTCATTTCATAAAAGACGATTATGGTCCCGAATCTAGAGGATTCGTGGAGAACTCTTACCTTGCTGGTCTTACTCCATCTGAATTTTATTTCCACGCCATGGGTGGTCGTGAAGGTCTTATTGATACAGCTGTAAAAACTGCAGAAACTGGCTACATCCAGAGACGTCTGATAAAGGCTATGGAGTCTGTAATGGTAAATTATGATGGTACTGTCAGAAATTCGGTTGGACAGCTTATTCAGTTGCGTTATGGAGAAGACGGTTTGTGTGGAGAGATGGTAGAGTTTCAGAATCTTCCTACCATTAAATTGAGTAATAGGGTGAGTAGATCAACCAAATTTGAATTCTATCGAGAGTTCCATAAAAAACAACATCGTGCAGGATATACGCTATTGAGAGTACAGTTTATCTTATATCATTTGAATATTTCAGTCTATATTCCCCAATCCAAAACAAAAGTCAATAACATTAACCAGTAGCGAAATTTAAGCATTATATATAACTGGCAAATTTATTTGATGGTAAAGGGAAATCGCGATAGATCTGTATGAGTAGTAGTGTGCTTAAAGACTTTGACTTGCTCTTACCAAATTCTTCCACTTGCCTTTTTTTTTTTCCATTCCTGAAGTCATGAATGCTGCTGCAGAAATTGTATTGAAATAAATGGTGAAATTTGATAGAGGATAACTGAATTGATATTTATTTGCGTTTTGGATAAAGGAACATAAAATGCCTATGATGAAAAATAAACTATACCTTCAAAGTATATATCCTTTTTGATTTTGTTTTTTGCTAAATGCTCCATATGAATTTGATGGTATGCATTACGAAAATCCTTGACATTTTAAAATTTTCAGGCTTTCGAGAAAAAATACAGGTTTGACCCTAGTAACGAAAGGTATCTTAGAAGAGTTTTCAATGAAGATGTCATTAAACAGCTTATGGGTTCTGGAGAAGTTATTGCCGAACTTGAATTGGAATGGGAACAGCTCCAGAAAGATCGAGAAGCACTGAGACAGATTTTTTCCAATGGAGATTCGAATGTGGTATTGCCATGTAATCTCCAAAGAATGATTTGGAATGTTCAAAAAATTTTCCACATAAATAAAAGAGCTCCAACTGATCTGTCACCTTTGAAAGTGATCCAGGGAGTAAGAAAATTACTTCAAAAATGTGTAATAGTGGCTGGAGAAGATAGATTGTCCGTTCAGGCCAATGAGAATGCCACTTTGTTGTTCCAATGTCTGGTCAGGTCAACTCTGTGTACCAAATGTGTATCTGAAGAATTCAGGCTCAGCACAGAAGCCTTTGAGTGGCTTATTGGAGAAGTTGAAACTAGATTCCAACAAGCACAGGTAAATGATAGGCAATTTTTTTTTTATTTCATATTAACTGACAAATCTATATTAAAAACAATATACTATAATATAGAGGGTGTCCCAAGTCCGAGTGCCTATTAGAGGTTTTTTGAAATCTGAAAATTTGGATTATGATATCGTTCGACTTTATCTACTGAGCTAAAATATTCTTGAAGTCTAAACACTTTCAGTAATACAGGGAATGAAAATTATTTCTCGAAGAAAAAAAATGTCTATTTTGAATATCTTTCTATTAAAATCGTTGCATTTGTTGAAATAGTTTTCAAAATATCAAAAAAAACTGAAAAGAAACGGAGATATGCGTAGTTAGTATTATGTTTGTTATTCCTATTCTCAATATCTTAAGCATAAACCGTTTTTTCATTTTTGAAGTAAAAGAATGGGGGAATATTGAGCATCTCCTGATTTTAGAAAACTCATCACAGGGTGTTTCAAATATTGTGATCCAAATTTTCCCATAACCTTTGTTGGCAGTGTTTTTTAATATGTTTATGCTCCTAAATAATAAAACTTACCACCACACTACGGTTTGGTATAATAACATAATAATTATATTTCCATTGATCCATTCTTTCATTTTCAGGCAAATCCAGGGGAGATGGTAGGAGCTTTAGCAGCCCAGTCTCTTGGAGAGCCAGCCACCCAAATGACACTGAATACTTTCCATTTTGCTGGTGTGTCGTCTAAGAACGTAACGCTTGGTGTGCCTCGTCTTAAGGAAATTATCAACATCTCCAAAAAACCTAAGGCTCCTTCTCTAACTGTGTTTTTGACTGGAGCAGCTGCTCGTGACGCCGAAAAGGCGAAGAACGTTCTATGCAGATTGGAACATACGACTCTCAGAAAAGTAACAGCAAACACAGCTATTTATTACGATCCCGATCCTCAAAATACAGTTATACCTGAGGATCAGGAATTCGTCAACGTTTACTATGAAATGCCTGACTTTGACCCAACAAGAATATCACCATGGCTTCTACGTATAGAGTTGGATAGAAAGAGAATGACTGATAAGAAATTAACTATGGAACAAATCGCTGAAAAGATCAACGCTGGTTTTGGTGATGACTTGAACTGCATTTTCAATGACGACAATGCTGAAAAGTTGGTGCTACGGATACGTATAATGAATAGTGACGATGGAAAGTTCGGGGAAGGAGCAGATGAAGAGGTCGACAAAATGGACGATGACATGTTTCTGAGATGTATAGAAGCTAACATGCTGAGCGATATGACTTTGCAAGGTATCGAAGCTATATCTAAAGTGTACATGCACTTACCACAGACAGACGCAAAGAAAAGGATCGTAATTACAGAAACAGGAGAGTTTAAAGCAATTGCTGAATGGTTATTGGAAACTGACGGTACCAGTATGATGAAAGTTCTTTCTGAGAGAGATGTAGATCCAGTAAGGACTTACTCCAACGACATTTGTGAAATATTCTCAGTTCTTGGGATAGAAGCTGTCCGAAAATCTGTGGAGAAAGAAATGAATGCTGTACTTCAGTTCTACGGTCTGTACGTGAATTATCGCCATCTTGCCTTACTTTGTGATGTTATGACAGCCAAGGGTCATCTTATGGCAATTACACGTCACGGTATCAATCGGCAAGATACAGGAGCTCTGATGAGATGTTCCTTCGAAGAAACTGTAGATGTTTTGATGGACGCCGCATCGCACGCTGAAGTAGACCCAATGAGAGGAGTATCTGAAAATATAATTTTGGGGCAATTACCTAGAATGGGTACGGGTTGTTTCGACCTATTATTAGATGCCGAGAAGTGTAAATTTGGAATACCAATTCCTCAGGCTCAAGGAGGGGATGTTATGGCCTCCTCCATGTTCTTTGATTCTGCCGCCACGCCCAGTATGAGTCCTGGCGTAGCTATGACACCTTGGAATCAAGGAGCAACACCTTACAGCGGAAGCAACTGGTCCCCACACAGTAAGTATTTTTTATTCATTATTGTGCCCTGTTTCTATGAACAGGGGCTTTCAATTGTGCTCCAATCATCCTTGAATATATGAAGGAACTTTGAGATTCTATTGACTGCACAACAAAATCTTTCGTATATTTTTGTGAATCCATTTCTATATGATACCACTGCTTCCAAAAGGCCATAGACTGTCAATTTTGACGGACAGCCGGAGTTGTGTTTTTCCAGACCATGATTAAAATTGCCTGTCAATTTTAGTTGTGCGATTAAACTGAGATTGTTTCTGTATCGGGCCAATTAATTAGGAAATTTACAATTCGAATTTCATAAAAATTTTACTAGCGAATATATAAGATGGTTTCTTCCGATGGTCTGAAAGCATTCATTATTTACTCCCTATTGAAGGCCAATGGAGGTATTCAGCGCGGGACAATGTGTTCTGAAAACTCTGATTATCAAAGTTTTTAATTCACTGTTCCGCGGTTCGTTAGTGTTCTTCGTAAAACAGGTAGCTTTAATTTAAAAGAAGGGAAATAATGGAAGAAGCTCTACATTCCTCTGTCCAAGTGTTATCCCAACTCTCATGTCACAAGATATTTATTATTTCCATATCGTTCGACCTGCTAAAGTTTGAGGTGGGTTTTTTTTGTAGGATAATATTTTGCCAGGGGTTTCCAACACAATTCAATAATATTCTTTCCAATAATTAATAGTATTCCTTTTATCTCAGAGAATGTTTCTGCTTTTTGTACATCAATAAAGGCCATATTCGAATCTGCCTGGAATTTCCTACAAAATTCAATTAATAATCTGCATTCACATGATATAATCCTTGTTAGTGCTATGAATTGAAAATGTGCAATTTCACATATATAACTCTGTTCCAAGCCTACTGCCTACTGGCATTGTTTTCGTTTTCTTGTGGGTTGAATTTACTCAAATTCTGAGCTGTGAATATCCCAGTACTCACTGGCATACATAGGTTAGTTTCTATTGCATGAAGTATGTATTTTCAGAAATTTTTGATCAAGTAGGTACAAGATAGCTTTCCTAACTACCGAAGATTTGTCTCAAATGTTTAAACATTTAAAAATCCAAAATATGTTTTCTTCGTTCTTTTGATATTGACGCGCCTATTCACAATAAGTAGTTGCAATTCAAACTTCCATGTAATGTTCAGTTATATCATTACCATATTTTATTTTCAGACTTGATGGGAAGTGGAATGACACCAGGAGGACCTTCATTCTCCCCTTCAGCTGCATCCGATGCTTCAGGAATGTCTCCAGGATATGGATCATGGTCTCCTTCTGGTGGTCAATCACCAGCTATGTCTCCTTATCTGACCTCTCCTCGTGGTCAGTCACCATCTTACTCCCCATCCAGTCCAGCTTACCAACCTATGTCACCTTCACTGACAGTTGCTTCACCAGGTTATTCACCTAATTCATATTCACCTACTAGTCCAAACTACAGTCCTACAAGTCCAAATTACTCTCCCACCTCCCCAAATTATTCGCCAACATCCCCCAGCAGCTATTCGCCTTCTTCCCCAAGTTATTCACCAACTTCACCATCTTATTCGCCTACTTCTCCAAATTATTCGGCTACATCACCATCATATTCTCCTACATCTCCATCTTATTCTCCAACTTCTCAAACGTATTCACCAACTTCACCTTCATACTCGCCAACTTCTCCGGGTTACTCACCCACAACACCCAATTATTCCCCAACATCGCCATCCTACTCTACTACTTCTCCTTCCTTCAGTGGTACGTCCCCATCATATCCAGGAACATCCCCATCCTACTCACCTACTTCTCAAACTTATTCTCCCACTTCACCTAGTTATTCTCCTTCATCACCGAGATACACTCCAGCTTCACATACTTATTCCCCATCGTCTCCTAGTTACTCACCAGCATCCCCAAGTTATTCCATTACTTCTTCCAAATATTCTCCCTCGTCTCCAAACTATTCTCCCACATCTCCATCATTCCCAGGTGATAGCCACCAATATTCTCCAACTTCACCAAATTATTCACCAACATCTCCAGGGTATTCCCCTACCAGCCCCCAACACACATCTGCTGCAAGTTCAAGATATTCTCCTTCATCTCCAAATTACTCCCCAAGTTCACCTGGTTATTCGCCAAAATCTGGGCAGTACTCTCTTCATAGTACAAAATATTCACCCACTTCTCCAACCTATACTCCGACATCTCCCAGCTACTCTCCTGCTTCACCTTCCTTTTCTCCACAACCTCCAAGATATTCTCCATCATCTCCAAGCTATTCTCCAACCAGCCCTGGACAAGATAATGACTAATAATCTGTTATATAAGTTACAATGGGTTTATATTGGTTAAGTTATGAATTTCTAGTTAGAAAGTTATTAAGACTGTATTTTTATAATGGAAAAGTTTTTGTATTATATGTACTTTAATTCATTGTAAGTTAGATGATTATCAATAAAGTAATTGATATGTTCATTTATATCAATCAAATAAACAATAAACGCGTGAAAACGCATCAAATTTTACACAAAGGTTTATTGTTTTTCTGTGATTCCTCTATAGATTTGATGAAATATTTAAATACGTACACTTGCTTTCAAAATTTTCGCGTTGGTACATCTATCTTTGAGCGCTCGTTCTACTTGCAAAATTTTGTCCAGATCTCATGAACAGAACCATAGCAAATTATAACTTTCGAACGGAAAGGCCTAGGGACTCTAAATTTTTAGGGTAGCTTTGGATCTCGAATGTCGCGGTCACATTCATCAATGAGCAAAATTAGACTAGGGGTTCCGTAAATATCGCCGTTCAAAATATTTTTGCCTCAGTGCTTTTCGAATTTTGATTTCAGAATTTATGAAAAGGAAGTAATATCTGATGATAATTTTTCTCAGACGGTATGATCCAAGAAAATTAAGTTTCAAAGGAAAATTTTTCCGCTACTGAATTCATGGCTGTGAGGCAAAAAGACTTGATGAATATTGAATAAGAACTGAACAATTTTCATTTCCCTGGAATACCAGAAAATGCAAATCACACCATAACCATAGCTCGTATTAGGGATCTGACGATTTAGATCAAGCCGTATCAAATCAATATGAAAATTAAAAAAAAAAAAATTACGAAAAGCACTGCCGTGAAGTCAGGAGCTTTTGAGCGCTCGTACATGCACCTTGTAGGTAGATTCGCATTTTCCAGTTTTGGAAACAAATTGATGAAAATTTTGACAGCTGTTAAACAAATTTTCAAACTAAGGCGATAATCCAGACTTCAAGTCAGTGCTTTAGGTGACCAATTTTTTTTTCGATAATTCGCTTAAATTTTTTACGGTATCTATGGTCTTGGTGATGCGATCTGGACAAAATTTCGCATGTAGTTTGAATACATTATTCCTCAGCTAGGTGCAAAATTTCATTCCAATCAAATCGGTAGTTTCGAAATTATCAGGAAGAAAATATTTTGAACGGCCATATTTACGGAACCCCTTGTCTAATTTGGCTCATTGATGAACGAGACCGCGATCTTTGCGATCCAAACGCACCCTGAAAATTTCAATTTCCTAGGCCTTTTCCTTCGGAAGTTATAATTTTCTATGGTTCTGGTCATGCGATCTGGACAAAATGTTGCTTTAATATGTCATTCTCGTTCAAAATACAAAATTTTATCTCGATCGAATCCGTAGTTTCGAAATTATCGAGAAAACAAAATTTCAAACGACCGTATTTACGAAACCCCTAGTATAATTCTGCTCATTGATGAACGTGAACGCCACATTTCAGATCTACACCTATCCTGAAAATTTCGTCACGAACGAATCTTGGAAATTATCAAGAAAACTAAATTTCAAACGACCATATTTACGGAACCCCTGGTATAATTTTGCTCACCGATGAAAGTGATCACGACAATCGAGATCCACACCTATCCTGAAAATTTCAAGTCCCTAGGCGTTTCCGTTCAAAAGTTACAATTTTCTATGGATCTGGTGATGCGAGCTGAACAAAATTGCATGTAGCTTGAACACCTCATTTTCATATTTAGGACTGAAGAGGACAATCAGGAATTCGAAAATATGTCGACAGCTATCAAAGGAATCCCCAAAACAATTGAAGAGGAGTCATCAATGTAAGTTTGTTTCGAATAATTTAGACTTGCATGCATTTATTTGTTAGGTGTGACGACAGCTGGAAAATAATTGAATTGATAGGTACCGAACACTGGCAACTTCATTAATGCAACTTTTTAATCACAAAAATAGAGCACATCATTCTTCATGGGATCCCGCACACTGGCAATTATTTAGTTGCGGCAACTAAAAAATTCCAACATATTCTATTTTCCAGGCAACTCGCAACTCAATAGTTGCCGGCAGAATAGAACGTACATGTTTATTCCCGTCTTCGCACACTGGCGATATAAAATTGCTCTTGATTCCCCCAAAAAAATCATCTTTCAGGAAGTGCTTTCTGTAAACTAATATATTCTTTGAGATACGTTTCCCAATCTCCATGATTGTCTGCCATCTTTCAACTGCCTTGGGATCCAACGGGAATTTATGCAAAGAAATTTCAAAAGTACTATATGATGAGCATTGAGGAACAGAGCACATTTTTTTCGTGATTTTATTTCCACATTACCGCTTACAATCCGCTGCATTTTCAGATTGTATAAAGTTTATTCGAAACAATTGTCCATAAAATATTATCCAAATATATCACTTTCGATGCCTAAATGACTTAAAATCACACAAATAATTCACACTTCTCCCATATAAACACACACACGTAAGTCTGTCGTTCATCTCTCGAATATTTCAAACGATTAAAAGTAGATGTCGCCCACTCTGTGATTCTTCCCTTGCATCAGTCATCACAAAATACACAGTTTGGGGAATTCCCCGCAAATTGGCAACCATGAACTTACCACTCATGCTTACTACACTTAACTACAAGATTACATCACTCTGTTCCGTGCCAAGCCGAACCTTCAATCGATAATCATAGTACTGTAAAGTTCAGTTTTCATCAGACGTAAAATCTGTTCCAATGTGAGTTTTTCCTTTCTATTGCAATTTTGTAGAAATATATTATATCTGAATACCAAACAACTGAATTAATATTCCTTATGAATTTTATGTATTGGTGCAAGAGGTACAAGAAAATCGAAATTTTCAAGGACGTTCTACGTCTAAGTTTTAATATTATAATACGCAGTTATGCATTTCGAATACCTTTTCAAGATGTAACCATTCATAGAGAAATATCAAAAATCGGAATAAACTCAAATTTTTTAAGATTATCAAAGAGGAAATTATTATTAGCAGAATTGCGGCAACTAAGGCAGCTATTTATGCGAATAATAATTTACTGTGATTTAATGGATGCTTGATGTTTTGTAGATGCATCATCGTCCACAAAGCCCCATGTCCCGAAATGAGAGTGAGCTGGCAAACAGAAGTAGTAGACAACTACAAAACATGAGCTGCGAAGATGATCCAATCAAGAAACTAAGGCTGTTGTGCCTATCCACTGGAGCAACAGGCATTTTGGTTTTAGGTCGCATGTTCAGAAAGAGGGATAACGATGGAAATAAAAATTTGAATCTGAACCAGTACATTAAATGCATCAAGGATACAGGAATGGATATAGATGTTTCAGATGCTACAAGGGTTTTCGAACTCTTTGATACCAACGGCGATGGCACTATTAATATTGATGAATTTCTCGACCATGTCAGACCACCAATGTCTGACTCTCGTAAGAGAGTAGTTGAAGCATGCTTCAAGAAATTGGATAAAAAAGGCGATGGGCACTTGACAGTTGCTGAACTGAGGAGTGTTTACAGTGTAGAATCCAGTTCCAGGTATAAAGCTGGAGAAGACGATGCAGAACCGATGTTCCAGAAATTTTTGGCACATTTCGAAGAGGAAAAAACTGAAGATGGAATCGTGACGAGGGAGGAATTCCTTAATTATTACGCAGGAGTTAGTGCATCAATAGAAGATGATGGTTACTTTGATTTGATGTTGCGAAATGCTTACAAATTGTAATTCGCATTTGGATTCTGGCATAATCAGTAGTCATTGTTTACGCTAAGAATTTAGATTTCCATTCGGATAGCTGACTGTTTAACAGCTTATTGATGTAATAATTCTAATTCCTCTCAACATTCCATAATATGACTAGGATGTACTAACGTGAGAGCATTCATGAAATGTAATGTATTTTATTCAGTGAGATATAAGATGATTACGATACGAAGTCAAGAATGTGTTTATCGATAAAAGAGGATGGTTATTTTGATTTGATGATGCGAAACGCTTACAAATTATAATTCACGTTTGGATTCTGACAATTTGTAGTCATCGTTTACGCTAAGAATTTAAATTTCCTGACTGTCTAACAGCTTATTGATGTAATAATTCTAAGTCCTTTCAACATTCCATAATATGGCTAGGATGTACTAACTAGAGAGCATTCACAAAATGCAATGTATTTTATTCAGAGAGATATGATATGAATACAATACAAAGTTAAGGATGTGTTTATCCTTTTCTATCCTTTCTAGAAAAGGAGCTCAAACTCCTTTCTGTGGTATGGGTAAATGTACCTACAAAAAAGAGTTTCGGGAGAAGAAAGATACTCAAAGAGAAACACTGGCGGAATCTTCCTGGGTTGGATAATTCCAAAAAGTTTCTTCGAAACTTTGATACTGCAAGGTCTCAGAAGTATCTGGATCTTAGCAAGAATTTACACCTCACTGGATTCCTCACACAGCATTGCTGCCTCAGAAAGCACTTCATGGGAACAGGTCTAACTGAAAATGACGAGTGCAGTTTCTATTGGGAAGAGGAAGAAACTCCGGATCACCTGGTGACAGAATGCCTCGCCAATGCAAAAAATGCTCTGGACTAGAGACTCGTAGAAGTGAAGAAGTAAACTTCTTGAAGCTATCCCAGATACTGGAGTTCATTAGAACTCTGGAACTGGAGGGCAAACTATAGACTATGTAATGCGTAATGGCGAAGACAGTTTTGATCAATAGACCTTAAGGTCGCAGTGCAATGAAACCCCCCTTAAAATCTAATCTAACATGGGATTATTATTAAATTTATCTGATCAGATAAATTTTGCTCAGTTGGGACTATAATATCAGTAGAATGTCCACAATAACAAAGCAAATTACTCAGTTGTTAAAAATTGATGCTGAAATTTAAGGTTGACATTGAACAGGAATTAGCAGTTAGTCAACTGAAACAACGAATGTTGCTGAGCAATTTAGAACAAAAATTAATGAGAGTATTGTTCCATCCCAAAACATTGGTGATTATTCCTTATTGAGTCATGTTGTATAGAATACAATCCCCAGCTTGTTTTTCAATGCGTCATCCCGAGATTAATCCATGAAGTTTCTAATTGGGTTCAAATGAAGAAAACAACTGCATCGAAAAAAATTTATTGATATTATTGAACAATATAGATACTGAAATAGGGAAAACAAAATGTATGCAGAATTTCTAGAATATACTCGCATCATATCAAAGCTTTCGAGAAATGGTCATGTACGTTGTAATAGCTTACTTTTCAGATGGAACTCAGTTGGGATAGCAGGGAAGCAAAGGGAACAATAGAAGGTTTCATGATGTAAGAATACAGGTATACTACTAACTTTCCTTATTTTGGTCGTCCGCGCGCATGATGTCATTCTCGAGCCAAAACACCAGTCAGAAGTACTGTTAGCTCTAATAGAATTAGCCGATACTTGATGGAAATCCATAATCAAACCTGCAATAGACTAACTGATGATTTCCACTACATTGGGTAAAATTCCACAACACGTGTTTCGATGCAAAGCATCATCTTCAGGTGGTTAAGGTATAACTATATTAATTCTCTAAACAGTAAAGCTACCTGCTAATACAAACTAATCTTATCACTAGGAGGGAGTAATGATCCCCCCTGTGCATGCGGTATGGATATAATGATATCTTGATGAAGCTTCCAAGGATGAAATTATGCGTATCTTACCGCCATTAATTTTCTCACTTGATGGCGGTAAGATAAGACTCCAGGGGCTGGACGTTAACCCGTCATGCTGCATTTCGAGGTTACCGTCAGTGAGGAAACCTTAGAGTATAGAACAGCAGGAGGGAGCATAAGACCTGAAATTGGGAATCGGGAAGGTGCTCGCAACAGGCTGACTCCTGTTTCCGTAAGCAGTGGCGTAGTTGGGTAGAAACTTAATTTTCAATAATAACGAATGTCAGCATTGAGTATTGAAGTAGATATATTAACTCGTCGATGTCAGTCAACTTAATCTTTATAATGAAGAAGAGAGATGAGGTTGGGCAGAAAACAATTTCCCGTAAAATATGCCATTTATTGTTTTCAAAAATCAGTGATATGAGTTAAAATACAAGTAGAATGAATGGGAGATCGTTAAATTGGTACTTGATTTTTTAAAAGAATGAATGATCCACTCCAATTGTTAGTAGCATTTGGACGTTAATATAATTTTTTCTCATAATATAATGTTACATTCAGGTTGGACATCACGTTATTCCCGATATTTTTGAGCACTCGTCCTACTTACACGAGGGCCATGTCACGATGTCTGTATTTTCGAATTTTGAGCCGAAAATGGTCTCAACAGACAAGGTTCAACCCGGAATGTCCTAGAGACTATTTTCATTAGTGTGTTCATTTCCCAAATGCCACGGTTAAGTTCGTTAATGGGCAGAATTCCATCAGGGGTTCCGTTAATGTGGCCGTTCGAAAATTTGTTTTTCTGATAACTCCGAAACTACACATTCCATCGAGATGAAATGGCACTTAAATGGAGAATGAGGTGTTCAAGCTACATGCAAAATTTTGCCAAGAACGCATTACCAGAACCATAGAAAATTATAACTTTCGAACGGAAAGGCCTTGGAACTTGAAACTTTCAGGATAAGTTTGCATCACGGACGTCGTAGTCACGTTCATCTTTGAGCAAAATAAGACTAGGGGTTCCGTAAATATGATCGTTTGAAATTTAGTTTTCTTGGTAATCCCAAAACTACGGATTCGATCGTGACGAAATTTTGTATACTAATGGAGAATGATACATTCGCGCTACATTTTTTCCAGATCGCATGACCAGAACCATAAAAAATTACGAAAAGCACTGGCGTGAATGCAGGAGCTTTTGAGCGCTCGTACATGCACCTTTTAGGTAGATTCGCATTTTCCAGTTTTAGAAATCAATTGAAGGAAAAAAATTCTGAAACTTTTGCACGTAGTTTGAATACATTATTCCTCAGCTAGGTGCATAATTTCATTCCAATCCGATCAGTAGTTTCGAAACTATCAGGAAAAAAATATTTTGAACGGCCATATTTACGGAACCCCTAGTCTTATTTTGCTCATTGATGAACGTGACCGCGATATTCGCGATCCAAACCCACCCTGAAAATTTCAAGTTCCTAGGCCTTTCCGTTCAAAAGTTACAATTTTCTATGGTTTCTATGGTTCTGGTCATGCGATCTGGACAAAATATTGCTTCAATATATCATTCTCGATTAAAATACAAACTTTCATCTCGATCGAATCCGTAGTTTCGAATTTATCGAGAAAACAAAATTTCAAACGACCGTATTTACGGAACCCCTTGTATAATGTTGCTCATAGATGAACGTGATCACGACATTCGAGATCCACACCTATCCTGAAAATTTCAAGTCCCTAGTCGTTTCTGTTCAAAAGTTAAAATTTTCTATGGTTCTGGTCATGCGATCTGGACAAAATTTCACTTGTAGCTTGAACACCTCATTTTCCATTTGAGTGCAAAATTTCATCTCGATCAAATTTATAGTTTTCAAGTAATCAGGGAAACAAAACTTTGAACGGCCATATTTACGGAATCCCTGGTGGAATTTGGCCCGTTAACGAACTTAACCGAGGCATTCAGGAACTGAACCCACACTGAAAATTCCAAGTCTCTAGGTTGTTCCGTTCGAGAGTTATCGTGCTTACGGACGGACAGACTCGAATTTTCCGACGGATTCGTCATCAGTGAGTCGAACATAGTCGATTGAGACCATTTTCGGCTCAAAATTCGAAAAATACAGACATCGTGACGAAATGATATAGCCCTCGTGTAAGTAGTACGAGCGCTCAAAAATCATAACTTTCGAACAGAAAGGCCTAGAGACTTGAAATTTTCAGGATAGGTTCACGTTTACGAATGAGCAAAATTGGACCAGGGATTCCGTAAATATGGCCCTTAAAAATAATTTATTCCTGATAAATTCGAAACTACTGAATAGATTGAAATGAAATTTCGCAAATAGATGAAAAATAATGTATTCGAAATATTAAATTTTGTTCAGATCGCATACCAAGACCATAGGTACCGTAGAAAGTTCTAGCGAATTTCCGCTAAAGCCTGACGTGCCGTCTGGAGTTTAGGGTACCATACACGGGCGGATTATCCGTACAGTTCCGATACGTAGAGATTTGATTTGACAGATCCGGATGTGGGATTTTACACCAATAACGGACGGATTTAATACCATTAACGCAATGATATATGTACGAATTAGGCTTGCCACGTATCAGATATTCCGCTGGTGTATGGTGCCCTTTTGAAAATTTTGACAGCTGTCAAAAAAATTTTCAATTCGTAACTAAAACTTGAAAATGCGAATCTACCTATAAGCTCCTGACTTCACGGCAGTACTTTTTATAATTTTTTTTCAGTATAATACAGTGAACTTATAACACGAAAATAAAAGAATATAACGGAAAATAATCTCGACATTACTTATGTTACGCCAATGCATACCACTTTGGCTGTAAAATGCACACAAATGTTGATAAATCACTTAGAGAATTACTAACTGATGAGTCACACAAAAGGTTCTGCAATATGGCCGTTTCCGTTCGCAAGCTTTTTCGAAGGGAAAGCCTGGTATGTTCCTTCCTTGTATTCTAAATTTTATGGAGAAAACACACTGTTTCCTCGATGATGATCCCAGCCGAACTCTGTCTAATCTTTGCTAAAAGCTCACATCATAGTTTGCTAAAGGAATATATTCCTTTATCTATGGCAATTGGCGCGCATATGATATACCGAAAACATCGCCTCTCGCTTGTATTTGCAGCGAAATGTCAGCGTCATCAAGTACGCATTTTAAATAACTGTTGTTGTTCTCATGGAAATTATAAAAAATAGCTCCAAACAAACCATCCATGCATATTAACTTTTATGGAAGTTTGGTCATTGGGTCGATTCATGCTAGGTTTTCTAAAATTTTCCGGAAATATCTATATGCGTACCTTATCACTGTAGTGGAAGTTTTTGAGTTCGTAAAAAATGTTAATGTATTTCCATTCCTTTTATGACTACATGAGGTGAACATTTGCGTAGGCTAATTTCAGTAATTTCCATAAGGAATTTCATTTAATTATTTAATGATATTATTGCTGTGTAGAGAAGATTGGAAACTAGGACCTTTCGGTCATAAGGAAAACATAATAAAGCTTATGGGAAAAATTGATTACGTAAAGAGGTCCTCTTCTCTTTAGCAACGTTCTTTTTGCTATTCGTCTATTGGCTTCTTTTTTTGCGAGAGGTATTTCCTCTTGTCTGTGGTTCTGACGGGTATCTTCACCATCCTTCTTAACACTTTATTCTCGCGAGAATCTATCATTCGCAACTATAGGTCGGTTCCGACTTATTAAGTCTCATCAGTATAGCTTAGCGATGATAGACTCGATGTGAGGGACGGAATGCCTTCAAAACGGAACGCTGCGGACGATCGGAGAAAATATCTCAAATGTCTGCTACTCTCCACTCGGAATTTGCCCGAAGTTGCAAAAAATTCAGTTCGAGTAAGGGAAATTCGACTAATGGGGAAAAAATACATAGTGATGTCGTAAAAACGTCTTTGTGAAGATAATTCGACTTGGAGAATTCATCGAGTTAGAGAAGTTCCACTGTATGTGATAATCCATACACAAGTCCCATGTTTTTATATCAACTTCAATGACCAATATGTAGTTCTTAGATTACATAAATATTAAGGTAGACGTGGTGCAATATCTCAACTTAATTCTTATGAGCTACTGGCACTGGCCATAATAAAGGTTGCATCAATGAAACAAATTCAGATAGGTAATTAGTTTATTTCAAAGAACGGAAAAAATATATTTTACACTATATTACCCCTCAGTCTGTGGAATAACATTTCATGAAAGAAAAATAAGTCATGATATATTCTATCAATAAGCTGACAGGAAGTCAATAATTTTAATAACAACACAATTTGGAAGAGTAACTTACTATGCAAAATTCACATTTGATTATAGTTTGTAAGCATTTCGCATCATCAGATCAAAGTAACAATCATTATCTATTGATGCACTAACTCCTGCATAATAATTCAGAAATTCTTCCCTTGTTACAATTCCATCTTCGGTTTGGTCCACATCAAAATGTGCCAAAAATTTTAGGAAATTGGCCTCCTTATCGTCCTCACCAGATATATACCTGGAACTTGATTGTGTGCTATAAACACTTCTCAGACTCTTCACTGTCAAGTGCCCATCACCATTTTTATCCAATTTCTTGAAGCTCGCTTCAATTATCCTCTTTCGACAGTCTGACATTGGGGGCCTAACATGATCAAGAAATTCATCAATATTGATAGTACCATCTTCATTGGAGTCAAAATACTGAAATATATTTGCAGCATCTGAAACGTCTATATCCATTCCAGTATCTCTGATGCATTGAATGAACTGGTCTAGATTCAAGTGTTCATGACCTTCGCTATCCATTCTTCTCAACATTCTCCCTAAAACCATAATGCCGGTTGCCCCACTGGATAGGCACAATAGCCTAAGTTTTTCGATGGGATCAGCTTCTGGGCTCATGGTTTGTAGTTGCTTCAAACTTCTGGTGACCAGTTCACTCTCATTTCGGGACATGGGACTCATTGGACGATGCTTTCTTGCATACATGATACGTTATTGAAATTGTAGTAAGTTACTTGAAGATCAGACAATCCTGATTGGAACTGCTGTTGCAATTTTCCTGATAATGTTTAGAAAATATTTAAGAAAACTTTACCCTTTATTACTGCGACAAATTGAATTATAAATAATTTTTCTCTGGAGCTAATACGAACAATTTCAGATGGTTTAAATTATTGAGACGCAGAACGTAAAAAAGGTTAGCCGGTTATCCCGCTTAATGTCGACCATAGACAACTTTTTGTCGATGCTCTACTTAACGGTCAACGGAAAGGAAAAAGCATAGATAAAAGAATATTCTTCCATATTTAGATGGGAAAAGGAACAGAACTAACATAGACTAATAATAAATTATTATTATATAATATATTATTATTAGTCTATGGAACTATCCTCTATCTATCAGAACAATTAAGAAATGAGCGATATTCCACTATCGTGAGTTCCTAATCACCAATCACTGAGGTGATCACTTCTGTCACGTTATGATACTGGTTGACTTCGTACAGTAGTCAAAAAATCTTTGGTAGAGTATTCCGAGCCAAGCAGAACTGTAAACAAACATGGAGGAAAACGAGTACTTTTTCGGAATTTATTGGAGTGAAATGGATTATTTTAGGTGTTTTTCAGGTTTTTCTTCCATTTCGTGAGTTTTACGTGAAGACTTTTTAGTGAATGATTGGATTATTGATAGTACGGTGTCAAGTTTTTTTATTTTAGATGAACAAATTCGTTTTTTCAATTTTAATTATATCGAAATTGACAATAATTCAATAGGAATAATGGAGCTCTATTTGAATTTGACGACAGTGTTCAATTATTTGGAAGCTACACCCGAAAAGTCGATCATTTGTTGAGGGGGAACAAGTGCTGAATAGTAAGCATCTCAACTTAGTGGGGAATAATTGGTGGAAAATTGAATGGTGAAGGTGTTTATTCCTCCATCAAAATATTGGCACTTTCTGACGGAAAACCCCCATTAAATATTATGTTGGCTAGAGCTGGATTCTTCCACAAAAAATTGGAATATAATTTCATAACTGTTCCTGTAAATTTATGGAAATGTATAACCGTTTTGATTTTTCTTCGAGGAGCAATTGAAGACACAACAATTAAAATTGTAAACTATTTTTCTTCTAGTACTAGAACTTTGTTCACTCATTATTGTTATATAATCCAATGTCCTCAAATTCATGTACATATATTAATAAAACAAAATCGTTTCATTTGGACTTCATCTTAAAGATCATTCTTATTTCTTTCTTACACAAAGATTAAGTCACAGTCATTTGAAATACGAAGATCAATTTCATAACACTCTTGTTCTTGTTGATAATTATTAAATTACCTTTCTAAATCATATCAAACTTGTAACCTAAACTTCAATAACTTCGTATTTCTACTGAATAACAGAATATACCTTACCGACAATTTTTCTTCAATACTAATCACTCTGCTCAGAAAACGATAAAAATTTCTACATATACCTCACGAATACCTGGTTCCTGCATATAAAAATAAATATCTGGCGTCTGGCTTGAAAGCACGTGAAATTTGAAAACAATACTCGTTTTCTAGGTTCAGGATTTAGCCGGCAGGGGGCGTTTAGGACCTTTGGTATTGTGATTCATACCATAGAACCAAAGATTTTTCTTTTACAGAGAGCCTACAAATTTTATTCGATGGATTGCGTTTATTTTATAATTTAACCTAAAAGTTTCCCAACGAAGTGCTGTAAGTGTAATTATTTTGAGTTTTGTTTTTTGATATTAATATACTCAAAATGGGCAAGAGGAAAACTGGTTTTCGCAAAGGAATGCATAAATCTAAAAAACAAGTATTAGAAAAATTATTTTAATTTGATTATATTTTAATATCAATTGAATTTCAGTCCCAGAATCCAGACGATAGGAAACCATATAACGATATCATTAAAGAAAATGAAAAATTTATCGTTTATTACAAGGTATAAATATCATATCAACTACAAAAATTTATTTAGTATAAGCTCTCTATTTTAGACTCAGAAAGTATGTAAAGATGAAGAATTCGATTCTTTCATAACATTTATGAAAACTGATTTGCCAGCAACATTCAGGATAACAGGCTCCAAGGGAGAGGCAAAGAAAATGTTAGAGATTGTTGAGGGAGAGATTACTCAAAATTGTGCGGATCAGAATGATGAACAGCAGAAACCTCTTCAGATAGCTCCTCTGCCATGGTAATATCCAGTGCTTTTTACAATTTCCTTCATTGTTGATTTAATTAATTTCATGATGTTATTAGGTATCCAAATAAACTTGCTTGGCAAATGGAATTGACTAGAAAAGATATCAGAAGATGTGAAGCTTACTATAAACTTCATAATTTTTTGATCTCGGAAACAGAGCATGGTACAATTTCTCGACAAGAAACTGTTAGTATGATTCCTCCTCTAGTTTTGGATGTTCAACCACATCACAAGGTAACTAATTTTGGAAATTTTCATAGATAACAATTTAAAAAAAATATTTCTACCTGCCCTCCTGAGAATTTCTCGGAATTTACAATTGAAATGAAGCTATTTGGCAACATTGATTTTCCTAGCTCAAACTAGGGAAATTATATTTATAAAAGGTAGAAAAAATTGGATACATTTGGATAATATGTAGGTAATTACAATGGTAACAGGTATAACACATGATCTCAATCTTCTTCATTATTATTCAACATTGTCGTTGTCATCAACGTAAAGGGCATTTCGTGGCGTTCATGCATTCCCCGTGCATCGAATTACTGCTTTATGACAACCACCCCTAGATGTGCAGCTCATAGTTCTATGCACACAACAAGTTGAAGGGTGTCATCTGGTGCCACAGGTTCTTTTGTGTTTATTGGCTTCAAGATTAGGTTGGACTCGCAGATGAAGAATTGGTGCTCAAATTCAATTATGTCCAGCCGGCCGACAGTAAAGACGATTACTCGAAAGAAGAGTCTGAAGCCTGAAGTTTTAAATTTCTTTCGAGATTTAAGGGGCCGGTTACGTTCGTAAACTGGCAAGAAATTGAGTTCTGTTGATTGGAAATTTGATATATGCCATAAAGTGTCCTTTTATGGAATGACATTATTTATCAAACTGACGGCCGGTTTGGGGCAAAGAAGTCGGAAAAAATATCTCAACCGTTCTGTCGTGATATTTTCGAGTAATTCCGGCAATTGTTCTGAAGAGAATGTAGGAATTCCTCACCTGACATTCGTGGTGGCAGAAAGAATAAACATAGGACCATCTTTTGAGGTATCTGAGGTATCTAGGTATCTGAAGAGGTATTTTAAAAATCTTTACCAACTAATTAAGAGGTGCAAGACCCTGCAAACAAATTCCATGTAAACAATTCGTGATTTAGAGACGGAATTACTCGGACGCCCCCCTTATTAACCTGATCTGGATCCGTCTGGCAATCATCTCTTTTCTCAACTGAAAAAAAATTCGAAAGATTGTGAATTTTCTTCCAATGAAGTGATAAATGATAAAAGCTTGGGAGGCCTGGTTTACAGAGCAAGATAAAAATTTGTTTTTGAAAACTCAACCGTCGTTGCAGGCGCATTGTAATAAAATTTATCCAATTGGGAGGAAAGTATGTAAGAATAAAATATTTTGACTTTCAAATTTTGTTTGCCTCAGTGGGCTGAGGATTTCCCAATGCAGACTCGTATTTCATTGTAATAGGTATTTTTGAATATATCTCTTGCTCAAGTTTTTCAACTGGATAGAAATAAATATTAATGGACCTTGTTCCTTGTAATTAGTTAAAGGGGACTGTCCAAAAGCATCTTTGGTTTAAATCAGAATTGACTCCCCTCATGGTATCACTTTCAGTTCTGGATTAGTTTGGACAAAGCCCCAAACAAAACTCCTTGGAGTATATTCTGATTGCCACTTAAACTGATCAGTATGTTGTTAATTAGTGTGATTACAAATGGAGAATGCAAATCTACCTACAAGGTGAATGAACGAGTGCTCAAAAGCTCCTGACTTCACGGCAGTGCTTTTCATCATTTTTTCTATTATTGTCAAGTGTGAACCATATACAATACTTGAATTTAAAAATCATTGTAATCAGTTATAGAATGCATGGCTTTTTGTAAAGGCTTTCTACTCATAAGCTGCATGTTTTTGAAGTGTACTCCCGATGTTAATGGTTGTTGTGTTTATTTTTTATTTTGATTTTGACTTGTCTCCTCTTCTTCTGATTCAGAATACGAGTGTTTATGTGTCAATGATTTGGGTAATAAAGATTATTCTATTCTATACATTTTCACTTCTATGTAAGACGAAGGATCTATCCCATAATTTGGTAGATGAATACAGAATTTTTTTTAATAAGATTTTAGATATGTGTGCAGCTCCCGGATCCAAGACAGCACAATTATTGGAATTACTACATGCAAAAGATGATCCTATACCCCAAGGATATGTAGTAGCGAATGATGTGGATAACAAGAGGTGTTATATGCTAGTCCATCAAGCAAAAAGACTTAATTCTCCATGTGTTACTGTAATCAACCATGATAGTGCTGTTTTGCCAAATATGATTGAATCCCTGCCTGATGGTTCAACACAACAGGTAAATGCTGACATAAGTATAAAGTGAAAACGCTTGGTTATATAGACTATTTGATATATTACTTGTAAAAAATGTTTTGAAGAACATTCAAGATTTTCGTATTCATTTTATCATCATGACCTATTGCTATCATCAGCTCTATCAACAGTGGTAAACCACAATTTAAAAGCATTGTGTAATCACAACCTCCTATAGAGAAAGCCTGATACACGATCTGACAACGCAGCACATCGTACAACTTGGAAGTTCGCCCCTAGTTCAATACTTGGGTTTTCGATTGGTAAAGACCATCACAAAGTTATTGAAAGGATAGAATACCACAAAGAATATAGTATAATTCTCTACTTAGTGGATAAATTTAATACATTAGTTTTAAAAAAATTTCAATTTTGAATATATTCCTGAAGTAGTGTTCAAATGAAAGAATCTTTGTGATACCTATTAAATTTTTTTTTCAATTCAAAGCCAGGAGAATGTGTAGGGCTATCGTTTACCATCAAATTGTGTGAATGAAGTTATAGAACCAAACATGAAAATCTTGAACGATACATGTACCTATGTGATATCAATAATTTCTGAGCCCTTTATATTCTGAACCCGTAATAATTCTAAAAATTTCTCTTGAATTTTCGAAAGCCTAACTTTTTTTGACGGTTCAAAAGACCATTTTAAATTTTTATTCTCCAAGTATAATCGATATACTTTTATTCAACGCTTCCCAATTCCAATTTTCTTAAATTCTCCTCTTCCAACAGTTTTAAACAAATTAAAACTAAAAGAATTTCATTCTCATATTTTTTTTTTTTTGTATTTATCGAAACTTTTATTAAACCCAAAAGTGCAGGAATTCCCAAACTGCAGACAAGGTGGAAACCAAAACCTAAATAAAATATAAATGGTCGGTAGTTACAGTTACTGAATAATTGATTATAAAAAAAATTCGTTGGTGCCATCTGAGATGATTAGCTGATGGAGTTGATGCTTGCATTATCAAAGAACGCTGTTATATTTCCACTTTTTTCAAGCATGCATTCAACAAATTGTATATTCCAGGTTTTATTCGATAGAATATTGTGTGATGTACCTTGTTCTGGCGATGGGACATTGAGAAAGAATCCTGATATTTGGCTGAAGTGGACACCAGCAAATGCTTTGAATCTTCATGGGTAATTTAATTGGTTATTTTCTTCAGTAGAAAAAGTATGATGCAATTTATTGCCCTTTCTCTAGTGAACTGTGCATATTTACCGACACGGTTTTCACAAGAATCTATGACGATTTTGCTACAAGGTAAAACAAAAACTATAGCTACGTTCGGTCTTCATCAAATTTTGTATATTAGGGGTTGCCTATTTGAAAAGAGGTCCATTTTTATATACAAGAGGAAGAAGATTTTCAGCTGAGAGTTTGGAGAGCCTTCAACTCTATTCAACTTTCATTCATTGGTCACCAAGAATGTTGTTGGAGAATATGCACAGCTCACTAAAAAAATTAAAATTTCTAGTATTCAATATTATAGTGTAATATGTACTATGGAATATCTCCGATGTTTTGAATTTTGGGTATAAGGAAGTTAATTAGAAGTAGGGCTCAATTTTCAAATATAATTGAATCATGATAGAAAAAAAAAAAAATTCCATCGAAATTTTTCAAATTTTGAGTAAAAATTAAGATTCCCAATGTTTCTCATTCACTTTTTCCAATATGCCCATTCACGAGAGTGCTTTACTATGAGAAGAATGCTTCGGCCACGACTAATACAGCAAGGAGATATTTCAGCTGGTGGAGTTTATTAGAACTTTGTTACTGGGGGGCTGTGGCTATAGATATATCTCAATTAGCTCAAGAATGAATAGAAATAGATCATTAGGTCTAGACAACAGACGCCCCTAATCTCTTATGATAATAATAATACTCTTGTTGTTGAAAATCTTTTACAACCTGAGTAAACTAGCATATTTTATTTCAGAATTCAGTACAGAATTCTCAAGAGGGGAATTGAACTTTTAAAATCTGGAGGAAGAATTGTATACTCAACATGTTCCATAAATCCTATTGAGAATGAGTCTGTTATTCATAGGATTTTGGCTGATGCAAATGGATCTGTAAAACTTGTCGACCCCAAGGATATGTTACCAGAGTTGAAATATTCTCCAGGTATGTCTCCATTTTTTTCAAGTTCGAAATATTGGGCATAATAATAATTTGGATTTGATACTCATTCATGTGCGACAGTTCTTACTATTGTCTAAATATGTTTAGGAATGGAAAAATGGTTAGTTGGTAGTAGAAATTTGGAATTTTATGAAACTTTTGATGATGTTGATGAAAAATGGAGGACAACAATTAGACCACAGATGTTTCCTCCTAAGACAGAGGATTTATCCAAGTTTAATTTGAATCGATGGTGAGTTATTCTTTCTGTAATACTAAAAAAAAATCTTTTATAATTTCCGGTGTCTTAAATATAGTTTTTACATTTCTGTTTCATTCATATTTTTCAGTATCCGAATTTTGCCGCACCAACAGAATACTGGAGCGTTCTTTGTTGCTGTACTGGAAAAAGTTGCTCCATTGAATGTCAAAGAAAGTTCCCTTGAAGGGGAAGCCCAACCAAAAGAGGAATGTCAAGATGACGGCAAAAAAAGAATTAATGAAGATAAATTGCTACAAAACCAAAGAAAAAGACATAGGAAAGATGGATATAGAGAAGATCCTTTCGTGTTCTTCAAAGACGATGAGAACGTTTGGGACGATATAAAATCCTTTTATCAAATTGATTCATCCTTCGATTCAACATGTTTGTTGACTCGATGTCATGTTGGAAAGAAGAAGAATATTTATTTGACGTCAAATGGAGTAAGGGATTTGGTTCTACAGAATCAAGGAACTATAAAGTTCATCAATACAGGAGTGAAGGCGTTTGTGAGATGTGATAACAAGAATATGAAATGTGCCTTTAGGTGAAAATTTTTAAAAGTTTTATTGTAATAATCCCAAAAAATATCCAATACGAATCTATATGGTCATTTTATCAAAATTAAAACATAAAATCATCATTACAGGATAGCTAACGACGGTCTGGAAAGTATATATCCTTTCATTGGTGAAGATAGGAAAATTGATATTCCAAGAGAAGATTTAATCACTTTACTGATGAATAATGACCCAATGAATTCACCTCCCATTAAGACATTATCAGAAAGCATACAGACGCAGGTGGCTGATTTAAGTAAGTAGATATAAAAAAAAAATGTTAATATATCATCACATGTTTATATTCACCAATCATATTTTTGAGCGCTCGTACTACTTACACGAGGGCTATATCATTTCGTCACGATGTCTGTATTTTTCGAATTTTGAGCCGAAAATGGTCTCAATCGACTATGTTCGACTCACTGATGACGAATCCGTCGGAAAATTCGAGTCTGTCCGTCCGTCCGGCCGGCCGTAAGCACGATAACTCTCGAACGGATCAACTTAGAGACTTGAAATTTTCAGTGTGGGTTCAGATCCCAAATGCCTCGGATAAGTTCGTTATTGGGCAAAATCCGCCTAAGGG
The DNA here is from genome assembly GCA_963966015.1 of Aphidecta obliterata. Classification (NCBI taxonomy): domain Eukaryota; kingdom Metazoa; phylum Arthropoda; class Insecta; order Coleoptera; family Coccinellidae; genus Aphidecta; species Aphidecta obliterata. The sequence goes on along the minus strand of OZ014427.1, from coordinate 24,919,229 downwards.
TTCCGAAAATATGGCCGCTCGAAATTTTGTTTTCCTGATTACTTTGAAACTACAGATTCGATCGAGATGAAATTTTGCACTCTACTGAAAAAAGGGGTTTTCAAGCTACTTGCGAAATTTTGTTCAGCTCGCATGACCAGAACCATAGAAACCATAGAAAATTGTAACTTTTGAACGGAAACACCTAGGGACTTGAAATTTTCAGGATAGGTGTGGATCTCGATTGTCGTGATCACTTTCATCTATGAGCAAAATTATACAAGGGGATCCGTAAATATGGTCGTTTGAAATTTAGTTTTCTTGATAATTTCCAAACTACAGATTTGATCGTGACGAAATTTTGTATACTTATGGAGAATGATATATTCAAGCTACATTTCTCTAGATCGCATGACCATAACCATAGAAATCATAGAAAATCATAACTTTCGAACGGAAAGGCCTAGGGACTTAAAATTTTCAGGATAGGTGTAGATCTGAAATGTGACGGTCACGTTTATCAATGAGCAGAATTATACTAGGGGTTCCGTAAATTTGGTTGTTTAAAATTTAGTTTTCTTGATAATTTCCAAACTACGGATTCGATCGAGATAAAATTTTGTATTTTAAACGAGAATGACATATTAAAGCAACTTTTGTCCAGATCGCATGACCAGAACCATAGAAACCATAGAAAATTATAACTTCCGAAGGAAAAGGCCTAGGAACTTGAAATTTTCAGGGTGGGTTTGAATCGCGAATTTCACGGTCACGTTCATCAATGAGCAAAATTAGACTAGGGGTTCCGTAAATATGGCCGTTCAAAATATTATTTTCCTGATAATTTCGAAACTACCGATTCGATTGAAATGAAATTTCGCACCTAGCTGAGGAATAATGTATTAAAACTACGTGCAAAATTTTGTTCAGATCGCATCACCAAGACCATAGATACCGTAGAAAATTTTAGCGAATTATCAAAAAAAAAATTGGTCACCTAAAGCACTGACTTGAAGTCTGGATTATCGCCTCACTTTGAAAATTTGTTTGACAGCTGTCACAAATTTCCTCAATTGGTTTCCAAAACTGGAAAATGCGAATCTATCTACAAGGTGCATGTACGAGCGCTCAAAAGCTCCTGCCTTCACGGCAGTGCTTTTCGTAATTTTTTTTTCTATTGAATCTTTTGAGTCATCATATCATTGAACTTTATTTTCAAACTTCAATCTAGGTGCCTCAATTGGATCTTAGTTCTATATTGACTTCTTTTCGTTCTTTTGATGCGAAATCCACCATCCAGCACTTTTACTGAATGTTCTATATCTGAAGGTCACTTTGATAAATGTTCCACTGTATTTCTAATTAATTGCGTTGCATTGAAATTCCAGATGAAGAATATAATAATGGAATAATGAAGGCTTTATTTTACTCAAGTAAACAATCTAAAAATAATTTTTTTCTAGGTCCTGGAAGCTGTGTTCTAGTGTACACTGAAAAGAAAGAGGGAGATGAAGAACCTTTTGTTCTGCATTTGAGTGGATGGAGAGGTACCACTTCATTACGTTGCTACACTACTCAGCACAGTACAGTCCATCTTTTGAGGCTATTAGGTGGCGACATTTCAAAATACGGTTAGTATTCATAGGTATTTCATGATTAACTTATGTTTATCTCGCTATCTCGAACAAATTTTATTTGGGAAATAGCTAGTTTTCATCTAAATAATTCTTCAATTAGCACATACAGTAGAACCTCGATTATCCGAACCTCAATTATCCGAACCCTCAATTATCCGAATGCTGATCAGTTTATCCAAACATGCAATTATCTGACCAATAGCATTTCGCCAGTTGAAAATATTAGACTATTTTGTGAAAAAAGATTAAAATAATTAGTGTTCATACCTATTTCACTGTTTTATTAGTTGGATATTCGAATGTTCATTTATATATTTAAAATTTTAATGAACACACCGGTTCTTATAATGTTCTTTGTTTGATCTTATCTCAAAAATCCGACATTTTGATTATCCGAACTTTTGATTATCCGAAATAGTCCCATTCCCAATTAGTTCGGATAATTGAGGTTCTACTGTACTATGTGACGAAATTGCGCAGAGTTTGACTGAACATCACAACTTCAACTGTGTAATTCATCTTAAACAGTGAATGTGCTATTTAGAAAGGGCAGGAATGTTTTCAACAAAATGAGCGGAGCATTCAAGAGTCACAACCTCACGCCAAATACCAAAATGCACCTTTTGAGGTGTCATGTTTTCGGTTCTCTTGTATGAAGTGGAGCATGGATACAGAACATGACCAATGAGGAAGTGTTGAGACGAATGCAAAACATTCCAGAACTGGTGGGTACAACGAAGTGTCGAAAATTGCAGTATTTGGTCCATATTAGAATGAGCAGAGCGAGGCCGATGTGGAAACCGAGCAGGAAGAAGGAAAATTACGAGTTTTTTTTTTAAGGATACATACAACGTAATTCTACTAGACACTTCGTCTGATAAAAACATGAATTATCATCTTTCAAAACGTTTCGGCTTGCTTGTCGCTTCGACGGTTAATTTTTATTACTTGATTGCATCTCACACCTTAAAGGTATGGTCATTATGGGTTCTTATTTGCAACTATTTGAATTAACCCAAGAAAACGAAAATGATTCCTCCGTTTCAGTTGATTTTGAACAAGTTATTGACTAATTTGCTTCGGTAAAATAGAGGAAAATGAATTTTAATGTGATAATTGTTCCCCAAAAGCTCAGATTGAGTGAATTGACATTACAAATTCTTTTAAACGAGAACGAGAATATTTCCATGATTATAATGAATCAATAAATGTTGTTATGCATATGCAACCAATGGGCACACGAAGAAGATATTCTCTGAAGATGCCTATCGCTGTTGTGGTTGAAACATCAGTGGTAAAATAACTTATGGAGCCCATTATCTTGTACTATTCACTGAAAGTTATTTTTCAAGCCATAGATTTTCAGAGCATTGTGTTCTATTCCTTTAATTCAAATTCTTCTTTATAAACATATTTTGATTAGCACAATTTTTTTTTCAGATGTTAACAAATTTAAGAAACAAGAAAACGGTGAGAAAGAAGAGGAACAAAAAGAAGAGAAGGGTGGGGATGAGGAGGAAGTGGTAAATGATGAGGAGGAAGTGGTAAATGATGAGGAGGAAGTGGTAAACAATAAGGAGGAAGTGATAAACGATGAAAATGGCACAAAAAAAGTATGAATTAATGTGAGTATACTTCAAATTGTGAATTCAACTAACAAGATCTATAAAAACTATTATTGAAATATAAACAAAATGTTTTCAATACAACAAAATTTAAAGTTTAAGTAATAATAATGAATAACTCAATTGATAACATAGTCCTAGTGATTTACAATATCTTTGTCTAAATTGTTGAATGTGCTATTCTAATTTCCGCAAACTGCACAAACATAACAACACTATATCATAAGAAACGAGGTTGAGACTTTAGTTTCAGCAGTAAAAATGTAGTATAACTTTTATTAATCTTGGACGAATTAAAATACTTCAATAGGTACTTAAAAATCTCGTATGTATATTCAGGACGGTGAAAAACAGAGCTATATCTTCGTTTAATCATTCTCAGATTGAAAAAGCTCTTTTTCATAGAAAAATTTTTGTTGAAATTATTTCTTCAACAGAATAACTCGTCAGCTGTGCTTAAACTATTTGGATTTTCATTGATCAGTTGAAATCTTTCACTAGATTTGTATTTTGACTTGCTTGGTATTTTGGTGTTTAGTTGTTTTGTTATTGTTGGGACAAGGATGTTCGCCCATTAGGTGTTTTCTCCAGCACAATTCTTCATCTTCTAAATTCGCATGGCACAAAGGGCATCTTGTATGACCTGTTGTTAATTCTGAAAAATTAAATATTTTATTTATTGGACTAATGAATTTTGAAAATGTTTGATTCTTCTGATAGTCATTCAATCCATTTTAATTAAGACTTCCAACAATTCAATACTCCAGTTATGAATCTATTCATATTTCCCAAAAAATATTAATCTTTTATTCTTCTTGTTCAAACAGCAATACGTTATTAAGTTTTGGACTCATGCAGATAATTTTGCACTATATCCTGAAGCAATTTCCATCATCTTACTAAATTTCAATGTATCTGGAATTATTATTACAGAGAAACGGATAAACATTTTCATTTTAAATTATGTTGCTGATTACAATACAAGATTTTCACTGACTAAGGGTTAACTAACCCTCGGCAAGTGTTTCGCTGGGTGAGGTTATACTAAAATACTGCTTATATCCTTATGATATATCCTTATGATATATCAGTATCCACGAAGAGTTGATGAATAATAATGAGGAAAAAAATTAAATTGAGGGAATTGTTCATCTCAATCTGACCCATTAGTGAAAACAGTGATTTTCACTCTTTATTAATTTCGAGCGTTTCTATAAGACTGAGTTTCCGTCCTTTCTTTTCTACAATATGTCAGATTTCGTAATCAGTAAGGCAATTTGTTTGCCCATTGACGATACAGCTTATATTCTGTTCCTGTATTCTTTTCTCGAAAGTTCTGCCTGTTTGACCGATATAAGAATTTGGGCAATCACTACAAGTTAATTTATACACTCCAAATTACTCTGATTGCTTAAGTTTGGACTAATTTCTATTCCCAGGAAATCATTAGACAGTTAATCCCTCTTCTCTAGAATGTTTAGGTTAGGGTTAAGTTGGGTTTAGGTTAGGTACAGTAGAACCTCAATTATCCGAACGCTGATCAGTTTATCCGAACATTCAATTATCCGACCAATAGCATTTCGCCAGTTGAAAATATTAGACTATTTTGTGAAAAAAGATTAAAGTATTTAGTGTACATACCTATTTCACTGTTTTATTAGTTGGATATTTGAATGTTTATTTATATATTTAAAATTTTAATGAACTCGTCGGTTCTTATAATGTTCTCTGTTCGATCTTATCTCGAAAATTCGACATTTTGATTATCCGAACTTTTGATTATCCGAAATAGTCCCGTTCCCAATTAGTTCGGATAATTGAGGTTCTACTGTACTTGTTACTGCTATCAAACACATCTTGTTTCTGGGTCTTTCCCAAAACTGAAGAAATTTGGAACTGTTTGAGAACTGGGGAATAACTTTAAGAATTCAAGGTTAGGTTAGGTTCTTGTGATTGCTAGCAAACACATCTTGTTTCATCAAAATCGGTGAGAAAACTTTCGAGTTATTACTAAAAAAAACCATTTTTCACTGTAACTTAGATACCTCGTTGCTTGGAAACGAAGTAAGTTTGGAAAGTCGTTTATATTAACTCATGAAATATGATTTTAAATCACCTCCTGTAATTGATGACATTATTTAAGATACAACCCGCATAACAAGCATGTTTGCAACCTCATTTTCGATAACCTTACCTATCTAATGATGCGTCGTGGTTGCGTAGATCCTTTGTTAGTGAATATATCGTAGTGTAATGTTTTATTGAATTCTAGACATTTTTATGGAATATTATGTAATTACTCAATTTATCAAAAGTCTTCTAATTCGTAATCAAAATATTTTTCAAATACATAGTTACCTTTGCAGCAGGTGTTGTGTAACTGTATGTCTTCAATTTTCACAGCCTCCGAACATTGGGGACATTGAGTGTAGAATTCCCTCTGTTCACATTCAAGAATTAAATGCTCGGTTAAAGAAGATACCTCTACAACTTGGCTGCATTCTTTGCATCTCACCAACATAGGACACAACCTCCAATAATGGGAATTCATGGAATTACTCTGTGCTAAAATGTTCCTTTCAGGTTGGTTGCAAAAAATACATTTTCTGTGGAACATAAAATTTTATATTTTTGATGATCTGTAAGAATGTCACGAATAAAGTATATAAATTCAATTAACTGCGTATTCAGTGGAATCAAATGATTTCGGTTTATTATTTTGAGTAGTAAATTTTTCAAATAGTTGTTTCATTCTAATAGTTTTTGAAAACATTCTCGTTGAAAAATTCGAAAGTTACAAATATTCAGGCAAAACGATAACGCTCTTGTTCATAGAAACAAGCGCGGTGAAAGAGATAACATTGTTTCAGGCAAGTACAAAGAATAAAGTATGTGTGAGATATAAGAAAATAAAATGATAAGAGTAACGAAAATTGGACTACGTGGATTAAATGGGCCGTTTCACAAGAAATGGAGTAACTTTTTCTTCAACTTCCAATATCTTCGATTTGCCTGAATCGATCGAGTCAAGTGTAGGGAAAAAGTTGATATATTTCAAATAAATGAAGTTTTCGATATTTACCTAATGCATGAAATCGTCCGTCAACTTTCAATATCCCCGATTTGGCTGATTCAAGTAGAGTGAAAAAGTTGCTTCATCTCAACTAAATAAATATTTCAATATTCATCTAATGCATGAAAAGTGAACGGCGTTAAATTCCATATACAATGCAATAAAATATGTTTTCAAATAAAAAAGGAAATCAGTGGATATCTCGACCACAACTTCCTTTATATAAGTGTAAAATCGAGAGTTGAAAGACCCTTCATTATTTGTGTTGACGACTCTGATTGATCGGAACGCTTGTTATTTATTATAATAAAATGTAGGAATTCTCACTTTTCATCTCTCAGTGAATCATTGCTTGGAGTAGATATTCCACTGGCCGATCCCGAACTTTGTTTTTCATTTTCGTTATGATTTCCATTAGTTTGTAGAGTTATGTGTCCACCACTTATGCTTTTCGATAAAGTGAATCCTTTAGTATGCTGATGTTCATATGTGAATAAACTTGCCATTGCATGTATATTTGATGCACTTGGGTATTTGTTTAAATCTCTCTGTGCTTCTTCATGGTTGAAATCTGGACTGAAACATTGATTTGTGTTTGTGAGGGTGGGCATTTTGCTTTTCTCCAAAAGAAGGTCTTTTTTGCGCTGGAACAAAGGAAGAATTTATTATTCACTAATTAACTTAGTCTACCATTTTCAGTTATTAAGAGTTTAACAAAACCACTACACACTACACTAAGGTGATGGGAAAAACTCATCACATTATGAAGCCATGTTATGGCGAAACACGTTTAGTGGTTGTGTCAAATTCTGAGTTAGTGAAGATCGTAGACTAAGTTAGTTAGTGAATACAAAGTTTATATGTAATATGTTTATATATAATAAAAAGAATTTATTGGTTAAGTTTGCGAAAAGTTATGGGGATTGATACAAAAGTTCCCTATATGACCTATATGATGAAGAATAATGTATTCAAACTACTTGAGAAATTTTGTCCAGATCGCATCACCAAGACCATAGATACCGTAGAAAATTCTAGCGAATTATAGAATAAAAAATTGGTCACCTAAAGCACTGACGTGAAGTCTGTAGTTTCGCCTTTGAAACTAGTTTGAAATTTTTTCGACAGCTGTCAAAAATTTCTGCAATTGGTTTCTAAAACTGGAAAATGCGAATCTACCTACAAGGTGGATGAACGAGCGCTTTAAAGCTTCTGACTTCACGGCTGTGTTTTTATATATTTTTTTTTTCATTGTTTTTTTCCCGGCTCTTTTCGGTGTCTTCTAGGAACCCCCAGAAGCTCAGAGCTTGTGCGGTTGTGTTATGGCTTTTTGTGTCCACTTCAAAAGTTGTAATCTTCTATATTAATAAAAGAGGATCTATGGTTTACCCGTGTCCGAGCATCACGTTCAAACGACTGCACCAATTTCAATAATTCTTTTTTAGTTGAGTTCATTATTGCCAGGACAAGGTTTATACAACGAAATATTTACGAAAAAACGTACGGAAAAGAAAAAAAGGCTTTCCTTTTTCCGCCGATCAAGCGAACAATCATAGATTACTTATATTTCATGATGATGTTGACACTTGGACAAAAAGTGAAGTTATATCGTGTTAATCGTACCACAGAAAACCTTTAATGTAATTTACTGCGATGCAATTTGCTTAGACGACAAAACGTGTTTCTAGAAGTTGCTTAGAAGTTTATCACTGTGTTATATATGTATCGTTGTGTTGTGGGATAGTTATTGTGATTGATGGAAATGCCATCAGTGAGGCGTCCAAATATTGGTCGGCGGACGCTTGACTCAAGACGAGTTCGTAATAATCAAGACAATGAGTCTGACGAAGAGCGTAAAATTTTTGAAACAAAATTAGAGGGTAAGGGTTGGGTTGGGTTAGGTGTAATAATAATTGGGTAAGGGGTAATAATAATAATCCAACGTATACCTTAGCCACAGCAACGCGTGGCCGGGTCTGCTAGTATCAAATAATGTCGAAACATCCTTACCTGCAAATCGATCTTGTCAAACTCGTGGAACAACTGGCGATAAAGGAGATTCCTCCTGGTTATGTCGTCATCTGGCGGTAATTGTTTCCGTACCATCCTTGGATTGACTTTGTAAACTAGGACAAGTATTCTCTCGGCAACCTTTCGAACTGATTCGGCTGGATGATGAAGACCGCTTGTTCCAAATTCAGATAGGATTCTACAAGTTAATCCACTGTAATTGAGAGGACTTATATTCATTTCGTAGGAGAGAAACATTAAATTTACTATTGCTTCATTTCAGTACATTATCAAAAATAACTATTGGTGGTTATATTCCATATCCGTAATAATCTTTGATTTATGGTCTTTTGTGCGCCTTTTTGCGCGCTTGTTTCGAATTTGAGAGACATTTGAAAAAACGATAACGTTTTTGTTCATAGAAATAAGTGCGCAATAAGGTGAAATTATTTGTCACATGGTTCGTTTCATGATCTTTGGTTCTATAGTCTTACTAGTGTGTCAAGTGTCACCTCATATCTAATGAATAATGATCATAGATTAGTAATGGGTGACCGATCTGGCGATGAATTGAAAGAAACGCGCAAAATAGTCTGACTTCATGCCAGTGATTTTCGAACTTTTCTTATCAAGAATTGTGCAAGCTAGCTGAAAATTTTCAAATCTGAACTTAACTCGTAATTCAGGCATTTTTTCCTTGTTGGGGGGTTGGACTATCTTAGCGAAGGGCTGAACCAATCTATCGTTATTGATCAACTACCTTTGATCTCAAGAAATGATCTACATAGTCATGAGAATGGTTTTAATCTGGTGGTCTGATTGATCTTACGACCCTACAATGTACTATATGATTAGGTTGGTTACTTGTGATGTAGAGCCAGGTGCGGTCTTCTAATGGGCACTTAATGCAATGATTTAGAGAAAATAGGTCTATTGTAGGATGTTGTGATATCTAACTGTGAACATAATCTGAGAAATATATATCTCTTGTTGTATATACTGGTACATTTGAACCACTATTTTTAGTCTTGTGGGTTTGAAAGCATCGCTTTTTCTTCGAATTAACTGATGATATTCAAGGAAAATTTTCGGATCAACCATAACCAATTTAGCTTCAAATACTTTTTTGGCACCGAATTGTTCATTCACTAGTACTATCAGATACATTCGAAGGTGAGGAGCTATTATGATTATGAGTTTCTTTTTATTTCACTACACTCACCTTTGCTTCTCTGTAGAAATACCATGACTTAAGATGAGCTGTTCCACCATTTCTGCTTTACTAAGCGCTAGCCTAGGATGAGTACTGCTATTTAAGGTTCTACTCAAATGGACGGGAATTATGTGAAGGTCTCTACAATGAGAAAAAACTAAATGGTTGGTGGATATAAAGTTCATTTCTATACTTTTGGATCGATGTCATGCGGTTGATATATTCTCAGTGAATGGCAACACCAAGAATTTTACTCGGCAGAAACGTAAAATATAGCAATTATTGATTGCAATTTTAGAGGAAAACATCAACATAACTTTTATTGATAATGGTTTATTCCCTCCTAATGGTTACACATACCCTATTCTTTGGGGCAGCGATTTCATCAGATCTCGAGATATTGTGGCCCAAGCCAAGCAAATTATAATTCGTGCTGTAGAGCTTGCAACGTCTGCGTAGAATGAAACAAGTGTCTCTTTCTCCACCCAAAAATTCCCAAACATGGGGAGGGAATCATTTTAAAGCAAAAGTGTGTCTGCCAACTATCGAAGAAATGGAAGGTTATCTGATTCTATCAAACGAGACCTACTCCCATAAAGTTGTAGCACCCCATACAACAATTCCCACAGTTTGGTTCACATAGCTCGCCACAAAAAAATCCAAAATTGCAACGTTCGCACGTCCGATCCTCATACGACCATTACTATGCATTCCCGAAACATCTGCGCTCAAGAGTGTCTTAAAATGAACGCATAACTACGGACAGCCAGGCCACGCTGAGGTCCCTGGAATCACACACACAGGGATCTCTGCTGGCATGGGAATGCCGTAATACCATAAACTGGCCAGAGGCAATAAAGTGACTCTTCTATGGGTAACGGGGCATTGTGGTATTGAAGGAAATGAAAGAGCGGATGAACTTGCAAAAAGAGCATCAAGGTTAACACCTGCAGGACCTGAGCCTTTCTGTGGGTTTAAAAAGACAAATATGAAGCAGCGGTCCAACATGGGAGTTGGATAATAGAATAACCCTCTGGATGAACACTCCTGGATTTGCTCAGGCAAAGAAATTTTTGGAGCCTTCACCGACCTATACCAGAAAGCTCCTGAAGCTGCTAAGAGCTGAGCTTTGGGTAATGGTGGGACTGCTGATGGGTCATTGTCGGTACAAATATATTTTGTAGAGCATGGGAAAGTCGGCAGTAGAGATTTGAAGGCTCTGTGGATCAGACAGAGTTGGATGGCCTACGAACCATTCATCTGGGGAAGCCAGTCCTGGATACTCGCGAGGTAGCAGAGAAGGCGTCGTCGGTTTCATCAACACTATTGACAGCTTCCTTGGGTTTGTATGATTGAGTAGGGTAGAGAACAAAAGATCCATGTGGTCGTAGTTCCTGGAAGGCTAACAGAGCCATAACGACCCCAGTTGAAATAATAATGCATTCTCAAATAAATTGGAATTCATCACTGAACACCATTCTAGGTTCCAGTGCAATCGCCAAACATTGCTGTCTGTGTTGAACCGTTGCTGGTAACACAAAATGATCTTGATAGAATTGGGGTAGTAGTAGAAATGAAAGCCGAAAGCTTTGATCCTGCGGAAAATCGTTCGAAGGAATGAGTGATTGGTTCCGGTGATGGCGATTCGCATTTTCTCGGCAAGAACAGATTTCCCCTCCTTTGCTAGATTGTCGATAATGTCCACATTGGCACACTTAAGGCGTAATCCCAACTTCAAACCAAAAAATTGAAAGCAAAAACAATAAAGAACTGAACAAAATCTCACAAAACATAAATACATCTCATCTACTCTTTTGGGTAGAAACTGAAAGAACTGTCAGACAAGCCATTATCATTTGATCTCGTCAGAAGTAAGTTTTTGCTGTCAGTTTTGCCAAAACTCTGCTTTAATTGACATCTGATGTGAGGTTGACTGATGCCTGCATGATCATTTGTAGTGTAATTCCATCAGTCATTCGTTATTCATGACTGATGGAGTAATGCGTTCTGAGACAATCATAATGATATATATGAAGGTGATATGAAACAATAATCCTGAGTATAAAGAATCATGACGCTGGTCAGAATAACCATCAATACTCAAAATGGAAAATTGGTGATGTCGGGTTCATGCTTAGTGGGATTTACCAGGTGAAGTGCATTTCAATCTATATTCAACGGAATCATACATAATATATTTTATCAAGCCGAATTTATATTTCAGAAGTGACTGATGAATTCCTAGATTATGATAGATTGAATGAAAATACCAATATTGTAGTCATTTCATTGCATATTGAATTAATATTCGGGAGAGTGTTATATACTCGTATATAGATTATACAGGTTTGGCAAGGATTCATCTTGGAACAGTAAATATCAATACGAGGAACAAAGAAGGAAGTTAAAAACAAAACCCATCAGGTGAATAAATGAAGGTGGAATGACAGGGCATTGTATTGACGAGATAAAGATTGCCCACGACCCTCTTACTAGATAAGTACCTACCTACTGCTATGCCACGTGCGCGCTTCTTCCGTTTTGATTAGTGTTTGGAAAGGAAAGCAATCGTCGTCGTTTTCTGTTTGACTTTCGGCTTTCTGAATGCATTTTTTTCCAATTCTGTGCAAAGATGTATCCTTGCTAGACCAATATACCACAGTATAATGAGCCATAAGTACACCCGAGTGTACTGTACCTAATACTAGTTGTGGAATAAGAAATTTTTCCACAGTCTTACCTTACACTCTTACAATCTGCCATTGTTAAAATCGTGTGAACTGCCATATGATGAATTCTAGCGCTAGAATCTCCAGATTTCGTCAACAATTCTGGCAGTAGTTTGTCGACACTCCTCTCAACCTCGGCCGAAGAGACCCTTGAGAAGATTTTAAAATAATAATGTATTATGAAAAAAATTCTGATGGTTATATGAAAAACAAAGGATTACTTTGGTTGGCCCCCGAAAAATACAAAGAATAAAGTAATGTTATTTTTCAATCATGACATGTTGGCGGAAAATGAAAGGTATTCTTTTCATAAGTCAAATTATGGAATTCTGATATCACACACTACCAACATTTTTAGGGTCTTGATTCCTTACCTGGATGGCACGAACTGTACGAAAAACAGCCTTATCACTTCATTTGATAAACTATAGACGGAATAGACCTTATCCCTAAGTGCCCGGTGCAACAAGAATATAGCTGCTCTTGCAGTTTTATTTGCCGTATGCATCTTTGTGTTGTCATAGGAAAGTAAATCCTCTTTTAATCTATTAAGACCTTCTTCTTTATCACAGTAATGCTTCGAATAGATTTTCTCGACTATATCGTTACCGAATACCAAAATTGGCAGTGAGGCTTGTTTCTTTTCTCGCTCGGTCAGTTTTGACGATGCTTTGATATCAGGATCAAGCTGGCATTCTCTTAGGAACTCGTTGGTGTGACTACTGAAAAAAAAATTGGTATGAAAAGATGAGAAATATACAAGGAAAGTTTTTAAAACCAAGTGTACAAATTTTCATAATGGAAAAGAAAATTTGGGCTCTTTCCATCGTCCATAGAACTCTAAGTTTCGACTGTTAACTCGAACCGCTTCAGAGCAACCTGAAAAGAGCTTGTTTCCGCCAGTTTCCTCTTATCTCGAATCGAAATGAAATAGTAATTGAGGATATTATGGAGGCTCTTCAACATTGAACTCTTTGGTCTTCTTCCGAGGGAAGCAGAGCATCCTGGATTTTGCTCTTTCTTCTTGACTTGTCAATTTTTGGAATTCTTTGACGCTGACTTTCAGGAGACTCGCATTGAGTCCTAATTCCTCGTTTTACTTTCGTGAAAACCCCAATCCATATGTTTTCCCCTCCCTTCCTTATTCAGAAAGGCCATTCATGTAGGAAGACGTTCTGCGTAATCAGACCGAAGCGTTGGAATGTGGACCTTACATAGACGATGGAAATTGGCCAAATAATTTTCCATTCACTGAACATCGTCAACAACAACAATAAATAAAATACTCACTGCCTTAAAGCTGGTAGAGGTTTATCCTCATACATTTCGTATGTGGTTTTACCAATGGAACCAGCAGATTTATTTCTTCTTCTAAATGGGCCCCTCGTTTGAAAATTGGTAGGACTTCCAGTATTGGGGGAACCCCACTTGGGACTCAATTGTCTGGCCCTATGCAAGGGTGACATATTGGAATGTGTACTGATCAATGGGGAAGAAGATCTTTTGCTCTCTGGTAATTTAAGAGATGTGGGTGATAAAGCTTTCGACGTTGGCTCATCATTTTTTGGACAAACCTGAAATATTGACGATTAATTTTCATTGTAAGTAACTGAAAGGAATGCAGATCTCCACCAGGAAACATTCTCAAATGATATCAAAAACGAATCCAACTCACCCCGTTGGTTTCCATAAGTTGATCTAAATTTATTTCCCTGTAGGCATTGCTCCGGAATTCTTCTATTTGATCTTTTTTATGTCTTGCTTTCTCATAGTCCTCCTGTTCAATAGCGTGTCTCTTCTCTAATTCGTACTTGCCTAATTTTTCTCCAGCTTCTCTGAGTGTTTCCATAGCTTCCTTCATTTTTCTAGCGTATTCAAACCTTTCATCTGGTAAATTTGTGTGAATACAATATTGGCCGTAATGTGTGCGATTATTGAGTAATATATTTCGTACTCACTTATCACAGCCAAGTGTTTCTTGACCTCCATTTCCTTTATTATTTTGGCAACTTCTGAATCCACGTACATTTCAAAGGCTAAATCGTCATAGGGGGACATATAGTCGGGATCGTCGAAAATATTCTCTGAAACCTCACCATCCCCTTCAGGATATTTTATTCCTAATATATTCACTGCTATAAGACTGACCTAAAACAACGAAGATAGGATTGAGATTTTTGAGCGCTCGTACTACTTACACGAGGGCTATATCATTTCGTCAAGATGTCTGTATTTATCGAATTTTGAACTGAAAATGTGCCGTAAGCACATTTCGATAATTCTCGAACGGAACAACCTAGAGACTTGAAATTTTCAGTGTGGGTTCAATTCCCGAATGCCTCGGTTGAGTTCGTTAATGGGCAGAATTCCGCCAGGGGTTCCGTAAATCTGGCCATTCGAAATTTAGTTCTCCTGATTACTTCGAAACTACAGATTCGATCGGGATGAAATTTTGCACTTTTGAACGGAAAAACCTAGGCACTTGAAATTTTCAGGATTGGTGTGGATCTCGAATGTGATGTTTATCTATGAGCAAAATTATACTAGGGGTTCCGTAAATATGGTCGTTTGAAATTTAGTTTTCTTGATAATTTCAAAACTACAGATTCGATCGTGACGAAATTTTGAGTATTAATGGAGAATGATATATTCAAGCTACATTTCTCCAGATCGCATGACCAGAACCATAGAAAATCATAACTTTCGAACGGAAAGGCCTAGAGACTTGAAAATGAGTAACATACCAATACAATATCATGGTTCTACAGAATGTGCAATTTATGTGTGATAGCAGCTGGTTGCATAGGCCTTTCTTTAATTCGATACCTTGATTTTTAGCCCGTAAAGTTCAAAGATAAGATTCTCGAGCTCGAAGAATCAATAATGGATATTAATTAATTTTTTACCAAATTTCATGCATCTTTAAAGTTTTTGAGAATAGCTCTCATGATCGGAGGACGGCGAAAAAACGGGTTTATGTTTGTTATCTCCATGAATTAATTTTTTCCCGATTCCACCGTCTGAAGCTTCTTTAGGAAAATGGGGGACCTGGTTGCATGAAATAATCAGTTGATATCCGGCATCGATTCTCCTAGATATTCAATTTCAAAATCAACAAAACAAAGAATAAAATTTAAAAAAATTAAAGCTGACAAACTCTCCAACAGAGAATTATGAAATTTCATAAGTAAATCTCTTCTGGCAAAAGTTCGCTAGTTATGAACATTTTACTATCACGCATACTTAACAAGTAATAAATCGTAGTTTTTCAACTGCCACAATAGTTTAGCATTTATGCTTCACCTTTTTTGATAACTAATATTGTTTCTACTTACTTGATTGTTGTTGTTGTGCGAATTAGAATGATTTTTGCCCAGTCTCACTTTGACGAAAGTAGCATCACAAACCGGAACATTTGCACTTTTCAACTCCCTACTTTTAAACCCTGTACTCTGATTATCTGAGAGCGTGATATAGCCTAAGTAATCCCACTTGATATCCATAACATTATCATTGTTTACCACAATTATTTCTTCGTTATTTGAATAAAGTTCAACTCTTGATGCTGCAAAGGGAAACATTTATTAATCAGCTCTTTTTCGAAGAGGTTTGTCGATTTACGAATTAAATACTGATGTGTAAGTAGTTGAATTTTCCTCAAAGAACAACGTTTCATGAGTTTCAATATAATTTCTTGGGGGTAGCTGCAGTTTTTTTCTGACTGCCACCCTTTCACGGTTGACCCATGTGTGTTGAGTTCTGATGAGCGATATTTGCTATCTTCACCTGTGAAAAAAGAAAAATATCTGCAATCAAATTTTGTATGAATGGTAAAATAATATCCAGTTCCTTACTTGTCGCGTAAACTACAGAAAATTCTATTTTTCTTGGCATTTCTCAAATGATCCTCATTGTGGAAAGTGTAATTGTGTAATGAGTTTCTTTCAATCACGAAATATTTCATGTATCAGTACTCTAACCTTGCCCTGAAAGATACATTGTGAAAATATTGATTTTCTCTATTTTCATTCTAGCGCGCTAGCACCTGCGTACTCTGATGAGCTGCGGTAGAAAGCCGCGTTATTCGGCTACACCAATGGTTGAACTCGTATTTCCAAGGCACGACAACATGAACCATTTAATATTGAAATATAGTGTATTCTTCTCACTACCCACTCAAAGAATTAACACTTGAGAGATCAGAAATGATAATTTCATATCATGGAAATCGTTTCTCGAGTTACAATGGATCAGCAACCACTGAATCCTTTTTCGCGAAAGAAGAATTCGAGACAAACACTGACATAAAGTCAGGAGCTTTGGAGCCCTTGTTTATTCATTGCCAAAGCGGTCACCCATCCAGGTACTGAACCCTCGCAACGTTGCTAGTCCTCGAGTGTTCATTTTATCGATGTATATATAGCAACAAAATTTCATCAGGATATGGCGAATAGTTTCTCTGATACTAAAGATTTCCAGAAGATGTCGTTATTTCACAACTAACTACAAGGTTTCAACTCGATCGGAACGGTAGTTTTCGAATTGAAGAATAATATACTGCTGTTTATCTGAAATTATCGAATTCTGGAATGAAAATTGAAAAATTACACGAGATAAACTGATAGCAAGCCAACAAAACAATTCATGTACCCCAGAGATCAACTAATCCATCATTTGCAGTCGTAGACCAGTTTCGATCCATATCAGATCGCATCAGTACGATTAGCAAAATGATAAAATTCGATGTGAGAAACAGAAAACCTTAAAAATTTAGAAAAGCACTGCCGTGAAGTTAGGAGCTTTTGAGCGTTCGTTCATCCACCTTGTAGGTAGATTCGAATTCTCCTGTTTTAGAAATCAATTGGAAAGATTTTGACAGCTGTCAAAGAAATTTCAAACTAAGGCGAAAATCCAGACTTCAAGTCAGTGCCTAGGTGACCAATTTTTTTTTCGATAATTCGCTAGCATTTTCTACGGTATCTATGGTCTTGTTAATGCAATCTGGATAATTTCCCACATAGTTTGAATACATTATTCTTCATCTATGTGCGAAAGTTCATTCCAATTCAATAAGTAGTTTCGAAATTATCAGGAAAAAATTACGAAAAGCACTGCCGTGAAGGAGCTTTTGAGCGCTCGTACATGCACCTTGTAGGTAGATTTCCAGTTTTAGAAATCAATTGAAGGAATTTTCGACAGCTGTCAAAAAAATTCTGAAGCTTAGGCGAAACTCCAGACTTCATGTCAGTGCCTCAGCTGATCAATTTTTTTTCGATAATTCGCTAGAATTTTCTACGGTATCTATGGTCTTGGTGATGCGATCTGGACAAACTTTTGCACGTAGTTTGAATACATTATTTCTCAGCTAGGGCATAATTTCATTCCAATCCGATCAGTAGTTTCAAAACTATCAGGAAAAAAATATTTTGAACGGCCATATTTACGGAACCCCTAGTCTAATTTTGCTCATTGATGAACGTGACCGCGATATTCGCGATCCAAACCCACCCTGAAAATTTCAAGTTCCTAGGCATTTTCGTTCAAAAGTTACAATTTTCTATGGTTTCTGGTCATGCGATCTGGACAAAATATTGCTATCTCGATTAAAATAAAAAATTTCATCTCAATCGAATCCGTAGTTTCGAAATCCATCTGAGTGCAAAATTTCACTTCGATCGAGTCAGTTTCGAAGTAATAAAAAAAAACAAAATTTGGAGCGGCCATATTACGGAACCCCTGGCCCAATAACGAACTCAACCGCGGCATTCGAGATTCGAACCTACCCTGAAAATTTCAAGTTTCTAGGACATTCCGTTCGAGAGTTATCGTGTAGACGGACGGAAGGACAGACTCGAATTGTTTGACGGATTCGTCATCAGTGAGTCGAACATAGTCGTTTGAGACTATTTTCGGTACAAAATTCGAAAAATACAGACATCGTGACGAAATGATATAGCCCTCGTGTAAGTAGTACGAGCGCTCAAAAATTTGTGAAAATTTCCCAAATCACGCCACCTGTCCATTTCAAAAGCAACTGTCTCAAATATCTGTAGATCATGAACTGTCTTATCGACTCCCTGAAACACAATACACATGTATGACAAACATTACGAGCATATATATGGTCACACATGGAATTTATGGGTTCAAGATTCAACCTTATTCGTTTGAATAATTGACTAGAAGAATAATATACCGCTGTTTTTCTGAAATTATCGAATTCAGGAATGAAAATTGAAAAATTATACTAGATAAACTAATATAATAGCAAGCCAATAAAACAATTCATGTATCCCAGAGACCAACAAATCCATCCTTTGCAGTCGTAGACCGGTTTCGATCCATATGAGATCTCAACTGCCGTATATTATTCTTCTAGTCAATTATTCAGACGAATTAGGTTGAAGCTTGAATCCGTAAATTCCTTGTGTAACTATCTATGCTCGTAATGTTTACGGCGTCGTCATACATGTGTATCTATGTTGTTTTTGGAGAGCCGATAAAAATATTTTATAGTTAATAATCTACAGATCTTTGAGACAGTTGCTCTTGGAACGGACAGGTGGCATGATTCGGGAACTTTTCTCAAGACAACGTTGCCTTATGTTCTAAGGTCTTCTGTTTCTCACATCGAATTTATCATATTGCTAATCGTACTGATGAGATCTGATATGGATCGAAACCGGTCTACGACTGCAAATGATGGATTCGTTGGAATCTGGGATACATGAATTGTTTTGTTAGCTTGCTTATTAGTTTATCTAGTATAATTTTTCAATTTTCATTCTTGATTTCGATAAATTCAGATAAACAGCCGTATATTATTCCTCTTATGTTATTCCGATGTATAAATGAGTTCAACTTCAACCTCAACTCAAACAAATTTGACAGCAACCAACCATTATATTCCCAGACAAAAATGTATTTCCCAATGGGTGGGTATGAAAGTACAAGTTTTTAATTACTTGCACAAGCTCTGAGTTTCTCGAGAACTCAAAAAAATAATTGCAAAGCGGAAGACATATGACAATAAAAGTTCAGTTAATCAGAAATGTATACATATACATAGGTACCTACATACCTATTATCTTTCAGCTGTTCGCAATTGATGTTGAAATAAAAAAATACCTTATTCACAACATTTATCGAAAATTAAATTATTATACATGCAATTTTCTTCACAAAAGAAAAATAAAATTAGGCCAATTGAAAAATCAACATTTCAGAGATTTCTGACTCTCGTATGAAAATAAAAAAAAATTAAACATAAAAAAAGGTGATTGAACACAAATTAGCCATCGAGATTGAAGTACAAGTAAGTGCAGGATAACTTTATCGAATGTTAACAGTAAAATAACATGAGACCATGACAGCATCTAGGAATCTAAATGCCCATTCATATGGAAGAATGAATATATTGATTTGTGATCAAACAGTTTATGTTAAAATAATTATAGTTTCATTAGTAACTGATAGAATATTTGATTGATTTGGCCGATACTTGATGGAAATCCATATTAACATAGTATTCACTAATTAACTTCGTCTACTATTTTCACCAATTGCGTATTAACAGTGAAAATCGTAGACTAAGTCAATTAGTTGATACAAAGCTAACTGAAAGAAGTTCACAATTTCGAGAAATCGAAAATTTTCTTCTCATAGACCATTCGAAAAATTTATAAAATTGTTGAGTTTCAGAAACAGATGAAAAAACAGAATTATTCTAGTCATTCGTGAGTACAAACCACTACAAAACACAATAAATATAGCGTAAACAATTGTCAATTCGGATTCCTGTTTTTATACAGTTAAAACAGAATCGAATAAAAAATATATTTTTCATTGTGGTACATGGAAGTCTCAAAGATGTCAATAAATTTTATAACACCCATCTTCAACGTGATTATTATTCTCCTCATTTGGCAAAAATCTAGTCTGATTCTTTAATGATTTTTTTTTTTAATTATAGTTCGGTTATAGTTGCTCAGATAGGATAAGGTCCTTTGAAAACGAGACAAGTATTAATTTTGGGCAGTACGTTGGTGTTTTGTTTATATCAGAAAATTATACTTTCCCGTACAAAAAGTAGCAGTTTAAAATATGTGCTGTTGATGCATGATTTTCTAAAAGAAGCTGTGTTTATTATAATACCGTATGTATTTAGTGAAATATTTATTCGAAAATAATCTTTATGCTGCCACATTAAAATTAATCATATTGAAGGACAAGAATGCCCAAGGCCGAAACAATTTGGTGATGTCAATTCGATCAACCTGTAGGACGCCACTGGAATTTCATCTCAATTCTTATGATATTAAAAGAAGCCTCTTATTGCGGCAAATAAGCTTGCCAATTTTTCTGGAAACATTGATACTCTGTATCTCGAAACCAAGCAAGTTAGGTCACATGATCAAGGGAATTAAATCGCGAAAAGTTTGACGGTTCAACCTTGGGTCATCTTGTATGTATAATGTATCCATTATTTTCGCTGTAAGTATATTGGCTTATTCTGATTGATTCAGATTTTCAATCAAATTTCACTTCGTAAGTATAAGTACAATGAGTAAGTTATTTATGTTCTAAATGATCGTACATGTTGTTATTTGCGATGGTATCTTCGAATGGCAGAGATTCGTATGCATGGTCCTCTGCATCGATGTTATTCATTCTTGGTTTTCTTGATGTTTTGCTTCTTCTGAAGAACCTTAAAAGAATAAATTCTCATTGGATCAGTGCTAACTTATGTTTTTGCAGGAAGGTGTTCATATTTCCTTAATTTAAGACACGCAAGGTACCAAGTTTGTTTATTGGTAAACAAACGGTGGTCCTTACGAAAATTGCATTATGCTGTGTATTCATTATGCCAACCGAAAAACCCCAAATGTTTATAGTTCTGATGTAGCTTCTTTCGAAGTCTATGAAAGCTATAATTGCATGAAATTATGTTTGAAAATAAATGCTATACGATATCGATCGAGCTCAGATCCATCAATTCTAATTATTGTAAAACTCTTGAGGGAGAGTAATGAAAATTTCAAATTTCACGATGCAGTGTAGGACAATTTTCCCGCAATGATTTTTTCAATCTTTTATCCCTCGATTTTCGTTTTTGAAATTCCTAGATCGACACGATCTACAATAGGAGGTTCAGTGCCTGATAGCAACTGAGAAATATTTCCAGAAAATTCAAAAGAAATGATACTAGATGGAAATCCATAATTTCACTTCAGGATGTTAAACCTTCATTTGAGAGGCAACGGAGATGAAGAAGCAATGCATATTTGTGTGAATTTGTAGGCGTGAATGTAAAACCTTTTTTGTGCGTATCTTAATACGAAATACCTACCAAACTACCAAAAATCCTATTATAATAAGTACGATGATGACTATGATGATTATCACGAATAAGTGAGGATTTGAAGAAGAGGGTGGCGGTGGTTCTACATGAGGTGGCGTTGTCAGCTTCTCGTAATATACGTTCATGTGCGTTGAGTTCTTGTAAACATTTTCCATTAAGAACGTTATGCAATATTCTGTTGCTGGTTTCAGAGACTTTCCAGACGGATCTGCCTGCCCAACAGTTATTCTCTTTGATTCATCAGAAACCTGAAAATAATTAAGTTTTTAAATTTAGAATCATATAATGTTCTGGTGAACACAACTAAAAAGATGCTATTTTAGGATTTGGATATTTGATTTGTGGATAAAAATATCAAATAGTTGAAAAAATTGCTATCATAAATATCATGGATATTCCAAAATTTCCCTACCAAACCTTAGGTTTGTTAGATGAAAAGCAAAAGCTCGTTGATTCTCAGTGAGAGGTGCGAGTTCGAGATATCAAACATATTTTTTGCCTTTTTTCAACAGAGGAATCGAGCCCAAATTTTTTCGCAATTGGTTTTACACAAATTATTGTGTGAAACCAACTGCAAAAAAATTACATCTTTTATCCTCAAAACTGTCCGCCATGTGAAGCCGGGACGGAATAGTAGTAAACATATTCAAAAAAGCTCCTCTAATATGCACCTTAACGATTTGTGATATCCAAGTTTCTCCATACTCGTTGCACAAATTATCAGCCAACGCTATCTGTCCAGCAATTTTTCTATCGACTTCTTTACTTTCATCAAAATCTTGCACGATGATTGTGAGAGTTGACGACATTCTCCGTTCTGCAGGCTTCAGTTCGAACTCTAGAGCATCTTCTAGAGTTTTCACTAAGGTAGGATCCTGATCAATTTTATCTCCGAGATCTTCAGTTTGGACGCCAGTGAGTGTTGTATATGGGCTTTGCAATTTCCCGTTTAGTGATTGAATGTAAAGGTTGTATTTCCTGCTGAAAAGAACCTTCTTTATCTGGAATGAAGAATAAGGGTTAAGAAAGTATACGAATTTGTTTCGGATATCAGAAATGAACAAGGAAGGGTTAGGAATGTCGCATAGGAGAGCGAAGAAGAAAAGAGGCGATAAGAGACCGCCAGAAGAAAACGTACGGAATTTTGAATTTTCTGATTTTTTTTTTCGGGAGAAGGTTGATCGAATGTGTGGATTTCAAATCACTTAGAAGTAGAAATCCCTCAATTCAAAATGAAAGGTTAGTGAATCGAGAAAACCGGACTAAACTGAAAAAATTGAGAAAAGCACTGCCGTGAAGGCAGGAGCTTTTGAGCGCTCGTACATGCACCTTGTAGGTGGATTCGCATTTTCAAGTTTTAGAAATCAATTGAAGGAATTTTCGAAAGCTGTCAAAAAAATTCTGAAACTTAGGCGAAATTCCAGACTTCAGTGCTTCAGCGGATCAATTTTTTTTCGATTATTCGCTAGAATTTTCTACGGTATCTATGGTCTTGGTGATGCGATCTGGACAAAATTTTGCACGTAGTTTGAAAACATTATTCCTCAGCTAAGTGCAAAATTTCATTCCAATCCGATCAGCAGTTTCGAAACTCAGGAAAAAAATAGTTTGAACGGCCATATTTACGGAACCCCTTGTCTTATTTTGCTCATTGATGAACGTGACCGTGAAATTCGCGATCCAAACCCACCCTGAAAATTTCAAGTCCCTGGGCCTTTCCGTTCGAAAGTTATGATTTTCTATGGTTTCTATGGTTCCGGTCATGCGATCTAGAGAAATGTAGCTTGAATATATCATTCTCCATTAGTATACAGAATTCCGTCACGATCAAATCTGTAGTTTGGAAATTATCAAGAAAACTAAATTTCAAACGACCATATTTACGGAACCCCTGGTATAATTTTGCTCATAGATGAAAGTGATCACGACAATCGAGATCCACACCTATCCTGAAAATTTCAAGTCCCTAGGCGTTTCCGTTCAAAAGTTACAATTTTCTATGGTTTCTATGGTTCTGGTGATGTGAGATGAAAAAAATTTTGCATGTAGCTTGAACACCTCATTTTCCATTAGAGTGCAAAATTTCATCTCGATCGAATCTGTAGTTTCAAAGTAATCAGGAAAACAAAATTTCAAGCGGCCATATTTACGGAACCCCTCGGCGAATTTTGCCCAATAACGAACTTAACCGCGGCATTCGAGATTCGAACCTACCCTGAAAATTTCAAGTTTCTAGGACATTCCGTTCGAGAGTTATCGTGTATACGGCCGGACGGACGGCCGGACGGACAGACTCGAATTTTTCGACGGATTCGTCATCAGTGAGTCGAACATAGTCGATTGAGACCATTTTCGGCTCAAAATTCGAAAAATACAGACATCGTGACGAAATGATATAGCCCTCGTGTAAGTTGTACGAGCGCTCAATAAATAAAATTAGGTACATATATTTGAATAAGTCAACACAAACAATGTTTGGCTAGAATTTTCTACGGATCTATGGTCTTGATAATGCAATCTGCAAGTAGTTTGAATACATTATTCTTCATCTATGTGCAATTAGCAGGAAAGAAACCATTTGAACGGTCATATTTACGGAACCCCTAGTGTAATTTTGCTCATTGATGAAAGTGATAGCGATATTCGAGATCCACACCTATCTTGAAAATTTCAAGTCCCTAGGCGTTTCCGTTCAAAAGTTACAATTTTCTATGGTTCTGGTTATGCGATCTGGACAAAATTTTGCAAGTAGCTTGAATACATTATTCCTGAGCTAGGTGCATAATTTCATTCCAATCCGATCAGTAGTTTCGAAACTATCAGGAAAAAAATATTTTGAACGGCTATATTTACGGAACCCCTAGTCTAATTTTGCTCATTGATGAACGTGACCGTGAAATTTGCGATCCAAACCCACCCTGAGAATTTCAAGTTCCTAGGCCTTTCCGTTCAAAAGTTACAATTTTCTATGGTTTCTATGGTTCTGGTCATGCGATCTGGACAAAATATTGCTTCAATATATCATTCTCGATTAAAATACTAAATTTCATCTCGATCGATTCCGTATTTTCAAATTAATCGAGAAAACAAAATTTCAAACGACCGTATTTACGGAACCCCTTGTATAATGTTGCTCATAGATGAACGTGATAACGACATTCAAGATCCACACCTATCCTGAAAATTTCAAGTCCCTAGGCGTTTCCGTTCAAAAGTTACAATTTTCTATGGTTTCTATGGTTCTGGTCATGCGATCTGAACAAAATTTCACATGTAGCTTAAACACCTCATTTTCCATTTGAGTGCAAAATTTCATCTCGATCAAATTTGTAGTTTTCAAGTAATCAGGGAAACAAAACTTTGAACGGCCATATTTACGGAACCCCTGGTGGAATTTGGCCCATTAACGAACTTAACCGAGCCATTCGGGAACTGAACCCACACTGAAAATTTCAAGTCTCTAGGTTGTTCCGTTCGAGAGTTATCGTGCTTACGGACGGCCGGACGGACAGACTCGAATTTTCCGACGGATTCGTCATCAGTGAGTCGAACATAGTCGATTGAGACCATTTTCGGCTCAAAATTCGAAAAATACAGACATCGTGACGAAATGATATAGCCCTCGTGTAAGTAGTACGAGCGCTCAATAAAAACTTTGAGAGCTTACCTGATAAGTATATTTTGGGTAATAATTCAGATCTTTTATTTCCAATATTTCCTTGAAGGATTCATTTCCATCACCAACGTCTGTGCTATTTAGTACAATGTTGAAAGCAGTGATGGTACCATTCTGGTCATAGGGATGGAGCCAGCTTATATTCAAATTGCAAAATTCCATCTTCACTGAACAGTCTACTATTTGGTAAGTTATATTGGTAGGTTGCCCAGGAGCTGTGAACAGAAAATATGAAATAGCCTCTGTTTAAGTTGTTCAGTATTTTTTTTTTTCGACAATACATAAAATATTCATCTCAAAACTACTATATCTCACCAACGAATCCGAAGTCCGGAAATGAAAAAAAAAGGATTTCTTTGAAATATTAATTTGCACAAAGTTGCATGAATGCCTTGAAAAAATAGATGATGTGGAACTACATATATATATTCTCAAAGGAAGCTCCAATTATCTTCTACACGGTGAATTAATCAAATGTAGGCTAATTTTTTGTTGTGGTATTTTTCGAATTTTGAGCCGAAAATGGTCTCAATTGACTATGTTCGACTTACTGATGACGAATCCGTCGGAAAATTCGAGTCTGTCCGTCCGGCCGTCCGTAAGCACGATAACTCTCGAACGGAACAACCTAGAGAGTTGAAATTTTCAGTGTGGGTTCAGTTCCCGAATGCCTCGGTTAGGTTCGTTAATGGGCCAAATTCCACCAGGGGTTCCGTAAATATGGCCGTTCAAAGTTTTGTTCCACTGATTACTTGAAAACTACAGATTTTATCGAAATGAAATTTTGCACTAAAATGGAGAATGAGGTGTTCAAGCTACATGTGAAATTTTGTCCAGATCGCATGACCAGAACCATAGAAACCATAGAAAATTGTAACTTTTGACTTGAAATTTTCAGGATAGGTGTGGATCTCGAATGTCGTGATCACGTTCATCTATGAGCAAAATTATACTAGGTGTTCTGTAAATAAGGTCGTTTGAAATTTTGTTTTCTTGATAATTTCAAAACTACAGATTCGATCGTGACGAAATTTTGTATACTAATGGAGAATAATATATTCAAGCTACATTTCTCCGGATCACATGACCAGAAGCATAAAAACCATAGAAAATCATAACTTTCGAACGGAAAGGCCTAGGGACTTGAAATTTTCAGGATAGGTGTGGATCTGAAATGTCGCGTTCACGTTTATCAATGAGCAGAATTAGAATAGGGGTTCCGTAAATACGGTCGTTTGAAATTTTGTTTTCTCGATCATTTCGAAACTACGGATTCGATCGAGATGAAATTCTGTTTTTTAATCGAGAATGATATATTAAAGCAATATTTTGTCCAGATCGCATGACCAGAACCATAGAAACCATAGAAAATTGTAACTTTTGAAAGGAAAGGCCTAGGAACTTGAAATTTCCAGGGTGGGTTTGGATCACGAATATCGCGGTCACGTTCATTAATGAGCAGAATTAGACTAGGGGTTCCGTTAATATGGCCGTTCAAAATATGTTTTTCCTGATAGTTTCGAAACTACTGATTGGATTGGGATGAAATTTTGCACCTAGCTGAGGAATAATGTATTCAAACTACGCGCGAAATTTTGTCCAGATCGCATCACCAAGACCATAGATACCGTAGAAAATTCTAGCGAATTATCGAAAAAAAATTGGTCAGCTGAAGCACTGACATGAAGTCTGGAGTTTCGCACAAGTTTTAGAAATTTTTTACAGCTGTCGAAAATTTCTTCAATTGATTTCTAAAACTGGAAAACGCGAATCTACCTACAAGGTGGATGTACGAGCGCTCAAAAGCTCCTGACTTCACGGCAGTGCTTTTCGTAATTTTTGAGCGCTCGTACTAGTTACACGAGGGCTATATCATTCCGTCACGATGTCTGTATTTTTCGAATTTTGAGCCGAAAATGGTCTCAAACGACTATGTTCGACTCACTGATGACGAATCCGTCGGAAAATTCGAGTCTGTCCGGCCGTCCGTCCGGCCGTAAGCACGATAACTCTCGAACGGAACAACCTAGAGAGTTGAAATTTTCAGTGTGGGTTCAGTTCCCGAATGCCTCGGTTAGGTTCGTTAATGGGCCAAATTCCACCAGGGGTTCCGTAAATATGGCCGTTCAAAGTTTTGTTCCACTGATTACTTGAAAACTACAGATTTTATCGAAATGAAATTTTGCACTAAAATGGAGAATGAGGTGTTCAAGCTACATGTGAAATTTTGTCCAGATCGCATGACCAGAACCATAGAAACCATAGAAAATTGTAACTTTTGACTTGAAATTTTCAGGATAGGTGTGGATCTCGAATGTCGTGATCACGTTCATCTATGAGGAAAATTATACTAGGGGTTCTGTAAATAAGGTCGTTTGAAATTTTGTTTTCTTGATAATTTCAAAACTACAGATTCGATCGTGATGAAATTTTGTATTTTAATCGAGAATGATATATTAAAGCAATATTTTGTCCAGATCGCATCACCAGAACCATAGAAACCATAGAAAATTGTTACTTTTGAACGGAAAGGCCTAGGAACTTGAAATTTTCAGGGTAGGTTTGGATCGCGGTCACGTTCATCAATGAGCAAAATTAGACTAGGGGTTCCGTAATTATGGCGGTTCAAAATATTTTTTTCCTGATAGTTTTGAAACTACTGATCGGATTGGAATGAAATTATGCAACTAGCTGAGGAATAATGTATTCAAACTACGTGCAAAATTTTGTCCAGATCACATCACCAAGACCATAGATACCGTAGAAAATTCTAGCGAATTATCGAAAAAAAATTGATCAGCTGAAGCACTGACATGAAGTCTGGAGTTTCGCACAAGTTTCAGATTTTTTTTGTCGAAAATTCCTTCAATTGGTTTCTAAAACTGGAAAGTGTGAATCTACCTACAATGTGCATGTACGAGCGCTCAAAAGCTCCTGCCTTCACGGCAGTGCTTTTCTAAATTTTTGATTCAAACTTCGTGTATTCACAAAATTTACACTTTTCAAGGAAAAACAATTTACACTTATGTATAAATTCGAGTTGACCTCAAGATCATTTAGCTTACTGTTTCAATGCCAGAATCTATTGAATTTAACCACGATTAACCAAAATAATGATGAGGCAAAGACACTGATTTATAGCTCAATGCAGGGTTAGCGTGAGAAATATTCAGCCCTTAATTCTTTTATGTTCACAATGTGTAACACATTGCATTCTTCAACTTACTTCTTTCTGCGGTGAATCCTTCAACAATTGATTCGTTTCCGAATGTATGAGATTCTTCATTCTTCAAACTGATCTTGAACATTTGTTTCTGATGAGGAATCATATTAACAATATTAAGACAATATTTCCCGACAAAAAGATTACACGGTGTCACAGGCAGAAACAATGTTTTGCACTTCTTCAAAGTTAGAGGATTACATCTCGTGACATGAACTTCCACAGGGCGACCTCCTGATTCGTCTGGTAGATTGTACCTTAAGGAGATCGTAGAGGAAGATGTAGCATAAACTTCCAGATTTCTAGGTGCAGGCGCCACTAAAATAAAATAGATATCCGAAATAATAAAATAAGTTGGTTATTTCGATAACAATCATTAATCATTATCACCGGTACAAACTTAATATAAAGTTATATAATAATAATACTGAGAAGAGGAGACTGAGCCAGTCAGATATCGGATAGTATGAGCTAGAGGAAATTTAGGTACCGAGACAATAAAAAATAAAATAGACGTAGCATTGAATAAGGACCAAACTCAGGTGTTTGGGCACATTAGGAAATTCAAGGAGACCTGAAATAAAATGTACATATAAGATAAAGGAAGACCCTAACTAAGGAGAAAAGATAGCTGAAACATTGTAATGAATAAATAATAAAACCCAAATATCAAATGAATCACTTTCTAGTAATATAAATATAAAAAATTTAAAAGCTTAACTTGAATATTTTTTGGTCTTTTTTGTAATATTTAATAACTTCCGACGAATTACAATCAATCTTCGTGGATTAAATAAATGAGAAAATACTCACATCCTGGTTTCGTTCTGAAGAACATTCTCGTCACGAAATTCTTGTCCTTTTCTTTCTCCTTTTTAACACCCCTGGATGTCACAATGTTCAAACTATAGCTGGTATAAGGGTGCAAGTCAGTCAAAATCCTCGTATTTTCTGTCTGAGCACCAAAATCTGTCACGTTGTGAGTCATCTCGTCTGTTAACTCCAGGTAGTAAATTAAATGACCATGGATATCTTTACAATCGACTTTATTCCATGTCACTCTTGCTGTGGTATCTGTGACATCTTCCACACGTACACTTTGGGGCAACTCTTCGAACCCGATATAGGAAGATTCTTTGGTGTTAACTGTTACCAGTTTTTTCTGGAGATGGAGCATGGAGGAGAATGTTATGTTGTAGGTTGTGTAAGGAACAAGATCTTTCAAATGGAGAATGTTTGATTTTATCACGACAAAACCATTCGATTTGGTCCTTCGCGTTGGTATTTGTTGGTCAATACAGATATCATTTGCCTAAAAAGATAATTGACGTTAAGCCTTAGTATCATGACGCTTAATCCAGTATATTTGGGTATCAAAATCCTTCAAATTTCTTAATTGAAAGGAATTCGAAATTTTTCGATTATTCTCAGATTAGTGACAATTCTCGTTAGATCTGGAAAGATTTCGAAATGATAATGTTATTATCTGAAGTTTTCAAATCGAAATGGATTTGGTTCCCTTGATCGATTAATAGGCTACGGTCCTTGAGGCAGCCTTTAATATTTTCAGTGTTGAAGGGAATAACTACCATTTTACCTGATAACTTATGAAATAATCTAAGACATCTTCAGTTTTTTGTGCCCATGTGAGATTTATAGATGTTGAATCACTTTCACTCTCAATGGTTGGGAATTCTGAAGAAAAAAATAGTGTTATTCGATCAGGTTTCTGATAATTCATCAGATAAAAACTAAAACAGGAAGGTCAATTTAATAATAGTACTTATTCAGGGGGATTTTTAAGGTGAGGCTTTTTTTTGACAGGTGCTTGAACTCATCACAAGAGATCATTTCGCCGGAAGATGAACATATGAAATATTAAATAAAAAAAAAAGTAGAAAAATCTTGGGCATCATCTTCTTTATACGACTCTGGATCGTGTTATCTCACCTTCGCGACATTTTCTAGGCAGTACATTTCATCCCAAATTTGTGTATTCGCTTTCTACTTTTATAAGGAGTTTTTTCTTTAACGGTATAATTCTTAAAATTCAAACTGAAGAGGCCCTATAAAAAATTAAGAAGTTCACAAACTCACAGATGAAATTGATCTAAATTGTTTATGGAAATTGTTTGAAATGGTAACCATTTGATGTGCACAAAATCTTGCCCGGCGTAATGATGTGATAGTTGCAGCATGTAGCATTCGTTTTACATGCAGCAACTATCACATCAGTTTGCTCACGGAATAATGTCACAAGCAGTTTCAATTCTTAGTTCTTTCGCACTATTCACATTCACCCCAATAATGTTGAGATCAGAAACTTTGAAGAATCAAATGTATCATAGATGATTTCCCGTAAACTGACCTAAAACAGCTGGTTATATCTACACATTCAGATATCAATACGAACATAACTCAGATTCGGGCTGAGAATTTCTCAGATTCGCAAGGGGAACTTGATTTCGAAATACTCGGCCTGATGAATATTTATGTGAACGATTTTTGGTATAATGACTTATTTTGATGAGTTCTATTGCTGGTCAAAAAAAAACCTCACCTTTGAAAAGACTCTGTATAATTTTGTTTCTAACAAAAATTATTCGAATAAGAATATGGCAACGCATTAAAAAAATAAATTTTTATAAGTAAATCCAGTGTAGTACGACTTTTATTTCAGATAAATTGATTTGAAAACATCAGAATTTTTGTTCGTTTTTTATGTCCAAACAGAAGGAAGAAATTTTCAGCTGAGAGAAAGTGAAGGGCGATGATTTTTACCACGAAAATGCACTTGCAACAAAATGGCGAATGCGCCGGATGCTGGAGATACTAAGAAGATTGGAAAAAATTGCGATAATTTTTGGATATACAGGGTGTAACAAGTTTGTGTAGTGTATCAAAGTTAATGTTGAATCATTATTACGAATTTAATTTGTTTTAGATCTAGAGAATAAAAATACACTTGGTTAAATAGACTGTCGATAGTGTGGAAAATAAATATATGTACATACATACTTTAGTCTTGAGCAAAATTTTCGTTTTTCAACAAACATCGTAGGTATATGAGTGCCGAAAATTATCTGATTATTTCTTATTGCGTCTAAGGCCATGCAAAAATTTTCATCAAAAATTACTATCTTTCATAAAATAAATAATAATTTTTTTGTAAATTTCTGTAAATTAGATTATCAATCTTTTTTTCATTGATGAAAAGGGGTTCTTTGATTCGATGGGAAAATGAAATGCTTAAGAAGCCTATTGGTGATGCACATTTCCAATAATTTTCACCCACCTTCAATGCTATCTAGCACCTTCTTCGTTGGTCTCAAGTTAGGTTTCTCCATAATCTGACATGATACTTCAGTGTCGTCTTCTTTCAAGTTCCTCAGTGAGTTTAGGATACTTATTTTTACTTCTACAAAATAATTCGATAGAAAAGCATTTCTACGAAGAGAACGAAATAGAATTATTTACCGTTCTTCAGACAAACTCTGATATCATCTATTGCCCAAAACCCATTTTTACGTTCAACATTCTCTTTGTAGGATGTTTGCATAAATATATTTATATAATCCGAAGGCACTTCTTCTTTACTCAGTCTTATAAGGGACCATTGTCCACTCTGAAAGTATTTCGCATAAAGGCTTAGAAATCTACATCTTCAATATTCTCTCACCTTCCTCAATTCCTTCTGATCAATCATGACTTTCGTACCGTTTTGTATCATGAAGAAAATAGTGGTACAATTCTCGCATGAGCTGACATAAAGATTTACGCAGAGTTCATTTGAGTTGAGCTTTAGACTAGGACCCAATCTCGAAATTTGTGAGGTCCTCGTGTAGAAAAATTCATCTAAAAATTATGTATTTTTATTTTATTTTTTTTTGAAATTTTCATTAGAACTGCTAACTTCACTGCTATCATCTCAGAATGAAATGAATAGTATTAAATTGCTTCTTACTTTGGTGAATTTTCCAAAGCGATGGTTGTTCGCTCTTGATGAAAAAATAGGCTGGTTTCAATGGATATGGGTCTTCCTTTTCGATCAAGGTACGATTGAGATTCATATCTTTCAGTTTTATCAATTTATTGTCATCCATACTTATTTCGAAATTCCTCCATTCATCCGCGGATATTATATTGGAGAACGCCTAAAAGCCATTAATATTCGATTTACCTATATTTTATACAGAGTGCTTCATATTGTTCATAACTTGGCCACAATGGTTTTATATGTGTTGAGATCTGAAGGATACCTGATAAAGAAATCAGGCTTTGTTGCTGTGTCCTTACGACACCATGAATATATTGGGTAACAGGAATTTGTAGAGAAAATGGACGTCAACATCGAATCAAATATATTGTTAATATTTATATTAACTTTTTCGATTATATCTACCTTGTAAGACTCCAAAATGTGGCCATTGTCTATGTCGTTTTCGGATATAGCCATGTGTTTGCTGGTTTGAATCTCCTTGGTCGTAATGTTGAAATAATAACAAGGGTACTTTTTGGGGTCCCATCCTTCGCACACGAAGAGCTCTATTTGTTGCGATGCTCTTACCGAAAAACCCAAATTGAAAATCTTTGGTATCTCAATTTTATCTTTAAATTCTTTGGTTGCCTTAGACACATAATATGTCGGAAAATCTGAAAAAAATAATATTCGTGAGAATGATAGAGATTTAAAATCATGAAAAACCAAACATTTAGCTCTTTTCGCAAAGAGAAATCCTAAGAAATTACTGGAAGTGCAAAATCATTACTGGGTAAATTATAAAACCTGAGTATTTTTATGATTTTTCGACATTTTAGGTTACTATTATGGTAATATGGATCAAAAGTATGAAGAATGTGAATTTAGAGTTAGATAGATTTGAGGAAGTTCCTTGTCTGGTGGAATAAAAAGTGAACGTGGATTGAAAACCGCCGAATTGAATGAAATGTTGAATAAAATTGAAAGCGCTGACAACAGTTGTTGTAGAAAAAAAACGATTTGAAAAAAATTAAATCTGAAATAGATTGAAAAAAATTATAATCAATAGTTATGTTTGTGAAATTAGAAGAAACCAAGAAAATGAGGAGAAGATGGATATTCAGAAAAGAAGTATTTTATCGAATTCAAGAATGAAAATGGAAAAATTTCACTAGATAAACTAATAAGCAAGCCAACAAGACAAGACGTTTTTGGAGAGCCGATAAGACATTTTATGATCTACAGATATTTGAGACAGTTGACTTTGGAACAGACAGGTGGCGTGATTTGGGAAATTTTCTCAGGACAACGTTGCCTTATGTTTTAAGGTCTTCTGTTTCTCACATCGAATTTATCATATTGCTAATCGTACTGATGAGATCTGATATGGATCGAAACCGGTCTACGACTGCAAATGATGGATTCGTTGGTATACGGGATACATGAATTGTCTTGTTGGCTTGCTCATTAGTTTATCTAGTGAAATTTTTCAATTTTCATTCTTGAATTCGATCAATTCAGATAAACAGCCATTATTATTCAGAAGTATTTTATGTTTGAATATCAAAAAAATGAACGAAATGAACAAATTTTGTTCTTTAGAGATAAGGAAAGGTTCACTCTATTCGAATAGAGTGAATGATCATTCTCTCGCTCTATACATACCTATATGTTTTAGTAATTTACATTCATGTGTTGTAATAAATAACTATTCGAAATTGATTATATTGATAGGTCCCTGTATGAATTTGTATTTATTCAGTTATGTTGTTCAGTGAGCACAAAAAAACAAAAAAAAATCTCTAATAAGGACGTTGACTATTCTGCATGCTTGAAGCATGTTAACTTTTCAATGAACGAATCAATTAAAAAAAAAATTATAATTTGGTCGTCGAATTGTATTTGCATATATGCGTGTTCCGAATACCTCAGGCTTATATTCCATTGGAATCCAACACTAAAAATGTTCGAATTTAGGTTAGTTTTAAAAGTAACCTCCTACTCATCGTTTATAAATTTGGAACATCAAATCGCGCTTTCCTATTGGAATACATTATTTATAGCAATGAATACAAGAGTATGTGATGGTGTTCTAAATGCGTAATTAAAGATGAAACTGGGAAGCCCTTCAAATCGAAAGATTAATAATTATTCATTATAGCTAGGATAATAGATATTGGGAAACCAGAAATTTTCATTTTTTGAGCGTTTGTTTTTATCAACAAGAACGTCATAATTTTCCCCCAATGTCTGTAATTTTCGAATTTTGAGCCGATGATATTCTTAAACGATTAGGTGGGACTCACAGATGAAGCAAGCGTGGTCAAATTCAATTCTGTCTGTCCGCCCGGTAGGCTCTCAACACAATAACAATAACAGAAATAATTTTCGAGGTCTGAAAATGCGCCGTTTAAGTTCGTTAAGTCCCCCATAATGTTCTGTATATACATTTGGAGTTATTTCTCAATAATTCAAGGAAAAGCCATTGAATTGAAACTTTGTGGTTGGTTGTAAGATAACGACACGAAGGTTCACGTGAAATTTCGTAGAAATCGTATAACTAGGAGATTCGAAAACATTCTTTTTAAAACTTCGGTACTTCAGAAAATATTCACTACACATATCCTTTTGCGATATGAGGCAAGGATTAAATAAGTTATGTTGAAATGCGGCTTTTTAACTGTTCCATGGGGAAAGAAAATTGAGCGCGTAAAAGCTCCCGACTTCACGTCTGCGCTCTAAATTTTCATATTACCAAGAAAATTTTTTTTTTCAATAGGCAATGGTAGAATTAAACGATAAAGAATTCGAGAAAATGAGTTCTTGCGTGCTTGTTTCTGTGAAACACAAAATTTGGTTCAGAAAACTTCAATTTTCTTTTTACGTGGAACAGCCAATGTACTGACAAAATTAGTGCGCAGATTTTGGGAGACATATCCTCTGTGCAACAATTGGTTTTTGGAGGAAAACCATGTTTATTGAACACCAAATTTTTTTTCATTTTTCGGGAAAAATGATTATTTCAGCAATCAATTTGCATAGTACTCATTGTAGAATATTTGTATTAATTTTTGCATCAGAACTCTTTTGAAATCAACCTTCGTTGTTTATTCTTCGACAATAACAAGAAAACATGGGACTCGAAAATGTCGTACTCAGATATGTCATTCAGTTTCTAAACTTTTCTATAGGATGTTCAGAATTTGAGCGTAAAATGCAATTGTTTGGTGTTACCATGTACATATCTCAACGTATCCATTCATCCTGTTCGTAAAATCGATATCAGGACATGATAAAGATTGAAGCATCAGCAACCCGCCAAAAAATTATCGAAATTGGTCAAAAAACTTAAACTTTATTCAAGATTGAATTCAGGCGAATTATTTTCCGTCCGGTTGATTTTGCGGTCCAGTTCATATACGGTTTATTCGATAATAAATCTGAAAAATATACAACTTTTGACCACCTGGGTTTCCGAAACAAACATGAAGCGGATGGAAAGATCGTAATAAACCGTACGTATATCAAGACTTCTTTCGAGTTGCAAAAAAAATTAATCACCAGGTTAATGACTCAGCAAACACTAACAAATGCTCAAATATAAAATTTGAGTCATCCGCAATATCTATTTATAATTGCGCGCAACTTTTAATAGGATATAAGATCTCTTCCTACTCGCATATACATAATTGTTGTGCATAATATAGGTATGTATATTGAATTTCTGGTTTGTCCATTTGGTAGCTTCCAACATTATTGTGGGAATTTTGTTGTTATTAGAACGAACGCATATTATGTCGACAATATTTTCATTCATTTCTCTAAATTCTTGTAGTTTTCTAATTCTTGTAAATCAATACGTGGCGTAGTGGTTAGCGCAGTCGGCTTGGGGGTGGTCTTCTTGATCGGTCCCGGGTTCGAATCCTCCGGTCAGGAAAAGAATGGAGCACGGTTCCACCATTCACTGTTGGGTAAACAATAAACTGCTGTGTCTCAGGTGGCGTAAGGACACAGTAACAAAGCCCACACAGAACACAACCGGGTCTCCTAACTCGCACAAGCTCTGAGCTTCTGAGGGGTCTCACAGAGACCTAGGAGAGTCGGGATATAAAAAATATAAACAATGATCACTTGGATTAAATCGAGCGATTATAATCCTACAAATTCATCAATCAAATTCTCATTGAATTCCATGTTCATTTGTTTGATTTTCTAATCCGTGATTAGTAGAGAGATATTCTTCAGGAAATAATGCACTGAATATATTTTATGCGAAAAAAATAGGAGCTCATGTTCCTTCGAGCGCTTCAGAACAGACGGAACAACCTAGACATGCATGTAGATCTCAAACAAGAGCTTCCTTTTTGTGTATGTACTGTGTATGAAAGTTCCAATTCTAATTGAAGAAAGTTCACGAAGGTAGCGTAAAATTGAAAATTTACTCACCTTCCCATCTCTCATCGGAGATGAAATCGAATCTTCTGGTTGTGTTGGTATCTATTTCCCAGTTTTTCATAGACCATACTTTGCTGCAATGTTCGTTGTGTGAAAATTTGCAGTTATAATCGTTCTTTATCGTTGGTAAGTAATAGTGTTCTGAAACGAAATGTAAATATTTCATTAAATACTGAATTTTAGTTTGAGCCATGTACAAGATCAGAAAAAGAAATTACTGTAGGATTTGGCTAATAGAATGAAGGATACTGAAGTACCGAAATAATTGTTGTCATGTCATGATCATGATCAATTCATCAATTGTTTGCTCTGCAGTGCTACTAATGTTGAAATCAATGCAACAATGAGTATTATGAATATAAAATTAATTTCAATAATTTTTTCGAGTTGTTAGGAAAGTATCTCCGGTAAAATGTAAGAAACATAAAATTACCGACAAAAAAAGCAAATTTAAGGGTTTTGGCGGTTATACACACATATTCGATTGAGTAGCATTAAACCAAAACACAATTCGGCATTCGCATTCCATGATTCCCTATCAGATAGATTTTCCAAATGAATTTTTTTTTATTTCTTCTTTTGATTTTTGCTACGAGCGAGCTGGGGAGGATCAAGAATGGTTCAACCCGAACAATAATATATATCTTTAATTAATACTCAAAATTTTATAATTGAAGACCTATTTGGCATTTCTTGGTCCGTTCAACCCAAATTAAATATTAGATAGTTCGACAATATATATTTTTGAGCGTTCGTTCTAATTACACGAGGGGCTATATCATCTCTTCACGATGTCTGTATTTTTCGAATTTTGAGCCGAAAATGGTCTGAATCGACAGGGTTCGGATCGACTCACTGAATTCGTCGAAAAATTCGAGTCTGTCCGTCCTTCCGGCCGTACACACGATAACTCTCGAACGGGACTAGCTAGAAACTTTAAATTTTCAGGGTAGGTTCGAATGCCGCGGTTAAGTTTGTTATTGGGCAAAATTCGACCAGGGGTTCCGTAAATATGGTCGTTCGAAATTTTGTTCTCTTGATAACTTCGGAACTATTGATTCGATCAAGGTGGAATTTTGCACTCAGATGGAGAATTACGTGTTCAAGCTACATTCAAAATTGTCCTGATTGCATGACCAGAACCATAGAAATAATAAAAAATCATAACTCTCGAATGGAAAGGACTAGGCACTTGAAATTTTCAGGATAGGTGTGGATCTTGAATTTCGCGGTCAACGTTTATCAATGAGACAAATTAGACTAGGGGTTCCGAAAATATGACCGTTCAAAATATTTTTTTCCTGATAATTTCGAAACTACTGATTGGATTGGGATGAATTTTGCACATAGATGAAGAATAATGTATTCAAACTACGTGCGAAATTTTGTCCAGATCACAACACCAAGATCATAGATACGCTAGAAAATTCTAGCGAATCATCGAAAACAAAATTGGTCACTTAGCACTGAAGTGAAGTCTGGAGTTTCGCCCTAGTTTGAAATTTTTTTCACAGCTCTCAAAAATGTCTTCAAATGGTTTCTGAAACTGGGAAATGCGAATCAACTTACAAGGTGCATAAACGAGCGCTCAAAAGCTCCTAACTTCAGTGCTTTTTATAATATTTTTACCTCTCAACCGAATAATCTACAATGGCTCCCAAGAGAAGAATTTTGTTTTTATAGACAAAGACAAGCGTTCAATAAAAAAACTAGCTCAAAAGTGCTTTGGACTTCTCAAAGTAGGGCTCCTGTTATAAGCTGAGACATAGATTTATTCGTAATCAAGTTTTTTTTTTAACTCACCTTAGAATCGTCGAAGTTCTTATCATTTATGAGAATGCAGTTCCCATTTTAGAAGTTTTTGAATAGTTTTAATGACTTTCTTATCATTCAATATATGTTATTTTTGTGACGCGAGTTATTGAATATTAAATAACTATTACGTGAATGTTGAACATTTCCATATGGATGGAATGCAAATATGGAAAACATTTTAGTTGAAAATACGAATTGAAAATTTTAATATGGTGCTCAAAGAATCAGAAAACCATAACATATCGTTGGCGCTTCACCAAATTCACATAAACGCAAAATCTTCTTTTCGAGAAAAGCGCCCCCTATTTGGGATTGGAATTCACAAACGCTCCTTTAGCATATTGTAGGGTGACAACCAAGAACTATGAGAATCGACGACTTGGTTGAAAATCGGTAAAAATGCACATGAGGTTGAATTTTACCACGACTTTCTCATCTGTGAGTTCAACCTGATTTCGGCTCAAAATTCGAAAATGAAGGTCATTTCAACAAAATGATAACGCTCTTGTTCATGGGAACAAGCGCGCAAAAACAAAATTTCCTTGTAAAATTCAACTTATCAATGAATTTTCCTTCTGGACTAAGAGTGACTCGGACATTTGAGCTACATTCTACCATTTCTTATCGAATGAATTGTCCAACTCTTTCAAATATGCTTCAGCAATCAATGTGCATTGTCTTGGTTGAAGTGTAGCTTTTTCTTCTTCACTTGTACCTAACCGTTTTTTCGCGATTTCTTACTTGTGCATACCAAAAAACGGACGCTTTTAGCTTGCAGGATGAAGGTTTCTTTTTGAGCGCTCGTACTACTTACACGAGGGCTATATCATTTCGTCACGATGTCTGTATTTTTCGAATTTTGAGCCGAAAATGGTCTCAAACGATAGAGTTCAACTCACTGATGACGAATCCGTCGGAAAATTTGAGTCTGTCCGTCCGTCCGGCCGTAAGCACGATAACTCTCGAACGGATCAACCTAGAGACTTGAAATTTTCAGTGTAGGTTCAAATCCCAAATGCCTCGGTTAAGTTCGTTAAGCAGAATTCCACCAGGGGTTCCGTGAATATGGCCGTTCAAAATTTTGTTCTCCTGATTACTTTGAAACTACAGATTCGATCGAGATGAAATTTTGCACTCAAATGGAGAATGAGGTGTTCAAGCTACATGTGAAATTTTGTCCAGATCGCATAACCAGAACCATAGAAACCATAGAAAATTGTAACTTTTGAACGAAAACGCCTAGGGACTTGAAATTTGCAGGATAGGTGTGCATCTCGATTGTCGTGATCACTTTCATCTATGAGCAAAATTATACTAGGGGTTCCGTCAATATGGTCGTTTGAAATTTGGTTTTCTTGATAATTTCAAAACTACAGATTCGATCGTGACGAAATTTTGTATACTAATGAAGAATGATATATTCAAGCGACACTTCTCCAGATGACATGACCAGAACCATAGAAACCATAGAAAATCATAACTTTCGAACGGAAAGGCCTAGGGACTTGAAATTTTCAGGATAGGTGTGGATCTGAAATGTCGCGTTCACGTTTATCAATGAGCAGAATTATACTAGGGGTTCCGTAAATACGGTCGTTTGAAATTTTGGTTTCACGATAATTTCGAAACTACGGATTCGATCGAGATAAAATTTCATATTTTAATCGAGAATGATATATTAAAGCAATATTTTGTCCAGATCGCATGACCAGAACCATAGAAACCATCGAACATTGTAATTTTTGAACGGAAAGGCCTAGGAACTTGAAATTTTCAGGGTGGGTTTGGATTGCGAAATTCACGGTAACGTTCATCAATGAGCAAAATTAGACTAGGGGTTCCGTAAATATGGCCGTTCAAAATATTCTGTTCCTGATAATTTCGAAACTTCTGTTTGGATTGGAATGAAATTTTGCACCTAGCTTAGGAATAATGTATTCAAACTACGTGTAAAATATTGTCCAGATGGCATCACCAAGGCCATAGATTCCGTAGAAAATTCTAGCGAATTATCGAAAAAAAATTGATCAGCTGAAGCACTGACAGTAAGTCTGGAGTTTCGCCTAAATTTCAGAATTTTTTTGACAGCTGTCGAAAATTCCTTCAATTGATTTCTAAAACTGGAAAATGCGAATCTATCTACAAGGTGGATGTACGAGCGCTCAAAAGCTCCTGACTGCACGGCAGTGCTTTTCGTAATTTTTTTATTTTTTTCGAAAACTGGAAAATGCGAATCTACCTACAAGGTGCATGAACGAGAGCTCAAAAGCTCCTGAATTTACGGCAGTGTTTTTCATATATTTTTCTTTTTCAGATTTTATCTTCGAGAAGTCTCTTGTTAATGGAATTGAGAAAGAATAAGAAATTCTCTTTTTGATGAAAAAGAAGCCCTTCAATATGAATCGGTCAGCTTATTCTGTAAAGGATCCCACAAAACCAATCACTAATCCATCTATATTTGAAGACAGAGTTTTTACTGAGGTTCCAACTTGTGTTTTTGTATCATAAAAATATAATGTTTGGTCCCCGCTTACATTCCATATAAATAAAACTGTTATCCTGCATGGAACAGAGGCAACAAAAATCATATCGAAGATAGCCAGGCACGATCTCGATAACAATTGAGGCTTATTTTGTGCTGAAGTAAATCAACTAAAATGTTTTCATGCTATTCATGAAAACTTTATGAAACACCGACACCCTGTATATCGAAAACTAAGCAGGTTAGTACACACGATAATGGGAATAATTTATCTTATTTTTTGATTGTTGACTATTCAACCTTGAGCCACCTTGTAGTCCTCCATTTTCGAACACTACAAAAAATCTAGCGTATTGATTCCGACCAAGTTATCTCCAAAGGATTTCTCGTGCGCTAAAACCTGAAGATCTATTGGGTCCCTTCTCTTGAGCTAATTACGCTTCAGCAGGTCATCCAGTTCGAGAATTCTAATATACTTCAGAGGATGAGACGGCTTCAAGTATGATATGTCTCCACCATTGATAATTTCTTAGCATAAGCATTACTGCAATACATTTCGTAAATCGTTTGGACAAAAAGTCATCCATATATTAAACTGATGGATCAAAATCAAAGAGAGCCACAGGCATTGGGCAATACGGACCTAAACTGAAGATCTCAAAAGCCCTAGGAACTGAGCTCTCTATTCTACAGACCGAGATACTGGCTGTCTACATCTGCGCTTAAGAGTGTCTTGGAATAACTTCAAAGGGGCTTAAATCTTAAATCTACATAACTACGGATAGCCAGACCACGCTGCGGTTCCTGGAATCACACATCCAGGGATCTCTGCTGACATGGGAATGCCGTAATACCATAAAGCAACTGGCCAGAGGCAATAAAGTGACTCAATTATGGGCACTGGGGCATTGCGGTATTAAACGAAATGAAAGACAACCATTCATATGGGGAAGCCAGTCCTGGATACTCGCGAGGTAACAGCCAAGGCTCCTTGAGACATCGACAGTTTTATCAACACCATTGACGGCCTCCTTAGGCTTGCTTGGATGAGTAGGGTAGAGAACAAAAGATCCATATGGTCGTAGTTCCAG
Source organism: Aphidecta obliterata (assembly GCA_963966015.1). Taxonomy (NCBI): domain Eukaryota; kingdom Metazoa; phylum Arthropoda; class Insecta; order Coleoptera; family Coccinellidae; genus Aphidecta; species Aphidecta obliterata. The sequence continues at coordinate 24,876,881 of OZ014427.1, read as the reverse complement.
TAAGGCAATAATAAATAAGCAATGGATGCCAATAAGTGTTGGCATCCAATTACGAGGCATTCTCCCCTCAGAATATACATTCGTCATTTCCTGATGAATTCACTAGGTGGTTTCTGCGGCGACAATTCCACGTGAAGAAGCCTGTTATTAGATGTCAGTATAGTCTTGCTTGGATCAGATAAGTTTTTGCTTTCTCATTGCTAAAATTGCAAAAAAACTTTCAGAACCGCTCCAAAACGGGAAGATTCCAGAATGCATCCTTGTCCTTATTTTTTATAGATGCCTTCCCCCAAGTATCGAAAGGGTTTGTTCTACAAATGTAGTTACGGCAGCTCTTATGATTAGACAGAGCATTAGTTTCCTCCCTTCCTCTGAATCATCAAGTATAGATACTCCTGAATCGTGGCTAAATATCACATGATTCTGTCCAGCATTCCATCCTATTCTGTAACGACATCATGTTCAGCGGTATTCAATGTTATACAAACATGGTCTTGCTTATTGCCCTCAGTCAACATTTTTCAAGCGATTTATAATACTTTCTAGCCTCTCATAAGGGCACCATACACGGGCGGATTATCCGTACAGTTCTGATACGTAGAGATTCGATTCGACAGATCGCGATGTGGGATTTTACACCAAGAACGGACATATTTGATACCATTAACGCAATGATATATGTACGAATTAGGCTCGCCATGTATCAGATATGACAGATATTCCGCGGGTGTATGGTGCCCTATTAATTATTAATTATCCTCGAAACAGGGCTGTTCATATATATTTCCGATTGTGGTGGTACTGGAAAGGTTTTTGTTCTTTGGTTGTTGAATTTGATCCTTCCATAAGACTCCCAGTTTCCCGAAATCAAATCGCCCTTTGAGACATGTCGAATACGTTAGAAACAGCAAGTTATTTCATGCCAGCCAGAAGCATTCCAATAACTGTACCATGTGATCCATTTCGATGTCAACACAGGCCAAACAGTTCGTCTCGAAAACACCGGGCGTAGAAATTTTCAAAAAAAGATCAATTATGTTCTACAATACTGAGAGAGGCTTTCCGCAGGTAACTACATAATATGAGCAGTATGCACTCCACAATAATGCCGAATTTATACTGAGAAATAACACAAAATGCAAAATAAGTCCAACCAATAGAAATTCAAGGTTTAGCGAATGGGTACACAATGCCTTACGTGATTCCTCTGCATAAATTCTACTTCGTCGTTTTGTTGAATTTAGATATTCGAATTCTGTTTCCTCGCAAACCTAAGCCATCAATCTAAATAAAGTTTCAATTGACTCATCCTCTGGCACCTCTGCTCGTTCTTCCTAATATGTACATTGGTTAGGAATCTATGTTGATAATATATACATATTTGAATAAAATATGAGTTCAAGGACTACGAACTTTTGAAAGTAGGGTTCAGCTTCATCATAGGTACATATTCCATTTTATGTTCCCTGACCCCGATCCAAAATATAAACAAATAATGCCAATGACTCTTGTGGAATTTTACGATGTACTCATTTGAATTCTTCAAGAAAATCATTGGTAATTCTGCAGATGGATGTGCAAAAAACATTTATAATTCAGTTAGACTTGTGGAATCGATGAAAAATTTGAGTCGAGCGGAGGTTATAAGCTGGAATTCTATATTTGGATGGTAACGAATAGTAAACATTTTCATTTAGATTGGAAACGATGTTTTTTCTTCGAAAGTCTAGCGAATATAAGTAATATTATATTATTATATACAGGGTGTCTACTTCTAAAAGGGCCAAACTCCAGGGGGAGATCATACATAAGATTTGCAACAAAAAATGTCATATAACACATGGTCGAAATGTTGACGGTTTTTCTTCAGTTTAACATTTCTTGATTTCACGAAATATTTCAAGTTTTTCCATAAAATCAATAATACTTCAGTTATCCTTAGAGCCTCATCAGATTTGACCACATATTTGGAAACAGCATTAAATATTCTACAAGATAAGAATTTCTGTCTGCCAAAAAAAATCCTTATTGCGGGCGTGGTAAGAGGATGAATATCACGATTCTGAAGTGAACCAAACCTGTCATATTTTTCCAATGGTTTTATCGATGAAAAATCATTAATTATGGACAGGTTTTCTTTTCAGCAAAAACTACCCCATTTAGTGTGCTTTCGAATGACATATCAACTTTTGTGCTTGCTGCTTGTCTTCTGCCCTAATATCATGGCTAACAAGATTACAACGAATAAGTCGAAATATTCCAAACCTAAATTTGCTCTATTTTGAAGCTTTTTATGATTGAATATTGTAGTTATTTTCATGGAAATCATGAATTCATCTGTCGAATCGAAATAATTTGAAGGAATAAAATAAATTTTAATAAAACAATTTTTTTTAAAACATGTGAAGAAAGACGACTACTACTACTTATAACAGTGGTTCTAATTGTCTACCTCCTTGTTCAATAACTTTTACACATCGTTTTCGCACTGAATCTACAAACCTGCGAAGTTTTTAACGTTTCTGACGCATTTCTGCACAACACAAATTTAATCTTTCGATCAGATCCTATCGAGTCTGAACGCGAATTTCATATACTTTTTCTTTCAAGGTGTTCCAGACATAAAAATCCAAAGGCCTATGGTCGGGGCACCTTGGTGGCAATCTCACCGGACCGTACCTTACAATCCATTGCACTCCAAAATATTGATTCATTAAGTCCCGTACATTCCGGCTTTCATGAGCTGGGCAGCCATCCATTTGAAACCAGACATTTTGTCTGTTAGCCAGGGGCATTTCATCCAATATGTCCGTTAAGCTGATTTGGATTGATGTAATAAATTCTTCAGCGTTGAGCCGATCGGGAAGTATTACTGGTCAGAAAAGTTCACCTCTTATGACTACCAAAGCCGGAATTCGCGGGACTTGAATGAATATTTAGGGGTGCAATGGATTGGGAGGTACGACCTGGTAAGATGGCCACCAAGCAGCCCCGACCTTACGACTTTGGATTGTTATGCCTGGAACGCCTTGAAATAAAAAGTATATCAAATTCGCGTTCAGACTCGAGAGGATCTGATCGAAAGAATAAATTTGTGTTGTGCAGAAATGCGTCAGAAACGTTGGGAACTTCGAAGGTTTGTAGATTCAGTGCGAAAACAATGTGTAAAAGGTATTGAACAAGGAGGTGGACAATTAGAACAACTGTTATAAGTAGTCTTGCTTCACATGTTTTCATAAAATTTGTTTTATTAAAATTTAGTTTATTCCTTCAAATTATTTTTATTCGACAGATAAATTCATGATTTCCATGAAAATAACTACAATATTCAATCATAAAGAGCTTCGAAATAGAGTAAATTTAGGTTTGGAATATTTCGACGTATTCCTTGTAATCTTGTTAGCCATGAAATTAGGGCAGAAGACAAGCAGCAAGCACAAAAGTTGATATGTCATTCGAAAGCACACTAAATGGGGTAGTTTTTGCTGAAAAGATAACATGTCCATAATTAATGATTTTCATCGATAAAACCATTGGAAAAATATGACTGGTTTTTTTCACTTCAGACTCGTGACATTCATCTCCTTACCACGCCCGCAATAAGAATTTTTTTGTTGTTTCCAAATATGTGGTCAAATCTGATGAGGCTTCAAGGATAACTGGAGTATAATTGATTTTATGGAAAAACTTGAAATATTTCGTGAAATCAAGAAATGTTAAATTGAAGAAAAACCGTCAACATTTCGACCATGTGTTATATGACATTTTGTGTTGCAAATCTTATGTATGATCTTTCCTTGAAGTTTGGCCCTTTTAAAAGTAGACAACCTGTATATATTAATCGATGTTTTAACATATCATTACCTAGTTGTTTATCGTTTCTTTTAAATCGATAACAATTAGGCATCTCACACATCAGCGCGGAAAATACGCGCCGCTTGAGAGTATTCGCACCGCTTGAGAGTATTCGCACCGCATCCGATCTGCCACTTATTGTTTCTACGGCGCCTAGTAGACCAGTTCAGCCGGCGCGGTTTTTGTTGTTTGGATTGCGATGGTTCTTGAACAAATATTCGCCGAGACTATGGCGTCAGTAAAGTAATGAATTTTGTGATTTGATTCAAAGTTTAAAGATTCAACTCGAATAAATAGAATAAATCATTACTTACTACTACTCGAACAGAATGATTCTGCCCACCTCTAGTAGCGAGAATATAGAACCAAAGATCATGAAATGAAAAACAAATGTCAATGTGACCAGTATTTGATAAACTTCAAAAGATGGAATCGCCAAAAATCAAATATGATCAGAAAAACTTAATTTTCTTTTCATGTGTGAATTTACCTACAAGAGGCGCAATCCATAATATTCATATAGGTACATGGTGACTATTTTCCTTGGTAATGAACTACAAATTCTGAATGGAAGTGTAGATAGAGGAAAAATCCAAAAGAAATAGTGGCTGACACGAAAAAAACAAATCCTTATACGTTTCTTCAACAACCACGTGCAGTTTGAGGAATTTTGGAAAATTCTTTTTCCTCAATCCGTCTAGAATGCAGTTTAAATTGATGATATAGAAAATGAAAAGAAGTGAATTGGAGTAAGGAATAGAGGTAAGTAATAATTTCAAAGGATTTTTAGCCTCATAATATGTTTCACATTTTGATTTCTACCCCGATACCGAGGTTATGAATGAATACTTTCGCTCATTCTGGCCAGTGAACAGGATTTGAAGGAATAATAGGGATATTCACAACGGAAAATAAGAAAAAGTGATGATTATTCAAAGATTTTCCAGCCCCACGAAAAATTTCACCAGGTTTTGAAAAATGTCTCAATATTTTATTCTACATAACAAGGTGGTCCTGTCAGATCAAAACTCAAGAAATTATCATTTAGACTTTACGGTTCTCGGGTTGTTGATGTTGCCATTGCATTACTTCAATAAGTACCTACATTGGGGCACAAATAGAAAAAAATTATAATTCTGATATATTCAATATAATTCGGTGATTCCATATTTTGAAGTTAATACAAATAAAATGACAGTTTTTGTCATACTGACAATGAACACTGGGGTCTAGGGTCCCTTTTGGTACACAGAAAAAGAATTTAGTTTTCTGATAAGATCAACATAATGATGATTCCATCCTTTTAAGTTCATAAAAATGAAATGACAATACTTGTCATCCTACTGACAATTGAAGGCCGTTTTAGTATAAGAACCAAGCTCGCAAAATCTCCTCTCTTTTTTTTTCTTTCCCTTGTAACTTGTAATCTGAATAATAATTCAAGATATTATAGGTAACTATCTGTACCAAAACTGCCAATGGCCCAGATGTCAAATCGGAAGTTTATAAATAAATAAGTTGAAAAAAAAAGATGAACCGACTGAATCGAAAATGAAAACAAACACCCCTGCATTCATTGCCTTAAATCATTAAACTAACTGATGAACAGGTTTCAGCTAGTTATGTCTCATAGCATCCAAAATATAAGAAAAACACAAAACATGATAGGTATGTCGAAAACAATTTTTCGATGAAATTTTGATATTTGTGTAACGACACCACGATTCCTTTTAGATTTTCTTCTCTATCGACCGCCTTTCACATCTGTAGTTCATTCCCAAATAGTTCTTCGCATTTAAATCACATATCAAACGCATACCAAAAAAGTTTTTTGAAATTGATCGAGATGTTTTAATATCGGAAACGTTTTGAAGGGTTCTCAATAGGAGGTAAATCTATACGCTGGAGGAGCTGAGGAAAAACAAGTTTCACTCTTCATTGAATCAGAAGATTCTGTGGGAAACTTGAACGAAAATACAAATCAGAAAAGCCGAATGCCAAGTAGGTATCCAAAGAGCAGCTGCAGAATGAAATTGATCAACTGAAGAATTAGAACAAAGATGTTCGTTGTCTCAAAAAAATTTATGTTTCGTACCAAAAAAATCATCTCACCTTCTTGGGCTAATATTCCATCCTCTGGCAAAGGGTAAGTCCATCCAATACCTTCATATCGGTCGCCTCCCTCTCCAATACAAATAGGCAACAACCTCTGCCCCTCCCTTCGTACTATATAACTCAACTGGGTACCACCAACAATTTCTTTCGCAAAAATCAGCGCAAACATAAACAAACACAGTAATAACATTTTCACCCTCCTAAAACACAGGAAAACCCGGAAAAATAAGCATTACGTTCATTCAACACTGTCTGTGTAATGACCGGTTCGAGTATTTTTTATGACCCCTCGGGATGAGATAATGATTATTTTGTTTACATTGGCTTTGATAAAGCTCCTACAGATGCTACGAGATATTTATGAAGCAAAGAATTCGGGATCAATTCGAGTTATATAATGAAAACCAATTGCTGCCTCTTCTTGATGTCGTACTCACTTCTGCTGCACCAATTCAGAGAATGATTTCATTTATGAAAGCTTGCACATTCATTTTATTGATATCTTGACTTCGTTTGTTGGTTGTTATTATTAGCCCAAAGAGCCTTGGATGTGATCATTGTTGCGTTGAAATCTACACTACGTAAGACTGAACCATCAGAGATTCGGACCAAACGTCCCACTTCTCTGTTTTTAATGAATTTGCATCCACAGGTTGTTCGCCTTTTGCGATGGGTTCCGAAGGTACCCGCTGTTGAACCCGCGATAACCTCCTTTGTTATTGGCCGGTGCACATGGTAGTAGGAGTTTCAATTCATTCGCGTTACGAAAATAGTGTATGTGTAATAGGTGACATGATTAGGGAAACGAGAGTTTGATGAAAGAATTGTATGCTAAGCGAACTGTATAAGTAAATAAAACACTCGAGCAGCGGCGTAACAAGGCTTTGGAAAACGCCTGGCAATTTTTCAGAATGCAGGATTACGCATCCCAAAAAAAAAATTAGAAAAGCACCAGGGCCGCGCCTAGCCCAGGATGCGCCCCTGGGCGAATAATATAATTGCGCCCCTTCATGTTATTTCTTATGTTGACTCAAATTGAAACGTATACAGGGTGTTTCCAAATTCGAAGTGAACCTTGGAGGACGTGGTGGTATAACTCATTTGTTGTCATTTGAGCCATATTTATTGATATCCAAAATTCAACAGTTATTTCAGTTTTTGTGTTTTTCGAAAAATTACTCACCTCACTTCATTTTTCGTCAATTTTTTGAATTATTTCATCCGAGAAGCATATGATATGTATGAACAAAGTGAAAATATGCTGTAATAGGTGTTGAAAAAGAATTCGTATGATTTGAAAGTTGGTATATGAAGAAAAGAATAGTCGATTTCTAATATCAACTTGCCTGCAACTTTCAATTATTTTAAATACTTGCCGAATTCCTTCTTCATTTCCTAAAACGAAGCCACTAGTTTCGCAGATTTTGATCTGAAAGGGGATATAACCGAAGAAAGAAAAGTAACGATTTAAATATTTTTTTATTGCAATTCAACTCAAAATTTCATTGTATGTATTCATAAATTATGTTCGAAAAACATAAATTATATTCCTTATACAAGCACGGGCCCTCTTTCTAATTTCTTCAGTCATGAAGTTTACTATCAATCTTCTCACTGCTCCGTCTATTCTCTCCACAAGAGTTGTGCACATGTATGTTTTTCCCTTTCATATACTATTTCTCTTAAACTGCCCCAAACATGAAAATCTAACGGTGTTAGATCCGGACTTCTCGCTGGCCACGAAATAGCTCCTCCCCTACCTATCCACCGATAAGGAAACAATTCGTTCAAGAACATACGAATGTTTAGCCTTTAGTGTGCGGCACACCCATCCTAATAAAAAATGATTTCACGCCTGCCTATCAAGGGAACCTCGTCCAAAAAACTGTCCATATTTGTTCTCAAAAATTCTTCATAATTTTCTCCATTTAAGTTGTCATAGTGAGGAACTATCAAAAGATTAGCTATTGCTCCCATCCAAAGCTTAACGCCAAAATACTATTTTTTATGCCGGACTTTCAAAAGGTTGTTCATAGAAAAATCTGCTGAAACGAAACTAGTGCCTGCTTTGTAACGAAAACTTTTTTAGGAATTAAAGAAGGATTTTGGAAGTTTTTTAAATAACTTCGTCATACATGAATTGTGGAATTCGAAATTTGTAGGCGAATTGCTACTAGAAATTGACTATTCTTTTCTTCATATACCAACTTTTAAATCAGACGAATTCTTTTCCAACATATATTACAGCATATTTTCGCTTCTTTATACATATCATACACTTCTCTGATAAAAATAATCCGAAATTGTAATCAAACTTGTTCAACGTAGAAAAAATTGACGAAAAATGAAATAAGGTCAGTAATTTTTAAAAAAATACGAGAACTCAAATTAATCGTAAACTGTTAATTTTTGGATATCAATAAATTTGGCTCAAACGACATCAAAGAGAGACTAACACGTCCTCCAAGGTTTACGTCGAATTTGGAAACACCCTGTATAATGGAATTGAGAAACTGAATTAACATCCATTATTGTACAGACTCCAACGTTTTTTGAGCGCTCGTTCTACTTACACGAGGGCTATATCATTTTATCACGATGTCTGTATTTTTCTTATTTTGCGCCGAAAATAGTCTTAATCGACAAGGTTCGACTCACTGATGACGGATCCGTCGAAAAATTCAAGTCTTTCCGTCCGGCTGTAAGCACGATAACTTTCGAACGGTACGACCTAGAGACTTGAAATTTTCAGTATGGGTTAAGTTTCCGAATGCCGCAGTTTAGTTCGTTAATGGGCAGAAATCAACCAGGGGTTCCGTAAATATGACAGTCCGAAATTTTGTTCTCCTGATTACTTCGAAACTGCGGATTCAATTGAGATGAAATTTTGCACTCAATTGAAAAATGACGTGTTCAAGCAACATGAAAAATTTTGTCTAGGTCGCATGACACAAAAAATGATCTTAAACTCAAATCAAGAATTTTTTTGCAGACCGTTGTGTTGTTGTCATTGTCATAACCCTGACCACGAAGATCATCCAATTTAAGCTCGTATTATTCAAATATCACCGAACGAAAAGTTTACTAACCTGACCCTGTTATATCGGTATTGAATAAAATTTAAGAAAAATCTCGTTATGGAGAAACTGTTCTGATTCAACCGCACAAATCTAGCAAACAGATATCTGCTCTTCTCGGCGGCTATCACCTTGTTCAAAATTTCAGATCTGATATGCTCTCCTATAAGGTGAATTAGCTCATTTTGTGTTTTATCACCAATATACTGAGGCATATTTTTGTCTGTATTCATTTGTATATTCTTTATATGTTCTGGGAACTAGTGAATTAGGCACGAGTTTATCAATGTATCCAGTATCCACGCGTTTTCAATCTCAACGACAACGAGTAATCGTTTTGCCCTGGCCTGGCGTGGACGCATTCTTGATTACTGTGGTTCTTTTTGAGCGCTCGTACTACTTACACGAGGGCTATATCATTTCGTCACGATGTCTGTATTTTTCGGATTTTGAGCCGAAAATGGTCTCAAACGACTGAGTTCGACTCACTGATGACGAATCCGTCGAAAAATTCGAGTTTTTTTTCTTTAATTTTATAGAATAGTGTAAAATGTATTCCAGGAATATGATTCATGAATGATAGACATTTTTATGTAATGAGATCAGGGCGCCTGCGGCGCCCCTGAAGGCTCGGCGCCCCTGGGCCTTGCCCATCCTGCCCATGAGGGCGGCGCGGCCCTGAAAAGCACTGCCGTGAAGTCAGGAGCTTTTGAGCGCTCGTTCATCCACCTTGTAGGTAGATTCACATTCTCATGTTCTAGGAACCAATTGGAAAGATTTTGACATCTGTCGAAGAAAATTTCAAACTAAGGCGAAAATCAAGATTTCACGTCAGTGCTTTAGGTGACCAATTTTTTTTCGATAATTCGCTAGAATTTTCTACGGTATCTATGGTTTTGGTAATGCGATCTGGACAAAATTTCCCACGTAGTTTGAATACATTATTCTTCATCTATGTTCGAAAAATCAGGAAAAGAATAGTTTGAACGGCTATATTTACGGAACCCCTAGTCTAATTTTGCTGATTGATGAACGTGACCGCGACATTCGAGATCCCCACCTATCCTGAAAATTTCAATTCCCTAGGCCTATCCATTACAGAGTTATAATTTTCAATGGTTTCTATGGTTCTGGTCATGCGAGCTGAACAAAATTTTGCATGTAGCTTGAACTCGTAATTCTCCATTTGAGTGCAAAATTTCACCTCAATCGAATCTGTAGTTTCGAAGTAATCAGAAAAACAAACGAGCGGCCATATTTACGGAACCCCTGGGCGAATTTTGCCCAATAACGAACTTAACCGCGGCATTTCAAGTCTCTAGGACATTCCGTTCGAGAGTTATCGTGTATACGGACGGACGGCCGGACGGACGGACAGACTCGAATTTTCCGACGGATTCGTCATCAGTGAGTCGAACATAGTCGATTGAGACCATTTTCGGCTCAAAATTCGAAAAATACAGATATCGTGACAAAATGATATAGCCCTCGTGTAAGTAGTACGAGCGCTCAAAAAGATATTTCTACAGGGGATAGCTTTTTTTGTATTTTTTGCAGAGCGCCCGATAGCTCTTCTATACAGTATTTCAGGGTTATCTAGACATTCTGGGACATCCTGTATGAAAGAGTATTAATTCATGGTAATATTTCAAAAATTGAAAAAATTAAGACTCTCATGAAACATTCTGAAATTTTTTTACATTATAATAGGTAGTTAAAAAAAATATTTCAACATGTCCGGGTTTTCAGATGCAAAGGCCGGGTTTTTCAAGCTTCTTGTCCTAGTTTTCAGATAACAGAGATGGCAACATCAGTTCCAAAAAGAATAAAACAGCTTCATCACCCAGGTTCCAGGTCTAGGAAAAATTATAAAACTCCAAGGGAAAATCATAGTTTCAGGGGAATTAATCTCACTTACTGGGAAAAGTAATCCAGTTTCAACTCTAGCGAAAAGTAACAGTTCCCGGTTCTAGAGAAAAAGCGTTATCCTAGGATAACCCTTCATATTTTTCAAATCGGCGCAGCAAATTAGTCGATGACTTCAGATTTATTAATTCATCACAAATATATACGTCAAATTTACCATACAAGGGAGCTATCGAAAGTCTTTCAAACTCACCTCGACAAAAAATCCTTATCAAGTATTTCAGTTCTCTCGGCGGCACATGCATTTCCCACCCCATATTATATCAACGAAAACGTTGAAATTTTCACGCTCTGTCACTGGCGGATCCAAGGGGGGGCCCCTTCCCCCCCCAGACGGAATTTTTTTGTACTGTGGAGATTCCATCACAGTACATAATTAGAAAAAATTTTTGCCTTCCACCCCTTATGCCCCTCCAGAAAAAATCATGTGCCCCCCCCAGAAAGAAATCCTGGATCCGCCCTTGCGCTCTGTGCTTTAAAACATGGGCACTAATAGGCAGCGATTTGAAAGGGTTTGCAAAACACACGATCGGAAATTTAAACCTACAAACGCCATCGTATCACGAATTTTTGAATTTCCGTATTTTACATTATGTGACAACGTCGCGATTCTTCCAGAGAAAGACTCCGAAAAACGCATACTTCATTCCATTTTGAGTTGGAGCTCTTATCTTCGAAATAGCGTCACAAAGACATACAGTTTTTTCACCTCTTCCGAATTGGAAAGGTTTGTGAAGTTTTTTCTCAATTTTTTCGATGTGAAGAATGCACCTTGTATCTGCACTTGTCACAAGCCAAGTTATATCTGCAATACTAGATTCGAGGACTGTTAGGTATATTATGGGTAGAAGATTACCTCACAGACTCTATCAGCACTATCTGTTACAAAACCTACAGGAATATAAATCCCTCAATGAGAAATCGCTCATATCATTGTGAGTATACCTACGTCCAGGGTGAGCTAGACAAAATAATGATGGTATGGTTCATGAACCCGCATTACAAAACTGTATAAAGTTTTTGTGAGGGTTAATCGCTAATTGAATTGAATTACTTCCATCCAAGATATTAATGGATATTAACAAAGAGTAACAGAGCAAGTTGCTCTTTGATATTAGGTACTGTGTAGGAGTAGGAGAAGACTAAAACATTCTGCTGCCACCTGCTACCAAATTCATTCATTTATAATTAAATTTTCTTTACCGATGTCACCATTTGGATATATTAATATGATTCAAGCGCCACTTCATTAAACCGAAAAAATATTGACTCCTATGCTACAAGTTAACAACAGGTGAATGTAAACAGAAAAAATAACGAAAAGCACTGCCGTGAAGTCAGGAGCTTTTGAGCGCTCGTACATCCACCTTGTAGGTAGATTCGTATTTTCCAGTTTTAGAAATCAATTGAAGGAATTTTCGACAGCTGTCAAAAAAATTCTGAAACTTAGGCGAAACTCCAGACTTAACATCAGTGCTTCAGATGGCCAATTTTTTTTTGATAATTCGCTAGAATTTTCTACGGTATCTATGGTCTTGGTGATGCGATCTGGACAAAATTTCGCACGTAGTTTGAATACATTATTCCTCAGCTAGGTGCAGAATTTCATTCCAATCCAATCAGTAGTTTCTAAACTATCAGGAGAAAAATATTTTGAAGGGCCATATTTACGAAACCCCTAGTCTAATTTTGCTCATTGATTAACGTGACCGCAACATTCGCGATCCAAACCCACCCTGAAAATTTCAAGTTCCTGGGCGTTTCCCTTCGGAAGTTATAATTTTTTATGGTTTCTATTGTTCTGGTCATGCGATCTGGACAAAAAGTTGCTTTAATATATCATTCTCGATTATAATACAAAATTTTATCTCGATCGAATCCGTAGTTTCGAAATTATCGAGAAAACAAAAGTTCAATCGACCGTATTCACGGAACCCCTAGTATAATTCTGCTCATTGATAAACGTGAACGCGATATTTCAGATCCACACCTATCCTGAAAATTTCAAGTCCCTAGGCCTTTCCGTTCGAAAGTTATGATTTTCTATGGTTCTGGTCATGTGATCTGGAGAAATGTAGCTTGAATATATCATTCTCCATCAGTATACAAAATTTCGTCACGATCGAATCTGTAGTTTAAAAATTATCAAGAAAACTAAATTTCAAACGACTATATTTACGGAACCCCTAGTATAATTTTGCTCATAGATAAACGTGATCACGAAATTCGAGATCCACACCTACCCTGAAAATTTCAAGTCCCTAGGCGTTTCCGTTCAAAAGTTACAATTTTCTTTGGTTTCTATGGTTCTGGTCATGCGAGCTGAACAAAATTGCATGTAGCTTGAGCACCTCATTCTCCATTTAAGTGCAAAATTTAATCTCGATCAAATCTGTAGTTTTTAAGTAATGAGGGAATCAAAACTTTGAACGGCCATATTTACGGAACCCCTGGTGGAATTCAGACCGTTAACGAACTCAACCGAGGCATTCGGGAACTGAACCCACACTGAAAATTTCAAGTCTCTAGGCTGTTTCGTTCGAGAGTTATCGTGCTTACGGACGGCCGGACGGACAGACTCGAATTTTCCGACGGATTCGTCATCAGTGTGTCAAACCTAGTCGATTGAGACCATTTTCGGCTCAAAATTAAAAAAAATACAGACATCATGACGAAATGATATAACCCTCGTGTAAGTAGTATGAGCGCTCAAAAAGACGATTGATAAAAAAATTCAAATTGGGGTAGGTAATATCTTCTGTTATTTTATATGTTCATATATTTATGGTCCTAATTATGTCTCGATGTGGCACTACAAATTTGAATTCTTTTTCGATTTTGCACCAATTTTTGATCTGGCTATTCTGCCGCCCGGGCAAAATAATATTCGTCGCCCGCAATAATGTTCCGACTCACTGATGCGTATAAGCCTCTTTTTCCTGGTCAAATCTTGCCTACTTATGACCATTTTAACAATAAATATTTTCTATCAAAATTGTTATTTTAGAGTTATATTAAGTGTAAAAAAATCAATAGAAATGGTTCGTTTTAAATTTGGATAATGGAAATGAAAAAATTATGGAAAGCACTGCCGTGAAGTCAGGAGCTTTTGAGTGCTCGTTCATCCACCTTGTTGGTAGATTCGCATTTTCCAGTTCTAAAAATACTTAAATCCAAAAAATTTTTGACATCTGTCAAAAAAATTCTGAAACTTAGGCGAAACTCCAGACTTAACATCAGTGCTTCAGATGGCCAAATTTTTTTTGATAATTCGCTAGAATTTTCTACGGTATCTATGATCCTGGTAATGCGATCTGGACAAAATTTTCCACGTAGTTTGAGTACATTATTCTTCGTCTATGTGCAACATTTCATTCATTATCAAAAAAAAATATTTTGAACGGCCATATTCACGAAACCCCTGATCTAATTTTGATCATTGATAAACGTAACTGCGAAATTCGCGATCCGAACCTACCATGAAAACTTCAAGTCCCTAGCCCTTTCCGTTCGAATGTTATAATTTTCTATGGTTCTGGTTATGCGATCTGGAAATCATGTAGCTTGAATAAATCATTTTCCATTAAAATACAAAATTTCGTCACAATCAAATCCGTAGTTTCAAAATTATCAAGAAAACTAAATTTCAAACGACCATATTTACGGAACCCCTGTCCCCTAGTCTAATTTTGCTGATTGATAAACGTGACCGCGACATTCGAGATCCACACCTATCCTGAAAATTTCAAGTCCCTAGGCATTTCCATTACAAAGTTATAATTTTCTATGGTTTCTATGGTTCTGGTCATGCGATCTGGACAAAATTTTGTATGTAGCTTGAACAAGTAATTTTCCATGTGAGTGCAAAATTTCACCTTGATCGAATCAGTTGTTTCGAAGTAATCAGGAGAACAAAATTTCGAACGGCCATATTTACGGAACCCCTGGTCGAATTTTGCCCAATAACGAACTTAACCGCGGCATTCGAGATTCTAACCTACCCTGAAATTTTTCAGTTTCTAGGTCGTTCCGTTCGACAGTTATCGTGTATACGAACAGACGGAAAGACTTGAATTTTTCGACGGATTCGTTATCAGTGAGTCGAATTGAGACCATTTTCGGCTCGAAATTCTAAAAATACAGACATCGTGACGAAATGATATATATATATCCCTCGTGTTAGTAGAACAAGCGCACAAAAACTCGTGAAAGGGCAGTGCAGAGAACATGGATAAAGTAATAGTATATATTTTTTTATCTATGGCAGGGAATCGCATGCCGTAATATTTATGATCAGAGTGCAGCACTTTTGAACATTTTTCATAAAAATTGGACCATATTTCTGACCTTATTGCATTTTCATTATCAACTTCGAATATCTGTTTCTATAAGTTGAGATCAACCCCCTCAATTTTGCGCCTCTAATTTTTTCCGCCCTGGGCAATTGCCCTCCCTAGACCTGGTGATCACGTGCTGTTTTGTTTCATTCATATATTTTATTAGAATATATAAATTTAAATTAAGTCTTAGTTCAGTAATCTTTATTACTATCGGCACAACTATAGAAACCCTATTTCATCTGTTGATATATTCAAGACGTCATATAACATGGCTGAGGAACATCAACGAGTGAACTGGCTTAGAGAAGAAGGACAAAAATTTGCAGAAGTCATCACCAACCCTTCACTAAAAGACGGCACCGAAAGAAGAATGAGTGACCTTTGTGACACTACAAATTTCTATATTTTTTTCGATTTTGCCATTTGAAAAGGTAACTTCCTTAATATCCCAGCCTCAATGTCAAATGCATAAAGAGGTAAACTTTGGTTCGTAGGGGGGTATTATATACGGTTGGTTTCAATATATTTTTGTATCAACCTTGTTAGGATGATGACAGCAAGTTATAAAATACTGAAATCACAATTATGGATGGACCGTTTTTTGGAGTTAATCAATAATGGTGATTAAGATGTTTTTATTAGCAAAAAGCATGAAATACAAGTTGGGTCATTAAATAAATTCACATGTGAGAAATTGACAATTTAAATGCCAAATGAAAAATAATTAATTAAAATTAACACTATTTTGATTAGTTTATTCTTGCTGTGGGGGCTGAGCCGGCTGGCCATCTGCTCCCTTCTTTTTCGATCCTGAAACAATGTCGTCGATTCTCAGAAGGAGAACGGCCGTTTCCACAGCTGTCTTGTATGTTTGAAGTTTAACCGCTAGTGGTTCCCATAAATTGTTCTTGGTCTGTTCAACCAATTCTCCAGTTTCACCATTGATTCCCCAAGAGCAGGGTGTATTTTCATCACTGTGATTGGCATGTTTAGCTCTCAAGGCAGTAAGCGTTCTGATAGTATTTGCTCCGCAGTTTTGAGCAATAGTTTTTGGAATAATTTCTAGGAAGAACAAATTATTAAAATAGATCACTCAACGGATTAATGAAGTAAAAAAAGCAAATAAAAAATAATTTCGCATATATGTAAGTTGAAAGTTATGCAACCTAATTCTTAATATGATGATAAAATAATAAATCGGAAATAGCTCACCAAGTGCATGTGCTAGGGCCCTATAAGGACCATGGGTTGCTTTCTGAATTAAACGTTGGGCTACGGCCATCTCAATAGCACCACCTCCAGGCACCAACCTGGGGTTCAAGAGAATATTTCTAGCTACTTGAAGAGCATCCTGAAGGTTCCTCTCGATTTCATTCAGAATGTCTTTGCTAGCTCCTCTCAAGAGAATTGTACATGCCTATAAGATAAAACAATGACATAAGTGGCCTTTGATGGTATTAAAATAACAATTTTGCTCGAAATTAGGATACATTTTCATCATTCCCACATAACTTTGTCAGAGCTATCTATTTCAATTAATTCTCAAACACAGATTTGATTGTTATTTTTAAAACGAAGATAACTTTATATGGGATTAACTAAAGTACACACCAAGACACAGCTCGATGTCGCAGGCTTAATTTGATATTATCCCTCGTAAAGTTAACATTCCAAACTAATTATCAAAATTTTATAACTAAGGAGCAGAGCATTACAGTAATTTTTTTTCGATTGGGTCATATTTTACGAAAAAACAAAAGGTTTTCAGCGATAATTCTTTTTCAAATTTAATTCAGATTATTAAGAATAATTATAGAATTAATACCGACTAACAACTGATTCTTGTACCAAATTTCATGGCAATTGGCTATTATAGTTTCCGAGACAAGCTCTTCCATTTTAAAGGTTCATCATTGGCACTAAAAAACCATAATTCAAGTGAGGTCAACAAACTTACCTTAGGATCTTTACACTCCGTGATGAAGCAGAAGTATTCATCGCCTATCTTCTTAATTTCGAAAAGACCCGCACCAGTTCCTATATCTGACTCTTGCAACTCTTCAGTTCTACTAACAATGTTGGCACCACAAGCTCTAGCAACCCTGTTATTGTCAGATTTGCGGAGCCGTCTCACTACTGTAATGTCAGCCTTGAGTAAGAAGTGCTGAGCTAGATCAGACACCCCTTTTTCAGTGAATACCAAGTCTGGTTTCAGAGAAATGATCTCTTCACATTGATGCTTAACATGTTCTTCCTCCAACTCCAAAAGTTTTGTGAAATCTGCCTCCTTGGTGATTTCCACATTTGTCTGAGATTCTCCTTTTTTATATTCTAGAGGACAATCCAATAACATAATTCTAGGATTTTTTATATATCTCCTCATTTTTGGATGGGTTACATCTTTATTCAACATAACTCCCTTAAGGATCGTAGATTCATCAATTGTACCACCAGGTATTTTCTCTATCTTTGCATATCGTTTGATATCAATCTCTGTGTGTCCATTTTCTTCAATCAATACCGTATTGACAGCATCAAGAGCGATGTTCACTGCTAATTCTTCCCAACGACTGATGAATTTTGTGCCTACACAACCTTTCACCTGGAATTAATAATGTTGCTTTGTTAAATTCTAAGTTTCAGATAACTTTTATGGTAATGTTTTTTATTATTTTCAACAATAAAATAAACAAATTCATGGAGGGTATATCTTTATGAGTGAACGAGATCTATGTACAGCGCACTAAACACTAAAAGTAGCAAGATTCTAAAAATTTCAGACGGTGGGGAATACATCCAACTGGAAAATTTTCGTTATTTCCACACTTCTGGTATTTCCAGAAGTAATGCCATTTTTGTTAATCCTAAATGAAAAAACCTGTATTCCATTGAATTTTCAGATCCCGTTCTTGATTCTTATTCAAATTTTTATATCATACCCCATGAACTTTCTGTGTTATTCTTTTTTTTTTTCAGAAAAAGTTACGAATTCAATACAATGGATTGGATCATGAATATTGAAGGCTGAACAGATCACTCGCCGTCATTACATCTAGGATTAATTTACAGGGTGCGCGAAACTGTGAGTCCTGGAAGTGAATGAGTAAAAAGAGAAAATTGAAATTTTTTCAAATGTTCCATTGTTCTCTGAAGACTGTACTCAATGAAGATAAGCCCTTTTTATTCACTAGGAATATCCTTTGTGTATTAAAATTTATCAAATTTCTCAGCAATATTCACAGGATTGTCTTTCGACGATATATTTTATAAAAAAAAAATCTCACACAAAAATGACGAAAAGCACTGCCGTGAAGTCAGGAGCTTTTGAGCGCTCTTTCATCCACCTTGTAGGTGGATTCGCATTCTCCAGTTTTAGAAAACAATTAGAAAGATTTTGACAGCTGTCAAAGAATTTCAAACAAAGGCGAAAATCAAGATTTCACGTTTTTTTTCGATAATTCGCTAGAATTTTCTACGGTATCTATGGTCTCGGTAATGCGATCTGGACGAAATTTCCCACGTAGTTTGAATACATTATTCTTCATCTATGTGCGAAATTTCATTCCAATCCAATAAGTTGTTTCGAAATTGTCAGGAAAGATATATAATTTTGCTCATTGATGAACGTGACCGCAAAATTCGCGATCCGAACCTATCCTGAAAATTTCAAGTCCCTGGGCCTTTCCGTTCGAAATTTATGATTTTCTATGGTTCTGATCATGCGATCTGAAAACTTTTAGCTCCAATATATCATTCTCAATTTGAATACAGAATTTCGTCGCGATCAAATCCATAGTTATGAAATTATCAAGAAAACTGAATTTCAAACGGCCATATTTACGGAACCCATAGTCTAATTCTGCTCATTGATGAAAGTGACCGCAACATTAAAGATCCAAACCTATCCTGAAAATTTCAAGTCCCTAGGCCTTTGCATTACAAAGTTATAATTTTCTATGGTTTCTATGGTTCTGGTCATGCGAGCTGGACCAAATTTTGCATGTAGCTTGAACACGTAATTCTCCATCTGAGTGCAAAATTTCAGCTCAATCGAATCTGTAGTTTCAAAGTAATCAGGAAAACAAAATTTCGAGTGGCCATATTTCCGGAACCCCTCGGCGAATTTTGCCCAATAACGAACTTAACCGCGGCATTTGAGATTCAAATCTAACCTGAAAATTTCAAGTTTTTAGGACATTCCGTTCGAGAGTTATCGTGTGTACGGACATACGGCATCAGTGAGTAGAACATAGTCAATTGAGACCATTTTCGGCTCAAAATTCGAAAAATACAGACATCGTGACGAAATGAGATAGCCCTTGTGTAAGTAGTAGCAGCGCTCAAAAAAACTAATTTTATTGTAATATTGTTTGGCCACTGGATTGAAAACACTAATTCTCATTTTTTGTTATCTCTCTGTATAAATTTCGAGTGAAATACAGTGTAACCTTGATATAACGACCCTCAATATAACGAAATTCTCGATTTAACGAATATTTCGAAATCCCCTAGAACTGCCCGTAAGAGTTGATGTAAAATATACCTCTACATTACGAATACTTTCTGTTAATGACCTCTTTACAACGAATTTCCAATCATCGAAAAATATTATATAGAAAGTTTGATTTACCTCCATTTAACGAATTTATCAACTCACAACCTCTAAATAACGAATTCTTCCAATCAAAAGCACACAATTATTGGACAATAACAACAAGAATGCATGTTTCGGCAGGTTAAGACACGTAAAACTGTTTGATGACAACACTGGTGTTTGTCGCTTTAAACAATTTAGAAATTACGATAGCTGAAAAACGAAAGTGTTCTCCAACCATCACAGAAAAACAGAAAAATTATTGAATTTGTGGACAAGAATCCTCCCAAAAAAAAAGAGACATCGCTAAAGAGTTCAATATTCCTGCGAGTACCTATATTAGCCACAATTTTGAAATTTTAAGATAAATTTCCCGAGTGGCCGGCTGCCATTAAACAGCAGAAGATTGTAGTTGTTGAAGATTGAAATCATGCAAGTAAATACAGTGTTTTATTTTTGTATAAATCGTTCGCCATTGAGATTGGTAAAAAAATGTTCTCACCTCGTTAAAACGAATCTGAGACCAATCTAACCTCTATATAACGAACCTCAGTCCAACGAAATACTTGATATAACGAATATTTTACAAATTCCCTTCAGTTTCCTTATATCGAGGTTGCACTGTAATTAGCGCCTCTTATGGAAAATCTGTTTAGTGAAAAGAACTTCAGAAGGATGAAAATATAACATTCAAGTGGAAAAACTCCTCAAAACATGACAGGTGGAAAAGCCAATAAGCTATAACATAGGATGTTAGAAGAAAATTAAAAATAAACTTTTGTTACTTGTAAGTTTATGTGAATTCAATAATGACGAGGTTCAAATTCCAACTGAATAAGGTAAGTAGCCATAAAGAAAAGCTTATTTGAAAATTATACTTGATTATTATCAGAACTATAAAATATTGTTTGACGAAATAATAATACAGGAGCACGTTATTTATCACTCCCAATTACACTAAGATATAATATCAAAAAAAAAAAAAAACAGTAAACATATTTAACTTAGTCACAAGATATCTTTCAGAGAAAGACCCAATTTTCATAATGATTGAATCAATACAAATCTTTTAGGGTTATATGTAGAATTTCATATAAAACTGAAAAATTTAAGGCTTCATCCAGTAGTAAACATATAATACCGAATAAAAAACAATTTGGTGGCATGTTCAATTTGTTGGCACCTGTGAATATCTGCCATTAGTAGCGTTATTGTACATTTGTGTTGGTTAAACAGCGTTAGCTGAGATTTTTCCATTGGTCATTGGTTGAGGATAATTATTGAAAATGATAGTGTCACCCAAAAATAATGCATTTTCAAAAGCTTCGCCACTTGATTCTACGGGGATGCAAACGCAAGAATATCAAATGTTCTACTAAAGTCATTCTTATCAGATATGGAATACTGAAGTCCCTAAAAGACCACCATTCGTACATGAAAACTATTCCTCCAAGAATTCAACTTGAAGAATACTTCAAGGAGAATAGAGCTATGAATAAACAGAAATATAAAAGCACTTACCACATTAGCTAACGCAGCTTTATCATTTCTATCAATTGGGACACTCAATGGACCTTCAAGTAGGGAAATCATATCATCTAGAGCGCGCTTGTAATCACGAATGATGACTGTTGGATGCATTTGTTGTTCCAAAAACTGTTGAGCAGCAGCCAACATCTCCCCTGCAAGTACGATAACGGAGGTTGTACCATCGCCAACTTCTTCGTCTTGAGTTCTAGCAATTTCAATCATGCTCTTAGCTGCTGGGTGCTGAACAGTGATTTCACGAAGGATAGCATTTCCATCGTTGGTCATCACGATTCCTCCCATGGGGTCCATCAACATTTTTAACATAGCTTGTGGACCAAGACATGTTCTTACTACGTCTGCGACTTGCTAAAAGGATGTTTTAAAGAGTTTGTTAAATTTTTTCAATCAGAATTGTATATCTCGTATAAAACGAGAGAATGAAACACACCTTTCCGGCATTTATGTTCTCCAGCTGAACTTTTCTACCAGACTCACGTTTTGTGTTTTGGCCTGAAAATGACGCAATTAAGGCATTGTCAAAATAGATGAAGAAATAGTATTTTCACTCACTCAAAACCAATATTGGGGCTCTACCTCCTCCGTACATTTTGAATGTCTGTAAATTTTTGTTCCTCGAGTTAAGTTAACCAAACGTGACAATTGAGAACGTAGTTGTTTTTTCTATGGTAGCGTGCACGTGGTCACAGAAAACTAAGAAATGTATGTAGATTGTAGGGATGGAGATGGAACTACACATCGATATATCGAAAACATCCATACTTTCAGGTTTTTCATCGATACCTCAAAGTTTCTTCGATTACTTTTTTGATATTAATTGAATAAATCTCTAATGTTTTGCAGTTCTAAATACCCATTCTGTTATCCGAACGAGAGCTCAGAACACTTACAATATACGAACACGCGGGATCGTATACTAATCAACTAATCTCATTCTCCCTATTTTTGGCCAGCGCAATGATCGATCTAGTGGGAAGAACTCTACGTTTCGTAGAAACCACAGAATTCTCTCAGTCGTACTTATGAAAATCGTGGAGAAGTCGTAAAGAATTCAAACAAAATGGTTAGAACGAAGGCAGAAGAATTTATTGGTTCAGTTGGGAAGGGGACCCTTCCCCAACTTCAGGTCAAATGATATGAATCGGGAAAGACCTACGAGAAAACCCGTTCCGTACAATAAATAGCAATTATAGGAAGAAAATATATCACAATCAAAAATAAATCCTCCAGTTACGCTTCATAAGAGGGTTAAAATGGTGGATGCGAAAGTAATGCATGTTAAATGGAAAAACAGTACAAGCATAGACGATCAACAGGGATGGTATATGGTGATGGAGTAATAGTATATGCAGAAAAAGAGTTACATTCAAAAGGAACCTTCGTTCAGAATGAAAGGTGCTACCAGCGTTGCCAATGGCATTTCACCAAAAAATCCGAATTTTCCCTAAAATAACCAGAAAAAATCCGAAAAAATCCGACGCATTTTCCTAATAATATCCGAAAAAAATCCGCCTGATCATCGAACCATAAAATTAACTCAAGACAAAGATAAGAATACGCTATCTTCATTTATTTAGGGTGAAAAAGCTTGACAAGCTTCTTCGGGTTGTCGACTGTGCTGACATCTAACGGTAATGAGTAACAAAGCGTGTTCAAATCTAGTGTTCTGTAATTGATTTCAGTAGGGATTTGAATGATTTGATATTGGAAATATATTTGGTGGTTGAAAGAATGGGCGCAATGTTCGTAATATCGTAATGCAAATGAGATTATCATTATTTATGTCAAAAGTACGTGTAGTTCAAAAAAAATCCGAAAAAATCCGAAAAAATCCGAAATATTTTAAAATCCGAAAAAAATCCGCAAGAGGCAAAAAAATCCGCAATTCGGATAAAAATCCGCCGATTGGCAACGCTGGGTGCTACAACGTCAACATTCACAACTTTAATGGTACATAGTGCGTCCCAGAGGACAAAGTACCGCTATTGTGTTCCCTATCCCCTTAAACTAAAAATGTGGACATGTGGCAAATAGAAGGGACCGGGACCATCTCATACCAAGTCTGTAATCCCAGTGGAGTGAATCTGGAATATCCTGCAATTGAACGTTAATAACTGGCTCTGCAGGGAGGAAGGTACTAAACTACTACTATCCCAAAAAAAGGACACAATTCTTTTTACTCCTATGGGGAGCTTTTGCACCGAGTTACAGTGGCGCAGCTAGGATTTTATTTTGGGGGGGGCTGAACTGAACAATTAATAATGAAACTAGAAATATACGAAAGATGGGACAAAAATTCGAAAATGACGAAAAGCACTGCCGTTAAGTCAGGAGCTTCTGAGCGCTCGTTCATCCACCTTGTAGGTAGATTCGAATTCTTCAGTTTTAGAAAACAATTGGAAAGATTTTGACAGCCGTCGAAGAAAATTGGTGACCAATTTTTTTTCGATAATTCGCTAGAATTTTCTACGGTATATGGTCTTGGTAATGCGATCTGGACAAAATTTTCCACGTAGTTTGAATACATTATTCTTTATGTATGTGCGAAATTTCACTTCAATCCAATAAGTTGTTTCGAAATTATTAGGAAAAAAATTGTTTGAACGGCTATACATATTTACGGAAGCCCTAGTCTAATTTTGCTCATTGAGGAACGTGACCGTGAAATTCGCGATCCGAACCTATCCTGAAAATTTCCAGACCCTGGGTCTTTCCGTGTAGCTCCAATATATCATTCTCAATTTAAATACAGAATTTTATCAAGATCAAATCCATAGTATTGAAATTATCAAGAAAATTGAATTTGAAACAGCCATATTTAAGTAGCCACTAGTCGAATTCAGCTCATCGATGAAAGTGACCGAAACATTGAAGATCCAAACCTATCGTGAAAATTTCAAGTCCCTAGGCCTTTCCATCACAAAGTTATAATTTTCTATGGTTTCTATGGTTCTGGTTATGCGAGCTGGACATGTAGCATGAACACGCAATTCTCCACCTGAGTGCAAAATTTCACTTCGATCTCATCTGTAGTTTCAAAGTAATCAGGAAAACAAAATTTCGAGCGGCCATATTCACGGAACCTCTCGGCGAATTTTGCTCAATAACGAACTTTACCGCAGCATTCGAGATTCAAACCTACCCTGAAAATTTCAAGTTTCTAGGACATTCCGTTCGATAGTTATCGTGTATACGGCCGGCCGGACGGACAGACTCGAATTTTTCGACGGATTCGTCATCACTGAGTCGAACATAGTCGATTGAGATAATTTTCGGCTCAAAATTCGAAAAACACAGACATCGTGACGAAATAATATAGCCCTCGTGTAAGTAGTACGAGCGCTCAAAAAGGAAGGAATAATAAAACAAAGAATCAATGAACAATCCAATTTAAGAATTCATAATTTCTCAATATTTAATTTTCAAATTGTCTATAATCGATTGATTTTGTTCCGTTTCCTTACGAGGTTAGACCTTTTTGATAATATCAAATATTCAGCCGTCTTTCAGATGTTCCTAATATATCTAATACGTCGTCAATGTTGAATTCGAAATCATAATATACAGGGTGGTTTTGAATGTGAAGCTTTTTTTGACCAGCAATAGAACTCGTCAAAATAAGTCCATATACCAAAACTCGTTCATATAAAAGATTCACCAGGGCCGAGTATTTCGAAATCAAAGTTATCCGCAAATATGAGAATTTCCTAGCACGGATCTTCATTAGGTTCGTATTGATATTTAAATTTTCAGATATTACCAGCTGTGTGAGGTCAGTATACGGGAATTAATTTATATGATGCGTATGATGACTAAGTTTTCCGATCTAAACCCCTGTGATTTCTTTCTTCGTAGGTAATTTGAAAAAATAAGAGTATATGTGGCCATTCGAAATTACACCAGGCAAGACTTTGTGCACATCAAACAAATGGTGTGGTGACCATTTCGAACAATTTCTGGGAACAATTCGGATCAATTTATTTTATAAGTGAGTTTGTGATCCTTTTCAATCAGTGATTTTTCATCTCCTCAGTTTGAACTTCAACAATAATACCGTTTAGAAAAAATCTCCTAATAAAAGTTGAAAGAGAATACAAATTTGCAATAAATGAATGCCGAGAAAACAAACATCGCATGCATATGGCTCCTAACGAAGAGATCTATCCAGAGTAAGGTGACCATTTTTTCTAACCTGAAACCAGGACAATATAAATTTTGACCGGTCTCGCCCAAATTTTACAAATCTTCATCAAGCATTCACCCATTCGTGTACTGGTTTTGTTAAATGACTATCGTTAGCAATTTATAAATCGGTTTTATATAATTTTATTAATTTTTAAAATTCAATCAAAGAATTTGTGTCTTTGGGGGGGCTGCAGCCCCAAAGCCCCCCCCCTGGCTGCGCCAGTGCCGAGTTATTATGTTGAGCTTTCACATATCATTCTAACAAGTATTTAGGATCCAAAATATCAATGAACCTAAAAAGAACTTATAACACGTGGTACCTAAATATTCATCAAAACATGGGGTGGACAACCGATTATAATTTCACATTAACGTTTCAATATAAAAGAAAGTAACAGTTGACTTACGTGAAAAAGATTCTCGAATAAAACAGTAATATTATACTAGGAATATTGGAAACCCTTTGTTTCGTTAATTCTCTGAATTCTCGCTCCTACGACTGATACTTCGACGTTTTCAACAATGGCGATCTATTTCATTATGAACGTGAAATCTACTTTACTTGCTCAAAAATATCTTACCAACAGTTACCGGCTCTTCTACCGTTCCTGGGGGTCCTTCGGGAATTATGTTATGACCCCCGAAGACCATCGAAAAATCCAAAACATCGAAAAATAAAAAATGACTGAGCACAGACAGTGTTCTTCTAATCTACTATGAAATCTGTATTATAGAAAACTTCCCCATTCGCTGGATGATGATCCAGGACCGATCTATTACAAAACAGCTCATCATGGAGATTTACCGGTCGCAACTCGAGTTTCATCATCAGTTTTGAAAAGGGGGGGAAAAAATCCAGAAAAGTCCATACGAATTATATCGTCCTCATTTACAGAGTAATTATACATACTCTGCCAATTAATGGAACAAAAGAGATTTGCGCTACAGAAGTAGATTACCTGAGACATTAGTTAAGTACAAGGATGGCGAACCAATGGCACGCGTGCAATTGATGGCCCGCAACACAACATTTTGGGCGATCACGAGCGAACGCGGTACGGAAGGCCAATAGGGTATCGCACATATCCTATTGGCATCATCGGAAGAATTTAAAGTTAGTTGCCCCTTAGGAACCGTTTAGAGAAGACGATGACAATGAAGACTTAGAAGAAGAAGTCGAATGAAATGAAGAATTGATGTTGGAACCTCCGGAGGGCGATACCATCCCAAACCCAACAACACCAACGTAAATTAAGGAAATCATCAAGAAATTGAAAAACAGGAAAGCTCCAGCCAGGGAAAGACAAAGTAACAAATCTTATGTTACGGAAATTGCCAGAAATGGAATAGCAGCGCTAGCCAATATAGCAAACGCAGTGATGAGAACAGGATACTATCCGCAAAGATGGAAAACAGCAGAAGTAATTGTGTTCAATAAACCAGGAAAAGATAGAAAATTTCCACAAAACAACAGGCCGATAAGTCTTCTGTCAGGAAACATTGTTGAGAGAGTCATTGCAAAAAGACTCAATGAAGAAACAGAAGCGCTGAATCTGATACCACCGGAACAATTTTGATTCAGAAGAAAACATTGCACAAACTTCAACCGTTGAGGATCACTGAATACGTCACTGAAAGATTTCAAACTAAACAAGCCACAGGATTAGTGCTATTAGATGTCGAGAGAGCATTCGACCGAGTTTGGCACGAAGGACTTGCCTACAAGATGATGATGGCAGCCTACAATACCAAAACCTGCAAGATAATAAGAAACTAGCTGAGAAACAGAAATTATTATGTCAAAATAGACGACACATTATCTTCCACCAGACAAGTAGAAGCAGAAGTGCCCCAAGGATCAGTTCCAAGACCACTTCTCTACCACAAAGATATCTACGATATTCCTAAGAACCCAAGAAATCGGCTAGCCCTTTATGCAGACGACACGGGAAAATAGCCTTCAGACATCGACGACCCGATGTCATACACAGAAGACTGCAAGAAGCACGAAAATATTTAGAAGAATGGCTCATTAAATGTAAAATTCAAATAAATAGCAAAAAGAGCCAAGCTATTCTACTACAGAAGCGGAGACTTGAAATTAATTCCAACATAAGGATATATGGAGAAGTGATAAAATGGAAAATTGAAGCCAAATATCTAGGAGTAAAACTAGATGTAGGGCTTACATGGAAAAACCATATAAAATATGCAGTGAATAAAACAAACTCAGCAATGAATAGACTTCACCCACTGCTAGGAAGAAGCCAAATGAACCAAAGCATGAAGCTACGAATGATCAATTCAATTGCAAGACCCCAACTAACATATGGCTCGGCGGCATGGGGCCATGCAGACAATAGCCATATAAAGATTCAAGCAACAGAGAATAGACTGCTCAGAGCAGCAAAGAATATGCCGTGGTTCGTAAGAAACCAACAAATCCACAGAGACTTAGAATAGGAAACTGTCACAGATTTCCTTAAAAAGAAGGTTGAGAAGATATTTGAAGAAGCAAGTCAACACCCGAATGATGAGCTAAGAAGACTAGTTGAATACAACCCCGCAGAAGATGTGGTTAGGATACCCACCTATCACAAAAGACCCAGAGATCAAATACGTAGAAACAGAAATTGAGTAAACTCAATTTCAATTATCGAGAAGAAGAGACTCCTATGAAATTCAAATTCATAGGTAACACAATTATCCCACGACAAAGATCGTGAAAGAGATAAGAACAAGAAGAGTTAAGAGGGTTGATAGGTTATAAATGCATAAGATCAAAAACAGCAGGTTAGGTTTAGTTCGAGCAGGTCATAGACTAATAATAAAATAAAAATATTATTATTAGTCTATGGAGCAGGTCGTGCTTCACACGAAGTTTCACACTGTTCTATCTATCGGAGATAGTGCGTCCATGAGGATTCCTCCTCCGTTTGACAGATGAATCTAGTTCAGCATGCATTTTGCTGCAAGTATCATTTCACGACCCTAATATGATATTTATATATATGTCATCTAATCTGCTACAACAGAAGTCGCACACTAATTTTACAATAAATCATACTATGTATATACGCGTGTAATTGGAACATTGCAAATGTACTTTTTTCTTTTAATAAAGAGTTTTGATTTATTATTTTTATTATTTTCCTAATACCCAAGAGGTCGAAGTTATTCGATGGCACGCCTATGACCTCAATAATCATTTGTTTAGGAAAAACGGCACGAAGGTTCGCCTACCCTGGTAAAGTAGAATAGGTATATAGGCCCAAAACTGCGAGGTTGCTTTGAGACTGTGACTGTACTGATCCAGACCAGAATGGATCTAACCGTCTAGTGAGGAACTTTTCTTAAGTTGATTTCATTTTAGACGAAAGAGCTTTACGGAAATACTGATCATGTTCGGTTCACTATCAACCTACCCTTTTTGTATCTATTTTCGGACGTAACATTTTACTAATCCTTCAGTTCCAATTTAAGGAAAGGGAAATTGAAAATTGATCTAATCGGATTAATTTGATCTTGATCATTTATAAGACTACTTCAACAATTTGACACATAGAAGATCGGATTAACCCGATTTATAACTCTGTAAACTCAAAGCCCCAATGGAATGCTAAGGCCACCGATAGGGAGACTTATAATAGGTATTTTTTTCGCGCGATGATTTTTCAAAACTATTTCGTCCGTTTTGAAAAATCGTCACGCGAAAAAATTACTCAAGACTGCAGAACTATTGGAAATTAGGGGTTCCCCTTTTTCTGGAAGAAAATGGCATATTTTCCACATCGAAACGGATCTCGTTGAGAGTGAAATTCAGCAAATGTAATGAAAAAATAATAGTATATTATTTAACGAGCGGTAATGTAGGTCATAACTCACGCAGATGAAGTTTGCAGCACGAGCCGGAGGCGAGTGCTGTAATTCATCAAGTGAGTTATGACCATTACCGCAAGTTGAATACTATACTTTATCTACGATTGTAACAATAAATACTAAGATACAAGTACAGAGAAAGAACTTTATTTAAAAATCTTAATAGTTACATATAACCATGCATTATTTATGTTGATTGTGCTTCTTAGCATGGAGTAGAAAGTCTATAGGGGCGATGCTTCATATTTAGTGCTTCACTAAAATATGCCAAAAGAACATTCTCTGTAAACAATGACTTGATATTCTTACTGCTACGCCAATCTTGAAAATTGTTGTATACACCTTTATATTTGTTTTGGTATTTTTCGGGCAATAAATTATGTATGGTAACATTAGCTGATTGTCTTATTTCTGAAGATGTACATAATAATTCATCTTCACTATCTGAATTAATCTTTTTCAGCGAAATATCCACAATAATAATTAGGTATCAACTCAATTTGATTAAACGTCAAAATTATTCAAGTGACCTCCCCTCAATACTAATAATGGACTGTTCCCTTACGGCCAATCACACAGGGGAGTTATAAGAGTGAGTGAGAGGGAGAACACTCACGGTGTTTGTTTACATATATCATTACTCCATCAAAAGTAGTTGAGTAATGACTATATTATTCAATCGGAGTAGATAAATTACATTAAATGTTTCTGAGAACACGAATTCAATAGAAATATCGTTGTGATTTCTCGATGAAATAATTCACTTGCCATATCGAAATGAAAATCAATTTTGAAAAATTCATTATTTCTTCAGAATTCTCGATTATTAAAACTTCTGACGTTCAAAAAATTTGGGTAGATTAATTTTGTTTCCCTAATTATGTAGCTCCCTAAAAAGAATTTCTGAAAATGGCCTACAGAGTAGTCATTTTTACTTGCACAGAAGGAAATAAATTAGGGCAACATACACGGGCGCATTATCTGTCATATCTGATACGTGGCGAGCCAAATTCGTACATATATCAGTGCGTGTATGGTATCAAATCCGTGCGTTTTTGGTGTAAAATCCCACATCTGGATCTGTCTAATCGAATTTCTACGCATCAGAACTGTACGGATAATCCGTCCGTGTATATTGTGTCCTAAAGTTAGGTTACGGTCCAGGCAGCAAAAGCAAAAAATTACGTACCGCTAGAAGGCGCTGAAAATCACAAAATGTCGGGCCGAATGATAATCAAAATTATTCTGTCATTTCTGTCTTTCATAACAATTAAATCAAATATTTTTTATAAGATTGCGGAATTAAAAATTACGAAAAGCACTGCCGTGAAGTCAGAAGCTTTTGAGCGCTCGTACATCTACCTTATAGGTAGATTCGCATTTCCAATTTAAGAAATCAATTGAAGGAATTTTCGACAGCTGTCAAAAAATTCTGAAACTTAGGCGAAACTCCAAACTTCATGTCGGTGCTTCAGCTGACCAATTTTTTTTTGATAATTCGCTAGAAATTTCTACGGCATCTATGGTCTTGATGATGCGATCTGGACAAAATTGCACGTAGTTTAAATACATTATTCCTCAGCTAGGTGCAAAATTTCATTCCAATCCAATCAGTAGTTTCGAAACTAACAGGAAAATAATATTTTGAACGGCCATTTTCACGGAACCCCTAGTCTAATTTTGCTCATTGATGAACGTGACCGTGAAATTTGCGATCCAAACGCACCCTGAAAATTTCAAGTTCCTAGGCCTTTCCGTTCAAAAGTTACAATTTTCTATGGTTTCTATGGTTCTGGTCATGCGATCTGGACAAAATATTGCTTTAATATATCTCATTCTCAATTAAAATACAAAATTTCATCTCAATCGAATCCGTAGTTTCGAAATTATCGAGAAAACAAAATTTCAAACGACCGTATTTACGGAACCCCTAGTTTAATTCTGCTCATTGATAAACGTGAACGCGACATTTCAGATCCACAATTATCCTGGAAATTTCAAGTCCCTAGGCCTTTCCGTTCGAAAGTTATGATTTTCTATGGTTTCTATGGTTCTAGTCATATGATCTGGAGAAATGTAGCTTGAATATATCATTCTCCATTAGTATACAAAATTTCGCCACGATCGAATCTGTAGTTTTGAAATTATCAAGAAAACTAAATTTCAAACGACCATATTTACGGAACCCCTAGTATAATTTTTCTCACAGATAAACGCGATCACGACATTCGAGATCCACACCTATCCTAAAAATTTCAAGTCCCTAGGCGTTTCCGTTCAAAATTACACTTTTCTACCAAAAGTACAATTTTCTATGGTTTCTATGGTTCTGGTCATGGGATCTAGACAAAATTTCACATGTAGCTTGAACACCTCATTTTCCATTATGGTGCAAAATTTCATCGCGATCGAATCTTTAGTTTTCGAGTTATCAGGGGAACAAAACTTTGAACGGCCATATTTACGGAACCCCATTTGGCCCATTAACGAACTTAACCGAGGCATTCGGAAACTGAACCCACACTGGAAATTTCAAGTCTTTAGATTGTTCCGTTCGAGAGTTATCGTGCTTACGGCCGGACGGACAGACTCGAATTTTCCGACGGATTCGTCATCAGTGAGTCGAACATAGTCGTTTGAGACAATTTTCGGCTCAAAATTCGAAAAATACAGACATCGTGACGAAATGATATAGCCCTCGTGTAAGTAGTACGAGCGCTCAAAAATAACTATGACTGGAGGGGTAGTTACAGAAATTGAGACCAATTTCCCAGAAATGGTCCATTTTCAATTTGTGGTGTGGTGATTGTTGAGAAAAACATAGACCAATCATTGATTCACTTGGCTTCTTTATTTTTGAACAAATTCAATACCCCCAGCGCCATCTATATTTGATTGACTGAAGTGTTCTTCAGGTAACCGCGAACATAGTAGATTTCTGTATGGCAGATATCTTCTATCTTCTATCCGAGTACAGATGGCACACAGTAAAATAGACTGAAAGATTTGTATATTATACGTGATTGAGATCCTTCAGGAACAAACTAATTGTATATTCGTATTCAGAACTCCCTTTCACCTCTTCGTGGTGATTCTTAAAAAGATCTGTTCAAAAAAAAAATCGTCCTTAAATGTATGCAAGGAGTTCTACTTTGCAGTAAAATTGTTATCTTTTTAAGATGATTTGAGGTCGTAGATTTCCTATCTGTCATCAGTATCAAGATGAGAGAACTTTTTGGCCATTATTTCACCTTTTATCGTTGTTTATCGAATTTGTTACCGCCAGCGCCATCTATATTCGACTGACTGAAATGTTCTTCAGGGGACTGCCAATAGAAGTTTTCTGTAAGAAAGATATTTTACTTCTTGTACCCGAGTACAGATGGTGCACACTCCAGTAGACTGAAAGATTCGTGAATTATACGTGATTGAGATACTTCAGGAATAAACTGATTGTATATTCGTATTCAGGATTCCTTTGTGGAGATTTTTGAAAAGATCTGTTCAAAAAAACATCGTCTCGAAATTTATCTGAAGAGTCCTCCTTTGGAGTTTTTTCGGTGAAACTATTATGTTTTTAGGCTAATCAGAGTTCGTAGATTCCTAATCTGACATCAGTTTCAAGATAAGAGAACTTTTCAGCCATTATTTAACCTGTTATTGTTGTGTCTCAAATTTGATTCTACCAGCGCCATCTATACACTATTGACCCAAGTATGCCTTCGAAAATACGAAAATAAGAAGTTTTCGCTAATGCTGAAAATGAACTTTTTGCGTTAGACTACAGATGGCAAATTCGAGGATGTAGATTCCAATTCAAAAAATTTGTTCAGATCTTGAATATTTTGTCCCATTTTTCATCAAATTTTGGTGTACACTCAGGTAAAAAAAGTGCTCTCGCAGATCAAACTTTTGGCAATTACTCGCCAATAAGATTTTTTATTGAACAACTGATTCCATATTCGGTTTCAGGGTTGCCGATTACCTCTTTATGGTGAATTTTGAGAAGATCCGATGAAAACAATTTTGGAATTTATCCAAGGGTCCCCCCTTTGAAGTTGAAAAATCGAAATTTAAAATATAACATATTGAGCATGTTTTCGTGATAATTGAGGGATGCAGATTCCGAATCTAACATTTTTTCAGAGCTCAGATTTTTTTCTGAGATTTCGAGTACACTCAAGTAGAAAAGTTCTTTCGTCAGTTCCACTTTTGACGCTGGAACAATTGGATTGAGAATCATGAAAACACTCGAACTCTAGTCCATTCTGCTTCGAAAGTCTATAAAGTCATGATCTGGGATAATTTGTCCCATTTCCATCAAATTTTGGTGTACACTCAAGTAAAAAAGTGCTCTCGCAGATCAAATTTTTGGCAATTACTCGCCAATAAGAATTTTTATTGAACCACTAATTGCCTATTCGGTTTCAGGGTTGCCGATTACCCCTTTATGGTGAATTTTGAGAAGATCCGATGAAAGAAATTTCGGAATTTATCCAAGGGTCCCCCCTTTGAAGTTGAAAAATTGATATTTAAAATATAACATATTGAGCATGTTTTTGTGATAATTAAGGGATGTAGATTCCGAATCTAACATTTTTTCAGTGCTCAGATTTTTTTCTGGGATTTCGAGTACACTCAAGTAGAAAAGTATTCTCGTCAGTTCCACTCTTCGATCGAGTCCGTAGTTTCGAAATTATCAGGAAAAAAATTGTTTGAACGGCTATATTTACGGAACCCCTAGTATAATTTTGCTCATTGATGACCGTAACCGCGAGTACGAGCGCTCAATAATAATGCCTGTGAAGGTTGAGATAACCACTTCGGACATTTTCGATTAGGTGGGTGAACGTGAATGTGATAGCAAATGACCACTATATAATAGAAAATTATTGAACTTACGATAAAAAAAAAACATCTTTCAGGAAGAAAAGTAACAACTTCTTTGAGATACGTTTCCCAATCTTCAAGATTGTCTGCCATTTTTAAATTACATGGGATTCAACAGGAATTTATGCAAAGAAATTTCAGAAGAACTATGTGAAGAGCATTGAGGAACAGAGCACATTTTTCGTGATCTTATTTCCCAGTACCTCTTACAATCCGCTGCATTTTCAGCTCGTATACAGTTTATTTGAAACAATTGTCCATAAATTATCATCTTAATATATCACTTTCGATACATAAATGACTCAAAATCATACAAATATTTCATACTTTTCCCATATAAACACACACACACGTTTGTTGTTCACCATTGGGGTATTTCGAAGGATTAAAAGTAGATGTCGCCCACTCCGCGATTCTTCCGTTTTCTTAAACACGATAACTTTCGAAAGAAGAAATCTAGTTAAGAAATTTTCCGATCGAATTGAAACTTTGTAGTCAGTAGTAAAATAACGACATGAAAGTTATTGTGAAGTTTGAAGGGGGCCGTGACGTTAGGAGAATCAAAAAAATTATTTTTAAAAACTGAAATTTTTCTTGAAAAATTCGATATATTTGCAGCCAAGCAGCGTTGTGCGGGTTAAGCATATAGATGGATGACCGCTCTGGCGATTAATTCAAAGAAGCGCAAAAAAGCTCTTGACTTTATGTCAGTTCTATTTATAAATTTTTATTCAAACTTTTTTTTTAATCCAAAGGAACGTTCCTGTTTGAACACTACAGAAATCGCGCCAGAATAAGACCAATCGCCGCTCACTGAACCGATTACTTAATAGAGCGTTGTCTCCTCTGAATTAGGCGGATCCAGCTGGTTATTTGGATATTACATAATATCTATGCATACCTAATATTTTATCACTATATTTCAACTAGAAGCACATTTGACCCAAATTTACGCGATTGTGATCTCCCCTATTCCTTTCGATTTCGGTAAGGCTTTTTGGAAAAATGGCAAGACACTGTGAGCATATCAAATATATAATAACAAAATAAAGTACTCATATTTATATACATTTTTACAATTGAAGAATAAAAAATATCACATTTTAATCGCTATCGCTTCCAATCATCCTTATCCTTCTTCTTTTAACCGCTTTACCTGTTTCTTTTCGTTTCTTCCTCATTTTTTTCAATTTCTCTTCAAGAATATCCAGTTCAGATAATTCATGTGATTCTTCATTTATGTCTTCAGTGTTGACACAAAAAGAATCCTGCAAATATAACAAAAATTCCACAAATTATCCATTGTCATCCATTTGTCATCCAACTTAAAAATAATTAAAATTTTACTACATTGGCAATATCAGACTCGAAAAATATTGTTGGCCATTTCAGGACGAAAAAATTGACGGTATATTCTAAATAAAATTGTGTAGAACTTACAACTACGTATGAGTTCAACTCATCCCTTACTGCAGGTTGTGAGAATATATCATCTGTAATAGGTCTTAATGTTCTTGGCATTTTAAATTTGGGTCCAGTGCTGGGACTTCTGTAAAAAATATTTGCTGTAATGTTTTTTGAACTTTTATGATTTAACAAGTCAATCTCAACAATAGCAAAAACTGAAACCACTGGGTGGTACTTCAATTTTTATCTTGTGGACCATTTTTTTTACATAACCAATTCAGGAAAATTATTGAAAGGCAGAAGCGGTATCATAGAATCGAATGAAAGCATTCACACAAAAACCAGAATATATGAATCCTGTAGAAACAAAATATTTGCTCAAATCTCCAAAACCTCAGTGTTTTGGTTGGCTAAGAACACTCTCATTCAATCAAAGTATTTTCAAAATGAAATTTTCTACGAATAATTCAAAAGAGAAAAATTTTTTCGGAAGAATTGAATTGAATTATTTCAATTAGATAAATAGCCAATATATTATTTATGAATTTTCAACAGAGTGAAGCTCATTAATTCCGAAATCTGAATCAATCAAAGATCAGACAACTAGTTAATAGATAAAAAAGAATGTCCAATAACTCCTGGGAAATTACCTGACAGATTGAAGATAATTGGCTTGCATTTGGGTATTATTCTCGAAATTTTCATCATCAACAAAGCTCTCATCAAAAGATTCATCTTCATCACTTTCATCATCTGATATTGAACCCCTATCAATTGAGACTTCTGCTTCTTCTTCAATAAAATCGGACGTCTTCTGAAAACAAAGAACAACTTCATTTAATTATTTCCTCACCTAATAGGCTAGAGATATTGACCGAGGAGTATCCTAGTAATAATATCAGCTTCAACGTTACGATTGTTATAATATGTCATTTCAAAAATGTGCACTGAGTTTGTGTTCGCGTACATCTCAAAAGATGCGCTAAAGCTTGAATAATCGATTGGAAAAATTTCGATTTAGTTCTGTTGAATGGTTCTGAAGTTTCTGCGAGACGCTATTTCGGCACATAAGTTGAAAATATTTCAGTAATTTTTCAGAAACCTGAGTACGATATACACTTCTCCACAAATATAAATAAAATGGGGAGTTGACATTTGAAAAAATTATAACAAGCACTGCCGTGAAGTCAGGAGCTTTTGAGCGCTCGTTCATCCACCTTGTAGGTAGATTCGCATTTTTCGCATATTTTTAGAATGTACAACACTCTCGGACCTATTTTTCGAAAGAAGAACCAAGTTGATAGTTTGTAGAAAAAATTTATGAAACTTGCACGCACCTCTAGATCACCCTGTTCGTAGAATTAGCTATTTTTTTTTTGATACAGAGTTCTACACAATTAAATAGTGTTTTAAGCCAATCGATATATTTTCATTTCTTTATGCTAGAATATGCAGTGTAAAAGTTTCAGAGCAATCAAAAACAAAAATAAATATAGCTACTGCTTTACATCTCAATTTCGAAAGGTAAAAATAATAGGAATCCTACTTACTGTTTTTTTCCTAACTTTTTTCTTTGGAATTGTGAGGCTGCAGTCATTCGATTTCTTCTGCTTTTTACTCATAGTATTAGGGTAAATAGTAGTTTCAAATTCGTCATCACTATTACTATCCAAAATTGAATTACTCAACTTCAAGCTTGTCCTGGAAGAGTTAATGTCTTCACTTTCACTTGCAGTGTTCAAATTAATTGCAGATGTTGTAAGGTGATTTTTTCGTTCTTTTCTTATTTTATCCTGATTTGTAATACTTGGTTTCTTGAATAATGGAGGCTGTTTCTCACATATAGATTCTTTCAACTCGTCGAATTCTCTCAAATCATCTAACGAACTTTCCCTACCTGTTTTAGTATATTGGCGAGGTGATTTATCTCTTTCATCTAAACTGTCTAAATCTATTATCAGATTTGAATTCAATTCTTTTTCTTTTGTATTTTGCCTTATTTTTGGTAAAACTGATGTTCTTTCAGGTTTATTTGTTGAACTAATTTTAGATTTCAATGATGAATATTGCCTGTTTTCGTCTACTGCAGTAGAATTCGATTGTATATAAGATGATATGGATTGTGTTGGCTTCTCCGCCAAACTCAAAATTTGGGTAATGGACATTTGAGACAAAATTTTTCGTTTTTGGGGTAGTTTCTTCCTTTCTTTAGGAGACTGAGTAAGATCTATAAAATCTTCCTTTATAGGACTATCTTCAATAATTAAAACATCTGATTCATTATCATTATTTTTCTCAGTTTGAGTTGGCATTCGGGTTTCATTATTTTTCTGACCATGAGATATATCTGTTACTTTTCTCTGTATTGACATATGTTCACTATGATGTGATTTATCGAATTTGATTTTTTCGGGATATTTTTGGACATCCTTATTTGTTTTTTTTTGTGTTGACATATTTTTAGTGCCCATATGGTCAAAAAACTCATTAAATTGTAAGGTTTGGTGAGACAGCTGTTCTGCATTTTGTTGTCCCGAATTCAATTCCCCATCAGATTGTGTTAAACCAAAGATTGATAAATCACAAAAATCATCTATTTCTGGTACTGAAGCGTTTATTTCTTCATTTTTCGATTGATAATTTGAATTTTTATGAGTCATATTTGAATAAATCTTTTGCAACATCTTTTCATTTTCATTTGTTTCGTTCCTATTATGTTCTTCTACTCTGGTGGATTCGGCATTCACCATTATTGAAAAATTATGTAAATCATATTCATTTTCATATTCTGGGGTATTCTTCATATTTTCTTTTACTATGGGTTGAACTTGTGATATTTTATTCACTCCATCATCAATATCATGAATTGTTAATCCAAAAGCCCATAAATCGAAAACATCTCCAAGACTCAAAGAATTTGGGCTCTTTTTTGTAGTCCTCTTCTTTGTACTAAATAATCCCAATAAATTTTCTTCATCTGAATTAGTTGATAATAGGCGTTTATGTTTATTTCCATTATGCTCTACGTTGTTTGGTCCTGTTTTTCCTTTACTCAATTTCTGGGAAAACTTTCTCGGTATAGTTAAAACATTCTTCTCTTCAATAGAAGTATCAATTATATCCAAGCTGAGTCTTCCCTTCGATGAAATTTCTTTTTGCGAATGGCATAAAATTGATGAATCTAAAACTGGAGAACTTGGTCTTTCTTTTTCAATTGGTTTATTTTTTTTTATAATCTTATTTCTCTGAGAAATTTGTGTATTCAACACAGGCGATAGCTCTCTTTCAAAATTCAGATCTTGTGCAACATTTACATCAATTATGGTCTTATCTGAATCATCTGAATTGTTTATGATATCATCAAGTTCAAAAATATCTTCAATCTTATCTAACTTGAAAAATGATAACACTGAATTCAAATTTTCATCTTTACAAGTTTCACCTGAAGTCTTTTGATCATTTGTCTGTTTTTCTGACTCCTTGAGATCTGAGGAGTTTATAGTTTGCTGATTTTGATTTGGAAAAGTTGATGATATATTATATTTATCTATTAAGTTTTCAAAAGATTGTGGTGCATCAAATGTAAAAGATTTTTCTTTCACAACTTTCTCGTCGATTTTCTCATCTGGAAATAAATCAGACAAATCACCGGGGTATATCAATTCTGAAATAGAATCTTCAGCATCATCTTCCTGTAATTTAGATTTCATATATGATTCCAAATCTTCTGCCGTTAAATCTTGAAAGAAATTCGAATCTGGGGGGATCCAGTTATCCAGGTCATCAATAAATTTCAAATCATTCTTGACTTTATATTTAGGGCATTTAAATCCCTTTTCACAGAACTTGCAAATTTTAGTGGTGCTTTGTTGAATGGCGAGGTAGATTGATATTTCTTCATGGAGTTTGTTATGAAATTCTCTATATTTAATTTCTTCACTGCTCAGTTCTTTTTGAGTGGGAAAAGAAAATGCTTGGGTCATAAAATCACCTGAAATTAACATAAAATAAACAAAGATTACATGACAATATGATAATGAAAAGAAAATATTTTCGAATATGTGAAACCAATATTTGAAGGAATTATCTGAATAACCAGGAATTTCAAGAGCTTTGCGCGTTGATTATAGGTATTACAAGTTTCTTCCCCATGCCAGCTTCACTTAGCTGCAAACAATCACGGATTGAAAATTATCATCTCCCAAATTTTGTTAAGCGTTTGTATGGGAGCTTGTGTAGAAAGGAACAATTAATTGAGTTCTTAATTTCACAGGGGAATCCTACCTTGAGAGTTCAAAATGCCATTTTTGGTACCAATATTCATGAACATATTCCTAATATCTCCTTGCTTCAGGTTTTTATTAGGAAATCCTGAAAAATATTAGATAAGGATGATTGAGCAGTTGAAATGATGAATACAATTTAGTCTGATGTACATAATGTGGAGAAGTTCTATTAATTTGTTGCGGAAGATCTGGAATCAAATCTGAGAAATGAATTGATACTAAAAACAATGATGTTTTTCCACATCTCACTAATAGAAAAGCACACGTAAGACCGTATTCTAGTTAACATATTGGAGGTGAAGTGACTTCTATACCCCTCAACATTGCGAGTAAACACTAGCTGTACCTGAAACAGTGCTAATAAACAGTTTTCTTACGTAAGAAATACCATTGTACTCTCGGATTTATAATTTCAGTATAAATTTCCTACTCACGTGTTTCTTGAGTAAGAGGAATATTGAATCTCTTAGCATCAGCAAACTTCATCAGATTAACGAATAGTTTTGATGCATCAGAAGAGCAAATTTTCGAACTATGCTGAGACTTCCTTTGATGCTCTATGTAGTCGCCACAAAATGGTTTCAAATCGAAATTTTTGATATCATTAAGAGCTGAAATTAACTAATAATTAAAATTGCATGTTTCAATGTCAGAGTATTTATTACATTTGTTAAACAGAGAAATTTGATCTGGTATTTTTTCGGTTATTTCGATTATTTCCACATCATCTGATACAGTTGAAGTTGATGGACTGGAAATTTTCCGCATGAAATTCTGAAAGACGAACAAAGGTGTTAGTAGTAGTATGTATGTATTCCAAGCACTTTAGTATACACGTGATATTGGGACAATACAAAAATTTTAAATCTCACGATGCTCAATAAACCTGACGATGAAGGGCGTTCAAATTGAATCAAAAACTCATCTAATTCAATTTCTATATAACAAGGGGAAATTTCAAACAATTTAGTATTATGCATTGGGAGGTTGAAGGATTCTCTGCCTCTAGGGCAATATTCCTGAAGGTTAAAAATAGGCAGAACCTACTGGGAGTATCAATCGCTTTTTAATATATATTTTTTAAGTTTTAAGTGCAAAAAATAAAACCCCAAATGAAGCAGTAAAAAATGTTCACCTCAAAGTCGAGATTTGTTGTCGAAAAACTCACCTTAACAGAAGTATTTTTCAAGATAGTTGGCTTTTGAACTGTGATTTGCATTTTCATACACTGTGGCTGAATTACCCTGGGCACCATCCTTGGCGAATCAACAAAAAAATTTTTCATGAGCTCTCTAGATCCAGCCCAACTCTTCATATTATTTTTATGAAACAAACAATCATTCAAGGTTTGCTGCTCTTTTCCTTCGGTAACCAAAATTACCACCCGTCCTTCTCGTTTCCTACCTGTTCTTCCCATCCTCTGAACCATCCTAATGGGGGATTTGTTGGAGATGTCAAAACAGACGATAAGGTCGACCTCCCCAACGTCCAAGCCCTCTTCACCAATAGAGGTCGAGAGCAGAGTGTTGCAATCGCCATCCCTGAACGTTTTTATTACCTTGAAAGACGTTTTTGTTTCAAAATCTAGCATTTTGAGTGAAATCCGGCTAACCAGAATATAGAATTCAAGAAAAAAAAAATTTACTATATAATAAAAAAAGAGCAAGCCGTGATATTGAATGTGTGTCTTAGCTAATATCATGAGAATACGTTTAAGATAAGGAAATATAGTATATTATTAGATATGAAACAAGCTGAGCGCGACTCCAAAAAGTCCATAGCAGTCTTGACCTAGTTGGTTATTAAAGACTACATATCGCACCCGTCGTAGAATAAGGGTACAACGCAAAAATTACCGAAGTTTTTGTTCTATACTTTCGTGTACTGATTGAATTGAATTGAATTGAATACGCTGAACATTCTCAATTACTGCAGCAATCCATTTGAACGTTATAACCCAAGCACCCAATATTCAATTAATGCAATTTTTCCCCTGTCTTGGTGGAATTTCTCCCGTTTTTCCAAAAAATTTGAAATGTTTTATTTCTTCAGGAATAGTTTTATATGT
This sequence comes from Aphidecta obliterata, assembly GCA_963966015.1. Classification (NCBI taxonomy): domain Eukaryota; kingdom Metazoa; phylum Arthropoda; class Insecta; order Coleoptera; family Coccinellidae; genus Aphidecta; species Aphidecta obliterata. The sequence continues at coordinate 24,834,711 of OZ014427.1, read as the reverse complement.
GGCAGAGTGGCCAACTAGAGTTATTCCGATATTGCATGTACGAAAAGGGTTTCAAGAGTTCAATATCAATACTAACTCAAAATGGACCTTTTTTGAATTGTCTCCTTATTCTACGACAGGTGCGATATGTATTATTACTTTCATCTTCATCTAGATTTTAGGGTTCGCAATTGATGTACAAATAGTATAATTGATAAGAAAAAATGAAAACATATTAGTGAAATAAAATCTTTTCAATATTGCCTTTAAAAACCCTCTTTTTCAATTTCTGTAAGAATAAGGAAATTTTTTACCTACCCTGAGCTGCATTTTTTGAGTTACTACTCCAGATTTTTGACCCACGAACATTTCCGGTCTAATTATTGGCCTGGCCTGTAGAAGTATCAGAAAGGCCTCCTTGACAGAATCGCGGTATTCGAAGAATACAATAACTTTGCTTCTATCATCACTGTCGTTAAAATGAGATATTAAAATATCACGTAATCTGAAGAATTTCGGATGGCCGAACATAATGTTTGATGGAACCTGAAAAATTGAGAAATTTTTTTATTCATCATATACATTCGAATGTCTCCTAGCACTTATGAACTATCATATGGTCTATCTTGAAAAAGTCATTAATGCAGAAATATCGCACCCGTCGTAGAATAAGGAGACAATTCAAAAAAGTTCTGTTTTGTGTTAGTAACGATATTAAACTCAAGAAGTAACCCCTTTCGTATGTGCAATATCGGAGTAATGACAAAAGATAACATTTAAAATTTTTTGGAAAAACAGCAGAATATGAATATTGGATACTAGATTTATGATGTTCAAATAGATTGCTGCAGTAATTACGAATGTTCAGCGTGTTAAATTGAGTAAGTATACAAAAGTATAGAGCAAAAACTTCGGTAAGCCAAACTTTCCCAACAAAATCAATTTTTGAATTGTACCCTTATTCTACGACAGATGCGATATGATTATGTAAAATTGTGATTTTATGATGGCACTTTAGATCTGAAGGTGTATAAGGTGTATAAGGAGGAACTACTGGAGAAATCTAACTGACTACTCCAACCAGTAGCTCGGAGTGGAAATTGTATCGTGCTCCACAAGAATATAAGAATGGTTAGTAATCTAGAGCTTACAGATGTTGGGTTCGAATTCCTAGAGTACTTCTTTTTCAGTCTCAGATCAACATTTGAATTCTTTTTTATTGGCCTTTACAAAAAATGACGCATAAAGTGAAATTGTATCATAAAATACTCTTGTCAGAAATTAAACGTTACTACCGATCTTAAACGATTAGGTTGGACTCGCAGATTAAGCGAGATCAAATTAAATTCTGTCCATTCGGATCGCTGTCCAAATCCTGCTTTTTTCATGACTAGCATTCAAATTGGTTTGCGTTGTGGGAACTGGAAGAGTGTTATTGATAAGAGAGTGGTTGCCAGTGCTGTTATTGTGAATAATCACTTGGAAAGAAAGCGGAGACGATATTGTATGGAAAAACAGCTCAAAAATAGAGGAAACAAATGAAATATCTCTTGGGATTTATTGAAAGTTCCGAAAAACGTCCTCGTGAGTGGTCTACTTAACACAACAGAATAAGAACTATATTTTTGGGAAATTGTGTAAGGGACTGAAATTCCTCCAATTAATCCGAAATGGGTTATATTACAAAAGATGTCTCTGTGGAAACAAACATCTGGATGAAAAGATCAAACAACCGTCCCAAATACTGAGCAAGTTTTATGGTTTAGCAACCGAAAAATGGACACACAACCTAGAGTCTGCGAAAGAAGAAGAGAGTGATCCAACTGAAGCAATACCAGTCTACGAACTGGAAGCTTTAGGACTAAAATGAGGAGCTGGAAAAGGTACAATAAGCGGATAGCTGCAGTGCCGAGGGAATATGTAGACCCTATTCCACAACTCCTATTTCATTCATTCATAGTTTAATTTTATGACCCTAAGGCCTAAAATGCCTTTGCTTAGCGCTAAAACACCGATGAACTTCGGATACCCCTGAAACGTGTTCAACCGAGGCCAAATGCAATTAGCTCGTACTGGAAAAGCGCCTATTGCGGGCACTGCTCGATGATCTACCTCACGCAATGGATACCTCAGGACAAAACGTGCTTTTAAAACGCATTTAGGAATGTAATGTAATGTAAAAACTCTGCCTCCTCTCCTACGATGAATAAAATAATATTCAAAGATTGCATTATTTGGAAGGTGAGATATTTAGCTATGTTGAGTAAAATCCCCAACCTGTCTGAGTGAAAAATTGAAGGACTCAAATTCATAAATTTCAAAAATGCTCACAAAGATGGACACATCACTTTCATAAATGCATTGTTGGCTGCCCACATATGATGACAAAAAAAAATTATAAAAAGCACTGCTGTGAAGTCAGGTTCTTTCATCCACCTTGTGGGTAGATTCGCATTTTCCAGTTTCAAAAACTCATTGAAGACATTTTTGACAGCTGTCAAAAAAAAATTTCAAATTAAGGCGAAAACCCAGACTCCACGTTAGTGCTTTAGGCCATTTTTTGTCGATGATTGTCTAGAATTTTTTACGGTATCTTGCACGTAGTTTGAATACATTATTCTTCATCTATGTGCAAAATTTAATTCCAATCCAATCAGTAGTTTCGAAATTATCAGGAAAAAAATATTTTGAACGGTCATATTAACGGAACCCCTAGTCTGATTCTGCTCATTGATGAACGAGACCGCGACATTCGAGATCCACACCTATCCTGAAATTAAAAGGTCCTAGGCTTTTCCGCTCGAAAGTTATGATTTTCTATGGTTTCTATGGTTTTGGTCATACGAGCTGGAAAAAATGAATTTCATTCTCCATTAGTATACAAATCTTCGTCACGATCGAATCCGTATTTTTGGAATCATCAAGAAAACAAAATTTCAAAGGAATATATTTACGGAACCCGTAGTCCAATTTTGCTCATTGATGAACGTGACCGCGACATTCGAGATCCACACCTATCCTGAAAATTTCAAGTCTCTAGGCCTTTCCGTACGAAAATTAGAATTTTCTTCTGGTCATGCGATCTGAACAAAATTTTGCATGTAGCTTGAAGACATCATTCTCCATTTGAGTGCTGAATTTCATCTCGATCGAATTTTTAGTTCCGAAGTAATCAGGAGAACAAAATTTCGAACGGCTATGTTTACGGAATCCCTGGTGGAATTCTGCCCATTAACGAACTTAACCTAATTTTCATATATTAGGAAGATAAGATAAAGAGAACTTAGGAGCAAAAAAAAATTTTTAATCAGTTGGATGAGGTTGATGAATAATGAAAGGTTGTACTCACCTCAGGATAAGATCCATCTGGTAATCCCTCGATAGCAGGCAATGGACCCAAATAACCTCTAACATCTTCCATGATTTTTATCAGGGCATCATTATTTTTCAAAAGAGGATCATTTATATGCTCTAAAAAAATATAATACAAAGTTCGAATTCAGGGATGAATCACAAGTAAAACCTTCAAAATAATTCAAGAATCCACGTAAGCCATGCCGGATCAATACTTCGCTGGCATGATATAAACTCATGCAAATATTTAGAGTGAGCGTAACTTCTCTATAATGAGGATCCCTGAAAAAAATTGTTATTGTTATTATTGTCAAAATGAAAAGGGTAGAATACGAAAAGAAGGAAACAGCATATTTGAAGAATATAATGAAAAAAAAACACAAAATGTAATAAAAAAAGTCACAATACAACAGTCCTTCAACTAAAGACATTTTTCTGGAACACATTGAAAGATGTTCATCCAACAGTGTTCCGGTAAGATTCTGTTACTATGCCTCAAGTTGATTTTTGTTCCAACAGTCACCTGTGGATCAGTTCAAATGCTTGGGAGTTAAAAACAAATTAGATTCCAGCTTTCAAATTGAGGCATCAAACTGATTGGCACTCAAAGGAGTCACTGTTAGTTGGTCAAATTTAACTATCGACTGAAAAACTGGTCCTGAGTACCACAGTTCATGGAATTTTAATTGCTGCAGCGATGGAATCGTATAATGATAAACAGCGTGCTTTATGGGTACGGCCATTTTATTTATTTATATACCGGAAAAATCTAATTTCACGATATAAGTTCAGGAAAATTGCAATATAATAATAATAATAATAATATCCAGGTCCAGACTCTTATTTTAGATTGTATTCATTTAATAGCTCATAAAACCATTAAACCGCCCTTTATCTTAACTAGCAGAACGAATTATCACACAATAAACGGTTTTTGGAAATAATCATAAAATATTTCATATAAATATAAATGGACTTATTTCCGTGAAACACATAGAGATTAAAAAAAAAGAAAAGAATTCGTATCATTCGGAACACAGTATAAGCTTCCATTCATTTTCATACACTAGTGAATTTTTCATACAGAATATGGAAATTGCGCTTTTATTTTATCAACCATTACTCGTCATAATACTTTCTCTGGAAGTTTTAATTTCGTGAAGTAATTTATTCGTTGCTTTTATTACCCTGAAATCAACGGAGGTAATATAAATGAAAAACAACAAAAAAAAAATTACAAAAGAAGTTCAAAATGTCATCTGTCCATATGAATACATTTTTAAGCTCTGATACAAACATGATTAATGGATTTTCTTATCAATTCCGCATTATTTCTCATCTCTCTAAATGCTACTTCAATTCCCTCTTGAGGATGATCCCTAGTGTTGATCTCAATCTTATAAACAAAATCGGGAAGGAAGCACCATTAAAAAAGTTCGACAGCGATAAATATTGAGACCTTGAAGGCCAAAGAATTGTATTCCCTACTCCCTATAATAATATTGTGTTCTACAAATTTTTTTCAATCTGAATTTGTTCCATAGATATAAGTGCATTCATATGAAATATTCTATTATTATTTCGGAAACTGTTTATTGTGTGATAATTCATTCTGCTAGTTAGCATACAGGGCGGTTTAATGGTTATGTGACCTATTAAATGAAACCAATCTAAAATAAGAGTCCGGACCTGAATATTGCAATTTTTCTAAAAAAAATGATTCAAATTGATTTAATCCTACAGGTAACAATATTTCACGTTCTTCTGTTTAGATTTTCTTTCAAAATAAAGCCGAAAACTATAAATCGCAAAAAAGAATGGTGTGAGACCCACCATGTGGGTTATTTTCGGAACAGCCTGAGTGCCCTTTAACACAGTGTGAACTAAGTACAGTTCATTAGGATTCACCCTGTATATAATCAGTATATTTTGGTGAATCAGTCTTTTGGAGTGTATAAAAATAAAATGACAGTACTTGCATGCTGACAATGAAAAAAAGCTCCAGACTTCATGTCAGTACTTTTTGAGCGCTCGTACTACTTCCACGAGGGCTATATCATTTCGTCACGATGTCTGTATTTTTCGAATTTTGAGCCGAAAATGGTCTCAATCGACTATGTTCGACTCACTGATGACGAATCCGTCGGAAAATTCGAGTCTGTCCGTCCGTCCGTAAGCACGATAACTCTCGAACGAAAAAACCTAGAGACTTGAAAATTTCAGTGTGGGTTCAGTTCCCGAATGCCTCGGTTCAGTTCGTTAATGGGCCAAATTCGACCAAGGGTTCCGTAAATATGGCCGTTCAAAGTTTTGTTCTCCTGATTACTTGAAAACTACAGATTTGACCGAGATAAAATTTTGCACTCAAATGGAAAATGAGGTGTTCAAGCTACATGTGGAATTTTGTCCAGATCACATGACCAGAACCATAGAAAATCATAACTTTCGAACGGAAAGGCCTAGGGACTTGAAATTTTCAGGATAGGTGTGGATCTAAAATGTCGCGTTCACGTTTATCAATGAACAGAATTATACTAGGGGTTCCGTAAATAAGGTCGTTTGAAATTTTGGTTTCTCGATAATTTCGAAACTGCGGATTCGATCGAGATGAAATTTTGTATTTTAATCGAGAATGATATATTAAAACAATATTTTGTCTAGATCGCATGACCAGAACCATAGAAACCATAGAAAATCGTAACTTTTGAACGGAAAGGCCTAGGAACTTGAAATTTTCAGCGTGGGTTTGGATCGCGAATATCGCGGTCACGTTCATCAATGAGCAAAATTAGACTAGGGGTTCCGTGAATATGGCCGATCAAAATATTTTTTTGCTGATAGTTCCGAAAATACTGAGCGGATTGGGATGAAATTTTGCACCTAGCTGAGAAATAATGTATTCAAACTACGTGCAAAATTTTGTCCAGATCGCACCACCCAGACCATAGATACCGTAGAAAATTCTAGCGAATTATCGAAAAAAAATAGATCAGCTGAAGCACTGACATGAAATCTGGAGTTTCGCCTAGGTTTCAGAATTTTTTTGACAGCTGTCGAAAATTCCTTCAATTGATTTCTGAAACTGGAAAATGCGAATCTACCTACAAGGTGCATGTACGAGCGCTCAAAAGCTCCTGCCTTCACGGCAGTGCTTTTCGTAATTTTTTCCATTCAATTTATTTTCTAATAGCACTGACTCTTTTTGTTCAGTTTGTTTATGAACTTTCAATGTCGTGAAATAATATTTACTACTAATTCTAGTTATTTCATATTCTCTCTCTTCTGAGGTTTCATCTTGCACCTTGAAAACTTTTCTGTTAAGTAAACTCAGATTTAACATTCTATACCATTTTGTATTATCAAACAGAAGAAGATTGTGTTCCTAAATCACTCACCTATTTGATTTTTCTTGATATTCTCTTCTGATTCTGAAGATGGCTCCTTTGGTCAGATATCTACAATTACCTTGTACTACTTTATACTTCAATAATGTTCGATTATATTTTTCAAGAACCTAAAAATACAAGCAAATGCAATTTTTTCATTAGAAGTATGAAATAACCATGTGTTTCACCTCTAAATAACTATTCCTCACTTGTTCCAACTTTTGTCCCAAAGGGACTACAATAGTCTCTAGTTTTCTTTGAAATACATATGATTTGACATCTTCACTCTCTTCAGTCCTATATTCTAAATTCGATATCATTAGGGTATTGATGACCTGAAAATTTTAATATTAATATAGAATAGGTGAATAACAGATGGAATTTAAATAAAAACTCAGTTATTGGTTTAAATAATACCAATGAAGCTTTTGATACATATAAGATTTATGAAAGGTTTTGGAATATCTAAAAAAAAATGACCATTTTTTTGAGAATACCAAACACTCTTGAAATGTAATTAGTTCCTATATCAATTTATACAAAGAAAAGTTCATTTTACAATTGCTTATATGAGATCCAACTTAGATTATTCATGTTACTAATCCTAAATCTGGATAATCATTGAATGTTATAGCTAAAATGAAGGGTAATTTTCGAGTCCTGCTCTAGATTAGGATTAGAATAAACCTTCTATATCTAACAATACGATGTACCTACCTCTCCTACATCATTTATGCTATTTCCTGGAGTAGCACTCAAAGCTAAAACTCTGAAATTTTTTGCTTGTGCCTTTATTTTTTTCATAACTTCACAATATGCGTAATTTCCCCTTGCTTTATGAGCTTCATCGAACACAATACACTTTATCAATAATGCCAATTCAGGACAACTGTCTAAATCGTTTTGTAAGACCTGGGGAGTGACAAAAAACACTCTTTTATCCATCCATATATCATTTCTCACGGTAGTTTTATTTGTACCAGTCAGTTCAGCTGTTACATTTTTCGGTATTGCCATTATATTATAACATGCATCTATCTGTTGCTTAACTAGGGGTCTTGTTGGAGCCATAAAAACAATTTTTCCAGTAGGATACCATCTGTAATAATTATACATCACTACAGCAGCAATGAAGGTTTTGCCTAGGCCAGTTGGTAAGTTAACCTGAAAGATAGACATGAAAATCGCTTTTCTGATAAGGCTGGAATGAACTCACTAATGTATTTTTGTAAAGGGCTTGTTCAATTATATTGTACTGGTAGTCTCTTATAGGATAATTAGTCGGATAAATCCAGTTCAAGCCTGCCTGCACATCAAATCCCTCTGTCTCTTCACATTTTTCCTGGTTTCGTCTGTAAAATGTCACATATAATAAAAAACCTAGGGAGAATATAAATGGGACTAACTCTATTGATAATCTTTGTTGATAATCACACATTTTCAAATTGTTTGTTTCCAATTAAAGTTTTTTTTATTCCAATGTTTACATTTTCCCAACCTGAATTCATATTCAATTCAATTTTTCCGCTAAGTGTCATTTTATCATAGAAGTTTTTTCTTTATTTGCTCTAGGCATACTATGTTGGCTTCGAGAAAAGGATAATGAATCTGCGAATATTCACTCCATCATTATATTATATTGACGATTATTCAAATGGGACGGTTCTTGATTGAAGTTACAGTATGATGTACTGCAATTTTCCGAAAAATTCATAAAAAAAGATCAGAGATCTGAAATTACAAGGTTGACATCAACGATCAACCATCGACCTCACCAGTTTTTCAAATTAATGACATATTGAACATGTCTACTAGACCGCTGACCGGGGCAAAATCGAAACGAAATACAACGGAAAAGTGGTAAATTGTAGAATAGTGTGTAAAATGGCAGAAGACAAAACTTCACAAACAAATGACCTATTGAATTATTACCTTACTATGAATATGAATAGTATATGTCGAGTTTGTTTAGAAAAAGGAAAACTTTTGCCAATTTTTGATCCTATAAAACCAGCTCATTTCTCCATTTTACTTATGTCTTGTGCCCAGGTGCAGGTGAGCTTTTTTCTTGATTAGAAAATTTAAAGGCTATGTGATTATTGTAAATTTAAGGTGGAAGCAGGAGATGGCTTACCCCCTTATATATGCCAAAAATGTGTTGTGAAACTGAATATAGCTTTTCAATTTAAAGTTCAATGTGAGGCATCTGATGCTAGACTAAGGAGTTGTTTCGATAATATCCAACAAATTCCCTCAGAAGAAATCCATATTTCTGGAGCAGGATATGTTACAGATATAAAAGCTGATCCTGAGCTCTCCAACTCAAGTATATCAATCACATTCACCACTAACGATGGAGGTTTAGATAATAATACTCTGCAAATACAAAGCATTCAAGAAGTTAATAATATAAATGATGCAGGCCATATTCATACACAGGAAGCACTGCAAAATCAAACGGAACATAATCAACTTGCAATACAAAATGTTTCACCTCTTTGTGAGTTAGAAAAAGTTACATTAACTGAATTGAAATTAGATTTTGATGGACTCAAACTGAATGACGCCAATCTAAAAACTGTTGAGCGAAACTTAGATTCAGATAGTAGTTCTTCAGTGAAGAATACTAAACCAAAGAAAGTGGAAAATCATCAATGTGGGACTTGTGGAAAAATATTCAGAACAAAACCTAGTAAGTATTTTTCTACAGAAGAAATGTAGATGAATTCATATGTAGGTAATTTTTTTCTTTGTTGAAAGACTATTTTGTATAAATATTATAGTTGTATTAAAAATAACCATGCAATTCCTTAAGGCAGTATACAGTGGAGTCCGCCCAAGATAAGGATGAACAGCATGGGTATCACGGTAACCGTAATAGTTACACATTAGGTCAAATGGGCAAAAAATTGCGCAATTAAGGGGCCAATAAATAGATGTTGAGAAATCTCGTTTACTGCCAGAGATATTCGGAAAAAATCGAAATTTGGCGATTTGCTTTTTAGTTATTTGAAAAGTATGAAAAAAACCAAAGGCATTTTCTCATTGCCACTTTTTAACCTATACAAAATGGCGTTCACAAAATCTGGAAGAAACCATCATCAACTTTGCTTTTTTATATGGCACGAAAAAAATGTTCACCTGTATGGCATAGCATTTTTCATTGCGAATGCAACGAGGTACGGCACATATGTTTTTCTATGCTTTTATTGAAAAAAACATGCTTTGTAGAATATTTGGACATAGGCGGCTTAGAAACAATCCATGGCAACATATTACATAGCTGTCAGTTTCCATAAACAATTTTCGACTTCAATGAGTATTTCATGGTTGTTGTTATTGCCTTCAATTCTTCTACATTAAAATGAAGGGAGGTAATTACGACAAGATCTGGAAGATGCATTAGATAATTTGCCATTGGTTGCTGTGCATAATTGCTGGTTTCAACAAGATGGTGCACCAGCTCATAATTCCTTAGCTGTTCGCCAATACCTGTGTGAGCGATTACCAAGTAAATGGCTTTGCACTCATAGTGATACACCCTGGCCAGCAAGATCACCAGACCTACCCGATTTAGACTTTTTTTTGTGGGGCCATTTGAAAAATGAGATATACTAAGGAAATTTTGAAAACGAGGAACACTGACTAAGCTCAGTATGATCAGCATTTGATAGAATTACCCTTGAAATGTTGAATCGTGTTACAGATTCCACAGTGAGATGGGACTTATGCCTACAACCTGGAGGTAATCTTTTTGAACATATGCTATAGCACTTACTATTTACAATCTTCAACAATAATTTTTTCCTTATTCTTGTTATTATTTTTGTTTCTGTTAGTTAAATATTTGATTATTTTGAAAAATTATTCATAAGCATTTTTTCTGAATAAAAACAGAAAAACATATTGTGTCGTACGTCGTTGCATTCGCAATAAAAAATGCTATGTCATACGTTTTTTCCGTGCTGTGTAAAAAAACAAAGTTGATAATGGTTTCTTCCAAATGAAACGTTGTACGGAGATTTTGTGAACTACATTTTGTGGAGGTTAAAAAGTGGCAAAGAGAAAGTGCCTTTGGTTTTTTCGAATCTTCTCAAATAAATTCAGAAAAAAATAAAAACCAAATCGCCAAATTTCGGGGTTTTCCGAATATCTCCGGAAGTAAACGACATTTTTGGGATTTCTCAACATCTACTTTTTGACCCCTTAACTGTGCAACTTTTTGCATTTTGGCCAAATGTATAACTCTTCCGGTTACTGAGATCCCCATGCTGTTCATCACTATCTTGGGCACACTGTATTGGGACCATTACCTTTTTCGATTTATAAATGAGAACGAAAATAACCGTCCTTTTTGTTGTATACAATTATATGCAGATGCAAGACTTATATACAAGGTGTTTCATGTAATGATTACTAATTTGATATTTCAAATATCAATACTTCTATTATTTTAAGATTTGTTGAATTTCTGGTTGTACTGGAAATTAATTGCAAATACGTCATTTCCCATTACAATTTTTGTTTTTATTTGGAAAAGTCTCCTCTAAGCTCTACTGAGGTTTAATTATGTCTGTTGCATTTTAAGTTATCAAGATATCCAACTTTTTCTGTCAAAATAAAATGAAATACTGTCCCATAAAATATGCAATATCCCTCTGAGAGAACATCTTAGAGCGATGAAAATGACATCCCTAACATAACATCATTAAATGAATGTCTTTTGGAAACATACTTCTCCGTGCTTACTAAAGAATTTTTCATTAATCAACTGGTCCAAATTCGTTGTTTAGCACAAGGATCTCCAGAACTATTGAGATAAAAGAAAAAGAATTTCTAGCTCATTTTTTGACAAACATAAGAAACGGAAAACCGCATATTATTATTTCCTATTGATATTTTTTGTCATTTTCGCCTTATGAACAAAAATTGGAAATCAGATAGTTTCATCGAATCAATCACATTTTCGCTATAATGATTGGTTATGATTCGTATTACATAAAATTTTTTATCTGAAGGCATTTATATTAATACATTTTCGAAAAGTTGAAAACTGCATTTTTGACATGTCACAATGACAACTATTTTTAAAGGAGTAAGTATATTTGTAGTTTCAAATATTAGTAGGTTAGTGAGCTGTGCTTTGCCATTTCCTTGACAATGTCAGGTTGTAACGGCAATATTTATTTATCTGCTGTCAAACAATTGTCACGTAGAATTGAATATAATTTGAATAATAATGAGTGATTCTGAAACTGGTAGTTTGCCTTCGGATTTGGGAGAATTGACGCGAAATATCGTGAACTCCGTTTTTCCGGAAAAATCACGGAGTGTATATGAAATAGTGTTTAATCGGTAAGAAGAATGGTGTTCTACTAAAAAAATCAAGAATATCACTCATGAAAAAGTATTGTTGGCTTACTTTGAATGCTTATCTAAGGAAAGAAAACCATCTATGGTCATATTATTCGATGATAAGAAGTTTTTTATTAACAAGAAAAAACATCGATATTAGCAAGTACCTACACATGATTTTAACAGAAGCATCAGATGATACATATTTATTTCAAAAAGTTGCTATGATAATTGGACTAAGTGGAGCATGCATAGAGGAGAATTTTTTGTAACATCGGCGAATATCCCAGGATTGAATATGGTAGAACTTGTCAGACAATATGTGAAAATACGACCTTGCAACACAAACCATCGACGTTTTTTATCACTTATAAAAATAAGAAATGCACGAAACAACCCGTTGGAGTTCACACCTTTGGTAAAATGCCAAAAGTTATTGTCACTTTTTTGAATTTACCTCTCCCTGAAGAATATACCGGACATTGTTTTCGGCGATCGTCTCCTTCATTTTTGGCCGATTCTGGAGCTGATCCGTGTACCGTGAAACGCCATGGCGGATGGAAAAGCAATACTGTTGCTGAAGGTTACATCGAAAATTCGCAAGAGCGAAAGAAAAATATATCAGAAGCAATTTTTGGTGCCAACAACCAAACAGAATTACAAGTTTACCAAAAAGCATCAACTACTGATGTAAAAACTCTAGAATCCATTAGAATTAATATTGCAAATTGTAGTAATTGCTCTTTTACCATTTATAATAAATAGTTTTGTACATAGTTATGCATTTTGAATAAACTTTTTTGATCACACCATCGCATGTTTTTTATATAAAATTTCATTATGGTACTTAGTACCATAATGAGCTTCCTTATGTCATCAAAATTGAGTGATCAGATAAATACATTTATGTTGCACTTTTTTTCTTCAGGCTTGGTACATCACATAAGAATACACACTGGCGAGAGACCATACGTTTGTCATCTGTGTGACAAACGCTTTATAAACGGGGGTCACCTCCACACCCACATGAAGTCACATACCGGTGAGAAGAATCATGTATGTGCAGCGTGCCACAAAGCCTTCACGACGGCCCAGCAGTTAACCAAACACACAATAGCCATACATACATCAGAGAGACCTTATGCGTGCACCTACTGTACCAAGAAGTTCGCGAGTTCAAGTAATTTGAGGACTCATGTTAGAATCCATACCGGGGAGAAGAATTTCAGGTGTGACCAGTGTGGTAAGGCGTTTTGCACCAAAGGGCAACTAGAACAGCATATGTTGACTCACACAGGGGAGAGAGCATTTCTGTGCGAGTATTGCAATAAGAGATTCTCCCAGAAATGCCACTTGTTACGTCATTTGAAGACTCATAGGGTAACGTAGTAATTTTTTAGATAATAAGGATTTGGTTTTACTGATGTCACACTAGTTTTACTGCCATTTGAACACGAGCTCTATTGCTCTTGATTATAAGAGATGTTTTGAAATCAACGGATATGTATAGTTACTCGTAAAAGGAGGTTTCAAATATTGAATAACGAATTTACAGAAATGTCAGATTCTATTGCAATTTATATCTTGCAACATAATTGATCTCATTATTATGTTATTCAGTCTGAAATTCTAATAATTCAAACAAATAGTTTGGAAATTTTTATTTGAAAATACTATGCATAATAATTCTTTTCGTTCTGTACAAAAAAATGCTATCAGCAGAGATGAAACTTTCAGACTTTGTACATTAGAAGGTTTTATTAAGCCAGAAATGTTGCAAGAGATTCGTTATAAAATGTGAACATTGCTTTGAAGTTTCTAAATATATATGGGCTCTCTTGAGCATTTCAGCTATTCAAAACATGTATTGAAAGCATAACTTTTTACGAGTGGCTTCGCCCGCCTAGTTCACGTTTCATTATTACCGCATCTGTACCAGAAAGTAGGGAAAATTCTCCCATAGAAGAGATTTCATGTTTGCTAGACTCTCGGTTAGACATAACCTGTACAGAGCTCTTGATTTTAGTTCTTGTACAGGTTTTGCAGTATTCAACAGTTGAAATCTTCGTTTCTCCTTCAACATCTACCCCTTCTTCATGAAAATGCTATCCTGATGCTTTATATAATATAATTTATATAATAACATCTCTACTTGTATGTACTTCACCATGACTGTACAGTTTAGCCCTTGGTAGTTCCTGAAAAACCAACAAAAATCAATTTTTTCGACTTTTTATCCCACTTCCCCCTCTTTTCTTTTGGTATGTGGGTCATGGCAGTGCTTCCAGAAATCTTGTCATGACTCAAATCTGGTTGTAACGGGGTTTACTCCGCCATTTAGTGCACTTCTCAAAATTTGGAAATATTATAATATTTCGCCTTTATGTCACTCGGGCGCCAGCTATCTTTTGTAAAAGTGGAAAAGTATAGCAAACCACCAGGTAGCTGCTAAGCCGGAGACAGAGTTCGGTTTATCTACGATGGAAGCGATAATATTGACTATTTTAAATTCGAGTTTATCTAAGGAAGAACATACATTGAATGGAAATAAAATTACAACGAGAAGATTAACTAAATATATATTGATTCATATAAAAGAAAATAAAACACGATTCCTTCAGCTTACACTAAGAATGGGGTTATATACAGTATCAAGAAAATTATATTTATCTATATAAAACAGTGAAACAGCCAGAAAATACGGTATCGGTCGGACAGATTTTGGGTGATCCAGAGTTAAGCAAGTACGGTATACCAGCCAGGCCAGAAAAAGCAACCCACGAGGTTCGGTCTTCTGTTGAATTCTCTGTTGAACGGTTAAACAAGAAAATATGAACCAATCGTAGTACGGTGGCCTGTTTACGCTATGATGGCTAGAGAAAATTTAGGTACTTTACCTTATTCGTACGGAATGATTTCTCAACTGCACTTTTACTTCGTGAACGGAATTCTCTCTTTCGCACGGTTTCTCGCTACTACTACTTCTTCAAACTTTCTTTTCTATCACACGGTTTCTCTCTACTGTTGCTTCTTAAACTCTCTGAACACGATTCATTAGTTCCGGGAGGAACATCTACCAAATTCCTTCCTCTCGCGGCATATGGGTTGAAAAAAAAACGCCGCACTGGCTATTTCGAAACCTAGTGCTCTGATTCCAGAAAATACTTGAGAATTTCACAGACGGTGTATTTTCGGTTGCGGATCTACAGGCGTTCTCAATAGACCTCTAGATGAATTTTGATCTTTAAAATCGAACTTTATTACATGGTTTTTTTGTTGAAAAACATTTCATATGGTATTTTATGAATATTTGCTACAGCAGACCTGTTTCTTAAGTAGTAAGCTGTGTTCACTGCTTACGCCCAGAAGCGTTTATCTAAACTTGCTTTATATAGTAAACACCTAGCTTTCTCCATCAAGGAACGATTCATTCGTTCAGCAACGCCATATTGTTCAGGAGTAAGTTTTGAGAGTTTGTTTAGATTCTATGTCGAATTTCTTGAATTCCAATCATGCACTTTTGCGGTTCATTTAGTGTGGGGCGATACTTTGGATCGTAATATATCGAAATATGTAGGTATTATCGATACTGAAATCGTATCGCTTCGAAAGTCACTTGACATCTATGAAGATAATTCTATATTATATTATATATACTGTTATGGTTCAATTTTTTTATATTAATAATTATTAAATTTTGAGAAAGAACCACTAACAATATTCTTATAATTTTGTTTTTCAATTTTTCTTCTATTTTTCGCGTGACTCTTCTTAAGGGGGTTCTCAAGGTGCACAAATAAAAGAATATTTTGTTTACAACAACTTATAATCTAATTCTATAAAAAATACCCCAACTTTCAAAATAACCTAAAAACTAATATAATATCTAAACTCAAAAATAACGTTCGATTGATGAGTGGACTCACTATATGCAATTTTCAATTTTTCTTCTTCCAAGCAGCACGACGTTTCAATTTCTCCTTCTCTCCTCTACTTGCCAAATCAATTTCAACAACTCAATCTACGAAAATCCACTCTTGACCAGCTTCCAAATAATTTTTCTTCTTCCAAGCAGCACGACGTTTCAATTTCTCCTTCTCTCCTCTACTTGCCAAATCAATTCCAACAAATCAATAGAACCAATCTTTCTGCCAACTTTTTGAAAATTATCGAATTTTTTTACTTTCTGACAAAATGCAAGTCCACTCTCTGACGTTTCTTTCTTGTCAAAACCCCGCTTGCTTAATTCTAATCATTTAACAACAATCTCTATGGTAACAATTAAATTATTCAGAACCATCTTAAAAAAAAACTCATTTTACTATAATTTATACGATATTTTAAAAAAAAAATTCTTGAATTTTGGTGATCTAATTTGAATTTATTTTCACTTTTGGATTTCATGACAATACCTATAAAGATAATTTGGTAGTCAACAGAAAACAAATTTATACAGGGTTACAGGGAAAGAAGTACTGAATATTTAAGGACGTTATTATCCAGGTGATTTATGATGGATTTGGTTCTATAATATAGTGTCCGAAACTTAACCGTTATGGAGATATTGAGTTTTGAAGATTTTTTGAAAATCCTTTATTTTTCGGCTTTTTTATCGATTTTTTTCGGATTGGAGCTCCAAGGGGCCGTTTTTTTATGTATCTAGTTAGAGGGCATGTCATTTAATAAAAACGATTAACAGAAACTGAACCTACTACTAACAGCTTAACCCATTAATGTCCGAGTAATTTTTTCAAACCTTCATATAATTTTGGGAAGAAATGGTTGTTTCAGAAGACATGTTACTGCAAAAATATGTTTTCAAGTTTTTTTCCGAATGTTTCTTATGTGTTCCAATAATGGAACTTTGGACACGAATATCTCCAGGTATATGATTGGAAAGGAAAATATGGAAATGAAATGTGTGTAAAGAAATATGATCATAAATACATTGATTTTTCAGTTAAAAAGAATTTTGATCAATGCTTTGAGAGAAAATATTCGAAACAATGTTCATGACAGTTAACTCTACACTTTCTACAGCATTTCGTGGTATTCTTTTCGCAAACTGCACATCTATCCTGTTTTTCTGCCACAACAAAATAATGTTCCGTTCGATTATATCTCACTTGTTTTGGCACACGAGAAGGAATAGCTTTATGTGCAACTGGACGACCTCCACCACTTCCAGGTTCTCCGTATTTTTGTAGGTATGTCTGAACGATTGTACGTCGAAACTTCAGCTGGTCTATTTTCTTGCCGTTAACTTTTCTGAATAACTGCCAAGAATTTTGAGTACTAACATCCACACAATAAGCATATATAGATCACCACCACTTCTTCGATCTTATCGATATCCTGTAGTTTTCTACGTTCTGATCCAATCTATTTACAGTAATTTACACCTCCCATATATCTGTTACACTGGGAGACAACAAACGGTCGAGTAACAGGAATCTTCTTTTTTTCAGAAGCTACCCATCTGCAGTGAAACCTCTAATAAGCGGACACTCACGGTTCCGCAGATTTTGTCCGCTGATTAGAGGTGTCCGCCTAAAAGAGTGGGTAAAAAAAGGAGAAATTTCAACACATATATTTATTAGGATAATATATACCTACATATTATTCATACATAGTATGTATTAAATTTAATTTTTTATGAATTCTAAAATACTCTGTTGACGCATTTTTTGTTTATTCTGCTCTAAAAGACTGGATTGAAAATGAGCTTCTAAATTTTTTAAATGATGAAATGCAAATAGTCGTTATTTACAAAAAATTTCCAATCGTTTATTACTTTCAAAGCCTCTCTATATGTTTTAATTGAGTTGTGGCTTTCAACGGAGTCAAGTTCCAAATCGCTGTCTTCTTCCTCCCCTGGTGCAGGATTATGGTCAATCAAGTTTTCAATCGCCTCGTCAACGTTCAAACTAATTTCTTCTGTTGTTGCAATATTATCGATTCCAACATAACTTTCGAGATTTTCTTGTGTTATGTTCATTTCATTGGCACACTCTTTCCATTTGAACTATCGAAGATAATCTTCTGGATCCCATTCGAATGGAGTAGAATCTCCATTATTTTTGTCAAACCCAGCTTTTCTGAAACAATTCTGTATTGTTGCTGACGAAACTTTATTCCAAGCTGTTCCAATGTAATAAAGTGCCTCTAAAACATTTATGGACTTCGCTAACTCTGAAGCGGATCTTACTTCATCCATTTTCGATAAAATGTGCTGTAGTATTGAGCCTCGATAATAAAATTTGAAATTCTGTATGATACCCTGATCTAGATGTTGACACATCGATGTAGTATTGGGAGGTAGAAAGATAACTTTAATATTTTGTAGCTTCACCTCACGAGGGTGGAAAGCTGCGTTATCCAAAAATAACAAAATTTTTCGCTTTTGCCTGATCATTTTTCTATCAAATTGAAGCAACCATTCACTCATTATGTTTTGTGTCATCCATGCTTTTTTGTTAAACTTCCACATTGCCGGTAAATCTTTCATTGGTAGATTTTTAAATGCTCTAGGTCGGGCAGCCTTTCCGATCACCAGTATATCTTCTTTCTGTCCTGCCATATTAACACAAAATAAAATTGTGAGCCTTTCCTTGGAAAGTTTTCCACCGCTACATTTTTCAGACTTAAGGCAAGGGTTTTGTCTGGTAAGGCTCGGAAGAAGAGGCCAGTCTCATCGGCGTTGTAGACATCCTCTGGTCGATACCCAAGAAGTAGATATGGCAACTTAATTCTAAACTGATTAACGTCATCTTGACTAACACCTGCTGATTCTCCAGAGATACATTTGAAACTTATCGCATGTCTCTTACGCCATTTTTCCAGCCAACCATTAGATGCCCGAAAGTTCCCCACCTTTAATTTTTCTGCTATTTCCTGTGCTTTAGCCTTCACTAAACTTCCGGATATTGGAATGTTTTGGCTACGTGAACGAGAAAACCAATCGAAACACACTTTGTCAATTTGAAGTCCCACAGCTCTCAAAAATTCTTTTTTTTGATCGGTATTGCTTCCTGACTCCCATTGTAGACGAATGTTGTTTTTATTCTTGATGATTTCTGCGGCTTGAGTTTTTCCGATCTTAAATTTTTCGGCAAGCTTCCGCACTGATAAATGTTTCTTTTCCGAACTACAGTCGACTCTCGTTAATTCGAAACTCGAGGGACTCTTAAAATATTACGAATTATCGAGTGTTTGAAATATCAAATGGTTCGAAATTTGTGAGAGAAAATGAATAAAACTTCGAATTATTAAGTGCTGATCAATTTTTATTTATTAACTGCTATTCTATAACAATGTCAAAAGTTCAGAGGTACATTCGTGTACATACATGTATATTCATAATGTGAATTAATTAATCTTTCGAAAGAAGTCTGTTATACTGGTTTGCTTCAAAGCATATTGCTGCTGCTCAGACTGCTCAATAACTTTTTTTAGGAGAAAAAGTGCCTGAAATGCTTTTTCATCACTTTCGTTTTGTAGACAGAAGCTTTGTAAGGTATCGAATGAGGATCTTGCTTCCTTAACTGACACCTCTGCCAAAGGTTCTGATGTATCATCCTCATCTTCATCGTTACTTTTTTCATTCGTATCTGTCTCAGATAAAATTTCGCCATCGGTTAGTGAACCGAGACAGCAACATCTTCATCCACTTGAACAAAGTCAGAAAAACTCACACCGCTGATGTCAACTAATGGTTCTATTGCTGGTTCTTCATCATCCATAAGTATTGGAACATTTTCCTGATCTTCTTTTAAGAAACCGGATTTTTTGAAGCAATTGAGAATCGTTAGGGGTGTTACAGCTCTCCATGCCTTGTCAATCAGTAAAATAGCTGTCAGAACCGTGATATTTGCAGTTAGCTGCTTGTCGAGAGATTCTAAAACGAGCTTAACAATTTCTTTGCGATAGAACGTCTTAAAATTATGGATGATCCCTTGGTCCAATGGTTGCAATTTGGAAGTTGTATTTGGCGGAAAGAAGTAGAGTTCCACGTTGGACAATATAGGAGGATTGTTGTGGACAGTGCAATTGTCTAAAAATAGTAAAATTTTCCGCTTTTGTCGTTTCATGTCCCTATTAACTGTTAAAAGCCAATTGTTAAAAAGTTCTGTCGTCATCCAAGCTTTTTTGTTAGCACGATAGTCAGTAGGAAACGATTTCACTCCTTTGAAACATCGCGGTTTCATTGCTTTTCCTATCACTAAGGGTTTAAGTTTTTCCGATCCGTCCATATTTACTGCAAGTAAAACTGTCAACCTCTCTTTACTATGTTTTCCCCCATGACATTTTTCATCTTTAAAAGTAAGCGTCTTGTCCGGTATACATTTGAAAAATAGGCCAGTTTCATCAGTATTAAAAATGTCTCGGGCATCATAGTTTTCAATCAAGGTCTTCAATTTACCGTGCCAATTCAAGCATACTACATCATCAACACTTCCACTTTCCCCACAAACTTTTTTAAATACAACTCCATTTCTCTTTTTGAAATTTGTAAGCCACCCTTCACTTGCCGCAAAGTTATTGATGCTTAGGGTAGACGCGAACTCTTTTGCTTTTTCCTTTAACAAGTTTCCGCTAATAGACACTTTTTGTTGTCTGCACTGTCTCAGCCAAATGACCAGGCTTTCTTCCAGACGGGGAAATTCACCTTTAGTAGTTCTTTTCCGTACTCCAGCAGTTTGAGTAGCATAAATTTTCCCCTTGTGCTTTATTATGGTTGAGAGAGTACTCAGAGGAATCTTGAATTCTTTTGCAACATCACTTTTCTTCTCACCTTCCTCTACTTTTTCGATTAACTTCTTCTTTTCAGCAATCGTCAAACATTTATACTTTCTAGGGTTCATAACTAAACGAACTTTTAATCTGTATACCAACGAAAGAGTAACCAATTCGTGTGTGTCAAATAGTCAAACTAATCATAACAAAAACACAGGGCCGTGTACGTTGATACAAGTTTGAACTTGTAGCAAAATGTACTTCCAATCTTTCCGCCTCTTTCTCTCTGCAACTTTGAATTGACGCCGATGAGTTCGAATTAACGCGTCGTTTTATTATATAGCAATGATTTTTTCGTTCGAATTACCAAGTGCATAAAAATGTATTGATTTTGTTCGAAATATAAAGAGATTTTGAAGGGAACTTGTGATAGCTTTGAATTATAGAGAGGTTCGAATTATCGCAGGTTTGAATTAACGAGAGTCGACTGTATTAACAACTTCCATTTACTCACGCAAACTAAGAAGTGTTTTACTAGGCGCCATTTCAACGATAACTAACGATGTATTTCACAATAAAAATGAAGCAGACAACAGTCGCCTATCGTGCAGAACTGAATACCTAATACGGCAGAAATCGAGTCAATACCGCATTAAAACGAAAAACGGTAATTCCCCGGTTACAAAGTGCAGTTTCGCCAATATACGAACATTATTTTACTACAAACAGCTCGTTTATGAGAGATTCGCGTCCGGTTAAGAGAGATTAACATACATATTTCGGAACCGAAAGAATTGTCCGCCTCCGGTTATTGGAGTGTCCGGTTATGGGAGTTGGTTTTACATATCGATACCTTTTTGCCAAATTATCGTAAGCCTCAACGTACTACGTTGAGGCTTACGATAGTTTGGCAAAAAGGTATCGATATAGAGACATAGGCACAACCTTCGTTCCAGAAAATTTGTCCGGTTAAAGGGGGTGTCCGCTTAATAGAGGTGTCCGCAAGTAGAGGTTTCACTGTATCTACGTGACCTTCAGGGCCCGTTGACTCGCACGTACTAACAGTCATTACGATTCTATTGTCATGTCAACTTGTTATGGTCACATTGTTCTTTACATCGGTGCAGAAACCATAAGATCCTCTGGGCTGTTTTTATATGTATCCTGAAATCGCGAAATCAAAAGAATTTAGGGGGCGAGAAGCGAAAAGCGAAGCGTTTTCGAGGGGATGAAACGGGCTTCCCTACAGTACTCGAAAAGTTGCCTATTTCGAATTCAAAACGTACGAAAATAACGTTCGGAAAAGGTCAAAAAACACGAAAAGTTGCTATTGCAGAAAATTTTTCGATTCGATTATATTTTATTGTACCGGTATCCAATACCTTGTTCTTGTAAGCGATCTATCAATTTTAGTGATGAAAAAAAGCGATCACTATAAATCTTGGATGGTACATCTTTTGGCAAAACTTTCAAAAGG
Source organism: Aphidecta obliterata (assembly GCA_963966015.1). Lineage (NCBI taxonomy): Eukaryota > Metazoa > Arthropoda > Insecta > Coleoptera > Coccinellidae > Aphidecta > Aphidecta obliterata. Next base: position 24,812,424 of record OZ014427.1, on the reverse strand, counting down.
TCAACTACAACCGTTCCACCAACTACTAATTCATTTTTTTTTTAGGAATCTGATGGCTTTTCCTCTTCTTCACAGTTTTCGAGAAGATCCTGCAACCATACCAGGGTTGGTAGTTGTGGAATTTTTCTTCAGTTTCCCTTGATAAGGTTCGAACTGCATGAGATAACCAAGTGGTTCACAAAGGCACCACATTTTATAACCATATCTTATTGGTTTCCCTTTCAAGAACTGTTTAGCACCATGCCTACCGAAATATGGTACCATGCTTCCGTCAACGCTCAACTTCTCTTGTAATTCTGAATGTCCGATGAACCTTTCATTTAGCATATTGTAATGAATATTGTCCAAGTTCTACTTAAAATAATTTATTTACAATTCACTATTCACTAATTTATTTATAACACTCGATTTATTTACATACGCAAGCCTAATTCTCTACTAACTGACTCCCGCTCAGGCCGACGTCGTTTTATATCATATATATATTCATCGTTCTCGAAGGATTCCAGTATATTCCAGAAGGCTGTCGAGGCATCTCGTCGTTGCTTGAATATTCTCGAAGAGTAGCGACCGTTTCATTCCGTTCTCGAAGCTCTGGGAGCCGCGACAGGTCCGGCTTAAGTTCGTTACAATATCAATAAGAGGCCTCATTTTTCCAAATTTATCATCTACTGGTAAATTGTCGAAAAATGATTCGAAACATTCCACAGGGTCTGGAATCCGAGGCATTTGCCTAGGGCTGACAAACTGCGGAAAGTTGCAGGTGAGGTCTACTGAGTTTTTCCAATCTCTGGTGTACGTTTTTGGTAATCTCTTCTTCAGTTCTGATATTGAAATATCATCTTCGCTGAAAATCATTTATATTCTCCACAACCTCATTATCTTTGAATTCTGATTCATTTTCACTATCAACGTCACTATCTTCACCAATAGTGAAAGTTTCACCTTTATTGGTTATTTTTACTACGGCTTGAGCTTGTAGTTGACGACCACTCAGCTTGTTTATGTCATTGCATATTTCTTCATCACCACTGTCTTCGGCACTTTCAGCACCATCATCTGGAGGTGTTATGAAAATATCTCCTTCCCAAATTTCCTCGTCCTCTACAAGTTGAATGAGCTTTTCAATTGTGTAAAATCTGAAAAATTGTAAAAAAATTATCTTGGACCCATCCAAGCCCAAAGTTCCAAAATTGGAACCCTTGCATTTTCTCGAATAAAAAAAAATGCAATATAATTTGAAAAATACACGACGCAGATTTTTTTTAAATTTTTTTTTATTGGTTCCCCATTTCAACTATTTCAAGAACTCCTCAGCGTGTTTAAATCGAACTTTCAAACACGCGCGTTTTTTAAAGTCACTATGGCAACAGCAACGACTCGACAAACGTGAAGTCTGATGAATGACAATTTTTCGATTATAGATCTGACAGCAGTACCTTGTTACGCCAAATAAAATATTACTAAATGCAAATAGAAATGCGGTATCAACCACAATTCTGCTTTACTTTTCAAAAAATCTATATTAGAATGCATTTTCAAGCAATGCGGTGACAACAATTTATTTTTGATGACAAATCGCAAATAAGGTTCTCTTTTTCTCATTACCATGACAACGAAAGGTATACTGATCAAGAATTAAACCATTTCACATTCTTATTTCCATTTTATGTATGTACCTATGTAGTTATAATACCAGTATTCATGATTTCAAAGCGCTCCAATAAAAAAAAAGCGTAAAGTATTCGTGGATAATAAGGTCTTTAAAACACTTGCTCTATTTCGAGCACTCCGGCTTCGCCGTCGTGCTCGTAAGATCGCGCGTGTTTTGAAGACCTTATTATCCACTTATACTTTAATATACTATTTGATGACTATTATGACTTACTTACGGACGGACTTACGGACGGACTTACGGACGGACTTACGGACGGACTTACGGACGGACGGCCGGACGGACAGACTCGAATTTTCCGACGGATTCGTCATCTATGAGTCCAACATAGTCGTTTGAGACCATTTTCGTCTCAAAATTCGAAAAATACAGACATCGTGACGAAATGATATAGCCCTCGGGTAAGTAGTACGAGCGCTCAAAAAAAGGTGAATTTTCTCGAATATAATTCATAAATTGTGAAAAAATGATGAGCAAATGATTTAAAGAACTGAAACCGAAAACTATAATATTTTATAATATGGATTCTGACAGAAAAGGGGACGAGGTTTTACCATATCTAGAAGATTTGAAATTATCTGCTTTCACAAAAGTAGATTTGATAAAAAAACCAGATACAAAATGTGACTGTAGGACCTAATGCCTCTTTTATTGGAAATTGCTTCCCTTGCAGATATCAGGCAGGTTGAAGAAGCTTCAATTTTGAATCCATCAGAATGTTATACTGCTATTATTAATTCTGAGGTTCCTGAGAGTAATGAAACTGTACCATTGTCACCTTATCGCCAAGTTCTCAAAGAGTATGAAATTTTGACGCAACAAAAAGTACAAGAAGCCATTCAAAATCATTCCAAAAAATTTGAATTGTTTTCTGCTCAACAAAATATGATTAGAAAACAGAGTTGGATACTCCAACAGCAAAAAAATGAAGAGAAAATCCTACTTCATGAGGAAGAAGTAATGTTTGCTCTGAAAAAATATGATGAGGAAAAAATTAATGAAAAGAAGAGAATAAATCAATATCAACAAAGACTAGAGGAAGAAAGAAAAAAATTTCGAAAAGCACTGCCGTGAAGGCAGGAGCTTTTGAGCGCTCGTACATGCACCTTGTAGGTAGATTCGCATTCTCCAGTTTTACAAACCAATTGGAAAGATTTTGACAGCTGTCAAAGAAAATTTCAAACCAACGCGAAAATCCAGACTTCACGTCAGTGCTTTGGGTCCATTTTTTCGATAATTCGCTAGAATTTTCTACGGTATCTATGGTCTTGGTAATGCAATCTGGACAAAATTATACATTATTCTTCATATATGTGCGAAATTTCATTTCAATCCAATAAGTATTTTCGAAATTATCAGAAAAAATATAGTTTGAACGGCAATATTTACGGAAATTAGACTAGGGTCTAATTTGGCTCATTGATAAAAAGGATCGCGAAATTCGCGATCCGAACCTATCCTGAAAATTTCAAGTCACTAGGCCTTTTTGTTCGAAAGTTATGATTTTCTATGGTTTCTATGATTCTGATCATACGATCTGGAAGAAATGTAGCTCGAATATATAATTCTCAATTTAAATTCAAAATTTCGTCGAGATCGAATCCATAATTTTGAAATGATCAAGAAAACTGAATTTCAAACGGCCATATTTACGGAACCCCTAGTCTTATTTTGCTCATTGATACACGTGAACGCTACATTTACGATCCACACCTATCCTGAAAATTTCAAGTCTCTAGGCCTTTCCATTACAAAGTTATAATTTTCTATGGTTTCTATGGTTCTGGTCATGCGAGATGGACAAAATTTTGCATGTAGCTTGAGTACGTAATTATCCATCTGAGTGCAAAATTTCACCTCGATCGAATCAGTAGTTTCGGAGTAATCAGAAAAACAAAATTTCGAGCGGCCATATTTACGGAACCCCTTGGCGAATTTTGCCCAATAACGAACTTAACCGCGGCATTTGAGATTCGAACATACCCTGAAAATTTCAAGTTTCTAGGACATTCCGTTCGAGAGTTATCGTGTATACGGCCGGCCGGACGGACGGACGGACAGACTCGAATTTTCCGACGGATTCGTCATCAGTGAGACCATTTTCAGCTCAAAATTCGAAAAATACAGACATCGTGACGAAATGATATAGTCCTCGTGTAAGTTGTACAAGCGCTCAAAAAGGGAGCCGCAGCACTAGAAGCTAAAAAAAAAGAGAGTGAAATATTTAACCAATGCTTGGACAATCAGCGTAAGTTTCAGTCAGTATTTCAGGAAATAATGATGAATATCAAAATTCTCAAGATGATGAGTTGAAAGTAGAATTGTCTGATAGCTGGAAACACTGCAAATAATTGAATGATCTAATGACAGCCTTGATGGAGAGATGCAAGAAAAATATTTCCGAAGAAGAAAAAGATATGATTGAAATGGTTCTCAACAGAATGAAGGAATTGGAGTTAAAAATCAATCAGATAATAAAAAAATATACAGAAAAAATAGAACAACAAATCGAGATAAATACCAAGAATGGTATTTTATCTAATCTTGGAATCGATACTAATGAGAAAACTTCCATAAATAAACCCGATGAGTCCTCTGATTCTCCACTTGAAGAATATATTGGTAAATCACAGTTGGAAGTATACACTTCAGTAATGGACTGCATTGTAGTTGTAATATATTGTAATGAATATTGTCCGAGTTCTTGAAATAATTTATTTACAGTTCACTAATACTAATTTATCTATAACACTCGATTTATACGCACATGTCCAATTCTGTATTGCCTCGTCATGGGCCGATGTCGACTTATATAGTGAGAGGGAACAGTCCAGAAGGGCGTTGAAGCGTCTCGTCGTTTCCACTCGGTTCTAGAAGCTCTGGAGCTGCAACAGGTCCGGCTTAAGTTCGTTACAATATGAAATAAAGGGATTACTTACTTACTTACTTACTATCACAAATATGTTGATTTCTTTAAAGAGTTATCATACCGTGAGGACTTCGAGCAATTCCGATTTGATTGTAAGAAAGCTGTTAATTTGTCTGTGAATACTATTCCAGCTGCAAATTCTGAACATCTTCATGATAAATATGTAGAACTATCTAACCTTCTGAGTGGAAAAAATGTTATTATAGGCGATCTTCAAATTAGAGCCTCAAAACATCCGAAGGGTACACAATACTGTATAGATTTATTAGCAAAAAAATTTGTATTAAAAGGTGATCTAATGGTTTCTGGAAATCCAGAATCCGCATTTCCATTCGCAACTATCATCATTTCAATATGGAATGAGAATCCTGATTTTGGTAGAATTTTACTAGCATATTTTTTTCAAGGAATGTGCCTATTTAGTACCTTTTTATGTCCCAAGGGCCATTGATCAAACAGATCAGGATTATTATGAGAGTCAAGGATATAAATATAATTCTTGAAACGAATGACGGGAACAATGAGACTTTATTTTGCTATTTTACTATCTTCCCCTAAAAAGAATCACAACAGACTGTAACGGGGGTTTCTCCGCCATTTTGTGAACTTCTGATAATTCTTTTAAGTTACAATAAATTCCCTTTTTCTCAGGCGCCAACTATATTTTTAATGTGGAAAATCACATCGGTCAGTGCTTTTGCGGTCTCCAACGTATACTGCACTCCTTTGCTAGTGAGTGTAAATAGTTTCATCTCTTTTGCCTTTCTTCCTGCGTTCCCTACAAAATCGTTTGCCTCTTGCTTCAGTATTGTGAAGCATGTGAAAGCCACATTTGCAATTTGGTTTCCAAAGGATAAGTTCATCTTCTCAGGATCGGGATTGTTATTAATGGCAGTATGTATTCTGGCATGAGCCTCCAAGATAAATTTTAAGCATTTAACTTTCTTGTCATTGTCAGGAGATGCACGAGATTTCTTGGTGATAACACTCTCTGTGCCATCATCTGGATCCACCATCTTGGACGCTGGTAAACCACCAGGTAGCTACTGAAGCCGGAGACAGGGTCCGGCTTATCTACGCTGTTAGCGATAAAAATGATGATTTCAAATTCTAGTCTTATCGGAGGAAAAGCACAGATTAAAGGGAAATAAAATCACTAATAGAAAATAAACTAAAGATATATATTGGTTCATACACCAGAAAAATAAACTAAGAGGCAATTTCTACAGCTCACATAAGATAGGAGGTTATATACAAGATGGGACTAGCCCGAAAATACGGTATCAGTCGGACAGGTTTTGAGTGATTTCGAGTTACTAAGTACAGAATAACAGCCAGAAATTTAAATGTGAAAATCGAACGCTGCACGGTGGCAAGTTTATGGTCTGATGCCGGGAGAAAATGCAGGTACTTTACCTTACGATCTTCATGGTCTCTCCACTACACTCGTATGGTCTAGAAAACAGAACTTTTGCACCGGTTCGCGTTGACTTCTCGCTTCACGGAAATTTTAATGTCTAACACACGGTTTCTTTCTAATTCTTCCGTCAACCCACGGCTTCGATTCAATCCTCCTCTTGACACGAGCTTCTCGAATGATTCTCTCCACACGCGGCTTCTCGAATCTCGAGGCATTGCGATTCAAAAAAACAGAACGTCGCACTGGTCGTTTTGAAACCCAGTGCGCTGCCTTCAGAGGATACTACAAAAGATCCTGGAGGTGTATGTTCGGTTTCGGCGTTTTGAATTGATTCTTAGATGAATTCCGATTGTTAAAAATCGAACATTACAAGACATCCATACTCTATTAGCCATGCTTGGTCTTGGTTTGTTTCCGTTTTGAAATTGAAACCAAGATTAGATATCACAGCAACCATGGTTCATGCATTTCTTGAAACAGTTGGTTTTCAAATGCAAAATGTATACCAAAAGCAGTTTACAAAAGTAATGAAATATTTCATCGAATATTATTTTCCCAAAATGAAAAAAATTAACAGTGGTGGGTCTGTTATTCGATTAGATTGTTTGATTCAAGAATTCAAGGCAAATGGTAATAAATTTAGTGTGCCGAAGGGACTTTACTCTACTAATTATTGGTGAAATTGTGAAGGCATTTCCTGTTCTTCTTCTTCCTGTTCGGAGTCCTGTCATTTCTGTCATCTGCCCTCTTGCGACATTGATGTCCAGCTGTCATACCAACGTTTTGGGGGCCTACCAACTGGTCTCCTTGTTCCTGGTTTTGTTTGGTTTGGTTCCCTCCAATAACGACGCCTAGCTCTCACCCATCGAATAACGTCCTGTATTCCTAATTCTTGCAAAGTGTCCGTATTGCGTATTCTATCTGTCAACGTTATCCCCCTTATTGTTCGCAATATTTTCATTTCCGTTGTTCTCATTTTCCTTTTTGTTTCTGCTGTTTCTGCTCTTGTTTCAGCGGCGTAAGTCAGTATGGGTCTTATACAGGTCTTATAAATTCTCGTTTTAACAGTCTGATATTCTTGCGGCTTTCTTCACCTGACTGTCCACCTCATTCGCCACACATTTGTTGCTCGATGTTTCCTTCGGTGTCATTACCCAAGGTTGAAGAGCCAATAGAAATTCTGTCAATTTGTGTTTTGAAATCCGGTATTTTCACAAGCAACATTTCACCCATGTCGTTTATTGACTCATTTGACATTTTTGTTAGTTCTTCCCGTCTACACGCACCGGCTAACCCAATTATTGTTGCTACCTGAAAATAAAGCAAATTGGGTTGATATTTGTATATCCTGCAATCGTAATATCTTTTAAAAATTACCTTCAGCATTAGATATGTTTCATTATCTGCTTCCCTAATGAATTTGTTGATTTGCTCGCTGCTGAAGACATCTGATTTCTTCGGTTTATAACCAACATTCTTCCTTTTGAGAAATGCGATTACCTTTGGGAAAGTGGCTATGTTTACATTTTTCTCCACTAAAATAGTACTTTTCAACATAGAGTACATGCTCCAAAGGGTAGAGGATTTCAGAGTTTCAGATTTTTGCCAAGTAAGCCAAAATTACATCTTCTGTAATAGTGTTGCATTTCTTCATATCCATCCATTTCATGAACAAATCATACACGTTTTCATACCTGGACTGGACTGGTGCAGGAAGTACGTACTTTCCGGACTATGCCGGGAAGAAGTTGCTTTCTCAAAGGAAAAGCGTCTGGGAGCGGTTGCCGAAAAATTATCTTACTTAATCAACTATGAACTTCCGCTATCAAATCCCGTTTGTTTCAACGATAGACCAGTGGAAGATGCAACTGCAACTGGATTGCACTGGATTTTGCCGAAAATATCATCCGTTATCTAACAAAAGTATATTTAAAAGAAAATAATAATAGAGAATATATTTCATTGATAAGAAAATGAATCATTTGTTAGTATAGAATATTCAAGTAGTTGCGGTTAAGTTACATCTTTTCCATTTCTTGGGATATTTTATTCCATACCTGTTTTTGAGACATTTTTCCAGTGTTGAGGATTCCTACCTATATTCGAATTATAATAATACACAGGGTGAAGTCCACCTGTATACCGAACCTCCTCCTGTATAAAAAAATACAAATATAATTGAAATTCTCGCATGATATATAAGAAGTAAGATTATTGTAGAATTTAATGTCTTTATAAGACCTTCAAATTATAGAGTTTCATAGTTGAAATCGGCTGGGATATCACTATCAAGTCTTTCTTCTTCAATGAAAGTCTCTTCATCATATAATTCAGCATACTCGTGTCCAACATCAGCAGATGTGTAAGCTTGAGGTTCTTGATAGCTCAGTTGCAAAAACACTTCTGGTTGGTGTTCTGGCTCGAGGGTGACGTCTTGTGCGCTGACGACCAAAATAAGGAGAAGGAAAGTCAGAAGCATTATTATATGTTTATCATCTATAGCACGTCTACATCTATCCCGCCCTAAGCTAAGGGGATAGGACATAAGACCATCTTGTACGAGTGACATGTGTGAGTGCATGCCGCAGTATGATATGTATCTATTGACCACGACTGAACAATGGTATAGATCAGTGTCTACTATATCGGTTACCTCTGCAAGCTGTATATCCCTGCTTGTGACTTGAACATGTGAAGTATCCTCAAGACAATCGTCTACTTCCGACATATCTACTACTGTATAGTTGAGGTTCATGTGACTGGAGCTATATATTAACCCTTTCCGGCACGGAATATTCGGGACTTTTATGACCCGTGCTGCACGCATTCTCGATATTGGTATAATAATGATAAAAACTCATCAGAGCGCTAGGAGGAAGTGATTAAGGATGGTTTCAAGAAAAAAAACAGAAATATCAATAGTTATTAAAGAGAAAACAGCTGGTACACCTTTTGTACCACCGTGCTCTTTGTGAATTTTCAAGTAGTAGTAGATGAAAGTAAGTGAACGGAAACTTTATTGACATAACATGAATAGATTATTTCTTATGATATTTAGAGAAGCAATTTCTATCTTTTGATAAGCACAAAGGAACACTGCAAACGCTACATTTCCGTTCGGTTCGTACTTGTTTTTTATCGGTACTGCATAAGGCGCATCTTCTTCTGCTGGTGCGTTCGGGTTGATGTGAAGACTTTTGTAATCGAACTGCTGTGGAAACGAATGGTTTATGGCTTTTAATTTCTATAGGTGAACCACTTCTGCTTCGCTTTTTGCGCGACATTACGGTATCCGAAACTAGATGAAAGACTACTTTCCTTCTGAAATCTTTAAGAGTGAGAGAAGGGACTTCACGATGATTTTCTGCAAGTTTTTTGTATAATATGAAGCTATTGACAACACATGCATCAATAAAATAAAAAAATATCCGATGCCACCATTTATGACTTTTTCGGTTTATCTCATATGATGATTTCAGCTGGTCAAATTTATCGACAGCATTCATAAATTTATTATAATCCTTCACAACTTCTGGATATGCGATTTCTGTGACTATACCATTTTTTTCTTTTCTTCGTACAGTCGTCACATTCAGAGGATTGTGAAAATTTGAAATCATGTGAACCGTTCTCTTGTCCTTCCATTTCAGTGCTGAGAGCCTAGTGTTGCTAACAAAGTGGTCGATTTCCCCTCTCTTCATAGATTTATCTGTCACAAACTTCGGTAATTGTTTCCTTGTACTGTTTATAGTTCCGCAGGCAAGTATTTGCCGAATCTTCAAACTATGAAGCAAGTCCACACTGCTAAAATAATTATCGAAAAATAAATGATAATTATGTCCTAACAAATCAGCAGATAAGTTCTCCACTACCCTCTTTCCTAAATTTTTGTCTACCGTGTCTCCAGTTTTGCCTGTATAGATTTGGAATTCATAATAGTATCCTGACTGATCCGCCAACATCCACACTTTGTATCCTCGCTTTATTGGCTTCTTCGGCATGTACTGCTTTAGGGCACTCCTACCTTTGAAGCGAATCATTGATTCATCAATTGCCACATTCTCTGTAGGAATAAAACATTTTTTGAAATTATACTGTATCATGTCCAAAAACGGCCGAACTTTATAAAGTTTATCATATGTTGGTGAACCTCTTTCTGGTAATAATGCGTTGTCATTTAGATGCAGATTATTTAGGATCCAACCAAACCTATTCACATTCATGATATTTGATATATATTCATCATGAAGATCTGGTGCTGATGACCAATAGTCCCTGTAACTAGGTGAAACCTTCAGACCCATAAGTAAATTTATTGCTAGAAAAGCCTTGATCTCTTTAGTCATTCGTCTTGAGAAATTGTTTTCCATTCCTTTGCTGCTTTTGTTGACCGTACAAATTCGTTTGAAACACGATATGTTGAATAATATAATTTGATAGCATCAGATCGAATACTTTTTCTGGACTATAGTCGTCCGGCTGTTTCACAAAATTCGAAACACCACATTCCTTGTTGAAGGGTAAACTTGGATCCATCAGATGAGTCTTTTTCCACGTAATGTTAGTTTGGGCCTCGAGCATCAGTTGTTCTCTGAGTACGTTCAAAGGTATTTCTGACTCAGACTCGTAATCAGTCTCAATCGCATCGATACCTGCATTCCCTATTATTTCATCCATGTCCATTTCTGCATCCATTTCTATTTCTTCATGTTGCTGCACTTCGAAACTAATGTTCTGATCTTCTTCTTCCTCACTTTCACTAGTTTCTTGATTCGTATCTGATGGTAGATCCTCATATAATTGATCATAAAATTCATTCCTAGTCATACCAACAACCCGAAAGGGCAATTCGTCTTTTTCACCACTCCACATAATGCACTATCAGATGCTGCACGGTGGTACAGATAGCGTACTGGTTGAAAATGCAGGTTGTATAATACAAACGACTATAGTTGAACTTTCAATATTGCACACCTTTCAATATTTGGCAAAACATCAATACAAGGCAGGATATTTTCGAACAAAATATTCTTCTTAAATATGAAAATATCACGGTTGACACAAGCAATGCAACTAACAGTACGAACACCTTCATTCAACTGAAGAAAACTACCTGTTCGACAATGAAATAACAAATTATATTGATTAGTTGTCAATGTTCGGATATCTGTGATCCCTTAAATATATTTATAATTCACAGAAATCTGCTCAAAATATGATAACAAATACTCTGAAAAAAACCGGTACAAATAACGACCACCATGCAGCACATGCCACAAATAATGTGGTACAAACCGTGTACCGGCGTGCCTGAAAGGGTTAACCAGTTTAAGAAGCCCCTGGGATAACCATTTTCCAGCATCAGCTGATACAATAATTTGAAGTTCCGCTGTCTCGAGGAGAGGTGGGCATTCTTAGAACCCTGTTCTTAAGTCCTAATACCAAATTTACTTTTTGTCCATGCGGATAGTTGGACAGGTTATGAACGTATCTCCCTGAGCTCGTTGGCTTTCGGTACCAATCTAGAATTAACCGATTTTCAGTCGTTCTAATAACCTTCGTATCTAAAATGGGACAATTCTACATGTTTCCTCTTCTAGAGTGAATTGCACTCTCTGATGTTGACTGTTAAACTTGTCCAAGAGGTAAGTTACCTGATCCTCAGGTACAGAGCAAATAATATCATCCACGTATTTCTCGATGAAGGGGATGTGGAAAGGAACATCAGAAAGTATGTTGTCTATTAGGAACTCCATATCTATATCAGCAATAGATGAACTGAAGTTGGAACCCATGGGTGGACCTGAAAAGGAACTTTGTGGTAGTTGTAAGATAATCATATTGGCCTTTTTTCAGCAGTTTATCGTCACTCAACTTGGGCAAATGCTTTCGATTTGAAACTACTGTTCGACATGCATAGATACCACGCTCTTTCAAAATCTTCTGCAGATCGTAAGAATTAAAATAATTATCAAAGAATAGTACATACATATATGGCTTTTCTGCTGTAGGTCTTCCGTCAAACTTCCGTTCACCCAAAGAGTGTTCTACATAGTCGTCGCTTTTGCCTGTGTAAATGTCAAAATTGTACAAATATCCATTCTGATCTGCCAATGTCCAAATTCTGCAGCCTCTTTTTATCGGTTTTTTCGGCATGTACTGCTTTATAGTACTTCTACCTTTGTACTTGATCATCGACTCATCAATGGCAATATTTCTGGTTACTTTGTAGCACTTTTTGAAGTTATTTTTAATTTTGTCTATGAAAGGTCGTACTTTGTATAACTTATCAAAATCAGATTCTCCTTTTTTTGGCATGATCGAGTTGTCGTTCAAATGAACATGGCTGAGTAGCCATCCAAATCTATTAACTGACATAAATTTGGAAATATAATGATCCAATAATCCCTATAGCTGGGCAGTGGTTTTATTCCCATCATCATATTAAGACCAATAAAGACTTTTATTTCTTTTATACTTGTTTGGGTGTATATTTTGTTTGTTTTCTGATATAACTGTTCCGCGTATGGATTTGCTTCAAAGCAAATATCATCGATGATTTCATTTGAGATGAACAAGTTGAAAAAGTGATAAGGAGTAAGTAAATTATCTTCTTTTTGAAGTAATTCCAAACACAGCCCAGTTTCTTCAGTAAAATCTTGTAATGGTATTATTTTATTTATGTTTTTTGCGGACCACGTTATTTTTTTATGTTGCAAGAGGAAAATTGTCATCGCTTGACTCACCTTCACAGTCCATGAGAATCAAGTTACTCTGCTGTGGCTGCTGATTATCAGCATCGCTTTCAGACATTTCAGAGTCCCCACAGACTACAGATTCCTGATCGCTGTAAATTTGTTCGACCAGCTCATAAAATTCGTCTTTAATCAAGCCCACTAAATTAAAGTCTTACTCATCTCTCCTCGAATCTCGGAAGTAGCTATTGAAAGCCATTTTTCTCTGAAAAAAAAATTTTCTATTTTCGGGAAACCACGTGCATGGTCTCTCTGAACCGTCGCGTGCGACGTTCAGAACCGTGCCAGTGGTTTCCCGAACGCATCATTCGGAAGTTCACGGTGGTGGCTCCGCGTGAATCGTCGCGTGCAGCGGTTCGGGGAGACCAGCGCCTAAGAACTTCATCAATTGGTCAACCATATCATTACGTGTTCCCTTCGGTTCCAATAGAGTTTCACATTCAGGGACTTTTTTCCTATATCTTTTCTCAAATAGGGCGCAAATGTTTCAATTTGTCCTCAGCTTCCTTTCGCAAACCTGCCAGTTTGTTTATATTGTGGCGCGGCTCCATGTGGACACTGTGCTCATTTCTCCTTGAAGCGTCATTTCCAGTATATGCAACGATACGATTCATCTTGGTGCACGCACACTTGCAAGTAGCCAACAAAAGCTCTGAGCTTCTGAGGGGTCTCACAGAGACCTAGGAGAGTCGGGTTATAAACAAACAAAAAAAAAATTACGAAAAGCACTGCCGTGAAGTCAGGAGCTTTTGAGCGCTCGTTTATCCACCTTGTAGGTAGATTCATATTCTCCAGTTCTAGAAACCAATTGGAAAGATTTCGACAGCTGTCAAAGAAAATTTCAAACTAAAAGAAAAATCCAGACTTCAAGTCAGGGCTATAGGTGACCATTTTTATTTCGATAATTCGCTAGAATTTTCTACGGTATCTATGGTCTTGGTAATGCGATCTGGACAAAATTTGCCACGTAGTTTGAATACATTATTTTTCATCTATGTGCAAAATTTCATTCCAATCCAATCAGTAGTTCTATATTTACGGAACCCCTACTCTAATTTTGCTCATTGATGAACGTGACCGCGAAATTCGCGATCCGAACCTATCCTGAAAATTTCAAGTCCCTAGGCCTTTCCGTTCGAAAGTTATAATTTTCTATGGTTTCTATGGTTCTTGTCATGCGATATGGGAAAAATGTAGCTTGAATATATCATTCTCCATCAAAATACAAAATTTCGTCACGTTCGAATCCGTAGTTTTGAAATTATCAAGAAAACTGAATTTCAAACGACCATATTTACGGAACCCCCTAGTCTTATTTTGCTCATTTATAAAAGCGACCACCACATTCGAGATCCACACCTATCTTGAAAATTTCAAGTCCTAGGCAAGTTATAATTTTCTATGGTTTCTATGGTTCTGGTCATGTGAGCTGGACAAAAGTTTGCATGCAAAGAATAACAAGGCAAAACTAAGGTTGACCTACTGTCAAATCATAGTTATCCCTATCGAAAGTTCTATCACTCTAAAAAAAACACCCGTTATATTTTTTACCACGATTTTGATCCCTTTAAATTGATTAATCTGATTCTTGAGATGAGACTGATTTTTTTGAACCGAAGCAATTATCCGATAATTTTTTCATTCTATTTTTGAGCTCGTTCTACTTACACGAGGGTTATATCATTTCGTCACCATGTCTGTGTTTTCCGAATTTTGAGCCAAAAAGGGTCTCAATCGACAAAGTTCGACGAATCCATCGAAAAATTTGAGTCTGTCCGTCCGGCCCTCCGGCCGGCACTAACGGAGGAGTTCCGTAAATATGGCCGTTTAAAATATTTTTTACCCAGATAATTTCAAAACTACTCATTGGATTGGAATTAAATTTTCAGGGTAGATTCGAATCTCGAATGTTCGTTATTGAGCAAAATGGGACCAGGGGTTCCGTGAATATGGTCGTTTGAAATTTAGTTTTCCTGATAATTTCAAAACTACGGATTCAATCGTTACGAAGTTTGGTATTTCAATGGAGTATGATATATTCCAGCCACATTTATTCCATATCGCATAACTAGAACCATTTTGAATTCCTACGAATTATTGAATAAAAAATCCTTTTATTTCTGTAACAGCTGATTCGACAAAATTGACAAAGAGCTGCTGTCATTTTTTTGACAGCTGACAAGAATTTCTTCAATAATTGGTTTGTAAAACTGGAAAATGCGAATCTACCTACAAGGTGGATAAACGAGCGCTCAAAAGCGCCTAACTTCACGGAAGTGCTTTTCTCGCTTTTCATATTCCAAACCACCCAAAACATAAACTGACAAAATAATAATGAGTTCACAAGGTTTCTCATAGAACGATCCTAAGATTTTACCAGCATCCGTTACTGATCCTTCAAGATCGAGAGTCCAATTAATTAATTTCCAAGGCCCACAATCGAACTCTCAATTTGAAGGGAATCATTGCTCCCCTGAAAACTAACTACACAACTAATAGTGAAATTCAAAACGTGTATGCTATAACCGAATAGTAGATGTTATTATCGGCTCAAAATCTAATATATAAAATTCTCGTGTCACAGTTTTCGTTGCCATACTCCTCCGAAACGGCTTGACCGATTTTGATGAAATTTTTTGTGCTTATCCGGTATCTATGAGAATCGGTCAACATCTATTTTTCATCCCCCTAAATGTTAGGGGTAGTCCACCCCTAAATTTTTTATTTTTATTTTTCAGACAAAATTTCTAATTTCTATTTTTTTATGATACAACATACAAAATTACATACAATCCCCAATTTTCACCCTTCTACGATCAACCCTCATTTTTTAATAGCCAGAACAACGAGAGGCCGAAGGCCTCGAGCAATTTTGAAATTGCAAAAAAAGGGAGAGACCGGGGGCGCGAAGCGCCCCCCGCGTTTTCGAGAGGGAGAAACGGGCTTTTCTAAGGTAAGAGAGGCCGAAGGCCTCGAGCAATTTTGAAATTGCGAAAAAAGGGAGAGACCGGGGGCGCGAAGCGCCCCCCGCGTTTTCGAGAGGGAGAAACGGGCTTTCCTAAGGTAAGAGAGGCCGAAGGCCTCGAGCAATTTTGAAATTGCGAAAAAAGGGAGAGACCGGGGGCGCGAAGCGCCCCTCGCGTTTTCGAGAGGGAGAAACGGGCTTTTCTAAGGTAAGAGAGGCCGAAGGCCTCGAGCAATTTTGAAATTGCGAAAAAAGGGAGAGACCGGGGGCGCGAAGCGCCCCCCGCGTTTTCGAGAGGGAGAAACGGGCTTTCCTAAGGTAAGAGAGGCCGAAGGCCTCGAGCAATTTTGAAATTGCGAAAAAAGGGAGAGCCCGGGGGCGCGAAGCGCCCCCCGCGTTTTCGAGAGGGAGAAACGGGCTTTCCTAAGGTAAGAGAGGCCGAAGGCCTCGAGCAATTTTGAAATTGCGAAAAAAGGGAGATATATGGCAAAACAACGTTTGCCGGGTCAGCTAGTAATTCTATAGAATTCGATATTTCAAAAATAATTTTTTCAACTGGAAATACCAGATTGCAGTGAATACGTGTGAGCAATATTAATATTCAAATGAAAAAATAAATAAACCTGAATATATCAAATCCTACATATTAATAATGAGAAGTGTATCACTTTGTAACATTGTTTCTTTCATAATAGAACTTGTATAAGGTCTTTGATTCATTCAACATACAAGAATTTAATATCATAAAATATCATCCGCTGATATTGTGTCTTACCTCGCGCTGGTGGATCTTCTGCAGTTCTTTAATAATTCTTCTCATAAATTTCTCCTTCAATTTTAATGCCACCGCAAGTGACAGATTAGCCATTTCAATCGCAATCGTACAGGCAAACGACTGCAACACTTGGGCCTGTTGAAATATAGAAGATTAGTATAACTCATGTAAATACAGTGTGAAGGAATGATTCTAAGAAAAGAAACAGTCCCTTTGCAGCTCCTAAACTCGCTCAGCTTCAGATATTTTTCGCATTGAATCAGCCACATATTTACTGAACAATTGAACAGCCAATCGCACCTTCATTTTTTGATTGGAAAATTCCACATGAGCTGTTCGCAGTTCATTGCCCAAATGAAGGCCCTCGTATTCTTGCAATATTTGCAAGGAATTTATGTAATCTCATCTTATATAAATCATAGAAATGTTAGATGGGGCACCATCACATGTTAACGAAACAATATTGACACCTCTATTTCGAAGCAAAGTTAGGCATTGTTCTATAATTGAATGTTTCTGTAGTCCATTCAATTAATTGGACAAAAAATAATCTACAGGAAGTTTCCAAGCACCATTTATAGCTACTACCATTAAAACAAATCCCTCTTTAGCTAATTCATCTGAATCAACACCAAAATACACATAGCCTACACATTTTCCCATCCTAATCTAAATGTTAACGGATGGACATTACATCGATCACTAAGCTACAAATGTAGGGTTTTTTGTCAAATTTAACTATTTTACGAAGTGCTTCGAAAGCTTTAGTAGAAAAACCTGATGCAGCGTCAATATTTTGTAACCACTTTCCTATTGTACTGCTGTCTGCTGTAGGGCAAACACGTATTGAAAACATTCCTGACGTAATCATTTCTTTAGGAGAGAGGAAATTCAATGTTATTGCGAATTTACGCAGTTCAGGTGTATATTTTCCGTGTTTTTTCAACTTTCTCTCAAGAATTTTTCTATTTACATCTGACATATTTTCTATAAGCATAGCCTTCCCACCATCCAACATGCATTTTTTCTTTAAATTTCCTGAAAATTGTTTTAATGAAAGAACGTTTTTCTTATATTAAACCTTCTGAAAGATTGGGGGTTCCAAAATGGTCGTTACGGTGAGATGACGTACATTTCCTCACGTCCCAGGTTGGAGCCCTCAAAGTATTTAAAAAATTAAAAATATCATATAAAACAACGACGAAGATTTAAAATAATGTGTGTATAGTACCTACTAATTGTTCCAAAAGTTTGGAGATTCTTCAGAAAATTCGTGATTTGTGTTCTACATGTGACTGCGAAAAACTATTTTTGGGGATTGGTTTTACCAAGACTCCTGCAGTTCCTCAGGACCCCGAGAACAGAACAACGAAGATGTATTCCTCTTCTTCCTCTAACGCCGGAAAAAATGTTCGACGTAGGGGTCGGCTAGATGATTTTTGATCCTCTCAGATCGACGTAGTCCTTGAGAGGGTGGTGGCACAAGAGTTTGTTTCGCTATATCCACGTTTTCCTTATTTTCCCATTTTGTCAGGATCACATGACATCGCCGCCTTCGCACTTTCCCGATGCCTTCTTTCGTCACAGCAGTTCTACTATCTGTGTTAGAAATGCCCAATGCAGTAATTTCATTTCTTGCACCATGAAACAAACGTTTCAAGTCTTTATTAGTAAAGAGTTGTGTCATTGCTTCAGGAGTTGAGTCAAGTTTCCGAAAGTTCTTCTATTCATATCTCAAGCAAACATACCTTTCATGAAGGTAGTTTCGGACTGAGTTCAAAGCCATTTTGAGTTGTAGTAGTTCAAGCTTTAATTTATAAAATAATTTATCGAAATCGTAGATTTACGTATAAATAATCTACATTTTTTTTAGCAGCAGTCTATGATGCATTTGGTTTGAGAACATCTTCTCCTTTCATATTCTTCTTTCCAACTGGAAGAACACTTGTATTGTTATATGAAACGCTTGATATCATCAATACGCTTGTCCATCCACTTGATTATTTTTACCCCGTCCTTCCCTTCGCCGAAAATTTCTCCCGATTTCATCTTCTTTTTAGATTTGAAAACCTCAGGAACGTCCCTCCGATTAGCCCTGAGTGTTCCACAATACAACATGTTTTCGTTCTGCAGCAAGTGATTGACCAGGGATACTGCCGAGTAAAAATTATCGGCAAATAAAAATTTACCGGATTCGTTTTTCTACACATTGGAGCAATTTAAAAACAATGGACTGGGAATGTCCTAGATCTGGATTCGTTTCACCTTCTTCAGTGTAAATTATTGCATTGAATGTGTAGCCTTCTTTAGTTCACCTAAAAGACCACGCGCCAGATCAGATCTGTGTGAAATGTACGATTTTACACCACTAACGTACGGATAAAAAACGAGATAACCATCGATTGTTACATCTGACAGTGAAGAACCGTAAAGAACTAGAACTCTACCTACATGAAAATATTACTCTAAATAATCTTTGGCCAAGATTGTGATCGTATAGTGGTTTCAAAAGACTCTTCGTTATGAGGAATTAACTAGGGAATAGAAATAATACACAGGATGTAAATAAAAGTGATCAAGTATTAAAAAAGGAACAACTACATATCGGTACTCACAATCTGCACAATAATTTGTATCACTAATTCACTAAGATTCTCGAGCAAGCACTGAAGACTGTTTTAACTCGAAGATACCGGCTCGTGGAAAACTGGCCACCGCGGTCTTGAGACCAAAAGGCAAAACCTGGTAGGTATAGGTACACCCCTCGTACATGAAGGCAGTGTACGTAGTGCTGTCGGGGTGAAGGGGAATCTGCCAGTAGGAAGCCCGCATATCTGAGGTCGACAAAAACCGACAGTTCTGGAAAGACTGAAAGAGTTCTTCGGGTGAGGTAGGAATTTCGTTATCCGCTTCCATCAATGCGTTGATCCATCGTGCTTCCAGGCAGATTCGTACCGTCTCGTCCTTTTTTCTTACAATCGTGGTTGTGCTCACATAGGGGGAGGCTTCTCGCTTGATGTCTCCAAGGCTCAACATTTCCTGCAGGACCTTCTCAACTGCAGTTCTCTATGCGAATGGGACGGCGTTCGGCCGACGTACGAAAGGTTTGTCTTCATGCAGGATAATCTTATGAAAATACATATTGGTCCTACCAGGGTATAAATTGAATATGTGTCTAAATTCCAATAATAGCGCCAGAAAAGCACGCCGCTGGGTGTCATCTAAATCATACAGGGTTGCCACTTTGGTTCGGAGCTCATCCACAGTGACCATATGTTCCGCTAAGTCGATCCGTGGTAGATTATTGGGGCAGTCATTTAGGGTGCAGGGTTTGATCTCCCGACAAACTTGGCGGATTACCTTGGAATAGTGGTAAACCACAAAGGGCTCCTAATCCGGAGACATTTACTCGGGAAGTCTAGGGTCTCTAGTATGGACATCAACCAATCGCTCCCTAGGATGATCGGTCGCACCAGTTTTGGAACCACCAAAAAGGCATGTTCGTACGTGGCTTCGGATGGTGGAATCTGGAACGTAAGCCAAACCTGGCTTTTAATTCTGGGACTCTTATTTCCCAGGGCTCCACGGAGGAAGGTGTTGCTCATTGGCAAGCACATGACGGCGGGGTGTGAGATGGTAGCCATACTATCCTCGTTGATGCATGACATCTCGCATCCGGAATCCAGGAGAGTGAGAAAAGGCTGGTCGTAACATACAATGTTGACGTGAGGCAGGGAACTTAATGCGCGCCCCATGGAACAAGTGAGGTCCTGGATACTACTACCTGGGAGCACTACCAGTGGCTGGGACCGTCTGAGGAAAACGGCAATGGGGTTCGCCCCTAGACATTTGTGCAGTTTTATCCCTCTGGGATATGTATCTTGGAGAACAGTCATAGGCAGTGTATTTCCCGGCGTCACCATATAGAAGCTCCTCGGACTTGTTTGGTGATACCGGCATTGGGTTGTCAATGGATACTGGATACTACTACCTGGGAGCACTACCAGTGGCTGGGACCGTCTGAGGAAAACGGCAATGGGGTTCGCCCCTAGACATTTGAGCAGTTTTATCCCTCTGGGATATGTATCTTGGAGAACAGTCATAGGCAGTGTATTTCCCGGCGTCACCATATAGAAGCTCCTCGGACTTGTTTGGTGATACCGGCATTGGGTTGTCAATTTCTGGCACCGGAGGCAAGTACCTCCCGACGGCACGAAGGGAATCCATGGGTATCTCTTCGCCATTGGGGTTAGTTGGTTGATAGTGGGAAGGGTCGTCCCCAAAAACGCTTCCCTTAGGCATTTCCCGACGGCTCTTGCCTGGCAGGAGACTTTGGCGTGGTTCCTAGGTGGCGGTTGCGTGTATGGGTGGTTGTTCCTGAGGTGTCGATTTTGATTACTTGGTGCCGATTGAACAATCGCCCCTTGCCTCTCCAGGAAGGTCACTGTTGATGACATCGTCGGGCGATCTGGCAGAACCTAGAGCGATTGGATAGTGGGCGTAAATTGTCGCATCACTTCCTTCAGCATCGTAGTCTGGGCTAGGGGTGGAGTGAATAACCGGTAGGTGTTGATCTGCCGCAGGAAGTAGGAAGGCATATCTCCATCCCGTTGCGAGTTGTACCTCCGGGCCCCAAGTCGCTGCCGCTCTTCGGACCAGAAAGCGGCCAAGAATTCTCGACAGAAATCCGCATAACTCCCCCAGCTTTCGCAGAGAAATTCCTCCCAGTCCTTGGCGGCGCCTCGTAGCCTCGATTTCGCCAAGCCCAATTTTTCATTTACCGGTGTTTGTACCAGCAGGAAGTACTCCTCCAATGCCTTGAGGAATCTTGCCGGGTGCTGTTGGTGTGGTTGGAAATTGCTGAAGGTTGGGGCCTCGGTAGAGTTGGCGATGTGGGACTTCGTCAAGAAGGACATGGTAGCCTTCTACCAGTCTATCAAACTAACGTTCGATGCAGTCGGCCGGGGGACAGGATCCGGAGTATTGCGTTCGCACGGGGTTTGTCGCCTCCCAGGATAGGTCCTCTAAATGGGTGATGAACCAGTAGTTCTGTACAAGGCCGGTGTTTGTGGTCCGGGCACCGTCGTAGCGGCGGGGGCGAGTATTTCGCGGAGGGACTGCAGTTCTCGAACCAAAGCCTGAATGTTTTGCGCCTGCTGGTCCTGGGATTCGCGTTGTCGTCGCAACTCATCTCTCAGTGTACTGATTTCGCCCCTACTCACGAGGTTGTCGCGATGTTGATTCTCTCTCTCCATGTTGGTAGTTCAACTGTTCAGAACACAGGCACAAGATAACAATGCCTAACTTTCTAACTCCAAAACCGACTGAAATGCATTTTCAATTTCCTATTTTCCACCTTCTTTCCTCATCAAACATCCTGGTAACGGCACCATTCTGTACTGTATTGGTACTTTTAAATGATTAAACTCTTACCGACATTACAGTTTTCTATTGAAAACCGTAAAGAACGAGAACTCTACCTTGAATGAGTTCTTTTTAACATGAAAATATTACTCTAAATAATCTTTGGCCAAGATTGTGATCGTATAGTGGTTTTAAAGGACTCTACGTTGTGTATCCCTTCTTCATACATTCCGCCTTGGAGAATCTGTCCCCAGATTTCAGCTAACTGTTTGATGAAAGATGAAAAATGTTTACGTAGATTCCAAAGATAAACAGGCGATTTTGACTTATCGGTAGTAAGCAGATGACAAATTTATTCTGAATAAATCTCGAAATAATTCCTAATGCGAACGCGTATCGCGTAAATAAAAACAGATGCCAACTGGGACAAAAAATCGACGTATGGAATGATTGAATGAAATCGAATGCGAATGAAATCTTAATAGTTGGATAAATGACCAAATAGATGAAATTAGACTGAATTTAAAGGTCCCTGGTTTCGGCACCATGAACGGCCACATAAATGGTTTGCGACCACCCTCGGGTGGACTGTGAAATTGAACACTTTAAACAAGCGCAATACTTACCCCTTTTGTGTTTTAACTATTTCGAACAGTAGCCAAGCATTTGCCATGGATAAATCGGGTTGGAGAAAATGAATATTGCAATCCTCAAAATTTCTGCTAAAGCGATTGCAACCAGATACAAACGATGAAGAATCTTGATCGCAATTTGTCGATGAGACTGCCGTTTTCTAAGAGCATTCTGTTCAGTTGTAGTCTTGAATAATTTTTTTTAAAACCGTCACCAAAGATTGTGATGACTGTGATACACGCGAGGCCATCATCGAAACACCAGAAACCACAACAGATGCTGCAGATGGCCCTCCCTCCGCAACAGCTACCATCCTCGCTACCTTATCTTTCTGCAACATACTGTCAGCCGGATAGCCTTCCCCTACAAACGAACCTTTCCAACCACCGTATCTCTGTAGTGTAGGCATCAAAAATTCCGAATCGGCCACCAAAGTCGCGGATGTTTGTCTTCCAAAATGGCCTGTATACGCTTCCACATTATCCAAACCCAACCATTCAGCAACCTTACTCGGAATCTTTCCGAAGGTACCTTCGTCAACAGGCTGAAGAGTACACCTCTTATTTCGAGAACCTAAGAACACCTTGCGGACGCAGGGAAAATTCTCGCAAAAAATTGCTGTATTCAGTAAATGAATAAAATCTTCATATTTCACCTGGCCAGACATCTGGCCGGGTTATTTGAAGCCTTTTGTTTTTCCCATTTGCAGTATGTCGATTATTCCGCTGTATATTTCGTTCCACTACTTTAATCTGCATGATGTTTTATACTATATTATAAATCTAGATCTATAAAATTACCTCTCATTTGACAAATATTGTGAATAACACAAACACCCTTTATAAATTTTGGGATAAATTGGATATCTGTTAGTGGACAACAATAGAGTAAACTCTGAAATCTATTTTTCAACAATCCGAATGTTGTTTCAATTATGGTTCTGAAAGACGAAAGATGTTGATTAAAGTAGACTTGTTGTGCAGTTGAATGCCCATTATTCCTGGATAAATGAATATTGTAGGCACTGCCTCTTATAAGAAGAAAATTCTGTCCCTCTGGATTTGATAAATAGCTTTAGAAAGTCAAACTCTTTGATCATGCACCGATCCACAATTGCCAACATACACATGAGTAAATCGATAATGGTGGTCACAGACGCCCTACAATTAGAATGAAATATGCAATACCATAACCTTTCAAGGTAATGATTTCACCTGTAACTGTCTAGAATACTTATGATGTCTCCTTATGGATGAATCGCCATCTTCGGAAGGTTTTCTTCATTCAATATGACATCCTTCTATCGCACCTAGAATTTTGCTTATTGGTCTCTTATTTCTGAAGCCATTCAAACTTGAATTAACTTCTTCACCTTCCGGCCATTTAATAATTTTTGGAGCCAATCGACAAATAGCAGTCACAACTCTTCTGACTGTGCGAAAAAAAGTGGCTTTTCCCACATTGAATGTTTCACAGACCGATCTTCAATATCCAGTGATTCCTGATTAAAATTATCTATAATAATATTAGTTATCTATAAGCAGCTGTTATAGAGTTCCACCTATATGAATGTTGTCATGTACCACAGGGTAATAAGCAATTGGTGATCTAAAGCAGTGGCGGCTCGTGGTCATTTGAATAGAGGAGGCTAAGTTTATAAAATCAACTCTTCTTTGTCAATGAATTATGCTTTTTTCAAATTAAAAAAGGGTGATATGTTTGAAGACACGTCTTCATTGTGAATAATTTCCAAAAGTATATTTTATCGTATTTGCTAACCAATGTTAGCAGTTCCTTGTAATTTCCGCGATTAACCGAATCATTCGTTGTGTCCTCGAAATGCTAACTCTTATGATGATAGGAAAATTATAACGCAATGAGTTTTTTTAAATTAGCACGATTTGCCCTAACTTGATTATTATAACATATTACAGAATCTTTCCTAGCTCTGCCTAAAGCAACTGTTCTGCGTTGTTCTAGTGGTACGGTTGCGACATGTCCAGTTTTTCCTAAAAAACAGGTGACCATTTGCTCGGAAGTGCTTCGTGCCCAAACAAGTTTTGTGGGCTTTGGCTCATCTTGAAAAAACCATACAGTCGACTGCTATTAACTTTCGGGCTAATACGCGTAAATCCACGATATGTCACCTGTCACGATCTCATAGACGTTTTTTGAAGCATCTCGATCCTATTTTTCGAGCATTTCTTTCGACCAATCGACACGAGCCTTTTTTGGCCGATTGGCAAATTTTGTGGGATCCAACGCTAAAAAAATTTTTCGACAGTCAAATGTTCATGCAATATTGAATGTATGCTGGTCCCACTAATGCCTAAGGTTGTCTCAATCTCACGATAGGTCACATGACGATATTTCAATATCAGATCGCGCACAACATCAATGGTTTCTGGAAGAACAACTGATTTTGGAAGACCTTCACGAAATTCTTCTTGGAGCGGACTACGACCTCGATTGAATTCACCATACCATCGATAAACACTGGTCCTTGATGGAGCTTCATCGCCAAAAATTTAATTGAGTTCATCGATGCACTGTTGCTGAGTTAATCCACGTCGAAAGTGGTAAAAAAAATCGTACAAAAATGTTCACGATTAAATTCCATTTTTTGGCCGAGATGAATCTTTCAAGTTAATGTAAACAATACAAATAGCGCTCGTATGTCAAAACGTGCTGAGTATGTATAACAAAAAAAAATTACGAAAAGCACTGCCGTGAAGGCAGGAGCTTTTGAGCGCTCGTACATGCGTACCTTGTAGGTAGATTTGCATTTTCCAGTTTCAGAAATCAATTGAAGGAATTTTTGACTGCTGTCAAAAAAATTCTGAAACTTAGACAAAACTCCAGACTTTATGTCGGTGCTTCAGCTGATCAATTTTTTTCCGATAATTCGCTAGAATTTTCCACGGTATCTATGGTCTTGGTGATGCGATATGGACAAAATTTTGCACGTAGTTTGAATACATTATTCCTGAGCTAGGTGCATAATTTCATTCCAATCCGATCAGTAGTTTCGAAACTATCAGGAAAAAAATATTTTGAACGGCCATATTTACGGAACCCCTAGTCTAATTTTGCTCATTGATGAACGTGACCGTGAAATTTGCGATCCAAACCAACCCTGAAAATTTCAAGTTCCTAGGCCTTTCCGTTCAAAAGTTAGAATTTTCTATGGTTTCTATGGTTCTGGTCATGCGATCTGGACAAAATATTGCTTCAATATATCATTCTCGATTAAAATACAAAATTTCATCTCGATCGAATCCGTAGTTTCGAATTTATCGAGAAAACAAAATTTCAAACGACCGTATTTACGGAACTCCTTGTATAATGTTGCTCATAGATGAACGTGATCACGACATTCAAGATCCACACCTATCCTGAAAATTTCAAGTCCCTAGGCGTTTCCGTTCACAAGTTACAATTTTCTATGGTTTCTATGGTTCTGGTCATGCGATCTGGACAAAAATCCACATGTAGCTTGAACACCTCATTTTCCATTCGAGTGCAAAATTTCATCTCGATCAAATCTGTAGTTTTCAAGTAATCAGGGAAACAAAACTTTGAACGGCCATATTTACGGAACCCCTGGTGGAATTTGGCCCATTAACGAACTTAACCGAGGCATTTGGGATCTGAACCTACACTGAAAATTTCAAGTCTCTAGGTTGATCCGTTCGAGAGTTATCGTGCTGACGGACGGCCGGACGGCCGGACGGACGGACGGACGGACAGACTCGAATTTTCCGACGGATTCGTCATCAGTGAGTCGAACATAGTCGATTGAGACCATTTTCGGCTCAAAATTCGAAAAATACAGACATCGTGACGAAATGATATAGCCCTCGTGTAAGTAGTACGAGCGCTCAAAAAAGGCTCACTTCACGATAGAGTGGTCAGTTTCCAGATTGCAACACTAGGGTTCTCCAATCCCAAAATATAAAAGGCGACCCTCGTATTTTCTGTCCAATGCGAAAACAATGGACAGGGCCAACAAAATAATTTCTCCTGTTTATTCGAACCGCATACTCATTCACATTTTTCATACCAATCAACATTGAAACCCCTACTTTGACTTTTTTCGGTTGACTTTAAATGAATCAAATTTGGCCGAGGTCTCGATAAAGTTTTTACGACGTACAACTTAGTCTCGATATTCAAATCACTGATGTTTAAAACCTATTCAATGATATCATCACATCTTTGAATTTCCTCTAATTTATCCATTTTCCGATTTTCGTACTTACCACGATCAACAAAATCAATGCACCACTGAACCTACAAGAAAACTGAAAAGCTGTTGGGTAATGGGTCGTTAAATTGAAATCAAAACAATGAACACATGTCCCGAATCCCGAGGTTCATCGAATTCTCAAATATACACGAATTTACCCGAAGACCAAGGGAATTCACCTTCCGCTGGGGGATATAATGCATGGTCAAGTCAATCGAAATTCTTCTCTGTCTAACCATGTGCTTCTCTGTTCGGTGTATTATGTTTAGCGCGGTTTGAGGAGCTTGTTGAAAGATTGCCTCCGCTTCTATCTCTCTCAATGAAAACATATTGAAGAACCGACAAGAGTGTTGTCTCTTGTCTCCTATCACCTGCAGAGGCGTAGCAAGTGCATGCAAATAAGAATTTTATTTTCATTTGTTCATAAAAATGTTGTCAGAAATTCTATCCGTATTTTTAAATATTTTGATTGTTATGAGAATTTCAGCCATGAAAATTTTAGGGGAGGCTAAGCCTCCCTTGCCTCCTCTGACGAACCGCCACAAAGTATTCTGAAGGATTTTCAGGTCTACCAGCTGAATCTAGAGCAGTGCCATCTTGTTCGGTGGAGCTCCGAACGTGAACTACAATGAGCACATCTGACATTTGTACCATGAATAGGAATATGTGCACATTTATCATACTTTATTCCTGCTGGAACCGATCACTTGTAGTTGTTTTTAACACTCCAAATTTTTTCTGCCCTTTTTAGGTATTGGTGGATCAGCACCAATATGTCCTGCGGCTACAGCAAGTCTGAAATCTTTCAAATTTAGACTTCTTATGGTTGTTCGGTCTCTCAATATAATGTAGCTGTTGACGATGCTCAAGTCTAAAAAGTGCCCAAACAACCGGTGCCACCATTTTCTAGATTTCCGATTACCTTGTATAGATAGATAGATTGATAAGATAATTATTTGAAAGTCTATTACCCGATCCACACTCATGCCGTGAACGTCCGCGAACCCGCGAAACGCGAGTGTGGATGGGATCGCGCGAACCAAACTGCGATTATTCCTGGCTTATTTACACGTGAAGTTCACGCCAAGATTCGCGGCAAGAATTCTTGCCGTTATTCGCGGCATGAGTGTGGATCGGGTATATGAAAATAATAGCTTTTTACTTAATAACATATGACATAAAAACATATCAGATTGATCCACGTGCCACATATGACCTGAAAACATGTGATATTTTGAGATGAAACATCTTTGTGTTTTCTTGAAACAGTTTCGAAATCATAAGGTCCATGAAAATTGCTTGAAAATAATACTGGTTTATTATCCATCCACTTTAGATAAAATATTCCTTCTTTACTCATCTTCCAAAGACTGGTTCCTCTAAGAATTTTATTTTTATTATTAGTTATGTCTTTGGGTTCTTCTTTTCGATTCTTCCTACAAGCATAAATATTTTCCTTCAACAAATCACGTAACCAGGAAATAAATGTGAAAAAGTTGTCAAAATATACCTTATGGTACTTGTACACAAGTGGACGAATCTTTCACCACTCTTGAACGTGAGCTCTCTCAGATTTTCCGGTATAGACTTGAAACTGCGATAGATATCCCGATTGCATCAATACTCAGCTCATTTTAATCTACCGTTTTGTACCATCTTGACATCTAGTTAATGAAATCGAAGACTTTAGTCAGTTTCTTGTAATAATGTTCCATTTATTTATTTACGCGATCGTTGGTCTTGTTGAACGCTTTCGAAATCGTATTGTTCACACTTAATAAAGCCGCACGGCGACACAGAACCCACCCGTAGTTCCTCTCGGCTTTTCGATATAATTTTTTTCACCTCTAAACTCAACTAAATTCCCGTTAGCTTCCGTAGTATTTTTCTGAAAGAGTTATTCGTGCCTATTTCTCGAAAGACTGCTTTCTGACCGATTGACGAAAATACATTTCAAAATTCTTATGAGTTACTGCTAATCCTTCTATAAGTTTGAGTTGCTCATCTCGCAGTGAAATTCTCAAATATATAAATAAACCTTTGAATCTCAGAAATAGAAGAATTTTCTATAATCAAAGTTTCCTTTTAGTCCTGCTAAAACGCACAGGAAATTTTTAGTAAGGGTTCTACTTCGAGTGGAAGCTGTCTTTGTCCCCAATGTTCGATCTTTTCCATACCAATAATTTTCAGACTCATCATCCTCTTCCTCTTTAGCAATATTATGCCCTTCTAAATCAAGTTGGACTGCGGTTTCACAATCTTCGGATTCTTCTTCTTCTTCTTGATCTTGTACTAGTTCCCAATCAGCATCGCTACATGAGTCATGTTCTCTGCAGATTTCATGATCTTATCGATCACTCATCGGCTTCAGATGATATGATCCTACTGCCTTCCTTTGTATCATCCGCAACAGGACACTCGATTGGTGCATCATGTTTCGTATCGTCTATAGCAATTGGGAATCTTGGGATATATCTGTAACAGCACTACTGTTGTTCCAGTGCATTTTTATTATTCTCTCTGTTAGTTGCCATGAGATGTTGGTATACAGGCCATCGAGGGACACACCACCACATGATTACTAGGAATGTGAAGATTGTTTATCTTTCTGCAAAGGCGTAAGAGTCTTTCACGGAGAATTTGTGAAAATTATCATCAAGAGCAGACTTCAGAGTGCCAGCTATGAATATGCTAAGCTTTGATGTTGGTGAGTTGATAGTAGACAGGATTGGTCTCAGTGGTACGTCATCTTTATGGATTTTTGGGAGGCCATATATATTTTTTGAAGTAAGAAACGGGAAGATTATTCTCCCAAACATAAAAATTCACATTTTGGAACTCCTTTATAATCATTAAGTTTGATAGCTGTAGTTTCAACCCAGCCTTTTCTCTTCAGTTCTTTCACAAAGTTGTTACTCTTAGTTTGGATATTATTGATAGGATCGCTCGGCAATCTTCTATAAACTGCAACGTTATTGATCAAGGTGGACATCTTCTCCTCGTACGATTCGGTGGACAAGGCTACAGTGACATTTCCTTTATCTGCTCTGGTGACGATGAGACCAGGATTGTCTTTTAGAAAAGTCCTCGTTTTCAACATCTCCACCATTCCATTTAGATTAGATGCCTACTATTAAGCACTTGTTCCTAATGAACAAATGATCGACTATTAGGTGTAGCTCCCAAATAATCGAACACTGCCGTCAAACTCAAATAGTGTTCCATTTTTCCTGTTAAATTATTATAAATTTCGATGTACATAATTAAAATTGAAAAAACTGATTTGTTCACCTAAAATCAACTCGACACTACACTATCAATAATCCAATCATTCACTGAAAAGTCTTCACATAAATGAATGATTTCATCGATACCGTGGTAATCTTCAATCTCTATGATTTTATTGTTGGACTATCTGCTTGAGATGCAATTCAGAGGAGAAATTGAACATGGTTTTCCAATTCTTCCAACAAAGAACCTTTAAGGAGTTAGTACTTCTCTTAAGAATGTAAAGAAGGATGAAAAAGTTAGTCTCGAGTAAATATCTTACAGATTATCTAATTTTTGTATAAGTTGATTGATTAAGATGATGCCAACTACCTTTGTTTTGCTATCGACGTATTTGGTCTCGGTCACAAAATTGATCTTCTGGGAGTCTCCGGAGTCAGCCCTACAAAATCACACTTGGTGTATTTGAAAGGAATTTTATGAATTGCAAACTTGTGAAGCACGAATTGCTTGTAAAGAGGAGTTTTATACGGGCATCGGTCACAATTTTAATCGTATTCGCGGCTGAAACAGAAGATTGAAATTAGGACTATTAAAAATCAAATTTTTGGAAAGGGTGTAGAATATGGTCAACCCTTGGATTCTCATGGAATATTCTATGAAATGATTGAAAATCATATATTCTTCAAATATTTCTTGGAAAGTTGTCAACTTACCTTTTGATAAATACTATCTTCCTTTCGGTTTCCATCTGCTCCTCCCGGATCTTCTTCTTCTTGTGCTCTTTATTATGCCGTTTCATCATAGATATTTATTTAGTCCTGTGATTGCAGTCACGACACCTCTCCAATGTTGTTAGGGGTGAGCAGGTAGGATTCGTACACTTTTCACACTAAGTCACATGAAATCAAGACTAAAAGCTATTTCAAAATTTATTTTAATACAGCTGATTAACTACGTATCCGGCTTTAATATTATAGTATTCAAGTGTTGATATAAAGTAACACGGCAAATCTCTGAGAACTTTCCCAAAAAATTTGAATCGTACGAAAGTACCCCACCCGCGGGGTAGCTTCGTACATAGAGTAAGGTACATTCATACATAGCGGGGAAACTCCGGAAACAGTTAAAAAGTCTTTTAATGTTACATTAATCATGTATTGAGACAAAAATTACCACAGAATCAACCTTAAACGTTATAATAATTAAAAATAAAGTGTTTTACAAAAAACTTTCGGTAATAAAATCAACATTAAACTTCGTCATAATCACACATAACGGAACATACGTTATACATGATAAGATCTTTTTCAAAGCCAAAAATATTAGCTGTTCTTGCTGTAGGAGCAGATTTGGTACTCATAACTGTACGAAGGTACCCCAACAAAAACCACCAAAAAATAAATTCAAAATAAAAGAAACGGGTGGAAACACAAAATTAATGATTACATAATTATCTAGGGCACCTATTGATAAGCAATCATAAATTACTCTAAAATTTTGAGCATAACGTGTTATGAATAATGGTTTTCAAAGATGAATCGAAAAATTACTTGCGCGGTACGAAAACATGTATCAACCTATTGCAGCGAAACTGACCGTTGCACTTGCGCCGTGCTAAGATGTAGTCTACGAGCATGAGCGGGCCTCACACCCGTTTAGTAGTGTAAATATGACTGCTGTACGAATGCCCCCTTTGTACGAATCCTACCTGCTCTCCCCTATATCCTCCTCAGTCCTGACTTCGTATTAAAGGTGACATAAAGGTTATATTCGGGAGTTTGGTTCATTTAACACATAAAACGTCACACAAATTTTTTGAAAAATTTTATTCAAAGGAAAGTACAAAAAAAAATATGTCCAATGAGATGGACATCAGGATTATATCATTATAGATTATAACGTAAATGAAAATTTCTGAAGCAGTTATTGTTGCCTGTCAAGCAGAAAAATAATGTACATTTTTCACAATAAAATTTGGTTTTGAATTTACAACCTGGATTTTTACATCTCACAGCGTTTTTCAATTCACTCGCTACAATTGGTAGCTGTGAATTTTTTTCTTTTGTTGTAAATGGAAAGGAAACTCGTGAATCAGACATGGAGAGATTGCTTCTGGTTATTATTGAAGGTAATCTATTTTCAGTGGCACATTCCATGTTCGCAATTTTGAATAGATAATTTGCATAGGAAATTTTGAAATCCAGCAATTTGAAGATGTCCGCAGATCTCTCACCTAATTTTTTTCCTATCGTTTCTGTACAAAATCCACGAGTTAGCTACTGCCAAGTCTATTAGATGAAGAATTGTCTTAACTGTCCATTTTTTTGTTCTTGTACTGATACGATAATAACTTATCATTCTGTCAATCAGATCGATTCCCCCCATGCAGGAATTGTATTTGCAGACAATGTTCGGTCTTGGAATGACTATGTATTTGGTTTCTTTTTTAGACCAGCGCTTACACTCGTCTTGAGGTTCCACTTGTAAGGCTGTTGAAGCAATCAGAACACTTTTCATATCGTACCAATGTACCAACAAAATTTTCCCATCTTCCCTACAGGACATTTCTGAAGAACCTCGCCCAAGTCTTGCCACTGTCTTTTCAGGTGTTAAGTGCACACTTCTGGGAATTCTTGATTTCATTATTGTACCGGTGACTGTCATCTTTTTTTCCAACATGTATTCCAGAAGCGGTATAGTGCTGAAGTATCTGTCAATGAAAATATGAGTTCCTTCTCCCAAGGTTTCAGTTGATCTGATAACAGATGAAGGGCAGATTCCTAGTTTTTTTGATTTCTCATGTAAAAATGTATTTTTTCCTTGATAAATTTCGAAGTCGAGTATAAGTCCATCAGGGGTCGCACAAACAAAATTTTTCAGTCCCTCAGGATTAGGCTTACCTCTGATAAATTGCTTCATTCTGCAAACTCCTGTGAAGGGAATCATTTGTTCGTCGATAGCAACTTCTGAGTATCTCGGCAACATCAAACACCCCTTCCGAATACGATTAATGAGAGGCCGAATTTTATATAAGCGGTCAAGCATTTTTTCCTGTGGTGTGACATTATTATCAATGATTACTTTCAGATTATTTCTGATCATGAAGTATCTATCCCTGGTCATTGCAGTAGCTATTGCATTGACTCTGGTTGTTTTCGCCCAGTACATTCTGACTTGGGGATATTTCAAGCATGACATTAGAATTGTAATAGCAAAAAACTTCTTAATTTCTGGTAATGTCAGATTCATTGCTTTTCCTTTCCCTTTCAAGAATTTCACATTCGTGCAATCACAAATATTCAGAAGAATCTCATCATCCAGATACATTTTTAAATAGTCTTCAACTTTCCACTCTCTTCGAGATTCGATGTTGTCAACAGGTTCTTTAAACTCGAAGTTTGGTGGAATAAAGTTTTTCGAAATTTTCCACTTCATGCGGTTTCTATCACAAACCTTTTCAGTGGGTATCCTTTCTCTAATCACACTTAGAGGCTCGTCATCAGAATCTTCTTCAGACAGAACGTCACCAGGGGCATTCTCAATTACCTGGATATCTTGCTGAGTGTCGAAATCATCTCCATCACCAAAATCATCAAGTTCTAAGTCAGAACAGTCGGCATCGAGAAGTTGCTCGATTTTATTATCGTCCACTCCAAAGCGAAGGCGATGTTTCTTCCCGAAAATCGCTGGAAGAGAAAGTATCGTTAAGTAAAAAAAGTTGGAGTATGTCCTACTGTCCAACTGGATGGACAGGTACAATATTGGACATATTATGTTGAATAACACAAGCAGTGAAATAAAAATATTTTGGGCCTATTCTAGGAAGATCTATGCATTGATGAAAACAAACAAAATAGGATAAAATCAATACTTACAGTCAATTGTTGAACGAGGGAAAGCAGCCATCGTGAACACATCCTTCATGACCGAATAAAAACACACTGCATCATAACAGCAAAACAGCTGCGCGCGCAAGACGTTCTATCATTCATCCAATACATTGGACCGAAGGATTCACTGCCGTAAATTCAGTATATTCTCCGTAAGAAGCTTGAATCTCGACGTCCAACATAATGGACATAGGGACTCAGGAGGATATGGTGTGGGAATGCATCCAAATGTTGGAAATAATCCGTCATCGACCATCGTATCCTTTACTTCAGCGCAGTCAGGACATTTCAAGATGCTGATGTCCTTACTTTCCAAATCACACTGGATGCATTCGAAAGGAATTTTATGAATTTCAAACTTTTGAAGCACGAATTGCTTGTAAAGACGAGTTTTATACGGGCATCGGTCACAATTGTTATCGTATTCGCGGCTGAAACAGAATATTGAAGTTCGGACTATTAGAAATCAAGTTTTTAGAAAGGGTGTAGAATATGGTCAACCCTTGGATTTTGATGAAATATTCTATGAAATGATTGAAAATCATATAATCCTCAAATATTTCTTGGAAAGTTGTCAACTTACCTTTTTATAAATGTTATCTTATTTTCAGTTCCCATCTGCTCCGCCCGGATCCTCTTCTTCTTGTGCTCTATAGTATGCCGTTTCATCATAGATATGTATTAAGTCCTGTATTTGCACTCAAGACACCTCATCAATGTTGGTAGATGGTGTGGGAGTGCATCCAAATGTTCGAAATACTCCGTCATCGTATCCTTCACTTCATCGCAATCAGGACATTTCAAGATGCTGATGTCCTTATGTTCCAAATAGCGGACTCTTTCCCCGCGTTTCACACTAGGGCCATATCCCATTGTGGGATCATCATTTCTTGGGCAACCACCGTTTAGTACTCATTACCTTTAAATACACCTGATCACCCAGCTGGAACAGATGTTCAGCGGCATTAATGTTATATCGCTTAACCCTAGCTCGGTATAAACAATATACATGATGGTTTGTGGGGGGAGCAATATGTTTGTCGTCCTTTTGTTAAGATGTCCGAGTTCGACTCAAAGACTTTATTCATAGTCTCCTCGACACAGCTGTCTATATACGGTTGATTGCGTTTTAAAAATGCTGTGGCCATTTCTCTTGCCTCAGACGGTATGAAGTTTCCGTGCACTTCGTTGAAAGGGAAGGGCCCATCCTTGATTTCCCATTGCATTCTTTCAATTTCCCTCCCTAGAAGATTTATAGTTTTATCAATTAATTTTTTGTTGAAGCTATAAGCTCGGATTATAGTTTCCGCAACCTT
The DNA here is from genome assembly GCA_963966015.1 of Aphidecta obliterata. Lineage (NCBI taxonomy): Eukaryota > Metazoa > Arthropoda > Insecta > Coleoptera > Coccinellidae > Aphidecta > Aphidecta obliterata. The sequence continues at coordinate 24,777,222 of OZ014427.1, read as the reverse complement.
GGGTGCTTGACTTCCGTAACCATGAGGGGGAGTGTTTGTATAAAGATACAAGCTACTTATGAGGCTTAAGTTTCTTCTTTCTTCTTCAGGCAGGTGGCTACTTTTTCTCTCTTCTTTAAGTGATTCTTTATCTATACGCAAGGCAGTTAGGTCCATAATCAGGCTACAATCATAGTCTTCAAACTCCATCTTTTATTTTGTCCCTATTAACCCAGATATGCGTATAGGTTATTTGGCAAATTTGAAAAAAAGATTTTCATATAATTCAGGTCTTTGGGCGATAACAAATTATAACAAGTATGAGGAGAAAAAAATTTTTTACGTTAAGTACCAAACTGAGCCCGTCCTATATATGAACATTAGACAGTAACACTACTATCAGGATCACGATCGTGTGTGAAAATTATAAAAGCATTTCACATGGACTCCAACTTCACATTTCAAGCATCTTGTGGTTGTTTTTTGGTGACAATATCCACAGCGTGCCTACTTGGCCTGTGGGCTGACAAGATGGTCCAACCGGTCATAACGCAACTCCATCTGCGGTGTTTGTTTACTTGAATGACCTTGTTGGAAAGTGTATTCCTTTTTATTTTGGGTGAGTAATATGATGGCAATCCTCCTTCTGAAGTTCAACTGGTCTAAGGTCCCTCCTCCCTTCTTGTGTAACTGCCATGCATTCTGGATGCACATATCAATGCAGTTTGTTATCAGAGGAAAATACCATTTTTTTCCTCTCAGCGAAATTCGATATAAACTGATGTTTTGGTCAGAACGATCAACCCCTCCCATATTTGAGTTGTACATATTTATCAGATGTGGTTGCATGACCTGAAAAAATATGCACATTATATGATGATAGGAAATGATTGGAAAGTTTTACCTGAATATTTTTTTTTTCTTTCTGAGAGTATCTCTTGACAGCATGAAGAGGTTCTACTCCTGCATAATTCGAACAGATCGTAACGATGCTATTGTCATTCCACTTCACTGCTATAATGTTCTCATTCGATATTTTCTGATAATCAAATATCCCACGCTTCTCTTTTTTCGGATTTGAATGGATTTTTTTCCTCGATATCATTCATAAAAATTTCAGCTAGTAATGGGCTGAACGGATTTCCCAGGATTAACGCTTCATTCGAGGAATAATATTCATCGTTGAATCTAAAATAATTCTGAGATAGGCAAACTTTAAGAAGATTAATGATTGCAAGACTTATGATAGGGTTCACATTATTCTTGAGGAACAACTGTTCAACTAGAACTAAAGTTTCTTGTGGGGGGATGCTAGGGAATAAATTTTTCACATCGAAAGAAATGAGTTTAGAATCTTTAGGCAGTGGGACAACCTTGATTTTATCAATTAATTCATAAGAATTTTTAATGCTGAATTTGGGGCGAAATTTGGAATGAAATGTAATCAAATCGATTAACTTTTTTGAGAGTTTAACTGAAGGTGCAGTTATGAAAGAAACAACTGGTCGTATTGGGTAATTTTCTTTGTGGAGTTTGAGAAGCGAATATAACTTTGGGGCTTCTGGATTCATGGTCACGCAGCGAGACTTTTGTTTATCGTCTAAAACATTGTCTGAAGATTGCAAAACTTTCTTTATTCGAGTTTGCAAAATATTTGTCGGATCTTTGTTCAATTTTTTATAATTCCCAGAATTCAGAAACTCTTGAGTCCTTCTAATAATGGGTGATTTTTTAAGAGCTTGAGAACTTTTTTTAAAAAAAAAACGCATAAAATTTGCAAAATCTCATCGGTTCTTTATTTGAAACGTTAGATTGGTCCATGACATTTACTTTTTGAAGATAATTTCATTTAAATGTTGACCGCGGCTGCGTCTTAGGTGGTCCATTCGGAAAGTCCAATTTTGGGCAACTTTTTCGAGCATTTCGGCCGGAATAGCCCGAATTTCTTCGGAAATGTTGTCTTCCAAAGCTGGAATAGTTACTGGCTTATTTCTGTAGACTTTAGACTTGACGTAGCCCCACAAAAAATAGTCTAAAGGCGTCAAATCGCATGATCTTGGTGGCCAACTTACCGGTCCATTTCTTGAGATGAATTGTTCTCCGAAGTTTTCCCTCAAAATGGCCATAGAATCGCGAGAGGTGTGGCATGTAGCGCCATCTTGTTGAAACCACATGTCAACCAAGTTCAGTTCTTCCATTTTTGGCAACAAAAAGTTTGTTAGCATCGAACGATAGCGATCGCCATTCACCGTAACGTTGCGTCCAACATCATCTTTGAAAAAATACGGTCCAATGATTCCACCAGCGTACAAACCACACCAAACAGTGCATTTTTCGGGATGCATGGGCAGTTCTTGAACGGCTTCTGGTTGCTCTTCACTCCAAATGCGGCAATTTTGCTTATTTACGTAGCCATTCAACCAGAAATGAGCCTCATCGCTGAACAAAATTTGTCGGGCGTAAAGCGCGAAACACATTTCGAACCGAACACTGATTTTGGTAATAAAATTCAATGATTTGCAAGCGTTGCTCGTTAGTAAGTCTATTCATGATGAAATGTCAAAGCATACTGAGCAAATACTAATGCATGAAAATCCTAACCTCAAAAAAATCTGAGCAAATACTAATGCATGAAAATCCTAACTTCAAAAAAATCACCCGTTATAATCCTGTCTTTCTAACGCTACGACAGTTTTACCCTTGTCCGCTCGTGTAAAAATAATATTGTTCTCTACTATTTTCTGTTTAATATCCCGCACGATTTTCATATATCTGACCGGTGTTTGTTAACTGTACTTGAATTCGTTAAACAAACTTGTGTATCTACGCCTAAAAGTTCTAAGTTTTTTGTATTCATGACCGGTTTAATATTGTAATTGAAACCTTTACCGATCAACGTTTTCTCATTCTCATTGAAGGTTGTTGTTGTTAAATTAACGAATCTATCAAAAAACTTATGTTCAGAAACTGTTTTCAATACATAAGGGTTTTCCCCGATCTTTCTTCGATTTTTAACTAACGATTTGAACTTTTTATTTTGCTTCATATATTTTCTATGTCTTATTGAATTTACTTTTTCCCTAATGCCAGAATCAAGGTTTGAGAATTCTAATTCGTGAAGTTTAAAAGATAATTCAGAATGAATATAATAGATGTAAAAATTGTATATGTCTCTCTTACTAAAATGTTTTTTTCGTTCTAATTTTAACCAAAATCTACAGGCCGACGATCCATTTTGTTTTCTGAAAAACAATCTTTTATTGCATAAAATCTTCAAAAAATTTGATCTTGATACGCCCAAGTCCGCATTGAGGCGGACAGGCGAAAATACGCAATTTCACACATTCCGACCATATTATTGTCTCAATTTTAATGAATATATCTACAATAATAACTAATTTCACTTACCAGAAATTTTATTTTGATTTTTTATCACAAGAACTATTTATTTACGATTTTCGAAACAAGAGAAATCAGCGCACCACGTTATCCGAAGAATATTCAAGCTCGAGTTAGCCAAATTCAAATGCAACTCGTTTAATATCGATTTGAAAACGGCTCGCCTCAAGGCGGAGGTGGGTATTAGAGGGTTAAGTATACTTAAAAGGATACATGGGTGTCACAGTACCCCAACACTACTTTTTCTCTAATAAATTCAGTGAGCCAGATACCTTCAATAAACGTGATAAATCCTCAAATGAGAATACCAGGAGCTACAGAATATCCAACATAGAGCTGAGGAAAATATTGTGTAATCAAATTCTCTGTGGGGACTAGAATACCCCTATATCCATTCTAGGGTTAATATGAAATTTACCTTGACAATGGGTTTTCAGCAATTCCATTCCCTTCGTCTTTTTTTTAATTTTGTTGAAATCGCCCACTTATGTCCAAATGTTCAAAGATTGAACCTAGGCTGAATTAACAATTCAGAGATGCAAGATGCTTACTTAAGAATGATAATTATTCGTGAGACTAGGCGGGAAATAATTATTATTCTATAAAAGACTGATATATTAAAAATTTTAAATGGTAGTAAAACTAGTGCTTTAAATATAATTATGGAAAAATGTTATTTTTTCTTAATGAGCAAATTCATTGATAACATTAGTTTTTTCCAGTATTTTGATCTTTATACAATATAACATGAAAAAAAATGTATTTTTCATGTTTCAGAATAGTATTCAATTTCTCAGATATGTATTTGGTTTGATTAAAAATGCAACACCATACAACAATTGTGAAACTAAGTTCTTATCTTTACTGATACACCCAATGTATTACTGAACATTTCAAGTTGATTGATTCTAAATATGTAGTTCAAAGTGGTAAAAATATGATAACACAGCTTGTAATTCGAATTGAATGAAAGTTTTTCGATTCAATTGGTGATAAGCTCAGAAAGTACATTCCTGTAAGCTGCTCTAAGTTCCGATTGAACTCTATTATATCCCTTCACTAGTCATTATGAATTGAACTCAGTCTACTGAGACCCTAACTCTCAATTTTTATCAAGTTTGTTTTGTGTATATATGTATATATTATGTATGTTTCTTACATAGCTGGCAATAAGTGAATGAGAAGTGTGATATTGGATTTTTATTTATTGTTAATATTTCTTCAGGAGTGTTATAAGTACCGAAATTGTCCAAACCAATCTGTAATTTCGAGATGTAGACAAATTTCAGATAGAAATTTATTGGGCGTTAATTGTATCCAAGAATAATTTTCATAACAATGTACAGTTGCAAGCATGTTTTTTTTAATTTTTTTTTAAGTTCGGTTCAGATCAATTTTTTTTAAATATATACTTGACTATTTGAAATTTTTTTTACACTGAGTAATCTCCTTGACCCAAAGTTTCAACGACTGAAATGTTGCCATATTATACTGGGCAAGATTGGAAATGGCTGCACTATGGGTAGAAATGAAAAATACCCTTCACGAACGTTTTGGTAATTTCATTTCATGTTGTGCCGTCAGGGGTGGCCATACGAAAGTGCTTACACATCAAATGCCATGTGAACTGACGGCTGGTCCTCAATTTTCACTACCTTTCTGGCTCCGAGAACAAACTTGTGACCTCACGCTTAAGCTGAGCGCAAATACATCGGCATCGGACGGACGGTACGTACAGAACGGAAAGAAATGCGATGCCTGCCGTCCGTACATATTCTACATAAATATGTACGTTGCTCCATTCAATTTCATTGAGAGTATTTTTTTTCCGTGCCGTCCGTCCGATGCCGATGTATGTGGGCTCAGCTTAAGGCGACATTTAAGACACCCGACACTGGCGGGTTGTTTAGACCCAACTCGCTCGCCGAACATATTATCGAGACCGATTAGTTGGGGTAGGGTTTGGTACTCACCATCCAAAAATCGAACTCGAGAACCGATCTCTACACCTTACTATTCTGTATGATACGAGAGCTCAGGGAAAAAACCTCAGCAGAAAATAACCCTGGCTCCCCGTAAGAAACCAATTGAAATGATTTTGGCAGCTGTCAAAGAAAATTTCAAACTAAGACAAGAATCCAGACTTCAAGTCAGTGCCTAGGTGACCAATTTTTTTTTCTACGGTATCTATGGTCTTGGTAATGCGATCTGGACAAAATTTCCCACGTAGTTTGAATACATTCTTCATCTATGTGCGATATCTCATTCCAATTCAATAAGTATAGTTTCGAAATTATCAGGAAAAAAATTGTTTGAACGGTTATATTTTCGGAACCCCTAGTCTAATTTTGCTCATTGATGAACGTGACCGCGAAATTTGCGATCCGAACCTATCCTGAAAATTTCAAGTCCATAGGCCTTTCCGTTCGAAAGTTATGATTTTCTATGGTTCTGATCATGCGATCTGAAAAAATTCAGCTCCAATATATCATTCTCAATTTAAATACAGAATTTCATCAAGATCAAATCCATAGTTTTGAAATTATCAAGAAAACTGAATTTCAAACGGCCATATTTACGGAACCTCTAGTCTAATTCTGCTGATTGATGAAAGTGACCGCAACATTGAAGATCCAAACCAGCCTGAAAATTTCAAGTCCCTAGGCCTTTTCATTACAAAGTTATAATTTTCTATGGTTCTGGTCATGCGAGCTGGACCAAATTTTGCATGTAGCTTGAACACGTAATTCTCCATCTGTGTGCAAAATTTAACCTCGATCGAATCTGTAATTTCAAAGTAATCAGGAAAACAATATTTCGAGCGGCCATATTTACGGAACCCCTGGGCGAATTTTTGCCCAATAACGAACTCAACTGCGGCATTCGAGGTTCAAACCTACCCTGAAAATTTCAAGTTTCTAGGACATTCCGTTCGAGAGTTATCATGTATACGGACATACGGCCGGCCGGCCGGACAGACTCGAATTTTTCGACGGATCTGTAATTTCAAAGTAATCAGGAAAACAATATTTCGAGCGGCCATATTTACGGAACCCCTGGGCGAATTTTGCCCAATAACGAACTCAACTGCGGCATTCGAGGTTCAAACCTACCCTGAAAATTTCAAGTTTCTAGGACATTCCGTTCGAGAGTTATCATGTATACGGACATACGGCCGGCCGGACAGACTCGAATTTTTCGACGGATTCGTCATTAGTGAGTCATAGTCGTTTGAGACCATTTTCGGCTAAAAATTCGAAAAATACAGACATCGTGACGAAATGATATTTGCCGTGTAAGTAGTACCTACGAGCGCTCAAAAAGACGAAGACGCGCCTTGAATCTGGGGCCCTAATTGACCGGAGTATTGGAAATGAATTCCCAAAATAATGAAATTTATTCCAAAAGTTCAAAGTCGTGGTCCATTTGCCACAATGGGGAAGAAAAATTTTGGAAATGAGTGGTAACCAATAAGTAGGTGGAGATCTAATAGTTGAATGAAATGAAAGTATAGTTCTCGTACCAATCCATACCTTAGGCTTTGCGATATCAAATGTCAGAGTATTTGAGAATTTGTTGAGCCTTCAGGGGATTTTCGTCATTTGTTGTCGCCAGGTCTATCACAAAACAATTTTAATCACGAAACTGTAAATTTTGTAAAAAATTATTCATATTATATGTACTGTACTCAAAAGGCCAAATTTTGGAAATACATACATACTTCATTATATAAAAATAGTTGTGAGAAATTTCTGACTGATGCCTGCAATGATACAGTTTGGAGTCCTATTGGGCTACATGATAAGGTCAGCTGACCTTTCAATATAACCTTTGTTAATCTCCAGAGATCTGATACAACATGAACTGGAAGTTCTTCCATGTCCTACGGTTCTGAGCCGTCTTTATCCAGACGATATCGTTGTAACATCACTTCTATAATATTCCAGGAATATTGATTGAGTGTAATTTGGTGTTGTCAGTGAAAAGGAATACTTTGTTTCATTAGAAGAACATCCTTTTGCGAAATTCTTCATCATAAAAATTTAATCTTATGATGGAATGATACATTATGGTGATATAGTAGGTAATTCTCTTTCATAGTAATTGAAATTATTTTTCTAAATAAGACATGTTTATTACAGATCATTTAGTTTTACATATTTTTATATAATTTCATATTTAATTTATTTATATTATATTGACAAGAGATCCATCGCAGGATGGTTTTCAGCAACTGTAACTGAAATGAATCTCTAGCTTTCACATTTACAATATTGGCAAAAAATAGAGTAATAGAATACTGCTTAGATCAGCTCACAACATTTAGTTTACCAGTCATCCAGCTGACACATTCTTCCAGTTTATCCACATCATTCTTACACACAATTGCTTTAATGTGGTTGTGCAATATACTGGCCTAACGTACCTCTGACTTGATTGTCACTCATACAAGATCATTTTTGCTAACTAAAAAATTTCAATAAATATTTTAGGGTGATCGCCATTGTAGTATCAATCAACAAGTCACTCTGGTTCATAACTAAGAAATATGTATATTTTGCACCATAAGCATTCATAATCCAAACAATGAGTTTTCAAAATATTGTTATTTACCATACAGCAGAAGTATTCATTTTTACTTTTAGTAGCTCCATAGGAGTTAGTAAAATAATATAAAAATTTCATATGGGGGACAACCATTTGAAGTGTGAAAGGGCCAAGACAGTCTTCATATCAGCATATTACCTTAAGTGTGAAATTTATATATCTATAAACTCTATATTCAAACTAAAAAGACATCTGAAAAATTTCTTCAAACATGGAATATGCAGATATAACCTGTCAGTTTACTTTTATGTGTGGGACAGAAAATAAACTCGCAATTAAAAAATTTCGTATAACAAACCATTATCTTAACTAAACGGATGATACCTATAATTTCCTTCTTTCGAGTATCAACTCTTTGTATTAGAAATAGTGGAATCTCAAATTTGCTAAAAATCGAACATACGTTTCATAATTTTCCAACATCAAAATAGTATAAGATTAAAATAAGTTGTTTTTCTTAAAATTCTATAAATTTACTTATTATTAATCATTGAGCAATATTCTATATAATTCTCTGGACTCCAAAAATGAATATCAGAAAGCATATAAAACATATATTAGCATAATTACAAAAAAAGATCATATTCAAAGATTAGTATATTATTTAAAAGGTTAAACATTTGTGCAATCAACGAGTTTACCTTCTGGCTAAACACATAATTGATAGTACAGGTATATAAATATTTATAATTTATTAACAAATATAACATTCAGTTAAAATTTTTCAACCTACAACTGTGTAATTATCGAAAAGTAATTTCACAGTTTAGTTTTTTCGACTAGCGCCAGATATATATATTTTTATATATAATCATTAATAATTAGTCACTACTGAACTAATGAAAGCATGAATTTATCCAGAGTGATACAATCTCCCAAACAGAATTCATAAAAAATTAGAAACAAACAATGTTATTAAAAATAAGTCAACCATGTGTGAAAATACACTGGCTACATCAAAATAGCTGAAAGACTTGAAAATCATACTGGAATTATACAGATATTCAAAGTAAACTTAAGAATATATACCAAGAAGAACCAACAGAAATTCGAGTTTGAGCGAATATTCAACGTCTATTGATCAGGTTATTTTTATGTTGATTCTTAAAGTTACATTCATTCTATCTATAATTCCAGCATTATTTTAGTCATAGTTCACTTCTATAATTATCCAGTTCTCTCAATGAAATCAACTATTCGGGAATTTTTACATGAAGGTGTTTTTGTTTTGATTAAAAAAATAATTTTTTATGAGTTTTAAACCAACCAGAATGCGCCAACATGACCAAAATGAGTCCTCAAAAAGAAAAAGAAATCATATAATTTGTAACATTGAATGATCTAAAGTATTCAGTATTACGCTAGTTGCATACCTTAATTTACAAGTTGGTTTTGGACATTTAGCTAGACTCACACTCTTTTTTGTGCATCTACAGATTGTAATCATAAAAAGTCTCCAGAGCTACACTATATATAAAATATTAGTAAAAGCTAAATAAGAAGAGTTCTGATTTCAAGATATTCAAAATATTTCTAAGGTTTTGTAGGAGGATACCAATGCTTACTATTCAAGTTTGAAATAAATATGTATAACATTTTGTTGAAATTTCATTGAATTTGCAGGCATCACAAAAAAGGGGAATTGATGCATTAATTCAGTGGGATAAAACTAGTGGATTTATTCTGGAGCTGCCTTGATCTTGTTTTGCACTGATATAATCCCACAGATCTACTAATTTAAGTACCAAATTCTCAGGTAAGGAAGGTCTTCAGGAAATAAATTGAAAATGAAACAACTCTATTTGAGTCCAAGTTAACTAATTGATAATAATATTTAACATTTCAAACTCAACAAAAATAAATATAAAACTGTTCTGTAAAAATAGATTAACATATATAAAAATAGAAATAGGTGTTAAATGCTCATTTTTATTTAAGAACGAGATTGCACATAATTCTTTCCATTACCAAAGGTTAGATATCACAATCCACGTCTGAATTTGGAAACGATAATTCAACATATAAAATTTCAAATAACAAAAAACAGAACCTTTTTTCGTGTAGTGTTGAACATAGGCGAAGTTATACAGACTCCAATACAATCTCCAACAATATCGATCGAAAAAAATATATTTTTTTTTTCAGAATATTTAATGTTTCATCGGGTGGTATAAGTATTTACAGAAAAAAAGATGCCATCAATGAAAAATGTCCCATCAGCATATCACATGAATGATTTTCTCAAAAATTCTACAGTTCCCAGTTTCAACATTTTTTTCCGAAAATTGCCTCCTCTGCAGAAGTCTTATGTTGCATCAATATTGCTTGGTCCCTCAAACTATATTTGAAAGGAAACATACATGTGTGTATGCCTTGACGTTCTTTCAAAAATAAATGAGGGAAAGTACAGGTACAAAGACCATTTCAAAGAATACACATTTCAAAGAATATTAGATTTGCGAAAAATTGATAGGAACATCTTTGAACCCAAAAGAATAATTGAAAACATACTTAGTTCTTTGAAACTTCACGAATTACCTATATAATGCGTTTGCAAAACGAACGTCGAGTCTCCAATCATGGCTTTTTCAAGATGTACAAAACATGTTCCTATAGCCTAAAAGTTTTTTTAATACACATATACGACATCCATTTGCTAGATCACTTTGAATAAACCAAATAAATTTCCTCAAAATTGAAATAAAGACTCTTAATATGAAGCTTCAGTTCCAGACATCTTCAAGTATTTCTAACAAAAAGGCTAATAATGTCTTTTATGAAATTGGTGTTTTGAGTATGGAATGGAAACAATAAGACAAGATAAAAGATAGTTCCACAAGTTTTTCGGATAGTTTGAGTCCAATATTACTACATAAATTGACATTTGTAGCTTGTCCGATTTTCAATATCTGAATTCGTTTTGAATTGTTTGATTCAAGCTTGGAAATAGTATTGTTTTTACCTTATGACAAAGCGGGAGTGTATTTTCTTCGAATCATTCAAAATGGAAGTGACTCATTCCTCCATCAACTGATACAAATTTATGAAGTGAAAATTCTATTTTAATTTTAATTATAGAAATAATGTTTGATTGGAACAGTGACAAAAGTTGAGGTATATGACCAGTAATAAGGCATTAGAAGTTCGGGATAAGTCAAGGATTCTCACCACAAACAAAGCTAATATTCTTATAAATAAACATATTACTGTGTGTCTGACTGAAAATATGATTACTACTCCAAAGATTCTCTGATCGAAAATTATGATTAATCTCTTTCATTTATGGACATTTTCTTTCAATCAACATCAAATCTTTTTTCCTCTTTATTGTAAAAAGAAGAATGTAAGTAACAGTACATTTTTGCTTGAATCCCAGCTTAGCTTGTGTTGGCTACAAGTAATATAGTCCTTATGCAAAAACATCTTGCAAATGATTTTCAATAACCAACATCAGAAAAATCATTCGAACAATTACCTATTGCCAATTATAAATCGAACACACCTTCATCCATAAAAGCATGAACATATTCCCATGGAACACCTTCAATAGCTCACATATGCACTACACAAAAAGAGAATAGAAACATTCTTCCACAAGGAGAACCCATTTATAATTATATTGGTGTTGTTTGGTGATAAATCATTTTTCAAGGAATAACTGTTGCGTTGTAAACATTTGGTCCTACTTACAGTTAAGTCTAAACAATTTGATACGGCTTTTGTACTTGCCCAGTATCAAGGATAAAGTCTTTTAAAATCTACTTACTGCAGATGTGCTCAGAACGTATCACAGAGTAAATGAATTGTAAAATAAAATTACCTTGCTTATCTAGACAAATTGATGAATCTTTGACTGAAAGAACGTTGAAATTATGAAATAATTTTCGAAGTGCTTTGGGAGACTTCTTTTATCGAACAACATGTTTAGTTTTTTTTCATTGGTCGATATACTTACAGAAACAGAAACATGCTCACGTTTAGAGAACAGATGATCGGTGACCGATAATTTTGAAGGTAATAAATATGCACCATATATTGATATGGAATACCGTACAGAACCGACTTAAATGATGAACCTTTCAAAATAATCAGTCAGCGACTGTTTGTCATCATTAGTAGGTTGAAGTAGTATGAAATATCTGGCAGCTCTAGTTTCAATTGAATCAGGAAGAAAATGTAAAAGAAAGTGGAACCAAAAATTCGATTAATCTTAATATTCGATAGCTCTTGTTTGGAGCTTGAAGGAAAAACAAGTTCCATGTTTGAGTAGCTGTCTGAGGAGATATTAATTTGAGAGCATCTTGATATACGAAAAAATAAGTTCAGCTAGAAACTTAACTATGTACATGTTTTCTAGTTTCACAGCCTCCCAATACCTCCAGTGTGAACAGCATGTCATTTGAATAAAAAAGTTATTGTTATTCAACAAAATTCAAAACTTCGGTAATCTGAATGGATTGCTCTCCTCCAAAAGCCAGGAAGAAAATTTTTTAAGGAAAACGGACTTCAAGCTTGATGGCTCATCTTTCAAAACCCTTTCTCAAAATGACACATAAGGTCACAAACTATCTGAAGACAAAATATCGCTTGAACCTTGAAAGAAAATATCCATAATGGTGACTTCAAATGGAACAGTGAATATTTCGCACCCATCGTAGAATAAGGGTACAATTCAAAAATTGATTTTGTTGGGAAATCGTATTTGAAGTTTTGGGTTACCGAAGTTTTTGTTCTATACTTTTGTGTACTAACCCAATTTAACACGCTGAACATTCGTAGTTACTGTAGCAATCCATTTGAACATTATAACTCTAGCATACAATATTTAATTAATGCAATTTTTCCCCAGTCGTGGCAGAATATTCTGCTGTTTTTCCAAAAATTTGAAATGTTTTTTCATGAACAGTTCCTTATGTGGCGGAGAGGCCAACTGGAGTTATTCCGATGTTGGACGTAAGAAAAGGGTTCCTTCCTGAGTTCAATACCGTTATTACTAACACAAAATGGACCTTTTTCGAATTGTCTCCTTATTCTACGGCGGGTGATCAACTATTTAGACAAGAAAGCGAGGCCATTCTTCTATAAAAAATTATAGGAGACTTCTGTTATCCACGATTGACAAAGATGACTGGGACAAAGCTAACTGTTATTTCTTATACATCTTAACACACAAGCACCCACTTCTAATTGATGATTATCCAACCAATATAACCACAGAACCAGGCTACATGATAGACATGATGAAAGAGCCAAAAGCGATATTTCTATTCATGGCATTGGCTTGTTGGGTTAGGGATAGAAGAGCCTGGATCCAAGAAGAGAAAAGCAGGCAGTCTTATGCAGGTCAAAATTTAATACAAATGGTTTCTGCATGTTGCTTGTACTAAATGGATATTGAAGGTGGCATAAGAACACTAACAACTGATTTCATAACCGAAAAAAGCTTTCGAATAAAAAAATACTCTTAAAAAATAAGAAATTTTGTTGTAGTACATTCCATCATGAAACGAAAACAATGCAAAGAGTCATGCAAACAAATCATCTAGCTGATTGTTTATATTAACGAATATTAAGGTAGAATGCAACTTGTGTATAAATCTGGAATGTCTCTGAGCCATCAATCGTAAAGTTCAACTTTTCTTACTTGAAATACTACACTCCCGAATTCATAAGAAAGGATCTGCATACATTTTCGCGCTAATTTACTACCAGATATTTCATCAGTCCACCATTTCTCAAATATTGCCATCGAAAGTATGAACATAAAGAAAGCATATTTTAGTTCCATACTATGATGCAGATAATGATCTAGAGAAATTCAAGATTAATAACATGTTGTTTTATGATAGAAATTCATCTGTTTTGGAGAATAAACATTGTTTCAGAATTTGGCTCACAACCATTGGACAATACGTCCAAATAATACTAAAATTTTCAAACCAAAATCGAACTTGTTTTGTGATGTTCAACGTTACTCAGCACCCTGCAGGCCGTGATTTTCAAAAAGAAATCACCCGTTTACCCGTCTGGGCCAGCAACATCGAGTTGTTCCTGTTAGTAAGAAGCGCTGGAGACACGAAACGAAGCTATGGGAAAAGATCGTACTGGGCGGTTATAAGAGTTCGTATTGGCGGAGATGCATACGCTGTATGATGTCGCGGCAGTCGTTGAACACTCTCTTGATATTTTCCGTGTCGACGGCGCAGGTGAAATGCGGGTAGCAGTAGTGTTTACCTTCGCCGGAGGCTGTACTTATGCGCTGGAACAAAAAAAAGTTATGATAATAGAACATACTACATAATGATTGAAGAAATTCGAAAAATTGAATATAAAAGATCAATGTTCATTATTATAAAAAAAAATTGCATTCATAATCAATTCGCTCGCCTAGTGGCACTTCCGCAATCTGAGCAGATCTCTGTTATCATTCGTATTGAAATTGAAGTCTATGTTGGCAAAATTTCTTCCAAGCTGCAAACTTTCGATTTAGCACGCACGAAATTTCATGCTTCTTAAGGCTTATGCCATGCGTAGTGCTTTCCTAAAGGTCAATTTTATTATGTAGCCTTTGGTTAAGTGTTCTGTGCCGTCTATGTGGATTCGGTTAATGTCTTTGATTGAAATCATTGTAGCATCGTCTATTACACTTCGTTCATCCATTGTTATAACATAAGAAAACTTTAAAAACACAAGAAACAGAAAGAACAAAAACAAAAAACCAACATGATTGGTATGTTATTTAGGTCCACAAATTTTTCTCGATTGATTCGTTCACGTCTACCTAAAGTTAGGTTATCCAACGAATCGTATGCGTTCAATCGAAACCAACAGTTACCACAGTTTTGAAGTCATTTTATTCGGTACAAAACGGTTTCAGGGGTGTACTTGCCTAAATATTCTTGTCATAGTGGTGGAAACGACAAAATGGCAAATGAAAAAATGGCTTTCGAATCTACAGTCGAAAAGTGTGAATAGGTCAGAGACAGGTCTTATATTTCAACATAAGCATCATACCCAACAAATATAAGGGCTCACAAGGCCTTCATTCAGTTGATTTGTCTTAAAAATAAGAACTGGAGGAATAGTTTTAATTAACTGGGTTCGCAAGTTGATAATATGAATTACAGTCTGGTAGTCAGCCTGACCATAAAAGGAAACAATAGCTTCGGGTCCAGCATCAGAAACTATAATCGATCTTTTTTCCACTTCTTCAAGTTTATCTGAATGTCCTAACCCGGGCATAATAATAAACTTAAAATTTTCTCTAGTTAAAATCAAGTTTGCTCACCAAAAATTCATCCCTGATGAAGTACTTGGCTCGAAACACTTCTGGTGGATCGTTGGTATCATTAACAACTTCTAATGGCGGTTGATACCTTGTGAAATCGGCGAAATATTCTTCTAATTTACTTTTCCCTGTAAATATGAAAAGAATCTAAACATTCAGTTTGAATCAGAAATAAAAATACAGGTAGTTTTCTTGATTGCGAAAAATTGCATCTAGGTTTTTTACATACAAAAATAAGACTTATTCGCCAAATGAAGGGTAATCCTTCGGTACAGCTAAATAGTTTAGGGATATTTTCCATTAGGTATAGAAATTAAAAACAAGTTATTCCGAAACCACTGGAGTTATTATTAAAAAAATTTTACAAAAAAATTATTTTTGCGCGCTTGTTTCTATGAACAAGTACGGTATCATTTTTACCAAATAACTGTTATTTTAGAATTTTATTTCTCAAACGATTCGGCTGGACTCACAGATGAAGAAATTCAGGTCGAAATCTTCTGTTTTTTTTCCTCAATTATTCGAAAAATAACGATCCGGTCGAATTAAAACTGTCTGGTTAGTTGTAAGATAACGACACGAAGGTTTATATGAAATTTCATAAGAATCACTAGAAGATTTTCAAACATTTATTTTCGAAACTTTCGTATATTCGCCATATCCTGCTGAAATTTTTTGTTCTGACTTACGTGCTTTTCAAAATTTCCATTCTTGTCATTGGCTTACGTTCGGGATCGCCACTAGATATTTAAGGTCAACAAAAAAATGATACGCCATGTTTTTCTCAGAATAGTCAAAGGTGTTGAATGCTTTGATCAATAAGAAGTATGTTCTGAATGTTATTACTAAAAATGGTCCGTTTAAAAAAAAATAGAATCATTCGCCCGAATATTAATATTTCATTGTATTTTATAATTTGTCGTTATCAGAGTACTGTTTGCGGTCAAGTAAGTGTTTATTCCCTCTTGAATCTAGCAATATTATGAACATTAATTTTATCATGAAACTTTATACCTATCCCTGTTCATCCGTGACGAAGCTTTAAAGGTCTATTGTTTATTCGACAAATAAGGGATATTTGAAGATGTCGCATATGTGGTTGCAATTTTTGACGTTTTTGAGAAAACTTGTTGACGAACGTAATTGGAAATGTAGCAAAGGCATATTAGGAGTTCAAGATCATTCTGGAAGGTGACTCTTATCTTAAAAATATGTAGTTCGAACTCATCAAAATAAACCATTTCACCATAAATCGCCTATACAAAACTTTCGACATGACGAAGTTAACATTCCTCATGAGAAAGAACTATGGGATTTTCACTTGATTTTGATGAAATTTCATGGGTTTGTTCATTTCGGAAAGTCTTTTCGAGTGGCTCACGAAATATCAATATTTTAAGGGCAGTACTCAGAATATCGTGGTTTATCTTTCAAGCCTCAAAATCTATATATTTTACATCACTTAGAGAAATTTGGTTATTGCCATGAAAAAATACATAATTCAATCTAAGGAATTCAATTTTGGCACACTTGTTACAAGCGAGTTGCGAACGAACAAATTCATATTTCATGTAATTTTTCTGAAATGCGGCCCTGGTTTTAGTCCTTTCTTGATAATATTTGTAGTCTTTTGCTGAAATTTTGAATTTTATAATTTTCTGTTCAACTCCCTTGTATTCTGAACCCTCAGCACCCACTGAGTGTTGTAACACGCTGCGTAAAGAAGTATGTAATTAAAAGTATGCATAACCAAGCTTTGAATTCTTTTGAAACTGGATATAGAATTTAGAACCACTAGGAACGTGTAATCAATGAATGCATTTGCTTTAAAACAAAATATATTGACTTGTATTCCTCGGGATATTCGCTAGATATCGCTTTCTTTACACAATCTCCAAACATTGCGGTCAAATTCAAAGGTACTCCAATTTTAATCCAAAATTCGAACACCTATTTTGAGTATTTCGATATGATATTTGTTTATTGCTTTTACAATGGAAGTTCAAGCAGTATTGTGAGAATATCGTCAAAGATTTCCAAACAGGAGAACACTCTGTAGCATGGCCCCCAAGGTCCCCGGATCTAATTCCTATGGATTATTTTCTGTGGGGTTATCTCAAATGCCGTTGAAATAACTTCACGAGAGCATTTGAGGCAGAGGATAAAAGAAGCTTGCACAGAATTAAAACGAAATCCCGATATGATAAGAAGGCTAATCTCATTTTGAGAGCTGTGAAATGTGTCGAGATGGATTCTATTTCGAACATGTACCCTTTCAATTTTGTATTGTAAAATTATATAAATCGCTTTGAAATTTTTCGAAAAAAATAAAAAATATTAATATTTAGTTATTTGTGTTGTGAAGCGAAAACACTTACGGATTACATTTCCAAAAAGGTTCACTTCATGAGTTATAACGCTCTTAATAATAATAATAATAATAATAATAATAATTTATTCCTCCTTTGAGACATCATACAAATGTATAGGAATTGTCATCGTGAAGAAAAAATTAAACAACACAGATACAAGCGAACAAATGAAAGTACCAATATAACACAGTTGACAATAGCAATAAAAAAAGAAAACTTAAACGATAGGACCAGCAAAAAACTCTTGAATACTATAAAAGCATTTTTCAATCAGTATTGATTTTACTTCCTTCTTGAATTGCTTTTCAGCAATTCCTTTATAATGTTTAGGCAAGTGATTATAAAATTTCATTCCTGTGAAGGTAGGAGACGACTCATACTTTTTAGTTCTGTGCTTGGGAATACATAATGTATCCTCATGCCTAGTATTATAATTATGAAACTCTGTACATGTTTTAAGTTTTTTCAAATTCTGGTGAACATAAATTAGGCAATTCAATATGTATATAGGGTAAACACTACAGTTATTGACACCTTAAGCCAACTGTCCCAATAGAATATAAATAATTTGTTGTTTGGGTATGAAATGAAAATATTTCTTTTTCGAGGTTATGTGTTGGTTTATACTCGATTCAAATTAACAACCGAAAGTGGAAAAACCTTTTCAGAAGAAGCTTTAAAACACATCGTTAACATCATGTGTCAATTTTCAGTGATTGACACTGTAAAATCTATTGTTGACACCACCTGATACAGTTATTGACATACTGTTGTCTCTCATATTTTCAATCAGCTGAACAAGGATGTGGATAGGTATAATATATAGTAATGGATCGTTCATTATAAGATTTATTTTGCATTCAAAAATATTCGAAATGGAAACCTTCTCTATGAAGACATATTTCAATAAACATTAAACATGGAATTTTCATGCACAGGAAATGCATTTAATTATTTAATACCATTTAAATCCAAATTCTTTTTGCAAATAGGAAACAAACCCTGGCAGTTGGTTCTCCAGTAGCCGTTTATAGCAACTTGGTTTTCATTGTTATCACAGATTGTGTCTTCAGATGTACAATCCATGTCCATATTGGACATGAATTTCATCATCAAGCTTTATGTTTGAAATAATTTTTTTTTAATTTTTTTTGGCACACCCGTCTATTCTATCACATAATTTGAGATCTTCTTCATAGGTTAATACAGGGCAAGGTCCGTGATTTGTTGAGCGCTCGTTGGACTAACACCAGGGCTACATCATTTCGTCAAGATGTCTGTATTTTTCGAATCTTGCCGTAAGCACGATAACTTTCGAACGGAACGACCTAGAGACTTTAAATTTTCAGTGTGGGTTCAGTTTCCAACTGCCGTAGTTGAGTTGGTTAATGAGCAGAATTCCATCAGGGGTTCCGTAAATATGGCCGTTCGAAATTTTGATCTACTGATTCGATCGAGATGAAATTTCGCACCCAGATGGTGCGAATGACGTGTTCAAGTTACATGCAAAATTTGTCCAAATCGCATGACCAGAAGAAAATAATAACTTTCGAACGGAGGGGCCTAGGGACTAGACATTTTCTGGATAGGTGTGGATCTCGAATATCGCGGTCACGTTTATCAATGAACAAAATTATCAATGACCAAAAGTGGATGTTCAAAGAAATTTTTTTTAGGAAGATTCTACCTACTAGGTAGATGAACGAGCGCTCAAAAGCTCCTGACTACACGTCAGTGCTTTTCATTTTTTCAACAAGTTTTCCACTCAACCAAAAAATTATTGTAGAACGAGGAACGCCATAGGTTTGGGAGGCAAGTTTTCTGGACATTCCTTCTGATTTTACTGCTGATAAGGCAGAAATAATAGCATCCTCCGTGTAATTTTTCTTATAATTGCTTCCTTCTTTTGCTTTTGTCATTTTGTTGAGAATGAAGCGTGGAAAATCTATTCAGGGGGTAGGGACAAGAAGTAGGAACTAGTTGAACTTGCAATATAGTTATTGACACGTGGAAATTCACAAAGATTGACACTGGTGTTAACAACTATCTAGAACAAAATTAGATAAAGTTCAATCATTTTTCAGTATTCATTGAGAAATTGAGGCCTGAATAGTAGGCAATACGGACTAATTTTGCAAAATTTGAATACGACAGTTATTGACATAGTATGTCAATCACTATTCATCCAACTATTTTCAAAGGCAATTATTTACACCCACAAAAAAAACGCGAAACCTTCAACCAAATAGATTTTAAGTAATGAAAAAGTATTTATTGAAGAGTTTCAATAATTCAAACAAAAATTATGCTTCAGACAAAAATTAGAACAATTAAAAAAATGTTATGAACTTGAGTTAAGTACCTTGAGAAAATGGCAGTATTTTTCTAATTGCAATGATCGTCAGCACGCTGCACATTGATAAATATATGGTGAATTAGGAATGCAAACCTAACCCAAATTAATACTAACAGTCCAAACTTGAAAAATTGAAATATTTTTTTCAAAGCTCCATGTTTTTAAGGCCTCCATCCAAGTCTTATAATTCAAATATGAAAATGAGGGTGTCAATCACTGATAGGGTGTCAACAACTGTACCTTTTACCCTAGAAGGAAACGTTAGAATTTTATTTTCCTTGAAAATAGGGCGGCATGAGTCTTGAGGTCTCAGGTTGAATATAAGTCGAAGTATTTTTTTTTTGTGCAACAAACACACGACCAACCTCTGGAGATGAACCCCACAGAACGACGTTGTAGCAAAGGTGACTATACACGCTGCTAAAATACACCGCAACGAGAGAATCTAACGATAGTGAACTCTTGAGGCGAGCAATAGCAAAGTAGGATTTACTGATTTTACCACATATGTGGTCGATGTGAAAGGACCATCTCAACCTGTTGTCCACGCGAACTCCCAGAAAACAAACACACTCCGATGATCTGAGGCTGCAGTCCGTAAGGTTCACAGTGAAATCAAGACCGTCCCTGATCCGAAATTTGATGATCTTGGTTTTATCCAAATTCACAATCAAGGAGTTCCCTCGGCACCAGACAATAAAGTTCTGGATAAGTGATTCACAAATCATTCTTAGTTCATCAAGATTACGAGCCTTAATTGCCAAGGATGTATCATCAGCAAAGAGGACCACAATGCAAGCTACAATATACTGAGGAAGCTCGTTGATAAACAACAAAAAAAGAAGTGGCCCCCAGACTGAACCTTGGGGGACACCCAATTTAGTGTAATATCTACGGGAATGGGAATCGCCAAGCTTAACCACGATAGACCGGTTTGAGAGAAAACTGCGAATCCAATCGAGGAATACTCCTCGGAAACCCATTTGATACATTTTCTCGATAAGAAATCCGGGTTGAAGACAATAAATTCGCGAGTTAAATCGAAAAATACTCCCGCAACTTCCGCCCCATCATCTAACGAGGAATAAACAAATTCAAGAAATTCGCAGCAGGCACTTTGAGTGGATCTTCCAGCTCTAAAGCCATGTTGACAACTAGTCAGGATGGAAAATTTAGATAGATAATCATACATTCGACGGTAAACAATCTTCTCGAATACCTTCGATAGCTGACTCAATAAAGAGATCGGACGGTAATTTTCTAAAACATCAACACTACCTTTTTTATGAACTGGTTTAATAATTGCCTGTTTTAATACTGTAGGAAATTGACCTGAGGAAACAGAGATGTTAATCAGATTTGAAAAATGCTCCGCAATAAGGGGAGAAATATATTTGAGCAATTTCGAAGAAATATTATCGGGTCCAGACGCACCACTATTTTTCAAACTAGAGACCACAGATACGATTTCCTCGGGAATGACTGGAAAAAAGTAGAAGTTGGAGTTGACTAATTTTTGGGTGGTGCAACAGTTCGAAATTGAATTGCCATATTCACTATGTAAAGCGAGCTACCCCATATTAGAGAAATAGCTAGCAAATGCGTCAGCGACCTCATCGGGAGCAGAAATAGACTGTTCATTAATTGTAAGCGTGATACCTTTACTACGGCTTTTGTTCTTAGTACCCAATTCCATATTTACAAGGGTCCATAAAGTTTTATTGGGATTGGCTGACTCAGAAAGAATTTTTCCATTATAATTAAGTTTAGATATCTTCAGTAATCTATTGTAAGCAGTTTTAGCTTTCTTATAATTAATGAAAGCATCTTGGGATTTCAAGTTCCTAAAAACCCAGTGAAGATTCTTTAAGTGGTCCTTTGCTTCAAGTATGGAGGAATTTATCCATTTCGGCCGACACCGAGAAGAAGAAGGCAATGACCTTAAGGGGCAAGTAACTTCAACCGAAGAAGTTAACAAGTTCACAAACCTCTGAAATCTGGTGTCAAATGAATCGCAGGTATACAAAACTTGAAAGTTAGTATTGGAAATCATGGAGGAAAGGTTCTTCAAACTTGAGTGCGATATACTTCTGAAAGTTATAAGGTCATTTTCTACCTCAAGTTCGTCATGGGAAAGATAGTCGAGAATTATAGCTTTATGATCACTAATGAAGGGTTCGTGTACAGCCACCGCAATGCTTCCCCTGTTCGCATTAGTAGCTATATAGTCAACCTTGCTAGACGAGGTTTTTCCGTGTTTATTTGTGAAGACTCTTGTAGGCTCGAAGGAACCTTCTGATAAACCAAAAGAAATAAAAAGTTCATCAAGAAGTTTCTTCCACGGGTCTCTAACCGAGAGGAAGTCAATATTCAGATCACCACATAAAAACAAAATTCCTGAAATAGAAATACAGTAGTTGAGGACATATTCCAATGTTTTCAAGAACAGAGGAATATCACCCGACGGAGGTCTATAGACACTTAACACACAGTAGTTAGTTTTTTTTGACTTGATCTTAATGGCACACACTTCGCAATGCATCTCAACAGAGAACTTATCGATATTCAGGCGTTGCACTTCGACTTAACATAGATAGCACTGCCTCCATGTTCGCGGCAAGGTCTACAGTAAAATGAAGCGACCTGATAACCAGGCAAAGTCATATATTCCATGCGATCCAATGTGCACCAGTGTTCCACGATACTAATACAATCAGGATCTGAAGAACTGAGGAAGAGCTCCAAGTTATTTAATTTATTTGGAAGACTTTGAACGTTAAGTTGTAAAATTTTTATTGAATTAATTTCTCCGTCAGCGTGGTATACTGAAGACAGAGGGTTACCAGAAGACAAATCATCTATGTGATCTTGGGATTCACCGTTCTTCGTCTTAAAAAAAATTTATTGATCATTATACCTTCTGGCCAGAGCTCAGGATCCATGAGTTTGGTTTCGTACTCAGAAGGAAAAGATATCTTAAATGATGAGTATATATCAGGCTGCTTAGATTTGAGTTTTTCACATGTCAAATTTGAAGCGATATCACTGAGAAATTTACCTATATCTTCAACAGATGTAGAGGGGCTTAGTCTAGAAATATGAACATGTGATAACCGCTTTCTTGGGGCACTCTGAAGAGCAGTGGAGTTAGAGGAACCGATAATTGGCCTGATATAGTTACCTTGTTTTGAATCAGTAGGTTTTATTTGATTATCATTACTCTTAGTTTTCTTTCTTAGACGGGTTTTTTTGCTATTCTCGACTACAGTCCACTCAGAAGGGACATTAAGAGGTAACTCCAGGGCGTGATCCACAGCAGTGTTCTCTTGGGTTGTAGTATTCGAAACAGCATATTCCAGTGGGGAAGAATTAATCGAAGCACTCACGTCCGGTGGAATCACCTTCATGTGTTCCGCTACCTTATCAACAGGGGAAGCTTTGAGGTTCAACAGAAAGAACTAAAATTAGAACCGCATTTCAAAAAAATTACATAAAATATGAATTCGTTTAATCGCTACTCGCTTGTAACAAGTGTGCCATTCACAGTTAAAATTGAATTGAATTTTTTTTTTCGATAATTCGCTAAAATTTTCTACGGTATCTATGGTCTTGGTGATGCGATCTGGATAAAATTTCGCACTTAGTTTGAATACATTATTCCTCAGCTAGGTGCAAAATTTCATTCCAATCAAATCGGTAGTTTCGAAACTATCAGGAACAGAATATTTTGAACGGCCCTATTTGCGGAACCCCTAGTCTAATTCTGCTCATTGATAAACGTGAACGTCACATTTCAGATCTACACCTATCCTGAAAATTTCAAGTCCCTAGGCCTTTCCGTTCGAAAGTTATGATTTTCTATGGTTTCTATGGTTCTGGTCATGCCATCTAGAGAAACGTAGCTTGAATATATCATTCTCCAGTATACAAAATTTCGTCACGATCGAATCTGTAGTTTGGAAATTATCAAGAAAACAAAATTTCAAACGACTATATTTACGGAACCCCTAGTATAATTTTGCTCATAGATAAAAGTGATCACGACAATCGAGATCCACACCTATCCTGAAAATTTCAAGTCCCTAGGCGTTTCCGTTCAAAAGTTACAATTTTCTATGGTTTCTATGGTTCTGGTCATGCGAGCTGAACAAATTTTTGCAAGTAGCTTGAACACCTCATTTTCCAGTAGAATGCAAAATTTCATCTCGATCGAATCTGTAGTTTCGAAGTAATCAGGAAAACAAAATTTCGAGCGGCCATATTCACGGAACCCTTGGGCGGATTTTGCCCAATAACGAACTTAACCGAGGCATTTGGGATCTGAACCTACACTGAAAATTTCAAGTCTCTAGGACATTCCGTTCGAGAGTTATCGTGTATACGGACGGCCGGACGGACGGACGGACAGACTCGAATTTTCCGACGGATTCGTCATCAGTGAGTCGAACATAGTCGTTTGAGACCATTTTCGGCTCAAAATTCGAAAAATACAGACAACGTGACGAAATGATATAGCCCTCGTGTAAGTAGTACGAGCGCTCAAAAATACAGATTTTGAGGCTTGAAAGATAAACCACAATATTCTGAGAAAATATTGATATTTCGAGAGGACTTTCTGGAATGAACAACCCCATGAAATTTTATCAAAATCGTACCTCAGATTCCAGACTTATGGCTATCGCAAATTCAGGCCAAAAACCATAAATCACCCTGTATCTCCTAAACTAATAGCCTTAGGATACAAAACAAGCCACTTTTCTGAAAGGCCACTAGGCTATGGCCAACCACTCATGAAACACTCTGTACAACTAAGAATTTCAATGGACATGGCATGTTCGAAAGATTGCCTCTGTCACTTTACTAGGAAAAATCGAATAACTGAAAAACGGTTTATTTTGGGTAGTGGATATAATGCATGAATTTGAATCATGTAAAAATTAATAAAATACCCATTGAAAATAACAAAGGTGACGACAGTCCGAACCACAAGTGTCACAATAATGAAAACATTTTGAATTTTGGAAGGTGTTCCTCATCGTCTCTACAAGCATTTAGAATCGTGCTATACATATATAGATAGCGTTAACACATGAAGATATAAGCTATATATTGAACTTAAGGCTGCCATCCGTCCGGGTTTCCCCGGATTTGTCCTAGTTTTTAGAGCGTCCGGGCCAGATTTATTTGTTGTCCGGGTATTGAAATTTTCAATTGAAGTCATTTTTTCGAGTGGATCCCGGTTCAAAACTATTTTGAAAACATTTCGTAGTTGACGTCACCAGTTTGTGTATCGCTAAAATGCCATAATTTCAGAACGGTGGAGTACTACCACTCAAATCTTCACAAAACGCACGAATGAAAAAATCCAGGAAGAAATCAACAAACATAACCAATATTCTTTAAAAAGCTGTTTCCGAACGCGGTCAGAAACCAGTCTATCCATGTAATAAAAGTACGAACTGCAGCCCGAATTATCCCAAAACTTGTTTTCAAACCAACCTCGATTATTTCAAACTATTTGGTGCGTAACCAGTTCGATGCAAAAATACTAATATTTCCAAATGTACGGAATAGTTTTAAAAAATCGTCGCGCAAAAAAATGAATAAAGGCATACCATGAGCCACCGCCAGGCTCGTGCGCCTGGGATGGTCACCTATATAATAATTATATACTATGAGTATCGTGGACATTCGTGGATCATCTGACTCCTGACTCTCTAGCTCTAGTCTGCTCTAGTCTAGATTCACTGATGGACAATACTGAAATACTGTAGAGAAGAGCTCTATTAGGCGCTCAAGAAAAATCTATCCCCGGTAGAAATATCTTTCCTCTTAAATAATGATGTCAACTACATCACGTTGCGTTTCTGAGTAACACGTTCACAAATAAATCAAATCCATCAGTTCCTTCAAAGGAAGTTATTCTTCATTGAAATACCAATAGATATATAGAAAACAGTATGAATAACTGTTGTCATTTTTTTGGAAAAAAATATCCAACTTCAAACTTCATCATAAAATATGACCATTATTTCATTATGTGAAAGTATGATATTTCATGATGAAATTTGAGGTTAGATATTTTCTTCCAAAGAAATGACAACAGTTATTCATTGATTTATTTGTGAGCGTGTTACACAGAAACGCAACATGATGTAGTAGAAACCATTATTTTGAAAAAAAAAAGATATGTCTATCAGGGATAGATATTTTTATCAGAGCGTTCGATAGCTCTTCTTCACAGTATTTCAGGATTATCCAGTCATTCTGGGACACCCTGTATAGAAGAGTATTAATTCATGGTATTTTTCGAAATGTGTAGAAATTAAGACTATCCTGAAATATTTTGAAAATGTTTTCAAATATAATAAGTAAAAAACAAATATTTCAATATGTCCGGGTTTTCAGATGCAATGTCCGGGGTTTTTGAGCTTCTTGTCCTAGTTTTCAGATTACAGAGATGGCAACCCTAATTGAACTCATGGCAAGTGTCGAAACTCACCTGCCATAATTTTTTCCGCCAGGAGATCCTGTTTGTTCAGAAATAGAATGACGGAAATGGTTCGTAGCCACCTGTTGTTCCATATGGACTTGAACAAATCAAGACTTTCCCTGAGCCGGTTCTGGGTAGGATCCTCCCTGAGAACCATGTTGTATGAACTACACGCGGTGACGAAAATGATTGCAGTTACATCATTGAAACATTGTATCCATTTGCGTCTTTCGTCCCTTTGTCCGCCCACATCGAACATGCTGAAAAAAAAATGAAAGTTATTCACAAATTGAAGCGAACATCCTTGTCCAACACAGGGCTTTATTGCTATGAACCTCAAAGAAACATACGTGCTAAAAATGCCGATTTGTTTATAGATCAAAAGGTAATGTCGATAGAGATCAGTACAATCAAAGATAATAATACTTACTGAAAGTTGACTTTGTCGACTTGGAAGGATGTCTCAAAGATGCCGCTGGTGAGCACACGACATCTCAGAATATCCTGTTCCGTAGGCGTATAATCGGGCTGCTTAATTATGCTAACCTGATCGAGGAAGTATTTCGCACAATCGATGAGCTGATATTCGTTACTTCTCTCGTAAGTTTGCTGCAACATTAATTAAATTGACTCTTAGTTAAGGATTTCAATGTGACGAACTTTGAATAGTAAACGCTGTATATTGGGTAATTTGGTTTTATGCAGCCTTGAAATTGGAATAATCCTATATCCTTCAATTTTTATTTTCCCAAGCTTTGTTATCTTTGCAACATACAGGGTGCTGTGGTCTATTAGCCGTTAAAAGATAACCTGAACTATTTTAAATTTGAAATGTTTGAATTAGGTTCCTGAAAATTCCTTAAAATGCACAAATACATTATATAAAAATTATGGAAAAATCATTAGAAGACAGAGTTATTATCTCCATGATTATTGAAAACATGAAATATTCTTCGGTAATCAAATTATGGCCCAATTGGTGCCAATAATCCTCTACATTTCAGATCATTTATTAAGTATATAGGAACCCATAAATATCCAAGTACATCAACAATAGACCAAATATTATATCGCAAAAAACTAAAATCATCAGTCCACTGTTGTCCCTGAGCAATATATTACTTTACCCTAAAATCTCATGACGTTTAAACGATTGAAGTTGTAATCATGAATCGATTGTACTTGCAACATTTTGATATAAATTAGATAGATTTGTTCGACACATTTGAAAATTGGTACACATATGGCCTTGAATTTCAAAATCTTCACAGAAAATTTCAAACGCTAGAGTCTAATAGATATATACAGTGAGTTCCCGGGTTAAATGGCCAAACTTGAAATATGAATTTGGAAAAAAAAAATGTCCTGTAGAAGTTTGCTCGTAATAGCTTCGTTGAAGAGATATCGACTTGTTAAATTACAGAATCAAAGTAATAAATTATACCTAAGTTACCTGGGTTCATGTCTTTATCCCTTCTTTTATTGCTTCACAGTAACCAAATCCATAATTTTTCAAATATTTCGTTCAAAATGCTTTTGCGAGCGAACATACAATGTTAAGTTGTTTGTTTTGAGGTCCCGAATTCATATTTTGAATTTGCTGGGAACACCCTGTATATTTTACTGGATGTTTATACACAAAATCTTTCTGGATAAATGAGAAGAATTCTGGGGGTGGACACTCAGTATACTTATGTTTTTTCTATGTCACTGAGTATAGTTTCAAAGAGTAAACAAATGGAATCACATAGCAATTCGTAAGCGGAAACCATAATAATTTAATTACACGTTAAAACGGCGAACATTTGCATAAATCGCATCAACATCCTCTATGAATAAAATTTTCGAGACACCTGGTATAAAACCTAACAACAATATTTATCACTTTATCATTTACCCATCCTAGTTCTATTGATGAACATTATCATCATGAATAGATTAATGTAGCTTTCAATGTATCTGCTTGTACCTGATTCTTCTTATTATGAATGAAAGATATTCAACCCAATTGTTTTGTTTCATAACGAATATTTCCTATTGTGAATATGAAATTTCGAAAGTTTCATAGATGCATGGTGTAGCAACGAACACTTGGGAAAGTTTGAGCCAAAGTAATCGAGACCACACTAGATCCAGATCAACTTCTAGTTCTCCAATAATCCGCGATATTCCATAATCTTAGCGCTGTTATGATTTTTCCATAAGAAATAATAGAAGCTTGTTCAAATCATTTTAGGGTATCTCTTACTCAACAGTTCGTCCCATAATCCTATTACTGAATCTATCAAACATTCGGAAAATTATTTAAAAATCATGAAGTATCTAATCTTAATTGGTCGCATCCTGTTAGATTGAGGTGCAGCTCTCCTTCCAACGTTTTGGTGGATGACCCAATGTTGTGCTAGTTCCAAGTTTTTGTGTTTCTGACCACTTGGCCCATATTTACTAGTGCATCCTTCCCTCGTGGTCTCACCAGGACCACCTGCGTGCACTGATCCACCTGGGTACATCCTGTATTTCCAGTTCTTGTCTTATCTCTGAGCTCCTAATACGATATCCGAGTGTTACTGCTTTGATACAACTTAAAACCTGCATCTTAGTTTTCTCGCCATTTGCTCAGACGCCGATGTTTCTGCTTTCGTTTCGGCGGCATATGTAAGCACATCCTTGATATAATGCTGGTCTAAGCCGCTGCGGACATAGCTTTGTTGTTCTGAATAAAGTCTCTCATTAATATTGGGATTTAGGGGTTATTAGTGCCAACAAGGCTATTGTGCGCCAACAATGTCTCTTAGACACCCTTCAATTTCCGCTGCCTTGTACGTTTGTACTCTGACTTCTTCCATGACGCTTCATTCAATGGAAACTATCGAAAACATGTAATTGAATCTTGACTCTTTGATCTTATCGTCAATTGCCAGCTTGCATCGGATGGGCTCTTCAGCGATAACCACAGCCTTGGATTTCTCATAACAAATACCTCCTCATATTAAATTCTTCTGCTGCTCTTTTGATCTTACACGCAAAGTTGTCTTCATCTTCTTCTGTAAGCACAGCGCCACCCACATAACACAGAATCTTGAGAATTCGGTTTTCCATCTTAAGGTGCATACTCACTAAGCGAACGAACAGCGAACTCCGAAATCCGAATCGAATGGCATTTTCAGTTCGGTTCGCCTTCGCCGTCGTTCGGTGGAAGAGCGGTACATCAAAGAGATTCGCTGTTCGATGTGGACGGGATTCGCTATTTTTTGGGTAATTTCGAACCGAACGTCGAATTTGCGTTGAAATGTTCAATTGACAAAAATCGGAGGGTTAGCGCCAGTCTTTCCTTAGGTGGAATTGCTTCTCGAAAATTTGTTGACTTTTTACAAATTTTTTCACTAATTTTTCAAGGTAACAATTCAAAATCCGCAGGGTATATTCTACAAAAATTACTGAACTGCCCTAAATCATTCCTTAAATCAGGTCCAATCCCCTATATTGATTCCGACTTTGATAAAGTTTTGACATCCAATATCTTCGTTTCCTTTTTTGTTCTTCACTGGTTTTCAGTAAACCTGCAATAACTATGAAAGACGATGCTGCAATAATTTCGTCACACATTTTTACAATAAATGGAGTCGATGCCGAATGCCCAGCGAATAGCGAACTTTTTAAATACTGTATTCGGTGCGGAGTTTGCTTCATCGAAACGAAATCGACAAATTGCTGCCGAACGAACTCCGAACCTCCGTTGTTCGGAGTTCGCTGTTCGTTCGCTTAGTGAGTATGCACCTTTATATCCTGTCCTTATCTTTTTTCAATAATGCTTCCTTGGATATGAGGTCTGCTCTTTGCCGTTATACACTGTGGTCTTCTTCACAGGAGGGCTGAGCCATCCCTTTGGTGTTTTTTGACTTTCGACTCAGAGAACTGGTTTGTTCTCTCTTATGTATCATCTACGACATTCACAGAATATTGAGTATGTACAGGTTCTTTGTCTCTGATTCTTATTTTTCGTTTTGCTCTCGTTAGAACCATTCCCGTGACGTTTGAAAATTTTGATGCCGTCGTCACTCTATGGGTGTTGCCGATTATTCTTAGTTTTTCTGAAAGGATGTAGGATTGGGACGTAGTGGTAGTGCAGTCGGGGATAATCATTAAACATCTTGGTGTTATATCCCTCTGGATCTCCAGACTATTTGTAGTTCTATTCTTCTCCTTGAGAGTCCTTCCAGTTCAGCTATTGAACTTTTCCGAAATCATGTCTTCCTCTTGCCAGCAGATTATATTAACTCTTTGTTATAGCTATCTTGCTACTCCTACGTTCGTGTGATGTTGATTGTTCGATTCGAAGTTCAGATTTTAACTTGTATGTGTATATGGTTTTTTGATATAATTTTTATCTGTACATCTAGAAAGGTACTGTATTTGACTACATCGTTAATTCGATCGATTCCCTATGCAAAGATATGTGGTCCATTTGGCCAGATCAGGAATGTATCACCTATCTCAGCTATATGATTGCCAAGTTGGCTCACCACTCCTGGGACGATGACCCCAGAGAGATGTGTGGATGTGAATCATAAGAAGAGATTGTGAAGGTATAGTACATCAATAAATCTGACTTAATTAGTCATTTTGTTTTTGTAATGAAATGAATCTGGCCATAACCAGCTTTTCCCAGAGCTGCCCTGAAAACGGCCCGAGTAATCAGTCCGAAACGTTGGAAGGAAAAAATTCCATATGAGATGGGAATAGCCCAAATGCATTTTCATCAAACAGAACACAGTCAACAACATCAAGAGAATTATTCATCCTTTTATTTTCGAAACTGTATAATAAATCTTCTTTCTTATCAGAGGTATGTCGAAAAGTCATTGAAATCTTTGATATTGGAATTGATCCACGCAGATGCAGTCATCGTTGATATAGGTAATCGTACTTCAATTTGAAAAAATGCAAATTAATAGTTCGAGAAACAAACAAGCAGACGCGTGTCCACCACTAGTCCACACTATATTTTTTAGTTCACGTTATTACCAAAATAATATGGACGACCTATAGCGTAGTTGAACGTTTCTGCCAAGCATGGACAAAAAATTCCTGGATTTGATGTTGCGAATCCGATTTGAATGTCAAGTTCAATTTCAAGTTGAATAAAAATCAGAACAATAATTGTAAATGAATAGTTGGATTTACATCAATTTGTTATTGTGTTGTTGCAAATGAGTTGAATTTGCTTTGAATGAATTAATCTAGTATAGTTTCCTTGGTATCGTACTTGAAACATACACATTGCAAACAGAACGTTACAATAATACAGGGTCTTTATAAATCACAGTCGGCTTTGGATTATTGTTTGCCGCTCCTCATAGTATAGGTATCATAGAATTTCGAAACTGACAGCCACTATTATTTGTTTGTTATACGCGTGGAACAGTATACACCGCTGTGAAGCTAACAGACTGTTTTCAGCAGACTGTTTGACGGAAACACCCGAACGCGCTGACCAGTGGCGCACAGGCGGAAGCCGAAAATTATATTGGAATTACGTTACAGCATGCAATAGGAAACATGGGGATCTCAGAGTTGATGAAATTAGAGTAGAACAATGGAATGGAAAACAAGAAAATTAATTATCCAAATCATTTCAGAGAATTGATGAAGTTTTTTCATCCACGAATATATGTGTTCGACTATTTCAGAAACTATTAGCCGGAGCATAACCATATTTGGTATGAAGAATTGTTATACCCATGTGACTAACCACTAAAAAAATCATCGACTTGCAAAAGGATACAGGGGGTGATTTTTCATCCCTTATATTAAAAAAATTCATAACACGAAAACCGTTCGCCGGAGCATAACCATATCAAGTATGTAGAATCGTTATACCAATGTGATTGACCACTAAAAAAATCATCGACTTGCAAAGGGATACAGGGGGTGTTTTTTCATCCCTTATATTGAAAAAAATTCATAACACGAAAACCGTTCGCCGGAGCATAACCATATTTGGTATGTAGAATCTATATACCGATGCGATTATCCACTAGAAAAATCATCGACTTGCAAAGGGATACAGGGGGTGATTTTTCATCCCTTTTATTGAAAAAATTCATAACACGAAAACCGTTCGCCGGAGCATAACCATATTTGGTATGTAGAATCTATATACCGATGCGATTAACTACTGAAATAATCATCGACTTGCAAAGGGATACAGGGGGTGATTTTCCATCCCTTATATAAAAAAAAATCATAACACGAAAACCGTTCGCCGGAGCATAACCATATTTGGTATGTAGAATCTATATACCGATGCGATTAACCACTGAAAAAATCATCGACATGCAAAGGGATACAGGGGGTGATTTTTCATCCCTTATATCAAAAAAATTCATAACACGAAAACCGTTCGCCGGAGCATAACCATATTTGGTTTGTAGAATCGTTATACCAATGTGATTGACCACTAAAAAAAATCATCGACTTGCAAAGGGATACAGGGGGTGATTTTTCATCCCTAATATCAAAAAAATTCATAACACGAAAACCGTTCGCCGGAGCATAACCATATTTGGTTTGTAGAATCGTTATACCAATGTGATTGACCACTAAAAAAATCATCGACTTGCAAAGGGATACAGGGGGTGATTTTTCATCCCTTATATTAAAAAAATTCATAACACGAAAACCGTTCGCCGGAGCATAACCATATTTGGTATGTAGAATATATATACCGATGCGATCAACCACTAAAAAAATAATCGACTTGCAAAGGGATACAGGGGGTGATTTTTCATCCCTTATATTAAAAAAATTCATAACACGAAAACCGTTCGCCGGAGCATAACCATATTTGGTATGTAGAATCTATATACCGATGCGATTAACCACTAAAAATATCATCGACTTGCAAAAGGATACAGGGGGTGATTTTTCATCCCTTATATTAAAAAAATTCATAACACGAAAACCGTTCGCCGGAGCATAACCATATCAAGTATGTAGAATCGTTATACCAATGTGATTGACCACTAAAAAAATCATCGACTTGCAAAGGGATACAGGGGGTGATTTTTCATCCCTTTTATTGAAAAAATTCATAACACGAAAACCGTTCGCCGGAGCATAACCATATTTGGTATGTAGAATCTATATACCGATGCGATTAACCACTAAAAATATCATCGACTTGCAAAAGGATACAGGGGGTGATTTTTCATCCCTTATATTAAAAAAATTCATAACACGAAAACCGTTCGCCGGAGCATAACCATATCAAGTATGTAGAATCGTTATACCAATGTGATTGACCACTAAAAAAATCATCGACTTGCAAAGGGATACAGGGGGTGATTTTTCATCCCTTATATTAAAAAAATTCATAACACGAAAACCGTTCGCCGGAGCATAACCATATTTGGTATGTAGAATATATATACCGATGCGATCAACCACTAAAAAAATAATCGACTTGCAAAGGGATACAGGGGGTGATTTTTCATCCCTTATATTAAAAAAATTCATAACACGAAAACCGTTCGCCGGAGCATAACCATATTTGGTATGTAGAATCTATATACCGATGCGATTAACCACTAAAAATATCATCGACTTGCAAAAGGATACAGGGGGTGATTTTTCATCCCTTATATTAAAAAAATTCATAACACGAAAACCGTTCGCCGGAGCATAACCATATCAAGTATGTAGAATCGTTATACCAATGTGATTGACCACTAAAAAAATCATCGACTTGCAAAGGGATACAGGGGGTGATTTTTCATCCCTTTTATTGAAAAAATTCATAACACGAAAACCGTTCGCCGGAGCATAACCATATTTGGTATGTAGAATCTATATAACGATGCGATCAACCACTAAAAAAATCATCGACTTGCAAAGGGATACAGGGGGTGATTTTCCATCCCTTATATTGAAAAAATTCATAACACGAAAACCGTTCGCCGGAGCATAACCATATTTGGTATGTAGAATCTATATAACGATGCGATCAACCACTAAAAAAATCATCGACTTGCAAAGGGATACAGGGGGTGATTTTTCATCCCTTATATTAAAAAAATTCATAACACGAAAACCGTTCGCCGGAGCATAACCATATTTGGTATGTAGAATCTATATACCGATGCGATTAACCACTGAAAAAATCATCGACATGCAAAGGGACACAGGGGGTGATTTTCCATCCCTTATATTGAAAAAATTCATAACACGAAAACCGTTCGCCGGAGCATAACCATATTTGGTATGTAGAATCTATATACCGATGCGATTAACCACTAAAAATATCATCGACTTGCAAAAGGATACAGGGGGTGATTTTTCATCCCTTATATTAAAAAAATTCATAACACGAAAACCGTTCGCCGGAGCATAACCATATCAAGTATGTAGAATCGTTATACCAATGTGATTGACCACTAAAAAAATCATCGACTTGCAAAGGGATACAGGGGGTGATTTTTCATCCCTTTTATTGAAAAAATTCATAACACGAAAACCGTTCGCCGGAGCATAACCATATTTGGTATGTAGAATCTATATAACGATGCGATCAACCACTAAAAAAATCATCGACTTGCAAAGGGATACAGGGGGTGATTTTCCATCCCTTATATTGAAAAAATTCATAACACGAAAACCGTTCGCCGGAGCATAACCATATTTGGTATGTAGAATCTATATAACGATGCGATCAACCACTAAAAAAATCATCGACTTGCAAAGGGATACAGGGGGTGATTTTTCATCCCTTATATTAAAAAAATTCATAACACGAAAACCGTTCGCCGGAGCATAACCATATTTGGTATGTAGAATCTATATACCGATGCGATTAACCACTGAAAAAATCATCGACATGCAAAGGGATACAGGGGGTGATTTTCCATCCCTTATATCAAAAAAATTCATAACACGAAAACCGTTCGCCGGAGCATAACCATATTTGGTTTGTAGAATCGTTATACCAATGTGATTGACCACTAAAAAAATCATCGACTTGCAAAGGGATACAGGGGGTGATTTTCCATCCCTTATATCAAAAAAATTCATAACACGAAAACCGTTCGCCGGAGCATAACCATATTTGGTTTGTAGAATCGTTATACCAATGTGATTGACCACTAAAAAAATCATCGACTTGCAAAGGGATACAGGGGGTGATTTTTCATCCCTTATATTAAAAAAATTCATAACACGAAAACCGTTCGCCGGAGCATAACCATATTTGGTATGTAGAATCTATATACCGATGCGATTAACCACTGAAAAAATCATCGACATGCAAAGGGATACAGGGGGTGATTTTCCATCCCTTATATCAAAAAAATTCATAACACGAAAACCGTTCGCCGGAGCATAACCATATTTGGTTTGTAGAATCGTTATACCAATGTGATTGACCACTAAAAAAATCATCGACTTGCAAAGAGATACAGGGGGTGATTTTTCATCCCTTATATTAAAAGAATTTTTTCAACTGTTTTATTTCAGTGTCTTTTGTTAACTCGAATTTTTTGTACTATTCTTTGAACATTTTTACCCCTCTGATTCAATTTTGTTTTTATTATTTTGTTATGTTAGTTTACATGATTTCGCTCGATGTAATGCTTTGTCTTTCGTCGTGGAGTACCTTCACCTTTTCTCCATGGTTTTCTAGTTTTTTCAGCTTCACTTATGCGATTTTCTCCTGGGAATGAGCTGTATTAGCTTGAAATAGGTTGAGTATCGATTAATATCAATAATATATTTATATCTGAAATAGTGTTTCATTCACCTACTATGGACTGCTCGGATATCAGGACATTTTTTTAATATAAGGGATGGAAAATCACCCCCTGTATCCCTTTGCAAGTCGATGATTCTTTTTAGTGGTCAATCATATTGGTATAACGATTCCACATACCAAATATGGTTATGCTCCGGCGAACGGTTTTCGTGTTATGAATTTTTTTGATATAAGGGATGGAAAATCACCCCCTGGATCCCTTTGCAAGTCGATGATTTTTTTAGTGGTCAATCACATTGGTATAACGATTCTACATACCAAATATGATTATGCTCCGGCGAACGGTTTTCGTGTTATGAATTTTTTTAATATAAGGGATGAAAAAACACCCCCTGGATCCCTTTGCAAGTCGATGATTATTTCAGTAGTTAATCGCATCGGTATATAGATTCTACATACCAAATATGGTTATGCTCCGGCGAACGGTTTTCGTGTTATGAATTTTTTTAATATAAGGGATGGAAAATCACCCCCTGGATCCCTTTGCAAGTCGATGATTTTTTTAGTGGTCAATCACATTGGTATAACGATTCTACATACCAAATATGATTATGCTCCGGCGAACGGTTTTCGTGTTATGAATTTTTTTAATATAAGGGATGAAAAAACACCCCCTGTATCCTTTTGCAAGTCGATGATATTTTTAGTGGTTAATCGCATCGGTATATAGATTCTACATACCAAATATGGTTATGCTCCGGCGAACGGTTTTCGTGTTATGAATTTTTTTAATATAAGGGATGAAAAATCACCCCCTGTATCCCTTTGCAAGTCGATTATTTTTTTAGTGGTTGATCGCATCGGTATATATATTCTACATACCAAATATGGTTATGCTCCGGCGAACGGTTTTCGTGTTATGAATTTTTTTAATATAAGGGATGAAAAATCACCCCCTGTATCCCTTTGCAAGTCGATGATTTTTTTAGTGGTCAATCACATTGGTATAACGATTCTACATACCAAATATGATTATGCTCCGGCGAACGGTTTTCGTGTTATGATTTTTTTTTATATAAGGGATGAAAAATCACCCCCTGTATCCCTTTGCAAGTCGATGATTATTTCAGTAGTTAATCGCATCGGTATATAGATTCTACATACCAAATATGGTTATGCTCCGGCGAACGGTTTTCGTGTTATGAATTTTTTTAATATAAGGGATGAAAAAACACCCCCTGTATCCCTTTGCAAGTCGATGATTCTTTTTAGTGGTCAATCACATTGGTAAAACGATTCTACATACCAAATATGGTTATGCTCCGGCGAACGGTTTTCGTGTTATGAATTTTTTTGATATAAGGGATGGAAAATCACCCCCTGTATCCCTTTGCAAGTCGATGATTTTTTTAGTGGTTAATCGCATCGGTATATAGATTCTACATACCAAATATGGTTATGCTCCGGCGAACGGTTTTCGTGTTATGAATTTTTTTAATATAAGGGATGAAAAAACACCCCCTGTATCCCTTTGCAAGTCGATGATTCTTTTTAGTGGTCAATCACATTGGTAAAACGATTCTACATACCAAATATGGTTATGCTCCGGCGAACGGTTTTCGTGTTATGAATTTTTTTGATATTAGGGATGGAAAATCACCCCCTGTATCCCTTTGCAAGTCGATGATTTTTTTAGTGGTTAATCGCATCGGTATATAGATTCTACATACCAAATATGGTTATGCTCCGGCGAACGGTTTTCGTGTTATGAATTTTTTTAATATAAGGGATGAAAAAACACCCCCTGTATCCCTTTGCAAGTCGATGATTCTTTTTAGTGGTCAATCACATTGGTAAAACGATTCTACATACCAAATATGGTTATGCTCCGGCGAACGGTTTTCGTGTTATGAATTTTTTTGATATTAGGGATGGAAAATCACCCCCTGTATCCCTTTGCAAGTCGATGATTTTTTTAGTGGATAATCGCATCGGTATATAGATTCTACATACCAAATATGGTTATGCTCCGGCGAACGGTTTTCGTGTTATGAATTTTTTTAATATAAGGGATGAAAAAACACCCCCTGTATCCCTTTGCAAGTCGATGATTCTTTTTAGTGGTCAATCACATTGGTAAAACGATTCTACATACCAAATATGGTTATGCTCCGGCGAACGGTTTTCGTGTTATGAATTTTTTTGATATAAGGGATGGAAAATCACCCCCTGTATCCCTTTGCAAGTCGATGATTTTTTTAGTGGTTAATCGCATCGGTATATAGATTCTACATACCAAATATGGTTATGCTCCGGCGAACGGTTTTCGTGTTATGAATTTTTTTCAATATAAGGGATGAAAAAACACCCCCTGTATCCCTTTGCAAGTCGATGATTTTTTTAGTGGTCAATCATATTGGTATAACGATTCTACATACTTGATATGGTTATGCTCCGGCGAACGGTTTTCGTGTTATGAATTTTTTTGATATTAGGGATGGAAAATCACCCCCTGTATCCCTTTGCAAGTCGATGATTTTTTTAGTGGATAATCGCATCGGTATATAGATTCTACATACCAAATATGGTTATGCTCCGGCGAACGGTTTTCGTGTTATGAATTTTTTTAATATAAGGGATGAAAAAACACCCCCTGTATCCCTTTGCAAGTCGATGATTCTTTTTAGTGGTCAATCACATTGGTAAAACGATTCTACATACCAAATATGGTTATGCTCCGGCGAACGGTTTTCGTGTTATGAATTTTTTTGATATAAGGGATGGAAAATCACCCCCTGTATCCCTTTGCAAGTCGATGATTTTTTTAGTGGTTAATCGCATCGGTATATAGATTCTACATACCAAATATGGTTATGCTCCGGCGAACGGTTTTCGTGTTATGAATTTTTTTCAATATAAGGGATGAAAAAACACCCCCTGTATCCCTTTGCAAGTCGATGATTTTTTTAGTGGTCAATCATATTGGTATAACGATTCTACATACTTGATATGGTTATGCTCCGGCGAACGGTTTTCGTGTTATGAATTTTTTTAATATAAGGGATGAAAAATCACCCCCTGTATCCCTTTGCAAGTCGATGATTCTTTTTAGTGGTCAATCACATTGGTATAACGATTCTACATACCAAATATGGTTATGCTCCGGCGAACGGTTTTCGTGTTATGAATTTTTTTGATATAAGGGATGGAAAATCACCCCCTTTATCCCTTTGCAAGTCGATGATTTTTTTAGTGGTTAATCGCATCGGTATATAGATTCTACATACCAAATATGGTTATGCTCCGGCGAACGGTTTTCGTGTTATGAATTTTTTTCAATATAAGGGATGAAAAAACACCCCCTGTATCCCTTTGCAAGTCGATGATTTTTTTAGTGGTTGATCGCATCGTTATATAGATTCTACATACCAAATATGGTTATGCTCCGGCGAACGGTTTCCGTGTTATGAATTTTTTTAATATAAGGGATGAAAAAACACCCCCTGTATCCCTTTGCAAGTCGATGATTTTTTTAGTGGTCAATCACATTGGTATAACGATTCTACATACTTGATATGGTTATGCTCCGGCGAACGGTTTTCGTGTTATGAATTTTTTTAATATAAGGGATGAAAAATCACCCCCTGTATCCTTTTGCAAGTCGATGATTTTTTTAGTGGTTAATCACATGGGTATAACAATTCTTCATACCAAATATGGTTATGCTCCGGCTAATAGTTTCTGAAATAGTCGAACACATATATTCGTGGATGAAAAAACTTCATCAATTCTCTGAAATGAT
The DNA here is from genome assembly GCA_963966015.1 of Aphidecta obliterata. Taxonomy (NCBI): domain Eukaryota; kingdom Metazoa; phylum Arthropoda; class Insecta; order Coleoptera; family Coccinellidae; genus Aphidecta; species Aphidecta obliterata. The sequence goes on along the minus strand of OZ014427.1, from coordinate 24,737,180 downwards.
TTGGATAATTAATTTTCTTGTTTTCTATCCATTGTTCTACTCTAATTTCATCAACTCTGAGATCCCCATGTTTCCTATTGCATGCTGTAACGTAATTCCAATATAATTTTCGGCTTCCGCCTGTGCGCCACTGGTCAGCGCGTTCGGGTGTTTTCGTCAAACAGTCTGCTGAAAACAGTCTGTTAGCTTCACAGCGGTACAGTATACATATGAAGCGGTTGAATGAGAATATTTCCAAGCCCACTGCGACGTTTCAATCATTTATAAAGTCTCTGTAGAACGTCTACATACTTCATATGTACATGTTCATGAACAGTCCTCTTCATTTCACTTATCGGACGTTTGTTAAAGAACAAGGTCAAGACTTCAAAGTAGCTCCTCACAAACCTTGAGGCGAGACTTAAAACAAAAACGTCACAACTTTTTCTGGCTCACCTGAACACCTCTATCTTTCCAGAGAGCCTCTGTGTGTTCATAGAACTCGGCAGGGTAATCGAAATCCGGACCAGTGGCGCAGTCCTGTATCCAGTCAACCCGAACCTGGTTCTCTGGCTTTTCGAGTTGGACCGGTGGCGTCAATGTAGACATTGCACCGGTTATGGTCTGTAAAATAGAAAGAAACGATAAAAGAATGATATGAACACATAAATATTGAATAAATTATAAATCTCCCCTATAATCTTCAGATAAAAGACTCTCTATAATAACCTATTGAAAACATAATTGGTTAGAAATTATAGTCGAAATGATGTTATTAAATCTCAATATTTTATTCGATTTATGTTTGTTCATGTTTAAATTAATGTTTGAATCCCGGCTCTTCTAGGTCCCCTTGGCCTTGAGACCCCCCAAAAGCTGTTTATGATCCAAATAGGAATTTTTTTATTTCAGGCAATAAAATAATCGGTCCATCATTGATCACAAGCACTTAAATAATTTCCTTCAAATCTTATTATAAATCAATGAATGGACTAGTGACCAGTGGAAATCTAAATTAAGAAGTGAACTGAATGGAACGTGTCCTCATCGAACGAGAAAGTGGCAAGTAGAGCGGTTTTTGGCTAATTTGCCTTCATTAGTACCGCAGATTTCCACTAGTCAATTCATTGATTTATTATTGTGTGGCCTTTACGGCGTGAAAGTTTTCTGTGTAAAACTTATTATGTCTCTTAAACTATTCTCAAGTTGTAACCTATGAATAGAGTTCAATGTGGAATGTTGGAAAAAAAAACGGAATTTGGCGATTTGTTCTTCATTCTTCAAGTTATTTGAAACGTTTTGAAAAAACCGAAGGCACTTTCTCATTGCCACTTTCCAACCTCTACAAAATGGCGTTCACAAAATCTCGTCTAACGTTTCGTTTGAAAGGAACCATCATCAACTTTTTTTTTATATGGCAGGACAAAAAATTCACACCCTGTATGACATAGCATTTTTCATTGCGAATGCAACGACAATAATAAAACATTGTCCGAAATTCTTTGGATTGAGGTTCGAAAATCACCGTTTTATTTTGTAATGATTTTTTTCAACGACGAATAATATATTTTGTTGAAAAAATTATTCTCTCCCAAACATTTCTTCAATAGTCCCAACTCTTTTCCGTAAGATACGCAACCAATACCTTAAATCTTTTTAATTGAATAGAATCCCAGTTGAATTGGTCTAACAACAAATGAACATAAATTTAGTATGAAGACCCCTATAATCAATCAGTCGATAACTCTGGAAGCGTTTGTTACACATGTTCCTCAGATTATTTCATTTGACTGATTCGAATTGATTAATCGTTAAACATTACCAGAGAGAATCGGTAACATAATAATATTTCAATTTGAATTTAATAGTCTCTTTGTTTGAATTCGTATTCTTTCATCCACATTCAAAACAATGGTTCACATTCATTGGAAATTGAAAATTATTGCATGAATACTCAACATTCAGTTGCTGAGCTCAATTGAATGTAGGTCTGCAGGTACAGACAACGTTTTTTTGCAGGAAACTTGTCAATTGGTACACAAGAAATTAATCTGAAATCAATTTTCTGAAAAAACACTTAGGGAAAATTTATGTTTCATTTTCAACGACTAGGAGACTTGTGACGTCTTTTTTCGACTCTCTCAATACCTGGATTCAAATATTTTCAAATACTGATACATAGTGTTAATTTTTGAAGTTTTCAGGAGGAGTGAAATTCTTGATTACAGACCTGGAAGTTGGAGACATTTGAAATGTTTTCAATTTTCGGAAAAAAAGATACCTGAGGTGATTTCAAATACCATTTACGAACTCGCACTAATGTTCTCTATATGCAACTGAGCGTTCCAGAGGGGTAATGAGATATTTTTGAAAAATTGCGAGGTTGTCACATGTATTAAAAATACAGAAATACCTGGAATTCTCAAAATTTGTGAAAATTAACATTTTTTTGGTTTTTTACTGTGTGCCATTGAATATCGAGATCCTGTGCATTTCGTAACCATTGACAAATGTTTCACAGAGAAAAAAATTGCATGCAATTTGCTCGATAGATAGGGGACGGTGGATTGGCGGATTTTGGTTTATCATTTCCATTATAAACCATTCGACACGTTCGTGAAGTCCTTTCAGCTCGAAAATACGATTCATGAATTATAATGACGAAAAATCGGAAGACATATGACAAAATACGAAAAATTAAACCGTGAAATTCGAAATGTGTGTTGGTATAATTGAATATTCTTCACAGCGAAGATGCATAAAAACCTTCAAGGCACTCTGGATTTGAGTTCTTGTTTTTAGTTTTTAGCATCAAATTTAAAGTCAATTCTGTAGCGTCAACGATATAACCCTCAAAAAGCAATAAAGTGGAATAGGGGGTTATCGTTTAAAATCAACAGTAAATCTGAAACATTCAGTAAGTTTGGACACGATCATAATACAAAATTGAATTATAATTCAATGTGAGGGAAATTCAATTCTCTTCAACTTCTTTCATAATGGTTATGGCAGAAAGGCTGAGAGGTAAGAAGGAAATGTTTATTGAAAAACTTGAGGTTAAAATGCACTTCTCGTTAACTGACGCATTCGGCTGCATATATTCATATAATACAAAGTAATAAAACAATGTTTTCAGCATTGAGAACGGAAAAAATAAAAGAATCGCTTAACTCATGGAATGACCCAATACAATATGTTATTGTTACATCATACGGTGAATTCCATGAAAAACGCAGGAATCATTTGAAACAATAATGGCAAGATAATAAATAGGTGGTATTTGCCCAATTAGGAACAAGGGATTATAAAGATAACAATCTCACACAATTCTTTCCCATTATTCTGCAGTACTAAATTTGGAACCCAAATTAATTTTCAATTATTGAATTTTCCTCAGGGGGAATACCAATCGGCAATCAACATATTTTAGTTCATTTTTATGCCCCGTAAAATATCATCAACAATAAGGAAATACCCCAAATCAGAAATGAAGTATGTCGGGTCAGGAATATCCTCAATTGTTTTGCTTGCAAAATAGTAATTGTATTATGAAATGCAGATAAGCGTGATAAAAATAAATACAAGGTGATTTCCCATTGTAAGGTTAAACAACCCGTTAATGGCTCAACTCCTCTCAGAATTAGTGAATACTGATACCGGAAAACCAATGTTTCGCAATACATTCTGGAAGTGAATTATTAAATTTTTTTATTATTATTTCTTTCACCAAACTAATTACAAAATTTGATGAATGTATGTATGTCTTCTTCGAACTTGATATCTTGATTAATAGAAATGTTATCACTTAGTGGATTCCGCAACCGATACCCTCTGGAATTGCTATCGTACCCCCTCGAAAGCTTGAAATTCCTTTCGCAGCCAATTTGTTGAGTCTATTTCTATTGATTGTCCAAACTCTACAACCGAAAACTCTTATATCGTATATTTGGTTTCCATTTTTCAATTGGACTGATTCGTCCATTTGATGCTGTGGGACTGCTATTTCTCACATAACAAGCTAAGGCTACAGCTTCTGACAACATTTTCGTGGAACACCCCATTTTATCAACAGACTAGCTGCTTCGAATAACGTTTGCTTGAATCTTTCGACAATTATTCTCCTCTGTTGTCGCACCTCAAACAGGATATCTTTTTCCCATGTAGGTTTTCATAATTATTACCTCCATTTGAATACGGATTGATGGGACCCACGATGACAGTAAAGGCTCATTTAGATGGAGAGAGTTTCTCGCACGTTTTGGGGCAAGAAAATCGTACGCAATTCTTGCATGCAATAACCGCCATAAGCGCCCTCGTGGAAAGCGATGATAGTGATTGTTTACGTTGTGAGAGTTTTTCTATATCCTTTCGATATTCGTACATTCGAGAAACTATCTCCATCTAAGTGTAAGTTTCAAATGAGATGTTTCTCGATTGAAACTTTTTTTAGGAAATGTGACACTCAAAGATACAGCACACTATCTTTTCACCAAAAAACTACAGATTTCAAACGACTTCAGACACTTATTGCGTTTAACATTCGAACATAATATATGTGCGGCCCTTAGGAGGAGAAAAATTCGACGTGTATCGAGAGATCTTTTATTCTCAATTCCTTTAAAAATTTATATTTTTCAAATTTCAGAATTCAAGTAAATCTCTTGAGAGGGTTCCTTAACTATTCCCAATTTCAATGAGGATATCCTCATTCTCAACGAAGCAAGCATTCGCCAAAACTGGCTTATTATATTTACAATGGTCACATAATCAACAGACAAATTATAAATCTAATGATTGGTACTGAGAAAAAATATAAGGACATAGGATCAGCGAATGTGAGAATTTTACGGGGATAAGGGAAGGGTAGTAATTTTTCGAGCTGCAAGCTGCAATATCAATTATCCCTCTGTTGCGACATTTTCCAAGACAGGTTTTTTCTATCGCTCTTCGCATATATAGTTATCTAATCAGGAGATAATGTAATCTCTAAACTGATGATCGAAAATTAATCGTCAAAACCAGGATTATTCGTCTTCTCGAAATCTAATCTATTCATACACGATAATGAACTATAGGAATTAAACAAATGCACTCATTGAAATGGCAAAGTTTTTCGATTTTACAGCATAGACTAGCCATGGGTTATCAATCAAAACACGAACTAGAACGTTGCAAATTTTCTACATCACATCGTGGGCTCTATCTAGATTCGCAACCATTTTATCCAATTCCTAAAAAAAAATTGGCGAGTTTTCCACGGGAAATCGTTCTTGCTATACTCAGGCAATGTACAATATTCCCTAGCGTTACGCAACTAGGATAAATAATGGGTGAAAGAACATTTATTTCACTTGTCAATTATTCAAAACGGATGTTCAAAATTTTATACAGGGTGTCCCAGAATGAATGGATAATCCTGTAACACTGTATAGAAGACCTATTGGACTTGAAAATTTTTTTTTCAAAATAATGATTTCTTGCACATCACGTTGCGTTTCTGTGTAACACGCTCACAAGTGAATCAAATCAATCAGTTTCTTCATGGTGAAATGAGTTATGAAGATGATTTGTACCATTTTGAAATTTCCACGAAAGGCGTATAGTTTTTTTGAGTTGGCCACACAGGCTAAACCAAATTTCATTTCCACCATGAACGATTAAACTTTCACATTATGAAATATTCATCACATTTTATGATGAAATTTTAAGTTGGATATTTTTTTCCAAAAAAGTTACAACAGATATTTATACGGTTTTCAGCATATCTATTGGTATTTTAATGAAGAATATTTCACCATGAAGAAACATATGGATTTGATCCACTTGTGAGCGTGATACACAGAAACGCAAGGTGATGTGCAAAATATCATTATTTTGAAAAAAAAATATATTTCTAGTGTGAATAAATTTTTTTTTTCAATTTTTTTCAGAGAGTCCAATAGCTCTTCTATACAATGTTACAGGATTATCCATTCGTTCTGAGACACCCTGTATAATATATAAATAAATAATAATATAATTTTAATATAACATCCAACATGCGTTTCTAATTTCATGATTCTATGATAGTTTTCCCGCAATTTTATAACTCGATTTTTTTTCTTCAGATTGGATTGGTCTCTTGAGGAGGAGGATCAATGCAAAATATTTTCGTACCAAATTTCATTCAATTAGCACTTGGAATTAGAGAGAATATCATCGGGTGGTGGAAGGACAGATTTTTGGTTGGTTTTTCCCAATAATAACAATCCTTTAGAATTTTTCGGGGAAAAAATGTTTAACCTCCCTTGAAATTTCCACAGTTTACGTTCGGGATTAGTTAAAATGCCGTTATCGAATAAAAAAAAATTTGTTAGTTTGCCTTCGAGTTTTTCTCGGAAACTATAAAAGATAACTCATGAAATTTGGAGCGATTTCAACTCACTATCTATCGATACTCGAGAATCTCATCCTAAAATAGAACTAAAAAATTACGAAAAGCACTGCCGTGAAGTCAGGAGCTTTTGAGCGCTCGTACATCCACCTTGTAGGTAGATTCGCATTTTCCTGTTTTAGAAATCAATTGAAGGAATTTTCGACAGCTGACAAAAAAATTCTGAAACTTAGGCGAAATTCCAGACTTCATGTCAGTGCTTCAGCTGACCAAATTTTTTCGACAATTCACTAGAATTTTCTACGGTATCTATGGTCTTGGTGATGCGATCTGGACCAAATGCAAATACATTATTCCTCAGCTATGTGCAAAATTTCATTCCAATCCAATCAGTAGTTTCGAAACTATCAGAAAAAAAATATTTTGAAGGGCCATATTTATGGAACCCCTAGTATAATTTTGCTCATTGATGAACGTGACCGCGATATTCGCGATCCAAACCCACCCTGAAAATTTCAAGTTCCAAGGCCTTTCCGTTCAAAAGTTACAATTTTCTTTGGTTTCTATGGTTCTGGTCATGCGATCTGGACAAAATATTGCTTTACTATATCATTCTCGATTGAAATACTAAATTTCATCTCGATCGAATCCGTAGTTTCGAAATTATCGAGAAATCAAATTTTCGAACGACCGTTTTTACGGAACCCCTAGTATAATTCTGCTCATTGATAAACGTGAAGTCGACATTTCAGATTCACACCTATCCTGAAAATTTCAAGTCCCTAGGCCTTTCCATTCGAAAGTTATGATTTTCTATGATTCTGGTCATGTGATCTGGAGAAATGTAGCTTGAATATATCATTCTCCAGTAGTATACAAAATTTCGACACGATCGAATCTGTAGTTTTGAAATTATCAAGAAAACTAAATTTCAAACGACCATATTTACGGAACCTCTGGTATAATTTTGCTCATAGATGAACGTGATCACGACATTCGAGATCCACACCTATCCTGAAAATTTCGAGTCCCTAGGCGTTTCGTTCAAAAGTTACAATTTTCTATAGTTTCTATGGTTCTGGGCATGCGATCTGGACAAAATTTCACATGTAGCTTGAAAACCTCATTCTTCATTTGAGTGCAAAATTTCATCTCGATCAAATCTGTAGTTTTCAAGTAATCAGGGGAACAAAACTTTGAACGGCCATATTTACGGAACCCCTGGTGAAATTCTGCCCATTACAGAACTTAACCGAGGCATTTGGGATCTGAACCCACACTGAAAATTTCAAGTCTCTAGGTTGATCCGTTCGAGAGTTATCTTGCTTACGGACGGACAGACTCGAATTTTCCGACGGATTCGTCATCAGTGAGTCGAACATAGTCTATTGAGACCATATTCGGCTCAAAATTCGAAAAATATAGACATGGTGACGAAATAATATAGCCCTCGTGTAAGTAGTACGAGCGCTCAAAAACGCTGCAAATTTCACACAGCCTTTATTATTCTCATATCACCTCGATCCTCAAGATTCCGCTAAATATTTCAAAACTCACAAAAATTTCTGTTCCACTTGAGCTTTGAACCTGCTCTGGCAATTCCGAATTGATATTCAAAATATAATGTTTAGGGCTCTGCGATAAAAAATTTTGGATGTTCCAATCCACATTTCCACTGTCATAATTCCATGTCGGATAGATTTTCCAAAATCAAAATAAATTGTAGGAGGTGCTAACAAAATCAAGCAATCAAACTTTGAAAATCATTTCTGAATAACTATCTTCTCAAGATATTATAATCATGATAAAACTTTACCACAAGGCTCAACTGAAAAGTTTGCGAGTTATTAAATTTCGAATATCAATTGACAACTGAAATAATTGACCGGAAACTCATCAGGAGTTTTGTGGGTGTCCTATAATAAATGGAGATAGTTCGTGAAATTTGGATAGAGGAATCGAAATGATATGAAATAATCAATCTTTGTGTAAAATTAACAGCGTTTTTGCGCGCTCGTTTCTATAAAAAAGAGTGTTATCATTTCGCATGAATTTGTAATTCTCGAATTTTGAAGAATTTGTGGTCAAATTTATTTCTGTCCGTCCCTCCGTCCGTAAATACAATTAAGATTAACGCACATTCATCGGCATCGGACGGACGGCACGGAAAAAATACTTTCAATGAAATTGAATGGAGCAACGCACATACATATTTATGTACAGACGGTGGGCATCGCATTTATTTCCGTTCCGTACTTAGCGTCCGTCCGATGCCGATTTATGTGCGTTAAAAAGACCTAGAGTTTTGAAATTTTTAGGGTAAGTTCAAGGTCCGAATGCGCTGGTCGAGTTCGTTAATGGGCGAAATCGGCCGGAGAGTCCAAAGATATAGGATCGTATCACTAGAAGATGAAAAAACAATTATTTTTCAAATCTTATTTATATACAGGGCGTTTTATAATATATGCGCAGAATTTCAGGTTGTGATAGCTCGTCCAAAAAATTGTAAAAAAGTTTCCATTAACTTACTCTCTAAAATGCACCATTTTCAAGATACAGGGTGTTGAAATTGAAAAAAAAAATTGTTTTTTACAAATAACGCCGGAACCTTTTATCGTACAGAAAACAGCTTTCGTGAGCATTTCCTAATCATAATTAGCAATGTTTTGTGCGGAATTTTTTTCTCAATTGATAAAGGGTTTGAAGGGGTCGTGGCTGTTTTTCTCCCCAACTTCTACGCTTATGGAAAAAGTAGGTTTTGAGACGCCCATTTGAACCGCCAATGTTTTTCACTCAAAAAAGATACTCTTGGTCATACGCTCTAAGGTCGACCGTTTTCGAGAAGAATCAACTTTTATGTTGAAAAAGATGGTCTTTTTTAACTGTCAACCTTTTTTTTATACAGACAATTTGATATTATTTTCTGAACCACTGAACAATCTTCAAAGGGACTTATTACTGCATACACTAATCCTACTTTTTTTTTCAATTTCAACACCCTGTATTTCGGAAATGATGCATTCTAGAGGGAGAGTTGATAAAAACTCTTCATATTTTTGGACGGACTATCAAATCCCGAAATCCGGCGCATATATTATGAAACACCCTGTATGTATATTTTAACGGTATCTCAGGAAGTATTTGCCTTATCTTGCCGAAATTTTTGTCCGCATATTATGAAACATCGATTAAATGACTAATGTGGAAATTTAGCTTTCTAGCTCTTCCAGTGAAAAGAAAGAGCTAGTTAAAAATGGACCATTTTTCGACAAACGTGAACAAGTTCGAGGATCACAGATATCCTCTGACGTTTATCTCGATAATTATTTCGAACTGTGACGGTCATGATTTCTCTCGAAACTCGAGCGGATTTTGAAAAAAAATAGACCGACCCAAGGGCTGAAACGAATAAAAAACGAATTATTAAACGTTTCTTCAACACCCACGAGCAGTTTCCAGCAATTTTCGATCAATTTTGATCGTGATCGTGAACTTCATTTGTAAGGTAATCGAAATTGAAGATATCGAAAATGCAAAAACATGAATTGGAGTAAGAAATAGAGGTAAGTAATGATTTCCAACGATTTTCTAGCCCCATAATATTTTTATATACCGAAAGAAGCGCGCAAATGCGCCCGCTTCACATCAGTGCTCTTCAAATATTTTGTACACTATAATGTTAATATTGTCTGTCCAACAAATCACAGAAACTTTGCTTAACCTCACGAATTTGAAAATATGTTAGATAGCACTCAGCAAAAGCAGATCGAAAAAGTATATTCTAGATCTAGACCTATAGTGATTCTGAATGTGTAAAGGTACCAACTTATAGAAGTTTACACTTCATAACGCCTAATTCATTTATCTGGATTTTAGTTCTGAAGGTACAGGGATATCTTTCCTAAATTGAGAAGTTCTTGTAAATGCAGATTTTCCTAGATAACATTTTGTTCTCGTTGACAATCTTCTGCTATAGCCACATAATTGTTCCTCTTGTGCGCACACTATTATTTCAGTAGATCCAAAACAATAACAATTCGTAAATAAATATAAATGATTAATAAATAAATATAAATGATTAATTGATATGAAGGAATGAGAGTTTACTTTTTTTTTTTAATTCAAAAAGAATAACATCACCTAGTAGTCTACCATTATTCTGCCACATTAAATAGTGATTGGTGATGATCTGGTATGTATTTACCATCTTGAAGAAATTCATATCGATAAGTATTGTTGTGTTATTATTGTTCCAAAACATGGACTTATGTTAACAATTAAAACAAATTTGTCATCACCATCTGTGGGTGGATAAAGGATATAGCTAATTGGATCATAAAATATGACCTCACACTCCAATTTGAGAGAGAAAACAAGGTGAGATTTACTATTTTTTGGTAGATACGAGACTTACAGAATAAAATCTTTACGAGTGCTCTACATTATGAGAATTACATCAGAATGACGAAAAGAAACAATTATACATCTTGAAAGATTGATTTTAATGAATATATGAATAAACATAGTGCCTCCAATCTAATAACAGAAAGTTTAAGGAGAAAAATAAATGATTATTATTTAATTTAGGGGTCAATTCTAGCACGGATCTTTAAGACCTGTAGGCACAAATCTATGATAGTAACAGGGAATACAAATTCTGACACACTCTGTAAGTTACAGATTCTCTCATAGATCTGTAAGTATTGAAGGGTGCTCAAGAGATGGTGATAAGGCTTACAGGAAATATGTATTTGTAATTTGCAGAAAATACTCTTACGTCATTCCATGAGTTTTCAGTACAAAGCAAAATGAGTGGACAACATCATTTATTTGCAGATATGCTTTTGGAGGAATATTCGAACAGGTAAGACATCATCCGAGGACATCATCAGATGGATCAATGATAATTTATTTGGAAATTTTTTGTTCAGAAACTATATGAAAATGAAAGAGATGAGATAAATCAATCAGACTGATGGAAGTTTCAAGCAATCTATACATAATTTTTTTAATTCATTGGGACCAAGTATGATAGGTGATAATTTGGAATACAAGTGAAATAATAGTGAATTTGTCACCAGAGTATCAATATCAATATTTAATAGACAAGAACTAATATCGAACTAGTTGAAGTATTAGTAATCTTAGTTTTTCTTCTAGGTTATAGTGAATTATGACTTTTCACTCCTTTCTCAATATCTTGATAGAAATCCTCGGATGTACTTTTAACATCTACCAGGAAAGTCATAGAAAGAATCGATGAAAGGGATATTTGAAGAACATCAAATAAAAGTTGGGTTGCCAGTTCTTTCTCCTTTTTTCTTTATCTGGCTCACTTGAGGGGTTTATGTTATTAGTAATAAATAAATTGGATGGACTAAGCTACTTTCAAAACTTTTCCATATATAATCTGTATTTAATTTTTGCCTTAAAAAATCGAAGAAATTTCCTAACTAATCGAAATTCGAAAACATTCCATCATTTGATGTTATGAATTTCGAAATAATATGAAGTTGAAATTTGTAAGTATAGCTTGATAACTCATGTCCTTATAGATTTCGTTTCAGAATAGTCAAATTTACGAATCTGTAACTGCCAAGTTGACAGGATAGCTTACGGTTTCTATAGACTTATAGGTTATTTTCAAAATCACCTATAATCCCAATTTTGTGAAAAATCACTCTGAGGCTTATAGGTATGAACTAGGTGGTGTAGGTTTTGTAACAATAGCAGCACTTCTAGATCAGATTTTTCATATCCTGATACTCAACCAAAACTTTTTTGGTTTTTCCATTCATTCTTATCATTAAATGCCTACCAGCCTTGGAAAAGTAAGATAATATATGTAGATCTATCTAAAATGAAACTTGGCAATTGTACTGTTTAGTACTTTCGCAGGTAAGAACAAACAGTAACTTCTAATTTTCCCTTTCTTCACTGTTTCGCAATGTAATCTCTCCAGGGTAAATTTAAGCTTCAAGATGAAGATATATTTCCTTATTCTCAACACCTTATTTAGATGTCTTAGAGTGTATATATCCATATTGTTAATAATAATTGCTACCAGTTGAGTATTATGACTAAAATACCAATAAACTTTTTGAGAACACCTTAATATCAAGATAACAACAATGGTGATATGAAGAGAGCACCTTTCAAGTAAACAGTTCAAACATGAGTGTAAGTAGGTACTGTCTGAAATATAAAGGAAGAGAAGGTATGACAACTTACAATAATGGCATCTCGAATATTCTTCTTAATGTCTTCTATTTTCTGCTTCTTCTCTCGTTCACTGAACCCATCCACATGAAGTATCCTCATCTGCTTGACGATGGTAGATTTTCCACTCTCACCAGCACCCAACAACAGTAGCCGGTGGGTAGCTCTATATACTTGCTTTTCCTTGGCTAACTGCCTGTTTATTTGGTCACTTATTCGTTTCTGAGTCCTCATATCATCTGATGCTTGGGCAGCATCCCGGTTGCCAAAGCAGCCCATGGCCGCCAGTGGGGACCACCAACAATCAGCCCCCTTGTCGGCGGCCACTGGGCCACAATCCGGGCCTGAAGCCACCGTGGCTATTCTATAACACTTTTTCAAGTTCTCAAATAATGTCAACTAACCCCTGGTATTCTTATTCATCATTGCTGATTGCAATGCACTTTTTCTCACAAACAGAACACATCAACACAACACTAAGGTTAGAAATTCGAGTGGTTTTTTTATTCATCCATAAAGATATCGCAGAAATGGCTCCGCAACATACCTAACTTTAAGGTCTCAGAGACACCGCAGTTATTTATAATTTGTAATTTTCAAAAATAGCTCATCCACTGTAGCAAATTCACTTTAATGATGTACAATGCAAAACTACATTTAAAAATAGAACCTGGCCAATTTTTTAGTGTGTAATCGTGTTCCTCTGTCGGTGTACTCAAAAACTACTCGATACACCCTGGCTAAAACGAGAAATCGACTTTTTTCAAATTGCACGCTGAAGGCTCAGTTTCACTAACGAAAATCAACTAGGATTGATGAGGCTGAGCACAAAACAACTTGTTATCACTGAAGTCTAGTTTATCAAATCCAATTTCAGCAGGTTTAAGTGACAGTACATAGGTGAATTTAACATGTCGGACGATCAAAGTCGGGGAATAATTTTTCTTCTGATTGAAGGCGCCACAATCGTTTCGCTACATGCGCAGATATCCATGACCCACCCGTTCAGGAAATTCAAAATAGGTACACATTAATAAATTAAAGATTTTTCAATGATTATGTCAATCTCATTGACTAATCGAAGTACTAGGCACAAGCAAGGAATCAATTCACCTAAATAGGTAAAAAGCTAATGATTTACCTTCAAATCCTGTTTTCAGCTTATGTTGTAATAACTACCTATATTAGATGCGGTTGTACTATTAGAAATGTCTTTATTTATTATCATTCGTTTTAATGCATGCGTTATAAGAGGAAGCTTAATACCTATATGAAGGGAAATAATAAAAAGAAAATAAATAATTCGAATTAAAAAATATACATATGTTTTTTCCGCATATCTACATATTTTCCTATTCAAGTGACACCAAATCAATCGTTGCTAGAATACAAATTGAATTTCTCATAAGAAATTACTGAAATCTCAAATTTCTTATAAAATGCGCCATAAAATCTGAAAATAATTACATTTCACAGAATAAGAGAAACAATGAGATGAGATCACAGAAATACCAAACGTCAGATCAGAAATTGTTGTCAACAACAAATAAACCCAAACTCAGCTGATTTCATTAGCTGAAACATTTTCTGGAATTTCAATCTGTATATTTTTCCGCTTCTAAAATGGGTTTGGGAGATTGCTTGGAAAATATCAACATTCCCCCCTGCGTATGGTTTGAAGGGGATAGGAAGAATTCTTATGCCGCTATAATAGCAGGATTCTTGGTGAGCCACGAATTCCTAGATGAGAACATTTTGGTTTTATTATAATTTTTCAGTTTTCTGTTGGTTGGTGGATAATAATTGATGCTACATGCGTCCATCCAGGATCTATTACTTTCGGTTACCAGATCTGCGGTATTTTAGGAACTCTATCTTTGATTATGGTTAACTCTGTTACCAATGCTCAGGTATTTAAAAAAATCTCAACTAGATTTTGAGTTGTTATTTAACCATTTTGTTGCCGGGAGGATTTTTGGCTCTTTCCATATATTTTTCAGCAGCTCTTTTAGACTTGAGCTATAAAACAATAGAATATTTTTCGACAGCAGAATTCATACAACAAAGTCCTCTAGTTTTATTAATTCAAAGGATTGGGTGGTTACCACAGGCACTCGTCTAGTAAAAGCAAAGATCATTGCTGTTATTGTGGAATCTGATTAAATTTGATAATGTTGTCTTATGATCGGAACACTGCGAAAATTGTTGAAGAATAGGTCAACTGAACCGTTCACTTAATCCTTCATATTGCGTTTTCTCATTTATCAATTAAATCTACTTGTCATTCTGAGAATCCTTATTTGATATACTCTCATTGTATTATACTGAAAATTCCACACATGTGATTTTTAACCAATCAGAACGTGTATTTCTGAAAGATCACCATCGCAACGGATGAATTTTAGTGGAAATTTTTTCACGGTACCCAACAGCGAATTTTACTGGAAATTTTTTTGACGTTTATAATGACAGAATATTATACTTGAGGAAGACGAAAATTGATGTCATTGGAAATAAACGCATTTGGTGTGGAATTTTCTTACCGAATACCACACGAGGTCAAATTAAATCCGGAAATTTTTTCTCACTCATGAATATTTTTAGAAAATTATCCCTCGTCTTCGACTCGGGATAATTTTCAAAATATTCATGAGCTCGAAAAAATTTCCGGCAATAATTTGACCTCTAGTGGTATTACTAGTGATAACTTTTCAAAGATGACATTTGGCAATGAGTTTGTGGCTTCTATAAATTTTATTTTCATAGACCTCTTCATGTATAACCCATTTAGTATAAATCGCACTCTTACACTATCGGACTTTTGTCCATTTCTACTTTGGAGTAGATAATTGTTATGTATTTGAGTAATTGACATAATGGTTAAAGATGAAATTCCTTATTCATCTTATTTTGGTCGATATTATATTTTTTCTTTCTAGAAATCTTTATATATAAAAATTACGTGTCACGTTGTTTGTCTGGGATGAACTCCTATAATAGTAAACCGGTTTAAATCAAATTTTGCACACTGTGTGCAGTTTGATCCAACTGATAGGATAGTTTATATCTCAATTTATATTTTCTTATTGCAAATTATTAGTTTATTATTCATGACAAAGACTGATAATTATCCACGCGGCAAGACGGGTCTCAAATCGACGACAGGAGATCGCGTCCCCACTACACCGATCAGACGAACATAGCGATATCGTGCAATGGGTGATGCCAAGTTTCTGGGTCTTTCCTAAAACTGAAGAAATTTGGAACTGTTTGAGAACTGGGTAATAACTTTTGAAAAATCAAGGTTAGGGTTAATAATATTTCCACTGGCTTGAATAGTTTACCACGATCTAATTAGACGTAGACCTTAGCTACAGCAACGCGGGGCAGAGTCTGCTAGTTATGTTATATATTTCATTACTTTGTTTAAACTAAAATTTTGCCAGAAAGTGAAACAAATGCAGTTTATCGTGATGTCAAACTCACATAAAGAAGGCATGTATGAATCCTTTACTTTTCATAATGTAATAGGGCCACAAATTCAAGATTAGGCTCTCTATATTTAATGATTAACCTTTATATGTCTCATGATTCATTAAGATTAGCTGAAAACCTCTTCTCTGTTGATTTTAGTTCAGAGGAGATGCTTATGAAGGTGGTTGTTTGGGATCCAGAGGGGCTAAACTCTGGCTTTTCCTAGGATTTGTATTGGGTTTTGCTTCAGTAATAGCATCTTGTTGGATTTTATTTGCTGTATATGTTTCCACACCTCAAAAATTAGCACCATCGCCAATCTCTAATGGGACAACCACAACTCTAGCTCCACCTCATCCTGTTGTACAGAGTTCATGGCCTGGAGTGGCATTATTTCTGGAGAATGCATTAATATTCATTGCATCACTCATTTATAAATTTGGAAGATCTGAAGATATGTGGAATTAGACACATGAAATCTTTTTAATTGTTGCAAACTGAGTATTTCATACTGGAACACTATATTAATTTTGAATAATGAAAATGTAATTTATCATTATTCTGAGTCATGCAAATTTATTAAAAATTTAGTTTTTTTTTATGAAGACCCACTTTAGGTGAATAATTTAATAGATAATATTATGAAGGCAATATTACAGTTTATACTTTGTAAATAAAATTTATTGCTTTTTTTTATTCCTTCATTTGTGTACTATATTCATTACTATAGGTAAACTTAATGCAAGTGAGCATTGACAATCCTCAAGGGCTTCAGCGTTCATTGTCAGTATGACAAGTATTGTCAATTTATTCTCATAAACGTCTATAGATGAAATCTCCGAATTATATTGGATATATCAGAATTTTTTTTTATTGGTGGCAATTTCAAGTATAAAATATCTCTATCTGTAACATGTATGGTATCGGCCTAGAAATTTTAGTTCTAAAAACATGAAAATACAACACATATAGAACAAAACATATTATGATTCTATAAAATCGTTAGAAATCATTAATGCCTGCTTAATCATATCCTTTTCATTTTCATCATCAATTTCGATTGCACTCTAGACGGAATAAGGAAAATGAATGCACTTTCATATTCACTTACCAAAATTGATCGGAAATTCCTGGAAGAGAAATCATGACTCTGTCAAAGTTTGAAATAATTATCGGGATAGAGGCGACGATATTTGTGATCTTCAAACTTCCTAACGTTCATCAAAAAAATGGTAGATTTAATTTAAACTAGAGCTCTTTCTTTTTACATGGAACAGCTAGAAAGCTGTTCGTAACCACTCGTTTAATCGATGCCTCGTATATGGACATAAAATTTCAGCAGAATATGGTAAATAGTTTCCGAGATTCCAGAGTTTACAAAAAATTTGTTTTTAAATATTTCTAGAGATGCTATCCTCACTTAATTTCACATTCTTCACTGTTAGTCCAACCTAATCGTTTAAGATAATTCTCAGCTCAAAATTAGAAAATTACAAACATTAGGGCAGAATAACACCCTCGTTGAGGTTTCTGTGATATTTTCTGAAAGATTTATGTCCATAACACAACGTTCCTCTTACCCGGATTAAATAGGAATGTTTGGACCGTTAGCAATACTTTTGGCTTATTACTGTGAAAACTTATTTCACTCCCTAAAATTATCTGGTTACACGTGATTGGGAATTATATAAATTTCAAAAAATCCGTAGATCTACTGTCCAAAGCTCGAAATCTATAAAAGATGAAATTCGTAATAAGTTAATTCAATATTGATCCTCCTAGCACTGGAATATGATCCATTAATTCAAAAAGCAAAAAATATTGTTACCTTAATTTTACTGTGATGAAACACTTTGTCACTTAAGTTAAGCTATAGTAAATAACTATGTTCATATGGAAACAAAGAAGACTACAGTTTGTGTCAGGACTTGGGAGTGTCTGCTTGAGCATATCAGGTTCATATATATTGCCTTGAGGCGCTTAAAGTTATACGGATTGAATTAAACACAACACTGAATTGCACATTTTTTTGGAGAAGGATCTATTTCTTTATTTTTCATTAGATTAACAAGAAATGGAAAGCTTGCCAAAGTATATTAAAAAAATATATTCCAAAGATCAACAGGTGTCTTAAAATCTAGAAGATAATTAATGTATTCGGAGGTGTTGAATCTTCCTAATCCAATCTTATTCCTTTTTTAATTCTAATAGAAGTTTTACCAAGAATAGTTATCAAACCTTCATCTTCTAAATCATGGAGAGCATCTTCATACTGCTCTCTTGTAATTTGAATATCTGAATTTTCTTTCAACTCATTGAAAAGCTTAGAATAATCTATATTAGGTGTGTTTTTCTTAGTCATAATAGTTTTTTTTACAAACTGACTTAATTCCAATCTCTTCTTCCTTGCTGAACTGCTTATACCTGTAGTTAGGATGCTGACATCTATTTTACCAGACAGGGGATCTGTAGCACTTTGTTTCAAAGCTTCACGATGAAGTCTCCATGCCTCATCGACATCTTCCTCTTGAACTACTTGTGAAAATCTCATTTTTGCATGAGCTTCTGCAAGTCTAATCAATGATTCTAATTGTCTTGGATAAGCAGATATTTGTCCTCTGCCACCACCAATCTTCCTCATGTCAACATAAGATTGAATTAGTTTTTGTGAGGCCTCTTCTCCAAGTTTTGGATGAATGTGTTCTTTGGCATATGCAATATAATCTCTCATCACCGACATGTCCAAAACATCGTCTAAATCCTGATCTGGTCTTTTGTAATACAGAGAAATCAAATGCCGGGCTAACCTTTTGTCAAAGAGCTCACTTTGGGGATCGAGAATCAAAAATATGAGATCGAATCTGGATAGAAGAGTATGGGGTAGTTGGACATTCTCAATGATGGTTTTATTTTTATTCCATTGTGACTCGCATGGATTGGCAGCAGCTAAAATTGAAGTTCTAGCATTGAGTTGGCAGATAATACCAGCTTTGGCAATACTCAGGGTTTGTTGCTCCATAACTTCATGAAGTACACTTCTGGTGGAATCATCCATCTTATCAAATTCATCGATACAACAGATGCCGTTATCAGCAAGTACAAGAGCTCCTGTTTGTAGGACAAGTTGCCTAGTTTCAGTATCTTTGGTGATATATGCTGTCAAACCCACTGCAGAAGAACCTTTGCCAGAAGTGTATTGGCTTCTAGGGACTAAATTGAAGACATATTGAAGGAGTTGGGATTTTGAAGTACCAGGATCACCACATAGCAGAATATTTATTTCCGCTCTGAAATGGTCACGTCCTGAAGACACAAAGGTTTTTTTGGTACCTCCAAATAGTTGAAGTAATATGCCCTTCTTCACATCCAAATTTTCATAAATCGATGGGGCTATCGCTCTTGCTAACCGATCATAGACATCAGCTTTCTCCGATAGCAGATGCAACAATTCAATTCTTTCTGGAGGGAACCTATGATCTTTGCCACTCTCTTCCTCATACAACCGTTTGTTATCGATTTTTCTGAAGTGTACAACATCTATGTGTGTTTTATACACCGATTTGATATTTTGCATTCTAGGGTTAACTTGTAGAGCTTGAGCTCTGTAGATTCCTGTCACTGTAACACGATCTCCAGGCTGTACAGCATCTACGAGATCATTATGAGTGAACAACACAACAGTATGTGGAGTCTGACCTGCAGGCATATCATCTGGAGATTCTTGGAGTTTGATCATTTGCTTATCAGTGAATTGAGATCGGTTGTGAACTAAAGTGAAGCAATGATTCGTATTACAACTTGAACAGAGTGTTGGTTCAGTTATACGACCTCTATCTATTTCCACCGTTGTTGTAAAGGAGCAAACAATACATTTGAAGAATGCTTCACGCATTTCAGGCATAATATTAGAGCATCGAATTACCATTCCGCTAATAGTAATCAATTGATCTATGTCTTCTGGGTTCAAAGATCGCATATTTTTTGTTTTCTCTGCGTTGTATGGTCGTACCTGAATCTGATGTTCTAGAACTGCTGCAGGATACCTATCATAGAACATTTCATTTACCGTCATATCAAACGTAGGAATAACTTCTTGGGGATAACATATGAGCTGTTTATATAAATTAGCATCAAAAGTTTCAATATGCATACAGTTTACGTTAAGGAAGGGCTCCTCCAATGTATGGATTTCATCAAGTTTTTGCATATATAAAGGTTCATTTATATTCATATCACCAGTTCTTTCATCTTCTTCTGCGTTTAGATCAATAAATCTCATAATGAACTGTTTGAATTTCTCTTTGCACTCTGCGACAGATACATTGGTTCCCCAAATTACCAAATTAGGTGTGGTTGAGTTTGTTTCCTGACTAGATTCAGGAATGGTTTCAAGATCACCAACATTGACTTGACGAATCCTTTTATCTGACCTAATATGCAAATAAGAATAAATGACTATTTTTTAATATAAGAATAGAATTGATTACCTAACATCAGGCCTCATTCTAACGGGGGTTCCTCGAATTCCAGATCTAGGAGTTCTAACTGATCCCAAAGAACTAGGTGTGCCATAATTCAAAGGTGAACTTAAATCGATTTCACTCATCAATCCCATACCTGGGCTAGTAGGTGCATAACTATGAGCAGGCGAAGGGGGAACTTCGCCCTGTGAACCATCTTGATTAGCAACACCCCATCTCAAAGGAGTTTCTTCAACTTCACTATTGTGGGCTGGAGTACGTCTTGGTGTACGATTACCAAAATCTCGCATTGGAGTATCAGGAATTTCTTCTCTGCCTAAAATGAGTAGTGATATCGAAACTCACAAACTTGTTAGTTATTTGTATACCTGGAGTTTGTGAGCCATGTCTAGGTGTTTGTGAACCTCTTCTTGGAGTTTGCGATCCATTTCTAGGAGTCCTAGACCCAGCAGGACGAGAAGGACCAGCTCTGGGTGTTTGAGATCTTGTAGATGCAGATCCATGTACAGATCTTGGAGTTTCGTTTCCCACATTTCGACGAGTTCTTCTTGGAGTAGATGGTTCATCTCCATTCGCGGCTGGAGGAGAGGACATTTTTATTATGAAATCGAAGAAATCTCCAAATAAAAATCGTGAATATTCGTTTGCCAATTTCAACGATGTTTGGAAAATTGGCGGGAAACCTGTAGGGCTGTAGAGCGCATTTGAACTACGGATTTCTAATTTCTATGGCTATTGTATGTTTTCCATGTGTAGCGTTCCAATCTGGAACGCTTGTGCTCCAAGCAGCGTTGCCAGATAAATGAAATGAAATTATGGTACCGGGTTGCCAAAATTATCAGATTTGTCTGAAAATTATGTTACAATAATAGCCCTCAAGTGGTAAAGTAAAATTTCAGAACGCAACTGGTAACGTGCCATCTGTGGGACAGGGAATTGTCGCGAACAAAAAATAATTGAACTTACATTTTTTTTTTAGTTATTGTTGAGAACCTTGAGGGCGCTCAAGTAGTTATTGCTCTTCAACAAATTCCTTCAGAATCACATGATAAATGAAAAAATTTATATTTGTGGAGTGAATTGTCGATCAAGCACAGAAAGAGATAGAAAATATTGTACATGTTTATTTAAGAGCCAAAAAAAAATATAGAAGGTTCAAGAATAAAACTGATATTTATTTCACCACAAAGAGAAACCCGAATGAATTAAGTAGGTATATAGGGTGAAAAAAAATTATAAAAAAAACTTTCCTGGAAATATACCAGCAAATGTCAAACTTATTGATTATGATGGAATTTTTCATCTCATTGATGTTAACTTGTGTTTGTCCCCTTATCATCAGTTGATGAAATATTGTATTTCTGTTTTTCCAGAGAATTACCAAAATGAAAAGGGAGATTGTTATTGATGATTAGGAACACCAATTATAACAAAACATAATTCATGGAAATCTCAAAATTATGTTAGAATTAACGATTATGTTACACTTTCATTATGTTACACGTTCAACTCTATTTTTACGAGAAAATATGTTACAATCTGATAATTATGTTACACCTGGCAACGCTGGGTCCAGGCGAAATAGGGAAGAATCACGGAGTGGGCGACATCTACTTTCAATCGTTTGAAATACTCGAGAGGTGGACAACAAACTAACGTGCGTGTGTTCATATGGAAAAAGTGTGACATATTTGTACAATTTTAAGTCAGTTATGTATCGAAAGTTGGTTGATATTTTATGGACAATTGTTTCAAATGAACTGTATAAGATCTGACACCTGCGAAAAAATCACGTATTCAATAATATTATTCGTCTATGACAAAACATCGATGCGATGTTTTCATCGATTTATCGTTGTCGATTCTTTGGTCATCCACTCATCCCTAGATAAAGATAAGTCACCTTGAAAGGTCGAATAAGTTCAAAGTTGCAGTTAATTTGATTTTGCTAGGTGTTAAAAATATTTTAGGACTTATTTACTAGGAAAAACCATATTTTTCCAAAATGGGGGACTCCGGAAATGTAGATATAATCATGGTTCGACATGGAGAATCCGAATGGAATTTGAAAAACTTATTTTGCGGATGGTATGATGCGGACCTTAGCGAAGCTGGGATAAAAGAAGCTCAATCTGCTGGCGATTTCTTGAAAACAAGCCCATATAAATTTGATATCGCTTATACTTCGATGTTAAAAAGGGCCCAAAATACCCTAGCTAATATATTTGAACACTCTGGAACAACCAGTGTTCCCATAGTGAAGACATGGAGATTGAACGAAAGACACTATGGAGCGTTGACTGGCTTGAATAAGGTTGAAACTGTTGAAAAATATGGTGCTGAGCAAGTCGCCATCTGGAGACGTAGCTTTGATACTCCTCCTCCAGAAATGCCTGAAGATCACCTTTATTATGACAGTATCAGGAATAATCCAGCACTGAAGGAGGATGGACCGACACCAGATGAATTTCCCAAAACAGAGTCCTTGAAACTTACTATTGAACGTACTCTTCCCTTCTGGAACAATGTAATTGTTCCAAAGCTCAAGGAAAAAACGCGTATTTTGATAGTAGCTCATGGAAACAGTTTGCGAGGTATTGTCAAGCATCTAGATAACATAAGTGACGAAGATATAACCAATTTAAATTTGCCCACTGGTATTCCATTTTTGTATACTTTGGATACCAATCTGAAGCCAGTTGTTAGTATGAAATTCTTAGGAGATCCAGATGTTGTTGCCGCAGCCATTGAAAAAGTTGCTAATCAAACCAAAAAGAAATGAAACTGCAATATGTTAAGGGAATTCATAAGAGTTTAAATTAAAAGGATAATATTTATTTAGCTTGGTATATAATCATTGTTTTACTTTTGATTTTAAATTGATTCAATAGTGAAAAATTATTTACAAGTAGAATCTTTTGTTTAACTCATAACCTATACAAGTTTCATTGGAAGATAAAATCTTTAGCCACCATGCAATGTTGATATGAAAGTTATTACATCATTAGGTTGAATTTTATAATTGAAGGTATCTTTGAGTTCCCAATCAACATCATTCACTAGAACTAAAATTCCTGGTCTCACTGACTCGTTTTGGATAAACAGTTCAGGTCTTTCGGTCAATAAGTTTTTCTCCATCCATTTCAGTAAGTTTCTTATATTAAGATCTTCATCCCCAGTCGTCAAATTGATTTCATGTGTTTTCTTGTTGTCGAATAGTAGTTCTGCCCCTCCAGAGAATTGAAGTGTTACTGGCAGTGCTGCCATTTCATAAACCAAGTAATTATTTTTCAGAGGAAACAGTTGAATATTTTTGTATTTACAGTATGTTATTTACAATTCATTCGAAGACACAGAACACCTAATATCATTAGTCTAACCTCAATTTTCAATTCCTATTCTCTGTGATTTGATATGTATCTAACATAGAACTAATTATATCGAGCGTTCAATAATATAACGGTCGAGAGTGTTATGGAGGCATAGCTGTGTTGCAGTGGCGGCTCGTCGGGTGAGGCAACTGAGGCGGCGCCTCACCTATTATTTCATCATTTTCCTCAGTCTCAGAGGAATTAAGAAAAAATAGAGAGCAATCACCAGAATAATAAAATATTCATCAAAACAAATCAAAATCAACAATACTTTTATTCGGCGCCAATGCTCCACGGCCTCCTGAGGACTCAGAGGCGACACTCTTTGCGCCTCTGTCCCGAGCTAATTCGAAGGGGACGATGATATCCGAACGACCGATAGGTTCCGCTATTTTTCGGATCCGAGAGGTGAATCTGAGATCGCCTCACGGCGATCACCCAATTTGTTTATGATGTTATGAAACTTCTGGTCCACCTGTAACCTCGTTTGCTCATGCTCCTTCGAGTAACAGTTTTCCGAACATTAGATTATTATTTCCTTGAATAACCTGATTTTACTTTCGTTGTGGTTTAATTGAGTGTGTTCGTGTAACGTGTTGATACCCGATATGAATCCAGTGCACGATTCATTAAAGACGCCATCAGCGAGAATATAGTCAATTTTTTGAGGACATTTTTGACAAATGCGCGGCTTTGAAAGATAAACGAATAAATTTGATTTATTGAAAGTGAACCTATAGCGCATTTGCCAAATTATAATTTTTCGTATTCTTTTTGAGCGCTCGTACTACTCACACGAGGGCTATATCATTTCGTCACGATGTCTGTATTTTTCGAATTTTGAGCCGAAAATGGTCTCAAACGACTATGTTCGACACCCTGATGACGAATCCGTCGGAAAATTCGAGTCTGTCCGTCCGTCTGGCCGGCCGTCCGTATACACAATAACTCTCGAACGGAATGTCCTAGAAACTTGAAATTTTCAGGGTAGGTTCAAATCTCGAATGCCGAGGTTAAGTTCGTTATTGGGCAAAATCCGCCTAAGGGTTCCCTAAATATGGCCGCTCGAAATTTTGTTTTGCTGATTACTTTGAAACTACAGATTCGATCGAGATGAAATTTTGCACTCTAATGGAAAATGAGGTGTTCAAGCTACATGCGAGTTTTGTTCAGCTCGCATCACCAGAACCATAGAAACCATAGAAAATTGTAACTTTTGAACGGAAACGCCTAGGGCCTTGAAATTTTCAGGATAGGTGTAAATCTCGATTGTCGTGATTACTTTCATCTATGAGCAAAATTATACTAGGGGTTCCGTAAATATGGTCGTTTGAAATTTAGTTTTCTTGATAATTTCCAAACTACAGATTCGATCGTGCCGAAATTTTGTATACTTATGAAGAACGATATATTCAAGCTACATTTTTCCAGATCACATGACCAGAACCATAGAAAATCATAACTTTCGAAGGGAAAGGCCTAGGGACTTGAAATTTTCAGGATAGGTGTGGATCTGAAATGTCGCGTTCACGTTTAATGAGCAGAATTATACTAGGGGTTCCGTAAAAACGGTCGTTTGAAATTTTGTTTTCTCGATAATTTCGAAACTACGGATTCGATCGAGATGAAATTTTGTATTTTAATCGAGAATGATATATTAAAGCAATATTTTGTCCACATCGCATGACCAGAACCATAGAAAATTTTAACTTTCGAACGGAAAGGCCTAGGAACTTAAAATTTTCAGGATGGGTTTGGATCGCGAATATCGCGGTCACGTTGATCAATGAGCAAAATTAGACTAGGGGATCCGTAAATATGGCCGTTCAAAATATTTTTTTCCTGGTAGTTTCGAAACTACTGATCGGATTGGAATGAAATTTTGCACCTAGCTGAGGAATAATGTTTTTAAACTACGTGCAAAATTTTGTCCAGATCGCATCACCAAGACTATAGATACCGTAGAAAATTCTAGCGAATTATCGAAATAAAATTGATCAGCTGAAGCACTGACAGGAAGTCTGGAGTTTCGCCTAAGTTTCAGAATTTTTTTGACAGCTGTCGAAAATTCCTTCAATTGATTTCCAAAACTGGAAAATGGGAGTCGAACATAGTCGATTGAGACCATTTTCGGCTCAAAATTCGAAAAATACAGACATCGTGACGAAATGATATAGCCCTCGTGTAAGTAGTACGAGCGCTCAAAAACAGGTGACCATTTGCTTGGAAGTGCTTCGTGCCCGAACAAGTTTTGTGAGCGTTGGCTCATCTTGAAACACCCATACAGTCGACTGCTATTTACTTTCGGGCTCATAGGCGTTAATCCACGATATGTCACCTGTCACGATCTCGTAGACGTTTTTTGAAGCATCGAGATCGTATTTAACGAGCATTTCTTTTGACCAATCGACACGAGCCTTTTTTTGAACGATTGGCAAATTTTGTGGGATCCAACGCGAACAAAATTTTCCGACAGTCAAATGTTCATGCAATATTGAATGTATGCTAGTCCCACTAATGCCTAAAGTGTCTCAATCTCACGATAGGTCACATGACGATCTTTCAATATCAGCAAAGAGGAATATAGTCTTTGATATCAGATCGCACACAACATCAATGGTTTCCGGAACAACAACTGATTTTGGACGACCTTCACAAAATTCGTCTTGGACCGGACTACGACCCCGATTGAATTCACCATACCACCAATAAACACTGGTCCTTTATGGAGCTTCATCCCCAAAAATTGAATTAAGTTCATCGATGCACTGTTGCTGAGTTAATCCGCCTCGAAAGTGGTAAAAAAAATTGCACGAAAATGTTCATGATTTAATTCCATT
The DNA here is from genome assembly GCA_963966015.1 of Aphidecta obliterata. Lineage (NCBI taxonomy): Eukaryota > Metazoa > Arthropoda > Insecta > Coleoptera > Coccinellidae > Aphidecta > Aphidecta obliterata. The sequence goes on along the minus strand of OZ014427.1, from coordinate 24,710,443 downwards.
TTTTGGCCGAGATGAATCTTTTAAGTTAATGTAAACAATACAAATAGCGCTCGTATATCAAAACGTTCTGAGTACGTATAACTTTAGCGAGGTGTTATCGCTATTTCGAATCGCGCTCCCTGATGGGGAAACGGATGTGTGTTTCGTCCCACAGTTTGCTGGTGGACTCATCAGTAGGGCTGATCCAGCAAACTGTTGCCCTAGACACCTTCACAAGGAAAGTGGTACTCTCCGTTCGTCGAGTGCCTATATGAAGAGATCCGCGGGAGACAACGCGGAATGACGTAGCCGGCAACGCCATCTTCGAACGACGGCGGAGAGCCGCCACATAACAAAAAAAAAAGTTCATCTTTACGATAGAATGGTCAGTTTCCAGATTGCAACACTAGGGTTGTCCAATCCCGAAATATAAAAGGCAACCCTCGTATGCCGTTAGAATGTTTTTGCAGATAACTGCTCAGCAGAAAGGTCTTTTTCAGCTTTGAAACTAATTTTATCACAGTGGCGATCTAGCATGTCTCGAGAGCGTTTAAATTCTCTTGCCGTTTTGTGCATTGAAGCTGAGTTGTGCAAAAAAATAGATTTGGCAGTAGTTTTGCAAAAGTTTGCAGAAAAAAACCTAAATATATTGACGAAGAAAAGTTTAATTGAACTGATTGCAGTGTTTTTGAATGTTATGTAGAATAATATTAAATAAAAACTCTGAAACAATAAGATTGTTTCATTTCCACGATAGTCAATTGTCCTAATCAACTCCTCCTGCGAAAATCACTTGATTGAAAAAATCGGCATGTGATTATTTTCAATTCGCTCAACTCCGAGAGGCGGCAAATTGTTATTGGCCTAAGGGAGGAAATGAGACTAATTCAGCCCTGCCCGGGGTAATAACGTATTATTACATGCAGCAACTACCACATCCATTTTGCTCACGAATGTTTTAGTTCTTCAACACTATTCACCCCACCGTTACTACACGTACACTAATTTTTTTCAAATGACCTTAAAAGAAGAAATCACAGGGGGTTGAGATCGGAGGAGCGTGCATTTGCGAAATGGGAAGTCACAAAAATCATACGCTCTGGCTGTAGCTAGAGGGGGTTGTCGAGGAGGTTACCAGTCCCAAATTTTTACAAATAACGAAAGTGCTGATGCTCTGAAGAACCAGAAGTGTAAATATCAATATTATGTACATACTTGATCTATGCAACTCCCGCAAACAAATAAAGAGGATTGAGGAAGGGGAGAGAATCCACACATGTGTGGAACAAAAATGGTCAAAGCTTACTGCAGTAGTGCAGTGACTGTTCCATCTACTATCCATTCATATAATTAGAATAGCTTTTGCTTCGATTCAAAAACAGTTTTACTTGAGAAGTGGATATCTTGGAAATATTCCATTATAAATTCCTAATGAAATGACTGAAATTATAAATAATGAAAAACAAAATAAAGCTTTCAATATATAATACATTCCATACAATTATTTCAACAGAACAGTAATACTGTTTTGTGCTTTTTCAAGATGTGTAAAAATAAGTTGAAACATGAGGTTAAGTAACAAAGTTTTTTCAGTGAAGATTCAAATTATCAACAATAATATCATGGCATTCAAATTCCAATAGTAGTGATGGGATGACCTCTGAACTTCACAGAAGAAAACTTTCAGATTAGATTAGATTTATATAGAATATTCAGTTTTGAGGCTAGTTTTGGATTTGTTGAAGAAATTTCAACAGATTGTGATAAAAAAACAAGTAATACAATCAAAATGACATAGACTCAAATGAATCATCAATTCTTGATTCAATTAACAGTAAAAATTCTTATATACTATCTATTCCATCTTTTCAATATTAATTGATTCAATGCAACAATTTTCATTTGATAGTAATTGTTAGCACCAATGAATCAAATCAAAAATATCACAGGAACATCATTTTTAGCTCAATTGCTCACTTATCGTAAAAATAAAACTGTTGATATTATAAAATTATACTTTTGGTCTTATTCCATATATTTCACCAAGAAAAATCAGTGTTTCCATTATTCAATATCAGTACTTTATTCAAAAGAAATGGAAAATCCATGCATGCCATCTACTTCAGGATATATATTCCCATTGAATCAATTATACATAAATGAAATATTTTCCAGAAAAACAATTAATTTCAACATAAACTAACAACCCCTCATCATTAAAATTGCATTCTCTAAGATGTTCATGAGTCAACAAATCACAGTACATATGAAAAAAATAAAATATTTATTTATAATTCAAGAAATTTCACTTGGTTACTAAAATAAATACCAATGTGTGTTGCTTATTCAAAAGAACCTAACCTTCATTAAACTAAATCAATAAGGTATTTATCCAAAATTTTTTACTTTTTCGTCCCATAAAAGAATATGTTCAATACATTTATACTTGATCCATAGACCACTACTGCATTGTCTTACAAAACATACTTCAATTTTGTCTGAGGATTCAAACTAAAGAACTTGGACTGTTTATAATATTTACAGTTATAATTTAAATACTGAAATAAAATATAATATACAATAACTAACGAATTATAAAAAGTGTTTCGCAATCGCATCATCCAAATAAATATATTAGTATAAAATGTTCATGAAATATGACACTCGATGATTTTATTGGCACCAGTCTGGTTCCTGAAAATAATTATGAGATATTGATGACTTGAGTATTTCAAAAATTCATAGATTTTATTTTTTACATCTCATCTGAAGGCTGACTATTTTGATATATAGTTCAAGACATTCTGTATGAAATTCATTGACTACCCGCTATCGATCTACCATGCTATTCAACACAAACTGTAAACTGAATTGAATATGAATTTAGAATTTCTTATAATAAACCTTTGGAATAGTTTGAGAAATAAAATTTCCAAACTCTCACCTCGAAATTTTCAATTTGTACTGAGAAATGTAGAATTTAAAAATAAAAAAAATCGACCGCCGCCTAGAGCTTTTCTTGAGCAAATTGCCTGAAACTTTATTGAAAAGGATCAGTTTGCTATCCAAGAAGCATGAAAATTCTGAATTTGTATGATGTTAATATCCAAAATAATCTATAAATGATTTTTGTTCGCAAAGCTCTACTTCCAACTGTTTGTGAGAAAATCGGTTCAGAGTTGACAACTGAAATGCACAGTTGCATAACACTCTGAAATCTTTTATATTAGCAACAGGGTCTATCCTCGAAGGACATGAGTCAGTATCATTTTTTTTGGGAAGAGTTATTTCGTGAAATCCAGATGGAACTGATGTGGAAATCTTTGTGAAAATTTTGCAGTATTTTTCCATTACCCCCTCATTTTACCTGAAGTGTAATGAAGAAAAAATTGAAATCAAATTTTAGTTCAATAAAATAATATTACAACAGATTATTTGTCCAGTTAAAATAATACTTTCTGCAGTGTAAAATTCCTCATTTGAGTAATTGTGAAAATTATTGATGCAAAACAACATATATATTGATAAAAGCAGAATATGAAGAGAGTTAACAAAGAATACAATATTTTGGCTATGAAATAGAGATTACTACAATTTGGCGCGCTTGTTTCTATGAACAAGAGCGTTATCATTTTGCCCAAATGTCTGTAATTTTCTAATTCTGAGCCGAAACTGTTACCAAACGATTAGGTTAGGCTAATAGAAGAAGAATTCGAGGTCTAATTCAATTATGTCTGTCCGTCTGTAAACAAGATAAATCTCGAAAGAAGAGGCCTAGAGTTTTGAAATTATCAGGTAACGTTCGAGGTCTGAATGCGCCAGTTGAGTTCGGTAATGGGCGAAATGCACCGAAGGGTCCCGTAGATATAGCCATCTAAACTGTTTTCCTCTCAATAATTCGAAAAATACTGATCGGATGAAATCGAAACTTTGTAGTTAGTTGTAGAAAGAAAAAGACAGAGCTTTTGTTAAAAATTTACCATGTTTTGACAAATTTGAACGAGTCTGAAAATCACAGACATCATCTAACAATAATTATTCCAAACTTTTCAATTTTGGACAAAATAGACCTATCTGAGGGCTGAAACGAATCCTTATACGTTTCTTCAACACCCATGTTCAGTTTTCAGGAATTTCAGATTAATTTTGGTGAGTTGTGAACGTTATGATTATAATTATAATTCATTTTCCTCAATTCGTCTAGAATATAGTCGATATTGATGATATCAAAAATGCAAAGAAGTTAATTTGAGTAAGAAAAAGTGGCACTTAATGTTTTCTCAGGATTTTCTAGCCTCAGGTTTTAAGAACCGAAATGTATACCCTGATAGGTATCACAGAGGTTATAAATTAATACTTTCGTTCATTCTGGCCAGTGAAACGAATGTGAAGAAAAAATTTACACATGATCGGAAGAAATTGATGATTTTTCAAAGATTTCCTAGCCTCATGATACCTTCTTTCCAGGTTTCGAAAAATTTCCCAATAATTTACTGACATAACAAGGTATTACTGTCAGATCAATAACTTATCATTTAGACTTTGTTTCTCGCATTGTTGTTGCCATAACATTCTTAACAATGTACATGAGGGCACCAATAAAAAAAATTGAGTTTTTCTGATATATTCAATTCAATTTGATGAATCCATATCTTCAAGTTTATAAAAATGACAGTATTTGTCATACTGAAAATGTACACAGAAACAAGCGACATGCAAAAGCTCCTGGCTTGACGTCAGTGCTTTTCAAATTTTTAAATAGTTGTTTCTACTTAATGAAAAATTATTTGGGCTATTGTCATCGTTTATGGAATTCCCTTGTTTTGACTTTTTGGTCTGATTACTTGGATCGTCTTCAGGGCATCTCTTAAAACAGCAGTTCTTTCCAAATTCATCATATTGCAAAATGAAAATGACAAATTACTTATTTCAAAATGATGGAAATAGCCCAAATAATTTCTCATTATGAACAGACTATTGGCAACAATATATTTGTTTGTATTTCAGAGACAAAATCCTGTATTATTTCTTTTTCATATGTTATAGATACATATATGAATATTATCACACATTCGGAAACACAAAGGACTTGGGACCATTATAATTCCAAAATTCAAGAATTATTAGCACAAATATTAAATATGTATTTGGAAGAATAATCATTCAGTATCTCTTTTGATCAAAATTTGTGCTCTGACAATTTTCTCCCAGAATCATCAAGTTATGACATTAACTTACTTTGTATGTAGTTGCATAGCCCCCTTTACTTCTCATTTGATGCTGTAAAGCTCTTAAATGATCATTTGGCATTTCAATATCACCGCTTCCAACATGCCCGGTATGTTGGAAATTTGTTGGATGACCTATCATCGATCTGAAAAGTAAATTATTCACATCAGCTACACAACATTGAAAGCCTTTTAAGTGCATTTTGCATTGAATTTTATATAGTAGATGTCCTCAAATTAATTACAAGTCGAAAAATATGAAATCTGAAAAGTTAGTGAAGGGTGAGGTCAATTCCATATATGGAAATTGCTATTTGTATCATTTACTAACCTATCTATTCTATGTCTTCTTTTTTGGGGTTGAGCAACACAACAACTGAACCAAGAAACCCATAAGTCGCCAACTGTAGCCATGCTGAAACAATGGAAATTCTCAATTTTTGCACACATTTATTTCAAGATTTAAGAATATTTTTTCGTGCCCAAAAAAAATTAAAAGTTCTGCGCAATTACTCAAGACTTCGCTTGACACAACTCAAGAATATATAAACATTATTTTTAGATAAGATAAAGAAAATCAACAGGGAAATCCAAATAAGACTAGATAAGAGATGCAGGATTAGGGTGTACATATACGTGTTGTTAGTTACAGCGAAATTAGCTTACATTCTTTATAATGGAGCCTCAATGATTATATTCCAAAAATTATGATCTGTTAATTAAAATTAATAAAAAAGAAACATTGAATTTTGAGCTTCGTCAACTTTTCATTCGTCTGGATTGCAGTTTTGACAGCTGACAGCACATGTCATAGATGGAACGAAAGTATGTCTTCTTTTTGAGCACTCGTTCTACTTACACGAGGGCTATATCATTTCGTCACGATGTCTGTAGTTTTCGAATTTTGAGCCAAAAATGGCCTCAATCGACAAGTTTCGACTCACTGATGACGAATCCGTCGAAAAATACAAGTCTGTCCTTCCAGGCGTAAGTATGATAACTCTTGAACGGAACGACCTAGAAACTTGAAATTTTCAGGTTCAAATATCGAATGCCGCGGTTAAGTTCTTTATTGGACAAAATACGAGCAAGGGTTCCGTAAATATGGTAGTTTGAAATTTTGTTTTCTTGATAATTTCAAAACTACGGATTAGATCGTGACGAAATTGTGTATTTTAATGGAGAATGATATATTCAAGATACATGCAAAATTCTGTTCAGATCGCATAACCAGAACCATAGAAAATTATAACTTTCGAACGGAAAGGCCTAGGGACTTAAAATTTTCAGGATAGGTGTGGATCTCGAATGTCACGTTCATCAATGAGCGAAATTAGACTAGGGGTTCCGTTAATATGGACGTTCTAAATGTTTTTTTCCTGGTAATTTCGAAACTGCTTATTGGATTGGAATGAAATTTTTGCATATAGAGGATAATGTATTCAAACTGATTTAAGTCTGTCCGTCCGTCTGGCCTGCCGTCCGTATACACAATAACTCTCGAACGGAACGACCTAGAAACTTGAAATTTTTAGGATAGGTTCGAATCTGGAATGCCGCGGTTGAGTTCGTTATTTGGCAAAACTCGACCAGGGGTTCCGTAAATATGGTCGTTTGAAATTTAGTTTTCTTGATATTGTCGGCCTAATTCGTTAACCTGCTAAGTCCATTTTTTGATCAATTTTACTTTTTGAGCTAGTCATAAAGTTTAGACGATTACCTACCTTATGACATAAAGAATAAGGTCGATATCAATACAATTAGAATTATTATATGAACCAAAGGGATTTTAAGAATTTTTATATGTAAAATAGAAAAGATATCTTTCAGTTTTTTCTCTCTCCTGTAAACTATGCAGAAATGGACTTAGCAGGTTAAAACTACGGATTTGATCGGGACGAAATTTCGTATTTTAGAGGAGAATGATATATTCAAGTTACATTTCTTCCAGATCGCAGAACCATTTTAAAATCCAACGAATTATTGAATGAAAAATCCTTGTATTTTTTTATCCGGCATAATTGATGAAGAGTTGCTGTCATTTTTCTGTCAGTTGTCAAAAATGTCTTCAACTGGAAAATGCGAATCTACCTACAAGGTGGATGAACGAGCGCTCAGAAGCTCCCGACTTCAGGGCAGTGCTTTTCATAATATTTTTTTATATAGGTAATTAGCTTGACGAAAAAATCCTATCCAATAGAGTTGTATTTTGAGGTCTTTCAGAATAAATAAATATAATGTCCATCAAAAAAGCTAATGTTAAATCATAACTTCCAGGAGGATGTGTTAGAAATTGCAGTGAAAATATTTATAAAAGTTTACTTCTTATATACATACATAGAGTAGGTATCATTCATTAAACTATTGGAGGATTATATTAAAAACAGGTATAATTGAATATTATTCCTAATAAAACTACCAATATTTTTAATTGGTTTCAATTTTTGACAAATTTATAGTAAATTTGAAAACTTATTTCTTCCATTCATTCTTTTCATAATCCCATTTGGAGGCAAGACCTTGAATAGGGTTGACTTGAAGATCCAGCATACGTCTGAGCTGGGCTTTTCGATTTTCTTCCTTGAATGTCTCAGGTAGTGGTGGATACACTGTAAAAGATTTATTGTTTTACTAGAAAAATATTGAAAGATCGATACCACTATAGCAATTCAGGGATTATTTTGATAGTTTTGATTGAAAATTTGCCAGCCTTTTTTTAAATATGAAAATTCGCTTTAGAGGTCCTCCTGAGATCCCCTAACTCGCACAAGCTCTTAGCTTCTGAGGGAACCCAAAAAGAACAGGAGTTTCGAAATATAAAACATAAATACCATTAGGGTGTTGGCACTGATTAATTTTATATTATATCCACACACAATACTTGTGAAAATGAAGTGGATATAGCTGGGAAAACCTTGATGTTGACATTCAGATGAACTAAAAATTTGCCCATTCGCAATCTATATGAACAAGACAAATATATAAACAAGATCTGAACAGAACTAGAAGTTTCTTCAGTATAATTAATTGCTGGAATTAGTAACATTCATCAATTCTTTTCAAGAAGCAAATAGCCACGTAGATAAGAAAAACCTAGGCTTTCATACTGAAATTTGAATAAATCAGCTAGTGGCTGACAGAATCTAAATTCAATTAGGGAATGAAGTCATTCATTTTCTTCTTATAATTGGATACCAAAATCAGTGGCTTCTTCAAAACAAACATTGCTTACAATTTCCAGAGAAAGATATTAAAAGTAACAAATTTCTTACCAAATTCTACAAGTCCATAAAAGAGCCACAATCCAGCGGACATCAACATTAGCACAACTCCTGCAACTTGCTTCCACTGAGGACTTGGGGACTTCAACTCAGAAAAAGTCTGACAGTAGGAATACCTATATAAAGCTTTTTTTTCCTCTACACTCAGTTTTTTCCAGTCACCTTTTTCTTTTTCCCGGAGAGCCTAAAATGATATATGAACACATTACATATTCAGTAGCTTCCCATTTTTCAATTTCAAAAAGATGAACAGGATAGCTCAAACTTTTATGCCGATAATAAGTCATATCTGTTGATTCTGGAAATATAACCCAGTACCTGGTAGAAGAAATGTTCAAGTTCTTTTCAAATTGCAAAGGTTTATAAGTAAAACTTTTTAGAAAAAAAAATATATATATCCTATCAGATTAAACATATTATATAAGTCAGAAATATTTTATTTACACAATAGCCATAAAGTGACAGTTAATTTAACTTTACCAATATGTCAGGTGTAGGTTCCTGAAATCTGATGGCAGGCAAAGGAAAATCTGTTCGATCTGTGTAAACTGGATTGCCATTTATTCCAAAGCCCACTACTTCTCGGGTACCAATATCTTTCAAATAATTTGGTGCACCACTACCATGACTATGACCACTCATTGACAGAGCTCCAATTGGAACTTTGGGGGCGCGGATAGCTCTAACCCCTAGAATAGCTAGTCGAACTGCCATGATCTAGATGAGAAATTAGTTTAAAAATGTTATTGGCACTCAAGTTTTAAGGTTATGTATGTTACATAACAATAGAATCGATTAAGTAACGGGCCTAATCAAACAAGATATTTATTTCACTGGAAATTTGAACCTGAATATTATTCAACATGTTTGAAAAGAAATTAATAGTTCATCAAACAATCTTCATTGCCTAGCCTACTATTGCATATAGTTCAAGGACTTTTGGTTAACGTTAACGGATTATTTAAGTCTTAAAAAAATTCAACTGGATTTTAGCATGTACAAACCTTGGACACAATGCTTTGGAACAACACTGAAAATGTGGAAAATTCGGGAAATGTTCTTCTAATTTCTAATTCAATCCAATGCACTGTGAAATGTCAATGTTGCCAACCATGAAGGTATAAAACATGTTTTCTTCCACACTGTTTACCAACCAACTTACTGGCATTACCTTAGACTCTTCTATAGTCTAAGAGCATTACAGTAGTGTGGTTGCGTTGAATGTTGAATCACACCTTTCAATGAAGAAGAAAAAGTGTTTTTCTTCAAGGAATAATAAAAGGGAATAATTTTATTATTCGTCTATGAAGGGAAAATATTTCTCTATCTATGCACTAAAGAAGAAAAACCATAGTTTATCTACATAGATTCAGGAAGGTTTTTTTTTCCTTTATCTATGTTTTCAGTTTTGTTTATCTATGAGTGTGAGAACAAAACATAGGAACATAGGTTAGAAGTTAGAAGAATCGTACTTTCACCAAATATTGGACAACTTGTTATTATTTGCTTTTACTGACGTTCTATTCTTACTATTCCATTATCGAACAGTAACAATAGTTGAAAATCTCTGCTATTAGTATTGCTATGAACAATTTTTCACCTATAACTGGTAAGTTGTCTCGTATCCTATATTCTGTAATCTTCGATATTGTTCTCACTGGAAATAATCATTTTCACTTATACTTGGATATTTCCGATGTGAACATTAACATTCCCAATTGAAATTTGGAAAATCAAGGTGAATTCCATTCAGATATCTAAGAGTCGGGATAGAAACATAAACTTGTCTCGACTCTGTAATGTTGCCTCACATTGCAGCTTAAGTCATTAATAAAAATGGGTTTCCGCTTGTGTGAAGGCGATGTTTGAGTCTGGTTATTTGAATGGTGGAACACTGTACGAGTCAAACCTTCCTTGATATTTCTCCACTACTCAAATATGCCAATCATCAATTATCATCTTCACCCTAGTTAATGACCTCGATCATCGGATGAGATTGGTCTGGTGCAAAGTCAAGATGAGTTTAGTAATATTTTAGTGGTTAAATCTTGGATACCCAGATCCATTTAGCATTGTATAAGTTTTATCTCTACTAACTATCATTTCACCAATAAAGTCTTAGTTTGATTATACTTAACAGCTTGTAAATATTGCAGTTAAACAGAGTCCTGTGGTTGCCACTCCTGGTAAAAATTTGACTGGTAGTCCAAGAATAGCCAGAGACACTATCGCAGACATTTATAATGTTATTCAAAAATGGAATAACCAACATATAGCAGGAATCACAATTGTCAAAGAAATTGCTGGCTTAATTCCTGGAGATTCAGAAAGTCAACAAGATGAATTGCAAAATTTAACTTCAGAATTATACCTGTTGGTGAATAACTGTTCTGAAGTCGTCAAAGAAATTGGGTTATTCTGTGATCGCATAGCAGCTCTGACCAAATTACATAATGAAGATGTTATACTTTTCTTAACTATGTCCTTGGGGAAAATGGAAAAAATGATTAAACAAATTCATGAAGCTTATGAAAATGAACTGATGGTAACTAAATTCAATAGTCACGTTGAAGCATTTATTATAATTAATTTTACAATTTCAGAATAAGAAATTAGTGTTAGAAAATATTGCTTTCACTGAATGTGGAAGTGACCCTATATTTTTTGCTTGCCTTTGGAAGTACCAATTGAATATAGATAGAGAAATCAATAGGATCATAGATACTATTCTCATAGAAAGTGGACACAGGAAGATCACGGATTCCTGGAAGAGTTTACGAGAAAATAAGACTAATTTTTGGGATTCTAGACCTTAATAAATGTCTATATCTATTTTTATTCTCCTTTTTGAACGATTTCTAATTTGCAGAATCTCACATTAAGGCACTTTCAGTGCTTTGGGGGACAATTGAATGCTTACAATAAGACATTCTCAATATGATTGTTGGGGCCGGACAGATGGAAATATAATACAATTTCATTGTACCTATACGTTATCTCTGACAATCCCACTCAGCCTTTGCGAGCGAATGTTCAATGGCGGTTCAGCGAAATAAGACAACCATATGATATGATTTATCATTTATTCACGTCTTTGAAAAACTTGCATAACACAAGAAATCGTAGAATCATTTGTTACCATATACAGACCATTCTGTATATGGATATGTTAGGTTGAAAGCCGAAGTAAGGCTGTAACTAGTTTTAGCCGGCTACAACTAGGTACTTGGTGCAGCCGGTAGTAGATGCTTAGACTAAGGTGTAACCTAGCTAGTCAGTATAATGGCTAGACATAATTTTAGCTGGAAATAAATCACTTAAATTCAACCAACTGCATCTAGTTGTAGCTGGCAAAAACTAGGAGTAACGGTACTCTGATTTTCTCCTCAACAGATACAACAAAAATAATCTTCGAAGTATATAATTTTACATGTTATATTAAGATATTTTAGGCAAACTTTGAAAAGTTTCCGATATATTTTCAAGTACCACGTGTACAATTTTAATAATCATGAAGAGTTGAATTCCTAGTATTAGTGGAGCATATTTCTGGGCAATATTTTATTATAGAGATGATAAAAATTTGGAAAATAAATGTGTTTTCTTCAATAAACAGAGAAGCTTCATGGGTATGCCAATAGTATCAAAAGGTATTATTATATTCAAGAACATATTCTAGGAAAATATGATCAACGTGGTTGGAGAGCATTCGATTTTGTACATTTATTATTCATTTCATCATGAAATTCAGGATGTAGTAATGGCACCTTGAAGCTTTTCTTCAATCCTTGGGATGACAACCTGCTTTTGATTCAATTCATTTGAATATATATATTTTCATTCATAAATACATTGAAGAATTATAATTTACAACAGACTATCAATACCTTATAATATACATATTCAAATAATGACTTGTCTAAACAAGTCTTGATTCGAGTTGGTGTTTTTTTTCGAATTCAAGAATAAAATTAAATAATGTTATTTCTATTGACGACTTTTTCGGAGATGAACAAACCTTAATTTCGGCAAGAAATTGTTAGTGAAAGACTTTTTCCTTTCATTGAAAGATTATTATTATTATGTATATTAATAGTAAATTGATAGCAAAATCCGGATAAAAATTGAATTCAGCGAAAGTAGTCAGATATACATACAGAACATTATGTTGGTAAATTCAGGTCGACTCAGATTTATTCTTATTTGTAGCTCTCTTACTTATCATAGAACTTTCTAGATTTGCAAAATCATAATATACTAGTATTCATGATTCAATAGAAAAATTTGAAGAAATTAGTGATTCAGTTGGAAAGTCAATTCAATCTAATATCGTTTATTCATTTTCATTTATATTTGATTGCTCATTCAAACGAAAGGGCCTTCACAACAAACAAGTTTTTTCTTGATCCTTCCTTTTGTTCAAATCTATCCTAGGAAATACAATTTTTAAACAATGCTACAGTAGAATATTCGTCGTTAATAACCAAGCTACATTGTTAAATGTTGGCCCAAAAGAGATATTGGTTTTTGAGAATTCTACATTCAAAGATAAAAAGATAGAAAATACGGTTTATCACAACAATATGTATATATAAATATTTTTTCTATCGTTGACAACATCAAAAACCATTAAATTACTGATAATAAAAATCGTAACAATCTAGGTAACATACTTTTTAATATATTAATTCATTCTAAATCATCTGAATGACGCTAACGAAAATATCACATTCAAATTAAATGGTCATTGAATTCTCATTAAGAATTATTTGAAGATATAAAAATACTGCATTAGAATTAGTCATTGTTTTTTTTCGATTCCTAAGGATTCTGGAACAGTGAGAAAGTTAAAAAATTGAGGATAAGCTGGAAGTTTATTTTATCGAGCATTCAAAAGCATTGTCTCAACTCACTGATTTTTACAGTACATCAGGGGTGCCCAGAATTTGTCTACAAGCGATCAAATAGCTGGTAATTTGATGAAGCACGATGGACCATCCTCATACTTAATTGAAAATATTTACGGCCGAATTTTTATATTACCCCCGAATAATCTATATTTGTCGAAAATTCATCACTGCTTTTCGCGCTTGAGAGGCTATAACTTTAATTTATAAATGTTGAAAACTTGAAATGACAATGTCTACGATACCTACTATTTATAAAACCGACTTATCATGTAACAGTTTGCTGAACTAGGACATAAGATACATTTCAATAATCAAATACTGAAATGTAGAGATGATAGGAACAAACTTGCGAACAAAAGACCTCAGGAAACTGTTTGTTTACTTCCAGAACAGACAATGTATATACTTTTCCGAAATTAGTAACAAAATCGTTTTTACATGACAAAAAACGGGAATAGAATAATGAAAACAATGCCAGAGAGATAGCAATCAGCTTGTTCGTGGATGTGGAGAGTTTATTTGATAACGCCACCTATTCCATAGCAAAGCGCATGAAAGGAAATATCGAAAACTGGAAGAGGAACTCAGGACAGGGACCCCCACTCCCCACAGACTTCATTACAACTAAGTTCCATTTTGATAAGAACGACAAGGTAGTTAGTGATAACAGAAAGAGACTACTGGGAGGGAGAAATAACCATCAGTGATCAATCATTATGGCTGGAAAGCTCATTGAGTGTTTGTAAGAAAAATCGCAACTCGTTTATACCACCCTCGTAAAGCGAAATAAAAACACTTAGTGTTCCACTTACTTTCTTTGGGAAGTGAATACATATACCACTTGCACAAAATGTGCTCATTACTCATACATGTAGGTTGAGCAAATTGGTACACGAAACTAACGAGCACTCACTCTGCAAATGCCTGAAGGCGGCACAGAAAAGACCCCTGCTAAGATGCAATGAGCTAACAGTCGAAGAAATCAGACTTCTAGGGGGCATTGTTGACTCCTCTTAATAAGTAGTTCCGGAAAAAGATCAAATAATCGCGATGCAGGAAGGCTTCTTCGAGACCACTTGTGATCTAAATCTAATAGAAACAACATAATTTTTTCAATAGGCTTATATTCATTTTTTGAACACATAAAACTGAAGTAGAATATGTATAATGAAAACATTATATTGGCAATTTCGGGTGTTTTTGCAGAGATCCCATAAGACTATTATGAGGAGGGCCCAAATATAGAAAGATTGAGATCGGCTGGCCTAGATAATCTTCTGATTTTTTTCGCCAAAGCATAAGCAGTTATGAGGGAATTTATTATTGTTTTGATGAGATAGAAATTGCTTGTTCTGATTTCAAATCACATTTCATCCTCTAAATTTCTACAGCGTTAGAAAATTATTTATGTTTCGTATCGTATCACGAACATTAAAGTAGCTGCGGGCAATTATCAGAACCATCTTTGAAGGAAGCTTCATAGTGCGAGAGCTCATAAGCCTTGCAGAATTAGCACTTTAAGTTGGTTATCGACTAGCTCAAAAATGATTATTCAAGACGGATAACGAGATACGACATTCGTTTAGGAACCTCTAAAAAAGTGTTGGAGGATATATTAGAAAAATGTGCATAAAGTGCATCAAAAACTCAGCCCACCTACTTTTCAACCCATCATCTGAAATTTCATTTCGAATTGGCTACATGCAGATAAGATTTTTTTGTTCAACTCTTATGTTACTATATTAAGAACTGATTTTTTGGTCTCGGAAAAACTCTGAGAATAATGAGAAGGGAAATATCCAACTGCTGTTGTGGATAATGAAATACACTTTAGATCAGATAATAGTGCATTGAAAACACTATAGCAATCGAAAAAGGATTGTGAAACAAACCATTTATATACAAATCCCACATTGAAAATCGTAAAATACCATCACACAAAGAAGTGACAAATTCATTAGAGAAATTTCTGAATACATGGATAACATTAAAAATACCCTGACGGTTGCATACCAAGCTTTCAGAGAGAAATGGCCAGGAGTATAGGCTTCCAATTTCCGCAAAGGAGCTTCATCCAATTGACCTCTTTGGGTCTTCATTTCCATGATTTATGTGGCTGGTTTGTAGAATTTTTGAACAAACTGCGTCAGACTGAGAACCTCCCCAGGCCCCTTTGTCGGATCCATTTGGATGAAGTCTTCTAAATTATGAAGATTACCTGAAAAGTAGTTCATATTGTGCTATAACCATCCTCTAAAAATTCAATATTTTCTTTGAATATGGAATATTTTTGAGATACAATATCTCATTATATGGTTACGAAGGTGGAATATTGAATTTTTCGTTGTTTTCATGTGGAAATTTGTTTTTGAAAACAAATTTCCACTCACATATATAGGTACATAAATTGAATTGATTTTCCTTCTATTTTTTGAAAGATGCTACTCGAAAAAAGGAGGGTTGTTCAATGGCACACCCTGCAGGAATGAGTACCTATGAAAATGAGACATCCCATCATTTTCCATGAAATGATTTATAAATGGAAACGCTTACTTGAATTTGTGATTGGTGCATAATTTGGTGGGGGCTTAATCCAAGTGCCATCAGATCTCCTCATGTGTCTTCTGTCTGAAGAAAAATCATTCAGGAATTCTTTGGCTGGAATTACCCTGAAAAATCTGAAAATAGAAAAAATATTGTTCATGCTAAGAAAAGGGGTACAAGTTAACATAGGTACACAATTATAGGGATGCCTAGTGCCCTACGTCCTTGAATGATCGATGGAGATCTACTGTCTTGAGCTGGTTCAGGCACGCCTTGAACAGACCACATACATGGGTAAACATCAATGAAATTTCAACTACGGTAAATATTTTGAGGTTCTTTCAGTATCCCTAGAGAGGAGAGATGGGCGAATTCCCATCAAATAAGCAAATTGGAAAGGGGCGCATAGTTAGACTGTGAAAAGCCGATATCTAATTTATTGCCAGTAGGACGACAAGATATCTCAATAATGTGTTGATGTGTTGATTTGTTGTCGGGCATGTTTTCAGGAAGACTAAACAGTAATACTTATTTTTTATCATATTTGTGGGAGAAACAACAGGACTGCCATACGAACCATATTCAAAACGTGATAGATGTTTTAACAAAAGAGTTCAATATCACATGTAGCCACATTTACATTAATAGTCAGTTGGTACCTCATAGCAAAATCAATTGAATAGTTGTTAAATTCTTACCGAAAATAATCTGATTTCAATATATGGTCGGTACGGAATGTTTCGGTGATGTACTTGTGCACATAGGTCGGAAAAGGTAGGTCAGAATCTAGATCGTAGACCAGACATTTCTGCGGTTCTGGATGGTAAAGAAATATCACATGGTAGTCCTGAAAAAATAACATTGAATCAAAGACAGAATGAGTTGGTTCATGGATCATGCGTTATATTATTATATTTTTCAACATATTTTATGCAATTATATTTTACACATTTCGAACTTTTGAAGGCGAACGGACAGGTTCTTCTCAGGTCGATTTTAGTTTATCAAGTCCAATAATAAACCCCTAGAATCGCTGAGAAAATAGTTTTTCAACCCCACTGAAACGTTAACAGTTACGTAATTCTTTTCTCAAACAGTTTATTTTTGGGAATAATCAGCCCAACATGAAAGGATCCAATCAAGAATTGCTGAGATAGAGGAAATACTTAAAAGGCGGATAGAGGGCACCGAGGTGGTTCTAGATATACCTCATTTTTTGACTCTGACTGTCTTTGTAACCGAGATACAGGATGTTTCATGAATTTTGCTCATTTCTTCTTGAGGTCATAACGAACGAACCTCAACCGGTTTATTTTCTTTATATTTGGCACACATATTGCTTATTTGAAGCTCGAATGAATCACTCAATAACCACAAGGAAAATCCAGGTCCGGGTTAACTAAAAATTATGAAGCAATTGTATCCTTGAAACACCCTGTATATCGAGATTTTGAAAATTCGTTTACTTATTCGAAAAAAGCATAAAAAACTAAACTGAAAAGTCTGCTTCACATTTTTGCGCAGATAGTTTTACTCCACAAATCTTCAACTAGAAAGTCTAGTTGTTAAGTACGTGGATACCAAGGAGTGGTTTTGAGTGACTTACAATAATATATTACCAAAACTTGAATCCATAATTATTTTAAAATTACTGAATTATTATTAAATACATTGGTTATCCTTTTTATAGCGATATAACAACCGGTTGTGTATTATCCAGGTAGGTAAAAAGTAACGCCCTGTATGTACATATCCCGAACGGATTTGCGAAATACATTCGGATTGTTCTTTATTTTCCTGCTAGCTTCTTTTATTTTTGTAATAAGCTGATCCCGAGTATTAATCTCAGAAGAATATACCAGTGATTTAAGGTGCCACCAGACATAATAATTTACGCCCTACGGGATTCAAATCAGGGGATCTTGGTGGCCAGTTATGGGGGTCTCCACAACCAATCCATAAGTTACCAAAATATTTGTCGTTTAAAAAGCCTCTAACAATAATCGATGGGGCGATGCACTATCGTGCTGAAAATACATACCATTTAATGATTTAGTAATTTTAAAATATCTACGAATGCAATAGTTATGATAATATATTATTGAAAGTCACTTTTAATACTCTTTGGTATCCACATTTTCAAAAACTTCACTTTTGAGTTGAAGATTTTTGGAGTATAAATGTCTGCGCAAAAATGTGAAGCAAACGTATGAGTTCAGTTTTTTATGCTTTTTTCGAATATGTGAACGAATTTTCAAGATTTCGATATACAGGGTGTTGTTTCAGGAATACAATCGTTTCATAATTTTTTGTTAACCCGGACCTGGATTTTCCTTGTGGTTATTGAGTGATTCATTTGAGCTTCAAATATAAAAAAATTTACTAGGTGGTTCGTTTGTTATGGCCTCAACAAGAAATGAGCAACATTCATAAAACATCCTGTATCTCGGTTACAAAGGCAGTCAGAACCAATAAATGTGGTATGTATATGTATCTAGAAACACTTCGGTGCCCTCTATCCGCTTTTAAAGTATTTCCGTTTCCCCATGAAACACACTGTATAATTTAGTGACATGGAAATTACAACACCAAGAACCAAGACAGTGTAGAAATTTTTTTCACCAGACTTGGCAGAAATTTCTAACTACCAGAAGTTAACAATTGATACATATGTTGAAGAAAAATAAAGGTAGAAATTTCCACATTGGCACAGTCTGGTCATGGTTAGACCTTGAAAACAACTGAACAAAATAAACACCTTATAAACTTGTGCGAAAAAACTGAAATATCAATAAGATGAACCACATGAAAGAAATTTTGACCAATTGCTACCTTCCAGTAATAAAACAAGTTTGTTGAAATCCTACCTCTTCTTGGTGTTGGGTTTCCCATGTCACTGAGTATAATTTCAATAATGTATAGGGTAAAAAACATATCTCAAAACTCCTGAAATTTTTACAGTTTATGTTTCAGAAAATTACGTATTAAAAAATACATAAAAAACTTATTTTCTGAAAATTGTTTTGTTCTACGTGGTGTCGAACGTATCCCAGACTCTTCAACTGGGAGATTCAAGATTCAAACCATGTTCAGTTCACTTAGCTACCGGGGAGGAAGAAAGACTTATTTTACTCGTGAAGTTGGCTGAATTTTCAAAACTATTAGCAGTAGAGTTTTTTCGTTTGAGTGATATCATACCAACCCGCGTACCTACCTAATTTCCTGATTCTCTAATGAATAGTTTTGAGTAGAGAAATTTTCAAAATGTGAGCCTTCGGATTTTTTATTGGATTCTACAATTCACAAAATGTAAATTGAGGAAATGAATTTTTCGGCGATATTACACTCTAAGATTCACACCCTATGACATGTCAATGGCCTGTTGAAGTGCTATTTCTTCTGGAGCAATCCCTTGTCCCTCCAGAACTTTTTTGTGGCGGGCCACTGATAGTTCAAAAAATATGGAAAACATTTTTTGTTTCATTCAAATTTTTTTTTCAACTTTAGTGATTCTTTCGTATCTTTTATTTTGTTCTAAAAGAACATGTTTTAGGCCATAATGGTTCAGCTGTCCAATCAGTGTGTGACCTCATTTATGCATCGCTGCGTCACTATCATTAACACTTAACCAAAATGTCGTACATTGAGACTGAATTCGAAAAATTATCTGTTGGACTGTGTATGTATGTATCTTTTGGAGATGAAAAGGGTAAATATTGTTTTCCTTCAATGTGCGCATACAGTTACATGCGGCACATTCAGAGCATGAGAAATTCTTCTAGTGCTGTATTCTGGATGTGCCTCTATCATTCATCAAAAAAATTCCAATGGTTCCTGTGATGATGAGCCATATTTCCGAGGGATGGAGTTTATATACCGTGAAAATCACCATGAATTGAATGGTACAAAAACAAGTTTCGAGAACACTTTTTATTATAAAAATTACGAAAAGCACTGCCGTGAAGTCAGGAGCTTTTGAGCGCTCGTACATCCACCTTGTAGGTAGATTCGCATTTTCCAGTTTTAGAAACTAATTGAACAAATTTCAAACAAAGGCGAAAATCAAGACTTCACGTCAGTGCTTTAGGTGACCAATTTTTTTTTCGATAATTCGCTAGAATTTTCTACTGTATCTATGGTCTCGGTAATGCGGTTTGGACAAAACTTAGTTTGAATACATTATTCTTCATCAGTGCAAAATTTTATTCCAATCCAATGAGTATTTTCGGAATTATTAGGAAGAAAATATTTTGAACGGCCATATTTACGAAACCCCTGATCTTAATTTGCTCATTGATGAACGTGACCGCGAAATCCGAACCTACCCTGAAAGTTTCAAGTTCCTAGGCCTTTCCGTTCGAAAGTTATGATTTTCCATGGTTCTGATCCTGCGATCTGAAAAAATTTTGCTCGAATATATCATTCTCAATTTAAATACAAAATTTTGTCTCGATCGAATCCGTAGTTCCGAAATTATCGAGAAAACTAAATTTCTAACGACCATATTCACGGAACTCCTTTTATAATTTTGCTCATTGATGAACGTGACCGCAACATTCGAGATCCACATCTATCCTGAAATTTCAAGTCCTTACGCCTTTCCATTACAAATTTACAATTTTCTATGGTTTCTATGGTTCTGGTCATGCGAGCTGGACAAAATGTTGCATGCAGCTTGAACACGTAATTATCCATCTGAGTGCAAAATTTCACCTCGATCGAATCTGTAGTTTCAAAGTAATCAGGAAAACAAAATTTCGAGCGGCCATATTTACGGAACCCTTTGGAGAATTTTGCCCAATAGCGAATTTAACCGCGGCATTCTAGATTCAAACCTACCCTGAAAATTTCAAGTTTCTAGGACATTCCGTTCGAGAGCTATTGTGTATACGGACGGCCGGACGGACAGACTCGAATTTTTCGACGGATTCGTCATCAGTGAGTCGAACATAGTCGTTTGAGACCATTTTCGGCTCAAAATTCGAAAAATACAGACATCGTGACGAAATGATATAGCCCTCGTGTAAGTAGTACGAGCGCTCAAAAACACATGAGTTTGTTGCAGATGAATTAGACCCCGTAGATTTTCAGGAATAATAAGTTTGTCAAATTTCAGTTGAATTTCTTCAGAAATGCAGATGATACGCGGAAAAAACTTTGAAAAAATTCAAACTTCAACAGCGTGTATCTCGAGAACGAGAGGTTTGCGGACCTATGTTAATTTTTTCTTTGAAATCATCCAAGTAATCACCCCTCTTCCTTTGTTACCTCTTATTTAGGAAACACTGTCCTAATCTACGACGAATACATGAATATTCCGCATCATGTTCTGTTAGATAAACAAAGGAAATCAAGGAATACTTGGAAGTAATAATAATCGAATAATAATATTCGAACTTACCCAGATAACTAGCTTCTCCTCTTCCTTTCCTGCCCTCTGCTTCCACAGCGGCACCTTCCTCCTGGCATTTGAAACAAAAACAACGGAACAATTTTGTATCTCTCCCGGATACCTCCTCGTCACGTCCTCGCACAATTTGAACACGTTTTCCTCGCTGAAACAGAACACAGTACACCTGTAGAACACACCAAAGACACCTGATCATTCCATTCCTTACTCCTGTTTGAAAAAAGTAGCGAACCTTTCCATGTTCTCCGGCCCGCTTGAAGTGTCGCCTTCGAAACGGGCGATTGTATACTGATTATGAAAAATACCTATTGAGTTATTCTACATAATTTAGAATGCCTTTTAAACATGCAAGTTGCCCGGAAAAATCGATAGTCGGACAAAGTGGAAAAACAGAACGATTCCGTTAACGGCAATGGTAACGAGGCGGAGTTTTCCTTTTTTGGAAAAAACGACAACTTGCCGTGTGACCAGGGGCGATTCGATTAATTCGAGATGCGTGCTAATAGGGGTCCGTTTGACGGCGTCGTTCATGACAAAAAAGTGATAATCTAATTTACTATTCCACCTTTTATCTGATCGTATCGAATGTTACTTACTATAAGGGGTTAAGTACGAATCATGAAGAATTGGCCAAATTCGTTCAATATTCAGAGATTTCAAAAATATATAAAGGGTGAAAATCTATGTCGAATGAAACAGTTTATTCGATCCATTACAATCATGTATGGAAAATAATGACCGCTACGTCAACACAAGTCATACCCATAGATTCAGCAAATTAAGGATAAAACGGGTCCATGGTCTATCCGCATATAGAAAATTTCTATAATATCTTGACATGATGGCTCCTGAATATCATGAATGCGCCGTAAAATCTCGTCTTTGAGTTGACAGGACTAATCTTCAGGTGCTCCAAATACTGAAGTCCAGAGGTGTCAAATTGCAAGATCTCGGTGGCCAAATGACTTCATTCATTCGGGAGATTATGCGCCAAGGAATATTCTGCAGGAAAGCCAATGTGGCGTCATCGTGTTGCAACCACATATGATCACCGAAGTCACAGCCTTACAATATTGGCAACAAAAAGTTTGGTCCTACTTCTAGGTGTGTGTATGTCTGTTACATCATCACTCTTGGCAGTCATGTTTTCGGCTGAACGTTCTGCACGATCACGAACTGTCTTAATTTATAACTTATATTAACAACCATTTAATGCGTTTTATGTACGTAGGGCCGGGACTAAAATGGCACCTTCACTCGATTCTGACACTGACAGGGACTGAATACGACTGTGTATCTATACAAGATAACTATGTAATCCTGTCAGAATTTTTCCTAGACCGTGCCGTGGGCGGGCCGGGGCACGGCCGCGACCACCACCGGTTCTAAACCGTGTCTCCATGCATGCTATACCATCAGTTCTGAGCGGGCCTTGGCAGAATGGGTGTGGCAATTGTGATTTCAGAATGAACTTTCCTGAAGAAGATTTATCAACAATTGCAATTGATGAAGAAGATAGGGAAGAACAAGTTGCTGGACTTCACAATACTTCAAGAACTTTCAACTTGGCGAAAACGGAAGTTTGTGGGAGAATTTGCAACACTATATGAAGAGCTGTTGGACGATGAAAGTCAATTCTTTGGAAATTTTCGAATGTTCGATGAATGTTTCAATGTTTTACTTTAAAGGTTGAATATGGTCTCACGAAACAGAAGGCACCATTTTAAGAGCCCATTTCACTTACTGAGGGATTAGCAGTGTGTCTCAGGTAGTCTATTTATATCCAATGAGTACATACACAAACTTTTTTGAGAAAATGAACACATTCACAAATTTAATTGTAATTCAACACACTTGCAATTACTAGCAGACTCGGCCACGCGTTGCTTTAGCTAAGATATACGTCTAATTTTATTGTAGTGAAGTATTCAAACCAGTGGAATTATCATTATTATTAACCCTTTCCTAACCTAACCCTACCCTTACCATAATCCTATCCTTGATTTTTTAAAAGGTATAACCCAGTTCTCAACAGTTCTAAATTTCTTCAGTTTTGGGAGAGACCCAGAAACTTGGCATCACTCCTCGCACGTTATCGCTCTTTCGAGTGATCGGTTGTAGTGGGGACGCGATGACCTACCGTCAATTTGACACCTACGTTGCCGCGTAGATGATTATCACTCTTTGCCATATATGATAAACTATTAATTTACAATAAAAAAATATTGCAAATGTGGATTGAGAGATAAACTATCCTATCTTTTGAGTTGGATCAAACTGCGCACAGTGTGCAAAATTTGGTTGAAATCGGTTCAGTATTTTAGGAGTTCATCCCGGACAAACAACGTGACACGTGATTTCTATACAGGGTGTCTACTTTTGAAAGGGCCAAACTTCGGTTATTCTTAATTTGACATTTCTTGATTTCACGGAATATTACAAGTTTTTCCATTAAATCAATTATACTTCAGTTATTCTTGTAGCCTCATCAAAATTGACCACATATCTGGAAACAGTATTAAATTTGCTACGAGATAAGAATTTCTGTATGCCAAAAAAAATCTTATTGCGGGCGTGTTAAGGAGATGAATATCACTATGAAATGAACAAAACCAGTCATATTTTTCCAATGGTTTTATCGGGGGTAATATCCCTAGTGCATTTAATTTTTCCGGAAAAATTCGGAAAAAAGATTTTCTAAGTAAAATGTTTCCGAAAGTAAAGTTAATGCGGCTGTTGAAAATAGTGTTCCACTTAATACCCAGAAAGTTCACACATAAAATGTTCATTTAACTCAGGAAATAACCTTACCAAATATCCCTCGGGCATCTAATTTTTCCTGTGGAAAAATTAGATGCCCCACTCTACATCTTATTGTCGATATGTATTTGATCTGTTAGATCACCCATTTTATTTTCAGATTTCTGAAATCATTACAAATAATAAAAATAAAGCTATACTATCAGATTTTCGATTAAAATATTATTTTGGTTCGAAATACCTACCAAAAAAAGTACAGCAAAATGTTTTTGAGCGCTCGTTCTACTTACACGAGTGCTATATCATTTCGTCACGATGTATGTATTTCGAGCGGAAAATGGGCTTAATCGACAATCCGACGAAAAATTCAAGTCTGTCCGTCCGTACGTAAGCACGATAACTTCCGAACGGAACGACCTATAGACTTGAAATTTTCAGTGTGCCGCAGTTAAGTTCGTTAATGGAATCCCACCAGAGGTTCCGTAAATATGGCCGTTCGAAATTTTTTTCTCTTAATTACTTCGAAACTACTGATTCGACCGAGATTATTTTGCACCCAGATGGAGAATGACGTGTTCAAGCTACATGCAAAATTTTGTCCAGATCGCATCACCAGAATCATAGAAAATTTTGACCAATTTTTTTTTCGATAATTCGCTAGAATTTTCTACGGTATCTATGGTCTTGGTTATGCGATCTGGACACAATTTCCCACGTAGTTTGAATATATTATTCTTCATCTATGTGCGAAATTTCATTCCAATCCAATAAGTTGTTTCGAAATTATTAGGGAAAAAATAGTTTGAATGGCTAAATTTACGGAACCCCCAGTGTAATTCTGCTCATTGATGAACGTGAACGCGAAATTCGCGATCCAAACCTATCCTGAAAATTTCAAGTCCCTAGGCCTTTCCGTTCGAAAATTTTGATTTTCTATGGTTTCTATGGTCCTGATCGTGCGATCTGGAAAAATGTGGCTCGAATATATCATTCTCAATTTATATACAAATTCTCGTCACGATCAAATCCATAGTTTTGAAATTATCAAGAAAACTGAATTTCAAACGACCATATTCACAGAACCCCTACTCTAATTTTGCCCATTGATGAACTCGACTGCGACATTCGAGATCCACACCTATCCTGAAAATTTCAAGTCCCTTGGCCTTTCCATTACGAAGTTATAATTTTCTATGGTTTCTATGGTTCTGGTCATGCGATCTGGACAAAATTTTGCATGTAGCTTGAACACGTCATTATCCATTTGAGTGCAAAATTTCAACTAGATCGAATCTGTAGTTTCGAAGTAATCAGGAGAACAAAATTTCGAGCGCCCATATTTACGGAACCCCTAGGCGAATTTTGCCCAATAACGAACTTAACCGCGGTATTCGAGATTCGAACCTACTAGTTTCTAGATCATTCCGTTCGAGAGTTATCGTGTATACGGACGGACAGACTCGAATTTTCCGACGGATTCGTCATCATTGAGTCGAACATAGTAAAATTCGAAAAATACAGACATCGTGGCGAAATGATTAGCCCTCGTGTAAGTAGTACGAGCGCCCAAAAAAAAGTTCTGATATTTTTTCTGTATTATGGGGGTGTTTTATATATTTTTTTCTGGATGGCAGTTCGTTTGGCGGTAACATAAAATGAGAGGTGGACTCAAAGAAATGTCGACCGCAAGAAGACAAACTTTACAGAGGTAGACCACTATCATGCTGGAGTGATAATATGGAAAGAGTTGCTGGGAATTGCATAAACAGAGCCCAGAATCAGGAGACATGGAGAAACTTAGAGGAGCAGTCCAGCAGTGGACACTGATGCTATTTTGAATGGCCCATAATATATATATTGTATGCAAATAACAAAAATTGATATCTGTAGATTTTTTTGGCGTTACTGTTTCTTTCAAATGTTGAGACCACTCTGAAGCTCATTTTGAGATATATTTTTCCAATGTTCTCTAGTTAGACTAGCGTTTTGGTGTTACAAATTTTTTATTTATTTACCGGTCGTATACCATATTGGTTGGAATACTACTTGATGATAGTTGAATAAACAAACTGAGAACTTTTGATTTGATCGAAACAGTATATGAACTATCTTGTTTCAATTGCAAGACACGTACTTCATAAAACTTTCTGCTGGAAATCAGCTCGAGTGTTTCACATATTGAACATGAGAACTATGATTTAAATATAAACCTAACATTCCACTCCTTCTGGAGAATTTCATTACAAAGAGTATAGTTGAAAAGTAATTATATTTATATGATAAAGCCACACCCATGGGCCATAACAGTGACATACTGGGTTTAAACATGTCACCATTACATGTTTTATAGAGGAGTTTTCTGAAATCCCAATAGAAATTCAATTTAATGTACTTATATCATTTTGTTGTGCTTTTTGCACTGTTGAAGAATAGGGTCTGCCTATAGGAACAAATACAACATGGCCTGATATTCTTCATGAACAATTTGGTACATAATTGTGATCATAACAGATTGTAGGAGTATTGGAAGCAGTAGAATTGAACAATTTGGTAGACAGATACAGTGCAAGGGTTTTTTACATGGGAATTAAATAATCAAAGGGTTCAACTACTTTGGATGCACAAATTTCTTGAAAGTGAATTAAACATCATTCAATATCCTTCAAGATATGCGTATTGTGAATAATAGTCCTCCAACAGTGTCTATAACAAACGTTTGATGTATGTATATCAATCAAGTAATATCAGATCCATAACAAATACGTCAAATTTTTATAAAAGACTTACCAATAGCAAGAAACATAAGAACAATCTCCTGATTTTGGAAATAAATTTTTAGAATTTGCTTTGTTTTCTGAATTAATCGATGCCATTATAAATATTTTGATCTTCAGCTTCAGCCTATTGCTGCCTGCATTGAAGTGACATTCATGGCATGACATTCATGTCATAATAATAAAGTAAATAAAGAGAGAAGCATAGACAATTGTTGTCTATGGCGAAAAGTCACCGAACACAGAACCAAAGACAACCGAGTTTGTTGGTCTGATTACAATTAAATTTTTCTTTATACTCGCATCATCAATGAATATAACCGAATTGATTCATATTATCCTACTGATTGGATATATTTATATGACAACTCTCCAAATAATTCATAATGATCACTACGAATGTAGAACTGGGTTCTAATTCAATTGACGGATTGACAGAATTGAATCAATCCCCTATGCCGCAGAATACGCGGGTGAAGGCGGCATAACGATCACAGAACTTCCAAAGAAAATACTTGTAGGTTGTAGGGTGGGGATAGATATGTCAGTGTGAAAATGTTTATGTCAAAGTTGTATGTGCAACTTTGTACATTTCCAGAATATATGTGTAGATTTTATAAGAGTTGTGATGTTAAAAGATGTGTTGGAAATGTGTAGTTTCTAATAAACGTTTTTAATTATGATAGTTATTAAGTGATCAAAATGGCTTCTGGTGATACGATAGAAACTATAACAGAAGTGTACGAAACTTCTTTTAACAACTTGAAGGATAAGGATACTGTAGTAAACAATGAGCATTCAGTGGATACAAGGGGTAGGTTTAAGAGAATTAATTGTCATAATGATTGAAAAGTATCAATAGATTCCTTTGGGGTCTTCAGAGTTAGGTCATTAATTATTGCTTACAAGGTGTCAAAATATTCTTCGGTTGAATAAATTCAAGAAATGGAAATTAGTTAAATAAAATTGTTTTGAGATAATTAGTAATGATCACAGATATCTGAATCTCAGAAATTGAATGTTGATCTTGTCATTGTCATATAGCATTTTGATATGTTGAAATTTTGGGTTTTACAATGGTTTTCACCAAAGATTGAACAGAAAAAAGATATCAGTTTAGGGTGGATTTGGAACGATTAAGTGTTGAATGCATTTGAATTTCTAAAATAAATTCTGAAAAGGTAATTATTTCTTCATTGTTCCCAATAGTATTGAGTTTCTGATTCGTCTTTATTCTCCCGTTTTTATCACCTCCCCTGTCCTCATGATTAATTATTTCTCTTGTACTCTTTTAGTAACGAAAATTGCATTCCTCGTTCATATTCTGTGTAATTTGACTATCCATTAACTAACTATAAATACTTTCTAAAGTGATGCATCATAGTACTTCATTTCCACGATAATTTCTCCTCCAAATATAATTGAACGAACAAATTATATTTCATCTTAACGTCTATCAATTGTTGAGGGTTAAAGATTCATTTTCCACCTATCTGGGTATAATTTTTGCCAAACAGAATATCATTCGAAAATGGTACATTTTGGTTCATTATTTTCAGTAATAAACTTTTGGAATAGTTGAAATGGTTTGTGGAATTTTCACTTTGAGTTTTGGCTGATTTAGAATACAATTCTCGAAAAAAATGCTGCAAATTTAACACACGGGGTCATTATGTCCACAGCACCTTGATTCTAGAATGCACTATACAAGGTGTCCCTGAAAGTCTTCAACCGTCTTCGAGTTTCAACAATTTTTTATGACGCTATGGTATCATCAGATCTGACCAAAATACCAAAATTCTTTTGGCGTTAGTGAGGCACGTTACTCAGCCAATTCTGAAAAACAAATTATTCATTTAAGTATTTGTGAGGAATTTTGTCTTGCATGTCATAAATCCTAGTACGACTTTTTTGGCTAGGTACTTATTTCATGAAGTTGGGATGTCATTTTCTACTCGATAATACCCGTCAACATACAATCCACAGAAAATTGTTTCGGATGGATGCTAGGTAGTCCAGCAAAGCCTCCAATTTTATCACCAACATTTATGCGATGCATTTAGGAAAAAACCGCTAGGCCATAGTCGCAATATCTGCAAAATGTCTGGACCAGTTTACCAGAAGAAGATACTACAAATAATATATTTTGTAAGATTCATGCCTCGCAGTGTTAGAGAGTGATCTCCGATTAAATGATTCATTCTTCTTCTGATGATCCCATCAAGAAAAATGCACTTTCCTTGTCGCATCAACAATTCTCTAATGATCCATTGCTAATCCTCTTGTTGCAGATAAGGACAACACTCTGAACGCAAAAACAACATTCCACGATGTAAGTATTGCTCACAACTTTTCATTTTACACTATTATTATTTAAATAACTTAATCAATTCATCTTATTGAAAGTTTTTTGAAATAAGTTTACTGATGCTTCGTAATTGTGTTTCTATATAGGACGAAAATATTTTTTTTTCAATGTTTTATTTCAATGTTTTTTTACCGTCTCTGTCAACCACTCTTTAGCTCATTCAAGAGCTTGTGCTAATTGTCATCCTGCTTTTGACTTTTTTGTTTTTGTGTGAATTCCGTTATTATCGAATAAATTCAACGCAAGCAGAAGTTCGGATCGAGAACTCTCAAATTCTGATGATAATGACAACGAGAGAAAACGAAATGATAAAAAGCATTATGATAATGATAACCTTTGGTCAAAATAATCTAATACAGCCTGGAACCTCTGTCAGTTAGCAGTAAATGAAGATATTTCACAAGAAAGAAGTAAATATGTATTTGAATTTCGATCCAAGGAAAATATTACCTATATGTATTTAAAATCTGGGAGAGTTGAGATATAATCAAACAAATAATAATAATCCCAAACAATATATAACAACGAAAAAACACAACGATATTCCAAAGGGTTTTGAACAAGTTCATTAGAGGTTAAGTTTAAAACCGAATGACGTTTATGAAATTGACAAGAAAATATTTCTACTGCAGCGCATCTAACGACATAATACCAAAAATCAATTTTGGTAACATTTCGGCTTTTTTGAGCCATTCTCAGCGTAGCGATGATGACTTTGATGCGGAAGCAGACTCGCTTTGAAAAACACAGTCGGAGAATATTTGCTCACTAACTCTGCTCCGACCTCCAACAGAAACCTTCTCCACTCCTCTACAGAAACAACGACCTATTTTGGTCAGAATATACAAATTGAAAGAATAAATAGATCAAATGTTGAAAGACAACCAACAATACATATTCATATCATTCTGAAGAATAATTGCCTCCTGAATGAAGCTAGTGGAAAATTCAAGCTATCAATTATTATTCGGAACAATTGTTTCCATAAACATCAGTATTCTTGGTTGTGTCTTTGAACACGTAAATATTAATTCTTTCAATTTGTTATAATATGTCACAATTATTGACCGCGCTTCGTACGTGCGACATCAATACCAAAAACAATGTTGTAGGTAGTGGTATTGTGGTATGGAAGTGTCGTAGTAAATGTAGGTACAAATTTGTGGATGTGTTCCAAATCATCACTTCGAAGAGCGGACTCGTTACTAGTGGTGAACTGAATTGCACTTCACTGCGAACGCGAACGCCTTTGTGTAGTTCTGTGTATAGGAAATAGGAAGATTAGGAAGACCGCATATGAAGGTGAAGCATAAAGAGCATCGAGAGATTGATGAGTTCGTCTCTTACCATTAATACAGAGGAATAACATAACATAAGAATAAGCCCAAGCATCGAAGATCATCATAGATCCTCGGTATTTATTTGAGGACCGGGATTCCTTTATACCGTCTCTAGTCTCATTTATTCCCTTTTTGAGCGCTCGTACTACTTACACGAGGGCTATATCATTTCGTCACGATGTCTGTATTTATCGAATTTTTAGCTGAAAATGTGCCGTAAGCACGATAACTCTCGAACGAAACAACCTAGAGACTTGAAATTTTCAGTGTGGGTTCAGTTCCCGAATGCCTCGGTTAAGTTCGTTAATGGGCCAAATTCCACCAGGGGTTCCGTAAATATGGCCGTTCGAAGTTTTTTTCTCCTGATTACTTGAAAACTACAGATTTGATCGAGATGAAATTTTGCACTCAAATGGAGAATGAGGTGTTCAAGCTACATGTGAGATTTTGTCCAGATCGCATGACCAGAACCATAGAAACCATAGAAAATTGTAACTTTTGAAGGTAAACGCCTAGGGACTCGAAATTTTCAGGATAGGTGTGGATCTCGAATGTCGTGATCACGTTCATCTATGAGCAAAATTTTACTAGGGGTTCTGTAAATATGGTCGTTTGAAATTTAGTTTTCTTGATCATTTCAAAACTACAGATTCGATCGTGACGAAATTTTGTATACTAATGGAGAATGATATATTCAAGCTACTTTTCTCCAGATCGCATGACCAGAACCATAGAAACCATAGAAAATCATAACTTTCGAACGGAATGGCCTAGGGACTTGAAATTTTCAGGATAGGTGTGGATTTGAAATGTCGCGTTCACGTTTATCAATGAGCAGAATTCTACTAGGGGTTCCGTAAATAAGGTCGTTTGAACTTTTTGTTTTCTCGATAATTTCGAAACTACGGATTCGTTCGAGATAAAATTTTGTATTCCGATCGAGAATGATATAATGAAGCAACATTTTGTCCAGATCGCATGACCAGAACCATAGAAACCATAGAAGATTATAACTTCCGAAGGGAACTTGATATTTTCAGGGTAGGTTCGGATCGCGAATGTCGCGGTCGCGTTCATCAATGAGCAAAATTGGACTAGGGGTTCCGAAAATATGGCCGTTCAAAATATTTTTTTCCTGATAATTTCGAAACTACCGATTGGATTGGAATGAAATTTTACACCTAGCTGAAGAATAATGTATTCAAACTCCGTTTTTGTCCAGATCGCATCACCAAGACCATAGATACTATAGAAAATTCTAGCGAATTTTCGACAAAGAAATTGGTCGCCTAAAGCACTGACGTGAAGTCTGGAGTTTGAGAATTTTCTTGACAGCTGTCGAAAATTCCTTCAATTGATTTCTAAAACTGGAGATTGCGAATCCATCTACAAGGTGGATGTACGAGCGCTCAAAAGCTCCCGGCTTCAAGGCAGTGCTTTTATAATTTTTCTACTGTTATTTACGAGATCTCTTCTCTCTTTTGGTGCAAGCATTATGTTTGCCAACGTTCATTCACTAAGATTCATGCCTATTTCAAAACTAGAGTGCACATAGTGAGCACAGAAAAGAAACAATTAATATGCAGGGTGTTATCAAATGAGTTTTAAGGGAGAGATTCCTTCTCGAAAATGTATTGAATCTTTCATGTTAATAAAGGTTTTTTTCCTTGAAGAGTTACGAGCTTCCAAAAATAGTTTTTTTCCTTTTGTTGAAATTGCTGAAAATGCCGCCTATAAATATTTTTGAGCGCTCGTACTACTTACACGAGGGCTATATCATTTCGTCACGATGTCTGTATTTTTCGAATTTTGAGCCGAAAATGGTCTCAATCGACTATGTTCGACTCACTGATGACGAATCCGTCGGAAAATTCGAGTCTGTCCGTCCGTCCGGACGTAAACACGATATCTCTCGAACGGAATGTCCTAGAAACTTGAAATTTTCAGGGTATGTTTGAATCCCGAATGCCGCGGTTAAGTTCGTTATTGGTCGAGGGGTTCCGTTAATATGGCCGCCCGAAATTTTGTTTTCCTGATTACTTTGGAACTGCAGATTCGATCGAAGTGAAATTTTGCACTCAGATGGAGAATTACGTGTTCAAGCTACATGCAAAATTTTGTCCAGCTCGCATGACCAGAACCATAGAAACCATGGAAAATTGTAACTTCGTAATGGAAAGGCCTAGGGACTTGAAATTTTCAGGATAGATGTGGATCTCGAATATTGCGGTCACGTTCATCAATGAGCAGAATTAGACCATGGGTTCCGTAAATATGGTCGTTTGAAATTCAGTTTTCTTGATAATTTCAAAACTATGGATTTGATTGTGACGAAATTTTGTATTTAAATTGAGAATGATATATTCGAGCTGAATTTCTTCAGATCGCATGATCAGAACCATAGAAACCATAGAAAATCATAACTTTCGAACGGATAGGCCTAGGGACTTGAAATTTTCATGATAGGTTCGGATCGCGAATTTCGCGCTCACGTTCATTAATGAGCAAAATTAGACTAGGGGTTCCGTAAATAAAGCCGTTCAAACTATTTTTTCCTGATAATTTCGAAACTACCTATTGGATTGGAATAAAATTTCGCACATAGATAAAGAAAACTACGTGGGAAATTTGTCCAGATCGCATTACCAAGATCATAGATACCGTAGAAAATTCTAGCGAAATATCGAAAAAAAAATTGGTCACCTAAAGCACTGACGTGAAGTCTTAATTTTCGCCTTTGTTTGAAATTTTCTTCAACAGCTGTCAAAATATTTCCAATTGGTTTCTAAAACTGGAGAATGCGAATCTCCCTACAAGGTGGATGAACGAGCGCTCAAAAGCTCCTGACTTCACGACAGTGCTTTTCGTAATTTTTTATCTTGTTGCGATCTTCAAAGGGAGTGGAACATCAGAACCCTATTCTATTTTTCACCAAAACTCTTCAATAAAACAAAATTTTCCGATTCAAAAATAAAAAAAAAACAATATGTTCCGAAAATTTTAAACTACTGTGTTTTTTTCTGTAGAAGCAATAGTTTCTCAATATAAAGGTATATGTAATATACACAATATAATATTGTATTCTTTTGAGCGAGAGTAATTTCTTTGTATCATACAAAAGCAAAGATAAAAACCTCAGCAAAAACTCCTCGTTTAAATGTAGTGATTGGTTTCTAATTTGTTAACAGTAAAGCGGATATATTCATATTGAAAAGCTTCTTCTTTATCAAAAACACAAATTTTTCCTCCTCTTCAATTTCATTATCGACTTCTCCAAGATACCTGAAAAATAAATCTGAAAAAGTAAGAGGCGAGAGCAGGAAAAGTGAACGAAAATAAAAATTATTTTTATGTTGGATCTACTCAAAATTGACCAACCATTCCAAGAATGAATCAGAACAGGAGTAGAAAATAGTGCATAAATCCATTCACAAAGATTTTCCTGTGTTGCCGTATGGGTCTCTTGAAGGAGAATCACCTCTACATCATGCTCGTTCGCTATTTTCCTTCGAAATACCTTCATTATTTGGATTCAAAATATGTACAAAACTCGTTGTTCTTTGACCGGGAGGGTTTCTTCAACTAGATTCGACCACCCAAGCGAGGATTTTTGGAACTTCAGAACTGGCCACACTGGACCTTAATGAAATGCCATTATTTCCCATAGATAAAGCAGAAATTCTTGAATTAATTAATAATTATTATTAATAATCTAGTTATATCGCTTTGATTTCTATGTAGCTTTTCTATTTGTTGAACAGGCCAAAAAATGCCATTTCTCCATTTTATTAATAAATTTAAAAAAAGGAAACATTTTTTTTCATTTTTGGAAAGGGAGAACCTAGCTTTCGTGCGCACTATGAAAAACATCCTTCAATTTTGGACAAGGAATCAGCCCTTAAAAACTAAGGGGGTCAGGTGCATAAAAAATCAAATTTCATTTCTTGTTCTCTACAACCTTATGCTATGTCATTTGCTTTTAGATCTCCTCGAAACTAGCAGTTCGGGATTCCGAGTTCCCGGCTTCTGTCATGGTTGTTGGAACTCCCATGGATTCGTTGAACCATCACTGGGATCAGCGGATTCGTAGTTGCTAACCGAATTGATATTGCGAACGCCAAAAAACTGCGCAGCCTCTGTATAATTCACGAATGTTGTGGATTGCGCTGTAAACAATGCTAATGATTTGGTCAAAAATATTCATTATCAGGTAAATTATAAGCTCATAATAGAGCGAGAGAGATAGAATTTACTATCATGAAAAGTATGGATTTAACACCAAAATAGCGTTCATTTCATCAGTCAACAATGATGACGATAAAATCTGAATAGGATATTTTACGCTTTCACCAAGGTTGCATGGAGTATAGTGCTGTCATTAGTGCCCGAATAACTTTATCTTTTTTTCCACCCAAGGAAAATCTGGTTTGTGCATTGCAAGGAAAATCTTATTTTTGCAGGCGTAGGGGACGTCGTTTCATCTTGATTGAAATAAGACATAGGATGAGAAGGGAAAATCTTTCAAATATGATGAATCAATCAATAAACATTGTACATATTACATAAAAACTATATCAGTTCGAATATTTATAAATAATTACGATGAAACTTTATCAAATATCTTTTGAGTATGAAGGGGGAAAAACTTCTGTTTTCCTTTTCTTGGGAATCGATAAAAGTTCGTTAGTTTGGATTTATCATTTTCAATAATAACCCTTTAGAATTATTAGATGGAACAGAAATGAAGTCTTGAATTAATTAAAAAAAAATTCTTCGAAAAAAATATATCGTGACTGCTTCTTAATGTGAACTTTTGGATAAGCATACTAAGAAATCATGGTTTAATTGAATATTCAGCAAGTTTGAAAACTGATCGAAAAATCAAAGTTGGATGATTCTGCAAAGTAGCCTCAGTAATGATTTTGTCTGAAGACCACAGCTGAGACAATGAAGCACCCTGTGAAGTACACATCGTTTTTCCTCGAGAATACTGTTCTGGCCATGCGTTTCAGATTCCCATAAAACTCGTTTAAATTGTGGATGGATAAACAAACGTGAAGAAATTGCCGACAGTTGTGGTTGACTGAATAGAACATCATTACCATAAAAACTATGTTCGCGAATTGCCCTAGAAGTGGTTTATCGATTTCTGTCCATCTTCCGTTAGCATGACATTAATTCCTAAATTCATTTCCGTACCTAATTGTGTAGCGGTCGTGCTTGTGATTGAAATGATATTACACCAATTAGGCGAATTATTCCTGTTATGTGTTTTAGAATCTAGCACATGACTCTATTTCATTTACGACTTCGGTTTAGCACGCACCGAATCGTTACGGATTCGTGTGTTATTATTCTGTGGTTCAACAGTTTGGATACTATAAATTGAACGAAAAACAAGCCGGTTACACTAGATCGTAAATATGGATATTGGTTTCGATACGTCGCGTCGGCTGTTATTTAATTTTTTAGCCTTGGATATTGTTCGTCGTTGAGGTACAGCTATTGAGTATTCCAAGTTTTACCGTCCAAAATTCGTCTTATTTATGTACAAACATTTAGTAAAATGTACACAATACAATAGAGATTTAACACAACTGATCGATGCGTTCTCGCAACGTTGAAGGCGCAGATGGGCGTTTAGTTTCAGAGCTACTAGTGGACTCGTTAGTAAGTAAGGCATATCCAGTAGTTCCTACCTTAGACACCTTCAGCTTCTTAGAATTTTTAGATCGGAACTCTTCGCACGTTGTGTGCGCCTTATGAAATAATTAGCGGGATACTACGCTGCGTGTCGCTGCAAGCAACGCCATCTTCCGGATCTACGGAGAGCCGCCACATGAATTTTTCAAGCAGCAGAGTGTAACGTTTGCGGGGGTGCTTCCGGAGAGGTTTCTAAATATGTAATGAAATTCTTCAAAACATTTTTTTTTTGAACCACAGACTTCATTTATGTTGTACTGTTGGTCAAATACTATCAGAATTTCTAAATGAAGCAGGGATTTATGTCTGTACAATGTCGCGGTGGAAGCACATTCGTTCAACACGTTGTTTTGTTCCTTATCTTTGTTAACTGACCATCAGCTATAACGGAAAAGAGTATCTCATTGCGACATTGACCGCTTTGTTATCTTTGATAAGAGTAAGCGGAATTGGGTATTTACTGTTAAATTCTAAAAATAGATATTAGGTATTTCTAACCGCCCTCTACAATTTTCACAGTCCATTGTTGGGTAATGGGTAATAAAGTAACCCAATATAATAAAAAGTCAAGTGAGGGGTTCCGTAGTGATTGTGCGCAACAGAAAATATTTTGATAACTATATAATAATATATACAGGGCGGGGCATAAGTCTGGAATAAAATTTCTTCGACCAATAACTCAAAATGAAAACGCTGAAAACCGTCAATTGATTTTTAATAACCCTCATATTCTGGCAATAAAATTGAATATTTTGGTCCAACCCCTTAGCCGCAACCTTATCCAACGTCCGTTTTTCAAATGGGGACATAAACCATGTGTGGGCTCGTTGGAAAGTTCACGGAAAATGGAATCTAACCATAGCCTTTGTTGAATGAGAATGCTTGTTTCGTTTTCAGTTGGCCACATGTAAATATTGTCGCATTCCGAAATTCCCGTTAATACCGAGAGCGCTTTGTAAGAGCGAGAACGCCAGGCTTCAGGAAAAATTGTAATAATCGATTAGATACTGCTTTCTGTCGATCCATGTTACATTCTGGTCATTTCATCTCGTTCGTCTAGTTTTCAGTCCTGGCGGACGGACAGTTGAATTCGACCACGATAAGCGCACAAAAACGAGGTTAAAAGTACCTACTACTGATTTTTCGAAGTAACATAGAATGACATAATCGTATATAAGAGCTAAGTTCGTTCTTTTGTTTTATTATTTTTGGGATTTTTTTGGGTTAGCATATTCGTAGAAATATAAATGGAATCAGTAGGAAAAAAGTGACGTGGAAAACCTCTGTGTAAAATTTGCAGTGTTTTTCATATGCTCTGGTCGAATAATAGCTTGAAGGGGTTCTCAGAAAAATTATAGCACCGCCTTGTGCTGAGATTGCTCGATGTTGAGTATCGGGAAAGCAATTATGTAGGTTTCCATTTATAGCTGCTAGCACAAGAAGCGATCGTGGCCTGTGGTGCAGTGAACTGTCGAAATGCGAAATTGTATTCAACACGTTGCCGCTTTCGTATTCAGCCATCCGCGAATCCCGGTGTCGATCGACGATCCCAATATGGAATACCTGTGTTGGCCCACACCTATCTTCTTGGACGGACAGACTGGAATGACACTAACCTGATGGACTCGTGGGTTTTTTTTATGTTTCTGTAATTGCTTGTCGATTTCTTTGATTTTTCCGATAAGAATCTTCATTTCGAACTGGGCGGTATTGATGACGGAAAAATGGTTTGTCACCTTCAGCAAGGTGATGGGTAAACGGATGTATGTTTCCAATACTCACAGTTGCTGGTGGACTCATCTGTAGGGCTGATCCAACAACTGTTGCCCTAGTCACCTTCAAAAGGAAAGTGGTACCTTATGAAGAGAACCGCGGTAGACAACGCATAGCCCAGAACACTACCTTCCGGACGTGCGGTGAGCCACCAGGCAGATGCGGTGTGACATCTGCCTGAACGAGCTATATGTGAGCGTAGAGCAGTGAGTCGCTTGGAGACGCTAGTTGCCAGCTGTGGATTCAGGAGACGCCGTATAACGGATAAAGAACCGACTGCCCCATCACTTCAGGACCACCACTTCAGCGAGGTGTACCCGCAATAATGAAAGGCGCTTCCTGATGGGGAAACGGATGCGTGTTTCGTCCCACAGCTGCATGTTGCTTTAGACACCTTCACAAGAAAAGTGGTACCCACCACCGCACGTCGAGTGCACGTTATGAAGGAGACAACGCGGTGTAGTTTACCTGCCAACGCCATCTTCCGAACGTTCGGAGAGCCGCCATTCCTCCTAGTGACCTCGAAGAAGGGGATAACTATGCTGCGAAAGCTCAGATGCTCAGAGAGCGCGTACGCTCTGTAGCAGTCTGACGCAGTGTGACGTCTGCCTGGACAGTCATACCAAACTCACCCCCAGTTAATGGAAGTCTTATCAAATTGTTCAACTAACGCGAAATTCAACTCCGAAATCCATTTGGGTTTCTGAAATGCTGTTCAGTGAAAAATTTACTTATCTATGTTCATTTGGATTCGATACTTATGAAACAAACCACAGTTCCTGTCAACCAAACCGGCCATCAGTGTGATAAATGATGTCATTTTATGAAATCGACACTTGAATTATTTTATGGAATATATCGAATTTCTGAACACAAGATCAGAAAATTCAATTTTGTTTTCACGTGGAACAGCTGTAAAGCTTGATTTGTATATAACTCACTTCAACAGGATTTGGTGAATAGTTCCGGAGAGACTTGAGTTTTTTCAAAAGGCAGTTATCGTTTCGCCCAAATGTTTGTAATTTTCGAATTTTGAGACGTCCGTTTTTCTGTCCGTCCGTAAACACGATAACTTTGTAATGAAGTGGCTTTAAGTTTTGAAATTCTCAGGTTACGTCCGAGGTCTTAATGCGCCGGTTGAGTTCGTTCATAGGCGAAATCCGCCAAAGAGTTCTGTGGATACAGACATTTGATTTCTTCTCATCAAATTTAAACTTGTAGTGTAGTTGTAGTAAGATAAAAACACGAAGATTTATGTAATCATAAAAAGCACTGCCGTGAAGTCAGGAGCTTGTGAGCGCTCGTTCGTGCGCTTTGTAGGTAGATTCGCATTTTCCAGTTTTAGGAATTCCAACTAAGTCGAAACTCCAGACTTTTCGTCAGTGCTGAGTGATCAATGTTGTTTTCGATAATTCGCTAGACTTTTCTACGGTATCTTTGGTTTTGGTAATGCGATCTGGACAAAATTTTGCACGTATGTAGTTTGAATACATTATTCTTCAACTATGTACGAAATTTCATTCCAATCCAATCAGTAGTTTCGAAATTATCAGGAAAAAAATGTTTTCAACGGCCATATTCACGGAACCCCTAGTCTAATTTTGCTAATTGATATACGTGACCGCGACATTCGAGATCCACATATATCTTGAAAATCGAAAAATATAATTTTCGATGGTTACTATTGTTCTGGTCATGCGATCTGGACAAAATGTAGCTTGAATATATCATTCTCCATTAAAATACAAAATTTCGTCTCGATGGAATCCGTAGTTTTGAAATTGTCGAGAAAACTTAATTTCAAACGACCTTATTTACGGAACCCCCAGTCTAATTTTGCTCATTGATGAACGTTACCGCGACATTCGAGATCTAAACCTACCCTGAAAATTTCAAGTCCCTAGGCCTATGCGTTCGAAAGTTATAATTTTCTATGGTTTCTATGGCTGGTCATGCGATCTGGACAAAATTTACATGCAGCTTGAACACGTCATTCTCCACCTGAGTGCATTTCACCTCGATCGAATCAGTAGTTTCGAAGTAATCAGGAAAACAACATTTCGAACGGTCATAATTACGGAACCCCTGGTCGAATTTTGCCCAATAACGAAATCAACCGCGGCATTTGAGATTCGACCCTACCCTGAAACTTTCAAGTTTCTAAGTCGTTCCGTTCGAGAGTTATCGTCTATACGGCCGGACAAACAGACTCGAATTTTTGGACGGATTCGTCACCAGTGAGTTGAACCTTGTCGATTGAGATCATTTTCGGCTCAAAATTCGAAAAATACGGACATCGTGACGAAATGATATAGACTTCGTGTAACGATCGCTCAAGAAGGATCGTATAACTAGAAGATCAGAAGAAAAATCATTTTTCAAAACTTCGGTATTTCGGCCATATGCCATATCCTGCTGCTACTTATTCAATATAATTCAAGAAAAAATCCAGTTATTGAACTTAAAAAATGAAATGATAGTATTTGTCATACCGACAATGAACACTTATGGCCGTTTTGGCACACAGAAGAAAAATGTAGTTTTTCTATATTTTCAATGTAATTCGGTGATTTCATGAAATTAAACTGACGGTGTTGGTCATACTGACAATAAACACTGAAGGCCGTTTTGGAACACAAAAATACGCTCGCAAAAGCTCCCGACTTTACCTCAGTGCATTTATTCTTTAAACATGACTGCCACTGGAAATGGATTTTCAAGAATTGTAATCAAATATCACCTTACTGTCCTCTACGAAGGATTTAATTTTTCTCTACACGTTGTAATTAATGAAAAAAATCGTTCTAATGATCTATTCACTTGTGCATTAGAATTCAGAAAAAACTAAGTTAGGAACCCAGGTCAAAAGCAAAAACTGTCTGGCTAAAATGGAGATGGTTGATCGTATACTCTCAGTAACGAAATCGATGCTAAGCCGCTATAATCGCGTGAATAGAATCCATCGGCAGAAGTTGCGACCAATATTCCAAGTACGGGTTACGTAAGAAGTATTGGTTTATCTAACATCCGTTCATCTTTGAAGGTAATGCTTATTTCTTACTGCATTCTTATTTTTGACGTAGTATCGAGATTTACATGAATATCTGTTGCGAGCACTGGCTTTGATTATTAGCATTTTTCACCGATCTATGCCAATACCTTGTTTTTCTATTGGGAATAGGAAATTTCCATCAGTTTTTGCACTCGAGTTGGAAATTTGAGCTCGTCATCTCAAATAATAATATAAATAATCAGTAGCCTCAAGCTATTTTGACATACGAAGCTATGCAAGGTGTCCATGCAGAATGGCACATTATTAGTAGTACCAATCGAACTTGTAACAAAAATACTAATGAAACCACGATTTTCTCCATGTCCTCGAGATGAGCAGTGAAGGCTAATTATTCGATCACCTGCGTTTATAAGCTAGGAAGTCGGCACGTCACTGGAACGATCCGTGCATACTATTGCGTAATCGCGATAATTTATGGAGTGTTTGCAGAAGTTCGAATATTTCGGCTTTGATATGCGACTGACGTACTTTCCTCCAGAAATGTTCACAAAGTTGCATACGATGAAATCAAACAGATTTTGAAGTTATTTTTGATGATCTTGTGTAAACTTCAAAATGAAACAAATTGTTACATTCTCCTGGCTATTCAAATACATATTTGTATTTTTCTTCTCACGGAGAAGTTTGTTACATTTCCACGAATGAAACTGTACATTCATAAAATGGAAACAATGAACCAAAATCAAGTAAGAACTCTACAAATATTCATTAATCCCTGTCCTCCTCTATGTAGAGTACAGACCAGAAGTTTCCAATTTTTGGACCTTCCAATGTCCCATGTCCATTATAGTTTGATATCAGTTGGGTACATACATGGAATATTAAAATATTGTTGCATATTATCTGTACCCGATTGACATTTTTTATATTCAAAATAATAAAGTAGAAATTAATTAAACAACAAATGTACGGTAAAATTATTTAGATACTCAATTTTCAACAACAAGCAAAAAATCAATAAGAACCAAATCAAATATCGCCGATCGTCACATTTACATTTAGTGATGTGTAGTATCTTCTTTGATAGTAAATTTTGTTCGGAATCTATGGTCTAGTCCTAGTGTAAATGTTCCCAATCTTAATTTATTATTTGGGTTCAGAGGAACATATGACTTTTGGAATTATCATTGACAAATCTCTGGCAAAATTTACAACATATTTTAATTTGACGAAAAAAAAAAACATTCAGAATTGAAGACGAATGGAATAATTCTGAGAAAGAATGTTTAGTGAGAGGCAAAATAATTTGATCGATACTTTCAATGCTTGTTTCAACTGATTGAGATGTTGGAGACATAATGGAAGAAGTTATACAAAACTTAAACTGCTGGAAAAATTCTCAAATCCATTCAA
The DNA here is from genome assembly GCA_963966015.1 of Aphidecta obliterata. Classification (NCBI taxonomy): domain Eukaryota; kingdom Metazoa; phylum Arthropoda; class Insecta; order Coleoptera; family Coccinellidae; genus Aphidecta; species Aphidecta obliterata. The sequence continues at coordinate 24,667,947 of OZ014427.1, read as the reverse complement.
AAGATATGAAGAATGTTTGGAACAAACAGGTGGATATTTAAGTATCTATTTAAATGTAAATGGATTTAATGGATTTATTGACATAATTTGATATCTTATGGAACATTGTATCATAAGTTCATTTAACTCGTTTGAATATAATTTTTTTTTAGTTTAATTTAATTTCAAAGAATAACAAAAAACCTTTTCTATCCGCTATGTTCGACTTTCGATGACCCACTTGACCTCGTTTTTTAAACGCCCGTTATAAGCATATATTACCTGGGTTATTTATTGAATATAAGCTACTATTATCAATTTTTTTTGTCGAGCATCTTTAACCTCAATTATTATTCCTCAATTTCGATTAATGCTGCTATATCAAAAAAAAATAGACGACCTCGAACGAAGCAGAAATCCTGGCAAAATAATATACAAAGGTTTGGAATTTCCACGCCCATTCCTTTTATTCTATTGCATTGATGATAAATGAAATATTTATTCCCAAACAATTTTAGCTCTTATGCTCTGATAGAAAGTTTCAGGCGTATAGTTGCTAAATAATAAAATATATTCAAATAATTATTCTATTGTTATATCATAATATATAACTGCTGTTTTTTACGGATGATATTGAATAATCCACTAACTAAATATCTTCCCATTATTTTACGTCACTGGCCTTTTCACGAGTAGAGATAAGAAATAAATATGGGTACATTGACATCGCCTCCGAGATATTATGGCGGATCTTTGTTCGTCAAGAACGTGTAATTCTGTATTGATGAATCATTCATAATGTTATAATATAAAATCATAAAATTGTTACTTTGACGAGGTGAATGTTGAAAATATTTTTGAGTTCATGAGAGAAGCTGTGAGAAAAGTTGGCCTTCCAAAATCCATCTTATTACATTGGATTTTGTAATAAGATGAATTTGGCGAAGAAGAATTTCAACAATTCCTTCAATGGGGCTTTTTGAATGATTAATTCCCGGTACTTTCCTTAAAATGATGTATGTATATTCAACATTCAATGAAATAATTAATTATCTATGATAAATTCAATTTGATTTTTTTATAGGCGGGCCAGAGAGTACTCGCAAATGTGGCGAAGTCGAAGGCGGAGAGGGAGAAGGAAAGGGAGAGAAAAATTGGACACAGGAGGGTAGGGGTGGGTGGAGAGATCACCTACAAGAAGATCCAAACTAGTCAGATTATGGGATCTATTCAGTTAGGTAAGTGGAACGTTGAAAAATGACTGGACAATTTAATGCTTCAGCTTCCAATCATCATTCCAATTTTCGAGCGGAATTTATTGAATGATGTGTATTGTTATATTATTATCAGAAACGATAAGTGTGAATGAACAATTGTAATTAACGTAAGCGCGACATATCAACGATACAGGAGAAATCAATAATGAAACTAAACAGGTGGAGACAATTATTTCGATGAGTAATTCCCCAAGTAACTTAGCGGCCTAGTCGAAAAAAACTACAAGTTACAAAAGAAGGGAATTATATCAATCAATATAATCACGATTGTGTAGTGAAGTGATTTTTATGAATTCCAACCAGATAACATCGTCAATTCAGATCATTTCAAATCTTATTTGATTGAGAACAAACAATGAGATGAGATAGTGGAAAGAATTTGAAAAATAACGATATCAGCTGGGAGTTATAAAAAACTATCAATGTAACCCATGTTAATTGGTGAAAAAAAATTTATGAAAAGAGGCCATACTTTCATTTAAATCAAATTTCGGACGAAACGTGCCAACGTCGGTTCGCCAAATCGGCGGTTTTCATTGATATAGAAGGGCGTAAAAGTACCGGAAATGGTCGAAATAAATTTCAAAATATAGGTATCTACATGAATTTTTAAGAATTTCTTAAGTTTTGTATTATACATTCGTCGTTACATATTCTCAGAATTTTCGATTGATGAAAATCTTTATTTGAAATTTTGTAAATAATTTGTCAATCAGTATACATATTCTTAGTAAGAGCAATACAAAAGCTTCAAATATCAAACAATATAGAATGTGGGAAAAAAATCAGTACTAGCAAAGGAATTGTAAACTTGATCACTATAATTCGCGTTCGAAACTTTGAGTACTGAGTTTCTTATCAGCTACTCTTTATCCATGATAGAACATGAAATAATTTGAATTCTTTCGAAGAAAATATATTATCAGGCTGGAAATTTGTATGTGGAAAGAAGGCCGAGGTCGGGAGAAAGACATTGGTTTTAAAATTTCGCGTTCGCAAGGTCGGACGGGTGTAATACCTATGTGAAATTCTTATGTGAAGCGATAAATGAGACACGTATGACTCAATATAGAATTAAGGAGTTGTAAGAATTGTTTCATGGTTATTATAACGCCGAGTTAACAAATTTCACATCATCAGCTCATATCTATATTGTCATAACTCATATGGGATAGATTGAATGAAATATAATTCAAAGGTCTATATCTACACGACCTGGATATCTCTGATGATATAAGATCACTTCCGCATAATCAAATATCATACGGCATTGGTATGAAAATTTTGAGATAAGATCTCATTATACAGAAAAAGTCTCATCTCGAATCAGCATCAAGCAAGTTTTCAGATGATTTTTAATGCAGTTGAAACAGTTGAATAAAAATTACCATAACTAACATAACATTAACGTAAGAATAACCTTAACAATACATTTTTTTGAGTAAGAGCAGAACAAAGTTTCAAATATCGAAACAACGAAAATAAAAAATCATTCATAATGTGCTAATCAATTTAAAATTGACCACCCATTCCAAAAAATGAAATCGGAAATAGCAAAAGCACGATTATAGACGATATCAGGAAAGCAAAGGAAGAAATAACTCTTCATTTTGGGATCATCAATAAATCTTTCATGCTCTGATATTACGGTCCATGAGTCAGAGGTTCATTCCTCGAATCTCAGACGTAACGGTCTCGGAATCGAGACGATTTATAACGATTTGATTATTCCGTTTCACCTTCCGGGGTCCTCGACAAGATAACGCTGACCATCGTCTGTCCATTTGAATATTTCAATAATGACATTGTGAGTCATGCAAATTTCCAGTTCTCATTTGTTTCTAACCTAGTTTGAAGCAATGACATATAGGTAAACTTCTTTACAAGACTTGAAGATTTTACACTTTAGGTTGTACACTACTTTCATTTGACCTTTGCATCACAATAATTGTTTCAATGATTTCTTATAAATCTTACTTACAACTTTGAAGCAATCCAAATGTCGTCGAGCTGGGCGAAGAGATTCCAAAATCATAAAATTAAACTATTAAACTTTGTCGAGCTCGGAACGGTTGTTGGATCTTTTTCTAAAGCAGCTGGTTACCAAAGACACTTTAATCGCAATATCACCCGTTTCGAATGAATTCGAGCTATTTCAGTATCTTTCTCGAGCATATTACAATATGGAACCCTAATAATATATAATATAATATTATCGAATCAGTTTGTAGTTAACCTATCCCTAGCACGAACATTGCTCATGGATCTACCTCGCACCTTAACAATACCACACGATTGTGTCCATTTGCAATTTGTGTAACCCTAAATTATAAGCGGTTGCCTCCCCTAATTTTTCATTCCGTAATTTTGTCTAAGTAGTCCAAATAATCTCCAAATTGAACGGACACGACGACGAAATTATCAAGGTTTCGTTTTCGATATTCGGTTACAGAACCCTAAAAGCGGATTTCTTAGATGGTGCAATTAAATTAGGTACATTTGAGAGACTGCAGGTTTTCAGTTTTCGATGACGAACAAGAAAACATAAATGCGATGCAAAAAAATTAAAGACGAATTTAATCGGGAAATAAAGGGCGTTGGTACATATTATATGTGACCTTACAGGAAGCTCGAGATTGATTGAGATTTCCGCTTTATGTTCGGCGACAGCATTCAAGAACAAGGCACTTGGAAACGCACAATGTAGCGGAAAAAAACACGTGCAAATGGAGAAATTGCAGTGAAAATGTTATGCTTTATTGATCAGGTTGATAGTGAAGTTTAACTTACTTACTTACACTCACTTGGTTCGTTCTTTTCATAACAATAAAGGGAATTCAGCTTTTGTTTTAAATTCTGATAATCATTTCGACTTTTGTATTTGGGGTACTGCAGCCAATATGGAAAAAACGTTCGGTACCCTTATAATGTCGTCATGCCTGTCTGTATGTCACAGCCACTTCTGGTCATGCGATCTGGAAAAAATGTAGCTTGAATATATCATTCTCCATTAAAATACAAAATTTCGTCACGATCAGATCCGTAGTTTTAAAATGATCAAGAAAACTAAATCTCAAACGACCATATTTACGGTACCCCTAGTCTAATTTTGCTCATTGATAAACGTGACTGCGACATTCGAGATCCAAACCTATTCTAAAAATTTCAGGTCCCTAGGCCTTTCCATAACAAAGTTATAATTTTCTATAGTTTATATGGTTCTGGTCATGCGATCTGGACAAAATTGCACGTTGCTTGAACACGTCATTTTCCATCTGGGTGCAAATTTCACCACGATCGAATCAGTAGTTTCGAAGTAACCAGAAGAACAAAATTTCGAACGGCCATATTTACGGAACCCCTGGTCGAATTTAATAACGAACTTAACCGCAGCATTTGAGATTCGAACCAACCCTGAAAATTTCAATTTTCTAAGTCGTACCGTTCGAGTGTTATCGTGTATACGGCCGGACGGACGGACAGACTCGAATTTTCCGACGGATTCGTCATCAGTGAGTCGAACCTATTCGAGTGAGACCATTTTCGACTTAAAATTCGAAAAATACAGACATCGTGACGAAATGATATAGCCCTCGTGTAAGTAGTACGAGCGCTCAAAAAGAAAAAAAAAACGGTATAAAGGTATGTATTTGTAATGAAGTTGAAGGAATCAAACAAACAATTATGTGAGCATATCCTAAACCTACAATCTGCAGATCTCTCCTCAAAGCTAACAATGTGGTATTTATTGTATATTGTTTATATATGGTATTGAAAATTGGTGGTATTGAAAACAAAAATTTTTACAATTTCACATCTGAGAAAATTACGAAAAGCACTGCCGTGAAGGCAGGAGCTTTTGAGCGCTCGTACATCCATCTTGTAGGTAGATTCGCATTTTCCAGTTTCTGAAATCAATTGAAGGAATTTTCGACAGCGTCAAAAAAATTCTGAAACTTAGGCGAAACTCCAGACTTCATGTCAGTGCTTCAGCTTATCAATTTTTTTTCGATAATTCGCTAGAATTTTCTACGGTATCTATGGTCTTGGTAGTGCGATCTGGACGTAGTTTGAATACATTATTACCCAGCTAGGTGCAAAATTTCATCCCAATCCGCTCAGTATTTTCGGAACTATCAGCAAAAAAATATTTTGAACGGCCATACTTACGGAACCCCTAGTCTAATTTTGCTCATTGATGAACGTGACCGCGACATTCGCGATCCAAACCCACCATGAAAATTTCAAGTTCTTAGGCCTTTCCGTTCAAAAGTTACAATTTTCTATGGTTTCTATGGTTCTTGTCATGAGATCTGGACAAAATATTGTTTTAATATATCATTCTCGATTAAAATAAGGAATTTCATCTCGATCGAATCCGTAGTTTCGAAATTATCGAGAAACCAAAATTTCAAACGATCGTATTTACGGAACCCCTAGTATAATTCTGCTCATTGATAAACGTGAACGCGACATTTCAGATCCACACCTATCCTGAAAATTTCAAGTCCCTAGGCGTTTCCGTTCAAAAGTTACAATTTTCGATGGTTTCTATGGTACTGATCATGCGATCTGGACAAAATTCCACATGTAGCTTGAACACCTCATTCTCCATTTGAGTGCAAAATTTCATCTCAATCAAATATGTAGTTTTCAAGTAATCAGGGGAACAAAACTTTAAACGGCCATATTTACGGAACCCCTGGTGGAATTTGGCCCGTTAACGAACTTAACCGAGGCATTCGGGAACTGAACCCATACTAAAAATTTCAAGTCCCTAGGTTGTTCCGTTCGAGAGTTATCGTGCTTGCGGACGGCCAGACTCGAATTTTCCGACAGATTCGTCATCAGTCAGTCGAACATAGTCGATTGAGACCATTTTCGGCTCGTTATTCGAAAAATACAGACATCGTGACGAAATGATATAGCCCTCGTGTAAGTGGTACGAGCGCTCAAAAATGAAAAGAAAAAAAATAGGCATGAAGGTATTTGTAATGAAGTTGAAGGAATCGAGAAAACAAAAACCATTTTGAATATCCTCATATGTACCCGATATTCTGAAGATCTCTCCTCAAATGTGCTATTGAAAATTGGCACACCCAAAGCATCAACAACAATAACATCATTCACCAATCACCATGATAGGAATTGGCGAAGGAAATTCATAATTATTTCTATGAAATCGGGGCTGATACAAAGTACTGTGTCTAATCAGTCTATGGGTACACCGAAATTCTATTGTAATAATAAGTCAGAGGCGGGTATGACATATTATCGGTTACAAGCGATTACGAAGGAACCCTTCGGATTGCTTGGTCTGACACGTACTTATCAGACATGCGAGATGTTAGGGTTCTTCTAGCAAAATTCGAGATTGCGAATTAAAACAAGTGAGTGCATTTCAGGGAAACCGGTTGATTGGATTCGCATGAAATATTTCAATCATCATCATTGTTTTATTTCAATACAGAATTTTTCAAGTATGTTAATTCGAACGACCCACATTCGACGGAATATCGGTATTTCCCATAAGCTGCTAATTTCCTATTCCGATTGACGTTAGAATACGATATGACCCGAATGTATCGATAAAGCGGATAACAGGCGCTATTTTCGTGTCGGCTGAAGACGCGTTCGTACACTTTCACCCGTGGCTCAATGCCGTCGCCTGTCAGATGCGATTTTGGCTGATCCATAGCCGGCGGCTAATCCGACGCGGCCGATATCGTGATTGTGACTTTGTGACTGTGACAATCGCAATTGAAGTTGCCGGAGCATTTAGTTTTTTTTTGGGAATAAATACGAATGTTTTTGTAATATTTATGGTTGGTCTTGGCACCTGATTAAATTAGTGGCTGTGATGCGTGAAATATCGACCCCTCGTTGAAAACTCGAAACTTTTCCTGTGTATAAGGAGACCTCAAATAAAACGAACATTCGAAAGAATGCTTCGAGTACAATTCATGCAAATAATTCGAAAAAAGATTTTGTTCAATAAACATGTTTGAATGAAAAGTTATTTGGGATATTTCCATCTTCAGAGAGCTTCGAGAGGAGCTGGTTTTTACCAGATTCTTTTTATTACAAAATTGAATTGCCACCTTAGAGTGTGGTCGAGTTTACTAAAAAGTAGGATTTGTAGGAATAATGTAGATTTGGCAGTTGACGGTAAGACTTCGGACACCCTGTACATATGTACAGGATGATTGTTTATATTTTACTCAATAGCTATCTCAGTTAATATTGGTACTACAAAAACGTTGAAATGGGCAAATATGAAGTATGTATTTTTTATGGGCATTCAGAATTCAGTACTAAAAAATTACGAAAAGCACTGCCGTGAAGGCAGTAGCTTTTGAGCGCTCGTACATGCACCTTGTAGGTAGATTCGCATTCTCCAGTTTTAGAAACCAATTGGAGAGATTTTGACAGCTGCCAAAGAAAATTTCAAACTAACGCGAAAATCCAGACTTCACGTCAGGGCTTTGGTGACCATTTTTTCTCGATAATTCGCTAGAATTTTCTACGGTACCTATGGTCTTGGTAATGCGATCTGGACAAAATTTCTCACGTAGTTTTAATACATTATTCTTCATATATGTGCAAAATTTCATTTCAATCCAATAAGTATTTTCAAAATTATCAGGAAAAATATAGTTTGAACGGCTATATTTACGGAACCCCTAATCTAATTTTGCTCATTGATGAAAGTGATCGCGAAATTCGCGATCCGAACCTATCCTGAAAATTTCAAGTCCCTAGGCTTTTCCGTTCGAAAGTTATGATTTTCTATGGTTTCTATGGTTCTGATCATGCGATCTGGAAAAGATGTAGCTCGAATATATCATTTTCAATTTAAATACAAAATTTCGTCACGATCAAATCCATAGTTTTGAAATTATCAAGAAAACTGAATTTCAAACGGCGATATTTACGGAACCCCTAGTCTAATTTTAATGATTGATGAACGTGACCGCGACATTCGAGATCCACACCTATCCTGAAAATTTCAAGTCCCTAGGCCTTTCCATTACAAAGTTATAATTTTCTATGGTTTCTATGGTTCTGGTCATGCGAGCTGGACCAAATTTTGCATGTAGCTTGAACACGTTATTTTCCATCTGAGTGCAAAATTTCACCTCGATCGAATCTGTAGTTTCGAAGTAATCAGAAAAACAAAATTTCGAGCGGCCATATTTACGGAACCCCTGGGCGAATTTCGCCCAATAACGAACTTAACCGCGGCATTCGAGATTCGAACCTACCCTGAAAATTTCAAGTCTCTAGGACATTCCGTTCGAGAGTTATCGTGTATACGGCCGGACGGACGGACAGACTCGAATTTTCCGACGGATTCATCATCTGTGAGTCGTTTGAGAACATTTTCGGCTAAAAATTCGAAAAATACAGACATCGTGACGAAATGATATAGCCCTCGTGTAAGTAGTACGAGCGCTCAAAAATTCAAAAAAGCATCGTTAACATGAAAATTTTATGTAAACTGGTATTTTTTCAAACGGAACATCCTGTATTTTATCTTTCTAATCGGTGTAGAATTATGGAGGCCACGTGACACTGCTGATTTCTTTATATCAAAGTAGCCGTGGATAATAACACAACTGGTATTTGTTTCATTTATTTATTAACAGAAATTTAAAGCAATATTCAAAAGGACCCCTATTTACTTACACACAATGACAATCGATATCTTTTTATTCAGTTTTCGAGGATTCAGCTTCATATTTCTGGTTGATTGTTGAGATTATCAATTTCTTCCTTTATTCTGATTTGAATATCTTCGATATTCTGAGAACTTAAGGTTTTAAATATCCCCATAAGAAAGTTTCCAATGGGTTCAAGTTCGAAAACTGACGAAGATAACCTCAATAAAGTATATATATTTGAGATCAGAAGAAAGAGCTCTCCTGATTAGAAAGATAGAATACAGGGTGTTCCATTCAAAAAATACCAGTTTACCATAAAATTTTTTAGGTTAACGATTGCATTTTCTAGTACTGGATTCTGAATGCCCATAAAAAATACTTCATATTTGCTCATTTAAACGTTTTTGCAGGACCAATATGAACTGAGATATCTATTGAGTGAAATATAAACAATCACTCTTTACATTAATAATACAACCAACAAATTGCTAAAAAGCCCTCATTTCACATTATAGTTTTTGAATCAAAATCTTAAAAAAATATCCCAAAATCGTAAAAAAATATTCCAAAGTCATATTTGAATAGTTAACCTTGAATGAGGAAAGTGGTAGTTATAAATAGGTACCAAGATAATTCCATATTCACATTTGGTTATGTTAGGTTTCGTCAGGTTGAGTTAGGAAAGTGTAAGTTCTGACTTTCAGAAAAATAATATTTCTATCATAGCATTTGAAGATACTGTAGAAATATGTTGGTTGACTGTCAACAATTCTCTATACAGGGTGTTTCATTGGTAAAAGTACATACGTTAACCTGAGGTAGAGCTACCCTAGACGAGTCCAAAAAACCTATATATGATACGTCTGATCAACTTCATAGCCAAGATACAGGGTGATTCATGTTTTCGCCAATATTTTCAATTAATCATAACTTTTGAACCATACAGTATAATCAATTGATATTTGGAACTTGAAACACACTTCCATGGGTAGATCGATTCATCTTTGAAATGATCAAAAAATCCAGGTCCGTATTAGAAAAATATGGGACTTTTCGCGATCTGAGATTCAACACCCTGTATGATGGAATATTGGAATTTGATTAGAATATTCGAAAAAACCAGAAAATTTTCGGTGGGGATAAGTAGATTTCAGTGTCCCGCACGACGGTTTACCCATCAAAATTTAATTCGAGAGTGAAATTCCACTTCACAAAAATGTCGCTCATTGAGATTGAATTCGAAAAATTGATGTTGCACTAATGGCAAATTATTTCAAGAATTTTTCAGAAAAATATGGATTTTGAATAATTTATTCAAAAATAAATAAACAAATGAGTAAACAAGATTGCACATGGATTTTATTCAGCCTATCGATGCAAATTCCCCAAATTGAAGACTCCATACCTCAGAAATATGGCTCATCGTCACAGGAACCATACACGAACAGTCGATCAACATAACCATTCAATTCAAGTAGGATACAACAATATTGAGACATAAATTTTGACAACTGGTTTCGACAGAATTGCGGTCTGATCTCTCATTATTTAAAAATCGTTTATAACTTTTCAAAATAATGCCTCATAGATTCTCGAATCAAGAATATGCTGATATGCTGTTCGTGAATGGTTTTTGTGACGGTAATGGTAGAGCGGCTGTACGGGAATATCAATCAAGATTCCCTAATAGAAGATTACCACATCATAAAACTTTTTCTTCGGTCTTTGATTATATTCGTGAAAATGGCCGCTTTCCTACATCAAAATTGAATAGTACTCAAGAAAGAAGGCACCAAGATAATGAAGAAGAAATTCTTGAAATATTAGAGGCACATCCAGAATATAGTACTTGAAGAATTGCCCATGCTCTGAATGTGCCGCATGTAACTGTATGTCGCAGATTGAAGAAAAACAATCTCTACCCTTCTCATCTCCAAAAGATTCAAAGATTAGAGCCAAATGATGAAATTCGTAGAATTCGTTTTAGTCGGTGGATTTTACGAAATGAAAGAATTGTGAACAAAATTTTATTTACTGATGAGGCCACATTCACGAGGGTTGGAGTCTACAATTTGAGGAATTCACTTGAGTGGGCTGAAGAAAATCCACACGCAGTCAGACACATGAAATCCCAGTACAAATTTTCAATTAATGTATGGTGTGGAGTTTATAATGATTGATTGGGCCTCACATTCTGCCAAGACGGCTTACGGGTGATATTTATTCGGATTTCCCTCAAAATCATCTGCCTGTACTACTTGACGGTACGAACATTGCAGGAATGTATTTCCAGCATGATGGGGCTCCACCTCATTTTAGAGCTTTTGTTAGGAACTTTCTGGATCATAACTTTCCAAATATGTGAATAAGCAGAGGTGGACCGCATGCATGGCCCCCTAGATCACCAGATCTCAATCCTATCGATTATTTGGTTTGGGGATATTTGACATCTCTAGTGTATGCTTCTGAGATTGAAAGTGAGGATATTCTCCTACAACGAATCGAAATTGCCTGCAATAAGATCCGAAATGATCCACAAATGATTAAAAAGGCTGTAAGACATAATTTGAAAAGAGCAAGAATGTGCATCGTGCAAAACGGTGGCACTTTTGAGCAACTTTTATGATTTCTTTCGAATCTTTTACTTGTTTACTCATTTGCTTATTTATTTTCTGACTGTTGATCATTTTGAATAAATTATTCAAAATCCATATTTTTCTGAAAAATTCTTGAAATTATTTATTAGAATATGAAAAAAGAAATACAAATTTGCCATCAGGGCAACAGCAATTTTTCGAATTCAATCTCAATGCACGACATTTTTGTGAAGTAAGTGGAATTTCACTCTCGAATTAATTCTTTCGACAAAAATTTTGATGGGTAAACCGTCGTGCGGGACACTGAAATCGACTGATCCCCACCGAAAATTTTCTGGTCTTTCCGAATATTCTAATCAAATTCCAATATTCCATCATACAGGGTGTTGAATCTCAGCTCGCGAAAAGTCCCATATTTTTCTAATACGTACCTGGATTTTTTGACCATTTCAAAGATGAATCGATTCACCCATGGAAGTGTGTTTTACGTTACAAATATCAATTGATTATACTGGATGGTTTAAAAGTTATGAGTAATTGAAAATATTGACGAAAACATGAATCACCCTGTATCTCATCATGAAGTTGATTAGACCTATCACATATAGGTTTTTTGGACTCGTCTAGGGTAGCTCTACCTCAGGTTAACGTATGTACGTTTACCAATGAAACACCCTGTATACGATATACACTAATAAACTTGGTCTACGATTTTCACTACTTTATCTCGTCACCTGAATGGTATGGTGAAACACGTGTAGTGGTTTTGTTAAACTCTGTGTAGTGAAAATCGTAGACTAAGTTAATTAGTGAATACTAAGTTGATATGGATCAAGTATCGACAGAATCAATCAGATACGGTATATCTGCCATTTGAATATCAGATTATCACAATTTGGATACGATTTTCGTCATATCTTCTTAAGAAAAATGCGCCTACCAAAAACCATTAAAACCTAATTTTGGACATAAACCATAGTTTAAGTAACTATTATTCTCGAGACTCTCAGTTACATGAGAGCTGCAACTTTTTTCTCCAACCATCCAAGAAGTAGATTAGCAATTCTGAACAATAAAGTAAAATTTCACGTTAACTCAAAAGAAGTTCGGAAGCTTCAATAAATAAAACATAGTACAAAGTTGTGGAAAGCGATCGAGCAATAAATTAATCAAACACCCGGATAGAGAATGAGTACCATTTATCCTTCAAACAGTACTGAGCTCATATCTTGACGATTTAGTTGTTTGTATACACAACTTATCAGAGTCATTATCATTCTTCAGGGATCCCCTTCCAAATCGAGGGTATATTTCACGAAACGATACTAGTTTCACCAGCTGACTGGCCGAGGAACGTCGTTCCGTAGGCGTGTTGAAAAGTGGCATGTTCGAAATTAGCGTGTGATATTGAAATCGCGCAATGTAAATGACACCCAGGTAACCCGGATATTATAGCATATTCGGATTATCCTTGTAACGAATTCTTCTCCCGAACTCGCGTGCGTGTCCATTCGATATTGCTGGCCGAATATTTTTTTTCATCTATTAGACGATATGTTGGAAGCTAAGTGCCGTCGTCGTTGTTTTCGGTAACGGTCTGGAGAAGTGGCGGAAGTGCTTGTGATGTGACTTTTTCGAAGGTGGTAGTGGTTGAAAATGTCGATATCCTGCATCAACGTGGGGGAGACCTGTTTCGCCAAGGCGGTGCAGACTGGTTGGTATTTTCTCACGTTTTTGGGTATAGAGGGTATGCGATTTTAAAATCGAATACATTATTTCGGAACACTTCGACCGATTTTCGAAAACGGAAAATACAAGATATAGTTCTCGGCTCGTTCTATTCGAAGAAATTGATAAAATATTTTATCGAAAAAATGGATAGTCTATTTTGTATCCGATACATATCTCAAATACACCAATACAAAGATTTTGTTATCATGTAAGTAATACACGGTGTCCCTAGTTCTTTCTTTTTCGCGCAATATTTCTCCTTTCAGTTTCAACTTTTTCGTACAAAATTTTGTCTTTTTTGTTCGAAATTTTGCCACTGAGAAAGGACCTTATGAAAAAAATTAGTAGAAAATGTAAAATTGTTCCCATTTCAAAATCTTCTCGAAACATTTTGTATTCACTCTCTAGTGTACATTTCCCTAGATGTTCCTTTATAATTTATAGTTTCATCCTTGAAGAATTAAATGAATTTTGGGGGTGACGGTAAAAATTTGTAAAATAACGCATTTTCAAATTCTTGCTTTCTACTCTCAATAATTCGTGAATGTTAAATTTATTGTACACGATGTAAAGGCGATTTTTGGTGAAATGATTTATTTCGATGAGTTCTACCTTCTGTTGACAAACAAACTCACCTTCTAAAACACCCTGTATAGAAAAGATAGGGATCTTATAATGATTTGAAAACTTTTGATGCATTGGATTTCTGTTGAACTACAGATATCTTCCTGAAGAGATTACAACAATGAAACTGCGTATCTGAATATACGATGTCTTCATTGAACGGCCGCACCAAATTTTATGTAAAATTTATAGACTTTCATCATGCAGTACAAAAAACGAGGTCAAAGCAATCGTTGGGCTTGTGAACTTTAGGCTTGGCTTTTATAAAGTGAATATGAAGGTATTTCAGTTTACTCATACGAATTTTGAACTGAAACTTACGCAGACATCTAAAAATCAGATGAAAAAATTCGCCTGCTCACCGTCCAGAGCCTTTGTAGAGAATTAATAAAGCTGATTATACGAAATTTTATTACAACAACCATTTGCTATCCATCTTTGATCCTCCAAGTTAGATAATCCGATCCATTAATTTTCATCGCCATCCATCGTTAACGACACCCATTTCTACTGCCAATTATCGAGGTATAAAATAAAAAAAAATTATTCAAAACTCTCGAGTTATGAAATTTTGCAATTTTGCATAACCAATAATTTTTCTGGAATAAGATCAGATAATTCGTGTAAAAATTCAAAGGTTTTTTCCATCAGATTGTTATGTTTCACCACTACCACATAATATAAACGAGGAAATCTAAGGGTTCAGGAGTTATTTTCCTCGAACGATTCCAAGGGTTTATTTATTATTGAAAATATCAAACTAAAAACGGGTTTTTTTTCTGAATTAACCTACGAAGTTTTAAAATGTATGTAGGATAAAAGTGTGGGTAATGGGATTATTAGGGGTGTGGAAAATGGAGGCAGCTGGCAGCTGTCAATTAATTTCATTACGGAAACGATTCAACGAACCAGAAATCGAGAGGAAAATCGATAGAGGGAAAACGAAATGATACCTTTACAAGATACACGGAATTATTAGTTCGAGTGAGACCTTGGCCGAAATGATTCGTCATGCTAATGAAATTTATAGATTGTTTTCTGAAGATGCAAGATAACAAGATGAATCATTTTAATGTTGCAGGACTTCGACTTTAGATTGATCTTCTCGAAGATGTAAATTTTATATCGGTAATTATATCGTCGTGAGATTCATTGATAACGAGCTTTTAATAATTCATTGATAGAAAAGAACATCTTATTTGTATTATTGATTTTTGCGCAATTGTCACTTTAAACAAGAGCGCTATCATTTTGCACAAATGTTCACAGTTTTGGAATTTTCAGCAGATGAATAATTGGTGGTCAAATTCAATTCTGTCCGTTGTAAACTGGATAACTGTCTAAAGAAAAGACTTGGAGTTTTTTATTTTGTGGATACATGCGAGGTCTGCATGTGCCGGTTAATTGTGTCTACCGTATGGGGCATCGATAGAACGAGTTATGTAGAAATTCCTCGTTAAAAGAAAATTGAGTTGTTCTGATCTGGTGTTAAAAAATTTGATAATTCTGTGATTTCCATCTCGCGACGTTTACAAAAATAGAAAAACATTATTTGTGTCTACATATGGGACATTAATAAAACGAGTTATGTAGAAATTCGCGAAGTTCATAAAAATAAAATAATAAGTTCTAATCTAAATTCCGGTTTGGTTCACAGAATCTGTGGTTGATATCATAATGTTTGGTTCGATGGTCTCGCCTCAGGTTAAATCAAAATGATCATAGATATACATATTTATCACTAAAAAATTTAGAAAAGCACTGCCGTGAAGGCAGGAGCTTTTGAGCGCTCGTACATGCACCTTGTAGGTGGAATCGCATTTTCCAGTTTTAGAAATCAATTGAAGGAATTTTCGAAAGCTGTCAAAAAAATTCTCAAACTTAGACGAAACTCCAGACTTCATGTCAGTGCTTCAGCTGGCCAATTTTTTTTCGATAATTCGCTAGAATTTTCTACGGCATCTATGGTCTTGGTAATGCGATCTGGACAAAATTTTGCACGTACTTTGAAAACATCATTCCTCAGCCAGGTGCAAAATTTCATTCGAATCCGATCAGTAGTTTCGAAAAGAAAAAAAAAGGAAAAAAATAGTTTGAACGGCCATATTTACGGAACCCCTAGTCTTATTTTGCTCATTGATGAACGTGACCGTGAAATTCGCGATCCAAACCCACCCTGGAAATTTCAAGTCCCTAGGCCTTTCCGTTCGAAAGTTATGATTTTCTATGGTTTCTATGGTTCTGGTCATGCGATCTAGAGAAATGTACCTTGAATATATCATTCTCCATTAGTATACAGAATTTCGTCACGATCGAATCTGTAGTTTGGAAATTATCAAGAAAACTAAATTTCAAACGACCGTATCTACGGAACCCCTGGTATAATTTTGCTCATAGATGAAAGTGATCACGACAATCGAGATCTACACCTATCCTGAAAATTTCAAGTCCCTAGGTCTTTCCGTTCGAAAGTTATGATTTTCTATGGTTTCTATGGTTCTGGTCATGTGATCTGGAGAAATGTAGCTTGAATATATCATTCTCCATTAGTATACAAAATTTCGTCACGATCGAATCTGTAGTTTTGAAATTATCAAGAAAACTAAATTTCAAACGACCATATCTACGGAACCCCTAGTATAATTTTGCTCATAGATGAACGTGATCACGACATTCGAGATCCACAACTATCCTGGAAATTTCAAGTCCCTAGGCGTTTCCGTTCAAAAGTTACAATTTTCTATGGTTTCTATGGTTTTGGTGATGCGAGCTGAACAAAATTTTGCATGTAGCTTGAACACCTCATTTTCCATTAGGGTGCAAAATTTCATCTCGATCAAATTTGTAGTTTCAAAGTAATCAGGAAAACAAAATTTCGAGCGGCCATATTTACGGAACCCCTCGGCGAATTTTGCCCAATAACGAACTTAACCGCGGCATTCGAGATTCGAACCTACCCTGAACATTTCAAGTTTCTAGGACATTCCGTTCGAGAGTTATCGTGTATACGGAGTATATGACGGACGGACGGACGGACAGACTCGAATTTTCCGACGGATTCGTCATCAGTGAGTCGAACATAGTCGTTTGAGACCATTTTCGGCTCAAAATTCGAAAAATACAGACATCGTGACGAAATGATATAGCCCTCGTGTAAGTAGTACGAGCGCTCAAAAACATTTCAGTTCTTCAGAGTTGTATCGTTGTATGCCATGATTCCCAAAAATTGCCCAGCGTGTTTTTGTCCAGTTTTCCAGAATCTGACATCTCGACTTTCGAATGAAAATATCCTGAAATATAAAGATTTAGAGGTGGAAACTAGGGAAATACGTGTTAATGCTTCCCCTTTCGATAATTTCGAAGTATTTCCCTGTATTTTCGATCATTTCGGAGAACCTGGATGGGTTGCCGTTCTGGCTCCTGAATTTACGCCAGGGCTTTCCAAATTTTCCAGAATTAATTTCTACTCTGCAGGCAGAACGCTGAATAATCGAACGACGAGAAGAGTTGTGCTGCCACATGCCGTTGATGATTGCTCCTCTTATTTTCTCTCTTTTTTGATTGAAGTTTTGCTGTGTTTGGAGGGAAGAAGAGGAGGCATATCTTTCCCATGCAGTATTATTTCTATGCCAAGATGCATCCTTGCCAGAGCAGCATGGAATTGTTATGATGTTAGGAACAGTTGAATTTGAAGAATAATGCAATGTTGAACATACCAAGTGAAACTTTTTTCTTGTTTTTTTTTTCGACTTTGATGGGATACACTCTTAGCCAATTCAACAACAAAATGCATGTAATGAAACCTCTCTACCATTAACAATAGTCGACCATTGCTACCCATAACACTGAGCTTCCAACTTACGTCGCGCTAGATGGCAGGAGGTACCCAAATACTTTTCAACAGGATACCACTCACTGTACACTTATTTGCAAGATTTTTGTGCAACAGTGCTGCGACTAGAGCACGTTCAACTAACAGCGCTATTATCTAACGCCCTTGCGGGTGTGAATTGAGTTTTTCGATTGGAAAACTAAATGGAAATATGTGGAAAAAGATGTATTAACTTCCGTCCAAACAAAATTGTCGATAATTTGGAATCGGTCCGGTTCTCTTCAAATGAGTTATTGGCCATATCAGTTAATTCACCGTGTATGTATTTAGATTTGTATTATTCTTTCTATATTTCATGAGCTCCGGAAAGTTATTGTTATTTCGAACTGCAAGTCGTTATTTCTCAAGTACACATTCAGCTTCTCCGAGAGAAAAAGAGGGAGAGAGATAATAGTCAGAGTAGCTGGATTGAACATATCAAATTGAGAATTCACCTACAAAGTCATTTCATAACTACAATACAGGGATATAAACTCTCGAGTGAATTAATTTTCACTGAAACGAATGCTCCTCGAATGGTGGCTCAAACGACCGCCCTGAAACGGCAGGAGTCTCTCTAGAAAGTGGGTTGAAAGAGACGTACTGAAGATTCGTAATGGATGCGTATATGATGGAAAGTGGCCAGACTGCGCGGAGGGCATCCAGATTTCCATTATGTTTTTGAATTGTCCTTGGCGTTTGTTCCACTGTGATATCGATTGTTTAAGAGGAAACTGTGAGCGAGCAGAAGAGTGTGTCACTGACACATCGCGCGACAAGAAAGCATCCAATTATTGTCCTAGGAAGTATCCAGAAGTTGGTGGAATCGAGAGGTTTAGGAAGATAGATAGAACTCCTTCCACATCTAAAATGACGCACCCTTCTGGAATATGGCCAAATATCGTCAAATCTTGGAAAACCGAATAGATACATTCTTCGAAATTTTTCTTTAGTCGAGCTCACAAAGAATTTAATATACGGTGTGTCAATTTGAGAAGGTACCATTCTTAATGTCCTGGCCCCTATGCAAAATCAGAAAAAATGCTGAAAGCGGGAGGGGGACATTCAAATGGGAAGTGGGGTTGAGTGACACCTTGTTTTAAAGGTAATTCGATTGCCTTTTCAAAATGCCATACACTCGACCTTTTTGAGCGCTCGCTATATCATTTCGTCGCGATGTCTGTATTTTTCGAATTTTGAGCCGAAAATGGTCTCAATCGACTATGTTTGACTCACTGATGACGAATCCGTCGGAAAATTCGAGTCTTTCCGTCCGTCCGGCCGTAAGCACGATAACTCTCGAACGGAACAACCTAGAGACATGAAATTTTCAGTGTGGGTTCAGTTCCCGAATGCCTCGGTTAAGTTCGTTAATGGGCCAAATTCCACTAGGGGTTCCGTAAATATGGCCGTTCAAAGTTTTGTTCCCCTGATTACTTGAAAACTATAGATTTGATTGAGATGGAATTTTGCACTCAAATGGAGAATGAGGTGTTCAAGCTACATGTGAAATTTTGTCTAGATCGCATTGACCAGAACCATAGAAACCATAGAAAATTGTAACTTTTGAACGGAAACGCCTAGGGACTTGAAATTTTCAGGATAGTTGTGGATCTCGAATGTCGTGATCACGTTCATCTATGAGCAACATTATACTAGGGGTTCCGTAAATATGGTCGTTTGAAATTTAGTTTTCTTGATAATTTCAAAACTACAGATTCGATCGTGACGAAATTTTGTATACTAATGGAGAATGATATATTCAAGCTACATTTCTCCAGATCACATGACCAGAACCATAGAAACCATAGAAAATCATAACTTTCGAACGGAAAGGCCTAGGGACTTGAAATTTTCATGATAGGTGTGGATCTGAAATGTCGCGTTCACGTTTATCAATGAGCAGAATGATACTAGGGGTTCCGTAAATACGGTCGTTTGAAATTTTGGTTTCTCGATAATTTCGAAACCACGAATTCGATCGAGATGAAATTTTGTATTTTAATCGAGAATGATATATTAAAACAATATTTTGTCCAGATCGCATGACCAGAACCATACAAACCATAGAAAATTATAACTTTTGAACGGAAAGGCCTGGGAACTTGAAATTTTCAGGGTGGGTTTGGATCGCGAATATCGCGGCCACGTTCATCAATGAGCAAAATTAGACTAGGGGTTCCGTAAATATGGCTGTTCAAAATATTTTTTCCTGATGATCGAAACTACTGATTGGATTGGGATGAAAGCTTAGGAATAATAAATTCAAACTACGTGCCAAATTTTGTCCAGATCGCACCACCAAGACCATAGATACCGTAGAAAATTCTAGCGAATTATCGAAAAAAAATTGGTCACCTAAAGCACTGACATGAAGTCTGGAGTTTCGCCTAAGTTTCAGAATTTTTGTGACAGCTGTCGAAAATTCCTTCAATTGATTTCTAAAACTGGAAAATGCGAATCTACCTACAAGGTGCATGTACGAGCGCTCAAAAGCTCCTGCCTTCACGGCAGTGCTTTTCGTAATTTTTTGTTAGTACTTCCGAAAAAAAATGTAGAATAGTTACGATAGTGAGAGTTGCAATGAAACATGAAAATAATGGAAATTTTACCATAGAAGATTTTGAAAATAATGGACAACATTTCCAAAATCTTTCAACTTGAACCTTCGTTTCGTTATCTTACAACTAAGTAGCAAAGTTTTTATTCGATCAGATCGGTATTCTTCGAAATATTCAGAAAAAAAAAACAGGTGGCCATATCTACGGAACCCTTCAGAGGATTAAGCCCATTATTAAACTTAACCGGACCATTCAGACCTAGAAAGTTTTAAAACTTAAAGCCTTTTATTTCCAAAGTTATCGTGTTTATGGTACGAACAGACGAATTCTTTATCTGTGAGGCCAACCAAACTCCGTTTGAGACCATTTTCGGGTCAAAATTCTAAAATTGCAGACAAGCGCGCGAAAATGAACGAAAATAAACATTAGTCAAAATGTATTGAGTCGATTTGAAATTGATCACCCATTCCGAAAATGAACCTCCAAAGTTAATTAATGAGTGGGAACTATATATTTAGGCAAAATATTATTTGGAAGTTTATGAACATCGACAGAAATATCACTAAATTCGAAGGCAATGTCGAAAAATTTGAGTGGAAGGAAAAAAAACTCCTTCAACCTCAACTTCCAATTTAACTCACCATCTTTCTCTTGAAAAGTTTCCAAGCATTTACTCTTGCAATATATGTGGAATGTGTGTGTATACAGAATCGCTAATTTGTCCCCTTCCATAAGATATAGAAAACAAGCTCCGATTTCGAAAATAAAAGTTTATTGTCGTACAAAGTACAAATACCTAATGATGTAAGGTCATCTTCTTTTTTCCCGATTTTTTAATGAACCCCTTGCATGTAATTATGGTAACGTAGTACATTTTTTTGAGGTCCTTCGAAGTTATCGGAACAACACTGATATTTCTGGGCACTAGAAATGCAAATATTCAGGATAACCTTACTCAGAACCCATTTGTACCATTCATTCAATCCCATGAAATGTGCATGCACGGAAACAATTAATCAGAAGAATAATCGTCTGGTAAATCAGGACAGTGTGGCCATGGTGAACAACAGGAGGGATGGCATGCTTTAAAACCAGAAGCTGTGTTAATTGGAGAAAATTTCCTCACTAACCCCATGTCGGTCCCAACTGCAACCGTCCTCACTTTTTCTGCAGGTCCTTGGAAAGACCTAATGACCCACAACAAATCCAAGAAGGCAACCATTAGCGAACATCGCAATAATAATGTTAGATGTGAAAGTAGCCTATTAAGCTCAGATATACAAAATTGAGAAATGATTATTATTTGTTCGATAGTATCGCATACAATACATGTACAGCGAAAACTGCAGCTCGCAGCCCTAGGGAATTAGGCGCAATTCCTCAGGAAAAGGCCTACCCATTTCAACACAACAAATTATCTGATGACTATAAATTCATTAACCCACAAAAACTTCGTCTAATGTGCCATAAGCTGTACGAAACAAGCGTCTTTCAAACTCGCCCCGACCAGAATAATCCTCATCGCGCATCTCAATTCGCTCGGCAGCACACGCAATTCCCACTCATATTATTTCAAACGTCAACGAAACATTAAAACTTTCATATTTATTCAGTGACATCGAAATCGCAAAACCAAAAAGGAGTAGGCATTTTTTACCAAGAGTATGAAGAGTATAGAGAAAAAACTTATTGAGATATATTGGGTACCTAGTTCTTTTCTGTCACTTAGTATACTAACATAACTTCTGCTCCTTGGCGTGACTCGAAAGGCTGCAATAGAATCTGTCTGCACGAGGGTTGAAAAGGAAAGCGATGGAGGGTTTCCCGCCACATAAATGACTTTCGGCTGTTGATAAGCGTACACCTGTTACTTGTTGAAAGAGTTAGGGTTTTGGTCAAAACGTGCTCCGAAACTTTCGCGACAATTTTCTGGATCCCGTAAGCGGGGCGGTGGACGAACAATAATACTCTGACGTCAAATGAGTTTTTCTATTAAATCGTTCGATTTTTAATTAATGCTGAAGTCGATAAAATCTCCTCGTTTTGAGGGAGTTGGGAAATGAAGCCTTATTGATCGTTACCGGATATTTTATCATTCGCGTATTTCCACCATCATTTTGTTATAGGGGAATTTCATTAGTATCCCAGTATTCCCCAAGTTTGGTCTTTCATAAGAAATATACAACATCCTAGGAAACGTGCACAATTATTCATTATGAATTCCGAATAGCGTAGCCTAAAAGGCAAAAACGGAACCCTTATAATTTCGTCATGTACATATGTCTAAACCATTTTACGCGAAGACTATTTCCAAGTACATAACTATTTCACAGATATAACAAGAAGAGCGCGGATTCAGAGTTTCGATGTGGCAGTGACGTTCCTATGATCTATCCAGAATCCAGACAAGCGCACGTCTACATTATATAGAAGAAAGCAAAGTTTCTATTAGGAAGTTCTATATAACAGCTTTATCACTGGTACATAATTGTTATTTAGAAATTGAGAATTGTTTTCAAAACGTATCTTTCTGAGATATTATGTAGACGTGCGGTTCCCTGAGTAAGACATAGGAGCTTCTCTGCTAAATCGCAGATTTGTATTAGAGTTCTTCTTGTGATATACGTATCTGTGTCATATGGGGATGCTTTTTTTTTGACAGGTGCTAGAACTCATCCAAAGAGATCATTCCACCAGAAAATTATTCAATTTGAAAAAATTACGAAAAGCACTGCCGTGAAGTCAGGAGCTTTTGAGCGCTCGTACATCCACCTTGTAGGTAGATTCGCATTTTCCAGTTTTAAAAATCAATTGAAGGAATTTTCGAAAGCTGTCAAAAAAATTCTCAAACTTAGACGAAACTAAAAAAAATATTTTGAACGGCCATATTTAGGGAACCCCTAGTCTTATTTTGCTCATAGATGAAAGTGATCACGACAATCGAGATGCACACCTATCCTGCAAATTTCAAGTCCCTAGGCGTTTCCGTTCAAAAGTTACAATTTTCTATGGTTTCTATGGTTCTAGTGATGCGAGCTGGACAAAATTTTGCATGTAGCTTGAACACCTCATTTTCCATTAGAGTGCAAAATTTCATCTCGATCGAATCTGTAGTTTCGAAGTAATCAGGAAAACAAAATTTCGGGCGGCCATATTTACGGAACCCTTCGGCGAATTTCGCCCAATAACGAACTTAACCGCGGCATTCGAGATTCGAACGTACCCTGAAAATTTCAAGTTCCTAGGACATTCCGTTCGAGAGTTATCGTGTATACAGGCGGACGGACAGACTCGAATTTTCCGACGGATTCGTCATCAGTGAGTCGAACATAGTCGTTTGAGACCATTTTCGGCTCAAAATTCGAAAAATACAGACATCGTGACGAAATGATATAGCCCTCGTGTAAGTAGTACGAGCGCTCAAAAAGTGCGAAACATCTTGGGCATCATCATCTTAATACAACTGTGTTAGGAAATCAGCCATGAATCATGGCTGATAATTCTTAAAGTTCATACTAAGGAGAGGAAAATTACTAATTGAAAAGGTCCGTCAAAAATTTGGAAGTTCACAAACTCACCGATAAAATTGATCCAAATTGTTTACAGAAATTGTTCGACACTGTCACCACTCGTTTGATGTGCACAAAGTCTTGCCTGACGTAATAACGATCTATTATATGCAGCAACTATCACATCAGTTTGCTCACGAATAATGTCACGAGCATTTTCAATGCGTTGTCCTAGTTCTTCAACACTATTCACCTCACCGTTACTGTACTCTAATGTTTTCAAATGACCCCAAAAGACTAAATCCGGGGAGCGTGCAGACCAAGAAATTGACCCACCACGTCCTACCCACCTGAAGTCACAAACATCATACGCGTTGTCAGATGATTTGCCTTAAACTGAACGCACATTTGAACTTCAATGAATAGCGGCTCTGGTGAATATTTCATACAAAGGATTTCTGGAATTTGGACTTATTTTGATGAGTTCTAGCACCTGTCAAAAAAAACTTCACTTTTGAAAATACCCTGTATAGATGAAATTTCGAACTATGAACAGACAATGGTGTTGTTGAATGTTATTCAGGTTGGTTAAATACTATTGGAAAAAGAATATGGAATTTTTCGCTCTTCACCATGACCCGGCCAGTATTATTTTCCATATTCCTTCATTATGAACTACACCTTAGTTGTGTTGTCGCAATAAATATAATAAAATTTTCCTTTCATTCAAAGATTGAATCTTATTTTCCAATCTGCTGTTTCTTCTCGCTGAAAATAATTAAGGGGCATATAATAAACTATTGTTTGTCTCAAACTTTTTCGTTTCTGGACTGATGCAATGGCTGCCCTCAGATAACAAGAGATGAAATACAATGCTCATATTGTTTCATAATTGATAAATGGAGAAGTAAACAAATAATAACTCCATTCATTCATTATGTTTTAAGACAAATTTTTTCACATTAATTTCGCATAAAACTGAGTTGTTGAAGCGATTTCATTATTGAATGATATCGATTTTCATTGGAATTTATCAGCTGGCCATTGTTTTCCATAGAAAGACATAGTACCTTCCCCATTATGTTCAGCATTTAGGAGACCTTGATTTGTATTATCGCCAACAATTTCGGATTACATCAGACGGACAGAATAATGCATTGTTGTGAGGGATTGTCTGCAAATCATTCAATTGCAAGTAATTCGTGGGTATTCTTGTTGTATGTCAAGGCTTAAGGCATGCGACTTATAGGTCTCGCGGATTACAAAATATTACAAGAATATTTTTGAGCCTTGGAGTAACACAATACTAAGTCAAAATGCACCAATCTATGTGAAAAATGCGTTGGATGTTTTGATCAACAAAGTTATAATGCCGTTTATAATCCTAATCCTCCTAAATTTTTTCCTGGCCACCTGAATAAATGCAAATGAATAAAGGATCAGTTTCACATGATGTTTTATTATGATCTTTATTATTTTCTCTCTATCTTTAGCCCCTTTTGTTATAATTTCTTATAAGAAAAAAAAACAGAAATTCAATTGGAATTGGTAGATTCCTTTAGGATTTTCTAATTTTTTTTTTGGAATATATTGGTTGAGATTTATCAGATTGTAAGACACGCATTCCAACCTATTCTTTCTTGTTTTCCAGGTATCCAACACGCAGTAGGAGGATTGGCGTCGAAACCTGAGAGGGATCTGTTGATGCAGGATTTCATGACGGTCGAAACTACAAATTTTCCAAGAGAGGGATCCAATCACACCCCTGCCCACCACTATTCGGAATTCAAGTTCAAGAACTACGCGCCGATAGCATTCAGATACTTCAGAGATTTGTTTGGTATTCAGCCTGATGACTTTCTTGTGAGTACATATTTGGTTTAATCATGGTTGAGATTCTTCCAATACAAATGAGTTGATTCTGTGATGTTACTATTTCGAATTGGAACTAGTTTTGTGGAGAAAAAGTCATACTGTTACGTTTTTGCGCGTTCGTTTTCTATGAAAAAAAAGCTTTTTCAGTTCGTCCGGTCGGCCGGCCTTCCTTAAATACGGAAACTTTCGAAAGAATAGCCTAGAATTTTGAAATTTTCAGGGTGCGTACATAATATTCCGAGTAAAACCTTATACTTATGAGTATAACACAGAGAAAAGTATTTGGTTATTCATGAACGTTTCCTTTTACTCGAAATAAAAAGGATATCCTTAATGTGTTTTTATACTGGGGACATTACTGATAAACTTTCAGAATCCCTTCTTCACCGACAAACTAATAAAATAACTTTCCAAACGACGTCTAACTATCAATATTGTACGGCGATCTGACGTCACAAGCACGGCCTGAGATATCTTCGAGCGGTTTGGCGTGAAAATTACTTTTATTCTGGTAACGGTAGATTCGTTATAAAATCGTAGAATTGTTTTTCAAAATAAATCGTTACCATTTTTGTTTTCTCGAGTCGATGCTTATGTTTTCTTTGGCGTCGACTTTAAAGGCCAGAGAACTGAACAATTTTTTCTTACCAATTTCCACTTTATATCACCTCTCCCAAGCCTGACGCGTTTAAGATCATAGCTTTTTATTCATTTAATCAGTTATAATTGTTTTCAGATGTCGATGTGTGATACTCCTCTACGAGAATTGTCAAACCCTGGAGCCAGTGGTTCTATATTTTATTTAACTAGCGATGATGAGTTCATTATAAAGACTGTCCAACACAAGGAGGGAGAATTTTTGCAGAAACTTCTGCCAGGTGAGTACTGAAATTCATACTACTTTTTCACCATCTCGACCTTTTATTGTTTTTGTGAAGCACTAAAAATTAGACTTGTTTACTCGAAATTATGAAAGAACCTTTTATTATACATTTAATCCTTGACCGATACGAGTAAGTATCGATACTTCTTCACCAATACTGTGTAACGTTCGACACTTTCTTACCAATACGGCATCGAGAAAAAGTATCGATACCTGACTGGTATTGTTTGATCCCTATCGAGGTGCCACCGTGTGCGATCTGTATCTTGGGACCCTATTTTTGACCAGTCCCGTATTCTGTTCGAGTGTGCGAATTTTCGAATTAAGCGCGTACCAATGCGCACTCACGAATGTTCTCATGTTCTCAAGTAATTGCGATCAACAGGACCCATTCGCTGTGAAATTCGTGTGTTGGCAGACTATGGGAATGGTCGAGAATAGGGCCCCTGACTCGCTTCCCATATAATAATTATTCTGCGATACGCCCTATGCAGGCGCGACCATCCCTAGCGCGAATAGTGTTCGCGAGCCTGCCACGCCCAATGGAAACGCAGCTTCAGGATACTGGAAGACTCTGAGGATCCAAAAGATCGCAAAAGGAGAATTGAAAATATTACCGTATGAGTCTATCATCTGTCACTGAAATAAAAAAAAACTAATCATTATGTATCTAAGTTGAAGCAATGACCACAAGTTATATGCCCTTTTCACGTTTTTTTCGTATACCTAAAACAAACCTTTCGAATTTAAGGATGAATCCAAAGACATTGCCCTCGATATTATCTAGCACACTGAATTGATTTTGAAATAGATTCCTCTTCAACAAACCACCCTAAACGCTACACCCGGACTTTCCAACCAGGCATACTGGTACCAGACACCCGGAGTCCGAACTCGAATTTGAATTTTGAACTCCCAGATGTATTTTAATAACGTTTCTCTTAATTTCAGGGTACTATATGAATCTCAATCAGAATCCTAGAACACTGTTACCGAAGTTCTTCGGTCTGTATTGTTATCAATGTAATAGTAAGAATATAAGGATGGTAGTCATGAATAACCTGTTGCCCACGTCGATACACATGCACCAGAAATACGATCTCAAAGGAAGCACCTACAAAAGAAAGGTAACTGAACATTTTCACAAAATTGGATGGATTATTAATTTCAGTTCAATGATGTTGGTTTGTGTTTCATAATGAAGGTCCAATTTTACATGGAAAATTATAATGGTTGATGTAAAGACATTTTGCTTTCCCATCATCATCACTACGACAGTCGTATGTTATTCAATAGCTATCTCAGCTGATATTCGTCCTACAAAAACGTTTAAATGGACAAATTTTATTATTATTATTAAATTAATAACAAGAGCTGAGGCTATGCCTTTCAAGCTCAGAAACTAAAAATTAATTAATACAGTACGTAAGTAATAAGTTAAGAAAAATATCAGGAAAATATAGACAAATCCACGCACTCATGGGGCACCAAGTGGGCATAATCCATGTGAACCGAATCTATTCTTGAAGGCGTTCACACTGGGAGCACAAACCACGTCTGCAGGCAATCCATTCCAGGCTGAAAGTATTTTTGAGCGCTCGTACTACTTACACGAGCGCTATATCATTTCGTCACGATGTCTGTAATGATCGAATTTTGAGCTGAAAATGTGCCGTAAGCACGATAACTCTCGAACGGAACAACCTAGAGACTTGAAATTTTCAGTGTGGGTTCAGTTCCCGAATGCCTCGGTTAAGTTCGTTAATAAGCCAAATGCCACCAGGGGTTCCGTAAATATGGCCGTTCAAAGTTTTGTTCTCCTGATTACTTGGAAACTACAGATTTGATCGAGATGAAATTTTGCACTCGAATGGAGAATGAGGTCAAGCTACATACGATACGAAATTTTGTCCAGATCGCATGACCAGAACCATAATAAATTTGTAACTTTTGGACGGAAACGCCTAGAGACTTGAAATTTTCAGGATAGGTGTGAATCTCGAATGTCGTGATCACGTTTATCTATGAGAAAAATTGTACTAGGGGTTCTGTAAATATTGTCGTTTGAAATTTAGTTTTCTTGATAATTTCAAAACTACAGATTCGATCGTGACGAAATTTTGTATACTAATGGAGAATGATATATTCAAGCTATTTTTCTCCAGATCGCATGACCAGAACCATAGAAACCATAGAAAATGATAACTTTCGAAACTACGGATTCGATCGAGATAAAATTTTGTATTTTAATAGAGAAACAACATTTGAAGCAACATTTTGTCCAGATCGCATGACCAGAACCATAGAAACCATAAAAAAATTATAACTTCCGAAGGGAACTTGAAATTTTCAGGGTAGGGATCGCAAATGTCGCGGTCACGTTCATCAATGAGCAAAATTAGACTAGGGGTTCCGTAAATATAGCCGTTAAAAATATTTTTTTCCTGATAATTTCGAAACTACTGATTGGATTGGAATGGAAATTTACACCTAGCTGAAGAATAATGTATTCAAACTACGTGCGAAATTTTGTCCAGATCGCATCACCAAGTCCATAGATACTGTAGAGAATTCTAGCGAATTATCGAAAAAAAATTGGTCAGCTGAAGCACTGACATGAAGTCTGGAGTTTCGTTTGAGAATTTTCAATTTTTTAATTGAGAATTTTTTTGACAGCTGTCGAAA
Organism: Aphidecta obliterata; assembly: GCA_963966015.1. Classification (NCBI taxonomy): domain Eukaryota; kingdom Metazoa; phylum Arthropoda; class Insecta; order Coleoptera; family Coccinellidae; genus Aphidecta; species Aphidecta obliterata. The sequence goes on along the minus strand of OZ014427.1, from coordinate 24,638,691 downwards.
ATTCCTTCAATTGATTTCTAAAACTGGAGATTGCGAATCTACCTACAAGGTGGATGTACGAGCGCTCAAAAGCTCCTGACTTCACGGCAGTGCTTTTATAATTTTTTATGGGTATTCAGAATTCAGTACTAGGAAATACAAAAAAGCATGGTTAACCTAAAAATTCTATGTAAGCTGGTATTTTTCAAATGGAACACTCTGTATTTTATTTTTATTGTAGTGAACCTGGGGGCTTCTACCTTTTATTAATCTTATTCCGCTGTCACCAATTTATACTAAAACCTGGGGTTCCTACCCTTATTAATCGTATTCCGCTGTCACCAATTTTCATCTATCTATAACCTGAGTTGTTTAACTAGAAAACTACCTTGTACACTTATCTATTTTCCGAAAAGGTCTAGATTCGTGCTCTCTGCACGAAGAGAGAGTCTTTTGTCTTATTTTTTTGAGGAACAGGTATTCATGAAAGAAAACCTCGAAATTTTAAAAGAACATATTATATTTGAGAAAAACGATGGTAAAATGCGTACATAAAATCGAAATTTTCACAAACATCAAAAGAACATCCAAATAAAGCATCTATCGTTCACTTAGTTGCTCACAATCGTAATTAAATCAAAACAATTCAACTGTTACTTCCCATCAACATACCAATCGAAATGTACGAGGGGTCAGATAATCAACTACAACTAATATTCAAATTTAATACGTAAAAATCGAACGTACATCAAATCAATTTCGGATCGAGATATCAATAATATTGGGGATTACAATAACACCATTCACATTCATAGGGGTTAAAGCTTTGAATTGAATTTTCCTACCTTGGTCTGCAAACCACCTAATTTCTCTTTCGTACCTGTTTGGAAACTAGACCACCCACACACGATATTGGCCTTTATTTTTATTCGCACTCGAAACACAAAAATACGGCTTTTAACTTTACTCAAAATAAACTTCTTAAACACTTATTTGTACGATCTAACACAATTACTCCCTTAATCCGAAATCTAACAGAAATCCTCTACTGAAAAATACAACACTATTTTCCTACACCTCCCTCCGACCGAAACCGTCGTCCGAATTTTCCCTTCATCGTGATGAGTCCCCGTTTTCCGAGCAACTGACTATGAATTTTCCTTCTTCTCCAAAAGTAAACTCTACCCCCCTTTCCAAAAAGAATCCACAACTACAGAGTGGGTGCCTAAATGCTTACAGTGCAGCATTTTTTTTGCTTCAAAACTTTCCCGTGAGACCGAACGTTCGTAATCTACGGTAACATAAACAATTTTCAACGACTGCGAATTCTAGGCGTAGATTATGGTGTCCATGGGTGGTCTTTTTCGAACTTATCTCGTCGATTAAAAATAACGACATCCTCCTGATACCTACAGACTGATTCCATGGCTATACGAAAATCTGGAGTATTTTCCACTTAAGCAATGCATTTGAATTTAAATAATCCATATAATTTTGAATAAGTATTTCCCAATTATTACATTATAACTGGTTCAGCTCTTTCTTTTGATTTCAAATATATATATACTTTATTGAGGTTATATTTGTCAGTTTTCGAAAAATATAGATTTTTTCGTCTGAATCTAAGGCAGCTGTAGAACGCCACACAACAATGCTGCGATTCATTTATATCAAAGTAGCCGTGGATAATGAAACAACCGGTATTAGTTTTATTCATTCATCAACAAAACTTTAAAGTGTTTGAAATGGCCCCCATTTACTTCTACACATAATAGATATCTTTTCATTAAGTTTTCGAGGGTTCTCCTTAATATTTCTGGTTGGTGGTTGAGATTATCAATTCCTTCCTCTATTCTGATTTGAATATCTTCAATATTTTGAGAACGGTCAATATAAACTTCAGATTATAAATATCCCCATAAGAAAGTTTCCAATGGAGTTGAGTCAGGAATGTTAGGAGGCCAGAGAATGGTTCTGTTTCTGCCAATCCCCATAGTGTAATTTTTTTGTCGTGTGGTGTTCTACAGCTGCCTTAGATTAATACAAAAAAGTCTATATTTTTCGAAATCTGAAAAAGATAACGTCAATTAAGTATATATTTGATATTAGGAGAAAGAGCTCTACCGATTGTGAAAATAAAAGGGAATTTAAAAAATACCAGTTTATATAAAATTTCTAGATTTACGATGTTTTTTTGCATTTCCTAGTACTGAATTCTTAATGCCCATAAAAAATACTTCATATTGGCCAATTTAAACGTATTTGTAGGACCAATATTAACCGAGATAGCTAATGAGTAAAATATGAACAATCACCTGGACTTTTCTTCCTATGCATTCAAAAAGATACAATATAAACGAAAGTTTATCTTAAAATTCATTGATTCAGAAGATGACAAACTTTTTTGTTATTTTAGGCGTCGAAAGCAGAGTGCCAAAAAAGAACCCCTACTTATAAAGACTTAGACTTCATGGAGCACCACCCAGAGGGCATTCTGATGGAGGCCGATACATACAACGCATTGGTCAAGACGATACAGAGAGATTGCCGGGTGTTGGAGAGTTTTAAAATTATGGACTACAGTCTTCTGCTCACAATTCATAACTTGGATCTTGAACAAAAAGAAAGAGCGGTAAGTTTTGTTGATTACAACTACAAACAACGAGGAGACATAGAGGGATATAACAAAAGTAAAAGCTATTCAGAAAACTGAGAATTACTGGTGTAAGAAGTGAGGACAGCTTTGTATGTATCTGCGAAGACCAGCTCTTGGCAGGGCTGCCCTGAAGACGGTATGTGTAATCAAAACGAAATGTTCGAACAAATAAGTTCCATAGACAACAGAAATAGCTCAAATAACATTATGTATATCAGTAATTCAATGACTCGGATCACGAAGCACCTAGTCGGCGAAAAAAATTCCTAGGCGTTAATATAAGGCCGGCATTTGTATTGTAGTAACACCAAGCTGACGATAGCGACACCCTCCAACTCGCGGCTGGCATCTCGTGCTTGAAGAGGCATGATTGTTCATGCACATAGAACTTGGTCGGTTGTATGTATATGATCCTGCAGTCAAACGGACTGAGGTGGAAGACAACTCTATCTGAAATTCCGCCAATTATTCCAGCCTTCTCAATCTTCTCATTTGATAAACTATGATGGATTCCTTTTTTTTTTGTAGGAGAGGCGATCCCAGATGAACTTGGACGATTTGCCAGACGAGGGAGCGCCCGCCGACCCCAACCTCGCCTTCATGAAGGGCGAGAGAATGAGGGAAAAAGAAGACAGGATGGGAGTGGCCGCTCTCAACCGGAGCAAATCGATCAACAGACAACGGCTGGTCGCCCATTCAACCGCCATGGAAAGCATCCAGGCCGAAAGCGAGCCAATCGACGAGGACGAGGGGGTTCCGTAAGTTTTCCATATTATTTTTTCTAATAACCATCACTCAACCACATCGGCGTTCGAATGGGACACAATGTTCAATAATGAACTAGGTCAAAATCGGTTCTTACAACGTCGATAGGTTACAGAGCCGGTTATCACGAACTTCAAGATTAAAGGCAATGGTCCTATGAAAAGTACATATCTTTGTAGTAACATTGATATTGATATGGAACCGCGTGTCCAGATAAAGATACAAAGCGGCTATAACTTTGGCAATGGTAAGGTCTACAGACGGGGAACAAAATTTTTATGACTAAAGTGGATACGAGAAATGCCTGGAAATTATTTTGTTCCGCGATTCGACTTCTAGGGGGTGAAAATGCTATGAAAAAGCATGGATCTCGAAGACTTCAAACACACAATTCGACAGCTTTGTTGAATATAGTGCTGCGACCTAATGATTTATTGAGGCCTCTTCCTTGAACTTACTTTGGTTTATCTACTGCTTTCCATCCAGCTCCAATAGCTGAAATATAGTTGGTCTAGAAAGTATCCGGAAAAAACAAAGCTCAATTGTAATTATTTAGTATATATTTTTAATTCTTGAATTAGAAAATTATAATAAAATATTCATCTTATTTTCTTATACAACCTCCATTTAACTGTAAACACTTCACTAAAAGTCGAGGTAAATACACCCGAAACTAGATCACCTCCATAATTTTCGGTGATGGTAGTCCAGGACTGTAAAACTGACTGAATTAAATCATCTTTATTCGTGGCGCTGCTTGTTCAACTTCAATCTTCATTAGTCCCCATATGTTTTCAATGGGACCGAGATCTGGTGAAGCCGAAATGGTCGTCACTTGGTGTTCTTGCATCCAAGCTTGAGTATAGGCCGAAGTATGGCATCATGCATTATTCTGCTGAAATCGCCACCTGTCTGGATATAAAGCATGCGCCATTCCAAGGAGAAAATCGTTTAGTCACAATAATTTTCACTATTAATTGTACCATCAACAGAAATAAATTGAAATTATGAAAAATAATTAATTCCGGATACTTTCTGGACGGACTATAGCTCCAGCGGTGGCTACCAACGGCAAGGCATTCTGTTGTTGAGTTTTCAGGTGTTGCTCATTTCTTTCCATAGAATATACATCCAACATTTTCTAACTAAACGTTTAGGGATGATATAATATCTTTTTGCCGAATTCAAGAAAAGTTTTTGATTTCTCAGTGTAAAAGTTCTGAACAAATTTTTTGGTTTGTTTCAAGTTTGTAAAGTTCGGCCAGGGCGATGCTCTTTCTTCCTTGAATTTTTTTTCCAGGCGTGTTTTCCTGAGCCTTGGCAGGGTTCTGGTCCTACGAAAGGAGTAAGAGCCTCTTTTCTCCCTCTCTGATCTTTGATTATTTCGTTCCCATCCATATAACTTCTTCAGCATTTGGATTAGGTTCCTTCCATTAATTTTCTCCACAATTAAACATCCGTATTTGAAATTTTGGGTCTTTCCGAACAAGCCTTTCTGGTTTTTACCTCTTCTTCACTTGATTGCGGCCTGATATAATATAGCGAAAACAAGATGTACTCGGAGGTTTTGAAAGCTAGTTAATAACGTATTAGTTCGTTTTCAACAAAAAAACTACTTTGTTGCCATGAAATAGGCAGGATCAGTTAATGAGAAACAATAAGAAGACTGAAATTGTAGCTCCTACTTTTATGAGAGCATTGGAAAGATGGTCCAAGGAACACAACTACTGCATTGAAGAGGTTTTGGCCGTACAAGCGAATGACCAAAGTTATCAGAAACCAATGGCCGAAGAAACCGAAATCAAAATACTTATTCACTACTTGTTAGCCAAATGTTGCCTTCCACGAGGATTCGAGGTATCGGAAGACTGGAATGGGATGCGGAAAAAATCTTATCTCCTTCGGTGATGATTCGTGGTTTTCACTCCGGCTGTAGAAGTGAAAATTGCTGTAACCTTCAGGAAATCTGGATATCGTATACGAATGTACTGAATGGCTTGCCACAAGATGAAATATTTTTTTTTTTTGGAGATGATATTGCAAATATAAATACATAACTCAAAGAACACATGATTTCTATTCAATAATATGGTTGCTTAGAGAGAGTATCAAAATAATGTTTCCTTTTAGGTAGCACATACCTTTGGTCGAGGTACCAAATTATACATGGTGCTTTCAGAGGTGAGTCTTTTTTTTTAAGAGAAAGTAGAACTCTTTGAAATAAACCATTTCACCAAAAAACACTTTCAAGTTATCATCCCTTGAAGACGTACTACCGGCTCCAAAACGTGAACAACCAGCAATACATTACATACTGACTCCTGATTTTTTTCAAATTGTTGGAAGGCGCCCTAAGAAGTTCATGTTATAGAACCTTGTTGACAAGGTTTTGGATTATGGCAGTAAAAAGTTCAAGCAAAATGCCACCACAACGGACCGAATGTACGCGAAAAGATATTTGTTGAGAAATCTTCTTTTGGCCTAAGGATGTTTATGTTTATGTTTAATGTTGATATCCCGACTCTCCTAGGTCTCTAGTTAGGAGACTCGGCTGTGTTCTGTGTAGGCTTTGTTACTGTGTTCTTCCCTGCGATTTCTTTCTTTGGGGTAACTTAAAAACCTTGGTGTATCGGGAAGAGAGGTGAGAATTGAAAGTGAAGTGGCTCATTATTCCGCCAACCAAGACTGTGGTCACATCAAACTAATGGCGACCACTTTGAAAAACATTTTGTATAATTTGGATCGATGTTATCGGTTAATTTTTAAATTTCGTGGTTTTTCATTTTTTTATGCGGGTGTTATCAAAAGTTGAGTATTTTTCTGTTAGGGGGTAGAACTCATCATTTCCTAAAGAATCAGCTCACTCAAAGTTCCATTAATTTATATTCCCTTTCAAAAAGCGAACAGCCAGTCATCACTGAAATTGCGTCAACATTCTGAACGAAACCAGATGGCTCCTTCATTCATCGCAAACCCCTCAATCTTACGAAATGAAAATTATACACGACCTAAGGTCGTAATGGTATTTTATCGATTATCGATTATAAGGGATGATAATTTGGTCAGGTTGAAAGTTTCATAAAAGTGTTCTCTGGTGAAATGGTTTATTTTGATGAGTTCTACCTTCTTTTGGAAAAAGACTACCGTGATATGTTGTGTATATTCGTTATAAGGGCACAATACACGGACGGATTATCCGTACAGTTCTGATACGTAGAGATTCGATCCGACAGATCCAGATGTGAGATTTTACTCCAAAAACGGACGGATTTTATACCATACACGCACTGATATATGTACGAATTTGGCTCGCCACGTATCAGATATGACAGATAATGCGTCCGTGTATGTCGCCCTATAAGCGGTGTCGTATGGCCGATTTTACTTGAATGTAGTGTGTGTGTTGCTTCATTTATTGTTTGTTCTTCAAAGAACAAACAAGAAGTGAAGAAACACGGGTGGAGATACGACTTTTATTCTACCCTACATTGATTGAACACCTCACGATGGCTTATATTTTTGTGTTGATGGAAAGTGACTTTTCCTATTGGATATAAAACCAAGTTCTTACTTCGCACGCTGAAATCTGTAGGCAACGATCGCTGAGCCAGATCGTTGTTTGTCACCCAGGTATATTAAGTTCTCAGATTCTTCCTATATGATAAAATGGGTCTCGATATTAAGGTCGTCAAGTTTCTTGTCTTATTGCAGGGGGCGTTCAATGCGAATTCGTAACAATGTTATGTATGATACTCAAGTATATCGCATTGACTAGGTATTCTAGATACCGAAAGTTATCGCATTTCCATTTATGAAGCTACCATCTTTGTATTATTGATATAAATGTTCCGTCTTCCTGAGAATTACCAAAATTTCCTTCAAACTTCGTTTTTAATTTCTTCAACCAGGAGAAAGACAGAACATGTTTTGTTGTACCTATCTTAATTTACACTCCTATGATAGGATGGTCATTTAATCGATATTTTTTTCGTTTTAGCCCTGGAGGAATACCAGCTAGGAACTCTAAAGGCGAACGAATATTGTTGTTCGTTGGAATCATAGACATATTGCAGAGTTACAGATTGAAGAAAAAATTAGAACACACGTGGAAGAGTATGATACACGACGGAGTAAGTATAATGGACCCTTAATCGACAATATACTTAAATATATTTTCCTGTTAATAGGATACAGTATCAGTCCATAGACCTAGTTTTTATGCAAGTAGATTTCTGAAATTTATGGCCGAGACTGTATTTAAGAAGATTCCATCACGTAAGTATTGGAGATGTTCAGCAATTCATATACATTTGTGTCAAAATCCTTACCTTTTCCTATGTTTTTAAGGAATAATCATGATTATAATTCGCTTTTGTTGAATTAATATTATCGACAAAAGCATTTAATGAAAGTAATTAGTTGTCAAAACTGATTGTTGAATTTTTCAATAACCGTCTAGATCTACCTGATGATTCTATTTTTTCAAAGTATGTTTTCGAAGGTTTTATGACCTCGGAAATATGTTTCGGGTAAGGAAATAGCCTTGCCGATCTCGTTTTTAATTGAATTCTCAATTCTTGTTTTCATTCAATATTCTGTATTGATAACCGTTGAAACCATCTATACAAATTCCTCTGAAGCTTATTGACAGTTTTCAATGATTATTCCTTAGCATCTTGGGTAACTGTATCTTCCTGATCTGTATCTGAAGTAGTTTGTGTCTATCCGTCCAAATATATATTTATCTCAACTCAGGTGCAGTAGTGGTTAATGCTAGAAGAATAAAAGGTAATTTCAAGAAACTGATCATCGCGCTTTGCTTTCGAGTTATTGAACAAAAATATGTGAAATGAGTATCTATATAGTCTCGAAAGTTTTCAGGAGTAGTCAACTCGGAAATAAAAATTAATGACAACCTGGAATATAGTGGAAATTACGGTAGATTTATTCAAAAAATTAGTAAATTTTTTTGGGTACTTGATGGAATAGAGCACATTTTTCTATTGAAAATCTTGAAGTATTGCCATTCATTCAATAATTGTACACTAGTACATTTGCAAAAAAGTGTTGACATGTATGGTATTGTTAATATGTACATACATGAAGATGCACCCTGTATAAAAAAAAGGTTGAGGAGATGAAGCAACTAGTTATACTTACATTTTTCGTTATTAGTTACAAAAGAACTTATTCGATTATTTTTTATTTTTATCAAGTATCTCTTATCGAATCCACATACAAGATGAAGCATTCTTATTTAAGTTCCTCATTTAAGAGTGCTTAGTGCAACAATGAAAGGAAGTGCCTCAAATTAGTTTACTGGTATTATATTTTTGAAAATTGATGCAATCCTTCATTCCAACACGCCAATGGTCTACTGTCTAGCTAGGGTGTATTGACGACCATTTGAAATAAATTAATTTAAAATGGCTAGGGAATATATTCAACAATTGCTATATTTTAAGTAAATATTAAAAAACCTACTGACTGGAAGTTTCCAGTGCGCTACAACTTTGAGTTCTATCGTGTTGACATTTTTTGTTCAATAAAGAATTTTAGATTTTATGATCTTCATTTGTATTAATCCATTTTTCGAGTATCAATTCTTCGGCACCGCCATGCTCAATTCGCACACTGCTAGTTTAGAGAGCATTAACCATTTCTGCAAGCTGCAGTGATAAGTAGTAAAAGCCCGTAGTTTTGTTGAATTCTGACTTGTGTGTGTTTCAAAAATGCTTCATGTAGTGGACTTGCCCGAGATAAAAGGCAATCACCGCAAGTTTCGAAATCTGGTAACCAGCTATATAGGTAATAAAGAAAATCTAACTCAGTTTTTTGTCAGTTGTTTTTTTCCGATCGGAATATGTAGATTCCGACTGCTAATGGCATTTATTTGCGCTTTTAACAGGTTGCTGAGTTTAAGCCTTTGTTTGCTGTTATTTTTAACTTACACATAACACATCGCTTCTTCTTTTATTATTTTTATTCATCCAAATGAGTCTTCGATAAAAGTGACTCAAATCCATCTATAAATCCAAGGAAGTCTACAAAGAATAATTCCGTTTTATGAAAACGTTAACCAAATCTGTGAACTGAACTTTGGACAACTTATTAATACATTTTTGGAAAGAATGAAGGGAAATCGAAATTAATTTAGTGGAATAGTTATTGTTAAGAATTTAATAGTCAAAATGTAGGGATAATTTCTCGAACACCGTGGAATAATAGAACGAAGGTTAGGAAAAGTAAATGTGATTCACAAAGATTGTCAGTTGAACATTTTTTGAGGAGGACTTTAGGTAAAGCATGCATTTACATAGTTCATGGTCTGAGAGATGAATTCTTGAAAAATTTCAGATTGAGATCTATTTTTGTTTTTCAAATGCGCACTTGTTTCAATGAATGTTATCATTTTGCCCAAATCTCTGTAATTTCTGAATTTTGAGCCGAGAATGGTCTTAAAAGATTAGGTTGGGCTCACAGATGAAGAATTCGTTGTCAAACCTGGGTATTACATTCGAAAAATCAGTGAAATTAATCACCAAAGCTCAACTATGTATTTTCATCTGTTTACCTTGTGTCTGCTTGGATTACCTTGTATGAATGGTTATGCTTGTACAAAACGGTATTTTTTTTCGAATAATACTACTTTTAAATTTTGTAATATTCTTTTGTGTCCGGTGTATTTTCAAGGTTGTTGAAAAGTAAGTTATTTGGTGAACGCCATTACGGTGCTTGGTTCTTAGGATGGTTCAATCGCCTATGTATCGCATACGCTAGCTTTACAAAAAATGATCGAAAATGAATCGTCATAAATTTTCACGAACCTTCCCTTAAGCAGGTAACGTTTCGCTGTTGTTTGCTGTTTATTGTTCTTCGTGTTCGCTGTTCTTTCTTATGTCTTTTGACATTTTTTGAAAAACTCAACTCACAACCAACTCATTGTGTGTATTATGGATTCTTTATAATTTGCTAATAGATATTTTTTTTCATTCCTCTAACAGTAAGAATATTTTGGGGAATTTAGGCTCAATTACGATATAGAATATTTATTTAGGTACCTCCGCTCTCAAACTATTAGAATTTTTTAATGTTTGTTGAAATTCAATTGATTTCTTCAAGATGAACTAGCATTTGCTGTAAAAACTTTCTTCGGGCCAATCTATTATTGGTTATTGCTTTGCATCCCGTTAGGGGAGATCGTCAGCAATCAATTTGACTATTGAGCATTTTGCGAAATTGAAACATGCATATTTGGATACAATAATTCCGAGGAATAATTAATTGCAGCAATTGTATCAGAAATAAAACCTTGGTAACCCCAGAGGACATCAAAATTATGGATTATTCTTGATTAATACAGATATAATGTTTTATTCTGACTCCATTTCATCTGAAATGTAACTGCGATATGGAATTAATGGTTTTTGAGTCAAATACTTCAGCTTTCTGGTTTTCAATTATTTTTTCCACAAAAAACTTTTCATCATTTTCGAGACAGATCTAAGTGATTCGACCTGGACTTTTTCCAGTTGAGTTTGGAATTAAATATCAAAGGTATACAATAATGATAAATGCACTTCGAATCATAACTAATATTCGCGCTAGATTGGAGGAATGACACTCATACATCACCTGACTCTTTTTTCATTTGATTTTTTTTTCAACCAATCGCGCGACAGATTTATGCGGGCTTTGATTGTTTCATAATGAAATTGTTTTTCAGCTCTTAAGCATTCCCCATCTAAGAGAAAATCACTTTCGAGGCCCCTCCGCTCCCACGAGGACGACATCAACAGTGAGTAAAAGACCTGCATTTTTCCGTCTTTTTCAAATTTCACCTCTGCTTACGAGCGTCATGTCATGCATATTTCATTTTTGTCGATTTTTGCGCATCATACTCTCTGATACCGTTTTGTCGTATAATCCAATGTTAATCCATGTGGTGTTGGGTCATGCAGCATCCTCTCAGGCGCAGGGCAATTCTAGTCAGCAAAACGGAAACAAGACTGGTGAGTGGTCAACAGATTCATTATTACTATGTATTATTTTGTGTTAGAGGAATATCTTCTGTGAGGCTTAACTCCCTGTGAATTATCGTTACGTGTGCTTACGGTGTCATGAGTTTGATTTGATATGTTTCCACCAGTACGCCAGGAGTTAAAAATAACTTTCAACGAAGTCAGAATCATAATTGAAAAACTCGATGTTCTCACCCACTTGCATAACAATTTCGGCAATCGATCAAAGCAATATCAGTAATTATGTGTGAAGTCAGCCCATTTTGATAGAACAAGTTTCAGAATAATATGCAAATTACGAATCTGCGAGGCATCTTGGGATGACTCACGTGCGACATTGTAAAAATAAATTAAACTCAGCAGGGCTACGATAAAGAGCATAAGACTATCCTGGCAGTAAGACACAATTATTTTTGATCGTATAATGATCTACAAATTGAAAAAATGAATAGCACGTGTTCAAATACACGATCCACAATACATATATGGAAACAATTGTTCCAAAGAATAATTGTTCCTGAAGCCAAGCTAGTCAAAAAGTACATAAGTCTGAATATCCCCAGGGAACATTAAAATCATCGATCGCAACTGCAGACCATAGTTTCGGCTTCTTTGACCCATCCCCTGTGCAGCGAAGCGATGATGACTTCGATGTGGAAGTAGGTTCTTTAGAAACATAAAGTAAATTAGATCAGAGAAAAATTGCTCAGTACCGCCATCTATCTGCTCCAACAGAACCCTTCCCCACTTTTCTCCAGGTCCTTGAAAATACCCAATGACAATGAGAGTTACATACATTTGGGCGAAATGATTCTTCATTCTTCTTCAAAGAAACAAGCGCGCAAAAGTGAAGGTGCACATAAATCACACATAATTCATCACTACATTTTTATATTTTATAATGTTTTAGATCGATTGTGTCGAAATGGTTGTGCGGGCTTAAGGTTGTACAATACTTTCATTTACCCTATGCATCACAATAATTGTTTCAATGATTTCTCATAAAAGGCATGTTGAATTCTTTTCATTTTTTAAATGTACAAGACTTTCCCCGAAAATTATCGAAAAAAAATTCAATCCATCCAAGGCGGATAATTTAATCTTACTTCAACTATTACTGTTGATAAAAAAGAAAAAAAATTGGAAATTGATATTTCTTTCAATATGAAAAAGTTGTTCTCATCGCTTTCTCAATTTGATTTTAATCCATCACCTTTAAGATCGGATATATGTTCATGTATAAATATTCGAAAGGTTATGGATTGAAATTAAATTAACAAATCGATGGCTAATGAGAACAACTCTTTGATATTGAAAGAAATTACAATTTTTTTCTTTTTCATCGCCACTAATTGTTGAAGTAAGTTTGTATTATCCGCCTGGGATGGATTGGCTAACACGGAATTTTTATTCGAAAAAGCCTGAGGAAAGTCTTGTGCATACACGTCTGAAGGTACAGTCAAAAACTTGAAAGAATTTTACCTGCCGTTTATGAGAAATAATTGAAACAATTATTGTGAAGCGATGAATGGTGTACACCCTAAATGTGGGTGATCCTTTCAAGGATCCTTCCAAAAGAGGCAAATAATGCGTTTTCTTCACCATTCGGAGACAAACGGTTGAACCTATCTACATAATTGAAAAAAAAAATCGTGATTTCATCATCATAAGGTAATTGTTACAAATGGGAATAATGAAGTGTTAAGTGTTCTGAGTACGCCGAAAAACTCCAATGATGTTTCTTTGGCCTATTCTCATACTAGCAAAAAAGTGATGAACATAACCTCTGAAATGCTTTGTAATCACTATGAATGTGAGTACAAAATTAGTTAACCGGAAATATGGGAGATCGAATGAAAATATTGGGTTTAATTTTGCCTTACTTATTTTTGTTTATATTGAAATTAGTGAATTTCGAAGGGAGATCGCAAGGATTAACCAACTGCGTTATCCCGAAATTGATTATGATCAATTTGGCGATGATGTGATGGACAAAGAATGAGTGGAATATAAATTAAATCGATAATATAAAACAAGAATAAATTCTAATATTTTATTCACAAAAATTTGTTGTGGTTCATTCCATTTGAATCCTAATAGCAGAGAGGTAGAAAGAATTTTATTTCGATAATAAAATCTGTTGACCATTTTAGTTTTCCGTTTTTATCCTCAACAATGGTTTGTATAATGATCTATATATCATTATGGATTATCGGATTCCACTAGAAAAGGGAACAAATATTCTGCTTTTATTCCGCCCAATAATCATTGTGAATTAGGATATCGAATGGACATCGATGCTTGGAGCTGCCTTCGTGATCAATTAGCTGGCCGATTGGCAATTCAGCACGGAAGTGGACACGGAATTCACCCCTCGCAATTAATTTCGAAGTTCGAATTCGTTCTGAAGTTTGGAAGTAAACGAACGAAATGAAGAGAAAAATCACCTGAGAACATAAACAACCAATCATGTTTGAAATTTCGTTCTTTCCTGTTGTTTGTAGACGGTGAAGCATTACTACAATATATTCCAATTTCAAGCCAAAACATACAACGAATCAACTTATACGTGACAGAACACTAAACCTTAGGCTACAAAATGCAGTTGATCTGAAAGAAAGCGCTACGCATGATTCTAGCCAGCACCGAATTTTATGCTGAAGTGAGAATTTGCAACCCGCAAGAAATTTTTTCCAACTTCAACTTCCGTGCTAGACTTGAATGATGAGAGGGAACGTCATCTGCTTAGCTTGCGCGTCGAAGTGCCACTCGGTTAGCGAATTAATTTCGAATGCATCTTCAGAATCAGGAAAACTCAGCAATCCGCTACAAGAAGTAGTTATGACAAAGATGTTGTGTCATATTTTTGAAATATGTCGATAGATTTGACCGTTTTCGAAAAAACAGTTTACCTATTAGTGAAGAAAATGCTCGAATTTGTGCGTTTGACTTCGAATTGTAACTGACATGATTGTAACGATTCAAATAATTTTAGGCTAGGGGTGATCATCGTATAATTGGAATATTGGGTACCTTACATATATGTTTAAAAAAAATCGAGGTCAGTGCAACCTTGAGCTTTCAAAACGTATGGCTCAGCTTTTATCATGCGACCCTGTCATTGTGTTTCCCGATCCTTTTGTGATCTGAAAATTCCACAGTCATCGACCCAGCTTCTAGCAAAATTCGAGAGTCGTATATAACAACGAAATTACTGGAGAATTCAAAACATGATTTTTTTGTTTCGAAGAATGGTACGTTTATTATGGAGTTATGTTCGAAATATCGAAGGCAGGGTTAAGTTATTGCACAAGAATTATTTCTGGAACTCATGACTGAATAGCCTGATGTTTCTATGGATTATATGATCAAACTTTCTAATGTGCTGTTTTGCGGGGTGCGTTCGTTTCTTCTGTGAGGCAGGTAGCTTTGAAGAGAAAGGGGAATCGATTAAAAAAAAAATTCAAGATATATCAATAATGTTCAAGGGATAATGTAATTGGTTCCACCCCTGTTCAGCCTATGCACTAGTGTTTTTCCAAACTCACTAGAGCCCCTTTGGTATAGCTACCAACTCTTAACATATGAGAATGTGGGCTAGCCAAAGATATGAACATTTTTTTCATTGGACATCTCTCTATTCTTGGAAAATTGTAGTCTGCTATGCTATCAGTCTTAGGTGAATTGTTGGACAATTTTTTTGCGATGGTTCTTTGACAGTCAACTTCATGAAGGTGACATTTGTGTACCCTATTCTTGAACTGTAAGAAAAAGAATTACTTCTCCAATATATATCTCATTGAATTTAGCGATTGTTTTTTGGCTTACATGCAGACAGAAGTATTTTTATTCAGTTATACTTTATGTATTAACTTGCAGTGAACATGGTGGAATACTTATTTTTTTTTATACTTCGAAACCCTCAGTTCGAGAGGTACTCGCAGATGACCGTTTTACTTCCGCTTAAATCTCCTGTCTGAGAGAAACGAAAATAATATGAATTTGAATTCAATTTAGATATGTGTGGGCGCAAAAACAAAACAAAAATCTCAACGTGCAGGCTAGAATACTCTATGCCCGTGAAAAGTTGAATGATATAGTCCATTTAAGAATTATTGACATCGAAGCAGGCCATGAACGTCCAGTCGAGGCTTTATTTCTAGTTACTAAAAAGTAACTAAATTTCATCATAGAACATAAATATAACCTAGAAAAGTGTTGAGTATACGAATATTACGAATTATCGAATAATTAAGCCGGAATATTTCGATTGCAGTTCAAACATGGGAATTCAGGTTTGAAAGCGCAAAAATATCGTGGAATGCTTTCATATGAAATTATCTGAACTTATCGTTCATATAAAAGTCAACCATGGAAATTTGAAGATCATTCAAATAAATATTTATTTTCACTCAGGACCATGCAATATTTATTGGTATTGGAATTCTTGCAAAATTCTAACCATATAACTATAAGAGTACCATTTTATGTCAGGATTCAAGAAGGATAATTAATGGAATTCTAGCAGATAGCTAGTGGTGCAACAGAAAAAAATTTTTGGATACTTCGCAAGCACAGCCCCAAAAGAATGGATTGGAAAAAACGTTATAATGTATTAAGAAATAAGAGAGAAACAAAAATTAGGAATCTATGTAGTACATGAAGAATTTTGACATTAATTTTGTACCGAACTATCAATATATGAACCAATTTATGAATTATTTATTGCTCGGTGTTGAATACTTTGAGAAAGTCAATTTTTATTTTAATTCATTAAAACTGTCCATGAATTATTGAAAATATTATAATTGATGAGCAATTTTACAATTATTCAGTATACTTTTGAATTGGGAACAATATAGCTTGTGAACAGGGTACCATATAGTATAAGTATAATAAATAAACTTAAAATATCTATGAATGATACAAGAGCAAAGATAAAAATATCATTGAAAACTTTGTGTCCTCGTAGTGTAGTGATTTGGATGTGTTTATTGAATAAGCTGACATAATCCTATTGATGGGCATCCTTTTGCAGGGAAGCTTTCAATTTTTCAATAACCCATTTATGAAATAATTCACCATTCATAGTAATCCTTATCATTAATACCACTGTCAAGAATCGGATCAAATCCAGGTAAAAATCCATCAATTGTTCCAGCATTCAAAATAGTGCACCTTCTGCCTTGAATATACTCGGCATACCTTTTGGATTATTTTCTAGTGTCCACTGCCGAATTTGAATAGCCAAATTTCATCTAGATAAATGAATTTTATGTTTTGTTCTATGTATTCTCGGTATTTATCACAATATCGTACTATTTTTATTATATATTTCTGTTTATCAGTAAAAATTTTCCTTCGATCAACTTTTTTGTATTTGTATCCAACTTTTTTTAATGATATAATATAATGTTGACTTCGATCAATTGAAATCTAGGTGCTCTTTGGCCAGTTCGAAAAGGATATCTAAACTGATATATTCATTGTTTTCAATTCTAGCAAAAACAAAGTCATTCAATGTCTCTTTGAAGGAATAATCATATCGCACTGGTTTTCTTCCACTGCTAATTCCAGGCTAATATTCTACGGACAGGGCTTGGTGAAATCTGAAAATTTAAGAGACATTGATCAATCAGAATACACTTTGAGTAGGTGAATATCAGTTTACCTGAAACACTAGCGGAAATATATGCCAAATCTTTGAAAAACTCGAAGTAACACCGATGAACTGCCTGGCGTTCTCTTGTAAGGCGCGATGTATCCTGGTCAATTCCAGCCATTTTAATAGCATAAGACAAAAAATACTCAAATTCAGAGCAAATTTTTATAATTACATCTTCACCAATATCTTCGATAAAATCATCAAAGCAAGATTTCTATGGGTAATGTTAGTGTTATTCCTATACCAACCTGAATTCAGCAATCCAAAATATTACTGAATAGTCTATTACCAACTTAAATTCGATTTTTCACAGCCAACCGAGATGTCAATAATTCTTAAACGGACTATATGGACAGAATCTTTATAAATGCCACACCGCAGTGGGCTTGTAAGTATATCATAATAATGGCTGTCAGTTTCGAAATTTTATGACACCTACAGCTTGAGGAGCGACAAACAATAATCCAAAGCCGACTGTTACAATCATTTATAAAGACCCTGTATTCTACTCATAATAAGTAGTCCCCAAGTAGGTACCTAAATCATAATTCTTCATTTCCATTTTGTATCCCACTAAATTGCATGACGCTTCAATCATTTCTAGTTCAGTAGAATTGGGTTCTTGCGAGAATTCCAAGGACTTCTCCATTCCCTGAGAAAATAAAATAAAATTGTAGTTCGTCCGGGAATTTAGAGAAAACAGAGGGGAAGCGTCTCGTTGAATTCTGATTCTGCTGGACTATCATGAATCTAACCCTACCATGGTATCTCATATAAGCGTGGATCTTTTTCATGCCTCCTCATCTGCTTGCGGATGCATCTGTCTCGTTCCACGTGGAACCCAGTAGCCAGCCCCATGGACTCCTCGGTACCTCAGAAAACATCCCCGCCCAGCCATTACCCTCTTGTCACAACCTCTGCCCCTCACACCCCCATGACCTCCCCGCCAACGTCCTCCTATCCGGCTATCCTGGTCGGGCGACCGACTGCTGAGAACAAGCCTAAAGTGCCACCTCCGGTGCCCCCTAGAGGAACCCCCAAAACGAAAAGGGGTGGGATTACTGGAAAAGGTTTGCACCCACGTTGCTTCGGTCATGAGAGGCATGCCAGCGCGCCTGTTGCCGCTATCAAGGATGCTAGTTTGTGTGGTAGCGAAAGTTTCAGTTCCTTATCGTCGAAAAAAGTTTCTACCTTACCGACAAAATGTAACGTGGAGGAATTAAAAGCTGAATTCATGTTGCATGCCGGTAGAAATTTCAAAGTTTGCGGGCGGTTCAGAGTGCCGGGTAGAAGTAAATTCTTCAAAGATCTGTTCGAAGCTCGGAACGAAATTATGGGTAGGAATTATGAGAATATCAAGGAAGAGAGGGCCATTTATCCGACGAATTTGAAAAGACAGGTTATATACGATTCGAATATTTCCCTACACGAGATAGGTGGTAAGCTTTATTACGAGATGGACGATTATGTATGACTGATTTTTTTTAACTGGTGTCGTAGGCTAAATTACAACAAAGTACAAAACTATAAAGTATTCTTGGCGAAAAAAGAATTCGTTTGCTGAATAGGTATAGAAAGGTCCTTTAGATCTTTGTCCGGAAATACTTCGTTTCAAAGATACATGTTTTCCAAATGAATAACAAATTCCTCGATATTTTCAAAACAGCTTAAGATATTTAAACGAGTTTTGGTAAAAAGGAGCATTCCATCGTCTTATTAATTTCTGCGTTTCAACGTGTCGATCTGATTACTGTTTGAAAATCCTATCAGACATACTGAGAATGATTGACAATGGATAGGCAGTGAGGACAGCTTTCAAATCATCGAACATTCCAATATGAGTGTCGAGGAAAATACAAAGGAGCAACCAGACGTCCCCTCAAAGTCAGTCGAAGTTCTCCAGAGATTTCCAAGATTATGACAAAGAAAAAATTGAGCATGGCTCAGAACTTCTGGTACTAAGACTACATAATACAATCGAAAAAAGCCTCTAGAATAGCCAAGAAGGAACATTGGACAAGAGGAAAACTAGATGAATTAGTTAGCATCGCTGTCATTTAGGCGAGACCAACAAGGTCTCTTTATTCTGGATTCCTGGTCACTCAGGAATCAAAGGAAACAAAGAGGCCAATGCACTTGCCAGAAAGGGAACACGAACGCCACTAACTGGCCCAGAACCTTTCTGTGCCATAGGCAAATGCACCTATAAGAAAGAGTTTTTGAAGAAGGAAGAAACTGAAAGAGAAGCACTCTGGAGGAATCTTCCAGGAATGGATCTCTCCAAAAAGATCCTTTGGAACTTTAAAACTATTTGGATATCAGTAAGAATAAGTTACGCCTCCTCACTGGCTTCCTCACAGGACATTGTCGCCTTAAAAGCATGCGATGGGAATGGGCTTATCAGAAACTGACGAGTGTAGATTCTGTGGGGGAGATGAGGAAACTCCTTTTCGCCTGGTTATAGAATGACATTGCAATCCAACGCAAAGAATGTCTTGGACAAGATAATTATAGGTGGAATTAGGATCTTACCTCTTTGAAGTACTCACAGATATTGGAGTTCATTGGAGCTCTGGAGCTGAAGGCAGAGCTGCAGGTAGCGCACCTGCGAAAACAGCTCTGATGGGGGGCATAATAGACCTCAAGGTCGCAGTGGAATGTAACCCCCTTACCAAACTATAGACTATAAATTAACATCGCTGTCCCCTCGGCATCGAGAACGCAGAGGGCATCAGCGGAATTAGAGGACCGACGAACTGCACCCTCTTTCGGTATAGCAAAAACGGAAGATTCTGAAAGGATTACAGTCCAATTTTGCAAAAGACCTGCTAATTAGGGAGATCCGTGAAGACTAAGGTAGGCTAGTTGAACGCTCAACAAAATGAGCAACATAGGCTCGGCAGAGCGAATTTAATGTTGAGTTTGCCATGCAGGGGAATAAATCTCCCTCCATATACTTAGCCAGTGCAGTTAAGAGGGGCCACAATAACCCTAAACTCTAAAGGTATCTAATCTGATTTACACCGCCAGCTTGGAAACAAGGGACCTCTGGATGCCCGTTCATTCGGATTTCATTAGAAAGAAATAATCGAACTTAACCTGGATCGAAGCTACACCGAACCTCAATCAAAATCGACGATTATAATGAATCATTAAAATTTTGTAAAATAATGAAGCTGACAAAAAATAAATGTTCGCTGGGCTACTCCCAAAACGACACCTTGAGACGAAGAGATTCCGAAAACGATGAAAAGCTTGAATAACAATGATATTTAACAAGATAATTGGTCGCGGTGAATTAGTGGAATTAATCGGCTTGAATTTTCATCAGACCACGGGAAAATTGCTCAACTCATCAAGAAGAGCGGAATGAACGATTGAAGCTATTGAACCCCGCCATCCTTATAACAAAATTTTTTTGAAATCTGTATCGCATATGCATCTTCATTCTTGTGATGTCATAAAATGAATTGGTCTCTAGTCTCTTCGAATGTAGTAGTCATCTCTACATAATTTTCGAATCAACAGAATCGAGATGAGTAAGGTAGATACCGATTTAATAATTTTCAATCTTCGCATCAATAGTAATGCGGAGATTGCCATTCCATCAGGAAGAAATGAGGAACTGATACACTTTCGCTACAGCTTTCCAGTAATGCTTTCTCTTACTAGTGGAATTTTTTTTTTACTTTTTCCCTTACCCTATATGTAGTTCAAGAATAGACAGACATATATCTTATTTTTGTCCTAACAGGTCCTCCTTATGGCCGATTCTCAGGGGACATTAAAGGCTTTGCTTGTTCTCTGTTGTAGATATTTTCCATTAACTGTCTTGGTTTATTTGTTTGTTTATATTAAAACTATCTTCGAATAGTTATGTTGCAGTTGCTGAACATTCTCCGAATAAAATCAGATATTCGAAATTCTTTATTTGATTCACACTAGAGTATTTGCTTTTAGAATGCAGTGTGCGTTGTCCTGTGTGACTCCTCAGAATATTCGGAGAATGTTCTTTTTTTCTGAGTGAATTTAGATATTGAGGTACAAACCATTTTTACCATGAAGAGTGGATTGAAAAGAAAACTCCATCAGGTTCAGTCTGAAGATAAGATCATTTGGAAATGAAAATTTAGAATATTGAGAAATTATTTCTACAAATTTTTGTGCATTCAAATACACATTGAAGAACTTTCGAGCTCCATTTCCTGACACTGTGTTGGTCTGTATCTAATATCTCCCGTGCTCACATAGTGTTTTGTTGAGTTTAGTTTCGCCAATTCACCCTTTCGAGCAGATAATCGCTAGATTTGTAGTGCCGCATGTCCATACAGGTATAGCGCAAAGCTGCTGCAGCACGCCACCCCCAACCTTCGACGAGGTACTGGAACAGCGCGCCTCGGAGCCTCACGAGTCCACGGGAGCGACTCCGGCCAGGAGGTACCACCACCACCATCACAGCGGTCACGGCTCGCATTCAGTTCATTATCATGCGTCCAGCAGGATCGGCAGGGATGATGCTGTCAGGTAGGTTCACAAGAATTTCTTCCATTTTCAGCTACGCCTTAGAAGCCATTGATGGTTTTGTAGGCAATTCTTTGTAGGTTTTTATGTGAGGATACATTGTTTACGTTACGAAATTTGGTCAAGTCAAAGATTTACCTTGTATAGACACTATCTTTCCGAGTTTTCTTTCATCTGATACAGAATTTAATTTTGGTTTTTCTTCCTAGCATAAACGACATAAAACTAGAGTCTAGAGCCGAAACCAAATCATCTTTGAGTGTGGAGTCAGGCAGTTCCAGCGGAGCAGGCCACTCTAGCTATTCCAGAGGTGGCCTAACGTGGACTCCACCCGCCTCCGTAGAAGGATCAACCCCCACGTGGACAGAAGGTACTCCTTCATTCACAGAATCTTCCAGTAGCGGGGACATGGGTGAGTAGAATGTTTTTTGCATGCAAGGGGTTGTTCTGTACTGCATCCATTCCCCTATAACAAATAAATTACCCAGAAAATATGTCTAAGATATCTCTGGAATACTACGTTTTGGGAGATCTGAGCATGTAATTTTATTTTGTATTATTCGGTTTGATGTATTCATCGAAGTGTTTCGGAGTTAAGGTTGTACACTACTTTCATTGGCCCTATGCATCACAGTAATTGTTTCAATGATTTCTCATAAACGGCATGTTGAATTTGTTCATTTTTTGAATGTATATTCAGGCGTGTATGCAGAAGACCTTCCTAGAAAGTTTTCGAAGAAAAATTAAATATTTTTGCGTGTAATCCAATCCATCCAAGGGGGATAATTCAAACTTACTTCAACAATTACTAGCGATAAAAAAGGAAAACATTGAAAATAGATATTTCTTTTAATATCAGAAAGTTGTTCTCATCGCTTTCTTAATTTGATTTTAACCCATCACCTTCCAAATCGGATATATGTTCATGTAAAAATATTCGAAAGTTTATGGATTAAAATCAAATAAACAAATCGATGGCTTATGAGAACAAATTTTTGATATTGGAAGAAATTACAATTTTTTTCTTTTCCATTTGTTGAAGTAAGTTTGAATTATCCGCCTGCGACGTATTGGATTTCACGGAAAAATATTGAATTTTTATTCGAAAACGTTCGAGGAAAGTCTTGTGCAACACGCCTGAATGTACATTCAAAAAATTAAAAGAATTCAACATGCCATGAGAAATCATTGAAACAATTATTGTGAAGCAGTGAAAGAAGTGTA
Source organism: Aphidecta obliterata (assembly GCA_963966015.1). Classification (NCBI taxonomy): domain Eukaryota; kingdom Metazoa; phylum Arthropoda; class Insecta; order Coleoptera; family Coccinellidae; genus Aphidecta; species Aphidecta obliterata. The sequence continues at coordinate 24,615,860 of OZ014427.1, read as the reverse complement.
CACCCTTAACAACGATTGTTGTATTCTGTGCATAAAAAGTTCAACGGTTCTCTAGTCTTTTGTTAATTTTTTTGGAACTGAACTGACCAAGATTACATCATTTTAGCTATCTCAGACGATATACGGTGCTCTGTTCAGTTCAAACCATTTAGAAAAACCGATCCTGCGGTACAGAACATCCCTATAGCACGATTGTCCCTTTTCTAGCTATTAGATTAGATTAGATTATTGATTATTCCATCCCAACTTTTGCACCATTCTGTTTCTATCTAGTCAATTTTTTCATGTTGAAATATTAAAGCATTTACTCTACTATAATCAAGCTTGATTGAGTTAGTTATTTGTAATAATCAATAAGGCTAATCGAATTTAGTGCGTTCAACAATAAGATTTTCCTGCATTGTGATAATAGAATGATATATCTAAAGGAATTCACAGAAAAAAGTTGTTATTATCGATGCATTTTTCACACAACGTCGATATTTTTCTCTTTGTCATTCGTTTTTCAATTGATAATGAAACTGAAGGCACTTTTCTGATATTTATTCACCATAATTATACAGGGTTTTCCTAAATTGAAGGTACAAATGAGCAGGGGAGATTCCTTAAGTAATTTTTAGACAAAAAAGTCCCATAAACATGGGATCGCAAACGTTTCGTTTTCGAGATACAGGGTGTTAAAGTCTGAATTTTATTCGAGTTTTTTTTTCTCATAGTATCTACACTTCACAAGATATTCAACTGAAATTTGGCATAGATATTACAATTGAAAGTATACACCATGTGACATGCCAATTTCGATAGCAAATCTACAGGTGATATTTTTTCTGGAACACGGTCCCCTGTTTTCGTCCAGAACTTCTTTTGGTGAGCCACTGTTAATTTCAAAAAAATGATGAAAAGCACTGCCGTGAAGGCAGGAGCTTTTGAGCGCTCGTACATGCACCTTGTAGGTAGATTCGCATTATTCAGTTTTAGAAACCAATTGGAAAGATTTTGACAGCTGTACAAACAAAATTCAAACTGAGGCGAAAATCCAGAATTCACGTCAGTGCTTTAGGTGACCAATTTTTTTTTCAATAATTCGCTATAATTTTCTACGGTATCTATTGTTTTGGTAATGCGATCTGGACAAAATTTGCCACGTAGTTTGAATACATTATTCTTCATCTATGTGCGAAGTTTCATTCCAATCCAATCAGTATCAGGTATTTTCGAAATTATCAGGAAAAAAATAGTTTGAACGCCTATATTTACGCAACCCCTATTCTTATTTTGCTCATTGATGAACGTGAGCGCACAATTCGCGATCCGAACCTATCCTGAAAATTTCAAGTGCCTAGGCCTTTTCGTGCGGAAGTTATAATTTTCTATGGTTTCTATGGTTCTGATCATGCGATCTGGACAAAATGTAGCTCGAATATATCATTCTCAATTCAAATACAAATTTTCGTCACGATCAAATACATAGTTTTGAAATTATCAAGAAAAATTAATTTTGAACGACCATATTTACGGAACCCATAGTCTAATATTGCTCATTGATGAACGTGACCGCGACATTCGAGATCTACACCTATCCTGAAAATTTCAAGTCTCTAGGCCTTTCCGTTCGAAAGTTATAATTTTCTATGGTTTCTATGGTTCTGGTCATGTTAGCTGGACAAAATTTTGCATGTAGCTTGAATACGTTATTCGCCATATGAGTACAACATTTCACGTCGATCGAATCTGTAGTTTTGAAATAATCAGGAAAACAAAAATTCGAGCGGCCATATTTACGGAACCCCTGGGCGAATATTGCCCGATAACGAACTTAACCGCGGCATTCGAGATTCGAACCTACCCTGAAAATTTCAAGTTTCTAGAACATTCCGTTCGAGAGTTATCGTGTATACGGACGGACAGACTCGAATTTTTCGACGGATTCGTCATCAGTGAGTCGAACATAGTCGTTTGAGACCATTTTCGGCTCAAAATTCGAAAAATACAGACATCGTGACGAAATGATATAGCCCTCGTGTAAGTAGTACGAGCGCTCAAAAATACGAAAAGTAGCTTTGTTGTTATACTACACTTGATGGTATTATGTAGTATCGTCGTATCTGCTACCGATTTCGAGAAAAAAATTTTGAACGATTCTCTCGGAATCCTCAGAAAATTCCAAATTATCGTCATCAAAATTCACCCTGTTTATTTGCTATAAAAATTGACATGTCACATGGTGTAATTGAAATGTCTATGCCAGATTTCAGTTGAATTTCTTGTGAATTGTAGATACTTTGAGAAAAAAACTTTAACACCCTGTATCTCGAAAACGAAGCGTTTGCGATCCCATGTTTATGGGACTTTTTTTCTTAAAATTACTCAAGGAATCTCCCATATTCGTTTGTACCTCCAATTTAGGAACACCTGTATTATTAATATTATAATAACTTGGAGAGATTAAAGTCGAATCAAGATATTACAAACAAAAGTAATCAATCAAAATTCAAGTTTTGGCTTCAATTATACCTATTTTTATATACAGGTCTATTCACTATCCCTTATCATCGTTATTCATTTGGCGTTATTTTTTTCGAAAAACATGTTCTACTAAGTTTATATCAAGTTAGCAGGTCATATATTCAGAGAATTATTCCAAGAAAAAAAAAATTGCCATATAATTCTTCGTTTTTCAGCAATGTTGAGAAAAATTCAGCTGTTCTTGCTTTTTATAAAAATATCAGATGTTCTGCTGATTTATATTGAGCAACGTTTCATATATGCACGAAAAAATTTTGGGAAAAGCTACAATTTGACAGTGGGTGGGACCTTCATTTGAACTCCAGATTCGTTTTCCAATTTTTTCTATACTATTCCTCGATATTAAGTTCTTTGAAAAAAAAAATTGACATACTGTTGAAACTTAAAAAAAAATCGCTAGCTATGGAATCGAAAAACTATCGTGCATCTTATAAATTAAGATAATTCCCTACCTCTATCAGATAAAAAGAAGTACGGTGCCTTCAGACTTATTTTTCGAATTGGAATAACTTAAATGATCCGCTCCTTCTGATCTTCCTTCTATGAACACCTCAGCCAATATCCCCCCTTCTTTATAATCAGATCCACGTCGCTCTTGAGTCAAATCAGGCGGTGGAATAATGAATAAAATAATTGTAAGTGTGAAATGGATGTGCCACAGGGTGTCCCACAACGCCGCTGCGACAAAGCTCCAACAGCCCTTCGACGTATGTCTCGCACCACAAGAAGACGGTGGAACACGCCATCACCTGTCTGACCTCAGAAATGGTGAGTCGCAAATGAAAAGAGTTCTCCTTGTTGTCGCAATATGAAAAATGTGGATTTAAGTGTGGTCGTTGGGTTTCTACTCTTGTCGTTAAGGGGTCCCTGAACGTAACTACGAATTCATTCGGTTTTCGTTGCATAAAGAACGCAACCTTCTCTTTTTGGATTGTTTTTATATTTCTCATGTTTATTATTGGTGTTGAATGAATTACGAGTAACATTATGGTTCTCATCACACCACGAGTTAAGTAATGAATTCATAAAAAAATTGATTTTATTCAATTCAAAAAATTCAAAAACATGTTACGTTCAGGGACCATCTTAGCGGATTAATCAAATTAAGATTTGGTGTTGGTGTCGCTTAACAGTTCTTTTTTGGGTGCTGAAGGCTTTTGCGAGCCAGTTTTTGCAGTGTGCACAGGGGGAACAGGCTACCGATCACTACTAGGCTGTTTTTTGTTTTATTCATTTATTCATTCATTTTCTTTGCTAACATTTAATTCACCAGTTAGATTTCTGAATATCAGATTCGCCATCGCTTCATTTTCAAACAAACGTTCTTCGTGAATCATGCTATAAATATGCCAAATTATCATTTTGTGGAAAAATGCTAGAATTTTAATTATACATAGAATGTGATAAAATTCCAAACTATGAAGATTTATTACATTGGGATCATTATATGCGTTGAAATGCGTAAAATAAATTGTAGGAGTTAATAAAAATAAAATGACAAAATTATTAGTGGAAAAAGAAGGTAGAGAATAATCATCGACCAGATCATATTACATATCACAAAAACTTATTTCTTTTGATAGCCTAAGAACTTTTCATGACCCTTTGAGCCTGATCATTGAGCAGAGTTAAGCCAATATATTATGGTATGTGTGGTTTTCAGGGAGAAAAATCTGTTCTTTTCTCTGCCTACATTGTTATTGATATGAACACAAACTGATTATTCACTACAGCCATAATATACATATTTATAACTAGTAGATTGATCGAGCTAGCCCAAGTACTCTCAAGTTAATTATTCTATAGCTAGCCTTCACACCTATGTTTTTTGTAACACCAGTTGTTTGATGTACCAAAAAAACGACGCTTCATTTTTGAGTTATCTCACCACTTCAATGTTTCAAATCATACTGCTTACCAAATGTAAGTCAGTGGTTATTACAACACCTTGCCAACTTTTCAATCAATATACACCAAATTTTGATTGGTATATTTTGATGATAATCGAACATCACTGAAATTCACCTCGTCTGTGTACACAGCAGCTTTTGATGCTATTCAGACATAGTTGCTTTTAGTTAATCCTTTTCGCTAATATCACTTCGCACTCCTCTGCACTCAGGTTTCCTAACACCATTTAGTTTACTTTTAATGAATGTTTTGATCAATGAAACTGTGCAGTTAAAAATCAATATCCTAATTGAATAATTTTTCTTTGATATGAGTTTGACTTTAACATTCGTCTGTTCTCGTATTGTCAGTTCAATTTGTACCTGTTTTCATTTTCGTTCATGTCAAAAATTCATTTTATCCCAATTAATTTCTCGTTTTTCATTAGTTCGTTTTCATCAGATTTATATGTAGTTTTCCTCAGGTTTGCACGTTTACTTACATATTAGTTAGTTAACCTTTTATCGTTTTCTAGCTGTTTTCGATATCACAACAATTCGAACGGAACCTGACGATAATTTTGAAATCGAATATTCACTAGTTCGTCCGTTGAAGCGAACATTATTCGAAGAGTGCCAAATCATCCATCCCGATATACAGGCTGTTTTTTAAGGTTGGGCTCACCGAAAGAGATAATTTCGCCAGAAGTTGATCATATAAAATATCTAATTTGAAAAAAGTGCAAAAAATCTTGGGCATAAAGATCTTGAGACCACTCTGGACCGTGTAATCTCTCTGTAAGAAGATCTGCCATGAATCACGATGCCATATGCATTCCAGCAAGTAAATAAATGGCTGTATTTTATCGCAAATTCGTATATTCTCCTTCAACTTTCACTGGGAGATTTTTCCTGAACTGTATAATTCTCGAAGTTCAAACTAAGGAGAGGAAAAAACTGATTGAAAAGGTCATGTAAAAAAAATTAGGAAGTTCACAAACTCACCGATAAAAATGTCTACAGAAATTGTTCGAAATGGTCACTATTCGTTCAATGTGCACAAAGTCTTGCCTGGCGTAATAACGAATTATTACAGCCACTATCTCATCAGTTTGCCGACGAATAATGTCACAAGCATTTTCAATGCGTTGTTTCAGTTCTTCAACACTATTCACCTCAGCGTTACTGTACACTAATGTTTTCAAATGACCCCAAAGGAAGAAATCACAGAGTTGAGATCCGGGTAACGTGCATTTTCACTAACTTTGCGAAATTGGGAAGTTGCAAAATCATCCGCTCTGTCATATGATTTCCCGTAAACCGAACATTCAATAAACCGATTTAGATCTCAATACGTACCTAAGACAGGTTCGTTTTGAAAATTGCTCATCGCGGGTAACTTTGATTTCGAAAACTCTGCGTTGGTGAATATTTTATTTTAGGAATTTTGACGAGTTCTAGCACCTGTCAAAAAAAAGTCTCACCTTTGTAAACACCCTGTATATTTGAAAACAGCGAGAACCACAATACTGATTGAGATAGAGAAGATGAATCTGTTGGAATCTTTTGAAATTAATTAGTTCAACATGAACCAATAGTACGTCTCTATTAATTTTGCAATTCAACCTTTGCTTGATCTTTCAATCAGCCTCCCACATAAAATTCTATTTTATATCTATTGTTCATTTTCCAAGGCATTTACTGGGTGTCCCAAGTTTAACCGTGATATTGAAAATTCATCTCAATTATCAAGAAAAATACATTCGAATTCGGTCCGAACATCTGGCGATAAAGAATATGGTCAAATATGAACCAATATTTCTTCTCATTCATCAAAATCATTTGAATTGAAACATGTAGCACAATTTGGAGTTTCGTGCAATCCACTTGGATCATGAACCAATCGAAATCTCTTGATGTAATATCGAATTGATTTGTTTGTAATCGGGACCAAAAACTGCCACTGATTTCGAAAAATTAAAAAAAAAATATTGTTCTATGTGATCATAAAATAATATACGAATTTTAAGGGAATTTCATCGCAGCAAATATGATGAATTTTATACAGTTTGTCAAATTTTAAAAATAACGTTTCAGTTCTTTCATCTCAATTATTTGGCCCTTGATGATTCATGTTTTCATCTCGACCCAATTATGTCCTAAACTAATAGCCTAATAGCCGCATTATACAATGATTTTTTTTCAGCCTGCTCTTTTCTGATATTCAAAGCGAAGACTTATGCTCTCGGAGCTATTTTACTGGCTATTTAAGGCATGATAACCAAAAGGTTTGATTCAATTTGTTCTCCGAGACGAGGATATTCGTAAAAATTCATTTCTTTTTTATAATTCTCAAGAATCAGAATTGGATATTTTTCGTGATACCTAAGTGAAAGAGATATTTGTGAACTCACTAAGATCAACAACAGCTGTTGCTATTTTGCAGACAAAATATTGATGGAATAAATACAAATATTTTATTGCCTATCAAATTTCAGAGGATTCTGCATATTATTGGATGTAGCATTTTGCAAATCGAGTAAATTTTAACCCCCGAGACAAACAGCCCCCAAACAGATAAACCGATTTCAGTACTGTTATTTATTTTGATTCCAGTGTTTTGCTATGTCAAGTTCCACCAAAACATCATTTTGTTTTACCAAACTTTGTTGTGATATCGAACTTCATAGAATGTATCTTTTCTTCGAATTAATTTTATTCGGTCCTGCTTATCGTTCCGTTTTCATCCCAATAACTATTCCTGTGTACACCGGCGTAAATACTGAAATTTATCATGCTTACATCTTCTGGATTTCATCAGGAACAACTGAAGACTCGTGTGGATGACGATTACGAGTGAGAACACAGAATGTAATAGCACACTGATGCCGCATATCATCATTGTTGTTTGTGCTTTCTTGTCAAAGACCATGCATCATCACTTTTCGAGATACCTAAATACTAGCATTCTGTTTTTTGTGATATAAAATTTTCGGTTGAATATGCTGGGGGATTGAAGAAAGAGGAAATCAGTTCTTTAAATGTCGGACAATCGAATTTTTTTGTAAAAAAAGTTGTACTTTGTGTTGTTACTGAAGTAATTCCATTTGTGGAACAAATTTGAAATGAAATATGCAACGTGAAATGTCATCATGGCTATGATATGATCATCATTCTGATGTTGTATTCATTAGTTTACTCACGTTATTCAATGATTTCCTTCGATTTCCTCTTTCGGGGCTCTCAACGGTTTGGTTTTTATTTTTTCTAACTTGAGTTGATGCTGTGCTTGTTAAACAATTTGAAATGAATTCAACGTTGATTTTTCATATTTTAGAGTATTCGAAAAACAGTTTTCGTTGCTAAATGGAGAGATTGGCATTTTAAATGAAAGCCAAGTTGAACCCTCATCAGTTTGTATTTAATTTAGGCAACCAAAAATTAGGAAAAAGTCAGACCGAGAAATTTGTTGGTTTTAGTTTAGAATTGTATGTTTAGTAGAATGTAAAAGAAACTCTCGATGGAATTGACCGAAGTCGATCAATACTGCCATCATGAGCAATGTGTTTTGGAATTTCACATTATCTAAAATACGTTCGTTTGTAAACATTCCAGTTGCAATAATCGTTTGCAATAAAATCCTTATGTAACTTACCGATTAGGAATACTGAGATATGGGCCATTATTATTCAGCTTATGAGTTTAGCAGGTTTTAATAATTCTTCAAGTTTTATATAATTTTTTATATCTACATGTATTAGGAAGACTTATGAGTCTATTCTAAATATTTATTTTATTCTCATTTTATTTATATTATTCTCGTCAGTATTATATATATGATTATCAAAATAGCTCAGTGTATACATCTTTTCTCCTTTTTGTTCTGGATATAAAAAGCTTGAATAGTGAATGTTAGAAATAAACAGTGTACATTTTTAAGCCTTGTATATTCTGTACTTATCGAGATGGTTTTTCAAAAGTAAAATAATTCCTAACGTGGTGAAGTAGATAGTTTCTGTTTTATTAAATAATGTATTAGGTGTGGTCTTCATAGAAACCAGATTCGAAATGATTCAAAATAGATTTCAGAATCGACTTTGTTCAAGCACTATACCTTTCATGATTTGACAGTTTTGTTTCTCATATGAAATTCCAAGCATTACAGGTAGAACAAATTTCCTAGAGACATTGATTCATATAATCTTTGTCGGCTGAATAGTCAAATTTCTGAAACGAAACAAAAGTAAAGAATCAAGAAAAATTGAATGTTTTACTTATTGATTCGTTCATTTCATTGAACCTTATTACAGCAATCGAGCTGCTGATGAGATTGTTCCAACAAATATGATTGTACCACTAAATTTTTATTGAAAAAATTGAGTGGGGAAGTTTTTAATTCACCTCCCAATCAAAACCAGGTTTTTTTATTATGTTTATTATCAGTATGTATTGAATCAGTTACTAGAAAACTAACAAATGGAACAAGTATCTCATGATTATATTGTTAGCGATGATGAAAGTAGCTTTTGTAAATTTTTATAGAGTGACGTACAAGGAGTAGATAATAATTAAAATACTTCAGGCTTGTCCAAAAGAACGTAATTTTTGCGGAACATTGCTATGTTTGCGTCAATCTGGTTTCTATGAACTCTTATGAATTGTGGCTCAGGTATGAAAAAATTGTATATCTGTAAATGTGATCAAATAATTAGCGACACCTGTTGTAGCAGTTTTAGATGAAGATTGTTCGCTAATGTTGGGATAAAACGAATTTTTTATATGAATTGTTATCATTCTTGTGATCTGACAAAAATCTTATTGTTTCTGAAATGCTTAGTGGAGTTTCGCTTCTTCAATATAAATATTTCAACATGACATTATCTATTTTTTCGCAAATTTCCCTTTTTTGCCTTCTGAGTGAATACAGAAAAGGCGACTGCAAGTTCCTCTTATATCAGAGAAAGATGTTTACCAGGTAAGTTTTCAATATTGTGTTATTGCATGTCCACGCTTGTTAACCTGAATATAGTCGTTGTTTCTGAGTGTTATTTGTTTTTCATGTGATATTGTGTTTAAAATTGTTCTGGTGAATAATTTATCTGAAATTCATATTTACTTTATGCCGTTAGAATATATGAGGTTTATGTATATTTTCGAATTTCGAAGAATTAGAGCTCATTTTTATATTCATTCAACTCGTCTCCTCATTGTACTCCAAACCTATTCAAATCCAATTCTCCAACTATCCTGATCAAATGCAACAAACATTGGAGATTACGGTCGGTGTACTTTTGAAATTTGATGAATCTGGTTCGAGTATCCCGATAAATTAATACTACACATTCCAGGATTTTCCAATAGCTACTATAATTGTCGAATTTATTTCACTGTACACCTTATAGTACTTAATTGGCTCACCTTACCAATTAACCCCTTGTCTGTTTTTGATTTGGCCAGAAGTTGTATTATTTTTGCATTATGCTATAAGTCAATTTGTGTTGTTTGAATGTTTTGATGTTGCTTCTTGATGAAATATTTTGATTTCATGTAGACGCATCTATGAGAAAAGCCAAACATTAGGAGAATACTGCCAACTCTGATCCAACCTCAGGAAATGACGGAGAAGAGATTTTTTAGCATATTAGAATCTCACACTATCGTTATCATCGTTGGAAATTACCATTTATTTGTGTCTTATTTTCCTATGCTTAAAAACAATAGAATTTGAATTGTGTTATCTGTAGAAGTCCTATTTATGTTATTAATGTAACATAATTTCAGGAAGTTACCAATCAACAACGTATCATCCTATTTCATTATAAGATAACGATACAATGTGTTGTTGAATCAATCTATGATAAGTGAATCTGTTGTAAATAAATATAAGTAAAATACAAATTGTTCGAAAAAATTCATTTTATGGAGAGTGTAAAATATTGTATTTAATGTTCTGTTTTCATCTAGTCTTGAACGCTGTTTAAAATATTGTACGCCATATTTAGGGGAGATCAACATTAATAGGATAGTTCTACAACAATTTTTTTCCTGACATTCAAAACTTCGACCAAAGGAATAGTCAGGTTGACTGTACTGATAGCCAAATATTTGTTAGGATCATTTAATATAATATCTCCATTCGAGAAAATTCAAATTTGCACATATTATTTGAAAAAAATTTTCATTTTAATTTTAATATTTTCTTGAATTTTATTCGAATCCTTATCGAATTTTATATTTTTGTAGTAATAATAAGTAAGCAGTGGAATTAACTTGGTAGTCTCTGTTGGATCTTTTGATGCAACTTACTAGAAATGCTTCCTGAAGTTTAGCGGAGTGAGAAAGACCCTGCATTTTGCCCAGAAAATTTTCGGGAGTTTCCATTCATTTCAGCAGTTTTCTCTGTTGATCTTCAAACATTTTTTGTGCGAATAAATGTCCACTTGAGAATGTTGTCTCAGAGAATGGTTTAACTTTTGAAGCTTCGAGAATGTTGTTAAGACATTCCCAGGAACATTCCTCTAAATACAAACGCAATATTTTCATTATATATGTTGTTGAAACCATAAGGTAAATATCCAAAATTGGTTTGTTTTTCCCACTGAAATTATTGGCTGTTATTATTTGGCTTTATACTTGATTGTGTTATTGAAAAATAATTATAATAATGTTACCTTCTTCGTTATTTTTATTATCAACGATTTCGAAAAAAATAACAACAATTTAGTTCGTAGTACAAATTGATGGATTTCTTGAGATTTTAATGTTTTAATGTATAGAAATAAAATGATTTTCTCATAAGTTCTGATTGCTTTTATTCGATCACGATTTGAAAATTTATTACTAACTTGAAGGATAAAATTTATTCATGTGGTTAGTGAAATTCCCAAATCATTAACGATAATTTTTGATGAAAACATTCAAATGTTTCGCAGAATATGGTTCATTAGAAATTTTTCATTTGATTTTAGGAGTCTTCTTCAAGATTCCAAAGGAGAATAAATAATTTGTTTCGAACAATTATGTTGTAATGTTTTATTTCTATAATTATTCATAATATACTAGATTGATAAATAAAAAGCGTGCTTCAGACATCAAAAGCATCACAAGCGTTTCTAAGCGCTTGGCATACGTACTACTCCGCCTAAACAGTAAACTCGAAATGAAAATTATCCAAGCCTACGCGCCCACATGTACAGCCGAAGAAGAAGAAATAGATCAGTTTTACGAAGATATCAATACGGCCATTTCAATCCCTGGATGTGGTCAAACCTTTCTTGTGGGAGATTTCAACGCCAAAGTTGCAAAACGAATAGATGAAGCTGAGTAAGTGATGGGTAGGTCCATTTGGAATAGGAGTCAGGAACAATAGGGGTAGTACTCTAATCAACTTCCTCTCACAACATCGACTATACCAAATGAATAGCTCCTTCCAGAAAAATGAACACAAAAGATGGACTTGGATAAGCCCGGATGAACAAACAAAAAACTTATCATTTCCAATAAAAAAGAAGTAATAACCGACGTAACAGTGCTCAATAATTGTACAATAGGAAGCGACTACAGAATGGTTAGGGCAACGGTTAGTATAGACTTGAAAAGGGAAAGAACAGAGATGGTTCGACGAAATAAAAATACCAAATGGACCCTCCCTACCACCGTCTCCAACTATGCAGACTCTGCTACAGCTGCCCTAGAAGAACGGACTTTGAACAACCAACACGATATTGAAACTATAAATAGCAATATCGTCAAAGCCATGAAAAAAAACGGGAAACCGGCACTGCAAACAAATCAGGGAAAACCAATAGAAACTCACCGAAAATACGAAGAGAATTGGTGAAACAAGATAACGGAAACCCTGAAGACCTGAGACAGCTAAACAAAACAATATCTAAGGAAATCAGGAAGGATGTAAGGAAATTCAATACAGAAAGTATAAGGCAGACTATAGAGGAGAATAAAAGCATGGAGGTATTACGTAGAAGATTATCAAATGGAAAAAGAGAGATCTTTGAACTAAAAGACAACCAAGGCATTGTAACAATAAATAGAGAAAAACTGTTGAAAATAACATTGTGTGGGGGAGGGGGATAATAACCCCCCGTACTCCCAATATCTACGCCATTGGAAAGTTATTCCTCGACCCAAACACCTTCCTAAATCGAATCTTATAGTATCTTCGAACCACCACTAAAGGGCGTAGATAGGAGGGGGTACTGGGAGTATTCACGCCTCCCGACCCCAATACTTCCAAAATATAGAGTTTCAAAATTATCACCAAGAAGAAGAACAGACATTTTTTCTTAAAAATGAACCTGACGAAATTTTTTTATCTATTACCCCCCCCCCCAAGAAAAAATAAGATCTACGCCTTTGCCAACACTGCCTAATACAAACTCTTATACTTTTTTTTCATGTTTTCCTATCGATACTTATAAATTCTCAGTTATTCTCAGAGTCGAATAAACGCTTATAGGAACCGCATAAAATCAGATAAGGAATCCCTGATAAAAACCATCAAATCCTGAACCCACTGTCTCCCGAAGAAACCCAATAATAAGATTTTAGTAGTGAATTCCCACACATTTCTGATACGTTCTCAAGCTTATGACTGAGCATATAATATCGTTGTAATTGAAAGTCGAATCTTATAGACTCCTTTAAGAACCACTGCCTGATACAAACCTGTATACCATGTATTCGGATATGCTTATAAATAACATCTACTTATGAATTCTCATAAAACCTTATAAAAAGTTCATGTGTCACGCTTAACGTACGCATAGGTTACAACCTTTCCTCATAGATCCTCATAAATTCCCATAAAATGTCTATATTGTTTCATGAGATTTCATGTGGAATTTTTGGCGCGGTATATACAAATACCTCGGGCACGAAATACAAATTGGAAGGAACAACCAAACGCACGAGATACAGCGCAGAATACGGTTGGGCTTTTGGCAAATTGCGGGAGACTTCTGAGAGTGATATACCAATATGTCTGAAAAGAAAAGTTTATGAACAATGCGACCTACCGGTAATAATTACATATGGAGCGGAAACTCTTACGTTAACAAAAAAGTCAGCAGAAAACTTACGAGTAGCCCAGAGAGCCATGCTTTGAGTCACCATTAAGAGACAGAATTCCCAATAACACTATCAGACAGAGAACCAAAATTAAAGACATAGTGGAATATGTAGCTGGAATGAATTGGAGATGGGCAGGTCATGTGCGAGAACAACTAAAGACAGGTGGACAAGAAGATTATTAGTATGGCGACCCCGAGCAAACAAACGCCGGGAATCGGATGATGACGGCCCAGAACCGAGAGACATGGAAAAACTTAGAGGAGGCCTATGTCCAGCAGTGGACAACAAGACAACATGATGATGATGACTAGATTATTTGTAGATTCAGCCTAAGAAAAATCCAATGTAGAAGATAAGATTGGTATAAATCGAAAGGAAAAAATGAGGAAACGAATTCGTAGTCGACGATGAGTCTTCATTTGACCCAAACCCAGTTGACTATCTCTGGCAATGCAAATTGTTTATGCAACCCTCTATATGTATGGATAGACAGAGTTCACTACACCTTTTAACTGTCAAACCTATGTAACTCGAAGATGTTGGATGAGGTTCAAATCCTGCTCTAACCCTTCTCCATTGCCATTTCTTTTTAAGTACAAAAAATAACGTCGATCCGATGATCGGTATAGGAACGCGTTCGGTACAAACCGACAGACAGACAGTTTTATATGGACTTTTTTTTCGAGCTTACGAAGAAACACAATATCAGTGGTTTGGAAACGCATAGATGACAAACAAACAAACATTCAATTTTATTTATATAGATTAATTGATATTTTTTTTTCAAAAGTGTATCACAAATTGGACGATATTTTGGTAACAATGGCAAGACTGTTTATAACTGATTGTTTTTCTTCTTTCAATTTCCTCAGTTGAAGACGCATACATTGGGTGTTTCCTTTTTACATTTCAGATATGGATTATCATTTGGAACCTTCACTGCATTTGGATTATTGACATCAGCGTAGTAAGTATAGGTAGGATGACCTCCATCTTTGCCACACATCTTTTGATAGTCTTCCTCCGATATGAGGAGGTATGGTTTATTATCTACCGTAGAACATGATACTTTTCCATTCACAATATTAGCTGATATACCTTGACTGTTACTGCTAAAGCATAAATAGTTGTTCACTCTGACGTTGGGATTTACGTAACAATAGTTTTCTTGATTTTTGAAGTCTAGGGGTGACTCAGAACCTCCACAATCTCCTTGATTATTCACGGAACCGCTACATTCGTAGAGATTACCGTTTTTAGAAATCAACACCTTTCCTGAAAGATTAATAGATATATAGATTAATAGAATTCATTTCAATAGACAGATAGATTCAACAGAATAATAGATAAACAATGAGTAGGTGCAATATGCAGTAAACATATTAGGGCGACATACACATAATCTGTCATATCTGATACGTGGCGAGCCAAATTCGTACATATATCAGTGCGTGTATAGACCAGGCAATAGAGATTTTTTCGTGACAAAAATAGTAGAAGAAAACGGCGAGTGGGGAGTTACGTGGGGTGGTCCGTGGATGTTCAGTGATATGTTTTCGACTCGCAAATATCATTACTTTTCTTGTAATTGCGAAGAAACACCAAAAAAAACGATGTTTTTTTAGTTTTTTGCTTGTAAAATCTGAACCAATGGAGCGGTGCTAATACTCCCAACAGACAAATTCTAGAGAATGAAAAGATGAAAAAAATGAGTGCTAGAGCAACTCAATCGGGTCATCATTACCGGAGGAAAGCCGGAAAAACCGTGAAAATCAGCGTTTTTTCAAATCCTCATAACTCGGCCAATTTCGAAGTTGTAGCGCTGGCTTTCCAAATGAAAGTAGTGGTCAATAGATACTTTGAGTGTGCATAACTCGGACGTTGTCCGATAAATAGTTTTTGCGTAATTGCGATTTGAATTATTTAAGGCACTATTTTCCGGAAGAGCTGGATGCGTCGGAAGTAGTCCGATTTCAATTTGCAAAACGGATTTTGAAAGAAGAAGTATAGTACTACAAGAAGGCAATCTTGATTTTTCGTTAAAATGCTTCAAAATAGGTGAAAAAAGCATGCAATCATGACCAAAATAAGCCGAATGCTCGATTGCAGTCAAGTAGTGGGGGTATATACGCAAATATTCGCGCCAGGCCTCAGCGCGATTTTGGTTCCCCGCGTCTGCCGGCTACCCCCACTATCCGACCCAGATGGGGCACTGAGCCGGTTTTGGTCATGTTTCCACGTATTTTTCACCTATTTTGCAACATATTAACGAAAAATCAAGTTTGCCGTTTTGTAGTACTATACTTCTTCTTTCAAAATCCGTTTTGTAAATTGAAATCGGACTACTTCCGACGCATCCAGCTCTTCCGGAAAATAGTGCCTTAAATAATTCAAATCGCAATTACGGAAAAACTATATATCGGACAACGTCTGGGTTATGCACACTTGAAGTATCTATTAACCACTACTTTCATTTGGAAAGCCAGCGCTACAACTTAGAAATTGGCCGAGTTATGAGGATCTGAAAAAACGCTGATTTTCACGGTTTTTCCGGCTTTCCTCCGGTAATGATGACCCGATTGAGTTGCACTAGCACTCATTTTCTTCATCTTTTCATTCTCTACAATTCGTCTGTTGGGAGTATTAGCACCGCTCCATTGGTTCAGATTTTACAAGCAAAAAACTAAAAAAACATCGTTTTTTTTGGCGTTTCTTCGCAATTACAAGAAAAGTAATGATATTTGCGAGTCGAAAACATATCACTGAACATCCACGGACCACCCCACGTAACTCCCCACTCGCGGTTTTCTTCTACTATTTTTGTCACAGAATGACCCTTTTTCTGCTCTATTGCCTGGTCTAGTATGGTATCAAATCCGTACGTTGTTGGTGTAAAATCTCACATCTGGATCTGTCAAGTCGAATCTCTACGTATCAGAACTGTACGGATAATCCGTCCGTCCTGGGCACATCTTTTACCAGGATTTGAAGTTTGTGAAGTTGGAATAACTTGTCCGTATAAGAGTGAAAATAGGTGTAAGCCATCACGAATTACCAGAAGTTTCAACATTGAGGAGAAAGAGGAAGTGTTAAAACACGAAAAGGTGAAATTAACATTTATTCAGTTTGAATGCCCTTCTTCCAGAACAAAAAACCAACTATAGAAGCAGAGAAGACTTAACTGCCAAGCATCCAGTCTGAACAGCAGAAGAGTTATGGAACCAAGTTTCAACAAAGAACCTTTAAACACTATCTATCAGTAGGTCTAGACGACCCCAGACATATACATGAACGAATGAAGAACTAAACAACGAATTATGAGATCAAAACCAAGAGGGAACTACCATCGGATCGAAATATTCGAAACCAGACGAGTGAAAATAAAGAACGAAGGAGAAATAGACCGAGCAATAGGAGGTTTAGTGAAAAGAACCATCGAAATCAAAACAGAGTCGTCTACCTTTCGACGTGCACATTTCACTAGTGGTCAAAAATAAACGCCATGAAACATTCTTGACAAAACTGTACTGAATAAACAAAAAACGAGGAGAAAGCCAAAGTCCAATGCTAATTTACGGATGAAAGGGTATGAACCATCAGAATCTACACCCAAGCTAGAGAATCTAGATCCAGAAAATCAATCCTCATGGCAGATGGCGTCGACATTAACCAGGAAGAACATGAAAACCAAGACACCAAAACAATAGAAAAGGAGCCAAATGGCTCTAACAAATGTTCATTGACCCAGAAGAAGAACAACAATTCCAGCCAAATCCGAAGAACACAACGAAGACTGTTCAACAAGTTTCTAGAGAAACACTTGCGAATATACCATCAATCGAACTCGGTGGACAGAAAAATAAATTAATGAACCCACCTCAATTGGAAATTTCTATAAAATAGAGAAGCCCTCAGAATCGACTGAATCCATAAACAGCTAAAAAATCTTTTCAGAACAAGTGTAAGAAGAAATTGCAGAAATATATAGCCAGGCCTATATAACGTACAGAATTTCACCTCGACAATTGGAAGACATCTGATACAGTATGGAGAAATGGCGAAAAAGACAAAAACGACTCAACCAATTATTATAGACCTACAGCTTACTTCCGGCAATGAGAAAAGTGATAAAAAATCTGGTATATTAGCAGAATTCGTGAAAGCCAAGAAGATAATTCCTGACCATTCCTTCTGTTTCCGGAAAAAACCTTCGATGGTACACTAACTGATAAGATTCGAAGGACGTCAAAGAAGAATGGTCTTATCTACAGACACCGGAGCCGTTTTTTTGGATATTGAAGGAGCATTTGATAATATTTGGCACTAAGGTCTGATATCCAAGGATAAGATGCAGTAGACAATAGAAAAAAGATAGTATAACACGAAGAGAATGTGAACAGAGCATCAAGGTTAAGACCTGTTGGACCTGAGCCTTTCTGTGGGCTTGGAAAAGACCAATCTAAGGCTGTGGTCCAACAATGGGAGTTTGATAACAGAATAACCCTGTGGAGGAACACTCCTAGATTTGCTTAGGCAAAGAAATTTGTAGTGCTTTCACCGACCTATACCAGAAAGCTCCTGCAGCTGCCACGAGCTGA
The DNA here is from genome assembly GCA_963966015.1 of Aphidecta obliterata. NCBI lineage: Eukaryota > Metazoa > Arthropoda > Insecta > Coleoptera > Coccinellidae > Aphidecta > Aphidecta obliterata. Next base: position 24,597,757 of record OZ014427.1, on the reverse strand, counting down.
GATTCGTGTAATGGTGGGACTGCTGACCGGACACTGTCGGTACAAATACCTGTTGTACCGCATGGAAAAGTCGAGATTTGTAGGCTATGTGGATCAGAATCAGAAACAGCTGAACACATGGTATGCAAATGTCCAGAGTTAGCTGACCTAAGAACCATTCATATGGGGAAGCCAGTCCCGGATACTCCCAATTCGCAACAATAAGAGTATTAAGAGTCCCTGGGGTTACAATTCAGGACGTATGTTGATATGAAGTTTTTGAATCACGTCCCGAAATATTGTACTATATTAACGTTAAATCTAAGAAATTACTGAGTCACCCATTCAACTTTTAGTTTTGGAAATATTTTCTAGTGCCTTTTGTGAATATGTTAATCGTTTTGAAAAGTATCAGTATTGTTGAATAAATAATAATATGTTACGCTGGATGGTTTTATGAACTAGGTTGAATTACAACTTACCATTCGAGAAAGCTGCAACCGTTTTTCCACCGACACCATTAATCATCTGCAATCTTAGAGCCATTGCCCTGATAGGTAGCAAACTGTGTTCAACTTCTGCATTGATTCTCGAGCCAAGATTCTGAATGTCTCCCAATCTAGATTCTACGTCTTGTTGAATTTGTGTTCCTAGATTACTGAAAGGGAACGTTTGATGGTGGATTTGACTGCTGAGATCATCTAGATGTGCCAAATTTTTTTGGACGTTCTGTTGGATTATATCACCTAAATTTGAAAAATCCACTGAAACAGATTGGAAACCAGAAAGAAATAAGTATTCGAATTTGCCAGGTGGCCCACCTGATGTGTGACCAATTTTACGCTCTACAAGCTCCCTGATAAAACCTATGAAACGTTATCAGTGCAATAAAATGTTCACGAAAAAGACGCAAAAACATTCAAAGTCCGGCTCTTGATGAATTTTTCTTCTGATGCTACCATGTTCGTCAAATAATTCTCAATAATAATAATAGTAAAGACAATAAACATAAAATGTATCGAGAGGCATCATTTTGAATTATATGTCAACATGGTCGAAAAATCCTGAACTAACAATTTTATTGTAGCAGTGCTATTCGTTTTGGCTAGGTTTGGACCAGACTTATTTCTCTTATCTCGAAAATAACAATAATCTTCGAATATAATTATCAGCCAATATAAATGCTATTTCTTCTTGATCATGAGAACTACTCACCCTGTCCATAAACCTGAAAACATACAAAATTAATTATTTAAGTGGGTATAAGGTATAAGTATGTAATGATGGGTTGAAAGTGCTTCTGTTGCTGAAAAACTAAGGGACTGAAGTGTAGTTGAATGATCGAGTAGGTAAATTGAATTTATCCTTTTTGCGCGCTTGTTTCTACGACAAGAGCATTATCATTTCGCCCAAATCTCTGTAATTTTCGAATTTTGAACGATTAGTTGGACAGATGAAGAATTTCAGGTCAAATTGAATTGTGTCCGGTTGCTCTTCCGTAAACAGGATAACTTTCGAAAGAAAATGCCTAGAGTTCCGAAATTCACAGGATACGCTTGAGGTCTGAATGCGCCGGTTTAGTTCGTGAATCCACTACAGATCCGTAGATGTAGCCATCGGATTTTTTTTCTCAATAATTCGGAAAATACCGTTTCGGGCGAATTGAAAATCTTCAGTCGGTTTTAAGTTAACGACACGATGGTTCATGTGGAATTCCGTGGGAATCGTATCTTTAGAAAATGAGAAAATTTTTTTTTTCAGGAACTAATCTCCATGCCCTACTGAAATTTTTTGTATACTTGTAAGGCATAGGTAAAATGAGTTATGTAGAAATTCAACATTTTAGCCGTCCCACGAAAATAGAGTTTTTCAGATCTGTTGTTGGGAATATTTGATATTCGTTGATTTCTTCTTTCGAAGTTTATACAATAATTGTCACATTGTGGTTCATTTCATGATCTTTGGTTGTATATTGTCGCTACAAGAGAAAGGCAGAATGATTCTTTTCGAGTAGTAGTGGGTAATATTCTTTCCGAAAATGTGGAAATGAACACGACACAGGAGTATTCAGTAGGTGAATAGAAGAATAGACGAAATGAGTTGTAGATTCTACCCGTATCTACAAAAAGTTCTCGTGTTTGTGTTGATTCAGTTATATCAGAGAATAAAATCCCGAATCCGAATCAAACAGATGCTCTGAGATTTGACGTCGGTATCGTTGGATTCGTGATCATATAGACAAACATGATTCTTGAACACTGAAAAGAGAATATAATTCTTTCGACCAGATGAATCGACTCAGTTATTTAATTCAAAAGAGTATAGTCTATATTCGGCTATACTCTACAGTGTCACCTCATGTCGAATGATCTTAACGTTCCCTCTGGCGATGAAGTGAAAAAAGGCGCAAAAGCTGCTGAAGTGTGCCTTCCTAGACATATTTGTCTCCTGTATGAGGTGTAGAAGATGAAAACCTAGGTGGCTAATCAAACCACCTCCGTTAAAGCCACTCGCGAAACACCTCAAGGAGGAGTAATATTTCCCCTTTTGTGGAGCCTAGTTGTGGATGAGCTACTCCACAGGCTTACAGAGCTTGGCTTTGAATGTATAGGCTACGCTGACGACATAGTCCTAACAGTCAGCCTCAGAATTATCGAACAATTGTGCTTGTCAGTGGGGTTTAACATCAACCCAACCAAGACCACAGTAATCCCATTTACTCGAAAAAGGAAAGTTCCGGCTATGAGATCACTCTCTCTGAAAGGAGACATCATAGAGTAAAAGTCTTAAGTAAAATATCTGGGAGTAACCCTAGATAGAAAGCTCTTGTGGAATAAGCATATTGAGGTTACTGCAAAGCAACAAATGCCTTGATGATGTGCAGACGTCCGGCTGGTAAGACTTCGGAATATAACCCAAAAAAACAGCGATGGATGTACTACATGATTGTGAGATCAATAACAACTTATGGTGCATTAGGGAAAGCCAAGGCAAGTCAGAACAGCACGAGGAGGGCCTCCGATAGAATACAAAAGTTAGCCTGTGTTTGTATCACAGGGGCTATGAGAACGTGCCCAACCAGGGCATTGGAGATCATTACAGATATCACACCTCTTCATCTTGTGAGAGATAGATTAGCCCATGGGACCATTTTAAGACTATCCAGTGAAGGTAGCGGTAGTGAGGGAATTAGGAATCAGAGAGCCTGGTCCTCTTGGATCAAATAGATCTCATCAGCGAACCTTCACAGTGCCGAGATGAAAACTAGCATCGAGAAAACCTATGATGTTGAGTAAGAAAACCATCTCAGTTCTCAAAAAGAATATCATCAAATGGTACACGGATGGTTCTAAAACTGAGACAGGGACTGGCGCTAGAGCATTCGGGGCTGGCACCAAATGCTCACTATCGCTAGGCCGCCGTCCAAGCGTCTTTAGAGCAGAAATACTTGCAATCAACAAATGTGTGGATTCAAGACATAGCGAAGTGAAGAAATGTGACATAGCGATACATTCTAAGAGTCAGGCTGCAATCAAAGCACTGAGCTCTCATACATCGATTCCAAGATGTTATGGAGTGCCGAAGAAAACTCAACGAAATAAGGTCGGTTTAGTCTGGGTTCCTGTTCACTCGGGAATCAAAGGAAATGAAGAAGCCAAAACCCTCGCCAGAAAAAGAGCACAAACTTCTTTTATTGGCCCAGAACCTTTCTGTGGTGAAGGTAAATGTACATACAAGAAAGAGTTTCAGGAGAAAGGAGAAACCGAAAGAGGAACACTGTGTCGGAATCTTCCTGGGTTGGCGAATTCCAAAAAGTTTCTTCGAAACTTTGATATTGCGAGATCTAAGAAGTATCTGGACCTTAGCAAAAATATGCTACACCTTCTCTCTGGATTCCTTACAGAACACTGCCGCCTCAGAAAGGAACTCATGAGAATAGGTCTTGGAGAAAATTACGAGTCTATATTCTTCGGGGAGGAGGAGGAAACTCCGGATCACCTGGTGATGGAATGCCTCTCCATCGCTAGCCAACGCAAAAAATGGTTTATTCCCAGATATTGGAGTTCATTAGAAATATGGAACTGGAGGTAGAGCTGTGGCTACGTAGTGACGAGAACAGCTCTGATGGGAGCACATTAGACCTTAAGGACGCAGTGCAATGAAACCCACCTTAAATTTAATCTAATCTAATCTACATAATATATATCATTTATAAACAAACTGAAAAGAAGGGACCCAAATAAGAATCCTGAGGACCCTGGACAGAACCCGAAACGAAGCAGAGAGAATTCATAAAACGCACAGAGAAATATCAGAAAACTCTCAATCTTATGCAGAAAAGAACCACCAAGACCGACCCAATCTTCGTAATCTTCCGATCGAAAGATTATTTTTCATCTTGTCGAAAGCCTCACGAAAATCCGTAAAAAACGCATCCACACTACATCAATTCTTGAATGATTCAGTTTCCAACCAAGAACAATGGTCAATTAGTAGTTAGGTAGATATGGATATCTCCTTGCATAATCCATGCGGATCCTTTTTATTGGGAAAGATTAAAGTATTCTTCTATATTTCCCGAAATTTACCAATTCTTGAGGAAGCACTGACTCTTCAGTGCTTCAGGTGGATTGGTCAAGGAGTAGGCACACTTTATCGGTAGCGCAGAAGACTGACGCTGTCACCAACAAGGAAGTATTAGTGAATCTATCTGGAATAATAAATTTAGGGGAAGAAATACCTTCATTAAAAAATCTATCATTGAAAAATTAAGTAAAAGCCTAGAAGAAAAAATTTTAATCTCGAAATGAGTTCGAGAACCTATGTTTTAGATCCACTTCAGATAACATAAATAATTTTGAATTGAATGAAACTATTTACTGATAAATCAGTTCTGATCATCCTTGTTTCTCCAAGATATTTTAAGCAGAGGTGGATATAAGAATTATTGCACCGATGTGGGCAATACTTATATGGTTATTATTCTTTTACTCCGCGAAAGCGAAGATTGAGAATCCGAATGCACTTCTCTGATAACCTTTCACCTACCTCGGCTATTTTTAACTTGAAGCTACCTGAATAGTTGAAAAAAGATATTCATATATTTAACCGTTTGCTTTCATTCCAATGCAAAAATGGAAATCTACGAGATTGCGGTAAATGCGTTGGAGAACCTTATCATACAATTTTTTTATTCTGTGTACTTACCAAGGCACTAAAATAAACACATAAAACTGTGAAAACTCTCATCGTGAAGCCGGTATATCGGAAAATTATATAAGAACGTATATCCTGTTTTCTGTAACACTCGATGGACTGTGAGTAAATATATGGCGCAACCAATTGGTGTTCATAAATTTACGACTTCAGATTTTGCGATCCCATAAATTCAAGGACAAAAGGTGGTTTGGTTAGAATCCCCCCGCTTTGTTTGCAATTGCAGTTATCGAAGCGACGATAATCCTTCCCATTTTTTCTGATTTTTGGTTATTTTGAGGAAATGATTGCACAGCACATTGCATTGCACACACACAGATTCAGATAGCTATCTGAATAAGACAGTTCAATAAATGATGAACGGACTCAGAACTTCAGTAAACTTGATTGAACGTACAGTAAAACAAGAGATCAACAGCAGGCTATAGACTAATTCGTTTTTTTTTTAGTCCGGTCAGGAGGAATCCTGTAGGACGAACTATCTCCCATAGATAGAACAGTCTGAGACTTCTTGTGAAGCAGTTTTTGGCTAATTCAGCTGCAAGAGCATGTGCTACGGAGAAGCCATGTAATTCCTTTGTAGCCATTCACGATTTCCATACGTTCATCTATCTTTTCCCAATATTTATTTACTATCGAAGATTTGTACTGTACTGGTACTTTAGAAATGATAAACTCTTACCGACATTACAGTTTTCTATTGAAAACCGTAAAGAACTAGAACTCTACCTTACAGGCGTTCTTTTTGACTTGAAAATATTACTCTAGATAATCTTTGGCCAAGATCGTGATCGTATAGTGGTTTTAAAAGGACTCTACGTTGTGTATGTAAGTATGCAACCCAAATTACGCTTGATTCAATAGAAGAGATTGACGGGAAAATAGGAAATTTAAAAACACATATTTTTTAGCACTCGAAACAAGAAAACAAGTTTATTCATTTGTGCTTTTGGGGACGGTTCCCCTTCAGGTCGAAAAATAAGAATCAGGAAAGACCTGCGAGAAAACCTGATTCTGTACAATGTATAACAATAGATAGGCTAGTGAGGATTCTCTCATAGATGGTTGAGTAAGTTAAATGTTGCACTAATAACTCCTTCACCTTAAATGGTGCTGATATGACTTTCCCGTGATGTGAGGGAACTTGTCAGGAAGACAACTATTAGTAGACGATTGGTGTCCAGCGGTGAGGAGAGGGCCAAAGAGAACCGTCTCCTTTGAAGCACGTTGGGGGTATATTCAAAGAGAACAATCCCTTCTCCCACGATGGGGGAGAGCCAATGAGTACAGTCCCCTTCGAAGAATAAATTAAAAGTATGATGATAAATATGATACCTAGCTGTGGAACGTAATTAGTGGAAGAGAGATTAGTTAACGGTGCGTCTACGATAGTTGCCCCCCTGCGAAGTAATCCCATCCAGGATTATTGATAACCTATAATGATGAGTTAAAAGTACAACCAATCTAAGGTTCTCAACCAGGTGAATCTCTACCGGTGGTCACTGATAATTGATAATAGCACATACGCGTGTGAAGCACTTAAGAATTTAATACACATGGTCAGTGGAAATCATTAAATAATATTGAATGGACTTAACTCACTACGAGAAGTAAAATAATATCTTGTGGATACGAACAAATACGACTGAATAAAGAATATAAATAATAAATGGGTAGTGGCTCGAAATGGTAACATCAAAATAAATCAAGAATAAACAAGGCGTTAATAAACCAGATGAAGTATCGAAATAAATAAACGAAAGATTAAACAAGAGGTGAACAAAAATCATAGAGTATCAAATATAGATAAAAGAATAACCAAAGCGTTCATGGAAATGATAAAGTATTAGAATAAATAAAAGAACGATTAAACAAGACATGAACAAAATTATAAAGTATCAAATATAGATAAAAGGATAACCAAAGTGTTTATGAAAATGATAAAGTATTAGAATACTTAAATATAAAACGGTACTCACACTTGGCACAATAGCTGGTGTAACGAATTCACTAAGATAACTTATTCTCGCGCAAGCACTGAAGACTGGAACACCTTATGGACTCGAAGATCTGGAACGAACTGACTGCCTTCTCTGCCTTGTTCGCTTCAGGTCCTCAATTCGATTTTAACGAAAACACTTGCGACCAGAGAGGAATTATTCTTTCTACCTACTACCTAAGCACATGATAGATTCCTGCGCGGTATAATAAAAATAGCGTGCGCGGACGCCAGACTCGCTAGAGGGCGCTAAAAATCGCAAGATGTCGGGCCGAATGATGTTGAAATTTATTCTGTCATTTCTATATCTCATAACAACATAAAATGGCGTGTGCGGATGTCAGATCTGTTCAGATTGGACATCATCATCGCAATAGGAAAGTTCAGTTCAAAGTTTTAACCCCTCTACATGTAAATGGTGTTATTGTAATCCCCAATATAATTGATAACTCGAACCGAAACCGATTTGATGTGTTTCAGTGTAGGGTATGTGAAAATAATTGTATTTATTTTGTATCGAGTTAATTGACCCCTCGTACATTTGGATCAGTATGTTTGTATGAAGTAGGGAACATACACTTGGGAGCAATGAAATCGGCCCACCTTAAATTTGACACAATTTCAAACATGGATATCTCGCGAGCCGCTAGTCGGATATTGATGTTCTTTTTCTTAAATTTTAGGTTAAACCTTCGATAATAATGTTATCCTAAAATATTTTTGTCTACATTTTAATTTCAGTAAATACGAGGTGCAAGATTGATAAGAAGATTTTTTCATCAACTTTGACACACCCTGTGGATACAAGGAGCCGTAGTAACGAATGAAAAAAAGAGTCAAACTGAAGTCCAATCATTTCTGGTTATTTTGTTTTTTTAATCATGTGTTTATCTCTATTATTTCTGCCGGGGGGTAAACTTTCAAACAAACTTACAAAAAGTACACATTCTTCGAGAATTGTCAGAGACTACTTTGCATCAGTCGACTTTCGAGTTATGGCGTGGCCACCGTGCAGTCCCGTCCTAAATTCCATTGAGAATTTGTGGAATGAACTAAAACGAAGAGTACTACGAGCCTTTTCCAGCGTCGATCCCGGAGCTTTGTGTTGCAGTAGAGAAAGAGTGGCGAAACATCCCACGAGAAACAATAGTGAATTTAATCAGATGTATGCCTAATCGTATGCGGGATGTTATTAGGGCAAGGGGAGGTCATACCCGCTATTAAAATAATTTAGTTTTATGAAAAACCTGTTGTATTTAATGTTTTTCCCTGGGCTTCCAAGGTATCAGCTCAGTTTCGAAACACTGTAATTTCCGTAATAATAGAGATAAATACATGATTGAAAGAACAAAACGACCAGAAGAGATGGTACTTCAGTCCGATTCCATTTGGCATTTGTTGCTGCTGTTTCTTTTATCCACAGGGTGTGTGAAAGTTGAGGAATAAATCTTTTTTTCAATCTTGCACCCTGTATTTGCTGAAATTCAATTGCAAACAAAAGTATCCTAACACAACATTATCACCGATTGTTGACCTACAATTTGAAAAAAAATTTATCAAAATCCGACTAGCGGATTAAATAATTATTTGAAATTGGGTCGAATTTTAGGTGGGCCGATTTCATTGCACCCAAGTGTAGAAGTTTAATTGTCTGATACAAATATGATTATGCGAAACTAGGTGAATGATAGATGTTTTTAATTTTGATGTTCTTTGTTGTTTGTTGTTTGTGAAAAGCTCGATGTAATGTACGCATTTTACCATCATTCTTCGTAAATATAATATGTTCTTTTAAATTTCTGAGTTTTCTTTCCTGAATACATGTTCTTCAGAAAGGGTAAAACAAAAGACTTCGTCTTTGTGCAGGAAGCACGAACTCAATTCTTTTCGGACAATAGATCATAAATGGTGACAGCGGGTAGAACGAATATGAATATACGAATACGAATATACAAGTCGTATTCTTACACTCCGACTGCTTGACCGAACGACACACAGCGGAGTTCTCCCAACTGCAGTGTCTTGCAGAAAAGTATCACTTTCCACACTTGTTAGGAAAATAACTTTTTTTTTGGAACGATTCCGAAGTTATTATTATGTAACTAATAAACCAAAATTGATGAACATCAAGAAGTAATTCAACCATAAAGACAAGCCAATTGTCCTAGATTTAGTCAAAGCTACGAATCCGCACTATTATTACATACCTACTTGAGAATCAGATTTTTTTACATTACACAAACATGATAGTTCAATCTACTTTTAATAGAATCAGAAACCATCATATTTAATTGCTTTAACGGCCGGTAAAACCAGAATTATTGTTGATATCGAAGGGGGAACAAGGAACAAGTCCGGATTATAAAATGAGAAGATAAAATGCCAACTTAGTCATTAGGAAAAATCTCCTCAAATGGTACACCAACCGTGATGGAATAATTATTTCTATTATCGTGTGTGTGGTACAGATATCCTATTGTAAAATTCTGTATTGTCAAAGGAGTAGCTTGACGAATTTTGTAACACCTCTCGCTAAAAGTTGTCACTGCTAAAGGAAAAGCGAATGGACAATTTTTGACTCGCGTTTTTATGTCATCAATGGCGGTTTAATGAATTTGCCACATGGTCGATAAGCTGTTCACAAGGACACAGGAATTGGTATTCTTGGCGTTATCATGGGTGGTGAGTACTTTTGGGTCTGCCTCCGCTGACATATTGTGAATTCTATGGTTGTTATATTATTATAGGTCTTGCTTGGTTGTACCTTGACACGGGGAACTAAGATTGGCACATTTGATCAACAAACTCTGCTACTTGATACAGCTTTCATTTATGAATCTCCTATATTAAGCTACATTTCATTCTTATTACACTAGTCTAGCAAACTATCTAAGTCTTTTTGAAGCAATTTACAGTCTTCAATATTTTCAAAGTTCGGAATATATTCAAATCGTCTGCGAACAAAATGAATGCACAGAACCTGATAAAACTTTTTATGTCAGAGGCAATAGGGAAGATAAGGGAGAACCTTGTGGTACCCCCGACTCAACCAATATTGCATCAGATAATATATCAAGGACTCTCAATTTTCCCTGTTGAATTCGATCCGATATCCAATCAATTAATGGAGATCGTACACCTAGTTTTTTTAGTTCAACGGTGTGTAGCTAATGAGCAACTATCATAGGCTTTCGAATAAACTATATTCAGAGCATATCTTGAAAAATATTTGTTTAGTTATTAACCAGGGCGTGAAGATTAGGGAAATGTTATCTTACCTTTGATATCACCAAAGAAAACGTGAAATTTTCGATAGAATACAGGCTGACTCTACGGAATATTGACATTGAGATATTAGATGATAATAGTTAATATGTCAGGAGTTGAAGAAGAATAAGGTTGAAGCAAGCCACGTACCAGCCAACGTATGGTTCAGAATATGGCATTCTCTATGTTTCCTCATACCAATCCCGAAAAGCTAATTTTACGGTCCGAAATTTCCGATTAAATTACTGCCTAATAAAAAAATTACGAAAAGCACTGCCGTGAAGGCAGGAACTTTTGAGCGCTCGTACATGCACCTTGTAGGTGGATTCGCATTTTTCAGTTTTAGAAATCAATTGAAGGAATTTTCGACAGCTGTCAAAAAAATTCTGAAACCTAGGCGAAACTCCAGACTTCATGTCATTGCTTCATGTCATTGATCAATTTTTTTTTGGATAATTCGCTAGAATTTTCTACGGTATATATGGTCTTGATGATGCGATCTGGACAAAATTTTGCACGTAGTTTGGAAACATCATTCCTCAGCTAGGTCCATCATTCCAATCCGATCAGTAGTTTCGAAACTATCAGGAAAAAATATTTTGAACGGCCATATTTACGGAACCCCTAGTCTAATTTTGCTCATTGATGAACGTGACTGCGATATTCGCGATCCAAACACACCCTGAGAATTTCAAGTTCCTAGGCCTTTCCGTTCAGAAGTTACAATTTTCTATGGTTTCTATGGTTCTGGTCATGCGATCTGGACAAAATATTGCTTTAATATATCATTCTCGATTAAAATACAAAATTTCATCTCGATCGAATCCGTAGTTTCGAAATTATCGAGAAAACAAAATTTCAAACGACCGTATTTACGGAACCCCTAGTATAATTCTGCTCATTGTTAAACGTGAACGCGACATTTCAGATCCACACCTATCCTGAAAATTTCAAGTCCCTAGGCCTTTCCGTTCGAAAGTTATGATTTTCTATGGTTCTGGTCATGTGATCTGGAGAAATGTAGCTTGAATATATCATTCTCCATTTAAATACGAAATTTCGTGACGATCGAATCTGTAGTTTTGAAATCATCAAGAAAACTAAATTTCAAACGACCATATTTACGGAACCCCTAGAATAATTTTGCTCATAGATGAACGTCATCACGACATTCCAGAGTGCAAAGTTTCATCTCGATCAAATCTGTAGTTTCGAAGTAATCAGGAGAACAAAATTTTGAACGGCCATATTTACGGAACCCCTGGTGGAATTCTTCCCATTAACGAACTTAACCGAGGCATTTGGGATCTGAACCTACACTGAGAATTTCAAGTCTCTAGGTTGATCCTTTCGAGAGTTATCGTGCTTACGGACGGCCGGACGGACGGACAGACTCGAATTTTCCGACGGATTCGTCATCAGTGAGTCGAACATAGTCGATTGAGACCATTTTCGGCTCAAAATTCGAAAAATACAGACATCGTGACGAAATGATATAGCTCTCGTGTAAGTAGTACGAGCGCTCAAAAATGTTGACGGGCAAAATGCTTTCATTATTGAGTTTGAATTCATAAATGGATATTCTGAAGGCGAGTGGATATATTCAGTGCAAGAGTATGTTTTGGAATTCCGTCCTGAATACACCGATTCATCTGTCGATCTGGTCGATTACTTTTGCATACTTTTGTATCTCACTGTATCGTTCCACCACCATATCATAGAGTTTCTTTATGACTTAGTCACTGTACCAAACAATATGATGTTATTACGTTTATCGATCAATTGAGAAACAGACCCTGAAATTTTGTACAGTTCTTATTATCGGCAGATGGAAAAATCTCAAAAGAAATCTTACATACCAATGTTCGACAAAATGTTTTGTCTTCTGTATATGAAGTCTGATTTTTTTTTTTCAAAAACGGTTCATCCAAACCACAGATTTTGCTCATCAATGTTCACAAAGAATTTCGGATTCCCATTTCAATTATAATGTAATAAATTGGAAGACTTTTTTTTTAACATTTCGGTACAGAATTAATTCAAATAGTCGGGAATAGAGATGATTTCTTTTGGCCTAGTCGATACAAGAAAAAATCGAAGTCGTGGGAACGCCTAGAAGACTTAACGAATTACCACGAGTACCTATTTGTTTAGTCTAGTCAATTAGGCGTTAAAATGTTGATAACCCAAACTCAAGTATTTTAAAGGACCCATAAATATAAGTGCCTACGCGCATATCAGATGGAAAAATTTCACATCATACCACCACTGTCAGAAATGTGAGAGGTGATTGGTTCAGACCAATAATTGCCGATGTTTGGTTGACGAATCGCCTTAAAAAGAAAATTGAAGGCGGTGATTCGTTCAACGAAAACATCATTTGGAACCACCTAGAATGGTGGGCTTCCTAGCTTAGTCCGGGAAGTATATACTTCACGGACTAGGCCGGGAAATGCTACTTTCTCAAAAAAAGCGTCTGGGAACCGGACGGTTGCCGAAAAAAGTATTTTTCTTCAAACGGAAATCTGACTGTGATGTCATTTTTCATATCTATGATAAATCTTCTATGTCAAGTTTTGCTTTAGCCAGACTGCATATACATGCATTGTTGTTGCATGTGTATTGTTGAATAATCCGTCTTCCTAAATTCTTCAAACATTGGAATAATTCTGATAACCTTGATTCTTTTACATTTCATTTCACCGGTTTACTCCGGATTTATAAAATGAATAATTTATCTTTTATTTTCGGAAAGATTAGATATCACTTATGCTTTCATCCATTGTAACTCTTTAACACGAAATTATTTCGTTTAATTCCATTGGAAAATTTCATGTACTCTTCTTTTACAAAGACATCCTTTGTTCACGATAAAGTTCGATAAATGAAGTTTTGATATGCGGTGATTTATTTTAACGGCAAATTCCTTCATGCTCCTCAGTAATGCGAGTTGAAGTGGAAAGTTTGAGATTTCTGTACGGCTGTGGCAGAAGCAGTAGATATAAATAAATTCGATCTTTTCAGATATGATTGAATGATGGTTTTAATTTTTGATGAAATTTTTTTTAATATCTCCAATAATAATCCTGAAATAATAAAAGTCCCAGTTTTGGGTTTTGTCCAATCCAAAAATCGAAAGAAGAACAGACGGCCCTATGCCTTCAAAGCCTATTCCGGGATATGTGAAAACTGAAATAGTTTTAAATATCCCAATCTATACCAATATTTTCCTCGGAAACGATTCATACAAATTACAGATACCATGGTTCAGAGAACTCAAAGCAGTTTCAAATTATATTCGACTCCACCCCAATTTTCTATTCAAATTGTTCAGGTTATTCAACACAGCTTGAGAATGGCGTTGATGCGAATAGGAGTAGAAAATATCTCCATTTCAATTAAAAATTTCATTTGCGGTATTATTACATGAAACCTCCGTGTCAATATATCTTTGGGCCAACCTGCATATAAAGAATGGAAGATAAGGAAACATTCCGAGTCAAATCGATTGCTCTATTCGGGTACCTACACATTTCTATTCAGATACTGCATCTTCACGGCGATATTGATTGAGGGCACAATCAAATAACTGACGCTTTCACAAGAAATACCAACTTGGGCAGTTTTTCGGTGAGGTAAGTGGCCTTCTCTCCATATATTTTTGAATAAAATCTATTTGCCTTTAGTAGCCGTTTGCTGCAATGAATGTCGAAAGTGGTGTTTTTCTCCATGTCTCTATGATTTTGATCAAATTTCATGGGTTTGTTCACTTCAGAAAGTCCTTTCGAATGGCTCACGAAATATCAATATTTTCAGGGGAATACAAGTCAGTATTTTTTTGTTTTGAAGCAAATACACTCATTGATTACTTGTTTCAAGAGGGTTTACGTCATTGGTCCCTGAATTCAATATGTTGTTTCAGAAGAATTCAAAACTTGGTTATGCATACTTTTAATTACATACTTCTTTACGCAGCATGTTACAACACTCAGTAGGTGCTGAGGGTTGAGAATACAAAGGAGTTGAACAGAAAGTTATAAAATTCAAAATTTCAGCAGAAGACAAGAAATATTATCAAGAAAGGACTAAAATCAGCACCGCATTTCAAAAAAATTACATAAAATATGAATTCGTTCGATCGCCACTCGCTTGTAGAAAGTGTGCCATTCAAAGTGGAAATTGAAGTCTTTAGCTTGAATTATGTATTTTTTTATGGCAATAACGCAATTTCTCTGAGTGATGTGAAAAATATAGATTTGCAGGCACCACTATATGCTGAGTACTGCCCTGAAAATATAAATATTTTGTCGGCCATTCGAAAGGATTTTTTGAAGTGAACAAACCCATGAAATTTCATCAAAATCAGACCTCAGATTCCAATTCAGGCCGAAATGCATAAATCACCCTGTAACTCCTAAACTAACAGCCTTAGGATACAAATAATCAACTTTTCTGGAAGGCCTGGACAACCTGCATTCACCACTAGACTATGGCCAACCACTCATGAAACACCCTGTATAACATGGCCGAGAAAACGTTCGGAAGAAAAAAGTTCTTCAATCAATATTATGGAAGAATTGATTTGCTGGAAAAACGGGTTAAAAAGTCTGGTCTGCCACCGTTGGTTAGACCACGGTGGCAGAATACACTATTCTTTCACCATGGGTTAGACGAAAGCGATAGTCAACTTGTCTCTCATCATAAAATCGGCTCTTATGGTGGATCACCATTGCGCGAGACTCTCGGTATTGGCTTGTGATTCGGCGGGTACTCTTTTCAAGTACGAATATCTTGTATTTTGCCGTGGTTGAACGCGTTAGAAGCGATTCCAAATTTCGTCGGTCTCTAAGCTCGCGCGAAGGGTATCCAGGGTCATGGCTTAGGAGCCAAATTTCAAACATTCACACCACGGATAAATATCAAGAGATTCATTTCGCTCACAAACCACCACCAATATAACTTGGCAAGTTATAAATCCAGTTGAAGTGGATTCAATAAAACTTCATAGTATTGAAAAAAAAACAATGATAAGCTTCATTCGCTAATTCATATTATTTGAATGTGTAAAAAAATTTCAAAGTCAAGAACGTTTGAGCGCTCGTTCATCCACTTTTGAGATAGATTCGCATTTTCAAGTTTTGGATACCAATTGAAAAATTTTTTGAAAGCTGTCAAAAAAATGTTCAAACTAAAACATCCAGAATTCACGTCAGAGCTTTAGGTGACCAATTTGTTTTTCGATTATTCGCAAGAGTTTTACGGTATCTATGGTTTCGGTAATGGACAAAATTTTGCACGTACTTTGAGTACATTATTCTTCATCAATGTGCAAAATTTCATATCAATCCAATCAGTATCAGGAAAAAAATGGTTCGAACGGCCATATTTACGGAACCCCTAGTCTAATTTTGCTCATTGATCAACGTGACCTCCAAACCTACCCTGAAAATTTCAAGTCCCTAAGCCTTTCCGTTCGACAGTTATAACTATCTATGGTTTATATTTCGCATGAAGCTTGAACATTTGAGTGCAAAATTTCATCTCGACCGAATCTGTAGTTTCGGAACAATCAAAAAAACAAAATTTCGAACGGCCATATTTACGGAACCCCAGGTGGAATTCTGCCCATCAACGAACTCAATAACTAATTATTTTCAGACGGATTCGTCATCAGTGAGTCGAAATCTGTCGGTTGAGACCATTTCCGGCTCAAAATTCAGACGTCGTGACGAAATGATATAGCCCTTGTGTAAGTAGAGCGAGCGCTAAAAAATATTACCAACGAAGGAATTCGGAATTATCCTATTGAAAAGTTCATATTGTTCATGTTCACGTTTTTTAACTTTATGCGTCGTTTTTCAAAATTTTCTAGGAAATTTTCACTAGATATAATGACAAAAGCTTCGCACAATTTCAAAAGTTGATCATCGGAAATTATAAACAAGATACATAAAACCAAATGATAATTGGAATAATTTATTGTCATAGTGTATGAAACTTTCCATTTATGACAAAAAAAATATTTTAATATCAATGACATATTTTTATTGTAGTCGATCTTGAATCGTTCGTATGTTATGTATCTACAATACCGTTACTTTTCAATTTAAGATTGAATTCATAAAAAACAAAGTATGCCGCCCCTTTCAGTAGTGCTATTTCGCAGCATCAAATATCTCAACACTGACACTGACAAGTATAAGAACATTTTCCGAAGAATTTCCACATATCACAGGTTATTATGCATCATAGAAACAAAGTAACACTGTATCAGCTATGACCATCATTCGTCCTCCAAAATTCAAATTAGGTAACCAATTTTGCAACCTTGATCTTGATGCACCATCCGAGTAGAATTCATTGTTTTCTTTACAGGTTAGAAACGGGCAGACTTAGTTCAGCGTGGCTGAAATATCGATTCACTCCCACCTCTCGCCAGAACTGACCTAGGATCCTGCTACGAACTAATATAATGTTGGAAAAAACGCTTCATTAAGTTTGATTCATGCAACAGTATTATCACTTCTCCCCAAAGAGCTATTAGAATGAAATCTGAGAAGGAATTCGTGATTTTCCTTGGAAACATAGTGCACAGTATTAGCCCTACAGAGGTCGAGCTCCTAGAAAATGGATTTATCATAATCGACGAAGCTCAGGTCAGTTTTAATTATTTTTATCACAACCTCTTTCAATAGATTCCGGATATTTCGTGTTATTCTGTCAATCATTTTTAGCGGTGATAAAAGGTCGTGAGCGGAAATTATTATACGGCATCGTTTGATTAGTCACTCACGCTTTACGATTTTTTTGAACGAAGCAAATGTTATTTTCCCGGATCCTTTACATCTTTACATGCATTTGGTTTTAGCGTTTTAAGTGTGATTACTTAATGAGTGATTTGATATGCGCTTTCTTATCGGTAATGGTCACGAAAATATAATTTATCGTCGATAATCGCGTGTTGCGAATTGTTGCAATAAACGCAATTCTGGAAATGGACGTCATTCAAAGTTAATTGAATATTTCAATTGATTTTTTATGATTGTACCTTTCAATGTAATTTGAAACCAACATACATGAATCCTTGTTAGACAGAAATGCATGAATTATGAATTTTTCGAGATAACTGAAATAGTCTCAATCGATTAGATGGACTCACAAATGAGGAATTGTTGGTCGAATTTAATTCTGTCCGTCCTTCCGTCCGTGAACACTATAACTTTCGAAATAAAAGGCCTAGAGTTTTGAAATTTTCAGGGTACGTTCGAGGTCTGAATGCACCCGTTGAGTTCGTAACTGGGCAAAATCCGTTGATTGTTTGGTAAGTATCACCATCAAAAAATTTTTTTTTTCAATAATTTGACGAAAACCATTCGATCGAATTGAAGTTAGTTGTGAAATCAGGACGGTTCATATGAAATTTCATGAGGATCTGATCCCTTGGGGAAGTAAACCGTTTTGAAAACTTCAGTATCTCAGGAACTATTCACCATATCCTGCTGAGATTTTGTATCTACATATAGAGGATAATTTAGATTCATGTGAGAAGAATTTTGTGTTTTTCTGATTTGGTGTGGAGATTTTCGGTATTTCTGTGATTCCATTTCTTTAAGTTTTCGAAAATAAAATGACATATTCACTACTCATGTCCGGTTTTGTCCACAGAATATGTGGTTCGTCTGATAATCTCTGTTTCGATAGTCTCGATGGAATATCCCGATTTAGTGGAAACTGGGGGAAATGCATCTCCTCTCGGAAATTTGAAAGCTTTTTTCTGTAGTTTCGACCATTTCGGAGTACCTGGATCTGGCGATGAATATAAAACGCGCGAAACCTCCAGACTTCACGTCTGTGGCTTTCTAATTGTCTTTATCAAGAGTTGTGATAGCTATCCTGACAAGGTGGCATTATTCTCAATAACTTTCCTATTTGTCACTCAATTGTGATGAACCAAATGCCTGAATTATGTCAAAATTGTCAATAATGGGTGATAAAAAAAAATTACGAAAAGCACTGCCGTAAAGGCAGGATCTTTTGAGCGCTCGTACATTCACCTTGTAGGTAGATTCACATTTTCCAGTTTTAGAAATCAATTGAAGGAATTTTCGACAGCTGTCAAACAAATTCTGAAACTTAGGCGAAACTCCAGACTTCATGTCAGTGATTCAGCTGATCAATTTTTCTTCGATAATTCGCTAGAATTTTCTACGGTATCTATGGTCTTGGTGATGCGATCTAGACAAAATTTTGTAGTTTGAATACATTATTCCTCAGCTAGGTGCAAAATTCATTCCAATCCGATCAGTCGTTTCGAAACTATCAGGAAAAAAATATTTTGAACGGCCATATTTATGGAACCCCTAGTCTAATTTTGCTCATTGATGAACGTGAACGCGACATTTCAAATCCACACCTATCCTGAAAATTTCAAGTTCCTAGACCTCTCCCTTCGGAAGTTATAATTTTCTATGGTTTATTTGGTTCTGGTCATGCGATCTGGACAAAATGTTGCTTTAATATATCATTCACGTTCAAAATACAAAATTTTATCTCGATCGAATCCGTAATTTCGAAATGATCGAGAAAACAAAATTTAAAAAGACCGTATTTACGGAACCCCTAGTTTAATTCTGCTCATTGATGAACGTGAAAGCTACATTTCAGATCTACACCTATCCTGAAGATTTCAAGTCCCTAGGCCTTTCCGTTCGAAAGTTATGATTTTCTATGGTTCTGGTCATGCGATCTAGAAAAATGTAGCTCGAATATATCATTCTCCATTAGTATACAAAATTTCGTCACGATCGAATCTGTTGTTTGGAAATTATCGAGAAAACGACCATATTTACGGAACCCCTAGTATAATTTTGCTCATACATGAAAGTGATCACGACAATCGAGATCCACACCTATCCTGAAAATTTCAAGTCCCTAGGCGTTTCCGTTCAAAAGTTACAATTTTCTATGGTTTCTATGGTTCTGGTGATGCGAGCTGAACAACATTTTGCATGTAGCTTGAACACCTCATTTTCCATTTGAGTGCAAAATTTCATCTCGATCAAATCTGTAGTTTTTGAGTAATCAGGGGAACAAAACTTCGAACGGACATATTTACGGAACCCCTGGTGGAATTTGGCACATTAACGAACTTAACCGAGGCATTCGGAAACTGAACCCACACTGAAAATTTCAAGTCTCTAAGTTGTTCCGTTCGAGAGTTATCGTGCTTACGGACGGCAGGACGGACAGACTCGAATTTTCCGACGGATTCGTCATCAGTGAGTCGAACATAGTCGATGGAGACCATTTTCGGCTCAAAATTCGAAAAATACAGACATCGTGACGAAATGATATAGCCCCCGTGTAAGTAGTACAAGCGCTCAAAAAAGTGTAATTAGAAGTTTTACCTGATTGATCACAAATATATAATTTAGTTTCGGAATGATTTAACTTTTTTTTTGCGTCAATGCTCGTAGCAATTCGTGATTTATGAATAGATTCGCAGGGTTAGATAGTGGAATAGCTGCATGGTTTTAGTTCTACAAAGGTATTTGAAACATATTTACCTTATGCATGAAATCGGCCGTTTCACCAGAAATGGAGTAACATTATTTTCAACCACCAATATCTTCGATTTGCCTGAATCGATCGATTCAAGTATGGTGAAAAAGTTGATAAATCTCAACTAAATGAAGTGTTCAATATTTACCTAATGCATTAAATCGGCCGTTTCACCAGAAATAGAGTCACTTTTTTTTCAACTTCCAATATTTTCGCATTCAAGTACCGAACCCACCCATCAAAGTGAGTGTGACAAATAATGCCATTTTATAAAATCGATACTTCAAGAGATGGAATCACAGAATTGTGTGGAATATATCAATTTTCGCAATAAAAATGTCCGACAAGAGTTTTGTGTTATAACCCTAAAGAAATTTCACATTCGTATCGTTTTATAACTACAACGTTTCTGTTCGATCGGATCATTATTTTTCGAATTATTCAGATGGCTTTATCTACGAAATCCTTCCGCATAGTTTGCTTTCACTTAGACCTCAAAAGTACACCGAAAATTTTAAAACACTAGGCCTTTCCTCTCAAAAATTATGTTGTTTGCGCCCATCCGGCCGTCAATATTGAATTTGTCCACAAATTCATCTGTGAATCCAACTTAATAGTTCGAGATCATTCTCTACTCAAAAATTTGAAAATTACAGACAATTGGACAATATGATAACGCTCTTGTTTATGGTAACAAGCGCGCAATAACACTCAAATTGCCAAGGTTGCGAACATCAATCATTTCGATTTTGTGTTAAATGATTCTTGAGAAAACTAGACATTTTCGGTGTCCTGAAGATGAACCCAGTAATTAGACCCAAACTCTGGAACGTGAAATTCCATGGACACTATAGCTGAATAGCCCAATAAGTCACCTTCCATTATAAAGAGAGAACTGATAAATTCCCGTGCCACTCTATCGATTGACAAGAACAACCCTTCTTCAGGTTCCTTACGTAGTTAAAAATACCTTGAGAGTAAAGACAGGACAAGAATAAAAGTAGCACAATGTTTACTTCAAGACTCAGTGTTGAAACTAATTCCTTTTTTTTCAGATTGTTGCAATAGGTCCTATCGGTTCTCTGGACGCCACAAAAAAAGACTTGAATATACACAAACTCAAAGAGACCAAACTGAAACCAACCCAACTCCTTATACCTGGATTCATCGATACGCACATTCATGCCGTTCAATATCCGAATTGTGGCTTGGGATATGATAAGCCCCTACTCGAATGGTTGAATGACTACACTTTCCCCTTGGAGAAGCAAATGAAGAACGAGGAATTTGCTGAGAGAGTTTTCGACGCTGTGGTGGTAAGAACACTGGGTTTTCGAGAATTTAGAGCATGAAATAGATGTCAGACTCAGATTTAGATGAGTGGTGGTCGTTTGACCACGTGTAAAAATTTCCCTACCAATACTTCACGAAATCCACTTGTGCAGCGAATTCGATGATATTTGTTAGCTCCTAGCTTTTCCGTAGCGCAAGTATTGGTCCTGGAATATTGAATCATTTTCTGCTTCGTTTTCGTTTTATAGACTTATTCCATCACTTGCGATGACGTCATCTTCCATTGGGTCACGGTCCATTGAATTTTGTTTGAGTTCCCCCTATAGCGAGGGTATCTGTTGATGTTTCCGTCGATACCTCTGATGATAGGTATACTTATTCCTCTCGGCCAGCTGTATCATTCATGATACAGTTCTAGATAACTTCCGGCTTATGGCCACCTGCAGTGGCAATGTGAATTTTTGGTACATTGTACTGTCCGAATAAGCAGACCTGAACACACTATTTCACTTCCAGGCTTTTAGTCTGAAAGGTTGAGAGAAAATCAGTGTTCCCCTATGCTTCTGGCCATGTATCCCTTTTCTAGTTCCTTCTTCCGTTATTGACCCTACCAGCTCAGGTTATTTTCCGTTAAGTCTGTATGCTTGCCTGGCGGTCATTCATAACCACTTCATAGTTCTCACTGAAGTAATATTCAACCGGCATGAAGTCTTCTGGGCTCAAAAAGAACTCTTTCCTTAGTAAATCCAGTACCTTCATGTGTAACTTCATCTGATTCATCTCCACATAGTCTTCTTGATTCTAATTTGAGAGTGTAAACAGTAGTACCCCTTTTCCAAAGCTGTAGTAGGCGAGGTAAACAAGGCTCCCTAGGTGCCTGAAAAGGCAAGCCTTAGAAGCTTTTACAACTTTCGTAGGCTGGATTTTCTCTATAGTCTTACCCCACCAATCCACTCCATTACATCTAGTTATCAACAGGGTAGCCCATGAGGCTATCCTTAGAATATCTAGGGAAGGTACAGGGAATGAGAGAATTAAAAGCCAAGGAGCCTGGTCCTCTCTGAACAAGTACATCTCATCAGCGAACCTGCCTAGTAATGTTATGATCAAAAAAGTAAGCATTGAGAAGAACTTCAACACTATGCTATATAAAAAGGAAGAATGGGAAAAGGAATACACTACCCAAAACTTCAAAGTGAATACCATTAAATTAAAATTTAGTAGTATACAGATGGTTCTAAAACCACGATGGGGGCCGGCGCTGGAGTATACGGGGCAAGAACCAAGTGTACACTATCGTTAGGCTCCTACTCGAGTGCCTTTCAGGCAGAAATACTTGCAATCGAGAGATGCATAGATATAAACCTGGAAAGAAACTATCAAGGGTGTGACATTGTGATCCACTCGGATAGTCAAGCTGCTATATATGGAGTGCCGGAGGAAACTTAATGAAGTAGGCAAGGAAAACAAGGTCTTTTTAGTCTGGGTTCCTGGTCACTCAGGAATCAAAGGAAACGAAGAGGCCAATACACTTGCCAGAAAGGGAGTACAAACGCCACTTACCTACTGGCCCAGAACCTTTCTGTGGTATAGGTAAACGCACCTATAAGAAAGAGTTTCTGGAGAAGGAAGAGACTGAAAGAGAAGCACTCTGGAGGAACCTTCCAGGAATGGAGCACTCTAAAAAGTTCATTCGGAACTTTGAAAATTCAAGATCCAAAAAGTATTTGGATCTCAGTAAGAACAAGTTACGCCTACTCACTGGCTTCCTCACAGGGCATTGTCGCCTTTGGAAGCATATGATGAGAATGAGCGTAACAGAAACAGACGAGTGTAGATTCTGTGGCGAAGAGGAGGAGACTCCTGTTCACCTGGTTACAGAATGCCTCGCCATTGCAAACCAGCGCAAAGAATGTCTTGGACAAGAGAATTACAGGAGGAATGAGGATCTAACCTCCTTGAAGCCCTCTCAGATACTGGAGTTCATTGGAGATCTGGAGCTGGAGGGCGCGCTGTAGGTAGCGCATTTGCGAATACGGCTCTGATGGGGGCACAATAGACCTTGAGGTCGCAGTGGAACGTAACCCCCTTCCTAACTATTAACTACCCCACCAAACCAGTGGAGTTAATGTAGCCATGGGTTTTATAACCGTAGTACTTCTATGATTAGTAGATCATATTGGGATACAGGTTACATTCTCCGAGTCCTCCAAAAAACTTTACTCCACTTTATTTGGAAATCACTATTTATTTACAAGTTCCAAGTGAGATTATTCATGATATGCGGGTGTTATCTCGATATTACGAGATATTTAAAACAAATGTAGGTTTGACTTATATGAAGATGATTAATTATGATGATTTGAACGAGATTTTTTTTACAGAACAGGACTTTAAGTAATGGAACAACCACCGCCATGTATTTCGCCTCGTTGTATGAACATATTTCCCTTCTGTTAGTGGAGTCCGTGATTAAACATGGCCAGAGAGCTCTCGTTGGAAAAATAAATATGACAGTAATGTCGCCATCAGATTATATGGAAAGTGAGAATGATTCGATCAAAAAAACTATACAGTTCATAAATAAAGTGAAGAAATTAGATGTAAGTCAATAAGAAGAACGATGATTATTATTTAACCTTATATTCTCGACTAGCAATTTTTTTCCTTCAGTTTCTGAAACTCCATTATTCTACTCCGGTTAGTAGTATATCCGGTCGAATTGAAAAGGAATATATATTTCATTGAATGAAATAAAAAATCACACAACAATTTTTATATCACAAAAACAATGATCAATATTTGGTAATTAATAGAAAGGGAGTAACCCCCTCCCCAGAGCACTGCAAAATTTCATTCATGAAAAGAAGACCAACAAGAAAATAATATAATAATGAAATAAAATTTACAGAAAAAAAAGAAAAGAGAAATAAATAAAACATTCTAGAATATGTAACTTTCAGTCGTGGTTTTTTGAGATTGTCTGTTTTATAGAATTGCACCCTCCTAGAAAAAAAATTGTTCATTGAATTATCCCCCCCACCCCCAATACGCATTATGCATATTTCCTTTTCTAAAAGACTCAACAGTCCCGGTAGCTCTGACGGCAAAGTTCATGTGTCAGAAGTCAATCATCCCGGGTTCAAATCCCATATGGGACATTTCACCAGTAAACTCCACCAATGGTTTTGACATCGGACACAATGTTTATGTGTTTACCTAAATCTCAGTTAATGGAAAGTTAAGAAGGCAATTTCCTTTACCTTAAGAAAAACTGTCGATACACCTTTCCTAAATAATAATAAGTTCGGGAGAACAACCGCTGCTTCTCAAGCTTCGAGTAGTGGCTACATCCTGATCTACAACCAAATTTTTTATTATCCTCCAAATGTATTTCTTCGTTAATTTCGTCACGCGATATCTTCTTTCTTCTTCTGTTTTTATATTATAGTAATTATAGAAAAACTGCTGTATCACATTTAAGAGAAACTATCAAACTACCCGATCGTCAGAACTGTATTATGTGATAACGTGCATTCAAATAGAAACGAGGTCGAAGCAAGCCTCCAGATTTCGTCTAACATGATTTTAACTGAAAATAGTACAAAAACTCTCTACAGGTGTTTCGTTCTAACAAGAGAATCAGTTCAATTATCTTAAATCAGCTGATGATGGTACACCTGTAGTGGTTTCTAGTGAAAATCATATAATTCAGTATAATATAATAGTTTGATGATGGATTTTTCTCAAGTATCGAACATGTCTAACGATAATTAATTGCGTGACATTTTCCCTCAATCACAATGTTTCCGTCTTTTTTAGAGTCCATTGGTTCAACCTGTTATAACTCCAAGGTTCGCTCTAAGTGTAGACATGCCCCTGATGAAAACTCTTGGAAAAATAGCTCGTGAAGAGGACTTGCACATTCAGGTGGGTATTCTATATAGTCATACCCGAATTTAATGGATTTATTTTTACTTAGACTCATATTTCGGAAAATACCAGTGAAGTTAAGCTTGTCGAACAGATCTATGGCAAGAAATATGCCGAAGTTTATGACGAAGCAGGATTACTGACACCAAAAGTAAGTTCTTCTTGACGAATCGTCAGTCCTGAGGTTTGTACAGATATTGAAATTCAAGGTTCGATAAAGCAAACAATCAATGAACAAATTTGAAATGAGAAACTCATATTGATCTTCATTAGTTTCTATAATATGTACCTACTAGTCCAGTCGAATTGGACGTAAATTAGGCTTCAGCTCCGAATTAGCTGAATTTAAGCACACTTGTATATAATCATCTAAAAAAAGGTTTCATGACATTTTCAAGATATTAAAGACTTAATAACTTCTGATGAAATATGATTTTTCTTCTGTTGTTAAAATATCTGTATAAATAAAAATCATCTTGCAAAATTGAATAATTTTTAACTTGGAATTTGTCATCGTAGACAATCTTAGCACATGCAGTACATCTCTCTGGAAAAGAGATAGACCTCTTATCAGAACGAGGGGCTAGTGTCTCCCATTGTCCTGAGTCGAACTGCCTGTTGAGATCGGGTATATGCAAGGCGAAGAAACTGATGGAAAGGGGAATTAATGTCAGTTTAGGAACAGGTGAGAATAAGATTTTCAAATATGCAATTTCTGCTATATTGCTGTTTTTTTTGGTAACATCATAGACTTATAATTTCAGATATATCTGGTGGTGCTTCACCGTCCATAATAAACGCTATGAGAGCTGCTATTTGTTCATCAATAAATTCAACCTTTGTTTCAACAGAAGATTGCGAGTGTCTAGATTGGAGAGAGGCATTTTATTTGGCAACATTAGGAGGAGCACGAGGTTAGTACTCACTAGTACTAAGCTATACTGATTGCTGTTAATAATGAAATTACTCAATTAAATATAATAGACCAGGCAATAAAGATTTTTTCGTGACAAACATCGTAGAAGAAAACCGCGAAATGAGGAGGGGGGTGCGTGGGTTGTTCCGTGGGAGTTAAGTGATATGTTTTCGTCTCGCAAATATTATAACTTTTCTTGTAATTCCGAAAAACCACCACAAAAACGGTGTTTTTTTAGTTTTTTGCTTGTAAAATCTGAACCGATGGAGCGATGCCGACACTACCAACAATAGAGTTGTAGAAAATTGAAAGACGAAGAGAATGAGTCCTAGTGTAACTCAATCTGGTCATTGTTACTGAAGGAAAGCCGAAAAAACCGTGAAAAGCAGCGTTTTTTAAAAAATTCATATTTCGGCCATTTTCGAAGTAGTAGTGCTGGTTTTTCAGATGAAAGTAGTGGTTAATAGGTACTTTGAGTGTACACAATCTGGACGTTGTCGGATAAATAGTTTTTGCGTAATTGGGATTTGAATTATTTTAGGCACTATTTTCCGGAAAGGCTGGATGCTTCGGAAATTGTCCGATTTCAATTTACAAAACGGATTTTGAAAGTAGAAGTATAGTACTTCAAAACGTCCATCTTTATTTTTCGTTAAAATGGTGCAAAATAGGTGAAAAAAACGTGCAAACATGACCAAAACCAGCCGAACGCTCGATTGCAGTCAAATAGTGGGGGTATAAATGTAAATATTCGCGCTCGGTCACAGCGCGTTTTTCGTTTCCCCGCGTCGGCCGGCTACCTCCACAATCTGTCCCAGATGGAGCCCTGGGTCAGCTTCATTTCCACGTGATTTTCACCTATTTTGCAACTCTTCAACGAAAAATCAAGATTGAGGTTTTGTAGTGCTATACTTCTACTTTCAAAATCCGTTTTGTATAATGGAATCGAACAACTTCCGACGCATCCAGCTCTTCCGGAAAATAGTGCCTAAAATAATTCAAAACGCAACTTCTGAGACGGCCGAGTTATGAATTTTTCGAAAATTTATTTTTAGGGTTTTTCCAACTTTTCTAAGGGTAATAATGATCCGATTGCGTTACTTCGTCCTTTCATCCTCCACAATTCTGTTGTTGAAAATGTCAGCATCGCTGCATTGGTTCAGATTTTACAAGCGAAAGATTTTACAAGCAAGATTTTACAAGCGTATTTGTGGTTTTTTTTCGAAATTACAAGAAAAGTAATAATATCTGCGAGTCAAAAACATAACACAGAACATCCAGACCATCACAGAATAAACTTCCATCTGCTCTATTGCCTGGTCTATAAGTGGAGTTATCAAAAACTTTCATATCAGGCTATGTCTACATAACTTGGCCACGAACTGAGCAGAAAATTTGAATAGCACTATAATTCTACGCTTGCTTCAAGCCTAAATTTATAAATGGGTCCATTTGTACGAATCGATAACGCGAAGTGTAAACCTATCATTAATGAACATCATTTTATATTTTGTTCTTTTCCTTCGAAATTTTGATTATTTACGTTGCCAAGTTTAATCAAATAATGGCATAATGGATAGTACCTCAATCCGAGGAAGAAAACTTCAGGGAGGAAGGTTAACGCCTCCAATAGAAAAAGTCACTGTAACTTTTCTCACGCCGACAAATACAAACGATGATGTATACATTCACAGAAAACTTTGTATCAACAACCAAAAATCTAGCCAATCTCTTATAATTGACTCACTCAGCGATATTCAATTTCCAGAGAGTATTCTAAAAGAAGACGCCAACAGAAAAATGAAATGACAATGGAGAATATATTATAAATAATAATGATGTTCCCGCAATACTTCCTTGTGGTATTCCTAGGATTAGTTCTTCCTGATTCGATTCGATGATTTCTCCATTTATCTCCATTCAACCATTTGTTTTCTGAGTGATAAATATGACGTGACGAACTCAGATGTAAGATAAACTGTAACGTTGCGCAGTTTTAGATACCGACTATATTATGTGAACGGGAGCTCAGAACACTTTCAATATAAGAACATGCGGGATCGCAAACTGATCTTAACTATTTTTGGCCAGCGCAATGATCGATCTAGTGGGAAGAACTCTACGTTTCGTAGAAACCACAGAATTCTCTCGTCGTACTCACAAAAATCGTGGGGGAGTCTAGGGAATTCAAACAAAATGGTTAGAACCAAGTAACAAGAGTTTATTGGTTCTGTTGGGGCGGTTCCCCAACTTCAGGTCGAACCGGAGAATAAGAATCAGGAAAGACCTGCGAGAAAACCTGTTTTGTACAATGAATATCGATAAGAGGAAAATAATATATCATAAGCAGAGGTAAATACTAAAATGGTAGAATACGAAAGTCATACATATTAAATGGAAAAACAGTAAAAGCATATTTTATCAGTAGGCAGGATTTGGTACTAGAACAACAGGTCGTAAGGAAATGCAGTAAGTCCAAATATCTGGGAGTACACATCACAAACGACGGAAAGATGGACGAGGAGATCGAACACCGTGATAACCTAGGCAGAGTAGCGATCAGACAGCTCAATAGTAGTTTATGGGACAAATATATCTCCAAAGACAACAAACACAGGGTCTATGATTCCATAATTAAGAGTGTTTTGACTTATGGTAGTGAAGTTTGGCCTTTCTAACAGAAATCGTCGAAATTGTTTGAGGCCACAGAGATGGATTTCTGGCGACGAGCTGCAGGAAAGTCAGGATTGGACAGATTGAGAAATGAGAGAATCCAAAACATAATGAGAGTAAGTCATCGAATAACTGAGGACATCAAAGAGAAACAACTCCGGTGGTACGGACACATCCAAAGGATGAGAGACGATAGGCTTCCGAAACAGGTGCTTGAGTGGACGCCACACGGAAGAAGGAAGAGGGGAAGGCCCAGACTGAGCTGGAGTGAAGGAATTACCGGCGAGATGCGATCAAAGGGCATAGAAGATAATTTGTGGGGAGACCGAGAAAACGGAAATCAGAAGACGTCGAAGAACGGTATAAGCTGATTCATATATATATGGTATATGGTGAAGAAGTAACAGTTTATGCAAAAGAGTTAGATTCAAAAGAGACCTTCGTTTAGAATGATAGGTGCTACAACGTCAACATTCAGAACTTTAATAGTACAAAGTGCATCCCAGGATAAAAGTACCGCTATTGTAGTCCCTATCCCCTTAAACTAATAATGTGGACATGTGGCAACTAAAAGGGACCGGGACCATCTCGACAGTCTGTAATCCCAGTGGAATAAATCCGGAATCCTGCAATTGAAAATAACTGGCTCTGCAGGGAGGAAGGTACCAAAATACTTATACCCCAAAAAAAGGACACAATTCTTTTTACTCCCATAGAGAGCTTCTGCACTTAGTTATAATGTGAAGCTGGCATATATCATTTTTACAAAGTATCAAGAATCAATATTAATGAACCTATGAAAACACGTGGAACCTAAATATTCGTCAACACACATCGACAACAAAGAATAAACTTACACTAACGTTACAATATAAATGAAATCGACAGGACTTACGTGCACACGATTATCAAATAAAACTGTAATAATATACTAGGGATATTGGAATTCTAAGACTAACACTTTGGCTTCTTCAACAATGGCGATATATTTAATATTTACCCTGGTTGTTCCGCTTCGTATCTAAGAGTACCTAAAAACATCTTTCCTAACTTTTTTGAGCATAGAAAATAACCATCGAACCAAAATGTTCCTGTTCCTGTTCTTCTTGTGTTCGTCTAGTCAGTATATAATCTTAGAGTAATCTACTCTGAAATCGGTATTATATGAAACTTCCTCATTCGCTGGATGATAATCTAGGACCAATCTATTACAAAACCGACCGAGAGCAGTCGGTAATCGACAATAACAATTTTATGCTATAGTATATTCCCTTCATGAATATGTTGATTTTATACTGATTGAAGGTACAATAAGCGGATAGCTGCAGTGCCAAGGAAATTAGTAGACCCCATTCCACAACAATCATTTTATTATACTGATTAAACACATTTTTAGGTCCTTATTTTGATCAAAAACTTTTTTTATAGCACTGAGAATGGACGACAAAATAGGAAATTTCGTCAGGGGAAAAGATTTCGATGCCCTTGTGGTGGATGTGGATGTGAAAAATTCAGCTTGCGATTACTTGTTGGCTGTATCACCGATGGAGAATCTTCAAAAATTCATTTTCTCTGGAGATGATAGAAATATAATAAACGTTTATGTGGCTGGCAAGAAAGTGAAGTGATACTCTTTATAAAAACACATTTTCATTATATGTATTTATTCTTTATATTCACTTTGAACATTTATTGATAAATATAAGTTATTTTTGTAGAATTGAATATTCGAATTACATTCAGAATAATTCAAAAAAGCACTTTCGGATGGTAATCGCAATTGTTACCTTAGATTCTTTCTTCATTCTTTTAGTTAAAAGTTATTGTCTAATGCCAAAAATGAAAACGAAACTTCCGGCTATTAGATTACTCTGTCTGAACGGAGACATCATACGCACCCGTCGCAAAATAAGGAGACACTTCAAAAAAGGTCCATTTTGTGTTAGTAACGGTATTGAACTCAGGAAGTAACCGTTTTCGTACGTGTAACATCGGTATAACTCTAGTTGGCCTCTCCGCCACATAAGAAACTGTTCGAGAAAAAAGGTAACATTTCAAATTTTTTGGAAAAACAGCAGAATATTCCACCACGACGGGAAAAATTGCATTAATTGAATATTGGGTGCTAGTGTTATAAAAATGTACCCTTATTCTACGACAGGTGCGATATAGTGGAAGTCTTAAGTAAAATATCTGGGAGTAACCCTAGATAGCAAGCTTTTATGGAAAACGCATATTGAGGTTACTGTTAGCAAAGCAACAAAGGCCTTGATGGCGTGCAGACGTCTGGCTGGTAAGACTTGGGGATAGGAGAAGGATGTACGTCATGATTGTGAGACCGATAACAACTTTTGGGGCAATAGTCTGGCATGTCAAGGCAAGTCGAAACAGTACGAGGAGAGTCCTCAAGGCTCCAACAAAGGTTCCTAACATGGTTATCCTGTGTTTGGAGCTATGAGAACGTGCCCAACAAGGGCATAGGAGATTATTACAGATCTCACACCTCCTAGTGATAGATAGATTAGCCCATGAAGCCATCCTAATACTATCCAGGGAAGATACAGGTAGTGAGTGAATTAGGAGTTAGAGAGCCTAGTCCTCTCTGCTCTCATCAGCGAACCTTCCCAGTGACGAGATGATGAAGAAAACTGGCATCGACAAAACCTTCACTACGATGCTAAGTAGAAAATAAGATTGGGAAAAGGAGCCTAGCATTCCAGCTCTCAAACAGAATACCATCACATGGTACACAGATGGTTCTAAAACCAAGTTAGGAACTGGCGCTGCAGTATTAGGGGCTGGCAACAAATACTCACTATCGCTAAGCAGCTGTCCAAGCGTCTTTCAAGCATAAATACTTGGGATAGAAAGATGTGTGGGAATGAACCTAGTAAGAAACTATCAGAAATGTGACATAGCGATAGATTCTGAGAGTCAGGCTGCCATTAAAGCAATGAGCTCTCATACCATCGATTCCAAGATGGTATTGGAGTGCCGAAGAAAACTCAACGAAGTAGGCAAGACCACTTGCCAGAAAAGGAGCACAAACTCATTTTATTGTCCTAGAACCTTTCTGTGGTATAGGAACTTACAAAAAAGAGTTTCAGGAGAAAGAACATTCCAAACATTTTCTTCGAAACTTTGATACTGCGAGATCTAAGAAGTATCTCGATCTTAGCATGAATATGCTACACCCTCTCAATGGATTCCTTATAGGGCACTGCTGCTTCAGAAAGCACCTCATGAGAATAGGTCTATCAGCGTCCATTAACAGCAACAACACTAGAAATCGTCGAAAAAGTATCGTATTGGAAAATTTGTCGAGTGAATGAAAGAGATTTAGTAGAAACCCTAGGCATCTGATTGGGCAGTGCAATCAATATTTTGACTGAAGTATTGGGTTTCAGAAAGCTATGTTCAAAATGAGTGCCGCATTCGCTAACAATTGAACAAAAACACATTCGAATGCGACTTTATCAGCAACATTTAGAACGTTTTCGAAAGGATGAAGTGGATTTTGTGCGTCGATTCATCACTATGGACGAAATTTGGGTTTATGACCATGATCCTGAATCATAACAAGAGGCTAAAGAGTGGTATGAGCCTGGTCCTTCGGCTCCGAAATGAGTTCGTGTCCATAAATCGGCCAAGAAGGTGTTAGCGACAGTTTTTTGGGATACGAAAAGAATTTTGTTTGTGGATTACTTGAAAACTGGTAGAAAAATAAATTTAGATCAGCTGAAGGAAAAAATTCGTTAAAAAATACCCGGTTTGCAGAAGAAAAAAATTACGAAAAGCACTGCCGTGAAGGCAGGAGCTTTTGAGCGCTCGTACATGCACCTTGTAGGTAGATTCGCATTTTCCAGTTTCAGAAATCAATTGAAGGAATTTTCGACAGCTGTCAAAAAAATTCTGAAACTTAGGCGAAACTCCAGACTTCATGTCACTGCTTCAGCTGATCAATTTTTTTTCGATAATTCGCTAGAATTTTCTACGGTATCTATGGTCTTGGTGGTGCGATCTGGACAAAATTTCGCACGTAGTTTGAATACATTATTACTCAGCTAGGTGCAAAATTTCATCCCAATCCGCTCAGTATTTTCGGAACTATCAGCAAAAAAATATTTTGAACGGCCATATTTACGGATCCCCTAGTCTGATTTTGCTCATAGATGAACGTGATCGCGATATTTGCGATCCAAACCCACCTTGAGAATTTCAAGTTCCTAGGCCTTTCCGTTCAAAAGTTACAATTTTCTATGGTTTCTATGGTTCTGGTCATGCGATCTGGACAAAATATTGTTTTAATATATCATTCTCGATTAAAATACAAAATTTCATCTCGATCGAATCCGCAGTTTCGAAATGATCCAGAAACCAAAATTTCAAACGACCGTATTTACGGAATCCCTGGTATAATTCTGTTCATTGATGAACGTGAACGCGACATTTCAGATCCACACCCATCCTGAAAATTTCAAGTCCCTAGGCCTTTCCGTTCGAAAGTTATGATTTTCTATGGTTTCTATGGTTCTGGTCATGTGATCTGGAGAAATGTAGCTTGAATATATCATTATCCATTAGTATACAAAATTTCGTCACGATCGAATCTGTAGTTTTGAAATTATCAAGAAAACTAA
Source organism: Aphidecta obliterata (assembly GCA_963966015.1). Taxonomy (NCBI): domain Eukaryota; kingdom Metazoa; phylum Arthropoda; class Insecta; order Coleoptera; family Coccinellidae; genus Aphidecta; species Aphidecta obliterata. The sequence goes on along the minus strand of OZ014427.1, from coordinate 24,564,279 downwards.
ATTTCAAACGACCATATCTACGGAACCCCTAGTATAATTTTGCTCATAGATGAACGTGATCACGACATTCGAGATCCACAACTATCCTGGAAATTTCAAGTCCCTAGGCGTTTCCGTTCAAAAGTTACAATTTTCTATGGTTTCTATGGTTCTGGTCATGCGATCTGGACAAAATTTCACATGTAGCTTGAACACCTCATTCTCCATTTGAGTGCAAAATTTCATCTCAATCAAATCTGTAGTTTTCAAGTAATCAGGGGAACAAAACTTTGAACGGCCATATTTACGGAACCCCTAGGCGAATTTGGCCCATTAACGAACTCAACCGAGGCATTTGGGATCTGAACCTACCCTGAAAATTTCAAGTCTCTAGGTTGATCCGTTCGAGAGTTATCGTGCTTACGGACGGCCGGACGGACGGACGGCCGGACGGACAGACTCGAATTTTCCGACGGATTCGTCATCAGTGAGTCGAACATAGTCGATTGAGACCATTTTCGGCTCAAAATTCGAAAAATACAGACATCGTGACGAAATGATATAGCCCTCGTGTAAGTTGTACGAGCGCTCAAAAAATTCATATGCATCAGGACAATGTCAATGTCACAAGAGCATTTTGACAATAACTGAAATCCATTAATTAAAGTTCGAATTGTTACAGCATCGACCGACTTACATCTGTTTCCAAACCTAAAAAATTCATGCGTGGAAAGAGTTTTTCATCAAAAGGTGAGGTCCGATAACAACTTTAGAAGCGTATTTTGCAACTCTTTCAGTTTCACACTTCAGGGATGGAATTCATAAATTGGAATCTCGTTGGAACAAGTGTACTGATATGCAGGGAGACAATACAATAATAAAGTATATTCCAAACCATAAAATTGTGTTTTTCTTATCGAACCGGAGAACTTATTGAACAACCTAGTATATCACAGTCGGGATTTCCATTGTGCAATTCATTGTGGACTGGGCTATCAAATTATTAATAAAAATTTCAGCGACTAATATTCAACAAGACAGATTCTGCGAAATGAAAGACATTTCGAATAAATGATGAGTGATACTAAATATACATGAGACATTCACGGATTCCAACACAAAGAAATTGAACATGCCACCAGATTGTTTGTCATTCAATATTCAAGAGAAATGCATACATCTAAGCGAGAAACTGACTGGCTGTACAGTGGATAAAGCCATCGTTTTCATATTTGAAAGCATATTGCCGTTAACGAATGGACAACCCGTGAGCGCTCACGTCTAAACGCACCATAAGCTTGGAAAGAACATACATTTTCCTAGTTAGAAACCTTTATAACAGTTGAGATGTATTTCTGGTTGCTATATCTGATGTAGTCACTCAAATAAAATTGTTTCGCTGAGAAGTTGGCTAATGATGAATGAAATAGGAATCATTCTGGTTATCTTATGTGTACCAGTTGTTTGCCTTCTACCTTTTTTGCATCAACTATTATCCAGACACAGTTTTTCTTAATGAAATTTTTCTCTTCGTCAATAGCCTTTTGCTAATGTTTCTTCCCATCAGTGGCCATATATTGGGAATATGTGCGCTCATCGTTCATCCACCTTGTAGGTAGATTTTCATTTTCAAATTTCATTGAAGAAATTTTTGACAGCTTTCAAAAAAATGACAGCAGCTCTTCGTCAATTATGCTGAATCAGCTTTTACAGATTTTTTATTCAATAATTCGTTGGAATTTAAAATGGTTCTGGTTATGCGATCTGGAAAAAAATTAGCTTGAATATATATCATTCTCCATTGAAAATTTCGGCAGGATCGAATCCGTAGTTTTGAAATTATCGAGAAAATTAAATTTCAAATGACCATATTTACGGAACCCCTGGACGAATTTTGCCCAATAACGAACTCAACCGCGACATTAAAGATTCGAACGTACCCTGAATATTTCAAGCTTCTAAGTCGTTTCCGTTCGAGAGTTTATACGGACTGGCCGGATGGACAGACGGACGCACAGACTTGAATTTTTCTATGTGCAAAATTACATTTCAATCCAATCAGTACCTAGTTTCGAAATTATCAGGAAAAAAATATTTTGAATGGCCATATTCACGGAACCCCTAGTCTAATTTTGCTGATTGATGAACGTGACTGCGACATTCGAGATCCAAACCTACCCTGAAAATTTCTAGAACCTAGGCCTTTCCGTTCGAAAGTTATAATCTGCTATGGTTTCTATGGTTCTGGTGATGCGATCTGAGCAAACTTTTGCATCTTGAACACGTTATTCTCCATCTGAGTGCGAAATTTCATATCGATCGAATCAGTAGTTTCGCAGTTTTTTTTTCCTACGGACATATTTACGGAACCCCTGGTCGAATTTTGCCCAATAACGAACTTAACAGAGGCATTCGAAATTCGAACCTGAGAATTTCAAGTTTCTAGGTCGTTCCATTCGGGAGTTTTAATTTTGCCCAAATGTCTGTAATTGTCTCAATTTCAATAATATGTAAGTACCTATATTGCGTCAGTTGATAATTCTGGTAAGACTTTGGTTTACTGGAAATCAGTTATGAAAAAAACAATTGTCAAAGATCTTTTATTCGTTTTGAGTAGATAGGTAAGATAGGCAGGTACTCGACCTTTCCAGAACGTTATCTACGAAGATTTCAAGAAATGTGTACTTAAATTAATCCTAACCGAACAATTGACAAGGTTTGTGTCATAATATGTGTGCTATAATCGATAAGGTTGATATTTTGTATGCTATTTGGAATATTTTGCCTACATTGGTTGCGCGGCGTCATTTTTTTTTTGAGGCTACAATCTGAACACAATTATTTTTCTCATATCTATCGACTCTACTGAACTAGGAAGTATGCCTATGTATCACCAAACAAGACGATCTTTTTGTCAACACTATCTTAATAAAAAGGAATGCGGAATAACCTCTTTATAAAAAATCAATTCGGTCATACCAAATAATTATGGTGCTAATTCTCGAGACGAAATGTATGTCGTATGTTCAATAAATTACGAACGAAGAAGTTGGGTAAAAGTGATTTCACTTTCCAAAACGACACCAATATACTTTCTAGCAGTTTTAATATTGCCTTCAATAAACGTATTGCTCACATGATGGCTAAATTCCGCATCCGTCCGAAAATACCGAAGATTGCACAGATGAACAAACATTTTAGAGTAGTTGATAGATTGATGGTATTTCCTGAAAGGCATTCCTGGGAATTGCTTATGTTCTCATCTCATCTCCAGTTATTTTGACGATGGATAAACGGAAGTTCGAATGCAAATTTACGAGTATCTATATTCTCTATAGGAAAGGAGTATCTCCGAAATTGAAAATCATTGGGCTCAATTGAAATCGGAGGTGATCTGAGGTAAACTCAGAACGTATTCAACATGATTTTTTTTACTTACATACATACTTGACTTGTTGACGTATGACGAAGTTCATTATCCACTATTGTTAAAATTTATAGCTTGTTGTGAATCATCGTTTTCATTTACCTATTTCCAATTATAATAAACCTCGAATGGTTCGAGGAAAAATAAATTTTAACCCACCTCACTCAAATTTTCGCAGTTTACGTTGCCGGATAAGTTGCTAACCGGCACCTATCCTCCTTACCTACTTGATATTTCAATATGTTAATTTCGTAGGCTAGAAATAGTGAATTAAATTTTGAAAAATTCATTGAGAAAATCTATCCAACATAAAATCATACGGTGATACATATTTTTTCGAATTATTTTTTCGCATACTTATTTAAATATGCCATGAATTCTAGAGGCCCTAGAGGGTAATCTAGGTGATTTCTTGTACTATCTCCTCCAATGGTTGAATGGTGTGCCTGTTGTAATTATGCAATCAACCCAGGAGCTGACTGTGCTTCACACAAAATCTGTAATGTATTGCTGTTGTGAAACGTGCACGTCCTGAATTATTTTCGTCAGGATTTCCACTTTTTGAGCGCTCGTTCTACTTACACGAGGGCTATATCATTTCGTCACGATGTCTGTATTTTTCGAATTTTGAGCCGAAAATGGTCTCAAACGACTATATGTTCGACTCACTGATGACGAATCCATCGAAAAATTCGAGTCTGTCCGTCCGACCGCCCGTATACACGATAACTTTCGAACGGAATGTCCTAGAAACTTGAAATTTTCAGGGTAGGTTCGAATCTCGGATGCCGCGGTTAAATTCGTTATTGAGCAAAATTCGCCGAGGGGTTCCGTAAATATGGCCGCTCCAAATTTTGTTTTCCGTATTATTTCGAAACTACAGATTCGATCTAGGTGAAATTTTGCACTCAGATGGAGAATTACGTCTTCAAGCTACATGCAATTTTGTCCAGCTCGCATGACCAGAACCATAGAAACCATAGAAAATCATTACTTTCGAACGGGAAGGCCTAGGGACTTGAAATTTTCAGGATAGGTTCGGATCGCGAATTTCGCGGTAACGTTCATCAATGAGCACAATTATACTAGGGGTTCCGTAAATATAGCCCTTCAAACTATTTTTTTCCTGATAATTTCGAAACTACTTATTGGGATTGGAACGAAATTTCGCACATAGATGAATAATAATGTATTCAAACAACGTGGGAAATTTTGTTCAGATCGCATTACCAAGACCATAGATACCGTAGAAAATTCTAGCGAATTATCGCCTAAAGCACTGAAGTGAAGTCTGGATTTTCGCCTTAGTTTGAAATTTTCTTTTACAGCTGTCAAAATCATTCCAATTGGTTTCTAAAACTGGAAAATGCGAATCTACCTAAAAGGTGGTGCTTTTCTAAATTTTTACTAAATGCTTCCATTTACTCAGCTGCATCTCATGTCAGCCTGAATCAGACCTACCTCTTGATTAATTCCTTCTAAAGTTGGACAGTTTCACAAAGATTTTGAAAATGAATTAATATTTAGGTTAGGTTTGCTTGAATTAGGACAGTGTTGAAACAATTCTTAAAATTAATTAATATTTAGATTAGGTTAGGTTTCCTTGAATTAGGACAGTGTCGAAACAATTCTTGAAATGAATTAATATTTAGGTTAGGTTTGCTTGAATAATGACAGTGCTGTCAAAAGGAATTGATATTTATGTTAGGTTGGCCTAAGTTAGGACAGTGTTGAAACAATTCTTGAAATGAATCAATAATTAGGTTAGGTTAAGTTTTGACAGTGTTGAAAATAATACTTGAAATGAATTAATAATTAGGCTATAGGTTAGCAGAAGTTAGGACAGTGTTGAAAATAGTTCTTAAAATGTTGTGTTTTCAAAAGGAATTGATATTTATGTTAGGTTGGCCTAAGTTAGGACAATGTTGAAACAATTCTTGAAATGAATAAATAATTAGGTTAGGTTAAGTTATGACAGTGTTGAAAATAATATTTGAAATGAATTAATAATTAGGCTAGTGTATCTGTATCAACTTCACAGAATAAAAGTTCTGCTATTTCAATTTTCCCCATTATGCCACCATTATAATACTTTCTCTCTAAATAAAATAATACAATATCACAAAAAATATGATATACTTCCATAATGGAAACAAAAAAATTATAATACCTTCAATGTGATTCTATTAATATCTACCTTTTGTGGATTTATTTATTATGTAGATCTACTTTTTATGTGGATATACTTATTATGTGGATCTACCTACTATGTTGATCTACTGGTTTACTAGTCACAGTAAAAAGAATAAAATTATTAACAATTCAACACAGATTGGGAAACAATCTACAAATACATATAAACATTTTTTTAAGAAGTCATATTTATAACAGTGGTCACCAACATATTCTCATTTTATTCGGAGTTTTTCTTCGTAAATTTTTTGGTTTTTTGTTTCTGCCAATTTCATAATATTTTTGAGCGCTCGTTCTAATTACAGGAGGGCTATATCATTCCGTCACGATATCTGTATTTTTATAATTTTGAGCCGAAAATGGTCTCAATCGACAAGGTTCGACTCACTGATGACGAATCGGTCGAAAAATTCGAGTTTGTCCGGCCGTAAACACGATAACTCTCGAACGGAACGACCTAAAAACTTGAAATTTTCAGGGTAGGTTCGAATCTCCAATGCCACGGTTAGGTCGTTATTGGACAAAATTCGACCTGGGCGTTTGAAATTTAGTTTACTTGATGATTTCAAAACTACGGATTCGATCGTGACGAAATGTTTTATTTTAATGGAAAATTATAACTTCAATCTACATGCGCAATTTCGTACAGATCGCATGACCAGAACCATAGAAAACTATCACTTTCGAACGGAAACGCCTAGGGACTTGAAAATTTTCAGGATAGGTGTGTATCTCGAATGTCGCGATCTTGTTCATCAATGAGCACAACAAGATCAAAGGTTCTGTAAATATGGCCTTATGAATATTTTTTTCCTGATAATTTCGAAACTACTGACTGGATTGGAATGAAATTCTGCACATAGATGAAGAATAATGTAATCAAACTAATTCAAGTCTGGCCGTCCGTCCGTCCGCATACACCATAGACTCATAATAATAATAATTTCATTAGTCGTCTATGGTATACACAACAACTCTCGAACGGAACGACCTAGAAACTTGAACTTTTCAGGGTAGGTTGGAATCTCGAAAACGGTTGAGTTCGTTACTGGGCAAAATTTGACCAGGGGTTCCGTAAATATGGTCGTTTCAAATTAAGTTTCCTTGATAATTTTGAACATACGGATTCGATCGTGACGAAATTTCGTATTTTAATGGAAAAAGATATATTCAAGCTACATTTTTTCCAGATCGCTTAACCAGATCCTTTTCATTTTCAAACGAATTATTGATAAAAAATCCTTATTTCTGTAACAGCTAATGCGGCATAATTGACAAATATATGCTGTTATGGTTTTGACTGTCAAAAATTTCTTCAACTGGTTTCCTGAAAGTGTTCACCGATTCGTTGTTTTATGTTTTACCTCTCCTCATAAATTCGATTCTTTTTTTCGCATTCCTGTTATCTCATTTCCTTTTTACGTGAATTATTATTCTATTTCAGTCAGATTTTTCGTCCAGCCCTTCCCAAGCCAAAATTCTGGCTGCGCCAATGTTCTTGAAAATATCCCTAGACGACTTCTACGAGATGCTGATAAAATTGCTTCCTTAAAGTAGTTGAACATTTATGCCAAGTTTGGCCAAAAAGTTCCACCACTTCTGCAGTAACGGTTTCCATGTCACTCTGTATTATCAGTAGGGATTGAAAGCCACTGAAGGGTTCATATTTTGGAAATTTAACAAACTATTGCACTACTACTCGGCATCGATAATTCTAGATAATAAATTCGATCCATAAATAGGGAAGAGTGGTCTGGAATGATCCTCTTAAGACAAAGTGTTCTCAATAATGCTCAATTATATGTCATAAAAATTCGGAAAATTATTTTTCGACGCACCCAGTATTGTGCTTTGAGTAAAATATATGCAATTAAATTTTAAAAGTGTATGTTAAATTTTTCTACATGTGTTTAATATCGGAATTATTACAACAATTCCCATTTCGTTATTTTCAATGCAATATTCGCAAGTGTAAAGGTCACACTCATTTCAGCGCATTCATCATGAGGCCACTGTTTGCAAAAACTACACTGCTCTCGCCCCTTTCTTGCAGCAGACCTTACAATAGTGTCTCCTTGTAGGTAGATTCACATTTTCCAGTTTTAGATATCAATTGAAGGAATTTTCGACAGCTGTCAAAAAAATTCTCAAACTTAGGCGAAACTCCAGACTTTGTCTGTGCTTCAGCTGGCCAATTTTTTTTCGATAATTCGCTAGAATTTTCTACGGTATCTATGGTCTTGGTGATGCGATATGGACAAAATTTCGCACGTAGTTTGAATACATTATTACTCATCTAGGTGCAAAATTTCATTCCAATCAAATCGGAAGTTTCGAAATTATCAGGAACAGAATATTTTGAACGGCCATATTTACGGAACCCCTAGTCTAATTTTGCTCATTGATGAACGTGACCTTTCCCTTCGGAAGTTATAATTTTCTATGGTTTATATGGTTCTGGTCATGCGATCTGGACAAAATGTTGCTTTAATATATCATTCCCCATTAGTATACAAAATTTCGTCACGATCGAATCTGTAGTTTGGAAATTATCAAGAAAACTAAATTTCAAACGACCATATTTACGGAACCCCTAGTATAATTTTGCTCATAGATGAAAGTGATCACGACAATCGAGATCCACACCTATCCTGAAAATTTCAAGTCTCTAGGCGTTTCCGTTCAAAAGTTACAATTTTCTATGGTTTCTATGGTTCTGGTGATGCGAGCTGAACAAAATTTTACAAGTAGCTTGAACACCTCATTTTCCATTAGAGTACAAAATTTCACCTCAATCGAATCTGTAGTTTCGAAGTAATCAGGAAAACAAAATTTCGAGCGGCCATATTTCCAGAACCCCTCGGCGAATTTTGCCCAATAACGAACTCAACCGCGGCATTCGAGATTCGAACCTACCCTGAAAATTTCAAGTTTCTAGGATATTCCGTTCGAGAGTTATCGTGTATACGGCCGGACGGACGGACAGACTCGAATTTTTTGACGGATTCGTCATCAGTGAGTCGAACATAGTCGTTTGAGACCATTTTCGGCTCAAAATTCGAAAAATACAGACATCGTGACGAAATGATATAGCCCTCGTGTAAGTAGTACGAGCGCTTAAAAACGGTACAGATTATCGTTAAGTAATGCATCGTGGTGTCGACGACTTGGAAATTGTTAAATATCTTTCGGGAAAATAGGAAAATCCTATGTGAGGAAATGGTGATTTATCCAATATATTTTTGAGCAGAGTAAAAAAAAATTTCGAATCGAAGTTGCTTCTGGGGATTTCAGTGGAAGTAGTGTATGACTCGTGGCAAAACCCTTCAACACTTGATATTCATTCCTCTCAAATAGACAACAGTTTACTAACAAGTTGTAAGAACACAGACACAGTAACAAAACCTACAGAGACAGGGCCGTATCTAGGGCGTGGCAAGGGTGGCACTTGCCACGGGCGCAAGGTCCGAAGGGGCGCCAATAATATCAAAAATAAAAAAATATAAGCGCCAAGCAAAAAAAATTAATTCGAAAGATGACAACACGGTAACGTTAGTGAGTAATTCGATCACAACATTTCGAAACATTGATATTCAAAGTACAGAATGAGAATGCAATAAGGTCAGAAATACGAGAAATATGGTCAACTTGTTATAAAAAATTTTCAAAGATGCCGCACTCTGATCATAAATATTACAATCGGCAATATCGTCATGCGATTCCAAGCACAGCCCTTTTATGAGTGGTTTACACAACATCCCTAATCGCATTCAGCTTGTTTTGAAGGGCGGCTTCTTTGATGATGATGGTTCATAATGATCGATTTGTTTAGATTTTAAGGCCACATCTGTGGTTTTTTAAAAACGATTTGTATTGCCAAAAATTCACCAATCAGAATTTTGAGCTCAAGAAGTGGGAGAAAAATTGGGGAATCTTATTCTAATCTACATAAATATTGATTTCTTTCAATTGTGAAGAGAAAAGCAAAAAATTAAAATTTTAATGTTCGTTTAGTGTGTATCCAGATTTGAAGTGTTATAAGTTTTGAGTTTGTTTTTATATTCCGACTTTTTTGTGCCATTGTGCTTTTGGATTCGAGCATTATAAATTGTACTGTTGAAGGTGAGTTGACTAAGTATTTGTTATTTTTTATGACATTATTCTGGTATCGGATATATTCAATTATTCGTATTTTAACATAATAATAATAATATTGTTCCTTTCTATTCAAGAAGAAATATGTTTGGTTCATTGCGGAAAATATATGGATTTTCAAACTTGAGTTCTCACTTCTCAGAGCGTCTTTTTTTGAATGAAATCTAATAAAACTCAAATTTTAGTGTTACTTTTCATAATTTTCATTGAATCTTCAATCTCATCTGGCAAAGATTATTCTAGTGATTTTTTTATACTTAACGTATGGACTTCTTGAATATTGTAACATCGGGCCCTGTACGAAACTATTAGTACGTGTTTCAAAGGGTTATAAAATAGTATTTGTATGCTAAGTTTGCGGTTTTTTTTGCAGAGATTGTGATAATTTATTATTGTTTTCTAGTCAACTCACCAACAAATTTTTATTTTACGTTTGCAGTATGTATTTTTAAATTTTAAGTTGAAGAATTTATATTTTTCAAGATAAATGTTCGTTTTTATTACATAAATATTTCATTTTGTTTTTTCAGAATTTGTTTTATTTTTACGCATAGTATTCAAAATGTGTATTTCAATGTTTTTAATGAAAAAATTTTTCCTTAAAAATGTGTATTATTTTGAAACTCTTACAGAAATATATGACTAGCATTATGAAAAAAAAAATACTATAAGAAAATATGATGGATGAAAAAAATCTACGCAAATGGGGGGCGCTGTCTAATATATTGCCACAGGCGCAATAGTACCTAGATACGGCCCTGTACAGAGAACACAACCGGGTCTCCTAACTCGCATTTTCAAAATCAATCGAGAACATGTGATTATTAAGAATTTATCAATTGCATGATTCATTTCCCTAGGCATGAGTTGAGTTTTTGGTAATGAGGGATATTATGACTAATACTTGTTAATTTTACAGCGTGTTGTCATTTGAGAATAAATAAGCTTCGTTTACTGAAAAAGTCCCAAATATACATTATCTCTCCTGATAAGAATCACCCGTTCATCTCGATTCTATTCACGTTCTCGAGAGTATTATTGGAAATTCCACATCTGAATCATGAATATTCGAGCTAGTTTTTGTGTGGATCCTCTCAAATAATGGATTACCATCAACAATGTAGCTCTTTAATTAGAAGCAATACCATAACGACTATTAGGAGAAAACATACCTTATCTATTTTAAATTCTGTTCCGTAGTCGGAGAATCCTCAATCTGATAGACCTTGAGGAGAATCAATGGGTCAAGTTCACTGATACAGTCCGGCCATCGACTCTACTTTCTATCGTGAGTTTTGAATAATGTAATGCGTCAGTTTGGATAGTTTCATTGAGATTCTTGTATGGGAGGGGACAGGTACGGACTTCCATCGGGAAAAAACCCTGCGTTCTATAACTGAGGAAGCTAACAATAATAAATCATTGATTCGGTAGGTATCATTATATCATTACAATGCGCTATCCGAATTGTACAGATTTGTTATAAATCTAGACGAAACTACACCTCGGTGCAATGAAATCGGCCCACCTAAAATTTGACCCAATTTCAAATAAGTATTTCTTGGAAACCACTAGTCGGATTTCGATGATCTTTTTCAAATTATAGCTTAATAGTCGGTGATAATGTTGCGTTACGATACTTTTGTTTGCAATTGAGTTTTAGCATATACAAGGTGCAAGTTTGAAAAGATGATTTATTCCTTAACATCCTGTGGATAAAAGGAACCGCAGCAACCTGACTTCACGGCTGGGCTTTTAAATTTTTTTTCCTAGCTTTTCTTACCATGAGATCACCATTTTCTTCTAAAATTATTTTGAAAAAAACAAACACTTTACCTATTATCTTGAAACTTGCGTCACAGCGACAGTAATTAATCGACGCTAGTGTCCCCCAAATAACAGAGCCACACCGACCCAAATACAGTATCAACCAGCGTTCGCTTGGTATGGAAGTCCGGCCCTGTATGGAATGAAGATGATTTATAAGAAAGTTTCAATGAATTAGTTCTCAATTACAGGAAGTGGAAACTTTTGTCGTACTCCCAAAATAATTGAATCTAATTATAAGGATATTATAGTATCATGTGGAAACTAGAAGGCTCATACTTCTCGATTATTTCCATATGTACCTACTTTTTTTGTGTCGCATCAGTTTCTTTAGAAACTTGTGGACTAGTATTATAGAATTTGGCATACCGGAAGTTTAAATAGCTGTTTTTGGTCATTAAATTTTCCAATAGATGCCTTGAAGAGACATTTCTATGTTTAGCTAGGAAGCTCACGAGCGTTTTAAAAAAGTCCGTTGTAATGCATGCTGTAACGAGTTATATTATATATGGGAATATGGTGTCTGACTCTTTTTATAGAGACAGCATGTTCTTTAATTCGATCAGTTAATTTTCGAATTATTCAGAGAAAATAATTAAGATAGCCATATCTATGAAACCTACATATTGCCCCTTCTCGATCGCCGCGTTCAGACCTCGAAAGTATTTTGAAAATTTCAAAATTCTTGGACTACCTATTCCTTCGGAAGTAATCCTGTTCAAGGCCGGAAGGACGGTCATAATTGAATTCGAAAATTACAGATATTTGGGCAAAATGAAAATCAGAATTGAGAGGTACGTACATTCTCAATGGCCGATTAACTGTATGATATCATACAAGTATACCACATCTAGAATGATTCTTGTTCCTTTCATCACCTAGTAAAATAATATGTATTATCGGAATTATAGTGATTTGAAAAACTTTCTGAACACAATCATCAGTTCGAGATGTTCCTGAACTTTGACTCTATTTCATCCAAAGAGAAAAAAGAATGAAGAACAAACAATAGATGTGTGTGCGATAAATATTTGTTTTTTGTCTGGATGTATTTCGAAAACTACAGTACTGGTAATTCAAGTACAAGGATATATTTGTCAGGAATTGATGAATATGAAAATGAATTTATGAATTTATTCTTTTCTTATGAAAATTTTCAATGCACTCTTATTATCTGTTATTGAAGGTACTATTTATAATTCTTTTTTCAACCGATATGCAAATTTCGGACGATGGCTTTGGTATATTTTCAAGGTCAGTATGTACCTATAAATATTGAATAGAGTTGGTCCATAAATTAAACGATCCATTTCTCGGTTCAATATTTGTGGGAATGACGAATACTTTTAGAACACAAAGGGAATTTTCATGTAGGGGCGATGTTCAGTTTCCGAATCTTTTTACCTTCAATTTCGACAAACAAAATTTGAGAGCAGTGAAGTGAAATCAGGAGCTTTCGCGCGTCTGTTGCAATTCTTTGCCAGAGCCATTTAACACCCTAACAACACAGAAGCGAATCGATTCCGAAAATATGCCTTGTAGGTCAAAATGCCCGAATTTCAAATATCCTCAACAGCCAATCAGAAAAACTCGATTTCATCTTCATATGGAACAGTTGAAAAGCTTAATTTGTACTATATTAATATTTTATCCATGCCTTATATGTACACACAATTTCTGCGGGGTATGGCGAAAAGTTTCTGAGATACCGAAGTTCGAAAAAATATCTTTTTTTTTTCAATCTTTGAGTCATACGATCTATACGGAATTGCACATGAATCTTCGTGTCGTTATCTTACAATTAACTACACTTTTTAAATTAGATCGGTATTTTTCGAATTACATATTGAGAACTAAATAAAATTGCTATATCATAACTGTATTCGAATTTCGACCGAGAATGGTCTTAAACGATTAGGTTGGACTCACAGATGAAGAATTCTTGGTTAATTTCAATTCTATCTGTCCGTAAACACGATTTTTAATTTTTAAGGGTTAAGTTCGTAAATGAGCAAAATCCGTCGGAGGGTTCCGTAGATATAGCCATCCCGATTTTGATATTAGTTGTAGAATAACCCCTCGAAGGTTCATGTGAAATTTTGTAAGGATCATTGAAAAATTTAAAATAACTTCTTTCTAAAGAATTGATATCTCAGAAACTATTCGCAATACCCTGCTGAAATCTCCCATATGGGGCATCAATAATAGTATATTATTTCATAGGGAGAAGTATCACTTTTCAGGCGAGCCTGGGTTTTCCTACCGAACGTAGTGAGGCGGGTAATTCAAGGCGAGCCATGAAAAGTCACTTTTCCTCCGAATGGAATATGTTATTTTTTTTCAAACGTTTTGAAATCTGGAGATCCACCTTCAGATTAGACTTATATTTCCGATCTTTATAATTGAGATATCAAAGCAAAATTTGTCTAGTAACGGTTGTCAAGCAAAATTATTTTTTAATTTGGCGGACATGAAGTATAATAATTGTTCGTAGTAACTAATTCATTGTTTATATAGCGACACTTTTCCCTCTGGCGTACGGAAATGTAATTCATCGTTGACATAGCAACACTTTTCCCTAAGGCGAAGAAAAAGTAGAACTTTTCGATGATCCTGTCAGTCGAAATATGATGTTGTTTCTGTAAGTTTGAAAAAAAAATTAATTGTACAGAAATTCAGTTTTCCAGTGAAGAGAAAATTGAGTTTTTCTAATTGGGTGTTGTTCCATCACGTTTCATAGACTTTGCATCGATGTTCTCGCCACAATGTCACCTCATTTCAAATCAAAATGATCATAGATTAGTCAGTAAAGATGCAACTTACAACAGGCTGGTCAATCCTGCGTGTCCACTCCAAAATATCATAGACTTACGGCCATTTCTATTTCTCGCCATTCTTCGTCATATCTTCCATGATGAAAAGCTAATTGGGCAATGTTTATTGTCTATGGAATGTTTTCATTCCAACGTTTCGGTCTGATTACTCGGACCGTCTTCAGGGAAGTCCTAAGCATGACTCCATCCTATTTTACTCCGTGATGTTTGTCCACATCATTGATGGCCTGGAAATGTTGGGATTTCATTTGTTGAGTAGGTAACCTACCTAAATAGTAAATAATTGAAAATATAGTAAGAATATGTTTCATGAATATATTTTGGTTGATATACAGGGTGTCCCGGCACTACGTGACTTTCGCAGGTGTAAATAAGGTATATAAATACGAGTCAGGAATTTTCTGAATTTTTTGCCTACGACGTCCCCTTGCGAAGATATGTGCCTCCAAATGGAACTCCCATAATTCAGTTTTTTTGTAATAACTTGCGATCGACTCAACTGATTCTGGTAATTTCTTGAATTTGAGTCAATATGTACATATATCAGTAATGTTATGTTTCCAACACCTTCTTCATAAGTCTTCCAGATTGCGAAGAAAGGACTGAGCCTAGCACTTAATGCTCAGAAATTTTTTTTTGGTTGAAGATATCGGTGAAACTCTTACATTCATGTATTTTATCATTAGTTTTGCAAAATAGGTATACACCGTTTTCGAGTTACAAGCGTTCTCATGATAGAATATCCTAATATTTTTTTATTAATATTGCCAGCTATCTATTATCGCTATGGATACCAAAGTTTCTCTCTCTGTTTTTGATTTGATTGTTCATTTATCTGAAGCTTCCATATTTATATTGATGAAAAAATATTTGGATATTCAATCATGAAAATGCTCGAAAACGGTGTATTTTTCCTATGTTGCACCGGTATACCTTTTTTTTGCAGAAATAATGATAAAATACATAAATGTAAGACATTCGCCGATATCTTCAACCAAAAAAAGTTTCTAAACATCAAGTGCTAGGGCTACTCCTTTCTTGGCGATCCCGAGTTCTTATGGGGAAGGTGTTGGAAACAAATCATTACTGATATTTGCATTGACTCAAATACGAAAAATAAACAGAATCGGTTGAGTCGTTCGGAAACTGAATTATGGCAGAACCATTTGGAGGCACATAGCTTCGCAGGGGACCGTCGTAGGAAAAAAAATGTAAGCATTCCTGACTCGTCTTTATATACCTACTTCATTCACACCTGGGAAATAGTCACGTAGTGCCGGGACACCCTGTATACATAAAAGAAACCGTCGAAATGGACTTAATATGCAGATGCATATCCCAATACCTATAATCCGGTCTCTAGTCATTGCATACATTCTAAATTTTTTATCGATAACTTTGTTTTGCGAACGTTCTCTAGTGGTTTGGATTTTTTCACACTCGAAGTAGGTACGCTTGCAGTCAATAATCAAACAAAAATTGTTTCTTGGCTGGATCTCTTCGCTATTAGTAGTTGTGTTTTCCTCCTCCTTAGCCATCTTGAGGGTCCTTTCAGGATAACCATTTAACTTAAGTGTGTGGAAGTGTATCTCAAAACAAATATTTGGCGTTGATGTTGAATCTTGAATCAAGTGAGGGAGGACATAAAAATCATCGATCGCAGGCGATGGTTGCGAGATCATTGGCATTGTCCCATTCTGAATATTTACAGCGTAGCGACGTAGTAAGTAGGCTCCCATCAAAACGAACAGTCGTACACATCCAAAGGCATCGATCAGAAAGGGTATAATACCTTTTTCATATCCCCCCGAAAGCTCCAAAATTCACAATGAAAACACTTTTTTCATTTCTCAAAAAAAGACAAATTTGTTTATATTGATATGTAGGTATCTTACCCACAATTTTTTTTATAACCCCGATATGCAAGGATTCAACATTAACCTCAAAATGTTTCGCATATTTCAATTTGAACCATAATGTTCTTGATAGTCCATGTTTGAGGATGGAGTAAAAAGCGTGGAGCACCGATGAGTATGTTCCTGGGAAATTTCTGGCTTGAGATATTTGATGTAATGTTTATGGGATATAGTAAACGGAGGGATGACGATTCCAAAGGTTTGTTTCGATTCGAACATATTCATGGTCATTGCCCTAATATTAAAATTGAAGGAATTATTGACTCGTTTGTTTCCATTTATATTATGCGAAATAAAGCATGACGTGTTTACGTGATAAAAGGCTACTTATCATATCCAGCCATTATGAGTCGACATATGGAGTGATTTCATCCCGAATATCTACAACAAAGGGTCCTTAATCCTTATTTTATATCGATAGCTGAAGTACCATTAGAATAATATGAATATTCATCGTTTGATCCATGATAAATTATCGAATTATGCAAATATGTTCAGATTATTCCTAATTCAAACAAACTCAAACTTTGACGATATGAAGATTATATTAACGAAGGATATTCATTACAAAATATGATTTCATTTTTCTCATCCTGATAAGACCATAGAGGCAATAAAAGCCACTGCCAATGAGCGCCTCCAATGAGAAGTGGGGCTGTCGCCATCAAAAAGGCAAAACATCAAATTTGAAATACTAAAATTGGAGAAAACAGCCTGCATCATTACCCTAACAATAGCTGCCCCCATCAGTAACAGAACTCATCGTGGCTGAAGGGTTACCCAACATTAGTCAACCAATGAACCAATATGACTTCATTGACTTCCAGAGTCGGGAAATTTTCAGTAATAGGGAAATTCCGAGACGACACAGCCCAAACGATATTCAAAAACTCGACTGCAGATTGGAAAGAATTCGAAAAAATAATGAACGATGAAATTAAAATTAATATTAATACTAATCCAATAGAAACAAGAATCAAAAAATAATGAAAGCAATAAGGGCTACTAGGGCTACCAGGCCCATAAAAGTTTTCCAAAATAGAATGCTTCGATTAATATTGAACAAAAACAGTTGTATTGGTACCCTAATTTCTGAGCGGTATGAAGCAGCAGGAACGGCGAATGTCAGAGAATAACAAAGGTGCTTTGGAGATGTCGTGAACAAATCATCAAAACTTATCGTCAATAACATAGTTGAATCCAAAGGAATTTTAGGAATTATTAACCGCCCCCGAAAATTTCGGCCTTCCTTGACTATGAAATTCGAGAGGCTCGTGAAAAGTCGTCGGAATATCGTTCGTTAAAAAAAAAATTACGAAAAGCACTGCCGTGAAGGCAGGAGCTTTTGAGCGCTCGTACATGCACCTTGTCGGTAGATTCGCATTTTCAAGTTTCAAAAATCAATTGAAGGAATTTTCGATAGCTGTCAAAAAAATTCTGAAACTTAGGCGAAACTCCAGACATCATGTCAGTGCTTCAGCTGATCAATTTTTTTTCGATAATTCGCTAGAATTTTCTACGGTACCTATGGTCTTGGTGGTGCGATCTGGACAAAATTTTGCACGTAGTTTGAATACATTATTCTTCAGCTAGGTGCAAAATTTAATTCCAATCCAATCAGTAGTTTCGAAACTATCAGGAAAAAAATATTTTGAACGGCCATATTTACGGAACCCCTAGTCTAATTTTGCTCATTGATGAAAGTGACCGCGATATTCGCGATCCAAACTCACCCTGAAAATTTCAAGTTCCTAGGCCTTTCCGTTCAAAAGGTTCAATTTTCTATGGTCTCTATGGTTCTGGTCATGCGATCTGAACAAAATATTGCTTTAATATATCATTCTCGATTAAAATACAAAATTTCACCTCGATCGAATCCGTTGTTTCGAAATTTTCGAGAAAACAAACTTTCAAACGACCATATTTACGGAACCCCTAGTATAATTCTGCTCATTGATGAACGTGAACGCGACATTTCAGATCCACACCTATCCTGAAAATTTCAAGTCCCTAGGCCTTTCCGTTCAAAAGTTATGATTTTCTATGGTTTCTATGGTTCTGGTCATGTGATCTGAAGAAATGTAGCTTGAATATATCATTCTCCATTAGTATACAAAATTTCGTCACGATCGAATCTGTAGTTTTGAAATTATCAAGAAAACTAAATTTCAAACGACCATATTTACGGAACCCCTAGTATAATTTTGCTCATAGATGCACGTAGTTTGAATACATTATTACTCAGCTAGGTGCAAAATTTCATCCCAATCCGCTCAGTATTTTCGGAACTATCAGCAAAAAAATATTTTGAACGGCCATATTTACGGAATCCCTAGTCTAATTTTGCTCATTGATGAACGTGACCGCGATATTCGCGATCCAAACCCATCCTGAAAATTTCAAGTTCCTATGCCTTTCCGTTCAAAAGTTTTCCAATTTTCTATGGTTTCTATGGTTCTGGTCATGCGATCTGGACAAAATATTGTTTTAATATATCATTCTCGATTAAAATACGAAATTTCATCCCGATCGAATCCGTAGTTTCGAGATTATCGAGAAACCAAAATTTAAAACGACCGTATTTACGGAACCCTTAGTATAATTCTGCTCATTGATAAACGTGAACGCGACATTTCAGATCCACACCTATCCTGAAAATTTCAAGTCCCTAGGCCTTTCCGTTCGAAAGTTATGATTTTCTATGGTTTCTTTGGTTCTGGTCATGTGATCTAGAGAAATGTAGCTTGAATATATCATTCTCCATTAGTATACACAATTTCGTCACGATCGAATCTGTAGTTTTGAAATTATCAAGAAAACTAAATTTCAAACGACCATATTTGCGGAACCCCTAGTATAATTTTGCTTATAGATGAACGTGATCACGACATTCGAGATCCACAACTATCCTGAAAATTTCAAGTCCCTAGGCGTTTCCGTTCAAAAGTTACAATTTTCTATGGTTTCTATGGTTCTGGTCATGCGATCTGGACAAAATTCCACATGTAGCTTGAACACTTGAACATTCTCCATTTGGGTGCAAAATTTCATCTCGATCGATTCTGTAGTTTCGGAGAAATCAAAAGAACAATATTTCAAACGGCCATATTTACGGAACCCTTGGTGGAATTCTGCCCGTTAACGAACTCAACCGAGGCATTTGGGAACTGAGCCCACACTGAAAATTTCTAGGTTGTTCCGTTCGAAAGTTATCGTGCTTACGGCCGGCCGGCCGGACGGACGGAGAGACTCGTATCTTCCGACGGATTCCTCATCAGTGAGTCGAACATAGTCAATTGAGACCATTTTTGGCCCAAAATTCGAAAAATAGAGACATCGTGACGAAATGATATAGCCCTTGTGTAAGTAGTACGAGCGCTCAAAAACAGAATTGTCAGAGGGGCGTCAGAAAAAAATTGGAATTGTTGTGATCAGGTTCGTTATTCCCCAAATTTCTGCAATTTTCGAATTTTGAGCCGAAAATGATGAGGTTGAACTCACAAGAATTCGTCTCCAAATTCAATTCTATCTGTCCAGCCGTCCGTCCGTAAACATGATGTGCGTGGATGCGCCCGTTGAGTTCGAATTGGCGGTATCTGCTGATGGTTCCGTTGATATAGCCATCTTGATAAGTTCTCAATAATTCGAAAATTGTCGATCCGATCGAATTGAACCTTCGATAATAGTATGTAACATAACGACACGAAGGTTCATGGGGAATTTCGAAAGGATAGCATCAAGAGAAGATTTTGAAGAAAATGTTTTACAAACTTCGCTATCTCAAAAACTGTTCGCCATATCCTGCTGAAGTTTTGTATCCATTCATGAGGCATTGTAGAAATTGTGCATTCTAGCTGTTCCACCAGAAAAGGAAATTGTGTTTCCCTAAATTATTCAATATTATTCGGTAATTCCATCTTTTGAAGTTGGAGAAAATAAAATGATATCATTCGACAATGAGCCCAGAAGAAAACAAAAACCAGTGCTTTTCTCGATTTTTGAGCGCTTGTCCTACTTACACGAGCGCTAGGTATATCATTTCATCACGATGGCTTTATTTTTCGAATTTTGAACCGGAAATTGTCTCAATCGACAAGTCCTGATGAATGAGACCAGAGGTTCCGTAAATATGGCCATTCAGAAAAAAAATTCCTGATAATTTGGAAACCACCGAATCGATCAGAATGAAATTCAGCGCACAGATGAAGAATTTTGTCCAGATCGCATTACCAAGACCATGAAAACTGTAGAAGATTCTAGCGAATTATCAAAAAAAAATCCTTATATTCCTGTAACAGCTGGTTCGGCATAATTGACAAAGACCTGCTGTCATTTTTTTGACAGCTGTCGAAAATTTTTTCAATAGAAGGTGGATGAACGTGCGCAAAAGCTTCTGATTACACGTCAGTGCTTTTTAAAATTGGTTCCTTTTCAAAGCTACTAGAAATAAATTATTGAAATAATAATGAAAATACCCAATCCGTATCACGTTATCAGAACATACTGATGAGTCTGAATTCTGCTTCTGATTAGTCAAACCTTCCACCTGATATGTTTCGATACCTACTTCAATGTTAAATAGTTGACCGCAGAAGAAAAACAGTAAGTGCAAGTATTAATGCAGAGATTTTCTAAGATATTCGAATCAATATCTTGTGTATTTTTATGTCAAGGATACTCGTGCACTTTATTCTAGTGCTTAATTAATTTAATACTCGAATCATAAATAAATGGTGAAGTACCAGAATAACAATTTCATTCAATCTCGTTTACATGCTTCAACAATGAAAAATTTAGTGGCGTGATCTTTTTTCGAATTGGTTTTCATGTCGTCAAAATGAAAACTAGTTTCTATGTCACAAGTTGATGGCATAATTATGTTAGAAACCAAATCTCTGCAAATAATGAGCCAAGAGCCAGAGTATCAAATATAACAATAGGTCTGCAGGTAATTCGGAGATCACTTGCAATTTGAAAAATTAGCAGAAAATGACTACATGCAGCAATGAATTTTTGGTAATCATAGTTTGAGAAATTTCGAGGAGCAGCATTATTATTACTGATTGATGTGACCTAACCTGAACATTTCATAATTCGGTGACATACAATGGATATAGCGATTTCATAATTTGCCACCATAAAAAAGATTTCCTATTTCAGGATGCATTGAATTAAGGTAGAGCAACATATATCTTAGATTTAAATTTGAGAAGTTTGGCCTCGAAGTTGCCTTCCGACCATTTAATTAATGGGCAGAATTCCACCAAGGGTTCCGTAAATATGGCCGTTCGAAATTTTGTTCTTTGGATTTCTCCGAAACTACAGAATCGATCGAGATAAAATTTTGCACTCAAATGGAAAATGACGTGTTCAAGCTACATGGGAGATTTTTTCTTTCAGATCGCATAGAAACCATAGAAAATCATAACTTACGAACGGAAAGGCCTAGGGACTTTCAGGATAGGTGTGGATCTCGAATATCGCGGTCACTCTCATCAATGAGCAAAATTAGACATAGGGTTCCGTGAATATGGCCGTTTGAAATTTAATTTTCTTGATAATTTCAAAACTACGGATTCGATCGTGACGAAATTCTCTATTTCAATTGGGAATGACATATTCAAGCTACATTTTTTCCAGATTGCATGACCAGAACCATAGAAACCATAGAAAATTATAACTAACGAACGGAAAGGCCTAGGGACTTGAAATTTTCAGGGTAGGTGTGGATCTCGAACGTCGCGGTCAAGGTCAACAATGAGCAAAACTAGATTAGGGGTTCCGTAAATATGGTCGTTTGAAATTTAGTTTTCTTGATGATTTCAAAACTACGGATTCCATCGTGACGAAATTTTGTATTTTGATGGAGAATTATATATTCAAGCTATATTTCGTCCAGATCGCATGACCAGAATCATAGAAACCATAGAAAATTATAACTTTCGAACGGAAAGGCCTAGGGACTTGAAATTTTCAGGGTACTTTTGGTTCGCAAATTTCGCGGTCACGTTCATCAATGAGCAAAATTAGACAAGGATTTCCGCAATTATAGCCGTTCAAAATATGTTTTTCCTGATACTGATTGGATTGAAATGAAATTTTGCACATAGATGAAGAATAATGTACTCAAACTACTTTGTCCAGATCGCATTACCAAAAACATAGATACCGTAAAAAATTCTAGCTAAAAATCGAAAAAAAAAATTTTGCGACAGCTGTCAAAAAAATCTTCAATTGGTTTCTAAAACATGAAAATGCGAATCTTTCTAAAAGCAGTCTTTTTGAGCGCTCGTACTACTTACACGAGGGCTATATCATTTCGTCACGATGTCTGTATTTTTCGAATTTTGAGCCAAAAATCTCAATCGACTATGTTCGACTCACTGATGACGAATCCGTCGGAAAATTCGAGTCTGTCCGTCCGGCCGGCCGTAAGCACGATAACTCTCGAACGGAACAACCTAGAGTCTTGAAATTTTCAGTGTGGGTTC
The DNA here is from genome assembly GCA_963966015.1 of Aphidecta obliterata. Taxonomy (NCBI): domain Eukaryota; kingdom Metazoa; phylum Arthropoda; class Insecta; order Coleoptera; family Coccinellidae; genus Aphidecta; species Aphidecta obliterata. The sequence goes on along the minus strand of OZ014427.1, from coordinate 24,541,457 downwards.
AGTTCCCGAATGCCTCGGTTAAGTTCGTTAATGGGCCAAATTCCACCAGGGGTTCCGTAAATATGGCCGTTCAAAGTTTTGTTTCCCTGATTACTTGAAAACTACAGATTTGATCGAGAAGAAATTCTGCACTCAAATGGAAAATGAGGTGTTCAAGCTACATGTGAAATTTTGTCCAGATCGCATGACCAGAATCATTGAAAATTGTAACTTTTGAACGGAAACGCCTAGGGACTTGAAATTTTCAGGATAGGTGTGAATCTCGAATGTCGTGATCACGTTCATCTATGAGCAACATTATATAAGGGGTTCCGTAAATATGGTCGTTTGAAATTTGGTTTTCTTGATAATTTCAAAACTACAGATTCGATCGTGACGAAATTTTGTATACTAATGAAGAATGATATATATGGTCGTTTGCGATTTTGTTTTCTCGATAAATTCGAAACTACGGATTCGATCGAGATGAAATTTTGTATTTTAATCGAGAATGATATATTGAAGCAATATTTTATCCAGATCGCATGACCAGAACCATAGAAGATTGTGACTTTTGAACGGAAAGGCCTAGGAACTTGAAATTTTCAGGGTGGGTTTGGATCGCGAATATCGCGGTCACGTTCATCAATGAGCAAAATAAGACTGGGGGTTCCATGAATATGGCCGTTCAAAATATTTTTTTCCTGATAGTTTCGAAACTACTGATCAGATTGGAATGAAATTATGCATCTAGCTGAGGAATAATGTATTCAAACTACGTGCAAAATTTCGTCCAGATCGCATCACCAAGACCATAGATACCGTAGAAAATTCTAGCGAATTATCAAAAAAAAATTGATCAGCTGAAGCACTGACATGAAGTCTGGAGTTTTGCCTAAGTTTCAGAATTTAACAGCTGTCAATAATTCCTTCAATTGATTTCTAAAACTGGAAAATGCGAATCTACCTACAAGGTGCATGTACGAGCGCTCAAAAGCTTCTGCCTTCACGGCAGTGCTTTTCCTAATTTTTTTATAATTTGTTTGTTCTAATGTCTGGCATTTGCAGAGTAATTGCAGATTTGCATAACCTACCTACATAGAATTTAACTCTCTTTGCCTAAATTCCATAGATGGTATTGTGCTGACTAAGGAAACTACACTAATTGCATTAATGAGTTTATTCCAGAACTTTTTATAATCTTTGATTATTCCAATCAACTTCTCACTATCTACAACTGCAAATAATCTGGTCCGTTTCCATAGCGATACCTCAACCGTGCTGCCAACCCATATCCGATCAGATGTTGTAACTCCAGTTCTTCTTCTTACTGATCGATCCGTTTCCACAATCCCTCCATTTTTTTCAGCTTCAAAGGTTGTATCTTCCTGGTGTCTTCACCAAGGTCTTCCCCTGGTTCATTGGTGGAGATCGAGTCAAGTCCGAGCGTCGTGGATTCGATCGGGTGTGAGGGTGAGAGTGCAGTTGGGTGGGTTTCGGTCTCTGGAATTAAATCTGAATTTTTGACAGTCTCTAGTTCTGTATCCGGGAGTTTCTAAACGTCGTTTCAGCATTTTTCCGTCTGTACTAGCTACCGTTAATTCATTTCCTTCTCTTCTTAGTACAGTATACTCTTCATTGTTGTTGTTGTTAATTTATGAGGTATGATCATAGTTTCAATCAAAACCTTATCTCCTTGGTTAATTTCTGTTTCTTTTGCGGCTCTTGATCTATCTTCTCTTTCCTCTCCTTTTTGTTTTCTTATTATATCTTGGTCACGTGCTTCTTCATCTCCTTGTTCCTCGAGTAAATCAGATATTGATGGAATTTTGTCACGGATGCTTCTGTTCAGGAGTTCTTTGGATGGTGATTTTCCTGTTGTACCATGCGGTGTTACATAGTAAATTAAGGTTAACTTTTGAATTTCTGTGCGGTAGTTGGGTTTATTTGCATGACAAATTTTCAATCTCTTCAAAATAGATCTGTTCCTGTTTTCTACCTCGCCGTTGGCTTGAGGCCAGTACGGCGGGGTTTGTATCAATTCGATGTTATTGTGTCGACAATACTCTTTGAATTCCTTGCTGGCAAATTGTGGTCCATTATCAGCTCTTATTGATTTTGTGAATCCTAACCGTGAATATTTCAGTTGATTCATTTATAATAACCGCAGAAGTAGTAGTTTTCAAAAACTTTATCTCCTGATATCGGGAATAATAATCAATTATAACTAAGAGTTGCTCATGATTAGGTAAGGGATCCATTAGATCAATTGCAACGCATTTCCATGGCCTCCTGTGGAAATTGATGCCTTTTCATTGGTAGTGGTCTATTTTGAAGAGTCACTAAAAGACAGTCCCGGCATCCTTTAACAAACTTTTCACCCTATGTCTATTGACGGCCACCATACGTTAGCTCTCAATCTTCTTTTCATAACGGTTTTCCCTGGATGACCTTCATGAGCCAACTGTAAAACATGATCACTTAATGATTCGGGAATGACAATTCGGGTTCCACGAAGTAGAACAGGTCCCATTGTGGTTAACTCTTGTCGAAATGGGAAGAAAAAACATTGGTCAGCAACCCCCCAGGAGTTCTTTTGCAATTTGTTGACAACCTCTATCATTTGCTTATCTTTTCGACTATCCGAAATTATCTGTGAAATATTCTTTGCTCTGAGAGAGTTTCGTTCCAACACTGCGAATACGTAGTTCTCGCTTTCTTTGTCGAATGATGCTTCGGATTTTAACTGGCATAGTCTGGATATTGAGCCAGCTACATTGAGTTTTCCAGATTGGTATATTACTTTGAATTTTAATGATTGTAATCTTAGAACCCATCTTTCAATTCTAGCTGGAGGTTTCGACGTTGGTTTGAATATAGTTTCTAAGGGTTTGTGGTCTGTTACCAGTTCGAATTCTAATCCGGCCAAATAGTAATGAAAAAATTGGAACTCAATCTAAAGCAATGGCCACTGAGTAGACTAGTAAGTATCGTAGAGAGCGATTCAATGAGTTCTGATTTTTCCTTCGAATACCCAATGAGCTCATTAGTTTTTCTCTGTCGGGTGATATTATACCAGTAAGCATTTTTGAGCGCTCGTACTACTTACACGAGCGCTATATCATTTCGTCACGATGTCTGTCACTGATGACGAATCCGTCAAAAAATTGGAGTCTGTCCGTCCGTCTGTCCGTATACACGATTACTCTCGAATGGAATGTCCTAGGAACTTGATATTTTCAGGGTAGGTTCGAATCTCAAATGCCGCGGTTAAGTTCGTTATTGGGCAAAATTTGCTCTGGGGTTCCGTAAATATGGCCGCTCGAAATGTTCAAGCTGCATGCAACATTTTGTCCAGCTCGCATGACCAGAACCATAGAAAATTATAACTTTGTAATGTAAAGGCCTAGGGACTTGAAATTTTCAGGATAGGTGTGGATCTCGAATGTTGTGGTCACGTTCATTAATGAGCAAAATTAGACTAGGGGTTCCGTAAATATGGCTGTTTGAAATTCAGTTTTCTTGATAATTTCAAAACTATGGATTTGATCGTGACGAAATTTCGTATCTAAATTGAGAATGATATATTTGAGCTACATTTTCTCCAGATTCCCTGATCAGAACTATAGAAACCATAGAAAATATCAACTTTCGAATGGAAAGGCCTAGGGACTTGAAATTTTCAGGATAGGTTTGGATCGCGAATTTCGTGGTTACGTTCACCAATGAGCAAAATTAGACTAGGGGTTGCCTACATATAGCCGTTCAAAATCTTTCCAATTGGTTTCTAAAACTGGAGAACGCGAATCTACCTACAAGGTGGATGAACGAGCGCTCAAAAGCTCCTGACCTCACGGCAGTCCTTTTCTAAATTTTTTTCTGATTCGTTTCCTATTCATCGATTTCCGTCCTTACTTGAGACTGCGTTATCCCCCACAAGATTAGTGGTCCGAAAAACAATGTTTGAGCTCCTTTTTTGAGCGAGGGAATCCCGTACGATGTTTCCTTCGATAATCTGGGGAACAAGTACGCAAAGTGAGTTTATTGCTCTCTTCCAGCTAGGTATGGGTAATTTTTTCACAGTTTCAAATGGACAGACGGGCAGTGTTGAACTGTCACTTTGACATTTTTCCATGAACCCCAAAGAAAAAGCTAGCTGTTTTTGTACAATTTATTAAAATTCATCAAAACGAGCGCTGGAAATTCAGAATGGCGCAATATTTTCTGATCAAGGATTCGCTGAATAGCGCAATTTATTACAAGTTTGAGGTGAAGTGAAGAAGCCAACTTTGTAATTGTTTATTAAGTTGGCCTTACCTTTATGATAATTGAATTGTATTGTCAGTGCCACGAGAGTTTTCCACGAGTGTTTGAACTGATGAGTTCTTGTACTTGAATTACTTTATTGCTGAAGTTATTTCATTTAATATGCATTTTATGTATGGAAGAGCTAATGTAATTGAAATCCACTAGATTTCTTTCTATGAGAATATTTTAAGATCCTCGTCGTGTTCTCAACCCCGGTTACAAATATTCAAGAACTAGAGCAACCGTAACAAGAAAAAAATTTCGGAGGAAAGTTACAAAATTCTAAATTGAAATTTTTTCAAATTTAAACAACAAGAGTTTAGAAGTCAATAACGACAGCTTGACTCGAGAATGTTCAATGAAAATTACAAGGATTTTTGAGACATCAGAAAATTTCGGAGGGGAGTTTCAACCCCTCTGAACCTCACAGTTCTATCCTTTCAGGATAGGTGTGGATCTTGGATGACGTGGTAACGTTTGTCTTTGAGCAAAATAAGACTAGGGGTTCCTTAAATATGGTCGTTTGAATTTAGTTATCTTGATACTGCCGAAACTACGGATTCGATCGTGACGAAATTTTGTATTTTAATGAAGAATGATATATTCAAGCTATATTTTTTCCAGATCGCATGACCAGAACCATAAAAAATCATAACTTCCGAACAGGAAGGCCTAGGGACTTGAAATTTCCAGGGTAGGTTTGGATAGCGAATGTCGCGGTTACGTTCATCAATGAGCAGAATAAGAATAGGGGTTCCGTAAATATGGGCATTCAAATTTTTTTTTTCTGATAATTTCGAAACAACTGATTGGATTGGAATGAAATTTCGCACATAGATGGAGAATAATGTATTCAAACTACGTGCGAAAGTTTGTCTAGATCGCATTACCAAGACCATAGATCCGTATACACGATAACTCTCGAACAGAACGACCTATAGAAACTTTAATTTTTCAGGATATAGATTCGAATCTCGAATGTCGCAGAGTTCGTTTTTGGGGTTCCGTAAATTTGGTCATTTGAAATTTAGTTTTCTTTATCGTTTCAAAACAACGGATTCGATCGTGACGAAATTTTGTATTTTGATGGAGAATGATATATTCAAGCTACATTTGTTTCCAGATCGCATAACCAGAACCATTATGAATTCCAAGGAATTATTTAATGAAAAATCCTTTTATTTCAGTAACAGCTGATTCGGCATCATTGACAAAGAGCTGCTGTCATTTTTTTGACAGCTGTCAAAAATTTCTTCGATAAAAAATGCAAAACTACCCACAAGCCGGACCGGATTAGACTTATAGCCTCCCTTCGGCCAATAACAATTTGTCGCCCCTCTGAGTTAAGCGAATTGAAAAGAAACCGATTTTTTCAATCAAGTGATTTCCGCAGGAGGAGTTAATTAAGACAATTTTCTATCGTGGAGTTGAAACTTATTGTGTCAGAGAGTTTATCTAATATTATTATTATTCTTTTTTTTTTAACTTTTAAAATCACTGCGATTAAAATTTTCTTCGTCTATATATTATAACGATTTTTTTCTTGTTTTTTTTTTTCTGAAAACTTTTGCAACTCTACTTCAAAATCAGTTTTTTGCACAACTCAGCTTCAATGCACAAAACGGCAAGATAATTTAAACGCTCTCGAGATATCGTCGCCTTCAGGATAATTTATTGCGTAACTCCATTTGACAAAATTTTATAGGAGAATCAAAAAACACTTTCAAAGTCAGTTTTCTAAACAATATTTGTGTTGACTTATTGAAATATATGTAAGTTTATTTATTTATTCAAAGAGGAGAAAAATTTTTTTCCAAAAACTCATATTATTAACCATGTTGCCGAACAGATTGCACCAAAATACCATTTCCTGAAAAATATGGAGTTACGTAGTTTTCTCCGGAACACGACCATCTGCTAGATCGCCACTATGATAAAATTCATTTCAGAACTGAAAAAGACCTTTCTGCCCAGCAGTTTTTGTTGCCAAAACATTCTAAGGGCAATATAAAGAAAGGAAAAAACTTGCACTAAGCTTTTTTCCCTTCTAATGAAGATACTCATATTGAAAAGATTTTTTGGAGGACGTCCTGACTGAGCTACATATGCTTTGAAGTGCAAACATTCTTGAAGCTTTTCGTCTAAATCGTCCGGATAACTATAAATAAGATGCTACTTCTAATTCTTCAGAATCAAGTTTCTGCAATTTTAATAAAAAAGAGAACTTCGCAGTATAATCCTTGTAACACTTCATGCAATTCCCTTGTTAGTTTTGAAAAACTTTCTTCATTCCAAAAAACCAGGAATACCGAAACACGACTGACGACAACTCTATGATGGCAAGTTTTCGATTCTTCTACAATTTCTAATATGTTCTGCAAGTGCAATATGCGCAAGTCCCGCGTCCACAAAGACGGGGTGGGCCTATTCCCATTTTATTGCGAGTTACATATTTTAAATTTGCGATAGAACTCATCAAGCTTGCCGACATTCTTTGATGAGCTTTGCCGACGACTGCTGTTCGGTTTTAGGGCGGCTCCTTCAGATATTGCGTAATTTTTCAATTTTCCAGTAAGATGGTTGATTCCATTCCCAACTGCGTATTGAAATAAAAGAACTTACTTTTTGCTTTGAAAATGTGTGAAATTCATGAAAAATATTGAATCATTTTATGATTTTCGAAGGTGCGTATTTATTCAACTTTTTTTTGCAATTTACCGAAAATTTTCCACCCCTAAAACCGTGCCGCCCTTAGGCCCTGCCTACAAGGTAGATGAACGAGCGCTCAAAAGCACCTGACTTCACGGTAGTGCTTTTTATAATTATTTCCTTACCCCCTGTATAATTCAACATACCCAAGTTCTTATACCTTAAGTCTGAATGATGCCACTGACCCTTGAAAAAATATTCTCAATGTGAAGATCTACGACCTTCAAGCGTAGAAGGTTCCATCGTCTATCCTGTTGTGAAAGTGAAAATACATACAATTGCATTGAGATTAGAATCCTAATAAAACCATTACCATTGGGAAATATGGGAAAGCGTGAAAAAAATTCACAAGTCAATCAAAATAATTTATTGAATAATAAATTAGCTAATAAATCAACATGAAATAAAAACATTGGTACCTATATAAAATGAAAACAATCAATTCCTATTAATTCTAAAGGCACTTGTGTGTAAAACTTTTGTTCGGCTCAATATCATAATCCTACCAAAAAAAATGGTTTATTTCTTCATAACATTTGAAACGACATTGTAATGACATTCGACAAATTATCAGATTTCTTAATTTTTCTGAGAACTGAGAATAGCAGGGAACTGTTGATCAAATTTACACCTCTCAGTTCCCAATGACAATATGAATTCAACTACAAATATCAAAAACTCTTCTGGAGTGTCAATTGTAATATTATGCATAACAAAAAATATAATTCAGGATCTCTTGATGAGAGAAATGCAGTTTCAAACACTAATTAGAGAAAGAAACTAGCATGCACTGTGTTGAAGGAAAGAAAATCAAGATAACAATCAATGGAGCAAATAAATATATGCACTTTTTAATGTAATAAATACTGAATTATTGATAATTTAATTAATCAGAGCAAAAATGATGATAAAATATCAAAGTGATTGCTAGCAATAGAATAATAAGAACGAACATTGTATCTTTATTGAAAAGTAATACTTTCAATATTCTAACTCGGAAATAAAATTTTATCCTGGCTTTTTCTTGTTATAAACTAACAAGGAAACAACAAATCAACATGTTCCATAATTTTAAATAATTGAAAGAAATATGTGGGTAACAGTGATTTTATGTGAATTAAAATTGAGGTTTCATACAAAAACATTTATTATATAGCACAATATCTGAAAAACTTGTGTTTTCCTGGGAAAATTTATATGCAAGTCAATAGTTCTTTATAACCAATTCCATATGACCAATCGAAGTTATACTTTTTGCATATTTCATATTATGAGTTTAAGATCTATTTCTAAATTTTGGTTCATAGAAATCATTCAAAAATGTAGGTGATATTTCCAGACAATCCTTTGGAATGTCTTTTTGTACTATAAAAAGAAATGAATTGAATATATTTCACAGAAATTGTCAGTAAATTGAGCTGCCGACTTGAATAATGTTTTCTGGTAACCAACATATGCTAATTTTACTATTTTCGGTTCAAATTCTATACTGCTGCCTTAGTTTTCAAATTTATTCAATTTCAGGTGAAAAATAATTAAGACATCCATTTCAAATATTCGTTTATTTAGTGGATTATTCTATTCCTACAATCATAATACACTATTTGATATTGTCAATATAATAAAAGTTATTGCAGAATATTCGAAAAATTGAAGTTATGAAAAAATTTCCATCAAGTAATGGAGGCTTTGGTCAGACTTGTGATTATTCCTGCACACTTTTTTAAAATACTGAAGTACAGCATGACATGGAAAATATCCCTCCCTACTCCACTTGTGTGAAAAAAATACTATTGTTTGTATCCAACTCCATTCCTATAATTTTTCCTATCACAAAATCATTGACATCTAATCAATGTGAATGACCATTTATTGCATTTGGTACTCTTTTATAAAATCTTCTATATTTTTCATCAATATTTGTTAAGAAGTAAGTTCCAGGGAAAAAGCTCTCTATAGACCCTATTGGTTCGTATGGAGCGGAATGATTACTTTTTTGCCTGATATCCATACACTTCTCAAATACCCCTGGTTCAATTTTTTGTCTTTGACTCAAACTTGTTGAAACGGAATTCAAACCTGATATTAGTTTGTGTAATGCAGAAGCATCATTTGCATTTTCTGATATTTTTAGAGAGTAAAACGCTGAAGCCAGCCCTGATCCATAAGAAAACAATCCTACTCTATTACCTGCCAGTTCAGATGGTTTCTTTGATATCAAGAGAGAAACTAATCCACCATAAAGTGAGGATGTATACATATTCCCAACTTGTGATGCTATTAGCAAAGAAGGGGAGGTTTTTGTCGAAAATAATTCTTTACTAGTGTTCAATACTGCTTTCTCTACTTCTCTATCAAAATAAGATTCTTCTAATACAATATTTTCCAAACTTTTCAATTCTGGATATTTCAATACTTTCTGTTCTGGAGAAGCCAAATAAAAATCATTCAAATGAAGACGTGCAAGGGATTTTTGAACAAGTTTACAATATGGGGTATGGAATAATATAGCATCAAAAAATGAAAGATCTATTTCCTTCTTGAAAACTTTAGATGCTTTCTCACAGTAATTTTGATAACATTTATCTAAAGCACTCAAGTAACACTGAATCGATAACTTACTGTCCACTGCTGGATATTCTGAAGATAAATCTGGTTTGTAAAAATCATAAACATGTCTCATATGGACAGCTCGTACTCCTCTATCGAAAACTAATGGCGCATTAGGACCAATTAACATTGCAACTGCTCCAGCACCTCCAGTTGGTCTTGCTGCACCTTTAGCATATACAGCTATGTCAGCAGCAACAACCAGAGCATATTTTCCATTCCATGCAGAAGATTCAACCCATGAAATAGCATTGAACAATGCTGCAGTTCCACCGAAACAAGCGTTTGTTGTATCTATACCTTCAATATCGGTTACACCATGTGGTTCGAATAACTGCATTAAGACACTTTTCACACTTTTAGATTTATCAATTATTGTTTCAGTACCAACTTCCAATCTTCCTATTTCTGAGTAATCGATATGATTTTTTTCCAGTAAATTATGGACAACTGTGAGACACAAAGAGTGAATATCTTCTCTGTCTGTACATATTCCCATAGCCTTCTGTCCCAATCCTATGGTATATTTTCCAGCAGACACACCATCGTACTTTTCTAATTCTTCTTGATCCACATAGAGTGAAGGTATGGTCAATTCTATCGCAACAATTCCAACATCATCTGGCCACGAACCCATGATAGGTTAATTTAACTGAACTTGAATGAAGACACAAAAATATTTCCAACACTATGAACTCGGCGAACTATGAATGTATACTAACACAAGAGATTTCAAAGACGGAACTTGTTTGGAGAAATCGTTTAAATGGGGGGTCTGGGTTAACCCATTCAAGTATAAATGCGGTTAAGTAGTTCTAGAGCCAGACTGGCTCTTGATTCCCACCATAGAAGACTAACTTAATTCCCACTTCCAATGAACTTATTTTTAGTTTCCTGCCAATCCAATCCTGCAATCCTGCCTGTTATTCAATTTCAATTCAATGTTTCGCATTATCGCATTACAATGGAACTAATTATTGGTACGTTAGAACTATAAACATATTACTTCGTTAAGCCTAGCTGACACGGAGGTGGAGGGTAGAGAAAGTATTTTATTTTGGGTCATTTGTAATCTTGGGTCCTCTGATTTTACAATAGGGCAACTTACACCTTACACCAGCGGAATATATCTCATATCTGATACGTGGCGAGCCTAATTCGTACATGTATCATTGCGTCAATAGCATCAAATCCGTCCATTATTGGTGTGAAATCCCACATCTGGATCTGTCGAATCAAATCTCTATGTATCAGAACTGTACGGATAATCCGCCCGTGTATGGTGCCCTAATATAATTTATCGCAATTTTTCAGCGCTCGTTCTACTTACACGAGGGCTATAACATTTCGTCACGATGTCTAGTTTTTCGAATTTTTAGCCGAAAATGGTCCAAACGACTATGTTCGACTCACTGATGACGAATCCGTCGGAAAATTCGAGTCTGTCCGTCCGGCCGTCCGTCCGTATACACGATAACTCTCGAACGGAATGTCCTAGGAACTTGAAAATTTCAGGGTAGGTTCGAATCTCGAATGCCGCGGTTAAGTTCGTTATTGGGCAAAATTCGCTCTGGGCTTCCGTAAGTATGGCCGCTCGAAATTTTGTTTCTCTGGTTACTTCGAAACTACTGATTCGATCGAAGTGAAATTTTTTACACAGATGGAGAATTACGTGTTCAAGCTACATTTTGTTCAGCTCGCATCACCAGAACCATAGAAACCATAGAAAATTGGAACTTTTGAACGGAAACGCCTAGGGACTTGAAATTTTCAGAATAGGTGTGGATCTCGAATGTTTGCGGTCACGTTCATCAATGAGTAAAATTAAACTAGGGGTTCCGTAAATATGGCTGTTTGAAATTCAGTTTTCTTGATAATTTCAAAACATGGATTTGATCGTGACGAAATTTTGTATTTGAATTGAGAATGATATTTTCGAGCTACATTTTTTCTAGATCGCATGATCAGAATCATAGAAACCATAGAAAATCATAACTTTCGAACGGAAAGGCCTAGGGACTTGAAATTTTCAGGATAGGTTTGGATCGTGAATTTCGTGGTTACGTTCATCAATGAGCAAAATTAGACTGGGGGTTCCGTAAATATAGCCGTTCAAACTATTTTTTTCCTGATAATTTCGAAATTATTCATTGGATTGCAATGAAATTTCGCACATAGATGAAGAATAATGTATTCAAAGTACGTGGAATATTTTGTCCAGATCGCATTACCAGGACCACAGATACAGTAAAAACTCTAGCGAATTATCGAAAAAAAAATTGGTCACCTAAAGCACTGACGAGAAGTCTGGATTTTCGCCTTAGTTTGAAATTTGAATGCGAATCTACCTACAAGGTGGATGAACGAGCGCTCAAAAGCTCCTGATTTCACGGCAGTGCTTTTCGTCATTTTATTTATTGAATGTGGAAACTGCATCTTGCTATATATCTTCGTTTTTTTCAAGTTTGCAGTGAAATTTGACATTTTTGGAATATTTGTATATTTTCTCAACCAAAAATTTTATTCAGCAATATAGCTGAGTAGAATCCAGTAGCGCGTATATTTTTAGTCGCGGTTCGAACTTACCAAATATTTCCTGGTCAATGTTCAATGTGTCTCCATCTCTCCATCAAAACTTTAATATTGCAATGTTAGGGTTTTGCGTTGTACACCCTTGTAGTAGATCATATAACAATGATATTACGTTCGATGATTCCTCTAAGCCTTTTTTTCTGGTGTACACAAACTATGTTCGTTGCTATAGAATATTGTAGTCTAAAAAGTTTGTTTTGTGTTACACTCTTTGAATGAAGAACCACAGGAAGGAGCATTAGGCCTGAAAAAGTGGTACCAAACTGGTTGTTGCATATGGCCGACTCGTATTTTTGGATTGCAGTGGCGTAGAGTTTTTATTAGGGTAGAAACTAGAGAACTTCCATTCATTTGAGTTGTTATTAATGCTTTCAAACATTGATCAAAGAATATTTTTGTGTGAGCTCTCTCGCAAATCAATAAAACTTTACGAGAAAGCCAGATGAATTGAACCATCATTTAATTTGCATTAATTATTTAATTTCCATTTGTTAGGATGTAATGGACAGTTTCAAACATGAAATAAAATAAAAAACAAAGGAGGAGGATGAATTAAAGAATGGAAAATATATGAAGATACATTTACTGCCCTCTAAATAAAATTAATTTTGTATACATATTTCTGAGATTTTCACCTCCTATTGCATTCTCACAAATTAAAATATAATTGATTCTCGTTGTGAGGTATGCCATACAGACACATGTAATCAACAAGATCCGCGTTTACTTTGTTAGCTAGCAGCTCCAACTTTATCAGTTGAGACCATTCTCGGCTCAGAATTCACATAATACGATTTATTGTAATTATATGATATGATGAAAACTGAGAAATAACCAATCTCAACCTTATCCATGTTACGCCCATGTGCGTTTGTTCACGATGCTGGTGGAGAAACAGTAGAAACACCACTTTGATGAGTTGAAAAGAAGAAAAAGAACAGAGATTTATCTGTGACTCTAAATCAGGATCTGTCAAACTCACAAGTCACAATAGTCCGAAAGTCCGAATTCTTAACCTACATATATGTATATTACTTAATTACGTATATATTGGAATCACAGCAAGTTTGAGGCAATTCAAATTGGATGTTGATTGTTGTTTTCGATATTTTGAAAAAGTTTCAATATGCAAAACGATCAAGATCTCACTTCAACAGATAAAAGTCGTGAAAAGTTCAAGTTGACTGTGGAAATGAGGGAAAAGCTTACAGATTTACCACAAATTTTAGGGTTCATCGAAAATTTATTGAAATATATTGGCAAATACAAAAAAAAAATAAAAAAGTTGAAATCTGAAACTAAGGTAAACACTTCTATGTATATTTCCTGAAGATTTTATTTTCCGAGTATCATTAACTCCATGCTCAATGTGAATTACCATATATGTGCTTTTTGCACTTACATGCTTATTATCAGGAAGGCCTTAACTGGTGATGGTTTAAATTTCAGAAAACTCCAACAAAAGTAGACGTTGCAGTTCAAACAAGTTTTCAATCATGCGTCAGTGAAAATAAACCAATTCATCCCACAGATGAACCAGTTAAAAATATAACAGAAGATATAACAAAAGCTGCTGAGCAAGCTATACAAAATTCTGGGTTTGTTTATGAAGAAACTTCTGGAATGTATTATGATTACACCACTGGTTACTATTACAATGCAGTAAGTTACTTATCAAAACTAGTTTGAACAAATCTGATGTCAACTACTATTTCAATTTCCCTCAGTACGCACTACCTGCCACAAATTTGAAAGTAATACATAAGTTATTAACTGACTCATTGTTGTTGATATTGTGTTAAATAAAGCAATTAATCAATAGTTCCTTGAATCCTTGATGAATAATAATTTTTTTGATAGGAATATGGACTATATTATGATGGTAATAAAGGCACCTACTTACAATATAATCAGGACACAAAATCATACGAGTATCATTCCCAAATTTACACAGATACCCAAGTTTCTCCAGAACTTAAGTTACCAGAAAAAATTGGTAAAAGAAAAATCCAAAATGAGGTTAAATCAAAAGTAAGACTAGTACGAGATAAAATTCCCAATCAATAAGTTATTTCTGATTTTAGGTAAAGACTGATTTGGATCATCTTGCAAATTCATTCAATAATATGACTATTGATAGACTTCAAAACTTAGCCTTGGGTACGTATCTGATAAGTAATTGAATTGTTGTTTGTAGGCTAAACGTAAAAAATACAAGAAGATCGATGATCCTACAGATGTTGAAGAAGGGGAATGCACAGAAAGTGGTTCATCAGATGTTGTCTCTAGTTCTGAAGATGAAGCCGATTCTGAATCCAGTGGTATTTTTGATTCTTTCTATTATAAGTAGGAACACATATTTCCTTGAAAGGCTGCTGAAGAAGCCTGTATTATTTTAAAATTCCAATGGTTTAATCCATTGAAATCTTTTTCATAGAACGAATTTCTTAGCAACAGTTCAAGTTTATTCAACATATGTTGCATTTTCTGCTCACAATATTTTGGTCCAAAGTGATCTAATCAATTCGTTTATGTTTTTAATTTTGAGTAGAACCTCAATTATCCAAACTAACTGGTTTTTTTCTTTGGGTCCCTTTTTCATTGTTGATGGTTACAGTAATGGAGAAGTCATTTCATTTTTACGTTGCTTGAAATGAGTTGTGTGTCCTCGGGTAGGTTTGATATTCGTCAACCTTAAAAATTTTCTCTTATAATATGCAACTTCCGCTTCCATCTTTCAAGTCAAGTACGATTTTGAAAAAATTCAGCTTTGTGAATGGGTATTTTTGAGATTATGTTCAAGACGACAATAACAAGACAACATAAGAAAAACTATCCTTGGTGGGCATAACAACTCCAGATCTATATTCTTCACATTCTTTGTCGCTGAAATTCTTCAATAGATGAATTATGAAATTTGGATGCTATTCTCACTTTCAGCATATAATGAATATGTCAGGGTTGAGGGCAAGATACTAATCGTTTAGCTTCTTGACCTCGTAAAATTGGAAAAAAATAGTGTCATGTTGTTGGGTACCATACTTCTGATTTTTCACAAAAATAACCACTAAACATGAATAAATTAACAATTTGCATCGCCAAAGGTTGAATTTTATAACTACTATTATCAATATGAAAATAAACAGGTTTCTCAAAACGTGGGGGATAGTAAAACTTTCAACACGTTTCAAGCAAGTGCTGCAACCTTCCTGGTTAATTTCGGATATTAAGAATGATCATCATAGCCGTTACAGTGCTCTGTGTGTCCAAAACCTTCAATGCAACAAAGTAGGGTTATCTTAAAGTATATTTCACAAAAAAAGAAAAACAGTAACTAAGGACGTGGAAAAGATACATTCAACTCCCGATATCAACAAGTTTGGATAATAGAGGATCCAGTAATTGAAGTCCTACTGTATCTTATCGCCTGACAGTATATTATTGAATTCAGTTGGTCATATTTACTGTCATTCAGAAACTTAAAATTTGTTTCAGAGGTGACGAATAGGTGGCCGCCATGTATGAGGATAATTGTTGAGGAATCGTTGGTGCCTAGTTTGAAGAAAGGATCTTTACATATTATCACATTTGAAGGAGGAAGTATAGGTCGTGAAGGAAATCACTCTATAAGAATATCAGATATTAACATTAGCAAACATCATATGAATATCTTATACAACAAAGATTCTAATATGTTTCAAGCAGTGGACATGGGGTCCAGAAATGGTACCCTTTTAAATGGTGTAAGGATGTCAACCTCAAAGCAAGAGAGTGAATGTTTGGATGTAGTTCATGGGAGTAGAATTCAACTTGGTTCTACAGTACTTTTATGTCATGTACATGAAGGTTCACAAACCTGTGGACATTGTGAACCAGGACTTCTGAAACAGAACGAAGGTGAGTGTTTGATTAAGTTTGGTTAGGTTTGATTACATGATTCTTTATCAATGGAAACATTAACGCAGCCAAATATCTAGAGCTGCTACAAAACCGATTCAACCCGACAGTTCAACAAGTCTCCAATAATTTCGCTGATATCTTGTTTCACTAAGATGGTTGTCCAAGTCACAACCCACGAGCAGTCATTCGATATCACGTTATTTCTACAAATGGCAAGATCAAATGGCCCCCAAGATTTCTCTGAATCCTTTTTTCCTTTGGGGATACCTGAGAAATTCAGTCTATGGGCATGTGACCGATAGAGCAACAAATCTTATTGAATCAAGGTTAAAAATAATCCAACTTTGTGCCAAAATACCCACTATGCATAATCTGCTCAGAGATATGAGATTATCTCTTTATAATAGATTTTGGTATTGTTTGGCACAACGAGGTGGATTATTTGAACATATTATTTAAATTCGTAAGCCTTCAACTTTTGTAAACAGTTATGGCAAAAAATAAACCAGAAGTGATGATTTGCAGAATGGAAATAAGTGTCGCAAATAAATTCCTCACTTGCAATTAAATAGGGAAGGTCGTACCGTATGTTATTTTATTTTCAACCATATACCAACATGCTGTTTGTGTCTGATGTGCATGTGTGATAATAAACAATATTGAGGATATTCACTTATTTTTATTGAAAACATTGAAATACACAATTCGAATAAAATGCATAAAAATAAAAGAAATTCCAAAAAATAAAACAAAATATTTATATTCATGTAGTAAAAACGTATATCTGAGAAAATATACGCAAACGTTAGGTGAAATTTTTTTTTATTAGTTTTACAGAAAATGATAATCGATAATCACAATCATATATGTAGGCACATAATATGTACAAAATCTCACTTTTCTCGATTTTACTTCTGCAAACAAATCAACTAATTCAGAGTGATCTAAGGAGCATGTCACTTCTTTTCCGATGGCGAGGATTGTCACATTTGATAAAGACTTTATAAGTTTCAGTTTGCTAAAGGTAGTTCACAAGTAGCAGTTGTTTATCACTGGCAAACTCTGAAATATTCTCAACGCCGTTTGTAGATTTGGAAAAATATTTTCAAGAGTCAGCCCATATATACCTTTCAATAATTGTAATGGTCCATTTCAATAAAGTTGTCTAAAATTGAGTAACTTTTAAATTTAAAACTTTCAATGTCCATTGAAAATTCATGTGCATTCAAATCAAAAGCATACTTTATTGCAAGATCTGCAGCACTTTTCTTCAAATCTTCAATAATCATAGTTTGAATAAAACTTCCATTTAAAAAATTGATGTCGTCGGCCACTTCGTTCAGTACAACAAATCTTTGTTTGATTTGTATTATTATTCCATCAAGAACTTGAAACAGTCCAATTCTTAGTTCTGTCAATGGCTAGTTCTCCTAGCATTTTGAGTTTCTTTCGTTTTCTTGGTTCATGTTTCAATTCTAAATTCAACTGCTTCAGTTTTTGAAAGTTCCATCAATGGTGTAAAAAAGTTTTCTCTATACGCTTCTTATTCGTTCAATAGTCCAAGTATAATTCGTGAGCCTTTAGAAATATGTAGTTGCTTTTCTTGCGAAGATTGATTAATTCTATAACAGAATATCCCGGAATTTAAGATATATAATAAATTCATGAGTTCAAATTTTATTTGCTGAACAGTTGCGAAGAATGTTTCCATTTGTGAGGTTACTTCAGCAGCATTAATTAAATTTTCTATTATTATTTTATATCAAAATTTTGAGCTTGTACACCGTTTTATTTTTTCAGCCATATCAGCCCCATTATCATAAGACTGCCCCCTCACATTTTTAATATCCAAGCTATCGGCAACCAATTTCTCCACGCTTTCTATTGCAAGCCTTCACCTGTTTTTTAGCGAGTATTAATAAAGTCAATAAAAAAACACTTTCCTCAATATTGCATTTTCCTAATTTTATTGTACCTACTTGTTTACTTAAATCCAGTAGGCACAAAAGAACTACATGAACTACATAAGAATTAAGCCTAAGATACCGCAAGGCGCATAGAATCTACTCGTCTATTCGCCGGCATCGCTAGTTGCGAGGAAATCCGTGTTGGGATCTTTCAAATTATTTTGCTTAGCACTTATATTATTTTTGGTATTTTTTGGCGCCCCTGTAAATACGGCCATGATTTCTATTCCCACCAGAGCATTTTGTTCCAGTTCAATTATGGATTATTCATTATCAAAACGCTCATATCTTTCCATTCTTGCACTGTTCGATTGGATTGTCAGGTTTCTCTTTCGTAAGCATTGAATACCCTATATGTCCAATGAAATTTTCCAGACCAGTCTATCTCATTTGAACATGAAATTAACACATTCCTTGTATCTATTTCGCTCATGAAACCATGATTGACTTCTATATTACGGTCTTCGAATGAAAATTCAGAAAAACAACATAATTATATGAAAAAATAGTATTGTTATGTTATGTTTTATACATTATAAATTTTATGATTAAATAGCTAGTTCTAAACGATGCTTTGTAATTGCTTAGTTTGAGTGAAGTGAATTACTGATAGATGATCTAACCAACGCCGTTCCAGAATTTCAAATTGAATTCTTTCATGGTGGATTGCTTTTAGAAATGAATAATGTAGCTCAATTTGTAGGTGAACTGAAAGATATGGTGACTCAAACAGTCAAAAGAGAAAGTCATAGGAAGGAATTACAAAATTTGAAAAAGAAATTTGGGATGAATAATTTTCATACTGACAAGACGAGTTTAGCTTCTGGATATACTGACAGAGCACAAAAAAGGAGAGATGTTATTGGTAGTCATAATGAGCATGAGAAAACTCAGGCAGCTTCATTAGATGAGTATGTACATTGCAATAATTTTTTATGGGTCTTCATCTAATAATTTTTTCTCCAGATCAATTTCTTCAAAAAATAAAGGATTTCAATTACTTTCAAAGATGGGCTGGAAAGAGGGACAATCCCTTGGCAAAGAGGGTCAGGGAATTTTAGAACCAGTAAGTATTTCATCTAACACTAATAAACTAGATCTGTTGGACAAAATGTAGGCTTTCGAAGCTGGAGCCTGGAGCTTCTTGAAGATGATTACTTGTTTATTCGTCACTTATTCTTTTACATGTCATAATTTCAGCAAATCTCTATTCTGAATATAACTGCTAATGTTATAATTCTAATTGGAGTGGGAGTTTTTCAGAGTAATTATTCGGAAAATGCATCAAATTAAGGATATTAGATTTATTTCCATTTTGTTTTCTCCAGAGTAATAAAAAATGTTTGATTGTTTATAGATAAAATTAGTCTCCAATGAAGGCACTGTTGGTGTTGGCAGTTCAAATCCCGTTGTCGTAGCGGTTACAAAAGAACAGAAGAAAAAGAAAAACATTTGGAAAAAAACACAAGAGAGGTTCGACAAGTTACAAGAGACTAATAATATTTTCGAAGATGATGAATAATCGTTTTGAATGCAACACAGTTAATTTATTTCAAGTTAACTAAACTGTAAATATTGATAACAGATGATTTGTGTAGAAATATCGAATTCTTCGATGGAAACATACATTACTGTAAATAGGAGTCATGTGCTGTATTTTGTTGAATAAAATATTTTGAAATAAATGAATGAAAAATAAAGAAGTTTGAAGAACTGAATTCTAACCAAGTTTATAACCACTACATAGTTCGGACTAAAGTCGTTTTCAACCAGCATATAGAGATGGCATGTTCAGAATTGATTTTGAAATAACTTTATTTAGTTGCGAGTTCCAAGTGAGTTTTTTTATCTTGGATAATTCCTAGAAATTTAATCTCCTCAAAAAATCCAATTACAACTTTCTTCAGTACCGGAGCAGCTAGTTTCACTTCTCTCCTTTTTTGTTTTAGTCAGGGGGAATTCTCAAGAACGATCTATAGAAAGATAGAACAGTGCGAGACTTCTTCGTGTGAAGCACGACCTACTCGAACTAAACTTAACATGCTGTTTTAAGTTCTGGGCATCTATTGCCTATCAACATTTTGACTCTTTTTGAGCGCTCGTACTACTTACACGAGGGCTATATCATTTCGTCACGATGTCTGTATTTTTCGAATTTTGAGCCGAAAATGGTCTCAATCGACTATGTTCGACTCACTGATGACGAATCCGTCAAAAAATTCGAGTCTGTCCGTCCGTCCGGCCGTCCGGCCGTCAGCACGATAACTCTCGAACGGATCAGCCTAGAGACTTGAAATTTTCAGTGTAGGTTCAGATCCCAAATGCCGCGGTCAAGTTCGTTAATGGGCAGAATTCCACCAGGGGTTCCGTAAATATGGCCGTTCAAAATTTTGTTCTCCTGATTAATTCGAAACTACAGATTCGATCGAGATGAAACTTTGCACTCAAATGGAGAATGAGGTGTTTGAGCTACATGTGAAATTTTGTCCAGATCGCATGACCAGAACCATAGAAACCATAGAAAATTGTAACTTTTGAACGGAACCCCCTAGGGACTTGACATTTTCAGGATAGGTGTGGATCTGGAATGTCGATATTACGTTCATCTATGAGCAAAATTATACAAGGTGTTCCGTAAATATGGTAGTTTGAAATTTAGTTTTCTTGATAATTTCAAAACTACAGATTCGATCGTGACGAAATTTTGTATACTTATGGAGAATGATATATTCAAGCTACATTTCTCCATATCACATGACTCGAACTATAGAAAATCATAACTTTCGAACGGAAAGGCCTAGGGACTTGAAATTTTCAGGATAGGTGTGGATCTCGATTGTCGTGATCACTTTCATCTATGAGCAAAATTATACTAGGGGTTCCGTAAATACGGTCGTTTGAAATGTTGGTTTCTCGATAATTTCGAAACTACGGATTCGATCGAGATGAAATTTTGTATTTTAATCGAGAATGATATATTAAAACAATATTTTGTCCAGATCTCATGACCAGAACCATAGAAACCATAGAAAATTGTAACTTTCGAACGGAAAGGCCTAGGAACTTGAAATTCTCAGGGTGGGTTTGGATCGCGAATTTCGCGGTCATGTTCATCAATGAGCAAAATTAGACTAGGGGTTCAGTAAATATGGCCGTTCAAAATATTTTTTTGCATATAGTTCCGAGAATACTGAGCGGATTGGGATAAAATTCTGCACCTTGCTGAGTAATAATGTATTCAAACTACGTGCAAAATTTTGTCCAGATTGCACCACCAAGACCATAGATACCGTAGAAAATTCTAGCGAATTATCGAAAAAAAATTACGAAAAGCACTGCCGTGAAGGCAGGAGCTTTTGAGCGCTCGTACATGC
This sequence comes from Aphidecta obliterata, assembly GCA_963966015.1. Classification (NCBI taxonomy): domain Eukaryota; kingdom Metazoa; phylum Arthropoda; class Insecta; order Coleoptera; family Coccinellidae; genus Aphidecta; species Aphidecta obliterata. Next base: position 24,520,018 of record OZ014427.1, on the reverse strand, counting down.
ACCTTGTAGGTAGATTCGCATTTTCCAGTTTTAGAAATCAATTGAAGGAATTTTTGACTGCTGTCGAAAAAATTCTGAAACTTAGGCGAAACTCCAGACTTCATGTCGGTGCTTCAGCTGATCAATTTTTTTCCGATAATTCGCTAGAATTTTCCACGGTATCTATGGTCTTGGTGATGCGATCTGGACAAAATTTTGCACGTAGTTTGAATACATTATTCCTGAGCTAGGTGCATAATTTCATTCCAATCCGATCGGTAGTTTCGAAACTATCAGGAAAAAAATATTTTGAACGGCCATATTTACGGAACCCCTAGTCTAATTTTGCTCATTGATGAACGTGACCGTGAAATTTGCGATCCAAACCCACCCTGAAAATTTCAAGTTCCTAGGCCTTTCCGTTCAAAAGTTAGAATTTTCTATGGTTTCTATGGTTCTGGTCATGCGATCTGGACAAAATATTGCTTCAATATATCATTCTCGATTGAAATACAAAATTTCGTCTCGATCGAATCCGCAGTTTCGAATTTATCGAGAAAACAAAATTTCAAACGACCGTATTTACGGAACCCCTTGTATAATGTTGCTCATAGATGAACGTGATCACGACATTCGAGATCCACACCTATCCTGAAAATTTTAAGTCCCTAGGCGTTTCCGTTCAAAAGTAACAATTTTCTATGGTTTCTATGGTTCTGGTCATGCGATCTGGACAAAATTTCACATGTAGCTTGAACACCTCATTTTCCATTTGAGTGCAAAATTTCATTTCGATCAAATCTGTAGTTTTCAAGTAATCAGGGAAACAAAACTTTGAACGGCCATATTTACGGAACCCCTGGTGGAATTTGGCCCATTAACGAACTTAACCGAGCCATTCGGGAACTGAACCCACACTGAAAATTTCAAGTCTCTAGGTTGTTTTGTTCGCGAGTTATCGTGCTTACGGCCGGACGGCCGGACGGACAGACTCGAATTTTCCGACGGATTCGTCATCAGTGAGTCGAACATAGTCGATTGAGACCATTTTCGGCTCAAAATTCGAAAAATACAGACATCGTGACGAAATGATATAGCCCTCGTGTAAGTAGTACGAGCGCTCAAAAATTGATCAGCTGAAGCACTGACATGAATTCTGGAGTTTCGCCCAAGTTTCAGAATTTTTTTGACAGCTGTCGAAAATTCCTTCAATTGATTTCTGAAACTGGAAAATGCGAATCTACCTACAAGGTGCATGTACGAGCGCTCAAAAGCTCCTGCCTTCACGGCAGTGCTTTTCGTAATTTTTGTCTGTATTTCTTTCTCGAACATTGTGGTGTGATTTTTGTGCAGTGTCTTTCATAGGAGAGTTTCTTTTTTTTTGATATTTGAAGTTGAGTTTACTCACTTTCTGTTTCTACTTAGGTGATCTCTCGGTCTTTTTTGATAAGTGGTTATCCTAATCACATCTTTTCATCATTTTTCAGCCCATCATTTGGATGTTGACTTGCTTCTTCGAATATCTTCTCGGCCTTTTTGAGCGCTCGTACTACTTACACGAGGGCTATATCATTTCGTCACGATGTCTGTATTTATCGAATTTTGAGCTGAAAATGTGCCGTAAGCACGATAACTCTCGAACGGAACAACCGAGAGACTTGAAATTTTCAGTGTGGGTTCAGTTCCCGAATGCCTCGGTTAAGTTCGTTAATGGGCCAAATTCCACCAGGGGTTCCGTAAATATGGCCGTTCAAAGTTTTGTTCTCCTGATTACTTGGAAACTACAGATTTGATCGAGATGAAATTTCGCACTCAAATGGAGAATGAGGTGTTCAAGCTACATATGAAATTTTGTCCAGATCGCATGACCAGAACCATAGAAATCATAGAAAATTGTAACTTTTGAACGCCTAGAGACTTGAAATTTTCAGGATAGGTGTGAATCTCGAATGTCGTGATCACGTTCATCTATCAGAAAAATTATACTAGGGGTTCCGTAAAAATGGTCGTTTGAAATTTAGTTTTCTTGATCATTTCAAAACTACAGATTCGATCGTGACGAAATTTTGTATACTGATGGAAAATGATATATATTCGAGCTAGATTTCTCCAGATCGCATGACCAGAACCATAGAAGCCATAGAAAATCATAACTTTCGAACGGAAAGGCCTAGGGACTTGAAATTTTCAGGATTTTCAGGAATACGGTCGTTCGAAATTTTGTTTTCTCGATAATTTCGAAACTACGCATTCGATCGAGATAAAATTTTGTATTTTAATCGAGAATGATATATTGAAGCAACATTTTGTCCAAATCGCATGACCAGAACCATAGAAACCATAGAGAATTATAACTTCCGAAGGGAACGGCCTAGGAACTTGAAATATTCACGGTAGGTTTGGATCGCAAATGTCGCGGTCACGTTCATCAATGAGCAAAATTAGACTAGGGGTTCCGTAAATATGGCCGTTCAAAATATTTTTTTTCTGATAATTTCGAAACTACTGATTGGATTCGAATGAAATTTTACTCCTAGCTGAAGAATAATGTATTCAAACTAAGTGCGAAATTTTGTTCAGATCGCATCACCAAATCCATATATACCGTAGAAAATTCTAGCGAATTATTGAAATAAAATTGGTCAGCTGAAGCACTAACATGAAGTCTGGAGTTTCGCCTGAGTTTGAGAATTTTTTTGACAGCTGTCGAAAATTCCTTCAATTGATTTCTAAAACTTGAGATTGCGAATCTACCTACAAGGTGGATGTACGAGCGCTCAAAAGCTCCTGACTTCACGGCAGTGCTTTTAAAATTTTTTTTTTAGGAAATCAGTGACAGTTTCCCATTCTAAGGCTCTGTGAATTTACTGGGTTTTTACGAACCACGACATATTCATTGCGGCTCTAAGCAGTCTATTTTCTGTTGTTTGGATCTTCATTACATGGTTTTTGGCTGCATGGCCCCATGCCATCGAACCATATGTTAGTTGAGGTCTTGCAATTGACTTGATCATTCGTTCTTTGGTTTTTGGTTCATTTGGCTCTTTCTTACTAGCAGTGGGTAAAGTCTACTCAATGCTTATCGTTTCTTTTATTCACTGCATATTTTATATGGTTTTTCCATGTAAGCCATTGCATTTTGCTTTTATCTGGTTTTACTTCTTCATATTTGACTTCATTTTCCCATTTTATCTCTTCTTCGTCTATTTTTATGTTGGAGTTTATTTCAAGTCTCTGCTTCTGTAGTAAAATAGCTTGGCTTTTTTTTGCTATTTATTTGAATTTTCTATTCAATGAACCATTCGTCTATATATTCTAGTGCTTCTTAAAATATTCTGTATATGACATCTGCTCGTCGATGTCTGACTGCTATTCCCCTGTCATCTGCATATGGGGCTAGCAGATTTCTTGGTTTTTAGGAGTATAGTAGATATAGATGTTGTGGAGTAGAGGTCATAAAACTGAACCTTGGGGCACTCCTGTTTCTACTTGTCTGGTAGAAGATATTTGTGTCATCTATTCTGACATAAAAATTCTCAGGTATATAGTTTCTTATTATCTATCAAGTTTTGGTAGTGTAGCCATCATCATCTTCTAGGCAAGTCCTTCCGTGCCAAACTCGGCAGAACGTTCTCCCATCTAATTGCACTAATCCTGTGACTAAAAATTTTCAATAATAATATCCAGAAATACTGAAACACGACTACAGCTCTATAATGGCAAGTTTTCGATTCTTCTACAATTTCCAATATATATATATATATGAATCCGTAGTGCGTTGTCACCTCCGTTAAGTTCATTGGGCGACCTGACCTCCGGGTGAAGGAGGTGTGCAATTGAAATAATTTTTGTCGGTATATGTAAAGGGGAAGCCAAATAATAAGGGTACCTAAAGAGGGGAAAATATTTCTTTGAAAAAAATTTTATTTGAATTGGTCAGATCTTGTCACCTCCGCATATATTTCGTAATGGTAGTGCGCTGTAACCTCCTGCAGGGTTGCCAGGTTTTCGGAGGACAGAAGGTGAAAGAGTTCGGAAGAATCATATATGAAATACAGATGTTCTTTCGATTCACTCATGCGTCAATAATAAGAACAATTATAACATCTGCTGCCCCGATAAGGCCACTTCAAACATTTCGGAACAAGATGCTACGCTTGAAAACAAACAAAAACAGGTACAAACGGATCACGGAACTTCTAGAATTGGCATAAATCACAACCATAAGGGAGTATGCTGACAAAATATCATCAACATTTTATGAAAAACTGAATTATGTGAGTGATCTTACGAGGAATATTAGCAGAACCCGTTACCACAATCGAAACCCCAATGATAATACATACTCTGCCATATGAAAATCATCCGATTTAATTCCACAGAATTAAAATTTTTGATATTTATTCTTCAAAAACGATACTCCTCATCGAAGGCCCTCAACTTATCCATTTTCTAGAAAATAATTTTCAAGAATTTTGATATTTTATTGTTGCTGAAATTCAAGCAATTCAAACTAGATGTTCTAATAAAAACTGATATTTTCGATGAAAGTATCCCCCTCAAATGTTTAGTTACTTGTCAAAAATGTTTTCATCTTCAACGCTCTGTATCTCGGAAGTGAAAAGAGTTAGCACCCATGTTTTTCAAGAGAGGACAAGAAGTGACGGGGAACACCCGGTGAGAAGGAATCATCTTCCCTTCTTCTCACATATTACTGATTGACACGAACAACAAAGCAATGGAAATTGAATTCAGAAATAATTTTCCCCAAAAGAATCCATTAACGAATATTCGATATATAGGAGAAATTGTGCAAATATTGAAGCTTTTTATTGATACTGAAAATCCGCCTAGTGAAATTCGTTATCATATGGTACCTGTCCCAGATATAAGTTTTTGCCTTCGACCCTACATTTATTTTCGGTACATCCGTTTGTTGTTGAATACAGAATGCGGTTCAGTAGGCTTATTTAAGTTTTTGATTTTTATAGAATATAGTTCTTGTCAAAATATAACAAAACTTTTTCTTTCAATAAATTTTTTCTCAAAAAAATTAATAATCGACATCACTTCCGGTCTCGAACAAATTGACATGCGATCCAATAATGTACGAGTACTAGCAATATTTTTCTGTGTCGAGTTCATAAAATATGGAACAATACGTCTCGAATGTTTTCATTTAAATTATTAATTCTGCAAAATAGTGAAAATTTTTCCTCATAAAGACAACGCAATTACATATTATTGAAAAAGTATTAGTTTTTAGTAATTAGATTATACTTTAATGATGTATTGAAATACCTGAATTAAATTTTCAACAGAGACCCTCCTATAAAAACAGATTTCATATACAGGGTGTTTCACCGGTGATGCGGATCTCGATTACGCTTAAGCAGTACCTGAAGTTTTCGTATTTTTTTTTCAACGTGGATTCATTAAAGTCAATTGGGGCTATATTGTGAAATTATTTTGAAATTTACAGGGTGTCTTAGGAAATTGGTGAGCACCAAACATATCCGTTCCTCAGAGCAGAAGGATATTAAGTCCAAAATTTCAAATTTTCGGGTTTTTTTGGCTCACCTACATTTGAATTTCGCGCTCTATTTAGTGGTCTACCTTCAAGACGATTGGACTTAAAATAACGAAAATAACATAGAATCAAGTCCTCAATCACAACGCGAATCAAACGAAAAATGCAAGTATTTTATGCTCTCCTGTCGAACTGACATTTTGTGACCCTTTTGCTCTAAGGTACGGATATGTGTTTTTGAGCGCTCGTACTACTTACACGAGGGCTATATCATTTCGTCACGATGTCTGTATTTTTCGAATTTTGAGCCGAAAATGGTCTCAAACGACTATGTTCGACTCACTGATGACGAATCCGTCGGAAAATTCGAGTCTGTCCGTCCGTCCGTCCGTCCGTATACACGATAACTCTCGAACGGAATGTCCTAGAAACTTGAAATTTTCAGGATAGGTTCGAATCTCTCCGTTATTGGGCAAAATTCGCCGAGGGGTTCCGTAAATATGGCCGCTCGAAATTTTGTTTTCCTGATTACTTTGAAACTACAAATTCGATCGAGATGAAATTTTGCACTCTAATGGAAAATGAGGTGTTCAAGCTACATGCAGAATTTTGTTCAGCTAGCATCACCAGAACCATAGAAACCATAGAAAACTGTAACTTTCGAACGGAAACGCCTAGGGACTTGACATTTTCAGGATAGGTGTGGATCTCGATTGTCGTGATCACTTTCATCTATGAGCAAAATTATACCAGGGGTTTCGCAAATACGGTCGTTTGAAATTTAGTTTTCTTGATAATTTCCAAACTACAGATTCGATCGTGACGAAATTCTGTATACTAATGGAGAATGATATATTAAAGCAACATTTTGTCCAGATCGCATGACCAGAACCATAGAAACCATAGAAAATTATAACTTCCGAAGGGAAAGGCCTGGGAACTTGAAATTTTCAGGGTGGGTTTGGATCGCGAATTTCACGGTCACGTTCATCAATGAGCAAAATAAGACTAGGGGTTCCGTAAATATGGCCGTTCAAACTATTTTTTTCCTGATAGTTTCGAAACTACTGATCGGATTGGAATGAAATTTTGCACCTAGCTGAGGAATAATGTTTTCAAACTACGTGCAAACTTTTGTCCGGATCGCATCACCAAGACCATAGATACCGTAGAAAAGTCTAGCGAATTATCGAAAAAAAATTGATCCGCTGAAGCACTGACATGAAAACTGGTGTTTCGCCTAAGTTTCAGAATATTTTTGACAGCTGTCGAAAATTCCTTCAATTGATTTCTAAAACTGGAAAATGCGAATCCACCTATAAGGTGCATGTACGAGCGCTCAAAAGCTCCTGCCTTCACGGCAGTGCTTTTCTTAATTTTTTATAGAACATTCTGTATTTTACTGCATATTTGGAAAGCATGATTAAAATGAAACTGAGTTCATTTGACGTTTCATATGCTTAAGATTTGTCGTTTTTGAGATATTTCGCTTTTTCGTAAATTTGAGCATCGCGGAAAAAACTCGATAACTTCGACTTGATTGAATTTGGTGGAATGAGATTTTGGCTGTGAATAATAGAATAACGGAAATGAATACTGTATTTATCATAATCAATCAAAACTCTACTAGTGTTCAAAATGAGACAAAGCATTGACGACATATTAAACTATTATTTCGTACTCATTTCAATGGAACACCCAATATTTCTATATTCCAGAAAATGACCGAAATTTTATTTCGTTAAATTCAGTATGATCATGGATTGTATAAATTCACTAGATTCAGAGATGAAATATGAGCATATTAAAATTGTCTGGTGAGATGAAGAAGTCACAATTGCCTTTCTTTCACATCATTCTCCTACCAAATATGCGATAAAACCCCTTTGAGATATGCCGCTTGTCCACATTTGCTTCGAAAGTACAAGGTTGCCATTTTTGGAGGCGACAGCGGACGAAGAGTCTCTCAGGGTTATTCTTCCATATATAGCTCGGCACACTAGCGCCAGTGATATACACTCGAACTAAAAGATTGTTCAGTACATAAATGGGGTGCGTTGTGACCTCAAAACGATTTTTTGATATGTTGATCCCTGAAGCATCCTGAATCCAACAAGCTAAAAAACAAGGCGAAACGTTGTCACCTCCGATTTCGGAGGTGACAACGTTATATATGAGGCGACAGCGTTAAATGAGTTACTGTTTTGGAGGTGGTATTGACACTTTATAACTATATATATATGTTCTGCAAGTACGATGCGGCATTCCCGCGTCCACAAAGACGGCGTGGGCCTTTTTTATTCCCTTTTTATTGCGAGTTACATATTTTACAATTTACGATAGAACCGCCGTTTACGGACGGCCGGAAGGACGGGTAGAATTGAATTTGATCACGAATTCTTCATCTGTGAGTCCAAACTTATCGTTTGAGACCTCAAAATTCGAAAAATACAGATATTTGGGCAAAATGTTCAAAGAAACAGGCGCGCAAAAATATGTAGGTATTGATTATACTGCAGAGATTAATTTTAATATCGACAAATTTTTCTCACAACTAAGCGTATTTTTGTTTTCAATATTGTGTTTCATGAAATCGACAATAACTTAATATTTTGAAATTAATTGCACTTAATATATTTCTTACAAATTGAATGGAATAGGTTTACTATATATATAGATAAATAGATATACGAGTTCAGATGTTTGGGGAATATCGGAATCGATATTGTCATTTCACTTAAGTTTACCTCTGAATAATGTAGATTTCAGTGTTGTTGTTGTGAAGAATCCATAGCAACTAAACACTAAATTCCTCTTTGCTCCACTCCATGAATCTTTGCTCACGACGAATTTGAATTTAGATTCGAATACTCAATCAAGGGAAGTGCATGACTTATTTATTTTATATTTCGTAAAACTGGGTAATTGTCTGGACAACGAGGGTGTTGTGCCCCTGAATAATAAGTAAGTAATGGTTTTGTCAACACCATCCCTTATTACTTTATATTTATATCATGTTATTTATACCTATTCAAAACAATAAGCTTTCATATGAAAATTATACGGCGAACATGAAATACTGGAATTCAAGTGCACGTACCTATATGGAAATTATCAACGGGCCAGGATCAGATGGCTATTTAAAACTTTCTCAGAATTAGAGTCACATCAAGGATAACTTGAACCCCGCGCCTAAACTGAACCTGAAGTATGGTCCCTTCTAAACAGGGCTAAATATATTGCGAAGCCAATTCAAAATAATAATACGTGCATTGATTCGGAGCAGGCAAAAATTAACAGTCGTCCATCATCATCAGATGGTGTCAATCAAGATGTTGCTCGAATAGTCGAATACTTGCTCGATTGAGGTGAAGTTCACAGGAGGACCACACTAGTTTCGCCGTCGCTCCCGATATTCGATTATTCAAGGGCGAAATATTTATGAAGTATAGGGAACCATAAGAAGTCACACAATAAGTGGTGTTTTTTCTAATTGCATTGATTTCAGGATTCTATACATATCCTAAACGTTACACAATAAACCTATAATTCAATTAAAGTTTGCTATGAATTGTCATGGTTTTTTATGATTAATTTTTTTTGCAGGATATTTGATCCTAATATGACTAACCATATTATAACCTATTATCATTTTCCCCTCAGTCCACCTTCAAGGGCAACTTTGCTTTTGATTCGTGCTTTAGGAATAAAGCACAATGTAAAAATTGTGAATTTGGCGGAAGGTGAGCAAAACACTCCTGAATTTTTGAAAGTAAGTACTTACCTGATTTAATACTTTAATGAAAGAAAAACTGGTTTATGGTCTTGCTTGAGAAACGGAAAGAAAATTTATATAACAATTTTTGTCGTGAATAAGAAAGAATGAGGTGGACCAATCGAAAAATCTCCATAAGAGAACTATTCCTTCAGAACTGCGCTGCATAATAGACTGATTTGAAAACTTTGAAAAGTCAATAAAATAAAAAGTACTCCACATATCGATTTAATTCTTCTTTTGTCTCATCGTACAAATCCTGAAATTTAGTTAAAGTAGTTTTAAAAATGACATCGGACAAGTGACGGCCTTCATTAGCGATACACTGATCCACCCGCTTTTTGAAGTTTTGCTCCACTCTTTCGAGTATATCGATGAGAATCTTGGCTTGGAGACGTATGATTTCAGCAGGACGGAGCCACGGCACACACAGCGGAAACTTCAATAGAATTAATGGGGGAACACTTCCACAGCATGATCACTTCCACGAGGGCCTAGTATCCTGGAGGGGTAATGTACTGTGGCCGGCGCACTTTCCCGATTTGGTTCCATGTGACTTCTTTTTAGGGGGATATCTCCAATCCATTATTTAAACTGAAAAACCACGGACCTTGCAACACTTGAAGGACAATATTCGCCAAGCCGTTGCCAACATTCCAGTCGATATACTCGAATGAATTTTTTTTTGCAAATATTTGAATGATTTTGTTATAACAAAAACCAATATAACCGAATTTGGAGAAGACGGTAACCGACAAAGAAAGAAAAGAAATAATGGAAATATGGAATGAAATATTTGATGAAATTATTGTATAATATTCACAAAACGGTTGTTCTGATAAAAATTCATTCACATTTTAGATCAATCCTTTTCATACAGTACCAGCTATAGATGATAATGGATTTTATGTCTATGACAGGTAGGTATCACTTCTGGTATTTTTTCATGTTATGAAAACGAACATTAAGACCATTTATTTTTACTGAATATCAACTTAATTCAACTGAGATGACCTCGATCGCAATAAAGTGCTATTATCAACGAAAGCAGTTATGTCATTTTTTCATGAGTTTCTCCTGGAGGTCTTAGGAGGCTGTCAGACCTGTGAGAGTTTGAAAAAGTAAGAACATCTGGTTTGTTCTTTGGGGGTAATCTGGGGCACACCAACTTTAATTGATAATGAGTGGTTTTCAACCCTTGACTTCTCGGTCAAGAGTTCAATGAGAATCTCGAATTTTATTTTTGTTTTGTACATTGTTTTGCTCAGTGGAAATATATTAGTGGTAGAATACCTATATAGTATCATGTCGTTACGGACAAACAAATTCAATAAAGGAGAATTATTCAACTCTATCTGGTCTTTAATCAAATTAGGTGAACCTTTCTGTTTATTGATTTTCATGCTTTCCGAAAGATTGAGTTTTATACCTTTACTTCCACTTCGCAAAGTTTCGCAATCGAAAGTGAAGCAATGCTTATTGTTTTCCAATATTCATACGATGTGGTCGAAATAGCTAAAACAGCGTTATAAGACCTGTAGGTGTAATAAAAGATACGTTAAAATAAAAAAAACTGTTTCTGACTGTCCAAAATTCTGTTGAGGAAAACTCGATACTTCGATTTGTACAACTATGAAAGAAAACCCGAGAATCGTCAGGGTGAAGTGTCCATAAATTCGTAGTGCACTAAAGCTTTCAATTCTGTAAGCTTAGGATAAAACACATAAAATTTCTTTTAGGTTAGGTACCTACAGATTTCACGCAAAGATTTTTTTTTGGGCATTCAAGGTGAATGATGGATCATGATAATATTCTAAAGTTGCGATATTGACGTTTCAAATGCCTCCTTCATCCACTGCTGATTTCTCTCACTGTAACTTCTGATCAATTCTTCAAAGAAATATATTTTATTTTCAAGCTCAATCATCATGAAATACTTATCCAAGCAGTATGCAAAAGATGATAGTCTGTTTCCTAATGATCCAAAAAAATGTACTTTGGTGGAAGAACGCCTTTATTTTTGTACGAATTATCTGTTCCAGGCTTTCAGGAGTTATATTGTAAGTGATATTCTCTTTCACTGTTTCACTCACTTTCGGATGTGTAATCTCTGATTAAGTTCAAGTATACAGGGTGCTTTGAATAACTTGGAATATTACTCGATAGATTTCGAATTTGAAATTCAGAAAACTTCACTATTGTTCTTATTTTTTGAAATTATAAATGAGTGAATATTATCTTCCATTTCAATCACTTCGAATACTTTTCAGATTCCTGTGATGTTCGAAAACGATCAACCAAGTACGGAAAAAGCAAAATTATTCGACCAATCTCTGCGTCAGTTGAACGATTTCCTAGAACACGAAAAATGGATAGCTGGAAATAATATTACAATCGCCGATTTTGCTGTTATAACCATCGTATCAACAGCTGAAGTAAGTCGAAATTTTTGTATCTCGGTACAGACAAATAGTTCATCAGTTGAATGCCTTATATTGTGATATTTCAACGATTATCGAACCGAATTGGAAAAACTCATTCTATTATTTTTCAGGCAATAATGTTCGATATAAATAAATATGCCAATATATCTGCATGGTATAAAAGAGCTAAAGAAGCTATGGCTGGTTTTGGATACGAGGAGGTTAATCAAAGTGGAGCTGACCAATTTGGGAATGTGTTCAAAACGAAGTTGAAACAATTCGTTTAAAAAAACAAAACCAGACAAACTCTAGGTTATTAATCGAAACATATCAATTATCAATATTAGAATACTCTTCTATCGATTGCTCATTAGCCGCCAGCTTGAGAACATATTATTAACTTCTTGCCTTGCAAAATTGTCCAATTACCACACCTACGCTTAGCACATGTTTAAATGGAATATAATAGTATTTTTCTGCTTTTCCAAGATTTTTTGTAGATTACTTGCACTATACTCTTTGAATAGAACGCAAACAATCTTGAAATACCAAATAACCTACTTTCGATGAAGAACAATATAGAAAGGAAGGATTTCTTCAATGAGTACTCAATTAGGTATACCTACATATTATATTAATTTTTATTTTTCATTCCTATGATTCTATCAGCCTCTCTGTATCCGGATAAAATTGCTCCATTTACTGTTGAATATTGAGTCAAATGGGTAGCTTCTCCAGCAAAAAGTATAACAGGATGACCATCTTCGTTTGTGAGTGGTTCTGCCAATGTTTTTTGGAAGGGAACCTCTAAGTTGTTGGTATCTAAAGTCTCATAAGAATAGGTTCCACGAAAGTTAGGATTTGAATGCCATCTTGTTCTGTGAACAAGAATAATATTCCATATAATTATCTGAGGAAAATATAGCAAGGTTTCATGACAGGAGCTCAAGGTTTCATATTCGGTGAATAAACTGACAGACAATGGAAATGACCCAACAATAAAATCACAAAGTTTGACTTGGAAAATTTGTTTGTTTGTTGCATCGAAGTGATGCAAGTTCTGTAGGTGGACGTGGGCCATCATCAAAATTCATAAAACCCTATACTGTTTTTCACAGGTGCAAAGTATTATATTATGATAAGAGTTTTTTTTGAGAAAGTTCAATTTTGGATGTGGATTCCGATCTCGATAAATCCTAATGTTGCCATTTTGTAGCCTAATAATTCTTTTAAACTTTTTTTTATCTATTGGCCCAGCCACCTCTATCCGATAGAAAAATGCATTTATAAGAGATGTTGGTTTTATCGAATTAAACAACTACATGTGGTCGAATCGAATGAGGCTTGATAGCCTATAAGTGTATCAAGTTTGTTTTCGGTATAAATTGGTACTCACGGAATAATTTCTTCCGGCTCACAAATGTTGAAATCCTTAGCAAGAAACTCATTGATTACATTCATCATTCCACATTTGATTTCATCATTGCTAAGTTTTTCCACAGAGGGCGTTATTGGTCCTGTTAGCCAAGCTACAAGAACTTTAGGATTCTCAGGTGCTTCCATCAGCCAATGTACAGATGTATGCCAGGAGTTTCCATCCTGAAATTATAATATCTATTCTGCAGGACGTTTGGGCTGGAGGAACCATTATTGGACCTTTTTTTAAAAGATGCTGGAAATGTTAATCAACTTTCGTTGATTGACAGAAATATGTGGGTGTGTATATTGGTGATAATTATCATGGGTGTTTTATTTTTAGTTTCTTCTTAGTTTATTATATAGTATGATCAGTAGTTACACATAAAATATGATCAGAATTGAATACTTACATTCTTGCTATGATCTTCACTCCATATAAGAGCGATAGGTGCTTCGTCCCACCATTTTTCTTTAAATCTCATTGCTACCTTCATCACATTTGAATATCCAATTTTATCAAGGATATGTTTCTTTTTATCTGGCAAATTTGGCACAAATAGGTCTGAATGTTTTTCTCTCAATACACCAACGGAGGGGGTAAATATAACATATTTTGATTCATAACTGGAACCATCTTGACATTTTATTCTAACCGAATTTTTTTCCATCCATGCAATTTTTTCAACAGTTTTTCCGAGCAGAATATTTTCCCCGCATTCTATTTCGTCATCTTTAAAGTCATCTGGGCTCGGATTTTTTCCCATCAGTACGTTCAAAATGGTTTTACAGCCAAAACGATTCCATCCTATGAACTGGTCACCTTCGCAATCGATGTAGTTAGATGCTGACTCTAAGATCACATCGTACCAAGAATATGGCCCTTCGAGTATGGAAAAGAATGATTCGCAAAGAGGTAGAAAACTAGTAGCCATCTTAGTTTTAGTCGTATCACTTTCATAATTTTTCAATACCGTCTCAGTGAATCTATAAAAATAAAATATAATTCTTGAGAGTAAAGAATCGAAATTGTAATATCGAATATCACCTCGAATTATTGTCAGTAGTTACACCTCAAAATAATTTGATACATTGGAGTAACTGAAACAAAACTTTTCACGCTTCGAATGTTTAATTATTTATTTATTCGTTTATAAATGCATTCATTTATTCATTTATTCCTTAACTTATCAGACCAAAGTGTTGCAACGTATAAATTCCATAGATGATGGAAATGCACAAATAACTTTTTATTAAACAATATCAAGAAAATAGAAATAAATCTTCAACACCTCAGACTAGTTCGCTAGTTTTCTGGAATGGGACATCTTTTTTCAGTTGAAATGTGTTGAATCGTTTTTTGAACGAGTTAAGATATTTCGTGAAAACTGGAGCGGAATCAAATAGATTCTTATTCACAGACGAAACAGGGTAATATAAATTTTATTGCAAGTGCACTTTTTCTGGGTGTTTGGATTTTTCAAAAATTACTAGATACATATGAGTATTTATCTTGCATTTACCTTTCAGTGAAAACTTGTCCTATCGATTTTTCAACTTTACTATCATCTTCACAGAAGTTCTCTATGAGGGCCATGATTCGACCACTGATATCTTTGTCGATCTTGTTTCCATCCGAAAAGTAACAAACACTTTGGGTGAGAGGTTTTTTGTTCTTGAGAAACTCCCCTGCCAGTTGCACAACGATATTACCTTTTTCCCCATGTACTTCTTCTGCGCCCAAATCGACGAATGCATCACCTAGAAAGATACTGTGTATTCTACCTCCAATTCTGCTTTCCGCTTCCAGAATTTTCACGTTTCTTATTCCATGAGCGAGCAGTTTGGTCAAAGCTGCTATTCCTGCAGCTCCAGCTCCTACAATGATAACATCTTCTACCTGGAGATCAGAAATAGTATATTAAAGTATAAGTGGATAAAAAGATCTTTAAAACACGTGCGATTTTTCGAGCACGACGGCGAAGCCGGAGTGCTCGAAATAGAGCAAGTGTTTTTGAGACCAGTTATCCACGAATACTTTATGCTATTTTTTTTTTGGAGCGCTTTGAAATCATGAATACTGGTATTATTACTACATAAAATGAAGAAAGTCCGAAATAATTTCCGTCGATCATATTTATTACGTGAAGTTTATCGCGGAAATAAATAAATCGCATTTTGACACGACGTCGAAATTTCTCGAAACTCGGTCATTTCTAGATGAATTTGAATACATAGGATGAGAAATTGATGCTGACGGGTAAATTTGAAGGCATATTCGAATTTCCGAAGTAGAAAGTAAATTCGATCATCATCGGTTTGTTTACATTCAGATCGAATTGGAAAGAAATTGAAGGTGCTCGAAAAATATGGATTAAAAAGAATAAAAGAGAGAAATCTAGGTAAGTAATTAAAACGTTTTTCCTTTTTAATAATACGTATTTCATTACATTTTCATTTTATTATTACAAAATGAAAAGACAAATCTTGACAGCACCGAGACTTCACTTCTAACGATAATTTCTCATAGGAAAAGTCGCAATCGCAGTTTCAAATGTGATGATTACGAAAAAAATACCGACTGCATTTTCTATTTTCACTCATAAAATTGAAATTGTTAAATAATGTTCGAATAAAGTTTTTGCATTTACTAATATTTTATTTGGCGTAACAAGGTACTCCTGTCAGATCTATGATCGAAAAATTGTCATTCAGACTTAACGCGTCTCGAGTTGTTGCTGTTGCCATGGTGACTTTAAAAAACGCGCGTGTTTGAAAGTTCGATTTAAACACGCTGAGGCGTTCCTGAAAGAAGTAAAATGGGGCATCAAAAAAAAATAGTATATTAAAGTATAAGTGGATAAAAAGGTCTCTAAAACATGCGCGATTTTTCGAGCACGACGGCGAAGCCGCTATTTTTTTTTTGTTGGAGCGCTTTGAAATCATGAATACTGGTATCATTACTACATAAAATGGAAATAAGAATGTAGAATGGTTGAATTCTTGATCAGTATACCTTTCGTTGTCATGGCAATGGGAAAAACAGAACCTAATTTTCGATTTTTTGAAAAGTAAAACAGAATCGCGGTTGATACCATATTTGCAATTGCATGCATTTGGTAATATTTTATTTGGCATAACAAGGTTCTCCTATCAGATCTATTATCGACAAATTGTCATTTAAAAGGGCCACACACGCCGAAACATGCTGCGATACCTTGTATCGACTGCAGGCTTCATGAAACTTGCATCAGTTGCATAAGCGCCCACTCACATCGAAACCTGTTGCGATGCCTGAATCAACTGGATACAAATCACATTAATAGGGCACCACAGTTCTGATACGTAGAGATTCAAGTCGAGCGATCCAGATGTGGGATTTTACACCAATTACGGACGGATTTTATACCATACACGCACTGATATATGTACGAATTTGGCTCGCCACGTATCAGATATGACAGATAATGTGCCCGTATATGTTGCCCTAATGATAAAAATATGTATTTATTGACATCATCCAAATCCATAGTAACCACAACAAATAGCAAAAGTTGGCATAATAATCATAGTAACCTTAACAATATCGTCTCTCGTCTTCGCATCGATGCAACCCCATACACCCTGAAACTTGCATCAGTATCACCGATTCTGCCTCGTCGCTCGCCGACCCGAATGAGATTCCAGACTCTGCATCGCTTGAAGCCGCAACTGATACCAGATACGTGATTCAGAACCACGCACACTGAAACTTGTATCATGAAACATTGGGGTCGATGCTTGCATCACAACATGTTTCAGTGTGTGTGGGCCCCATTTGACTTCACGTTTCTCGAGCCGTTGCTGTTGCCATGGCGACTTTAAAAAACGCGCGTGTTTGAAAGTTGGGGCATCAATAAAAAAAATATAGTTTACAAGTGCAAATATGAAGGAAAAGATAAAGAATGCATTTCAAACCATAACGCCGAACATGTTATTTTACGTGAGAAGATCATTTAGGGAGAGGCTAACACTTGGTCATCATATTAAGCGTTTGTTATCATTTCTGTGTTAAATAGTCGAAATAGTCGAATTTGTTCGTCCGTCAGCACGATAACTTTAGAACAGACGACCTACAGAAATTTTCGGTGTGGGTTCAGTCCCCGAATGCCGCAGTTGAGTTCGTTGATGGGCAGAATTCCACTAGAGGTTCCGTAAGTACGGCCGTTCGGAATTTTGTTCTCCTGATAACTTCGAAACTATTGGTTCGATGAAATTGCGCACTCAGATGGAGAATGACGTGTTCAAGCTACATGCAAAATTTTGTCCTGATCTCTCGACCAGAACCATAGAAGCCATAGAAAATTATAACTTTCGAACGGAAAAACCTAGAGACTTGAAATTTCCAGGGTAGGTTTGGATCTCGAATGTCGAGGTCACGTTCATCAGTGGGCAAAATTAGACTAGGGGTTCCGTAAATATGGCCGTTCGAAATATCGAAACTACTGATTCGATCGGAATGCAATTTCGCACATAGATGAAAACTAATGTATTTAAACTACTTGCGGAATTTTGTCCAGATCACATCACCAAGACCATAGAAACTGTGGATTGTTTTTGGGCATAGTTAACCTCAAAATTAACAACAATATCCAAGTCGAGCGAGAATACTTACGTGCAGACTTAGCTTAAATGTCTAGAGCATAATATCATCTCAAGCGCATCTGACTGATATGTGCGTTGTTGACTTAACCTCGAAATGATCATCGAAAATTCAGTAATCAGTGACTTATTTCAAAGTACCCACTCATGTTATGCTTTGATGCGTATCTTTCGTGAAATATAAATTGAATTCGTATTTTTTTGTTCTAGTGATATTGTTACCGATGATTATAAGTAGTATTTTGCTGAAAAAATGTATATGTACTTAAGTATTTTCCACACATTTGAAAATTAATAATGAAACTGCATTCTACTCACACTTTGTTTGTTATTCTTGGTTGAATTGGCCATTTGAGGATGATTATTCAACTGAACTTTTTCATCGGTTTCACCAACAAATTTTTCATCACTGATGAGATAATTTATGAAGTACCACGATACATGGTATGAGGATCAATGTTGCCATGTTTATACAATTTACGTAAATTATACTGAATTTTTCAGTTTTCAATTCCAATAATATTCGCGAAAAAGTGAACAAAAACGTTTTCTTGAGTTGTGTAGAAAATTTCGTCTTGATTATTCGAATGAGCTTATTCCAATGTGTACACAAAATCGAAATCAATTGATTTTCGAGATACTGAATAGTACGACGAGGTTCAAAAACTATTAAAAAATGTCCAAATGATGAAAATAGTGGACCAATGTGGAGAAGAGCTTCCACATGGAGTGTCAATAGATTCACCTAATCGACTAAATATAAACATACATTAAAAATAAAATGCATGTGCCACGAAGTTTCGTGAAAAATGTCACCATTTTTTATGTCCTGAAAAAAATCATTTTTTATTTTTATCGTAACCGAAAATAGAGGACCAATTCAAAGAAGAATATTGGATTTAGTGTCAATAGATTCATCAGAGGATTCATCAGAATGATTGAAACTTCTTGGTGGGCGAGTTAAGCCAAATATATCACGAAATTCAGTCCGGAGAATTTGTTGGCTTGTTTCTTGTTTCTGCGAACCAAAACGGCCTACAGTGAATCGTCACCATGACAAGTACCTACTGTTATTTTATTTTTATGAACTTCAAGAGATCGAATCACCAAATTATATGGAATATACCAGAAAACTAATTTTTTTTTCTGTTTATCGAAACGGACAAAGTGTTCATTAATTATCAATATAAAAAATAATGTTGATTTATATTTATAAACTTCAATAAATGGAATCACCGAATTATATTGAATTTATCATAAAAACTTTTTATTTAAGTTTCAACTTTATTTAAATAATGCTATGGCAACATATAATAACTCGAGAAACGTAATGTCTGGATGTTATTTTTTCGATTATTGATCTGACCAAAGTATCTTGTTATGTGAAATAAAATATTTTCCGTTATTTTTCGTAACTTGGGAAAAAAATGTATTGTGGGGCAAAGTAATCTTTGGAAAATCAGTACTTTCTACCATTTTCAAGTGTAAATTACATGTATGGTATCAGAGTTGGAAATTTTGGTTCAAAAAATCTGAATATAAAACAAAACTTATTATGGAGGTAAAAAATCGGTATAAATCATAAGCTACCTATTTCGTATTGCAATTCACTTCTTCTCATTGCGATATCATCAATTTCGACTCCATTGTAGACTGAATGAGGAAAGTGAATGCACTGTCATTAGAACGAAAAAACTTACCAAAATTGATCTGATTTTCATTCGTTTCAACCCTCGGAACGATATTTCTTCCGAAATTCTGAATTTGAAATACTTACTTGTCGAGAAAAACGTCAGAGGAAATCTTTGACCTCCGTACTTGTTACCGGACGGACGGACCGAATTTGACCTCGAATTCTTCATCTATCCTAATCGTTTGAGACTCAAAAATCGAAATTTGGAGTTTTTTTCGTTTCTCGAAAAGAGAGTTTGAGATTAAGATGTGTTCCATTTCCTTCTAGCTTCAGTAAATCCTAGTGCGAGACGGTGATTAAAATTTCTACCCTTGAGAAATGTTTCGCGGAAAAAAAAATTGCCTTCCATTCCGTTCAAAAATATATAAAAATAGAAATAGATCGTTCAAATCCATAACAATTTCTTCCTGTTGGTAATCTAATCTGGGCGTTTTCCTTCAGACTTAACCCCTAGCCTCAATGAACGTGAAATTGAAATAAATGAGTCCACACATTTCTCTCTATCATGAAACGTTGGATTTAAAACGTCCGTAGATAAACATCAATTACCATTCGTCTTACTCAATTTTTTTTACATCTCTGGTAAAATATGTTGCTCTCCAGAAGATTGATCACACTTCGCGAACTAACCAGGTAAATACAGTAAAGTGGAGGGAAACTAAATTTTACGGACTGAGATATACGGTTCAGCACTGATAGTTCAGGTGTTTTCCTGAAAAAGGAAATAAAAATTAATTCAACCGGAATGAACTAACTACGAACTCCAAAATTGTGAAAACTTCTTTCTTGTTACAAGCGCCAGCTTCTAGCGTAAGCTAGCTCTTCGAAAATGAAAAATTGGCGTGAGTAATTGGAATCAGTGCGAATCGGAAATGCGGATTCCGAATTTTCACCGATTTTCATTTTTTTGGTACACTAATTGCAACCACGTTGGGCATTTCGTTTCTGAGTTTTCTTAGACTTCCCGAAATTTAAGTATCCTTTTTAAATAATTTTTTGACCTTCTGCTATGTGAGGTCTACGATTAGAATTTTATTCGCTTAGTTTTTCATGCAACCTAACTTGGGAGGTCGTTGCTTCCATTTAATAATCATTCACCTACCTATATCGTAGACATACCGTATGTCAATTTGAAAACATCAACATGATTTTTAGGAGGGACATGTTGTGGACTGATTTGTAATTAGATTATATCAACTCTATCTGTGATGAAAACATCCCCAAAATCACAGCAAGAAAATAACCTATGAAACAACAGAAACCCAAAGCATTGAATCATGTGAATTCAGTATACAGTTTCGTTAATTCGACAATTCTAAAAAGAAATATATAAAGAAATGTTTTTGAATTTCGATTAGATATTTGGAAATTTGAAATGGATAAGATGTTTGGAAGTGTTCAAATGCGACTTGTCTATCTGAATTACTTTGATTCTTTTCCAGTTATCCAATTAGTCGGAGTACCTAAGATTTATGAGAATGATTAAATTTCACGTACCAATAACATAAACCCCATGAATGACCCAGATCATTCAAAGAAAAAAGTCAGGAGCTTTTGAGCGCTCGTTTATCCACCTTGTGGGTAGGTTCACATTCTCCAGTTTCAGAAACCAATTATAAAACTTCTGACAGCTGTCAAAAAAAATTTTAACTAAGGCAAAAATCCAGCCTTCACGTCAGTGCTTTATGTGACCAATTTTTTTTTCGATAATTCGCTAGCATTTTCTACGGTATCTATAGTCTCGGTAATGCGATCTGGACAAAATTTCGTAATTTGAAAAATATTTTGATGCCATATTTACGGAACCCCTAGTCTAATTTGGCTCATTGATGACCGTGACCGCGAAATTCGCGATCCGAACCTACCCTAAAAATTTAAAGTCCCTAGGCTTTCCATTCGAAAGTTATAATTTTCTATGGTTTTTATGGTTCTAGTCATGCGATCTGGGAAAAATTCAGCTTGAAAATATCATTCTCCATAAAAATACAAAATTTCGTCACGATCGAATCTGAAGTTGTGAAATCATCAAGAAAACTAAATTTCAAACGACCATATTTACGGAACCCCTTGTCTAATTCTGTTCATTGATGAACGTGACCGCGACATTCCTATCCTGAAAATTTCAAGTCCCTAGGCCTTGCCGTTCGAAAGATATAATTCTTTATGGTTTCTATGGTTCTGGTCATGCGATCTGGAAAAAATGTAGCTTGAATATATTATTCCCCATTAAAATACGAAATTCCGTCACGATCAAATCCATAGATTTGAAATTATCAAGAAAACTAAATTTAAAACGACCATATTTACGGAATCCCTAATTTAATTTTGGTCATTGATGAATGTGACCGCAACATTCGAGATCCCACCTATCCTGAAAATTTCAAGTCCCTAGGCCTTTTCATCACAAAGTTATGATTTTCTATGGTTTCTATGGTTCTGGTCATTCGATCTAGACAAAATTCTGCTTGAACACGTCATTCTCCAGCTGACCTCGATCGAATCAGTAGTTTCGAAGTAATCAGGAAAACAAAATTTCGAAAGGTCATATTTACGGAACCCCTGGTCGAATTTTGGCCAATAATGAACACAACCGCGACATTCGAGATTTAAACCTACCCTGAAAAGTCCAAGTTTCTAGGTCGTTCCTTTCGAGAGTTATCGTGTTTACTCCCGGACGGACGAACAGACTCGAATTTTCCGTCATCGTGACGAAATAATATAGCCCGTGTAAGTAGAACGAGCTCAAAAGGAAAGCAACTAACCTCATCATTCAGCGTATGATTGCCCACTTATGACTTGAATGTTTTTGCCAAATCTTTGATTTCGTATTATTTAGATTTTCGAAATACAAACATCAAAAAGAGGGAGAAATTTCGGAAACGAATTAATTTAAAAAAAGTGTATGTCTTCAAGTTGAAATTAATTTTGAATTCTCAATCAGAATACAACAAGAACATGGTTCTCGATTGTCTGGAGAATTGCTCAAACAGCGCGCCTCTTTCTGAAGATGTCGATGACGACGAATTGGAGTCCATCCATTTATCTTCAGCCGTAATTCCAGTAATTATTCCACAATTATGCAGCCGGTATCAAACTATATGTATATCTTACCTTAAAGAAAACCTTATCGATAGGAAGTTTCTTTCAAAAACTAAAAGTATATCTGAATAATTCTCTACTAGTTCCGTTAAACTCATTGCAAACGAAATTGAAAGCTCTTAAAGTTCATTTAGTATTCACTAATCCACTAATTATCGTGATCTAGTGGACAAGTGAATCAGGGCCGTATCTAGGTACTATTACGCCTGTGGCAATATATTAGACAGCGCCCCCCCATTTGCGTAGATTTTTTTTCATCCATCATATTTTCTTATATTATTTTTTTTTCATAATGCTAGTCATATATCTCCGTAAGAGTTTCAAAATAATACACGTTTTTATGGAAAATTTATTTCATTAAAAACATTGAAATGCATAAAAATAAAACAAATTCTGAAAAAACAAAATGAAATATTCATATTTATGTAACAAATACGAACATTTTTTATCTCAAAAAATATGAATTCTTCAACTTGAAATTCAAAAATACATTCTGCAAACGCAAAATAAAAATTTTTTGGTAAGTTGACTAGAAAACAATAATCGATAATCACAATCTCTGCGAAAAAAAAACGCCAACTTAGCATACAAATACTATTTTATAACCATTTGAAACACGTACTAATAGTTTCGTACAGGGCCAGATGTTAATATTCAAGAAGTCCATACGTTAAGTATAAAAAAATCACTATAATAATCTTTGTCAGATGAGATTGAAGATTCAATGAAACCATGAAAAGAAACACTGAAATTTGAGTTTTATTAGATTTCAAAAAAAGACGCTCTGAGAAGTGAGAACTCAAGTTTAAAAATCCATATTTTCCGCAATGAACCGAACATATTTTTTCTTGAATTAAAAGGAACAATATTATTATGTTAGAATACGAATAATTGAATATATCCGATGCCAGAATAATGTCATAAAAAATAACAAATACTTAGTACAACTCACCTTCAATAGCACAATTTATAATGCTCGAATCCAAAAGAACAATGGCACAAAAAAGTCAGAATATAAAAAAAAACTCAAAACTTATAAGACTTCAAATCTGGATACAAACTAAACGAACATTAAGATTTAAGTGTTTTGCTCTTCCCTTCACAATAGAAAGAAATCAATATTTATGTAGAATAGAATTAGATTCTCCAATTTTTCTCCCACTTCTTGTCCTTCTTGAGCTCAAAACTCTGATTGGTGAATTTTTGGCAATACAAATCGTTTTTGAAATACCACAGATGTGGCCTAAAAATCTAAACAAATCGATCATTATCAACCATATCATCAAAGAAGTCGGCCTTCAAAACAAGCTAGATGCGATAAGGGTTGATGTAGTGTAAGCAACTCATAAAAGGGCTGTGCTGGGAATCGCATGACGATATTGCCGATTGTAATATTTATTATCAGAGTGCAGTATCTTTGAAAATTTTTTATAACAATTGGACCATATTTCTCGTATTTCTGACCTAATTGCATTCTCATTCTGTTTTTTGAATGTCAATGTTTCGAAATGTTGTGATCGAATTACTTACTTACGTAACCGTGTTGTCATCTTTCGAATAATTTTTTTTTGCTTGGCGCTTCTATTTTTTTATTTTTGATATTTTTTGGCGCCACTTCGGACCTTGCGCCCGTGGCAAGTGCCACCCTTGCCACGCCCTAGATACGGCCCTGAAGTGAATACTAATTAAAGTATGGATTTTCATCAAGTATCGGACACATCAATTCAATACTCTTCAAGTTCGTTGAGTTTGGCAGAAAAGTGGAAGGGAATGTTGGTCAAAAAACGTCGATTAGCGACTTTCGGCTGCCCATGTTTCAAAACTGTTTTGAGTTACGAATAACAGCCCAAAGAAGGCCTCAAAACCCCTGATCACCTAAATAATTCCCATCGAAGCAACTCGGTTTTAGATCTATTCAGGGGTGTCTCGGGATGGTAATAACAATAACCCTGATGATTTGGAGGTGAGTTAACAGTGGAGCCAAAATCTGAGAATATTTTGGATTATTATTTGAGTCGATTGAGTATATGCTGATCTAGCCGTAACCGTATGTCCAAGTTACATAATTTTTTCGAACGAGCAAATCACCGCCGTCGATACAAACGGTACAAACTGACATTTTTATAGAAGATACAATCTTACGGTGAATTATAGCGCAAACAAGAAGAGGCTCACAAATCTAAGAAGGAGTAGGTTGCAGTGTAAACAAGGGTCAAGGGTGAAGCAGATCTTCCTATAGTTCAGACTGGAATTGATAGATGTTTGAATGGAAGTGAGACAGCCATAGTTGGGAAGGATATCGACCCTCTCGTACTCAAACTGACTAGGTTCTTCTTTTCTTCAAACCAAGTGGTGGAAATGTTTTCCCCCCACAGAAGCTTGAGAAAATGGGACTCAGAACTCCTCTTCCTACGTGAAATAAGTGGCTGCTAGATACAACCTCTAGTTATGAGAGAAGAAATGCAATCTGCTTCAAATTGTTCCAAAAACATCGAAACATGCAAGAGTTATTCACTGTGCTCAACAGCTCAATTCCACCCATAAAGCTGTTGGTGAAGCAGGTTGCTCCTATTTACTATGGAGCTCCCCAAGGTTTTTTTTTTTATTCACCCAATTTCATACATAGTAGAGAGATTACAAAAATATCGAACGAGCTAGAGAAAGCACATTTAAGAGCTTGAGTTCGATCCCGACCAATAGTATATACAAGTACCACACACCACATAGGGCACGCAAAAAATATATAAATGCAATACAAACAAAAACAAAATGAATTCCTGAAAGAGCATAGGAGAGGTTTGAACCACCGCCGGATACCTCCCACCGAGTACGCATACAGGGTAGATCATCAACTGCCATGAGGGTGGGGATCGCCCTACTACCAGAGTAATGAGGATTGTGAGGTAAAACAGTCCATTTTGCAGCCAATTCCCTCAAAATAACCTGTGGCACTAGATGACGACCTCCGAATCGCTTTCTGTTAGTGTACCAATGGCTCCAGCACATGCAGGTGTGGGTGCGATAAAGCTTCAGCCTGCCAGACGTTTCAAGGGAAATGCACGAAAGGCATTACCCTTGATGTCGATGACGACGGCGAAGACAATGTTGAATCATAATGTTAATATTACCTACTTATATTATCAAAATTTACTCACAAATTTCTCTGCAATTTCGCTTTTTGTACATGTAATTTCGACAGTTGTTTCTCAATTATTTCTTGCTTTTATCCCTCGATATTTTTCTTCATTATACACCCAGAGTACTTTTCAACTCGCTGAGGGATTTCACGAGAGGAAAACGAATTGGAATAACACAATTTCGACTAGAACCCTTATTGATAATAATGGAAGCAAATAGGCAATATTTTGTGGTAAACATTAGATGCAGTTTTTATGCTGTACATCTCCTCCATGCTCTTTCTTGCCTTGTCACAAAAACGAAATTTCCGGAAGTATTGTTTACCTTTGACGTGTGACTGTAGGATCATCTATGTTACATCGCAGCTTAGTTTTCGCGCCCTTGTTATGATATATCACCGACATGGTCACCTAATCTAACCTCTACCAAAAGCGAATTTGACATAGTGGGTTGGGGGAAGGTAGTTTTTTCATTCTGATGAATTGCAATTCGCCTTGACCGGCACCAATCAACCATATTACGCTGCAATCAGGAAATCATTAGGGTACTAGGGAAGGTCATGAACATCGTAGAGAAGCACCGGTAGGCGAAGAAGAGCAGATGAGGTGCAGGCCCTCCATCTAAAATTTATGGCAACAAGACAACGATTCTGCCGTGCCAAATCAATATCAATTGCCGATCATTCTGACAAAGGTCATTCTCAAACACATCGAACAGTTTAACGTAAAAACAGAGTTTTTGGCAAGCAATTCTATAAATCACATCTTGTGTTACCACTTCGGAGCGGTTAGGTTCCGCCTGCACTAGAACCTTAAGTCGCACAGGGTGGTCGGTGCGGGCCAGACGAAGACGTTTAACTGATGAATTTTCTGTTGAGACGCATCTGCACCACACTGTGGCGATTCTGTTATGAAGTGCTATGGGTAACTCTTGGGATTGGTTTCGTATTAGGACAATAATATGTGGATGACGTGGAAGAACCACTCTTTCATTTCTTTAGCATTTGAAAGACCTGCTATTTCATCTTCAGAGTGTCACTTTCTGGATATGAACACCTCGATCTCCCACACTTTCGCCAATCGAGCTTATTAGGGATATTATGTTGAACTGTTGAACTTGCTGAAGCCTACGTAGACTCTGGAAGAACTACAGGAATTACAGTACCTCGAGAAAAAGAGACTATCTGTCAAAATCATTATGCTTATGATATAATTGGTTTTTGAGCGCTCGCACTACTTACACGAGGGCTACATTATTTCGTCACGATGTCTGTATTTTTCGAATTTTGAGCCGAAAATGGTCTCAATCGACTATGTTCGACTCACTGATGACGAATCCGTCGGAAAATTTGAGTCTGTCCGTCCGTCCGGCCGTCCGTAAGCACGATAACTCTCGAACGGAACAACCTAGAGACTTGAAATTTTCAGTGTGGGTTCAGTTCCCGAATGCCCTTTCCAGTTTTAGAAATCAATAGAAGGAATCTTCGACAGCTGTCAAAAAAATTCTGAAACTTAGGCGAAACTCCAGACTTCATGCCAGTGCTTCAGCTGATCAATTTTTTTTCGATAACTCGCAAGAATTTTCTACGGTATCTATGGTCTTGGAGATGCGATCTGGACAAAATTTGGCATGTAGTTTCAATACATTATTCCTGAGCTAGGTGCATAATTTCATTCCAATCCGATCAGTAGTTTCGAAACTATCAGGAAAATGATATTTTGAACGACCATATTTAGGGAACCCCTAGTCTAATTTTTTCGTTTTTCCGTTCGAAAGTTATGATTTTCTATGGTTTCTATGGTTCTGGTCATGAGATCTGGAGAAATGTAGCTTGAATATATCATTCTCCATTAGTATACAAAATTTCGTCACGATCGAATCTGTAGTTTTGAAATTATCATAAAAACTAAATTTCAAACGACCATATTCACGGAACCCCTAGAATAATTTTGCTCATAGATGAACGTGATCACGACATTTGAGATCCACACCTATCCAGAAAATTTCAAGTAGGCGTTTCCGTTCAAAAGTTACAATTTTCTATGGTTTCTATGGTTCTGGTAATGCGATCTGGACAAAATTCCACATGTAGCTTGAACACCTCATTTTCCATTTGAGTGCATAATTTCATCTCGATCAAATCTGTAGTTTTCAAGTAATCAGGGGAACAAAACTTTGAACGGCCATATTTACGGAACCCCTGGTGGAATTTGGCCCATTAACGAACTCAGCCGAGGCATTCGAGAACTGAACCCACACTGAAAATTTCAAGTCTCTAGGTTGTTCCGTTCGAGAGTTATCGTGCTTACGGACGGCCGGACGGACGGACAGACTCGAATTTTTCGACGGATTCGTCATCAGTGAGTCGAACATAGTCGATTGAGACCATTTTCGGCTCAAAATTCGAAAAATACAGACATCGTGACGAAATAATATAGCCCTCGTGTAAGTAGTCGAGCGCTCAAAAAGGATTGGGACATTTGTGGAAGTGGTATTGAGAGCACAAAAAACATAACTAAAACCAATACTGAACTTCCCCCTTCGGAAAGGTCAATTCAGATGACTTAGTATGGGAGATATGAAGACATCACTGGAGCGATCTGACCGTTTTTCAGGCACCTCCGTCCTCACGGCGATCGGTCCTCATGGCAGCTTCGTCCTGTCGCGGTCTCGTGTCCGGCGTGGTCCTGCAAAGCAGCAGGTGGTGCAGAGTGCCTTATGATGGAGTCTCCGCTATAGGCGCGCGTTGCAGTCTTGCCTTGCCACAGGTGCACTCACCTGTCGGCTAGCGCTGCCTCACTTGTGCATTCCCCGCCAGAACTTTTTTTCGGTTCGACTCACGGCAAAACCTGCGGTCGTACTCCACCTCAGTCGATTTGTGGCAACTATACCGTCCGGTCTTGGGGGCCGAATTAACGCAGATTGAACATCACATGTGTGTCTATCGCTCCATGATCTAACGCTCTGTAATTCCCAACTAGCGAGAAGTTTCTTACGCTTCCGTGAATCGGGTTGCGGACGCGTGTTCTGAAAACTTTCCCCGTCGGGTTATTTTCAATTTTCTGTTTATTTTTTTTCTGGATCGTGAGTGTCTGCTGCTCCGGGACAGGTCCCATTCAGTCTTCATTTTTGGTGAGTTGCTACTATGTTACTGTTACATATCGAGTCAAGCTTCCAGCCCTTGGGTTCTGGGGCATCTTATTTCCGGTACATTGCACCATGAGAGTACTTCTTGAATTGCATTAAGTTAACGTCTCGTTTTTGATCGTATTGCTTGAATCCTCCACGTTGGTATAAAAATTCTCCATTTTTTTAGAAATCCCTGTTTGTTGTTTCTCATCAAACCGTTTGAAGAATTTTCCGTACGAACTTATCAAGGAAACGCAACAGTTGGACTAGGAGCATACGGCTTCAACAATATAGGTCAGATATATTATCCCTTGATTAGAATATAAGTTTCATCGATATTTATAGAGATGCCCCTTATGCATATAATCTGACCGACATTTGAATATTGCTGCATGTGTTGGAAGTTTTTTAACTCTGTATGATTCAATGTAACTCGAAAGGTTTCAAAGAAGATAACTGACGCAAGCAACATCCGGGAAAAGTGATTTCATCGTTTTTTCCTTTTCTATCTAAAATGATTTTTGAATTTGACAAATGTATACTTTGTAATAAACCAAATTCAAGAGTTGGTCTGTGATCATAATAACTGACTTTTTGAGCGCTCGTACTACTTACACGAGGGCTATATCATTTCGTCACGATGTCTGTATTTTTCGAATTTTGAGCCGAAAATGATCTCAATCGACTATGTTCGACTCACTGATGACGAAAATTCGAGTCTTTCCGTCCGTCCGGTCGTCATATACTCCGTATACACGATAACTCTCGAACGGATGGACCTAGAAACTTGAAATTTTCAGGGTAGGTTTGCATCCCGAATGCCGCGGTTGAGTTCGTTATTGGGCAAAATCCACCGAGGGGTTCCGTAAATTTGGCCGCTTATTCCGAAACTATAAATTCGATCGAGTTGAAATTTTGTACTCAGATGAAGAATAACGTATTCAACCTACATGCAAAATTTTGTCCAGCTCGCATGACCAGAACCATAGAAACCATAGAAAATTATAACTTTCGAACGGAAAGGCCTAGTGACTTGAAATTTTCAGGATAGGTGTAGATCTTGAATGTTGCGGTCACGTTCATCAATGAGCAAAATTAGACTATGGGTTCCGTAAATATGGTCGTTCAAAATTCAGTTTTCTTGATAATTTCAAAACTATGTATTTGATCGTGACGAAAATTTGTATTTGAATAGAGAATGATATATTCGAGCTACATTTTGTCCAGATTGCATGATCAGAACCATAGAAACCATAGAAAATCATAACTTCCGAACGGAAAGGCCTAGGGACTTGAAATTTTCAGGATAGGTTTGGATCGCGAATTGTGCGGTCACGTTCATCAATGAGCAAAATTAGACTAGGGGTTCCGTAAACATAGCCGTTCAAACTATTTTTTTCCTGGTAATTTCGAAACTACTTATTGGATTGGAATGAAATTTCGCACATAGATGGAGAATGATATATTCAAACTACGTGGGAAATTGTGTCCAGATCGCATTACCAAGACAATAGATACCGTAGAAAATTCTAGCGAATTATTGAAAAGAAAATTGGTCACCTAAAGCACTGACGTGAATTCTGGATTTTCGCCTCAGTTTGAATTTTTTTTGACTGCTGTCAAAATATTTCCAATTGGTTTCTAAAACTGAATAATGCGAATCTACCTACAAGGTGCATGTAGGAGCGCTCAAAAGCTCCTGCCTTCACGGCAGTGCTTTTCGTAATTTTTTTTTTCGAATTCATGCGGTTATTAGTCCTCTATCAGAACTCGAACAACTTTTTTGTCTGTCTGTTTGTATGTGCTGGGTAATCTCTGAATTGCCTACTTGGATTTCGATAAAACTTTCTCTGTTTGTTAAAAAATGTTACAGAGATGGTTTCGAGCTAGTATGGCCACTATTTCCAAAAAGTAAAAAAAAAATCATTTTCCGTTCTATCCAGCTAACAGTAAGTCACAAAAAAATCAAATCCGGCATTTTAAAGGAAATTTTATTTTAGATAGTTTTCTCCTGGACATTCCAGAAAATGGAAATGAAAAATTGATCAATTTCACAAATTACATCTTTCAACCTCTACAAGTTTTCAAGGTATAGGTATCAATTTTATCGGAATATACCCTTTTCATCCCCACTTTAAGGGTGAAATAATTATTTTTTTCTTCGAAAATTTCCTTTGTTTTTATCTTGCTGTTCATTCCATATCATCCCCGAATTAGTTAGACAGTCGGAAACATTTGAGGAAGTGGTAGATGCTATTTTCATGCCTATGGAATAAACTGGGAGAGAAAAGATGAAAGGAAGAATATTTATGAGTGAAGACTGAGATTGTGTTGGCAAAATATAGTGATATCCACCGAACTTGACCTGAGTTTATACTAAGGATCAATCAGAAGAATTCAAGTTTTCTGCGAATACTTAAAATTTATTGTCCGTCTTTATGTCTTAAGTACAAATACATATTCTCTGTATGAATTCAGGATCAATGAACCAAATTTCAAAAAACAATTGAGAGAAAATTACAGACATTTGAGCAAAATGATAACGCTTTTGATGCAGAAATTCGTCCATCGCGTTGTTAATCTGTTATTTAGATGAGAGCGTAGAAGAGACAATCCACGATTTGGGAGCTACAGTTTTATTTTCGCGTAGTTGTTTCTATGGAAAAGAGCGTTATAATTTTGCCCAAATGTCTGTGATTTTCGAATTTTGAGCTGAGACAACAGTCTCAAACAATTTGGTTGAACTTACAGATGAAGAATTCGTGATCAAATTCCGTCCGTATAGCAACGCTCGAAAGAGGCCCGGAGAAAAATTAATGACAATAATACGTGAAAAAATTTCAGCTATCGCTTATAACATGATATATCTAAGCAAAATACGAAATACATGATGATATACGGGGTGTTTTCAAATTAGACGTAAACCTTGGAAGACGTTATAGTATCACTCATTTGCTGTCGTTTGAGCTATATTTATTTATAACCGAAAATCAACAGTTTCCAAGATATTAGAGTTCCTGTGTTTTTTGAAAAATTTCACACCTTACTTCATTTTTCGTCAATTTTCTCTACGTTGACCAAGTTTGATTATAATTTTGGATTATTTTCATCAGAAACGGATATGATTTGTATGAAAAAAAAATTACGAAAAGCACTGCCGTGAAGGCAGGAGCTTTTGAGCGCTCGTACATGCACTTTGTAGGTAGATTCACATTTTCCAGTTTTAGAAACCCATTAGAAAGATTTTGACAGCTGTCAAAGAAAATTTCAAACTAAGACCAATTTTTTTTTTGATAATTCGCTAGAATTTTCTACGGTATCTATGGTCTCGGTAATGCAATCTGGACAAAATTTCCCACGTAGTTTGAATAAATTATTCTTCATCTATGTGCGAAATTTCATTCCAATCCAATAAGTAGTTTCGAAATTATCAGGAAAAAAATATTTTGAAAGGCTATATTTACGAAACCCATAGTCTAATTTTGCTCATTGATGAACGTAACCGCGAAATTCGCGATCCGAACCTATCCTGAAAATTTCAAGTCCCTAGGCCTTTTCGTTCGAAAGTTATGATTTTCTATGGTTTCTATGGTTCTGATCATGCGATCTGGAAAAAATGTAGCTCGAATATATCATTCTCAATTCAAATACAAAATTTCGTCACGATAAAATCCATAGTTTTGAAATTATCAAGAAAACTGAATTTCAAATGGCCATATTTACGGAACCCCTAGTCTAATTTTACTACTTGATGAACGTGACCGGAACATCCGAACGCCACACCTATCCTGAAAATTTCAAGTCCCTAGGCCTTTCCATTACAAAGTTATAATTTTCTATGGTTCCTATGGTTCTGGTCATGCGAGCTGGACAAAATTTCACATGTAGCTTGAACACCTCATTTTCCATTTGAGTACAAAATTTCATCTCGATCAAATCTGTAGTTTTCAAGTAATCAGGGAAACAAAACTTTGAACAGCCATATTTACGGAACTCCTGGTGGAATTTGGTCTATTAACGAACTGATCCGAGGCATTCGCGAACTGAACCCACACTGAAAATTTCAAGTCTCTAGGTTGTTCCGTTCGAAAGTTATCGTGTATACGGACGGCCGGCCGGACAGACAGACTAGAATTTTTCGACGGATTCGTCATCAGTGAGTCGAACATAGTCAGTCAAATACAGTAATACAGACATCGTGACGAAATGATATAGCCCTCGTGTAAGTAGTACGAGTGCTCAAAAAGCAAAACTATCCTGTATTAGATGTTGAAAAAGAATTAGTATGATTTGAAAGTTGGTATATGAGGAAAATAAAAATCAATTTTCAATATCAATTTGTCTGCAACTTTTGAATTCCACAATTTATGTATGAAAAATTATTTTAAAAACTTACCAAATTCCTTCTTTATTTCCTGAAAATTTTTTCGTGAGTATGCAGGAACAACTTTCGATTCAGCAGGATTTGAAAGGGGATATAATAAGCCGAGAAAAAAAGTAACGAATGAAATTTTTTATTGTAATTAAATTCAAAATTTCATTAGAAAATTCATTCATGAATTATGTTCGAAATGTCTTCCACCATTTATCATACAAGCACGTTCCCTCTTTCTAATTTCTTCAGTCCTAAAATTTACTCTGAATCTTCTCGCTGCTGCTTCTATTCTCTCCACAAGTTGTGCACGTGTATGAATTCCCCTTTCATATACTATTCCTTCCAAACTGCCCTAAACATGAAACTCTAACGGTGTTAGATCCGGACTTTTCACTGGCCACGAAATAGCTCCTCCCCTACCTATCCTCCATTTCGGAAACAATTCGTTCCAAAAACATACTTACTTGTGCGGGACACCCATCCTGTTGGAAAATGATTTCGAAGCTTGTCAATCAAGGTAACCAAAAAACTGTCCATAGTTGTTCTCAGGAATTCTTCATAATTTTTTCCGTTTAAGTTATCAGGTAGAAGGTAGAAGGACCTATCAAAAGATTAGCTATTGCTGCTATCCAAACATTAACGGTAAATCACTATTTTTTATGCCGGACATTCAAAAAGTTGTTTTGTTTTGTGCTGAAATGAAACTGGTTACTGCATTGTAACGAAAACTTTTTTTAGGGAATAAAGACGGAATTTGGCAAGTTTTCAAAACAATTTTTCATACATAAATTGTGGAATTCGAAGTAGCAGGAAAATTGATATTCAAAAATTGATTTTTATTATCTTCATATACCAACTTTCGAATCATACTAATTATTTTTCAACATCGAATAGAAGATAGTTTTGCTTTTTCCATACATATCCTTTTCTGATGAAAATAATCCAAAATTATAATAAAATTTGGTCAACGTAAAAAAAATTGACGAAAAATGAAGTGAGGTGAGAAATCTTTCAAAAATCACAAGAACTCAAATAACTCGTAAACTGTTGATTTTTGGTTATTAATGAATGAGACGACAGCAAATGAGTCATACTAACATGTCCTCCAAGGTTCACGTCTGATTTGGAAACACCCTGTATAATACATGGCGCTTTCGAAATTACTCTGAATATCAAAAATCAGTCGTTTTTGTCATGTTTGTCATTATTTTTGCGCGCTTTTCCTATGAACGATAGCATTATCATTTTCCCAAATGTCTGTTATTTGATAATTTTGAGCCAGAATTATAAATCGTGGTCAATTTCTATTATGTAGATCCATTCTAGAATGAAGGGGCCTTGAGTTTTGAAATCTCCAGACTGCGTTTGAGGTCTTCATGCGCCGGTTAAGTTCGTTAATGGACGAAATCCGCTTAAGGGTTCCGCAGATATGAATTTTTTTCATCCTCGATAATTCGAAAAATACCGATGTGATCGAATTGAAACTATGTAGTTAGTTGTTAGACAACGAGACGAAGGTTCATGGACATTTCCTGAGGAAATCATCAGTAGAATAATTCGAAAAAACTTTGGAATGGAATCAGTGCTCCAAGTATGCGAATGATACAAATGTTTCCATTATTTTTTTCCCTGAATTCTTCATGAATTTATGCACGAAAGAACTGACGATGAGTAAAAAATCCAGGAAAATAGACCCTTTTTCTTCTCGATAAAGATCCCATGACTAATTTATGTATTTCTGAAAATTAATAAAGGAGTTGAACCGATTTGGTTGATTAATTTGAGTGCTATTGTGCCAACTACACCCAGAACGCGTTATACTCGTATATTGAATTGGATATATTTTCGGAGAAACACCTGACATCCGCTATTTTGAAACAGTTAATGCATTTCTGCTGAATTCATTTAAAATTCAAGTTCCTGAAATAACATCGGATTGAATTTCTTACAAACCTGCAGAACGGTACCTGGATATTGCGTCGAAATTGGCAAAATTTTCCATAATTTTTCGATAGGAATGAACAACTGTAAACGGTAGTAGATAAGGAAAAAATGCAACAGTCGTGGTCCCAATTTTTGTCACTAAGCAGACAACGAAAAATCTTGAAAAACTCGACAAAATTCAATTAAATAATTACAGGTGAATATAAATAGGATTTTTATGTTCAAAAAGCAATCCCTTTGGGAATGGTCCGTATATTGCAAGAAGATGAAGATATTTAGCGCGAGAATGGAATCCTAGACTCAACACTATAATTTATTACTTATTTCCAATAGGAATAAACTACATATTCTAAACGGTGGCAGACAAACCCCGAAAAGAGTCATGGTATCAATTTTTTGTGTTATAAAAAAGACAATAGTCAAAAGCTTTTGCGCGCTTGTTTCTTTTGACCAGAACTGTTTTCATTGTTGAATGTCAGTACTGTCATTTAATTTTCATATACTTCGAAATATGGAATCGTCGAATTATATTGGATTTATAACAAAAACCCTTTTTTTCCTCTGTGTACAAACATGTCCTTCCTTGTTATGACAAATACTGTCAATTTATTTTTTATAAACTTTAATAGATGGAATAACCTTATAATATTGAATTTATCAGGAAAACTTAATTATTTTTCCACATAGAACAGCTGGGAGGTTGAATATCCACACACAAAATTCCAGTAGGATATTACGAATTATTTCTGAGATACCGAAGTTTTAAAAAGGTTTTTTTCAATCAGTTGGTGATACGATTCTTACGAAATTTTACATGAACCTTCGTGTCGTACTCTCGCAACTAACTACGAAGCTTCAATACGATCGGAACTGTCTTTTGCATTATCACGAAACCAAGTGTGGTTGTGAAAATTATTGTCAATTAGAGGAATTTACCAAAATAAGCTGTGAAATAATAATACAAATCTGACTCGCAGACCGCTAGAGGAAATAAGAGAATAAGTCTATTATTATTTTCGAATATAACAGGATAATATGGTGTTTCAATTTGAAAAAAAAAATTGATACAATAAGTTTGGAATCATTGATTTTAGAGCAAACCAAAGTACAACCCTCAATTTAATGTGAATGATCAAGAAAACTTACAATTTAACAGATTCCAGCTATGTCATAAACAACCATCGGAGTTATGAGCCAAATACGAAACTGGGTGTTTTCGAGAATATCGAATGACCTTCGAGTATGCCATGATTTTTTGTCTGGGAAATGATATAAAAAATTTAAACTACGCCTGCTCTTGAATGTGTTCTTTACTACCATCGTTCTGAATCAGCAGTTTATTTCCAACGAAAATGGGTCACCCCGTGCATTCCACCAGTTTCTACTTCGTTTCTGAAGAAACCTTGTTGTGAAATGTGATTTAAGTAAGTATCTATTGTTGGAAGTGAGAAGATCTGTTTATGCGGCTTAAGGTAAATTTATACCTCGGATATCATGACATAATTATAAGCATAAAAGATCATAGAGAGTTAAATGAACTTATTTGCCTTTAACGATTTATACAGTGGAATAACATCACATAAGAATGAGCATAATAATTGAAGTTCGCTGAGATTCAACTTCTATGCTTATGTTGAAACCATGGTGCGCATAGTGAGCACATAATCACTAACTAAATGTCTGTCAATTTTGAAAATATTACATAATGATATTGAAAAATCGGGGACTGCCTTCACCTGATTCAATTACTTTCTTCGTTTAATGATGCACATGCACATTACATATTTGTTTCGTCTTTGCATCAACTACTGAAATTTTATTGGCTGCTCCCTTATTCCTTATTTTATGTTATTCCTCTGTGTGAAACGTCAAAGTAAACCTATTACCATGATATGTTATTCTAATATGCTATGTTATTCTGCTGTTATGTTATTCCGCTGTATAAATTCACCACTAGACCTTCGCCTTATAACACCTTAGTGACAATACACTCCAAAATTCTCACTTGTTTTGGTAATTCGTCTTCAAGTATGAAATCTGTCGACGTACAGGGTGACTCCGTGAAGCGCGATGACCCACCAGTTAATTCTTGAACTATCAGAGAAAATTGTTAGTATCAAAAATATTTGGTTTCCTTTTCTATTTCGAACAGATAATTGTGCATATAAGGTGAATCTTCATCTATATGACTCTCCCTTTTCAATTTTCATATTCTACACAAAATTCTTGATATAATTCATGACTTTATATTCGATTTTTCCCGAAATATTTGCATCCAAAAATAAATTCGTCAATCGCACTTTTCAACTTTTACATTTCTATAGTTTGGACGGTTGTTCTCCGTACATTTCTTATTCAAAATTCTTTATTCATATTATGTGATGGTGAATATCTGATTCGTAAATAAACTCGTCAAATAATTTTTCTAAATGGAAATAGGAGATATCCATTTGTTTCGAAATTTTACTGATTTTACCTAACATTATTCAATGGCTGTTATATGAGCGACAGCAAAGAAACGTGAAATATCTCAGAAAAAGCAACAAATATTTATATCTCAGATTTCTATTCAAATGCGAATATTTAGACCACTATTGAAAATGAGAGGTAGGTGTTGGCTAGAATACAATCCAGAATTTTGAAATTTCATGACATTTCATGATAATAGGATCGCATTAGAAAAAATTGAACTTCGATTTCCTACCTTTTTCGACTTATTGAAATACTCTGTGTAATCGACTTTTTTCCTTGACATATTATGAAGCAGCTAAGTCCAAAATATTTCTATGAAACATTGTATGAATAGAAGACTCACGCTGTATCATATGGTAACAAATTTCATAACACACTGATTGAAGTCAGAAAATGAAGTATAAAATAGTATTTCTCGTTCAGACCGATAATTTATTTTGAGATACCTCAATTTCCTGAATGATTCTAAAAAAAGACCCGTTCTTAAAATGCAGCGTCCAAATCTAAAGCCTTGGAAATAGGTTTATCCGATATTTTTAGAACAACTATTTGAATAATTATGAAATATGGAGTATGTACTCGTATTCACATTCCTCATATAAAAAATATGACAAGCTCTGCCGGGCAGTCAGGAGATTTCGAGCTCTCGTTCATCAAGCTAGTAGGTAGATTCACTTTTCAAACCAAAACGAAACTCCTGACTTCACGTCAGTGCTTTAGGTGACCAATGTTTTTTTTGATAATTCGATAGAATTTTCTACGGTATCTATAGTCTTGGTAAAGCGATCAGGACTTTCTGCACTAAGTTTGAATACATTATTCTTCATCTATCTGCAAAATTTCATTCGAATTCAATCAGTAGTTTCGAAATTATCGGGGTAATATCCCTAGTGCATTTAATTTTTCCGGAAAAATTCGGAAAAACGAGTTTCTAAGTAATTTGTTTTAAGAAATAGCATGAGCGAGAGTGGTTTTAAAAATCCGAGTCGAAGACGAGGATTTTTCCACTTTCGCGAATGCTATTTGTTTAAACAGATTACTTAGAAACGAGTGTTCCAATTTTTCCACAGGAAAAATTGGATGCCCGAGGGATATTTGGTAAGATTATTTCCTGAGTTGAATGAACATTATATGTGTGAATTTTCTGAGTATTTAGTGGAACACTATTTTCAACAGCCGCATTAATTTTACTTTCGGAAACATTTCTAAACCGATTCATTTTGAGTTTCAGTTGAAAAATTAATAAATTCGTAAGCGTTGTTTGTGATCTTTGTTGTTGGTAACGGTACATAGCAACACAGCATAGAAACCATCGAGTTTGTTTTTACAAAGCAACTTGTCAAACTTGCATGAAATTTTTCCAATTTTTTTTCCGGAAAAACTGCTGACAGCTAAGTTGACCGTTGTTAAGTAATTTTTCCACTTAAAATTTATATTTGACATACCAATTCTTGATAGCGATTGGTCAAAATTGAAAGGAAGGAAATAATTAGTGAAAAATATTTTGAACGGCCATATTTACGGAACCCCTAGTCTAATTTTGCTCATTGATGAACGTGACCGCGACATTCGAGATCGACACATATTCTGAAAATTTCAAGTACCTAGGCCTTTCCGTTACAATTACAATTACAGTTATAATTTTATATGGTTTCTATGGTTCTGGTCATGCGATCTGGACAAAATTTCGCATGTAGCTTGAACACGTCATTCTTCATCTGTGCAAAATTTCATCTCGATCTAATTAGTAGAGCATTTTTACGGAACTCCTGGTCAAATTTTACCCAATAAAGAACTTAACCGTGGCATTTGAGATTCGCAAATACCCTGAAAACTTCAAGTTTCTAGGTCATTCCGTTCGAGAGTTATCGCGTATTCGAACAGACGGACTCGAATTTTTCGACGGATTCGTCATCAGTGAGTCGAACCTTGTCGATTGAGACCATTTTCGGTTCAAAATTCGAAAAATACAGACATCGCGACGAAATGATATAGCCCTCGTGTAAGTAGAACGAGCGCTCAAAAATTAGTATTGAAAAATGAAATCCATTTTGCTTGGATCATAACTATTTCTTATGATTCTTAGATGATTTTCCGAAAATTTCGAGAGTCAAGTCGTACAAATTAAGTTGATTGATTCTTCTAGCTCGAGAATCCGATCAATGAAGGCCTAAAATCGAGGCATGAAATTTATAAAAATTCCATGTAGAAATTCTATCCAACAGAGAAGCATAAGATTCGAAGTGTGTATGGGTATAATGTTACACAATCGAAAAATCGAAAATTATTTACCGCAAAACTCAAACTTCAATAGTTCATGAATTATGACATTTCGAAATAGCCATTGAGGAGCCCATGTGGGATGGAAATATTTCATCCATGCTTCGAGGCGAAAACTTGGGAAGAATCCTGGAAATGTTGAAATATGTAATTAATATTTGTTACAATTTGCAGCGTTTCTTTTATACTAGAAATACAACCTAAACTTATTCACACGCGGGATTCTTATATATGACATTTCCTAAAATTCTACACAAAATTGCGGAGCTTAAAATTTATGATTCTTGATGCAAATTAAGTTTCAATATAAATATGCATTTTATGGTTTTTCGAATGTATAATGTGTTGTTCGAAGTTCGAATACGATATTCGCCCTCTGCTGCCCAGTTTCAACTTTCTAACAGATTGGTCGGGGAAAAGTTTTATAAAAAAGCATTGCAAGTAGGCATCAATCTTATTGCAGAACTGCTATTTTCAAGCAGAATTTGGGATCTATCAGTAAACGATTGAATAATTCCAATATTAACGAATTTCACAATTCACATTCTTTACGCGATTCCGTCCAAAACGTCTGCCAACGATTTTAACATGCACGGATTTTTTGGTAGCTACGGTCTTGGCCCACCGAGAGTAGAGGATAAAAATAGGTATTAACAAAGCTCACTGGCATACGTGAAATGCAATATTGATGCAAAGAAAGCTATAACTTGACACACATGACAACATTGCTGCCGTAATGCATATTTTAAAACTGCTGCTTAATGGTATCGCTACTTTAACGAATTATGATTGTGTTTAATTGCGTTCATAAGATGTATAGGAAGTAGAGTTACTGGTGAGATGGGTAGTCATCCATACCCAATAAACGTGGATGTGCGTTTTTTGAACATCTACGAAATTCTGCCTCTCAAGACTCCCGGAACAAACAACAGTGATATGCTTCAACACCCAGCATTCATAAATCATCTACATACCGAGTGTTTCACCGGTGACGCGGATCTCGATTACGCTTGAGTAGTATTTTTTTCGGATTTTCTTTCAACGCGGAATTATAGGTCGATTGGGGCTACATTCTGAAATTGTTTTGAAATATACAGGGTGTCTTAGGAAAGTGGAGGGCACCAAACATATGCTTTTTCTTATGGAACACCCTGTATTTTATTGCAGATCTACAAAGCATAGTGAACATGAGCCTAAGTTTATTTGATGTCTCTGGTGCTTTAAATTTACCGTTATTGAGATATTCCGATTTTTCTCGAACTTGAGGGTCTCGGAAAAAACTCGACCACTTCGAAATAGATTAATCTGGCGGAATGAGATTTCGGCTTTAACTACTAGAATAATGGAAGTGGATACTGTCTTTATTCTATATCATAATCACTGAGAACTCTAGTGGGTGTTCAACATGAGGCGAATCATTGACGACATATTCAAACTATTCATTCGGGCTCATTTCATATGGCTCGCCCTATATTTTATATTTTCATCTGCTAGCAAAATTCATTGCCTTTGCAGTTTCAGATTTATTTGCAATTTTGTGATTTTTCTCATCTATTCACCATTTCCCTGGGGGGGTGATATGACATCGTGATATCCAATTCATTTCTCATTAGAAAAAATGAAAATATTATATAATATATAGTTTTGAGGAAAATGGATATTTACTGACAACACAACAAGAACATAAACATTAAATTCATCAATAACTACTATTGAAGAAAATTTCAAAAAATTTGTCAATTAAACACTGAAATTATAACAAATGTTCAATATAATTACCATCTTCTTGAAAATAAGGTGTGAGCTTCTCAAAGATCTTCTCACGTTATGGTTTGAAATGCATTCTTTATCCTTTCTTTCATATTTGCTGCACCTAATGTAAAGGGATTACCATAAACCATAGTTTTAATATAACCCCACAAAGAAAATTTATTGGCGTAAGGTAAGGAGACCTAGGTTGCGAAGCGTGCGATACTCCTCTTCCAATCCACCTATTTGGATATTTTCTATCCAAATAGCTCCCCACTTCTCTAGCAAAATATGCAGGAGCACCATCTAATTGTATTTTGTATTAGCATTCCGAGTCGAAAGTTTCCATAAATTTTTTTCTAAACATTTCATGAAGTTAATTCCTTTTAAATGACCTTCAAAAAATGTTCCACCGTCAATATTGCCATACCTTGGTGGGATGAAAAATAAATCTTTTTTTCTCACGAAAGCGTGCAGAAGTTCTTCATTGCGAATAATAAACCAAAATAACACTTCTGTAGGAAACTCGCCATTGAATAAACCTAATATGAATATAGAATCATCAATAAATTGACGATTTTATTGCAAGTTATGTTTAATGCAACGCCCTTCCTCAGGAGTCAAGATATTACATGTGTTGTACGGAATTCACTACAATAAATACAAACCAATATTAATAGAAGCTATAAAAACAACTTTACGTTCATTATACGATGACACATTTTCATAAATATCATGGAATGTGCAACTACTCGTTCAAAATATGGGAATGTCTCCTCCGCACTGTGCATTGTGAATTTTGACGTTTACTACCTTCTGATGAAGATATTAAGCAGAACAGATTTGTACCCTGTTCTCCGCCAGAAATATATGTAGCGTAGTAAAATGTTTTATTTATTCTGTTGTTGTACCTTCGTTCCATAAATTAATAGTTCGCTGTATATGGGTATATTCCTGAAAAAGAAAAAACTTTTGTGATGTGTAGGACTGGCTTGAGTCTCACTCACACAGAAATTGCAACTTCGATTTCTTCAAGAAAACAAATTATAAAAAGCACTGCCGTGAAGTCAGGGGCTATTGAGCGCTCGCTCAAGCACCTTGTAGGTAGATTCGCATTTTCTAGTTTCAGAAACCAACTGAAGAAATTTTCGACAGTTATCAAAAAAAATTCGAACTGAGGTGAAACTCCAGACTTCACGTCTCAATCGACAGAGTTCGACTCACTAATGACGAATCCGACGAAAAATGCGAGTCTGTCCGTCCGTCAGTCCGGCCGTCCGTATACCGTATATACACTATAACTCTCAAACGGAACGAGCTAGAAACTTGAAATTTTCCGGGTAGGTTCGAATCTCGAATGCCGCGGTCAAGTTCGTTATTGGGTAAAATTTGACTAGGGCTTCCGTAAATATGGCCGTTTGAAATTTTGTTACTTCGAACTACTGATTCGATCGAGGTGAAATTTTGCACTCAGATGGAGAATGACGTGTTCAAGCTACATGCAAAATTGTCTAGATCGCATGACCAGAACCATAGAAACCATAGAAAATTATTACTTTGTAATGAAAAGGCCTAGGGAATTGAAAATTTCAAGTTTCTAAGACGTTTCTTTCGAGAGTTATCTTGTATACGGACGGCCGGATGAACAGACTCGAATTTTTCGACGGATTCGTCATCAGTCGAATCTGGTCGATTTGACCATTTTCGGCTCAAAATTCGAGAAATACAGACACCATGACGAAATTATATAGCCGTTGTGTAAGTAGAACGAGCGCTCAGAAACATCACGAAATCGGCTTCAGGGGATGTAGATTCAGAAAGCGTGGAACATTTTTCTCCGCTTGTCTGACTGACTGTGTGCAACGCTGCAAACTTGAAGATATTGAGCACAAATTTGATCTCCAGGATCCTATTGCAAAATGGACTACAGTTTCTGATTTTCACGTTATGTTCGAGGTCTTAATGTGCCGGTTCCGTAAATGGGCGAAATCCCATTTTTCATCGAATCTAAATTTTCTAGTTGTTCGGAAAATAACGTTACGAAGCTTCATGTGAAATTTCGTGAGGATCTTAACTTCTAACTATAAAAAATTACGAAAAGCATTGCCGTGAAGCCAGGAGCTTTTAAGCGCTCGTACATGCACCTTGTAGGTAGATTCGCATTTTCCAGTTTTGGAAACCAATTGAGGAAATTTTTGACAGCTGTCAAACAAATTTTCAAACAAAGGCGATAATCCAGACTTCAAGTCAGTGCTTTAGGTGACCAATGTTTTTTCGATAATTCGCTAAAACTTTCTACGGTATCTATGGTCTTGGTGATGCGATCTGGACAAAATTTCGCACGTAGTTTGAATACATTATTCCTCAGCTAGGTGCAAAATTTCATTTCAATCAAATCGGTAGTTTCGAAATTATCAGGAACAGAATATTTTGAACGGCCATATTTACGGAAC
Organism: Aphidecta obliterata; assembly: GCA_963966015.1. Lineage (NCBI taxonomy): Eukaryota > Metazoa > Arthropoda > Insecta > Coleoptera > Coccinellidae > Aphidecta > Aphidecta obliterata. The sequence continues at coordinate 24,475,922 of OZ014427.1, read as the reverse complement.
CCCTAGTCTAATTTTGCTCATTGATGAACGTGACCGTGAAATTCGCGATCCAAACCCACCCTGAAAATTTCAAGTTCCTAGGCCTTTTCCTTCGGAAGTTATAATTTTCTATGGTTTCTATAGTTCTGGTCATGCGATCTGGACAAAATGTTGCTTTAATATGTCATTCTCGTTTAAAATACAAAATTTTATTTCGATCGAATCCGTAGTTTCGAAATTATCGAGAAAACAAAATTTCAAAAGACCTTATTTACGGAACCCCTAGTATAATTGTGCTCATTGATAAACGTGAACGCCACATTCCAGATCTTCACCTATCCTGAAAATTTCAAGTCCCTAGGCCTTTCCGTTCGAAAGTTATGATTTTCTATGGTTTCTACGGTTCTGGTCATGCGATTTAGAGAAATGTAGCTTGAATATATCATTCTCCATAAGTATACAAAATTTCGTCACGATCGAATCTGTAGTTTGGAAATTATCAAGAAAACTAAATTTCAAACGACCAGACTCGAATTTTTCGACGGATTCGTCATCAGTGAGTCGAACATAGTCGTTTGAGACCATTTTCGGCTCAAAATTCGAAAAATACAGACATCGTGACGAAATGATATAGCCCTCGTGTAAGTAGTACGAGCGCTCAAAAAGAGCTTTATCATTTGGTCTAAATTTTTGTTATATTCTAATTTTGAGTCGAGAATGGTCTCAAACGATTAGATTGGACTCTCAGATGAAGAATTTGTAGTCTAATTCAGTTCTGTCCGTCCGGCTGTCTGGCCGTTAACACGGTAACTTTTGAAAAAAGTCTTAGGGTACGAATCGAATAAAAACTTGTAAAATAACTGCACAAAAGTTCATGGGAAATTTCGAGGATCGTTTAACAAGAAGAAAAAAAAAATTTAAACTTGGTATCTCACAAACTATTCGCCATATCCTGCTGAAATTTTGAGTCTACATAATATGAGGAATGGATAATCATAGATTTGTTATGGATTCAAGTCAGTACGCTTCAAATTTTGTTTGTATATCCTTCAGGTGATATTTTCGAGAGAAACTGTGATTCTATGAGTGATGATAATGAAGAATTTTGTAAAACCTATGTTCAAAGTGGGTGGTGTCTATATATTTATCGCAACGTTTTGTAGTAATCCTTGAGAGATGTAAATGAATATTCACTCATAATGAAATCATTTTACGGTGTGTCCATTTTAAAAAGTACCACCCTTAATATCTCGGTCCCCATGCAAAATCAGAAAAAACGCAAGAAGAGGTAAACTTTGGTTCGTAGGAGGACATTTTATACGGTTGGTTGCATTCAATTTGTATCAACCCTGTGAGCGTGGTGACCGCAACCCCTAAAATCTTGAATGGGAAGGGGTGAGTTGAGCGACACCTTGTTTTGAAGGTAATTTGATTTTTTTCTCAAAAATGCCATACATTTGCCCTTTTTTGTTAGTACTTCGAGATGCAGAAGAATTGAAAGTAAGGATATGCACAGCATGCCGAGAAAGTTGAAGTTTTCCAAAACGTAAAGGCCGAATTTGAAGTAGGTTATACTGACTCACTCTTGTAAGCTTGCACTCAACTATTCAAAACATGCTACCAAAAAAAAATCTTTTATTGGTGTGAGCAAATTTTTGCTTGAAGTAATCTTTTCATTTGTATGTACTGTTTTTGGTCTTCCACCATACCTTCGTTGATATTCTCCGCACACTTCTCCTAGAATTTCTGCTCTAGAGGAAAATACCGACCTTTGTATTTCTGAAAAATGAACTAGGATCACACAATCTTTGGTGAATTTTTCAGAACATACGATGTGAAGGAATCACCCAGTCTTTGATAAATTCTTCAGAACATACGATGTGAACCAATCACACAATCTTTGGTGAATTTTCAAAACACGATGTGAAGGAATCTAGCAATTTGGATAAAATTCTCTGCTTTGGTGGCAATCACATTAGCACGACCTTACATTTAATGCATGTTGTTTAATTATGCATGAGAGTTAATAGTCATAGCAAAACGTGAACGAGTGCATTGACAACAACAGCCAACTTTGATGAGAAAATGCTAGATTTAAGGATGGAATTTTTGAGAGCCCGTACCTACTACTTACACGAGTGCTATGTCATTTCGTCACGATGCCTGTATTTTTGAATTTTGAGCCGAAAATGGTCTCAAGCGACAGAGTTCGACTCACTGATGACGAATCCGTCGAAAAATTCGAATCTGTTTGTCCAGATCTCATGACCAGAACCTTAGAAAGTTATGACTTTGTTATGGTTTATCAATGAGCAAAATAAGACTAGGGGTTCCGTAAATATGTTAGTTTGAAATTTAGTTTTCTTGATAATTTCAAAACTATGGATTTGATCGTGACGAAATTTTGTATATTAATGGAAAATGATTCAAGCTACATTTTTCCCAGATCGCATCACTAGAACCATAGAAACCATAGAAAATTATAACTTTTGAACGGAAAGGCATAGGGACTTGAAATTTTCAGGATAGGTGTGGATCTCGAATGTCGTGGTCACGTTCATCAATAAGCAGAATTAGACTAGGGGTTCCATAAATATGGTCGTTTAAAATTCAGTTTTCTCGATAATTTCAAAACTCTGGATTCGATCATGACGAAATTTTGTATTTTAATGGAGAATGATATATTCAAGCTACATTTTTCCAGATCGCATGACTAGAACCATAGAAAATTATAACTTTCGAACAGAAAGGCCTAGGGACTTGAAATTTTTAGGGTATATTCGGATCGCGAATTTCGCGGTCACGTTCATCAATGAGCAAAATTAGACTAGGGGTTCCGTAAATAACTCCTAAAACACTGACATAAAGTCTGTAGTTTCGCTTTAGTTTGAAATTTTTTTCGACAACTGTCAATTTTTTTTTCTCAAACTGGAGAATGCCAATCTTCCTGCAAGGTGGATGAACGAGCGCTCAAAAGGTCCTGACTTCACGGCAGTGCTTTTATATATTTTTTTTAAAGCACTGACCTGTTGTCTATTCTTCTGTGTGCTTGTTTGAATTCATCGCCAGAGCGTTCACCCATCCAGGTACTTCCAATTTTTCCAAAAAAGGTACAGGAAATAGCAGTGAAATTATCGGAAGGAGACGTATTCAATCGTATTCACCCAGTTTGCACCTCTGAATCGGTAAATCTTACGATATTTTCAGTTTTTGACAAAATTCTTGAAACAAATTCTGTGAACCAAACCGGTCGTTAGAGGTTAAATAGTAATTTTATGTTTAAGAACTTCAAAGGATAAAATTGCTCAATACCAGTTCAGGAAAACTCAATTTATTTCCCACGTGGAACAGCTATGGAGCTGAATTGTTATATAACTCATTTCATCGTTTCTTCATATGTGGATACAAAATCTAAGGAGGATATTAGGGCTCATAGTTTCTGAAATACTGAAGTATTTTTAAAAACATTTTTGTATTTCTCTAGTGATTCGATCTTCACAAAATAGTGTAGATATTTCAAGACTTACTACAAAGTTTCAATCAAAATCGGTATTCTTCCAATTATTGGAAAAAAAATCATTTAGCTATATGTACGAAATCCTTCGGCGGATTTTGCCAATTTACGAACACAAACGGCGCACCCAGAACTTGAACGTACGTACTCTAGATCTTTTTTCTCGAAAGTTCTCGTGTTTACGGCCGAAGGGACGGACAGAATTGAATTATCCATGTGTGAGTCCAACGTTATCGTTTGAGACCATTTTGGGCTCCAACGACTCCAACATTTAGCAAATAATATATTAAATATTCTACAATCTTATTTCTAGCACTTGGTGGATCCCATCTGTATAAGGAGTTATTAATTAGTTGAATATTGTTACAGATAACAATCCTCGGATGAAATTGCGATGTGAATAGGCGGTCCAGGGGCCTCGGCCCGTCATCTGAAAGAAGAGGGTCCGATCGAAATGAATGCTCACTTCTCCTCCAAACTTCGATTGTTGTTTGTATTCCACCTACTATCAAAATTTCATTTTACTTCCGGTAAGTACTCATAAATCAATATACAATTCTTGGAAAACACGTAATACTTGAAGGTTTCCTCTCATAGAAACTGAAAATGTCATTGTTTGATTGAGCAGAATCGAACGAACAAGGAATTTGCTGGGAAAACAAACAGGCTATTCTTTCCTTAGGTGAACTTGAGTAATTGTTGCATTTCAATGATGATTGATGTTTTCTGAATAATTGTACGGAAATCCGAATGATTTAATCTCGTTTCACACATATAATAAGATTTTTTTGTGCTTCAACTTTTCGTAATGTCTTGAAAAATTAATTTTCGTAAAAATATCATGATTTCATACCTTACGAAAAGAATGAAATATGGAGTTGTTGAATGTAGTTCCCGTCATAGTTTAGAAGTCTAGATGTTTAGAAAGTTCCCAAATTTATTTTTGCACCTTCTGATGCGAAGGGAAACTTATTTGCTTAGTAGGTAGCATTTCGACTTCATAACCATTCCATTATTACTTGAGGTTAGTAATGATTACTTTGAAGGATTGGTATCAACTTTTGTTGAGTTGCGCAAGACAAATCAGTCGATTTAACGGATGAGCATCCTGCATTTACAAAGATCTAACAAATATAGGAGGAATACAAAAGAAAATAACTACTAGGTACACACGATTTATTACTTAATACCCTTTCTCTACACTTATTACCATTAAAGGTAAAATAATAGGTACTCATTATGGCTAGTATTCGTTCAATTCGATAATTGGACAACTTTGAGATGCATGGTTGCTATCAACCGGCACTGTTTGTCATGAGAGAATGGGAAATGGAAGGTTATTCACGCTTTTCATAACTTTTGAGGAATTTCTACTTTCCAACTTTTAGGTTTGATACTGAGACTTAAAGGTAGCCTGAGAAGGGATGATTTTTGCCAGACTCATTTCTCACAAAATTCAATTGACTTATTATTTACGTCAAATCGACTTGCTTTCACAACTTTTGCATACATACTCAAAATCAAGTAACAACAATTCTCAAAAAATTATCTTAGTGGATGGACAATTTCGAGATTAGTTTGAAGATGACATTGACATCATCAAAAAACCGTCCTTAGGACAAATTCCAGTCTTAACATGTATAGTTAGTACATAACAATTTTACAGTGTGTCAATTTGAAAAGGTTCTACCCCTAATATCTCGGCCTCCATGCAAAAATAGGTAAGCTTTGGTTCGTAGGGGGACATTTTATACGGTTGATTGCGGCCAATTTGTATCAACCCTGTCAGCGTGATGGCAGCAACCCCCAAAATCTTGAATGGGAAGGGGGGTTGAGTGACACCTTGTATTGAGGGTAATTCGATTGCCTTTTCGAAAATGCCATACACTTGACCTTTTTTGCTAAGACCTCGCGATGTAGAAGAAATGAAAGTAAGAATACGCGTAGCTTGCCGAGAAATTCAAGTTTTCCAAAACGTAATTTGAGAGAAGGTTATATTTTTGTCTAAAGAATAATGGACAACATTCTCAAAATCTTTTAGGGTTAGAAATGTCTCATTATTTTCAATTTTCATTGCAAACCTTTGCTATCGTTACATTATACCTACTATCAAAAAAAGTCAAGTTTATGGCATTTTTGAAAAGACAGTCGAATCACCTTGAAAACAAGGTGTCACTCAAGCCCCCTTCCCACTTAAGATTTTAGGAGTTGATGTCATCACGCTCACAGGGTTGATACAAATTGATTACAACCAACCGTATAAAATGTCCCCTTACGAACCAAAGTTTACCTCTTTTTGTATTTTTTCTGATTTTACATGGGGGCTTAGAAATTAAGACACCCAGAAGATTTATTGTTGCTGTAACCTTTTGAAATCATTGTATTGTTCGAATCGTTTGTCGTCTGAAAATATATTCGTAAAAATGTTTCATTCTGTATATGCTTCACAAAACGAAATGCGTTTGGGAGATCTCAGCGAAAAACTGAAAATTGGGACATTTCACCCGCCCCCTTTACTGAAGTTCTAGGTCAGGTCCGAGGACTTTCAGTATGTGTAACCCCCCACCCCATTACTCTGAATACTTTCCCGAAGAAATAAATTCTCTCTTCCAAAACGATTTCTACAAACCTTTGAGTGACTGGACTATTAGTTCAAATGTACTGAGCATACCGTTTGATCAATAATAGAATATTGTTGTAAAAATACGTGTTGTTCTTTTTCTCTACCAACGTCGTAAATCATTGGAGCAAGTTATGGTCATTTCTCGCGAGCAAGATATTATACTTTTTCTGTGACTCATATCAGGAATTTTTGAAAATAAGATCCATTTGTGAAGGCTACCCTGAAATAGTGTCATATAATTTAATTGCAACAGGAAGTTTTCATTTGATAAAAATTATAAAAAGCACTGCCGTGAAGTCAGAAGCTTTTGAGCGCTCGTTAATCCACCCTGTAGGTAAATTCGCATTTTCCAGTTTCAAAAACCAATTGAAAAAATGTTTGACAGCTTTCATAAAAATATCAAACTAAGGCGAAACTCTAGACTTCACGTCAGTGCAGTGCAAAAACGAAAAAATTACGAAAAGCACAGCCGTGAAGTCAGGAGCTTTTGAGCGCTCGTTCATCCACCTTATAGGTAGATTCGCATTCTCCAGTTTTAGAAACCAATTGGAAAGATTTTGACAGCTGTCAAAAAAAATTTCAAACTAAGGCGAAAATCCACGTCAGTGCTTTAGGTGACCAATTTTTTAGCGCTCGTACTACTTACACTATAGGGGTATATCATTTCGTCACGATGTCTGTATTTTTCGAATTTTGAGCCAAAAATGGTCTCAATCGACTATGTTCGACACACAGATGGCGAATCCGTCGGAAAATTCGAGTCTGTCTGTCCGTCCGTCCGTCTGTTCGGCCGTATACACGATAACTATCGAACGGAATGTCCTAGAGACTTGAAATTTTCAGGGTAGGTTCGAATCTCGAATGCCGCGGTAAAGTTCGTTATTGGGCAGAATTCGCCCAGGGGTTCCGTAAATATGGCCGCTCGAAATTTTGTTTTTCTGATTACTTCGAAACTACAGATTCGATCGAGGTGAAATTTTGCACTCAAATGGAGAATTACGTATTCAAGCTACATGCAAAATTTTGTTCAGCTCGCATGACCTGAACCATAGAAACCATAGAAAATTATAACTTTGTAATGGAAAGGCCTAGGGACTTAAAATTTTCAGGATAGGTGTGGATCTCGAATGTCGCGGTCACGTTCATCAATCAGCAAAATTAGACTAGGGGTTCCGTAAATATCGCCGTTTGAAATTCAGTTCTCTTGATAATTTCGAAACTATGGATTTGATCGTGACGAAATTTTGTATTTAAATTGAGAATGATATATTCGAGCTACATTTTTCCAGATCGCATGATCAGAACCATAGAAACCATAGAAAATCATAAATTTCAGGATAGGTTCGGATCGCGAATTTCGCGATCACTTTCGTCAATGAGCAAAATTAGACTAGGGGTTCCGTAAATATAGCCGTTCAAACTATATTTTTCCTGATAATTTCGATAATACTTATTGGATTGAAATGAAATGATTTTGCACATATATGAAGAATAATGTATTTAAACTACGTGATAAATTTTGTCCAGATCACATTACCAAGACCATAGATACCGTAGAAAATTCTAGCGAATTATCGAAAAAAAAATGGTCACCATAGCACTGACGTGATGTCTGGATTTTCGCGTTAGTTTGAATATTTTTTTGACAGCTGTCAAAATCTTTCCAATTGGTTTCTAAAACTGGAGAATGCGAATCCACCTACAAGTTGCATGTACGAGCGCTCAAAAGCTCCTGCCTTCACGGCAGTGCTTTTCGTAATTTTTTTTCGATATTTCGCTAGAATTTTCTACGCTATCTATGGTCTTGGTAATGCGATCTGGACAAAATTTAACCGCGGCATTCGGGAACTGAACACATACTGAAAATTTCAAGTGTCTAGGACGTTTCGTTCGAGAGTTATCGTGCTTACGGCCGGCTGGACGGCCGGACGGACAGACTTGAATTTTTCGACGGATTCGTCATCAGTTAGTCGAACATAGTCGTTTGAGACCATTTTCGGCTCAAAATTCGAAAAATACAGATATCGTGACGAAATGATATAGCCCTCGTCTAAGTAGGACGAGCGCTCAAAAATAACGACCTATCAATTCGATGATCAGGACTTTCGAAAACAAGTTAGAAGTTGTGTGAATTCTCAAGGAATAAGGAATACTTGCGAATGGAAACGATTAAAACACATCTGCACAGAAGCTACTAAACTACTAAAGTTCTAGAAGGTACCGATTGATTGAAATTTTACAGAAGAAGAATAAAAAACATAACGAGAATAATGTTTATCAATAATCACACAATTTTCCACTCATAGCATCGTGCCATCGTTTACAGAGATGGTCGATTTCCATTTGAGGAATTGTGATCGAAGCACCTGTGCTGTAGACTTTGTTGTGTCTACGGAGGAGGCGTATCGGACCATACAACATCTTGATATATGGGGACGAGCATTATACTGCTGGAAAAAAGGTATCCCAACTGATGAAGAAAAGGATGAATGAGCTCTACCAGCTCAACCATATAAGGCTGAGCTCATCTTCACGCAAGCCAACCATTCAATCTCTCGTAAATTCACTTAGTTTGCAGTAATTCCCAAGATGGAAGTCTCTGGACATGATCTTCCCTCAAAACGAACAATTGGAAGCGAAAACAATAAAGAACTCAAAGAAATCCCGCAAAACATACATCTGATGAAATTGTTAGAAAGAGCCATTATCCATATGGATAATTGGTACATTTTGAGAATTAAACGTTTCCGACAAGTTTGGTCAAAAAATTCCTTCCCCTTTGTGTTCGATTTGCCTGTGTGTATGGAAAAGCAACAGAATATCATTCGAATATCGGAGAAATGTCCCGCAGACACCAGCAATACCAGCATAGGGACTAAAGTTGCAGAATCACTATCCGTCGGCTTACCAGACATCCAAGAGACGACTCGGTGGCGCAAGTTCCAAGAGGTAATAACCTCCAAAGGCCGACTTAATGCAGCGTTACGTAAGTGAAAACACCCGATCTTGTATACGATTCCTTAATTTGGATTCGTATTGTCACCCACCGGTCGTCGGATGACCTCCACAACTGCGCATGGCCGACTTCCATCGACACCCAATAGTCGGAGATTCGAAAGACGTCTGCTTCACTTCCTGAACGTCGAAGAACTCCAATAAAGCTTCTCGTTATAAACGGGTTGTCGCTAGTGGAAGGTGGAGGTGATCAGTTTTCGAAATAATGAAAACCGATCAGGAGCGCATCTAAGAAAACTATCTGTATAATAGTTTAGGAGAAGGTTCACGCAATGTATGATTCAAAAAGATCTGTCTACAGCACGGAACTTTGAAGTTTTTTGGTATTTGACAAATAAAAATAGCAAAAATCTGTCATTCTGCATGAAGGTTTATTATTTTCCACATCATCTCTGTTCCTTCCTAAATTTCTTGGAATATGTATATCAACACTTATTTTCTAAGCAAGTACCTACATATTCGAAATTTCATTTCTCGTGAACTATTAATTACGGTTAGAGCTTCGTGGAGAGTAATGGTCTTGGGTGACGTCATACCAATACACAATTTAAATTTCATCACGCGAATAAATTGTTGTTCAGTTTTCCAGCAATAGTTTCTTCTGAATTTGATACCTTGATTTATTGCCCTTTGAGATAATGGATCACATTCTTGAGCTGGGAGGATTAATGCCAAATAGCAACTCGAAGTATACGAGTGAATGGCAATATCAATACCAAAAAATTTGACGTGAAGTCAGGAGCTTTTGCCCTCTTGTTAGAATTCTTTGCCAGAGCGATTACCCAATACCCATCCAGGTATTTCGTAAATATTAGAAATACAGAGAAAATCTTTGAAATCATCAAAAGGAGACGTTTTCAATTGAATTCACTCAGTTTTCAACTCTATCGCTATATTTCAAGAAGTTTTCACCTGCAATTCGAGATGTCAGGTTTTGACAAATTTCTCTTTTGTGAACCATACTGGCTGTCAGTATGAAAAATTATGTCATTTTATTTCAATAAACCACAAGAGATGGATTCACGGAATTATTATTAAATTTTTCAATACCAGATCAGAAAAACTCAATTTTATTTAAACGTAAAATAGTTGTGAAGCTGCATTTTCATACAACTTATTTCATTGATGCCCCATATGATTATACAAAATTCCAACAGAATAGTTTCTGTTGGAAGTTTTTGAAATTTGTTTCATTCTTCCAGTTATCCTTTCGATCCTCACAAAATTTCACATGAACCGTCATTATTATACATCTAACTCCAAGTTCGAAATCGATCGAATTGTTATTTTTCTTATGAAAAAAACAGGTGGCTGTATCCACGAAATCATTCGGTGGATTTCGTACACTTAAAATTTCAAGGCCTTTTTTTTCATCGCATTTACGATCGGATAGACGGATGGAAAAAATTGACCATTCTCGGTTCTAAATTCAAATACATATTAGGGATATTTGGGCCAAACTACCTATAACGCTCGGAAAGCCCACAGAAAGACATTTTATCTCCAAGATTAAAAATTTTATGAATTTTTGATGGCCTTGCTTTTGCTCGAGTTGAATGTCACTACAATTAGATCAGAAACCCAAAATTGTCAGAAATCTTTAAAAATTGGACAATAGGCAAGCATATTGCACAATGTTGTCTTCCTGCCAATTTTTGCACATCAATATTTACTTGGAACTAATCAGAGGAATACAGTAACCTTTTCACATATTTCTGTTATGTGTTGTATTCTTCGGTGAATTTATGAGAGAAATCTTGAAAATCATTGGTGAACTCTCATTTGGAACATGAAAACTTTAATTGAAGTATTATATACAGGCTGTTTTTTGAAGTGACGCTATTTTTATGACAGGAGCTAGAACACACCATAACAGATCATTTCGCCGGAAGTTGATCATATAAAATATTAAATTTTAAAAAAGTGAAAAAATCTTGGGCATCAATACATATCTAAATACGACTCAGAATCGTGTTATCTCTCTGTTAGGAGCCATATGCGTGCGTTCATTCTCGGCATTTATCGCAATTTATAGCAAATTCGTATTCTCTTTCTTCTTCAACAAAATTAGGAGGTATAGTATAGTTTATAGAAATTGTTCAAAATGGTCATCATTTTCACCACATCAGTTTTCTCACGGAATCATGCCACACGCATTTTCAATGCGTTGTCTTAGTTCTTTCGCATTCACCTCACCGTCACTTATACACTAATGTTTTCAAATGACCTCGAAGGAAGAAATCACAGGGGTTGGGATCGGAAAACTTAGGCATCATACGCATCATATATGATTTTCCGTAAACTGACCTCAGACTGCTGGTAATATCTACACATTTAGATGTCAATACGAAACTAAGTCAGATCCGGGCTGGGAATTTGTCATATTCGCAGGTAACTTTGATTTCGAAATACTTGGCCCTGGTCAATATTTTATATGAATGATTTTTGGTATATCGACTTATTTCGATGAGTTCTATTGCTGGTAAAAAAATTATGGAAAGCACTGCCGTGAAGGCAGGAGCTTTTGAGCGCTCGTACATCCACCTTGTACGTAGATTCGCATTATTCAGTTTTAGAAACCAATTGAAAAGATTTTGACAGCTGTCAAAGAGAATTTCAAACCAACGCGAAAATCCAGAATTTATGTCAGTGCTTTGGTGATCATTTTCTTTTTCGATAATTCGTTAGAATTTTCTACGATATCTATGGTCTTGGTAATGCAATCTGGACAAAATTATACATTATTCTTCATATATGTGCGAAAATTCATTTCAATCCAATAAGTATTTTCGAAATTATCAGAAAAAATATAGTGTGAACGACAATATTTACGGAACCCCTAGTCTAATTTGGCTCATTGATGGAAGTGATCGCGAAATTCGCGATCCGAACCTATCCTGAAAATTTCAAGTCTCTAGGCCTCTTCAATCGAAAGTTTTTCTATGGTTTCTATGGTTCGGATCATACGATCTGGAAAAAATGTAGCTCGAATATATCATTCTCAATTTAGATACAAAATTTCGTCACGATCAAATCCATAATTTTGAAATTATCAAGAAAACTAAATTTCGAGTAGCCATATTTACGGAACCCCTGGGCGAATTTTGCCCAATAACGAACTTAACCGCGGCATTTGAGATTCGAAACTACCCTGAAAATTTCAAGTTTCTAGAACATTCCGTTCGAGAGTTATCGTGTGGACGGACAGACTCCAATTTTTCGACGGATTCGTCATCAGTGAGTCGAAGTTAGTCGTTTGAGACCATTTTCAGCTCAAAATTCGAAAAATACAGACATCGTGACGAAATGATATAGCCCTTGTGTAAAAGTAGTACTAGCGCTCAAAAAAGGCTCAGAAACTTGAAATTTTCAGGGTAGGTTTGTCTATCTTTAATTTCGCGTATAAGTTCGTTATTGAGAAAAATTCGACCCGGGGTGCCGTAAATATTGCCGTTCGAAATTTTGTTCTCCTGATTACTTCGAAACTACTTATTCGATCAAGATGAATTTTTGCACTCAGATGGAGAATGAGGTTCATGTAAAATTTTGTCGAGATCGAATAAAGTTTGAGGGTAGAATTTTTTTGCAGTGAATGATCTTGATGTTATCGCGAATACCAGTATTTTGAACTTGTCCCCAATAATGTGAAATATTTTTGGATGAGAGCCGACCAACGTTTTGAGTTTTTCATCATCAGATTCTCTCGACTATAAATTTATTTTTAATTTGGCAATAAACATCGAATTAAGTGGCGCCTGAAGGTTCTTTGAACTTCGTTGAATTTATCGTTCCGCTGAATTGATTACTTATAAAAGTCTTATGAATTTTATGGGATGAATAAGATAGGTATACGCTATTATTCCACAACATTTTTCATCGAAATCATACGAATCAACTGTGATTAAATTTTATTGTTGTTTGATGAAGGTGTAATAAACACAAGTAGTTTGGTCTAATCGAACAATTTTCAGATCTCACAGCAAACTTTTCTATGAAATTGACCAAACGTTGAAAAATACCAGAATAGATCGGATTTATCTTCACCTAATTCCACATCAATCGTTTCGATAAATATTATTCCACCAAAAGCGATCCGAGACATCTGATGCGGATTTCCCTTTCCTCTGTAAAATTCTATGATAGCCAATACATAAATTTTGGTTTTATATTTAGGTATCCTCTTGAACCTGAAACCCAATTCAGCTCTCTCGCTCCGTAATAACCGATTATCCGCTGGAGTAGGTCTGTAAACTCAATAGAATTCATTCACTCGTCGATATCAAATGACATTCTATATTCGTCCGATGAATGAATTTTTGGTCTATTGGTTCGAGAAAAGAGACATTCTAACTCCATCCAAAAATTTTGCAGTTTTGGGAGGTGGAGAAACTTAAACAACGAATAGAAAAATCTGTCCTTCCGCCGTCCTCATCAAATTAAAAAAAAAAATTAAAATCAAGAATATTAAAATGCAAAATGCAATTGCACTTGGAGACTAAATACACTTCAAACCGCTTAGGATTGAGATGGTTCAACTACGAAAACAATAAAAGAGGACTCCCCCTACATATAACTGAAAAAAGAATGTAAAAAAGGCGTGGGCTATCGCTAGATAGATCTGAAAAAATAATAATAATATAGAATTTCTAAACGACTTTTTCAGTTAAGTCAATAGACTGTCAGATATACCTAAGATTCTAAATTCGTCCAAAGTGTATTTCCCTAACTAACTTTTGAACTATGTGGTGAAAAATTCTGATAATCATTCAAAGTAGTACAACTTACGAAGCACATTCAATGAAACTCAGTAAGTTATGTTGTGTATTTTTCGAGATATAAGTGATTTTCTTGATCCGATAAATAGGCACTTGCTCACTTTTTCAATTATGGGACACCTTGGAAACCTTGGAAATTTATTGTATAGCAGGAAAAAAATAATACTTTCGAGGAGATCAAAAAGAGTTCCCAAAATTTTTTTTCCTGAATTTCCGCAGTTTATTTTCCATAAAATGAAAATCGAATTGAAAAAAAACATGGCATGGGCTGTATCTGAACTGGAACACAGCACAATAAAGAAGGCCGAACAACTATCAAAAAAATTACGAAAAGCACTGCCGTGAAGTCAGGAGCTTTTGAGCGTTCGTACATCCACCTTATAGGTAGATTCGCTTTTTCCAGTTTTAGAAATCAATAGAAGGAATTTTCGACAGCTGTCAAAACAATTCTCAAACTTAGGCGAAACTCCAGACTTCATGTCAGTGCTTCAGCTGTCCAATTTTTTTTCGATAATTCGCTAGAATTTTCTACGATATCTATGGTCTTGGTAATGCGATCTGAACGAAATTTTCCACGTAGTTTGAATACATTATTATTCATCTATTTGCAAAATTTCATTCCAATCTAATTGGTAGTTTCGAAATATCAGAAAAAAAATATTTTGAACGGCCATATTTACGGAACACCCAGTCTAATTTTTCTCATAGATGAACGTGACCGCGACATTCGCGATCCAAACCTACCCCGAAAATTTCAAGTTCCTAGACCTCTCCCTTCGGAAGTTATAATTTTCTGTGGTTTCTATGTTTCTGGTCATGCGATCTGGACAAAATGTTGCTTTAATATATCATTCTCCATTAGTATACAAAATTTCGTCACGATCGAATCTGTAGTTTTGAAATTATCAAGAAAACTAAATTTCAAACGACCATATTTACGGAACCCCTACTATAATTTTGCTCATAGATAAGCGCCATCACCACATTCAAGATCCACACCTATCCTGGAAATTTCCTAGGCATTTCCGTTCAAAAGTTACAATTTTCTATGGTTTCTATGGTTCTGGACATGCGATCTAGACAAAATTCAACATGTAACTTGAACACCTCATTCTCCATTTGAGTTCAAAATTTCATCTAGATCAAATCTGTAGTTTCCAAGTAATCAGGAGAACAAACCTTTGAACGGCCATATTTACGGAACCCCTGGTGGAATTCTGCCCATTAACGAACTTAACCGAAGCATTTGGGATCTGAACCTACACTGAAAATTTAAAGTCTCTAGGTTGTTTTGTTCGAGAGTTATCGTGCTTACGGACGGCCGGACGGACAGACTCGAATTTTCCGACGGATTCGTCATCAGTGAGTCGAACATAGTCGATTGAGACTGTTTTCGGCTCAAAATTCGAAAAATACAGACATCGTGACGAAATGATATAGCCCTCGTGTAAGTAGTACGAACGCTCAAAAATAAAAGTTATTCGTTAATTTTAGATTTTGGATCTTGAATAGAGTAAACTTCTCTGATGAATTCAATTTCAATTTGGAATGACTTTTGCGAATAAATGGGAATGAAATTGAATGAGATATGTTTATATTCGTATATTATGTATATAAAGGAGGAGATTAGAGGTGTAATAAAGAAAGCAAAAGATATTCCTCATAATGTATGTATCTATTTATTGAGGATTTTTACGACCTCTACAAAAAGAAAGTATAATTTTTTCTATTCCATTAATAAAAAAAATATACCTAATAGTTCATCAAAACAGTCTCAACTTAAATGAACGAAATCACAGAACAAAGGATTTTTCACAAAAAAAATATATTTCTGAAGTTAATATACCAGAAAAAAAATATAACAGTTGCAATTAAAATAATACATTCTACAAACTACAGAAAACTAGACCAGAAAAAAAATCCATAATGAATGAACCATGTTAAAATTACGAAAAGCACTGCCGTGAAGGCAGGAGCTTTTTAGCGCTCGTACATCCACCTTGTACGTAGATTCGCATTTTCCAGTTTTGGAAATAAATTGAAGGAATTTTCGACAGCTGTCACAAAAATTCTGAAACTTAGGCGAAACTCCAGACTTCATGTCAGTGCTTTAGGTGACCAATTTTTTTTCGATAATTCGCTAGAATTTTTTTTGGCACATAGTTTGAATACATTATTCCTAAGCTAGGTGCGGAATTTCATCCCAATCCAATCAGTAGTTTCGAAATTATAGAAAAAAAATATTTTGAACAGCCATATTTACGGAACCCCTAGTCTAATTTTGCTCATTGATGAACGTGGCCGCGATATTCGCGATCCAAACCCACCCTGAAAATTTCAAGTTCCTAGGCCTTTCCGTTCAAAAGTTACAATTCTCTATGGTTCTGGTCATGCGATCTGCACAAAATATTGTTTTAATATATCATTCTCGATCAAAATACGAAATTTCATCTCGATCGAATCCGTAGTTTCGAAATTATCGAGAAACCAAAATTTCAAACGACCATATTTACGGAACCCCTAGTATAATTCTGCTCATTGATAAACGTGAACGCGACATTTCAGATCCACACCTATCCTGAAAATTTCAAGTCCCTAGGCCTTTCCGTTCGAAAGTTATGATTTTCTATGGTTTCTATGGTTCTGGTCATGTGATCTGGAGAAATGTAGCTTGAATATATCATTCTCCATTAGTATACAAAATTTCGTCAGGATCGAATCTGTAGTTTCGAAATTATCAAGAAAACTAAATTTCAAACGACCATATTTACGGAACCCCCTAGTAAAATTTTGCTAATAGATGAACGTGATCACGACATTCGAGATCCACACCTATCCTGAAAATTTCAAGTCCCTAGGCGTTTCCGTTCAAAAGTTACAATTTTCTATGTTTTCTATGGTTCTGGTTATGCGATCTGGACAAAATTTCACATGTAGCTTGAACACCTCATTCTCCATTTGAGTGCAAAATTTCATCTCAATCGAATCTGTAGTTTTCAAGTAATCAGGGGAACAAAACTTCGAACGGCCATATTTACGGAACCCCTGGTGGAATTTGGCCCATTAACGAACACAACCGAGGCATTCGGGAACTGAACCCACACTGAAAATTTCAAGTCTCTAGGTTGTTCCGTTCGAGAGTTATCGTGCTTATGGCCGGCCGGACGGACGGACAGACTTAAATTTTCCGACGGATTCGTCATCAGTGAGTCTAACATAGTCGATTGAAACCATTTTCGGCTCAAAATTCGAAAAATACAGACATCGTGACGAAATGATATAGCCCTCGTGTAAGTAGTACGAGCGCTCAAAAAATGAACAAAACCATAAAACAGAATTATTTACGGAATAAAATATATTCCTGACAGGAGACAACTCACAATCATAGTAAAAAAATTATAGAAGCAGTTCCGTGAAGTCAGGAGCTTTTGAGCGCTCGTTCATCCCCCTCGTAGGTAGATTCGCCCTTGTCGAAAAAATTACAGCAGCTCTTTGTCAATTATGCCGAATCAGCTGATACAGAAATATGTATAAGGATTTTTCATTCAATTATTCGTTGGGATTAAAAATGGATCTGGTTATGCGATCTGGCAAAAATGTAGCTTGAATATATCATTCTCCATTAAAATACAAAATTTCGTCACGATCGAATCCATAGTTTTGAAATTATCAAAAAAACTAAATTTCGAACGGCCATATCTACGGAACCCGTGATCGAATTTTGCCCAATAACGAACTTAACCGCGGCATTTGAGATTCGAACCTACCCTAAAAATTTCAAATTTCTAGATCGTTTCGTTCGATAGTTATCGTGTATACGGCCGGACTTCCAGACAGACAGACTCGAATTTTTCGACGTATGCGTCATCGGTGAGTCGAATCTTGTCGATTGGGACCATTTTCGGCTCAAAATTCGAAAAATACGGACATCGTGAAGAAATGATATAGCCCTCGTGTAAGTAGAACGAGCGCACAAAAACAACAAAAAAAGCTCGAATTAAATAAAAGAAACTCCTGGAAAATGTGTGTGCCAATAAATATAGTTAATTATTTTCCAATATTAATGTTGAGGGCATCTTGATGATCTGACTCATGTAAAATATCTACATTACAGCTTACAGCTAAACTAGCCATAATCATTCGGAAACTACTAACATATTTATATTACCAATTTTAACTCCAACATTAGGCAGAGAAAGCATGCAATAAAGATTTCTAATCTACGAATGAAAATATTATACCTGATTCAAGAACGGTCATATTTATATCTTCAATTTCTTGTAGATGTATCTTCATTAAATTGCTAGAAAAATTGAATTGATCATTAAAATAGTTATATATATGACAAATAAAACACCTTAGAACATGGAAAAAATGTGATATACTGATATATTTTTTCGTAATATGCAAGGTGAAATTCAATTCAATCCATAATTAACTACGCCCACAATGGCCGGTGTGAATGGGATATTTTCAAATCAATTGGTAAGGATAGAATAACTAATATGATTTCCACTACATTGGATTGAATTTCTCGACACGTGTTTCGATGCGAAGCATCATCTTCAAGTGGTTAAGGTATAACTAAATTGATTGTAGTAGGATGTAGTGGAAATCATATTAGTTATTCGATTGTAAGTTTTATTATGGATTTCCATCAAGTATCTGCTAATTCGATCAACGTGTGAATGAAGTTGAATGGTTTATTTTTTTAAATATTTTTCGTGAATCGTTTATACCTAGTAATATTTGAAGTTTTTCCATACCATGAAATTCTTGGTGCGTTAGTGCAAATCGCAGGTTAATTGGTTTTTGGTATTGTCGATGAAAATCCTCGATAGATCTGAATACCTGATTGCAGAATAGTCTATATAGAAATTGTGGGTGATATAGAATATTTTTTCGCTCTCTATATCTGAGGACACCCACTCAATCAGCAGTGATAACTTCATAACACCAAATAAGGAATATACCAACGACTGCATACTCGATCGAGTCGTGCACGCCAAGGAGACGACTAATCGCAAGAAAAAGAAAATCTTTTTGTTTAACGGTCCAGTCACGTCCAAATGTATTCAAAGATGCAATTTTATTGTTGGCCGTCTGCGAAACAAGTTTGTTTATGGACATAAATCAGCATGAAATTATGCAGGAACGATAATGTTTTGACTCGGACAATAATCAATAAATTTGAAATTTAATTGGTTCCATTGGGACTAGGCCAAAAGCTATTCCGGTTCGAAAACAATTCCACCTTGTCGGCCGAAAATTTTATTTCGATGATAATGAAATAATGACTGATTCATTCATTATTGAAGACGTAATCGTTAATTTGTTTGGGTGCGAGATATATACTAAGTGCCATAGAAAATGCTTGCTTTATTTATTGTATTTTCATTAAAACTTGTGAAGATTTGTTTGAGCTGATAAAATTCCGAAGGCATTCCATTTCGGTATAGACTGTTTGGCATTTGAGGATCCGGGCAATATAAATATGTTTACTCATTAGACTCTTCTGTGTTGAATATGTTTTATACCATCGTGTTGCATAACGTATTTTAGAGGGGTCGTATAAACGGGTTGTGTGAAGCCGGAATGTTGTCTAGCAAAATCGCTCATTGAGTGAATCAAAATGAAGCCACTCTGTTGAAATGTTTTCGCTAGTGGTATCTCTTTGGTGCGAACAATGAAGAAGTTATAGACAATCGTAAGGCAAAGATACAAAGGATATCTAAAGTATTGAAAAATTATTCGATCTGGTATATTACCAGGTCCATTAGGAAAGGAGCTCGGAGAGGCATTATAGGATTAAGGCCCAAAATATAGGGACTCGCTACCCTGGTCTGATTATCCTGGCAGTATAATGGCGACTTCGCATTGCCACAGACAACCAGGTGATCTTGAGGCTTTTGAGGGTCCATGACTGTAAGTCAAAAACTATATGTATGTAAAAATCACTCGTATAGTTGACAGATACCAACATTTTTTTTTCAGTTTGGATATTAGCTCATCAATGTATCTGAAAAATCATCAAAGTTCAGTGTTCAGCGATGACTCCAGATTATGCTTGTATAAACATGTTGGATGTGTGAGAGCAAGGATGAGGAGTCGTTGTGAAGGACGGATTACATGTGGGTGTTATGGTACAGGATTGAATTCATGATGAGTGTTTATTCGAATAATGCATGACGCTTTATACACGGAGTGTTAATATTGCATCTGATTTCTTTGGAAACCGTGGCAAATCTACTTTTTCAACAAGACAATACGTATAGGACTTCGACTTCATGTCGAACAGCACTTTACGAACTACTTCAGACTTGATGGGAGCTTTCAACGTGAATCTTTGTCAGTGGCCTCCTAGCTCTCCAGACCTCTTTCCAATAGAACATAATGAGAAGAACTTCGCAAAATTCACCACACTATCCACTAGACCAATAGCGTGGCAAACGTGTAGAAAACAGAGGAGTTTCGATGCATTACTAAAATCAAATTAGGAGATGACAGTTATTATGCAAAATGTTGGGTTCAAAAAGTCCCAAAAATTTCAAAAATTTGCCTGAAATTACAGTACTGCAAGTAGGTGTTGCATTTTCTATGGCACTCAGTATATATCCGGACACGTTTCTAGGAATCACTGTGGGTCGATTGTGATGGGTGACCTTGGAAGCATTGAACATTGTGGTTCTGTTCGCCTTATACAGGGTGCCCCAAGTAATGCGACCCATTATCCGTTCGAAGAAAGATCTCGAATTTTTTTCCTTCTTTTCAAAATATTTCCAGGTCCATGGACCGTGACTATCCCAGAAAACTTCGCATTAATTTTTCAATTCAATTTTTGCGCACTCTTTTTTATAAAACAAGGCGTTATCATTTTGCCCAAATGTCAATAATAATTCTAGCCTCATTATATGTTTTGTTTCCGACTTTCAAGTTTTTTTAACCAAAATTTCTAATCTGATCCTATAGAGGTTATGAATGAGTATTATCGTTCATTCTGGGCAGTGAAACGTGTTCAAAATATACTTAAATTTCTGGAGATATTATAAAAACAAAAACAAAAAAAACAAACAATTGAGAATGAAACAATCGCACAGCGAGAAAACTCTACACCGAAAAAAACATTATCAAAAATTGATAACATTCCAACTAAATCCTAACAAACCTGAAAATAATATTCCCGGAAAATTGGAAAGGATGAAGTTATGAAATCCATTTTTTTCATCTTTCCTTTGGCTTCTTATCTGCTACCCCTTCCCCATCAATCACTTGCAATGGCCTTGAAAAGGTTTTCTTTACAGGGAAAATCATTCAAATACATATTTGAACTGTACAGGGTCAGTCTTCGGTTTTGTACATATTTTTTGACATTGAAATCATTTGCCTAAATAAACCCCTTTTCTATTATTTCTTCCCCTACTTCGGCTCGGATGAAAAAATATAGGTTAGTTGAAATACAAACGAACTGCAATATATTGAATATGTGTGGCCGATACTTGATGAAAATCCATAGTTTACTTAGTATTCACTAATCCACACGACACTGCTTCGATGTTATTCCGTATATAATAGTTTACTTAGTATTCACTAATCCATTAGACTACGATTTTCACTAGGTACTTAGAAAACTCGCCAAGAGCATCGAGGCAGATACATATATATTAACGTGTAGCCACACCACGCATCGCAACTCCATACCACGCCAGCCTATCTGGTGTCTCCAGATTTTCGTGGAGTTGCGACACGCTACGTTGAGTAAATGGTGTGAAGTCAAGCCTGTTCTGCTTCAGTTTTATTCTACACATCAAATTAATCATTACTTTTTGGGGTCTCTTATAGATTCATCAATAATGTGTGAAATTTTCCGGAATACATTCTAATGTATATACAGGGTATTTCCTGAGTGGTTGGCCCTACTCTAGTGGTGAATGCAGGTCAAGCAGGCCTTTCAGTTTCTTGTTTTGTGTCGTAAGGCTATTAGTTTAGGAGATACAGGGTGATTTATGGATTTTGGCAAGAACTTTCGATAGTCATAACTTTGGAATTTGAATTCCGATTTTGATCAAATTTCATGGGTTTGTTCACTTCAGAACGTCAAATATCAATATATTCAGGGCAGTACTCAGAATATCAGGGTTTATCTTTCAAGCCTCAAAATGTATATTTTTCACATCACTTAGAGAAATGTCGTTATTGCCATAAAAAAATACATAATTTAATCCGAAAAATTCAAGTTTCACTTTCGATGGCACACTTCTGACAAGCGAGTAGCGAACGAACGAATTCATATTTATGTAATTTTTTTGGAATGCGGTCCCGATTTTTGGCCCATTCGTGATAATATTCTTGTTTTTTGCTGAGTTTTTGAACCTCAAAGCTTGAGAGCGTTATAACTTATGAAGTGAACCATTTTTGAAATGTAATTCGTGAGTGTATTTGCTCCACAACACAAATAAGTAGATATTAATATTTTTAATTTTTTTCGAAAAACTTCAAACCTATTTATTTAATTTCACAATAAAAAATTACGGAAAGCACTGCCGTGAAGTCAGGAGCTCTTGAGCGCTCGTACATCCACCTTGTAGGTAGATTCGCTCTTTCCAGTTTTAGAAATCAATCAAAGGAATTTTCGACAGCTGTCACAAAAATTCTGAAACTTAGGCGAAACTCCAGAATTTTTTACGGTATCTATGGTCTTGGTAATGCGATCTAGACAAAAGACACGTAGTTTGAATACATTATTGCTCAGCTAGATGCAAAATTTCATTCCAATCCAATCAGTAGTTCGAAAATCGGGGAAAAAATATTTCGAACAGCCATATTTACGGAACCCCTAGTCTAATTTTGCTCATTGATGAACGAGGCCGCGATATTCGCGATCCAAACCCACCCTGAAAATTTCAAGTTCCTAGGCTTTTCCGTTCAAAAGTTACAATTTTCTATGGTTTCTATGGTTCTGGTCATGCGATCCGGACAAAAATTGCTTTAATATATCATTCTCGATTAAAATACAAAATTTCATCTCGATCGAATCCGTAGTTTCGAAATTATCGAGAAAACAAAATTTCAAACGACCGTATTTACGGAACCCCTAGTATATTTCTGCTCATTGATAAACGTGAACGTGACATTTCAGATCCACACCTATCCTGAAAATTTCAAGTCCCTAGGCCTTTCCGTTCGAAAGTTATGATTTTCTATGGTTTCTATGGCTCTGGTCATGTGATCTGGAGAAATGTAGCTTGAATATATCATTCTCCATTAGTATACAAAATTTCGTCACGATCGAATCTGTAGTTTTGAAATTATCAAGAAAACTAAATTTCAAACGACCATATTTACGGAACCCCTAGTATAATTTTGCTCATAGATGAACGTGATCACGACATTCGAGATCCACACCTATCCTGAAAATTTCAAGTCCCTAGGCATTTCCGTTCAAAAGTTACAATTTTCTATGGTTTCTATTGTTCTGGTCATGCGATCTGGTCAAAATTTCACATGTAGCTTGAACACCTCATTCTCCATTCGAGTGCAAAATATCATCTCGATCAAATCTGTAGTTTTCAAGTAATCAGGAAACAAAACTTTGAACGCCCATATTTACGGAACCCCTGGTGGAGTTTAGCCGATTAACGAACTTAACCGAGGCATTCGGGAACTGAACACACTGAAAATTTCAAGTCTCTAGGTTGTTCCGTTCGATAGTTATCGTGCTTACGGCCGGATGGCCGGACGGACAGACTCGAATTTTCCGACGGATTCGTCATCAGTGAGTCGAACATAGTCGATTGAGACCGTTTTCAGCTCAAAATTCGAAAAATACAGACATCGTGACGAAATGATATAGCCCTCGTGTAAGTAGTACGAGCGCTCAAAAAGATAAATCCTATTTCTGCGTTCTCTATACAAATTTTTGGATATAACGACCATCGTATATAACGACCTAATATTCACGGTCCCCTCAATGTCGTTATAACCGGATTTCACTGTATATCGTTCCTTGAATTCATGTAACACAAATATTCAATGTGTAAAGAATGCGATATCTTGCGAATTTCCTGAAGAACACAAATCAATATTTTGTTGTTTTGAAGCATATGCACTCATTGATTACACGTTTCAAGAGGGTTTATGCCATTTGTCTTTAAATTCAATATGTTTTTTCAAAAGAATTCGAAGCTTGGCCATGCATACTTTTAATTACTTCTTCACGCAGCTTGTTACAACAGTAAGTGGGTGCTGGGGGTTAAGAACACAAAGGAGTTGCACAGGAAGTTATAAAATTCAAAATTTCAGCAAAAGACAAGAAATATTATGACGAAAGGGCCAAAAATCAGGACCGCATTTCAAAAAAATTACATAAAATATGAATTCGTTCGATCGCTACTCGCTTGTCACAAGTGTGCCATCCAAAGTGAAAATTGAATTTGTCAGATTAAATTATGTTTTTTTTCATGGCAATAACGACATTTCTCTAAGTGATGTAAAAAATATACATTTCGAGGCTCGAAAGATAAACCATGATATTCTGAGTAATGCCGTGAAAATATTGATATTTTTTGAATAGTTCGAAAGAACACTCTGAAGTGAACAAACCCATGAAATTTGATCAAAATCGGACCTCAGATTCCAAAGTTATGGCTATCGAAAATTCTTGCCAAAATCCATAAATCTCCTAATCTAATAGCCTTAGGACACAAAACAAGCAACTTTTCTGAAAGGCCTGGATGACCCGCATTCGCCACTAGAGTATGGCTAACCACTCAGGAAACACCCTGTATATATTTTTTTATTGAAGCAAAACAGCTACTGCCCTTCTTGTGATTCCTTGTCGGATTCATCCGAAGAACGTTTCTGAATTTTCGAATAACTATGACTTTGGTCATTGCGTAGGTTTGCGTGTGGCGTTGAACAAATAATGTGCCCAAGTGGGCACTCTGATGCGTCGACTGGCGAGGGGCTGCGTGGCGGGGCGACACGTTATTGTGTCCCTACCTTCATACTTTTTTATATTACAAATTCAACTGTTATACATTTTGTGTTAAATATAAGTCCTCTATTATTATTATCATTATTATGGATTTGCATTAGGTATGGACCATCTATATTGAATACATACATGCAAAGGCTCTATTGAAAAAAATAATATGAGGAAGGAATCATAATTTTTCCGACCATTCCCAAACGGTATACAGATAATTATCTTTGTATAACCGACAAATTGCTGGGGATTGTATGCTTCATGTAGGAGGATAGTTGCAGCTACAGCTCGAACCACACAATTTCGACTTGATTGAGGAACTGTTCTAGGATGAAAATAATATATAATTTAAAGATAATCCCCGTCACTTATACCCGTCATAACGAATGTCCGAACCTAAAAAAAGATGACCCAGTTGGTGCACCGCAACGAAGGAAGGAATATGAATGCAATCAACTGCTAATCTGTCCATAGAAAATTGAAAATGAATAAGGAGGGTCATCAACCTCCGTAAACCTCATCTAGGTCAATGATTCTGTCTGGGAGAAGACATGGATTCCTAGACTAGTACTCATCGTTGGGCAAGGTATTTATTGTAGCATCCACATATCGAATATTAATAATATATATCCGCTGTGCATTTATTCGATGGTAACACAAGTTAACAAAACGCTAGATACTATACAGTCTACTACTTCTTTATATCTATTTGATGACATCACTCCATTCTATTCATTTGGGGAGTTACGTGATTGTGATGCTTACATCCGTCTGGCTAGCTCAAATGATCTGTTGATATGGTAAATTTACTGTTCTCTGAAATCTAAGGAAAATATGAAGATTCCGGATAATTATTTCCTATAATAAACCTATTTTTTCAACCTACTTGTAATTTTCAGAATTCATTTTGGGGCAGTGTAGTAATAAAAATTATAAAATGCACTGCCGTGAAGTCAGCAGCTTTTAAGCGCTCGCTCATCCACCTTGTAGGTAGATCCGCATTTTCCAGTTTAAGAGAACAATTGGAGACATTTTTGACAGCGGTCGAAAAAATGATAGCAGCTCTTTGTCAATTATGCCGAATCAGCTGTTACAGAAATATAAGGTTTTTTTTTTATAATTCGTTGGAATCTAAAAAGGTTCTGATTATGCGATCTGGAAAAAATGTAGCTTTAATATATCATTCTCTATTAAAATACAAAATTTCGTCACGATCGAATCCGTAGTTTATCAATGAGCAAAATTAGACAAGGGGTTCCCTAAATATGATCGTTTGAAATTTAGTTTTCTTGATAATTTAAAAACTACGGATTCGATCGTGACGAAATTTTGTATTCTAATGGAGAATGATATATTCAAGCTACATTTCGTCCAGATCGTATGACCAAAACCATAGAAAACATAAAAAATTATAACTCTCGAACGAAAAGGCCTAGGGACTTGAAATTTTCAGGATATATTTGGACCGTGAATGTCGCGGTCACGTTCATCAATGAGCAAAATAAGACCAGGCGTTCCGTAAATATGGCCGTTCAAAATATTTTTTTCCTGATAATTTCGAAACAACTGATTGGATTGGAATGAAATTTTGCACATACATGAAGAATTATGTACTGAAACTACGTGCGAAATTTTCTCCAGATCGCATTATCAAGACTATAGGAACCGTAAAAAATTCTAGCGAATTATCGAAAGAAAAATTGGTCACCTAAAGAACTGACGTGAAGTCTAAAGTTTCTAAAAATGGAAAATGCGAATCTACCTACAAGGTGGATGAAGGAGCGCTCAAAAGTTCCTCACTGCACGGCAGTGCTTTTAATCAATTTTTTTTGAATCGAACAGTACAGTCGTACAGTAAAACTTACTATATACAGAATTGAAGCTTTTTAAATTCCCTACCACATTGCTACCATAACCTTTTTTGTGACTCAAACAGTTTCTGAGATGGTCTCAGCCGAAAGTTGCTAATTGAAAAAAAAATGCATTTAAACGTCACTATGGAATATTTGAGTATAAAAAGCTTTCATTCCTTCTATAAGTTCACGATCACCGTTTGAGATATGAGCGAAAAACTGAAAATTGGTACCTCCCTTTCACTCCCGGTCTAGATCCCAGGATTTTCGATGTTCACCTCCTAACAACTCTGAATGACTTCTTGAAAAAAAAAATCTTTCCTCCGAAATGTTGTCCACAGCCTCTCCTTGAGCTTTCATTGACTAGTTAACGGTATTTAGAATTAATATACAGAGTAATTTTTCGTAATGGTGGTTCCAGAGATGAAAACTATAGAACTAGAACAGTCATTCGACAGAAAAGGGAAATAGTAAATACAATAATTAGTATCAACAGTTCATCGACTTATGAGGAAAGACTGATTGCCGTTTTATGATTCGTGTTGAAATGGCGACAAATCGAATTTTTCAGAATTACTCTCTGAAAGTCTGGATGATTTGTTTTATTTTTTGAATATTCCACGAATCTTAGTAGGCCTAACTTGAGAAGGTTAAGCGAGAACACTGAAAATTTATCGACTCGGACCAAATCCATAACCCATAATCAACCAGAAAATTCAACTAATCCTCGAGAAGGATAAGATCACCAAAACTTATTCTGATCGGATTAGCCCAATTGCTAGATAGCCCATTCTTCCAAGGTCACTTTGCGTACGTATATCTGAGAGATCGATCCTAGTAATAGCTTTAACAAGAACTTAATTTCTGTGAAATCATTTTTATTGTTCAAACCAGAAAATTCTAATAAATTCAGACTAATCAAGTTCATTTGAAATCCCAACGATCATTGGCTCAAATCAATTCGACAATGCTTGATCGAACAATCAGAGGTTTGTGAAACTCACCAATGGAGAGGCAAAAACAGTAAAAGCTATTCAGACATCCGCCTCGGGTCTACCTTGGAAGCTTTCATGGCATCACCGACATAGGAAACGGAAATTTATCATTAATTCGTTACGTCTAGTAAATGATCACTGCAGATGAGGCAGGTGTATGAGGTTGACTTCATTTCCTTCTCATATTTCAGGTCGTCAAGTTACAGACTCTTGAGCAGTCGTTCCCACCGACTGTGCTTGTAATTATCGTCTTTGGATTTGGACTAGTTTCATCAATTCAGTGACAAAAAGGAGATACATTCGAGATATTACCCTCTTGCTTTGAATAATGTTATCTCTGACAATACATACAAATCTGTACTGATCAATGAAATTACTCACAAATATAGTGCAATTTTGATTTGTTAAATTTCAATGAAAGTTGCTCACTTTCTTACCTTAGTCCCCCCGAACCGCAGCGACCCCCAAAACTACCAAGCATGTGACATTTGAATTTCGAATTAGATAACCAGCAAATATAATTGTCAATTTTTTCAAAATCGAATAAAGGTTATAGCTTTCACCCGTACTTCCACATGGGACAATTTTATATCTGCGTTTCGTATCATAGCATTCCGTCCTTCAAGTCGAATTTTTCATCGCTAGCTGTACTTATGAGGCTTGATAAGCGGAAACCGGTCTCCAGTGATGATGAATTTGATATTTTCAAGGGGTTTAACGGATTGATTTGTTAACCTGCTTGTCAGATCATCTTTGAACAATTCTCCTTCGGAAAAATTGATGGATTAAATGCATTTAAAATGAGGTTATTTGTCATACTGACAATGAACACGAAATACCGATTTGGTAAACTGAAACAAGCTCGCAGGGGTTTTCAATTTTTTTGTGAACATACTTTTTTTCATTGTTGTGCATTCAAGATAAATTTGTCACAATTCATGTTTTTCTTGAAAATACTTGAAACAATTCGTTAGAATAGCAAGAAATACAAATGTGTAATCGGTGGAACAAGAACAAGTTTTTCCAAAATAATCCCAATGTACGATATTTCGGGAAAATCAGTGGAATTTCACTGCTGGATCAAATCTTTCCTCGGGATTTTCTATGAGTCAAAAGAATTTTTCCATTTGACATTCTCTACTCTCATCCAAAACTTCAAAACACAGGGAAGACGCAGCTTGGCAGAAGTCGCTTTTTTGAGCGCTCGTACTACTTACACGAGGGCTATAGCATTTCGTCACGATTTCTGTATTTTTCGAATTTTGAGCCGAAAATGGTCTCAAACGACTATGTTTGACTCACTGATGACGAATCCGTCGAAAAATTCGAGTCTGTCCGTCCGTCCGTCCGGCCGTATACACGATAACTTTCGAACGGAATGTCCTAGAAACTTGAAATTTTCAGAGTAGGTTCGAATCTCGAATGCCGCGGTTGAGTTTGTTATTGGGCGAAATTCGCCCAGGGGTTCCGTAAATATGGCCGCTCGAAATTTTGTTTTCCTGATTACTTTGAAACTACAGATTCGATCAATGTTAAATTTTGCACTCAGATGGAGAATCACGTGTTCAAGCTACATGCAAAATTTTGTCCAGCTCGTATGACCAGAACCATAGAAACCATAAAAAATTATAACTTTGTAAAGGAAAGGCCTAGGGACTTGAAATTTTCAGGATAGGTGTGGATCTGGAATGTGGTGGTCGCGTTTATAAATTAGCAAAATTAGACTAGGGGTTCCGTAAATATGGTCGTTTGAAATTCAGTTTTCTCGATATTTCCAAAACTACGGATTCGATCGTGACGAAATTTTGTATTTTGATGGAGAATGATATATTCAAGCTACATTTTTCCCATATCGCATGACTTGAACCATAGAAACCATAGCAAATTATAACTTTCGAACGAAAAGGCCTATGGACTTGAAATTTTCAGGATAGGTTCGGATCGCGAATTTCGCGGTCACGTTCATCAATGAGCAAAATTAACCTAGGGGTTCCGTAAATATGGCCGTTCAAACAACTTTTTTCCTGTTAATTTCGAAACTACTTATTGGATTGGATTGAAATTTCGCACATAGATGAAGAATAATGTATTCAAACTAGATGGGAAATTTTGTCCAGATCACATTACCAAGACTATAGATACCGTAGAAAGTTCTAGAGAATTATCGAAAAAAAATGGTCACCTATAGCACTGACTTGAAGTCTGGATTTTTTCCTTAGTTTGAAATTTTCTTTGACAGCTGTCGAAATCTTTCCAATTGTTTTCTGAAACTGGAAAATGCGAATCTACCTACAAGGTGCATGTACGAGAGCTCAAAAGCTCCTAACTTCACGGCAGTGCTTTTCGTGATTTTTTTCTAATACAGACCTGTATTCAGACATGAATCGATTGACGAATGCATGTTTATTATACTTCCAAAATATCGATCGAGTATACTGAGTTATTCAAAAATTATGACGAATCCAAAATATTAGTGAATACTATATAATAATAACATAGGTATTTAATGAATAGTAGGTAAAATACATGCAATAAATAATAATATTGCAGTTTCAAGTGGAACATGAATAAACTTATTATAACTACGAGCTGCATTTCATGTCACTTGTGGGAGTGCAGAAATAGTTCCTCTTTCGTAAACTCAGTTTATGATAGCTATTATCGATATTTGATAAATACCTTATAACTTGTTATGTAAGAAACTAATTGTGGTTTCCTCAAGATTTTTGCACCTATTATTCAAATTTCAGTTGATAGTTATAATTAAATAAGATGCAATATTTAGTTTGCATTATAGGAATTTGTTTATTACAAAGTATCTTCTGAATGAGGCAGAATCATGTAAGGAAAATTGTAATGATTGGTGTTTGAATAATACATGAGTGTGAAATATGTGCAGGTTCTTTCATGACAAAATACGTTTTGCATATAGAATACTCATGCAGTTTAGTCGGCTATGAATCTTGATCTGCATGCAGATCCTGGAAAGGCGTTGTCAGGTTTTTGAGGAACCCATGACGTCTTTTAATTCTATGTGATATTTTTCGATTATTATCTGAAGAGGTATTCATAAACTTCATAATTACTCTAAGCAATGTAGAAAATCGTCTTTGCTTAGAATGTGAAACTGGTTGCTGACTAGATTTTTTCTAACTTGTTTCATGGTCGCAATTATCCTGTAATACCGATCGTTGTAAACGTTACTCAAATAATTGTTATAATTCTTCGAAATCACTGCTACTGCTGCGTAATATTTATGATGTTAATGTGTGAAGACAATAACGTATCATTCGTCCTTCGAGAAAATGGCACGACTGGTTCTGACGTCAATAAACTGCATTGCCCAATAAATTATTTTCTGAAAAACTGCAACATCTCAATCATATTGGAAACTCAAGAGATTACTCTGCTTTTGATCTGTATTCGAAAACGTATAGATCATTGAAATTTGCGAGATTCAACTTCGATTAATACACAGCTATTTCTTTCAAGAGTTGAAAAAGATTTATTTCTATATAATATTTATCTGTTTATTTATTTGCATTCTCTCGCAAAATTGAAGGAAGTCTTTTTCCGAATTTTGACGATTGGAAAATGCGCTTTGCTCTCGAATAAGTTCGCACACTATCTTGTGGGATATCTTAGGGTATGTGAATTATATCTTTGGTGAATAGAACTTTCAGAAACGAATAAAGAATTCTATCACTTCAATAATGATGAAATACTCCTCATGACATTATGTAGCCGATTGCTAGCTGATTGAGCGCTAAAAAGGACAAAATTTATAGACACTTCAACATCCAAAAATTTATTCGAAATATTTATTCTATTTCATCCAGCTAGCATATCTCGAAGCTACTGGACACGTCTTCAACGATCTCATTGCAAACATCCGCTTTATTGTTGCATAGAAAATTTCAAACTTCTGAAGAAAAAATCGGTACATTGAAGTTTCCGTGCTATAAATTAAGAATTTCGATTGGGCACCTACCGTTTGAACGCAAACCTTTTTCGAAGCGCAATAATGTTAATTTACAACGTTCTATGTAAAGCAGTTTCAGTGTTTCTTAAAAGAAGGAATGAAGAAAAAATAGATTTTATCTACTCCTATTCAATTATATATTCGTTATTCAAGTACTTTTGAGCAATTAATAGTATCTGTAAACAACGTGAGTTATAATAACTCACTACTATAACTCCCTGGCTCTGTGCTTATGAACAAGCCGATTGGCCGAATGGGAACAGTCCATTTTTGGTATTGAGGGGATGTCACTTGAATAATTTTCACGTTTTCTCAAATCAAGTTGATACCTAACTATTATTGGGAATGCTTTGTTGAAAAAGATGAATTCAGATAGTGAATGTGAATTATTATGTACATTTTCAGGAATAAGATTATCAGCCAATGTTACCATACAGATTTATTGCCCGAAAAATCCCGAAACAAATATAAAGAAGTGTTCAACAATTTTCAAGATCAGTGTAGCAGTAAGAATATTAAGTCATCGTTTTCAGATAATTTTCTTATGGCATATTTTAGTGAACTTAGCACTAAATATGAAGCATCGCCCCTATGGACTTTCTAATATTTGCTAAGAAGCACAATCAACATAAACAATGCACTGTTATAGATAACAATTAAGATTTGTTAATTAAGTTCTTTCTCTGTACTCGTATCTTAGTATTTATTGTTATAGTCGTAGATAAAGTATAGTATTCAACTTGCGGTAATGGTCATAACTCACTTGATGAATTACATCACTCGCCTTCGGCTCGCGCTGCTAACTACATCTGCGGGAGTTATGACCTACATTACCGCTCGTTAAATAATATACTATTACCAAAAGGTTTTTCATTCACACGCTACAATATTTCCTAACAAATTTCACAAAACATTGAAAAAATGTATATGTTGGCGTTGAACTGAATCTCGTAAACTCTCGAATTATTAGGAATAGAGCGTTCGTGTTGAAAAATATCCGATTAAGTAACAAAGTACTGATACGTTCCGAATTTTATGATTCAATGCTTAATAGTCTTCCTGTAATCATTTTTTTTTTCATTTGCGCTGTTAATTTTCAGCATTCAAAGTTCATGGATCGGATTTTTTTCTGATAGTTTAAGGTCCATGAATTTTCAAGTTTAAAAATTGAGGGCTCGAATGTAAAAAACTCATAACGGTAAAACGATACAACATAGGATCATAAAATTCAGAAAATGAATTAGTTAGAATTTATAATGGACTACTTCTACCGCAAAGTTCTTTTCCTAGAAACTTATGAGTTCTGACATTTATGAAATTTCGATTCAGACATGCTGTGACACTGTAGAGAGACTATCGAACCAAATATTATTAATGGAACGACATTATCTGTGAACCAACCCGTTATTCTGGTGACAAATCATTTTATTAAGTCGACACTTCAAGACATGGAATCACAAAATTATATGGAATACTCGTATATCAAATTTCTCAACATCATATTAGAAAAACTCGGTATTCTTTACACGTGGAACAGCTATAAAGCTGGATTTATATATTACCCATTTTATCGGCGACTCATATGTAGATTAAAAATTTTCAGTAGCTCCAACTTTCGAAGGGAAAGGCCCAGACTTTTTTAATTTTCAGAGTACGTTTGAGGTCTGAATGAGACGATTGAGTAAAAATCTTTTCGAAAACCTCAGGGAAATATGATAAATTCCATATAATTCTGTGGTTCCATCTCTTGAAGTGTCAATTTTATAAAACGACATTATTTTTGAGCGCCCGTTACACGAATGCTATATCATTTCGTCACGAGGTCTGTATTTTTCGAATGTTGAGCCGAAAATGGTCTCAATCGACAAGGTTCGAATCACTGATGTCGAATCCGTCAAAAAATTCGAGTCTGCTTGTCCGGCCCTATACACGATAACTCTCGAACGGAACCCCCTAGAAACTAGAAATTTTCAGGATAGGTTCGAATCTCGAATGCCACGGGCGAGTTCGTTATTGGCAAAATTCGACCAGGGGTTCCGTAAATATGGCCGTCCGAAATTTTTTTTTCGGATTACTTCGAAACTACTGATTCAATCGAAATTAAATTCCGCACTCAGACGGAAAATGACGTGGACGAAATTTTGTCCAGATCACTTGAACGGAAACATAGAAACCATAAAAACTTATAACTTCCGAACGGAAAGACCTAGAGACTTGAATTTTTCAGGGTAGGTGTGGATCTCGAAAATCGCGGTCACGTTTATCAATGAGCAAAATGAGACTAGGGGTTTTGTGAATATGACCGCTCAAAATATTTTTTTCCTAATAATTTCGAAACTACCGATTCGATCGGAATGGAATGTCACACATACTTATATGAAGAATCATGTATTCAAACGACGTGCGAAATTTTGTCCAGATCGCATCACCAAGACTATAAAAATAAAAACCGTAGAGGTTTCTAGCGAATAAAAGAGAAAAAAATCCTTATATTTCTGAGCTGATTCGGCATAATTCACAAAGAGCTGCTGTAATTTTTTTGACAGTTGTCAAAAAATTCTTCAAAAGCTCCTTACTACACGTCAGTGCTTGGCAAGTTTGACTCAGCAGCCAAGCCAAGCAGCATTATGCAGTTCCAGTACCTGGAAGGGTGACTGGTGTGCGCGAAAAACTTCGGACTTCACTTCAGTGGTTCTACCGAATTATCATTTTTTTCCGCCTGTCCTATATATTGTGAAAATGTCGAACTGGATCAATCAAGATTTTTTTCCTCCATAGTACATAAGCAAACAAGAACTCAGAAAACAATTGGAAATAGAAACCATATAGATGCTTTCATTACAAAAGGGCATCCCTCATGAAATGTTAGCAAGGCTAAATCGAAAAACAGAGAGAAACTTTTTCAAGAAAACATGAGCTGTATGGAAGAACCTCATAAATAACCTCATAAATAACAAGTATCACAGGTCCCTTTGAGAGTGTTACAGCCAAAAGATGCTGGGAGAACTGGTTGGCAAAATCTTCAAAATTTTCAACATTGTTCGAACGTTTCCCCCAAAGAAGTTAAGCAGAACAGATTTCAAAATACTATCTACTGGATGAAAAGGGCAGATTCCTGTGAACGGTGACATTCTTATGTCATGTTGATGAAGTCTTTGCCAGCCTTGGAGGCTGAAGTGTGAAAGGAGCATGAAGAGCTTTTGTATGGCCGGTTTCGTTCAGCTACTAGGTATTAATTATAATTAAATCCAATCGAGTTTGTTCTTGAGTTCAACCTAACCCAGAAATCTTGACAGCGCAATTTACTCCGACGCACGTAAAGAAAACGTCGGATAAAAGATTGCAGAAGAGACAAATACAGGAAATGTCTGTGTTCTAATTAAGGATGTCAGGGTTTAAGGCCCGTGCATTCCAGTTACCGTTCACAGAACAAGGCAAAAAGAGATTTATTCTAATGACTAGTTTGAATGGTTAATGGTTTCATTGAGAAACTAAAACGCAGTTCGAAAAGGAAATAGTCCAGTTCGAAGGTTCGCCACCGATCGGATAAGGATGCAATTGTATGCAAACATAATGATTATGTAAATCATTGCATAAATGCAGGAACGAACTGTGGGCAATTTGATTCGGACGTCTCGTTAGACTTTGCTCTGAAATGTACGAGCGCTCAGTTGGCCAACAACCTATTGGGAATGTGATCGGTAATTTGGGTACGAAACGTTGGCGTGGGTGAGTGAATGTCCCATGTGGGAACGCGCTTCACCTTGGGGTATATCATTGTAACGAAAGGTATCTCTGGTTATTGATTCATTATTTTCAATGACATAACGATTGTTTTAAGGAAAATATTATCATTTATTTGATTGTAATGAAATTAGGTATAGTCCATTTAAGAATTATTGACATCGAAGCAGGCCATGAAGGTCCAGTCGAGGCTCTATTCTGGTTACAAAAAAGTTACTGTTTTCATCATAGAAATAAAACATCAAACATAAATATAACCTAGAAAAGTGGTCAGTATACGAATTATCGAATAATTATTAATTAAGCCGGAATATTCAGACTGCAGTTTTAAAATGGGAATTCAGGTTCAACGTTATATATATTAAGAAATGGAACCCCCAAATAGAAAACTTGAACAGGAAACTCACCACCATAATCTACAACCTCAATCAGTGGCGCTCCCAGAGATTGGGTCTGGGAGGGGTAGTGACCGTATTTTCTAACCAGAGATTGATCCTGTGGGGGGTAGTGACCGTATTTTGGAATTAAGAAGGAAGTAAAGTATGTATTGAGTGCTGAAAATACGGTCCTGGGGGGGGTAATTACTCCCAGTAGAAATTTGTACTGTAACTATCAATATATGAACCAGTTTGTGGATTATTAAGTGCTCAGTGTTGAATACTTTAAGAAAGTCAATTTTTATTTTCATTTATTAAAACTGTCCATGAATTATTGCAAATATTATGATTGATGAGCAATTTTAGAATTATTCAGTATACTTTCGAATTGTGAACAATATAGCATGTATTCAATGGCAGTATTAGCAGAGGGAATGTGAACAGGGTACCATACAGTTCAATAAATAAACTTAAAATATATATGAATAATACAAGAGCAAAGATGAAAATCTCATTGAAAACTTTGTTTCCACGTATAAATGTAGGGATTTGGATGTGTTTATTGAATAAGCTGACATAACCCTATTGATAGGCATCCTTTTGCAGGAAAGGTTTCAATTTTTCGATAACCCATTTATGAAATAATTCACCATTCATAGTAATCCTTATCATTAATACCACTGTCAAGAATCAGATCACATCCAGGTAAAAATCCATCCATTGTTCCAGCATTCAAAATAGTGCACCTTCTGCCTTTACCCTTGAATATACTCGGCATACCTTTTGGATTATTTTCTAGTTTCCACTGACGAATTTGAATACCGTTTTCGAATATCCAAGTTTCATCTAGATAATTGAATTTTACGTTTTGTTCCATGTATTCTCGGTATTTATCACAATATCGTACTATTTTTTGAGCGCTCGTACTACTTACACGAGGGCTATATCATTTCGTCACGATGTCTGTATTTTTCGAATTTTGAGCCGAAAATGGTCTCAATCGACTATGTTCGACTCACTGATGACGAATCCGTCGGAAAATTCGAGTCTGTCCGTCCGGCCGTCCGGCCGGCCGTCCGGCCGTAAGCACGATAACTCTCGAACGGAACAACCTAGAGACTTGAAATTTTCAGTGTGGGTTCAGTTCCCGAACGGCTCGGTTAAGTTCGTTAATGGGCCAAATTCCAACAGGGGTTCCGTAAATATGGCCGTTCAAAGTTTTGTTTCCCTGATTACTTGAAAACTACAGATTTGATCGAGATGAAATTTTGCACTCAGATGGAAAATGAGGTGTTTAAGCTACATGTGGAATTTTGTCCAGATCGCATGACCAGAACCATAGAAACCATAGAAAATTGTAACTTTTGAACGGAAACGCCTAGGGACTTGAAATTTTCAGGATAGGTGTGGATCTAAAATGTCGTTATCACGTTCATCTATGAGCAACATTATACAAGGGGTTCCGTAAATACGGTCGTTTGAAATTTTGTTTTCTCGATAAATTCGAAACTACGGATTCGATCGAGATGAAATTTTGTATTTTAAACGAGAATGATATATTGAAGCAATATTTTGTCCAGATCGCATGACCAGAACCATAGAAACCATAGAAAATCCTAACTTTTGAACGGAAAGACCTAGGAGCTTGAAATTTTCAGGGTGGGTTTGGATCGCAAATTGCACGGTCACGTTCATCAATGAGCAAAATCAGACTAGGGGTTCCGTAAATATAGCCGTTCAAAATATTTTTTTCCTGATAGTTTCGAAACTACTGATCGGATTGGAATGAAATTATGCACCTAGCTCAGGAATAATGTATTCAAACTACGTGCAAAATTTTGTCCAGATCGCACCACCAAGACCATAGATACCGTGGAAAATTCTAGCGAATTATCGGAAAAAAATTGATCAGCTGAAGCATCGACATGAAGTCTGGAGTTTTGCCTAAGTTTCAGAATT
Source organism: Aphidecta obliterata (assembly GCA_963966015.1). Classification (NCBI taxonomy): domain Eukaryota; kingdom Metazoa; phylum Arthropoda; class Insecta; order Coleoptera; family Coccinellidae; genus Aphidecta; species Aphidecta obliterata. Next base: position 24,438,122 of record OZ014427.1, on the reverse strand, counting down.
TTTTTGACAGCAGTCAGAAATTCCTTCAATCGATTTTTAAAACTGGAAAATGCGAATCTACCTACAAGGTGCATGTACGAGCGCTCAAAAGCTCCTGCCTTCACGGTAGTGCTTTTCGTAATTTTTATTATATTTTTCTTTTTTCAATAAGAATTTTCCTTTGATCAACTTCTTTGTATTTGTATCCAATTTTTTTTTATGATATAATATAATGTTGACTTTGATCGATTGAAATCTAGGTGCTCTTTGGCCAGTTCGAAAAAGATTGATTTTAATTCTAGCAAAAACAAAGTCATTCAATGTCTCTTTTTGAAGGAATAATCGTATCGCTCAGGTTATCTTCCACTGCTAATTCCAGGCTGTAATAAAATGCTAATATTCTACGGAGAGTTCTTGGTGAAATCTGAAAATTTAAGAGACATTGATCAATCAGAATCCACTTTGAGTAGGTGAATTACAGTTTACCTGAAACACTAGCAAAACTCGATTGATGCTAAGGGAAATATATGCCAAATCTTTGAAAAACTCGAAGTAACACCGACAAACTGCCTGGCGTGCTCTTGCTAGGCGCGATGTATCTTGGTGAATTTCAGCCATTTTAATAGCATAAGACGAAGAATAAGTTCATGAACAGATTTACTAACCCCCAAACAAAAACCATGCATATTTAGCCACCGCAAACATTGTTCTCTGGGGTAACATGGATTGGTTTGCTGGCCTGATTATTAGATTATCTAGAACAATTTTTCATCAAAAAAATTGTTTCAGTACATGTTATTTGAAATAGATAAACAGCCAATATATTATTCATGTCAACTATTTGGACGAATCAGGTTGAATAGCATGAACCTTCTACTTCCACATGTGACAATTATACCGCATATGCATGGTTTTTGTTTGAGGGGTTAGGAAATCTGTTATGCGAAGAATGGGGGACGGTTGCTTTTGGAACGGACAGGTGGCGTGAGTGGAGAAATTTTCTCCGATCACCGCTGCGTTTTGTTTGAAGGCATTTTGTTTCTCACATTCAATTTATCATCGCTGAGCTATACTGATGAGACTTGATAAGTCGTAACCAGTTTTTCAACAAGATTTCATTCTACCAACCACAGAATTTGTATTGAATATCTCGAAGCGGATAATCTTAATTGTATTTTACTTAATATCGTCATTCATAATATATTTTAATTCATAAGGAATAATAAGCCCAATAGTAGTAGCGAGTTGGAAAACAGACCAATTAAAAAAATCTTATGAAAGTAGATCAATAACAGATTTGACTCATTTAAAAGTAATGCAGTAAGCAGTGCATTACAAGGTTAACAAGTTGAACCTTCCATTCATTTCCTCCACTGGTCGCAACTAATGTGCGGTAGTAGACGTAGGAAAAATCTCTGCCCTACATAACATTCGAATTGCAGACTTTTGCAACTAAAGGTCGCAGTAGGCAAACGAGACAAATTACTTTCTTATCATTGATAAGCTCTATCTCATGGTGGTTTCGGTTGGGTATATTTCTAATAACAAACTTGATGGGACAATTAGTTATTCGAGGCAATTCACCCAATTAAAGACAAAAGGGGCGTCAACCTCCCATTTTTTTCCTACATAAACACCAACAAGGTTTAGTCAACAATTACCATTCGAAACATCGCCTAATTGAGTTCATTTCGCCCGTCCGGCCGTAAACCAGATACATTTCGAAAGAAAAGACCTATAGTTTTGAAATTATCAGGAAAGTTTGAGGTCTGAATGCGCCAGTAAGGTTCGTTAACGGTCGAAATCTGCCAAAAGGTTCTGCAGAGCTAGCCATCTGATATTTCGTATCTAAAGAATTCAAAAAATATCTTTTCCATCGGATTAAAACTTCGTATTTAGTTGTAAGATAATGACACGAAGGTTTATGAGAAATAATTTTCGAAAAATTCTTGTTTGAAACTTGAGTATCTCGGGAACTATTCTCCATATCCTGCTGAAATTTTGTGTTTATATATTGATGGTATGGGTTACATGTATAAAAATTCAGCTTCGTAGTTGTTTCACCTAAAAAGAAAATTCAATTTTTCCGATCTGATGAACTTTGCTAATGATTCTGTGATTTTATCTCCCAAGGTTAGTTTCCCATAATTTTCTTCAGAATTAGTGCAATTTGTCGAAATCTGACATCTCGAATTTTACCGTTGAGAATATTGTGGAATAACCGATTTATGTCGGCTACTTGGCGAGTACTATTACATACGCGTTTTTGAGCGCTCGTACTACTTACACGAGGGCTATATCATTTCGTCACGATTTCTGTATTTTTCGAATTTTGAGCAGAAAATGGTCTCAATCGACTATGTTCGACTCACTGATGACGAATCCGTCGGAAAATTCGAGTCTGTCCGTCCGTAAGCACGATAACTCTCGAACGGAGCAACCAAGAGACTTGAAATTTTCATTGTGGGTTCAGTTCCCGAATGCCTCGGTTGAGTTCGTTAATGAGCTAAATTCCACCAGGGGTTGTTTCCCTGATTACTTGAAAACTACAGATTTGATCGAGATGAAATTTGGACTCAAATGGAGAATGGGGTGTTCAAGCTACATGTGAAATTTTGTCCAGATCGCATGACCAGAACCATAGAAACCATAGAAAATTGTAACTTTTGAACGAAAACGCCTAGGGACTTGAAATTTTCAGGATAGGTGTGGATCACGAATGTCGTGATCACGTTCATCTATGAGCAAAACTATACTAGGGGTTCCGTAAATATGGTCGTTTGAAATTTAGTTTTCTTGATAATTTCAAAACTACAGATTCGATCGTGACGAAATTTTGTATAGCAATGGAGAATGATATATTCAAGGTACATTTCTCCAGATCACATGACCAGAACCATAGAAACCATAGAAAATCATAACTTTCGAACGAAGAGGCCTAGGGACTTGAAATTTTCAGGATAGGAGTGGATCTGAAATGTTGCGTTCACGTTTAACAATGAGCAGAATTATACTAGGGGTTCCGTAAATACGGTCGTTTGAAATTTTGTTTACTCGATAATTTCGAAACTACGGATTCGATCGAGATGAAATTTTGTATTTTAATCGAGAATGATATATTAAAGCAATATTTTGTCCACATCGCATGACCAGAACCATATAAACCATAGAAAATTGTAACTTTCGAACGGAAAGGCCTAGAAACTTGAAATTTTCAGGGTCGGTTTGGATCGCGAACATCGCGGTCACGTTCATCAATGAGCAAAATTAAACTAGGGGTTCCGTAAATATGGCCGTTCAAAATATTTTGTTCCTGATAGTTTCGAAACTGCTGATCGGATTGGAATGAAATTTTGCACCTAGCTGAGGAATAATGTTTTCAAACTGCGTGCAAAATTTTGTCCAGATCGCATCACCAAGACTATAGATACCGTAGAAAATTCTAGCGAATTATCGAAAAAAACTTGATCCGCTGAAGCACTGACATGAAGTCTGGAATTTCGCCTAAGTTTCAGAATTTTTTTGACAGCTGTCGAAAATTCCTTCAATTGATTTCCAAAACTGGAAAATGCGAATCCACCTACAAGGTGCATGTACGAGCGCTCAAAAGCTCCTGCCTTCACGGCAGTGCTTTTCGTAATTTTTTGTACTTTATTTTTCTAATTTTGTGTTTGTGACAAAATGATTTCACAATTCATTCTCGTTTACCTCCTGATAATAATTATCACCCTCATTGCTGTTCCATATATGATAGAATTAATAGTATATTGTTTAACGAGCGGTAATGTAGGTCATAACTCAGGCAGATAAAGTTTGCAGCACGAGCCGAAGGCGAGTGCTGTAATTCATCAAGTGAGTTATGACCATTACCGCAAGCTGAAAACTATACCTTATCTACGACTATAACAATAAATACTAAGATACAAGGACAGAGAAAGAACTTCATTTACAAATCTAACAATGCATTATTTATGTTGATTGTGTATAGCATGGAGTAGAAAGTCTATAGGGGCGATGTTTCATATTAAGAGCTAACTTCGCGAAAATATGCCGAAAGAACATTCTCCGTGAACGATGACTTAATATTCTTACTGCTACACCAATCTCGAAAATTTGTTGTATACACCTTTGTATTTGTTTTGGGATTTTTCGAGCAATAAATTCTGTATGGTAACACTGATTGTGATATTGTCTTATTGTGATTGTCTTATTTCTGAAGGTGCACATAATAATTCATCTTGACTATCTGAATTCATCTTTTCCAACAAAACACTCACAATGATAATTAGGTATCAGCTTAATTTGAGAGAACGTCAAAATTATTCAAGTGACCTCCCCTCAATACAAATGATGGACAGTTCCCCTTTCGGCCAATCGGCTTGTTCAGAAGCCCAGAGCCAGGGAGTTAAAGTAGTGAGTTATTATAACTCACGTTGTTTGTTTACAGAGATACTATTAATTGATCAAAAGTAGTTGAATATATTTCAATAGGAGTAGATAAACTAAATAACTTTCCATTAAACAGATCATCATCAACAACATCAAGAGAATACTTTGTTTTTTATTTTTTCTCCAAATAGACTCACACCGTAGGATGTATTCAAGGCGAACACGAAATGACGATTGTGTCCCCTCTGAGGTGTCTGACGCTTCGTAGAACTACAAATTATTTCCGATTCTACCGTTCACGTCCCTCAACAATGTCCATCATGGTTGAGGCGAACATTTCCCATTCATAATTTCGTTACTGGCATGCCTTCAGATTATATAATATGCATTATCGTGTTCTTGGAAGCGAGAAATTATGATCCTCATTGTAAAGATAGGAAATAATTTATATCCCCGAAAGTGTATTATAATTCTTGTCACGCCGAAAATTGTAGACTGACGCATCTTAAAAGCCCTCTGTAGGAAGTTCATTTATGATAAATTGCTTTAAACTGACGTTCTGAAATGCAGCTCATTAGGAAAAAAGGGGTTATCTACGATCAGGCAACCGCAGAAATATTAGGCCTGAGTCAGGTAGGACCAGATTTGGCTTCGATTATACCAGACTAATTTGTCACGCATAATTCCAGTGGCGTGAGTACTGTCATTCCTATGTTAACATTTTCATTCGACTCTCAAAGAAATGAATCCCTTTTGCTATTGTTCTAAAACATCTCTATTCCTATAGAAATGAATGAATCGTACATCTCTCCTGATATATTTTCATCGAACGATTCCAATATTGTTATTATAGGAAATAATAAACTAGAGTAATGAATCAGTTCAAAAAGCAATTACATCAATAGAGAATATTGAATTCAGTACGAAAGAACCTATACCTAATAGTGAACAAAGCAATTTTTCATCCGGATTTTATTACTATCGCGTTGAATCATTCGCACCAAAAAAATTGAGGTTTCCTTCGACCTCTTGACTACAGGGTGTTTTTAAGGTGAGGCTTTTTTTTGGCAGGTGCTAGAACTCATCAAAAGAGATCATTTCGCCGGAGGTTGATCATATAAAATATTCAATTTGAAAAAAGAGCCAAATATCTTGGGCATCAAGATCTTAAGACGACCCTGGATCGTGTTATCTCTCTGTTAGGAGATCTGTCATGAATCACAGTACCATAATTACATATGCATTCTAGCAAGTAAATAAAGTGCTCGATTTTATCGCAAATTTGTATATTCTCTTTCAACTTTTATTAGGAGATTTTTCCTGAATGGAATAATTCTCAAAGTTAAGACTAAGGAGAGAAAGAATTACCATTTGAAAAGATCCTATAAAAAATATTGTTCATAGAAATTGTTCGAAATGGTCACCATTCGTTTGATGTGCACAAGTCCCGACCGGCGTAATAACGAATTATTACATCAGTTTGCTCACGAATAATGTCAAAAGCATTTTCAATAAGTTGTTTTAGTTCTTCAACACTATTAACCTCACCGTTGGTGTACACTAATGTTTTAAAATGACCCCAAAAGAAGAACTCACAGGGTTTGTGATCCGGGGAGCGTGCTGGCCAAGAAATCGATCCACCACGTCCTATGCACCTATTCGGAAAAGTCACAAAAAGCATACGCTCTGTCAGATGATTCCTATAAACTGAACGCATTTAATGAACCCATTCAACACTAGCACCTGTCAAAAAAAGGCCTCACCTTTAAAAACACCTTGTATATACGTTTCACATAAATGAACCACTCAAAGAGCTGTTGTTTTATATCTCAGGTACCAGATCAAATATTCAAATAGAAAATTCTGAAACATGGAAAAGAGTAAACTACTCACCAAAAGACAATGAAAAATTTGAAAAGCACTGACGTAATGTTAGGAACTTTTGCTTGTTTGTTTCTTCAAAAAAAGGAATGACCGTATAATTAGGAATGTATGTATCGGAAAAATCTCAATTTCTACATAACACGTTTCATCCACACAAAATTTCAGCGGGATATGGCGAAAAGTTCCTGAAATGCCAAAGTTTCGAAAAGAATTTTTTTTTTGCGATACTTTCGAAATTTCAATGAAGCTTCGAGTCTTCATCTCACAACTAATCTACAAAGTTTCCATTCGACCTGATCGGTGTTTTGCAAATTATTTCCATTCAGATGGCTATGTCTACGAAACCTTTCGGAGAATTTCGCCAATTAACGAACTTTACCGGCGCATTCAGACCTCGAACGTACCCTAAAAATTTTGGAACTTGCGGGCGAACAGGAAGAATTGAATTTGATCACGAATACTTCGCCATTCTTGGCTCCAAATTCGAAAATTACATTCGGCCACATTGATAACGCTTTTGTTCGTAGAAACAGAGTGCCCAAAAAATATTGTAATCATTGATAGAGAGGATCTTCTTTCGTGGATATTGATAATATTCGATATAATATTATCGACATCTCAAGTCCTCACTACTTTCAATGAAGTTCTTTCCATCGTTGAAGGGTTCAGAAGGTTTGAATTGAACTTTTGAAATACTGAGAATCTCTTATAGGTACACTGAATATTCGAAAAAAAAAAACATGGAATGGAATGGAACAAGGCTCCGAATAACTACATATTCCTGGGATTTTGTTTCATAGAACCGAGAATGCAATCTTCAAGAGTTCTGCCAGCCAACACCTGACCATTTCGCGGAAATCAAGCTGAAATTGTCATTTCATTCTCTACCGAATGCAGTTTAGTTAGTCATCCTTTCCTCGAACGAAGGCCAAATTATCATCATCAAGATGGCAATAAAATGCGATGTGCATTTGTCATGAAAAAAACATAAAATTAAAATTGCTGCAAACAAGGTTGCCAAGTGTGCACAACCATCTAAGACGGTGGACTTAGTCCTCGATTTTTCTTAAATGCAATTCTGAAAGAAAGAACCGATAGTACTGCTCTCTATATCAGGAAATTTTTAGGGGACATATACTTTTCTGAAAGCAAAATACGTGAATATTAACATTTTTGACCAAATTTCAGATTGATGACCATTCGGTTTACTAATATATGTGGAAGGACCATCAATATAAGGCACATAAAAATCCTTATGTCAATAATTCGAAATTGAAAATCAGTAGAGATTCATCCATTCCATTGATAATTTGTAGTTTTCCAAAATTGACATCAGAAGAAGGCTTCAATTTCCCAAAATCGTTATATGGCATTTTAAATTCACATATTGTATTTTTTTCTGCTTTATCTATGGGAGATGATTACCTTCAATAAGGGTACTGTAGTATAGAGTGTTTTCACACTTGCTATATTGTTTTATTTCTGAAACTTTGTATTGCTCCTACTCAAAAGAATATATAGGAATTGTAAGGAAATGACATTTATATTGAAATACAATATGCATAATATTATTTTATTCTCATGGATCTCATGTCCTGTTGGTTTAGATGAGAATTTCTTATAGAAATATGCAGAAACTATATTTCAGTCAACTAATTCACAAATTTTTTGTCCAAATCACAATCTTGTGTAGTCATTTAGTTATGCAAGGAACATTTTGGAACTGACAACATTGCCAGATGATTATGCATAGTCGGGGCTATTCTTAAAACAAGACCATCATCTGCAAGGTTAACTTATTCATAAGAACAAAGTGTTTATGCATCAAATTGGCCAGTTCTAGGAACGAAATATCTTTCCTGCACCTCCATTCATCACTTTTTTGATAACTGCAATTTTATTTTGTCTGACAGGATAGATGCAGATCGAATGACAAGGAACAGGCTGTAAAAAGACAGGTGGTGATAGTGATCAGAAAGGACCGACACAAAGCGAGCTTTACGTATGACATTCCGGGACTGATTTAAGACCTTATCAAAAATGTTGCTGAACGTATAGACTAAATAAATCTTAAGCAGCAGAAATTTGACATTTGACAGATAATCTTGCCTTATTTTGAACGAAGAGCGGTGCAGGATTCCAAGGATTTATTATATTCACGTTATTCCTGGCTCATTGTTATTTTCTCAATTCCTCCAATATTAAATATCTGAACTTTAGTTTGTTCGAGACACTTTGTTTGGATATAATTTTTGTATGAAACTCAATCCGGCAAGATTATTTTAACAACATGTTTGTTCACGCAAAGTTAGAAAATGTTATAATTATTAACGATTATTATAACATTTTCTTACTTTCGGGAACTGTTGGTCTATGTCTTTTTCGATTAATATATCAAAAATCTTTTGATTCCCAGGATCGTTGCTACTTTTCCTGGACGAGATATGAAAATATATCTCAAGGTCTTCATGATATTTCACGAAGAATAAAGATGATTGCAATTTTTCAGAATTCACAATAGGCCATTTTGAATTTCATGACATAGAAATTTTTTTTTTGAGCTTCCTATTTTCCTCAATACAAACACACATCATACTCGAGTTGATCTCGAATCTTCTTTCCATGACATGAACTATACTGGTACATATTGATGTTGTTTTTACCTCGATTAAACAAAACTCGTGCCAAATATTATAATCCAGAAAAAAAATTTCATGATAATGGTCTTGAAGAAAAATGCTCTCTCGGAGATGGCTACTTACATATAGTCCATTTAAGAATTATTGACATCGAAGCAGGCCATGAAGTCCAGTCGAGGCTTCATTTCTGGTTACAAAAAGTAACTAAATTTCATCATAGAAATAAAACATAAATATAACCTAGAAAAGTGTTGAGTATACGAATTATCGAATAAATAAGCCGGAATATTTCGATTGCAGTTTAAATATGGGAATTCAGATTTGAAAGCGCAAAAATATCGTGGAATGCTTTCATATGAAATTATCTGAACTTATCGTTCATATAAAAGTCAACCATGGAAAATTGAAGATCATTCAAATAAATATTTATTTTCACTCAGGACCATGCAATATTTATTGGTATTGGAAATCTTGCAAAATTCCAACCATATAACTTATAAGAGTACCATTTTATGTCAGGATTCAAGAAGGATAATTAATGGAATTCTAGCAGGTAGATAGTGGTGCAACAGAAAAAAATTTTTGGATACTTCGCGAGCAGAGGGCCAAAAGAATGGATTGGAAACAACGTTATAATCTATTGAGAAATAAGAGAGAAACAAAAATTAAGAATCTATATAGTATATGAAGAATTTTGCCATGAAATTTGTACCGAACTATCAATATATAAACCAATTTGTGAATTATTTATTGCTCGGTGTTGAATACTTCAAGAAAGTCAATTTTTATTTTCATTCATTAAAACTGTCCATGAATTATTGAAAATATTATAATTGATGAGCAATTTAACAATTATTCAGTATACTTTTGAATTGGGAACAATATAGCATGTGTATTAGCAGAGGGAATGTGTACAGGGTACCATACAGAATAAGTATAATAAATAAACTCAAAATATCTATGAATGATACAAGAGCAAAGATAAAAATATCCTTAAAACTTTGTTTCCACGTAGTGTAGTGATTTGGATGTGTTTATTGGATAAGGTAACATAATCCTATTGATGGGCATCCTTTTGCAGGGAAGGTTTCAATATTTCAATAACCCATTTATGAAATAATTCACCATTCATAGTATTCCTTATCATTAATACCACTGTCAAGAATCGGATCACATCCAGGTGAAAATCCATCAATTGTTCCAGCATTCAAAAAAGTGCACCTTCTGCCTTTACCCTTGAATATACTCGACATACCTTTTGGATTATTTTCTACGGTCCACTGACAAATTTGAATACCGTTTTTGAATATCCAAATTTCATCTGGATAAATGAATTTTACGTTTCGTTCCATGTTTTCTCGGTATTTATCACAATATCGTACTATTTTAATTATATTTTTCTGTTTATCAGTAAGAATTTTCCTTCGATCAACTTTTTTGTATTTGTATCCAATTTTTTTTATGATATAATATAATGTTGACTTCGATCAATTGAAATCTAGGTGCTCTTTGGCCAGTTCGAAAAGGATATCTAAACTGATATATTAATCGTTTTTAATTCTAGCAAAAACAAAGTCATTCAATGTCTCTTTGAAGGAATAATCATATCGCACAGGTTTTCTTCCACTGCTAATTCCAGGCTATAACATGCTAATATTCTACGGACAGGGCTTGGTGAAATCTGAAAATTTAAGAGACATTGATCAATCAGAATACACTTTGAGTCGGTGAATAACATTTTACCTGAAACACTAGCGGAAATATATGCCAAATCTTTGAAAAACTCGAAGTAACACCGACAAACTGCCTGGCGTTCTCTTGTTAGGCGCGATGTATCCTGGTCAATTCCAGCCATTTTAATAGCATAAGACAAAAAATACTCAAATTCAGAACAAATGTTTATAATTACATATTCACCAACATCTTCGATAAAATCCTCAAAGCAAGATTTCTATGGGTAATGTTAGAGTAATTCCTATACCAACCTGAATTCAGCAACCCAAAATATTACTGAATAGTCTATTACCAACTTAAATTCGATTTTTCACAGCCAACCGAGATGTCAATAATTCTTAAACGGAGTATATGTGATGAGTTTGCCCGAATTCGATAATAAAAATTAATATATTTAAGAATAAATGAGAAATATACGTATCATGTCCGCTTATACATACTTCGAATGTACAGGTTGTTGTTATTTGGGAAAAAAAATATTGAATTGAAGTGGATACTTGATGAAAATCCGTAATTTACTTAGTATTCACTAATCCACTACACTACGATTTTCACAATTAATAAGTAGTGGAAACCATATTCTAGCGGATTAATGAATAGTAAGTAAATTTCAAGAAAATCCTGACCAGTTCCTTGCGCGCTGATTTCTTTGGACGTTAGAGAGAGTTAGAATTTTTCCCGAATATCTGTGATTTTCGAATTTCGAACCGAGAATGGTCTTAAAAGGTCATGCATAACAATAATTGAATCAATGATTTCTCATAAACGTTGTGTTCATTTCATTTTTTGTATGTACAGGGTGGGCAAATTTCGATGTTTTCGCACTACAACTTTTAAATCAGAGGAGATAGACAAAATCTGATACCCCATTCTTTTTTTCTCCTTTTCTGAGACAACAAGGGTAGTATTCATTTTTGACCACCTCCTTTTGTTTTCGAGTTATGAGCGAAAATTGGAAAAATGGCGATATCGAAAAAATTTCCGCTGATACTGATGATAGAGTTCTGAAATTAAAACATTATACAGGCACTTTTTTACGTAGAACCCAGTGGTGTGCTCGTATTTTAAATTACGGAGCTATAACCCAAAGTTATGTTTTTATAACTCGGAACACTAGATTTCTGTACAATTTATTTTTACTGATTTCAAAAATATACGACATCGTATGATTTGTATCAATATAAATAATAGAAAATGGCCAAAAACATTCTTTTGTCTAATAGTCTCAATATTTCTATGGTTTCAACTGATGATGAGCACAGAAAAATTTTGCATCGTATAATTACCACAGTCTCCTTTTATTATTCTTTTCGTTACTTCCGAATCCATATTTATGAAATATATCTAGATTCGAATTTTGTAGAAATTAGTAAAAAGCATAGAAATAATGAGATTGACGGAAGGAGGCTGCTCTTGATATAGAAGAGGCTCTATTTTTCTGTGCTCAGAAACAAGAGGCCATATCCTTCTGAGTACAAATAAGGCATGAAATAAATGATTTATGTTGTTATGTACAAATTCAGCTTTTCAGCGCTTCCGCGTAAAAAGAAAATTGAGGTTTTCTGATCTGTTATTGAGAGTATTCGATAAATGATTCCATCTCTTGAAGTTCATGAATATAAAATTGAATTGTTACATTGTATTATATCTGGTGTCATCTCATGTCGAATCATCATAGGTTAATCATAAGCGCGCAAAAGCTTCTTACTATACGTCAGTGCTTTTCAATTTTTTCCTTTTGTTGATGTCAGGATGCGGTGATAATGTACATCAAGTTTTGAAGAATATGGAAAATTATGAGGCAATAAATAAATAGGAAAAATGATTGAAAATTTCTATATCTCGGTTATAAGGGCCAAAAACCCATCAAATGCGAGTAAATTTTAATCACCTCAGCGTTGGCCATTTTCTTCATATATCTTCGACATCGGTAAGTGTGTTCCTCGATTCATCTCTTCTTATAATCTATGCCATTTCCAACCTTCACTCCAGCAGAGTCCTACCTTCACGGCCTAGCGAACTCTAGCTTGAATGATAAGGTATCAGAAGGGTGAATTCTCAGATTTACATCATTTTTGGTGTCTAGTATATGTACCATTAAGTGAAAATAAAACGGTTTATCTGGAATGTTCCTGAGGAACACTGCAACGTTCATGAAATACTTTGTTATAAATTGAGCACCTACGAAATGCATTTACGAACCATATACCTACTCCCACTCATGTATCTTATTTTGATTCGCGTGACCGAAAAATGTATGCAAATTTCGCTCAGCCAATAATCCAGTAGTCGTAAATGACAAACGGTTTAAATTTATAACAGTAGATTATGTAACCGGTTCGTAAATTCGGTTTTATGACTACTTCAATGTGCGGATGACAGCAGGAATTCTATCGATGACATCTTCCTGATCCCTTCAATAACACGTGCCATTTGCAACGCGAAGTCTTCCATTTTTTATTACAGATATTTTCCACTACTAGAGGTGTAACAGGGGCTCTATATTTACGCCTTTACATTTTGTTACTCCCAATGCAACTGCAACTTGGCAAGTTTCAACGATGTTTCATTTCAATGAAAAAACTATTTCAATTCCCTTTAAATTTTCCCAGTTTACTATATGGAGTAATGTAGAATCCAAAACAAAAATGAAAACCAAATTGAAATTACAAATTTAGATTCTTTCGCATTGTTCAGTAAGGCGCAAATTGGAAAGATGTTTTCAAATCGAACATAACTCAACTGTTTTTCTGATTTAAAAAAGAAGAGCTAACATTCTACCATTCAAGAATCAGAACACGGCAAATTTTACAGAGAGTTTTATTATTTCCTCATCTAAATTCCACGAAATATCTCAAACCATTTTCGAAGAAGAAATTGGCACTCATTTTCTTGAATATAATATCGAAATCGACGATGTTTGTTGGCGACAATCTCATAAAATATTTGGTTCACTTTACCAAATCGAGAAATCATCAAGGAACGGTATAAGAGGACATCCTCTATCGTTTGCACTGACTTTCAGAAGGATGCCATTTTTGCCGTTTTTCGATGGCAAATACTCTGAAGGTTCAGTCCTATTCATCGTGGCGGCGCTCGAGTCGATTTCCTGTATATTATGTATATCACAGTGCCATATAGATAACGGTTCGATTGGCGTCCCTTCAATCCGACAACATCGCTTCGTTCATTTAGTTTAGAATTCGCAATTTTGACGATGGATCTTAATTCATGTTTGAGAGATATGTAGAACGAGGGCTTATGCACTCGACCAACAGGTGATCAGCTGGACTCTTGGAAGATGCGGATTGTATACGTAGATTTGTATCAATGGTTTGATCTTTCGTTTCGCGCATCGGTTGAATTTGAACAACCGTTGTGTAATGCTATTATTAATCGGATTGTTCTTTGTGTACGTTTCATGTATTTGTTTTGAGCTTTGATAAAGATTTCATTACGAACTTTTTGTGAGATTACTATTTGATAAAAGGGTCGAATAGATGGATGGACCAATTGGTAAACCAATGTTACAAATTTGAAACTATTTTATAAACTATATTGTGATTGTCCATAATTTTAAGAAAATTCCATAGAAGCACTGACTTAATGTCAGTAGCTTTTGTGAAACCATTTTCTCACGAAATTTTGCATGAACCTTCACTGCATCATTTCCAACCTAACGGGCGATTTTAAACACAATAAGTTACGAAAGAATGAAGATTTATACAGCAAAATTCATATCATATCATATCTACAGCATTATCGGACGGATTCAACCCGTTCATGAATTCTTAAGGTGCATACTCATTAAGCGAACGAGCAGCGAACTCCGAACAACGAAGGTTCGGAGTTCGTTCGGCAGAAATTTGTCGATTTCGTTTCGTTGAAGCAAAGTCCGCACCGAATACAGTGCTTAAAAAGTTCGCCATTCGGTGGGCATTCGGCATCGACTCCATTTATTGTAAAAATGTGTGATGAAATTATTGCAGCATAGTCTTTCATGGTTATTGCGGGTTTACTGAAAACCAGTGAAGAACAAGAAAGGAAACGAAGATATTGGATGTCAAAACTTTATCAAAGTCCGAATCAATAAAGGGGATTGGACCTGATTTAAGGAATGATTAAGGGCAGTTCAGTAATTTTTGGAGAATATCCCCTGCGGATTTTGAATTTTTACCTGGAAAAATTAGTGAAAAAATTTGTAAAAAGTCAACAAATTTTCGAGAAGCAATTCCACCTAAGGAAAGACTGGAGCTAACCCTCCGATTTTTGGCAACTGAACATTTCAACGCAAATTCGACGTTCGGTTCGAAATTACACTAGGAATAGCGAATCCCGTCCACACCGAACAGCGAACCTCTTTGATGTACCGCTCTTCCACCGAACGACGACGAAGGCGAACCGAACTGAAAATGCCATTCGATTCGCCTTCGCTTTAACGTATACATTGACCGAATTCAAATTCGGAGTTCGCTTAGTGAGTATGCACCTTTAGAGAACGCTGGCCGCTTATTAACGAAGTTCGTCTTTATGAATGAGTAAAATAAACTGAAAAATTATAAAAAGCACTGCCGTGAAGTCAGGAGCTTTTGAGCGCTCGTTCAATTTTCTGCGGTATCTATGGTCTTGGTGATGCGATCTGTAGTTTGAATGCATCATTTCATTCCAATCCAATCAGTAGATTCGAAATTATCAGGAAAAAAATATTTTGAACGGCCATATTTACGGAACTGCTAGTAAGATTTTACTCATTGATGAAAGTGACCGCGACATTCAAGATCCACACCTGTCCTGAAAATTTCAAGAACCTAGGTCGTTCCGTTCGAAAGTTATAATTTTCTATGGCTTCTATGGTTCTGATCATGCCATCTGGACAAAATTCCGCATGTAGCTTGAACACGTGATTCTCCATCTTCGTGCAACATTTCATCTCGAAAACTAATCGAAAATTTCGAACGGCCATATTTACGGAACCTCCAGCCGAATTTTGGCCAGGAGTTCCGTAAATATGGTCGTTCGAAATTTAGTTTTCTTCATAATTTCAAAATTACGGATTCGGTCGTGACGAAATTTCGTATTTTAGTGCAGAATGATAATAATAATAATGATATATCTTTATTTTCCGAAATTGTTTCATACATAGATAGCAACAACACAATGAAGAAAACAAGTCTAAGTCAAAAATTAAATTCGTTTACAAAAATTACGAAAAGCACTGCCGTGAAGGCAGGAGCTTTTGAGCGCTCGTACATGCACCTTGTAGGTGGATTCGAATTTTCCAGTTTTAGAAATCAATTGAAGGAATTTTCGACAGCTGTCAAAAAAATTCTGAAACTTAGGCGTAACTCCAGACTTCATGTCAGTGCTTCAGCTGATCAATTTTTTTTCGATAATTCGCTTCTACGGTATCTATGGTCTTGGTGATGCGATCTGGATAAAATTTTGCACGTAGTTTGAAAACATTATTCCTCAGCTAGGTGTAAAATTTCATTCCAATCAAATCGGTAGTTTCGAAATTATCAGGAACAGAATATTTTGAATGGCCATATTTACGGAACCCCTAGTCTAATTTTGCTCATTGATGAACGTGACCGTGAAATTCGCGATCCAAACCCACCCTGAAAATTTCGAGTTCCTAGGCCTTTCCGTTCAAAAGTAACAATTTTCTATGGTTTCTATGGTTCTGGTCATGCGATCTGGACAAAATATTGCTTTAATATATCATTCTTGATTAAAATATGAAATTTTATCTCGATCGAATCCGTAGTTTCGAAATTATCGAAAAACCAAAATTTCAAACGACCGTATTTACGGAACCCCTAATATAATTCTGCTCATTGATAAACATGGACGCGACATTTCAGGTCCACACCTATCCTGAAAATTTCAAGTCCCTAGGCCTTTCCGTTCGAAAGTTATGATTTTCTATGGTTTCTATGGTTCTGGTCATGTGATCTGGAGAAGTGTAGCTTGAATATATCATTCTTCATTAGTATACAAAATTTCGTCACGATCGAATCTGTAATTTTGCTCATAGATGAAAGTGATCACGACAATCGAGATGCACACCTATCCTGCAAATTTCAAGTCCCTAGGCGTTTCCGTTCAGAAGTTACAATTTTCTATGGTTGCTATGGTTCTGGTCATGCGATCTGGACAAAATTTAACATGTGGCTTGAACACTTCATTCTCCATTTGAGTGCAAAGTTTCATCTTGATCGAATCTGTAGTTTCAAAGTAATCAGGAGAACAAAATTTTGAACGGCTATATTTACGGAACCCCTGGTGGAATTCTGCCCATTAACGAACTCAACCGAGGCATTTGGGATCTGAACCTACACTGAAAATTTCAAGTCTCTAGGTTGATCCGTTCAAAGACTCAAATTTTCCGACGGATTCGTCATCAGTGAGTTGAACTCTATCGTTTGAGACCATTTTCGGCTCAAAATTCGAAAAATACAGACATCGTGACGAAATGATATAGCCCTCGTTTAAGTTGTACGAGCGCTCAAAAAACGTTCGGACTTGGCAAGCAATTCTTTGAAATTTGGAGAAAAGTTGATTATGTACAGCCATGAACAGATATTCAGAAACATATTTTATTTTATGAATTATCAATTTCATCGGCTAAGCAGTTGGATGAAGGAAGACCATAATTTGGATCTGAAACTACTCATATTATAGTCTGCATTGTAACATTTTTTCGACAAAAAAAAGAGAAGGTCTTCTCCTTCGATTGTTACAGTGCTTACGGCTGATCGGGCGGATATAATTGAATTCGACCACGGATTCTTCATCAGTCAGTCTATCTACAACCTAGTCGCGTATGACCATTTTCACCAGTGAATTCCAGAATTGCAGACATTTTGACGTAACGATGGAGTTCTTTTTCCCTGAAAGTGCGTAATTCAATAACCCAACCCATTATTACGGAATTTCATTTTTCAAATTTGAAAGAATATCAATCAATTAATACGTATTACGTTATGGTATTGACATAACTATTCAAACTTTAGCTTCCATTGCGTAAATGAATCTGCAATCGATTCATTCTCAATGCACTCAATGTCGAATTTACAATTCATCAATAAACTACATATTTAATGATGATTCCAAAATACTATAAACCACTGGGTTTTGCATAAAAATACTACCTCTTTCATGAAATGAGATAACCTTGATCTAAGACGAGCGCACAAAAATAAGAAGTGATTTTCCATTCTAAAATTGAAGGTTATTTATTCATTTATTAAAAAAAATTATTTTCAACCAGTCTAATCAGTCTGAGGAGTAAACATCACCACTTTCCATGAAATTTGCTGAAATGTGACGCTTCCTTCCTAACTTCATGATTAGTTACCGACGCGACGTATCAAACTCAATCAACTAGGACGCACCGAATTTAGCATTCACTGCTTGGATTCAATTATCTTTTACAGTGACCATAATGATAGGTACAACATGACAACATTGCAGGATGCTACCTTGGTTGGAAATTTAGTATACGGAAGCCGATCTACACCATTACAGGAAAAATATTATATGGATGCCAACTAAACCGTTATATGTACGGAAGTCAATTTATGCCGAAAAAAAAACGTCAAATATACACGAAATATACACGCGGATGCAGGCCTATACCCTTTTCGAACGGGTGCCACTTAGAACGGCAGATGTATATATATAGATTTATTCGACCGCCTATACAGACCCAAATCGATATACTCTACCGACTTTTCAGTCCAAAAGTGACGTTGTCAGACCCGGCTCCGGGTCTGGTAACGTTTGACCATATAATCTTGCTGAGGGACGTGAGGGGATGCCAGGGGTAAATTTTCAGCCGGGTGTGAAAAATCGGTGAAACATCATAATAAATACAGAAAACTTCAAGGTTCGACCAGTGCGAGGGCGCCTCCGTCGACATCAACACGCTGTATATAATTAATATAGTCAATCAACTCCTCCACTCCCTAAATATGACAACGCTGTAGATTGTATATAAACCTGAAATTCATACTTCCCACAGCTTATACAAACCTGGTATATAGAGCCGTCGTCAAGAGAAACGTTTTTTTAATTGTCCTCATGCAGCTCGAAAATTGGATATTTCATCTTTCTGATATATAAATCTACGAACCATACTTTACGAAGCTTATACAAACCCGGTACAAGGAACCGTCGTCATGAGAAAAATTACGAAAAGCACTGCCGTGAAGGCAGGAGCTTTTGAGCGCTCGTACATGCACTTGTAGGTGGATTCGCATTTTCCAGTTTTGGAAATCAATTGAAGGAATTTTCGACAGCTGTCAAATAAATTCTGAAACTTAGGCGAAACTCCAGACTTCATGTCAGTGCTTCAGCTGATCAATTTTTTTTTCGATAATTCGCTAGAATTTTCTACTGTATCTACGGTCTTGGTGATGCGGATGGACAAAATTCTGCACGTAGTTTGAAAACATTATTCCTCAGCTAGGTGCATAATTTCATTCCAATCCGATCAGTAGTTTCGAAACTAGGTATCAGGAAAAAAATATTCTGAACGGCCATATTTACGGAACCCCTAGTCTAATTTCGATCATTGATGAACGTGACCGCGATATTCGCGATCCAAGCCAACCCTGAAAATTTCAAGTTCCTAGGCCTTTCCGTTCAAAAATTACAATTTTTTATGGTTTCTATGGTTCTGGTCATGCGATGTGGACAAAATATTGCTTTAATATATCATCCTCGATAAAAATACGAAATTTCATCTCGATCGAATCCGTAGTTTCGAAATTATCGAAAAAACAAAATTTCAAACGACCGTATTTACGGAACCCCTAGTATAATTCTGCTCATTGTTAAACGTGAACGCGACATTTCAGATCCACACCTATCCTGAAAATTTCAAGTCCCTAGGCCTTTCCGTTCGAAAGTTATGATTTTCTATGGTTTCTATGGTTCTGGTCATGTGATCTGAAGAAATGTAGCTTGAATATATCATTATCCATTAGTATACAAAATTTCGTCACGATCAAATTTGTAGTTTTGAAATTATAAAGAAAACTAAATTTCAAACGACCATATTTACGGAACCCCTAGAATAATTTCGCTCATAGATGAACGTGATCACGACATTCGTGATTCACACCTATCCTGAAAATTTCAAGTCCCTAGGCATTTCCGTTCAAAAGTAACCATTTTCCATGGTTTCTATGGTTCTGGTCATGCGATCTGGACAAAATCTCACATGTAGCTTGAACACCTTATTCTCCATTTGAGTGCAAAATTTCATCTCAATCAAATCTGTAGTTTTCAAGTAATCAGGAGAACAAAACTTTCAACGGCCATATTTACGGAACCCCTGGACGAATTTGGCCCATTAATGAACTTAACCGAGGCATTTAGGATCTGAACCTACACTGAAAATTTCAAGTTTCTAGGTTGATCTGTTCGAGAGTTATCG
Source organism: Aphidecta obliterata (assembly GCA_963966015.1). Lineage (NCBI taxonomy): Eukaryota > Metazoa > Arthropoda > Insecta > Coleoptera > Coccinellidae > Aphidecta > Aphidecta obliterata. The sequence goes on along the minus strand of OZ014427.1, from coordinate 24,418,052 downwards.
TGCTTACAGACGGATGGCCGGACGGACAGACTCGAATTTTCCGACGGATTCGTCATCAGTGAGTCGAACATAGTCGATTGAGACCATTTTCGGCTCAAAATTCGAAAAATACAGACATCGTGACGAAATGATATAGCCCTCGTGTAAGTTGTACGAGCGCTCAAAAAATGCTTCCGAGTCTACCGAAGGTAGTGGAAGAAGCATTGTGATCCCTTTTGTTCTCCGATTCCAAAATTTCCACTCGCAAAATGCATTTCAGACGATTATGAACAACTTTGGTTTCGTGCCTGTCTGTCGGTCTGTATGTTCGTTTATGGACAGGATAACATCAGGGTTCCGTAAATATAACCATTCGTAATTTTGTTCTCCCGATTACTTCGAAACTATTGATTCGATCAAGATGAAATTTTACACGAAAATGACGTGTTCAAGCTACATGCGAAATTTTATCCAGATCGCATGGCCAGAACCATAGAAACCATAGAAAATTATAACTTTCGAACGAAAGGGACTCTGAATTTTCAGGATAGGTGTGGATCGCGAATGTCGCAGTCGCGTTTATCAGTGAGTAAAATCAGACTAGGAATTCCGTGAATATGGCCGTTTGAAATTTAGTTATCATGAAAATTTCAAAACTACGGATGCAATCGTGACGAAATTTTGTATTTCAATGGAGCATAATATATACAAGCTACATTTTTTCCAGATCGCATTACCAGAACCATTTCAAATTCCAACGAATTATATTGAATGAAAAGTCCTTATATTTCCGTAACTGCTGATTTGGCATAATTGACAAAGAGCTGCTGTCATATAGACCAACTGCAATATACAGGCCCGAGCTAACGGCAAATTGAACAATAGCATTCCTATAAATAATGGTATTCGGCAGGGTGACTCTCTGAGTTCATTACTATTCAACATAGTAAGGGACGCAGCGGCGTTACTCCACAGGTGCAAACCGGTGCAGGGGGGCCCCAAGCTCTGACTATCACACCCCGTTTGAACTAGCTGAAAAAAACTCAATATTTTGAAATTTTTAAATAAGCTCTATGTGATCAAAATAAAATATATAAATCAGCGCTGTACCAATTATAATTTGTAATATAACGTAAATAGTATGTATTCAATCGATTTTTTCCATTAGAAAATTACTCACGTTACATTGAGTAACGTGCAACGTCCATTATTAGAAAATTCATGAATGTTTCTACGCTTCCGTACTATGTCATCATTTCTTTTGTCCCTTCTCCCTTATATCAAAACAAGTATGTAGGTACTTTTTCGGCGCTCATAGGGGTGTCATGAAAAACATGTTACCGCTCGCTCTCCTTGCCACCCAGCCAGATTGAAATGCAAGTTTATTTTATATTTATCTCGTTCATCCCTATTTCGTTGAAAAAATGCGAACAGAAGTTAAAAAACACTTCGATGAATTATTTTCTGATCACAGACTTCGAAGAAGAGATGAGATATTCAGAATAAATGAATAAATATTGTCTACAAAGCATTAGATAGAATAACAATTGAAAGCACGTTTCGATGATATGATTTCAGTCAGTAAAATTTTCAATATTCTATCGCCATCATTTTCACTAGATGTAGATGAAAAAACTATAATTAAAAGTTGTGACCAATTTCGAAGTATATATTCTGAAATAATAGGCTCCAACTTCATCTTCAATTCCTCAATATTTACCACCTATTTCTACCCGAATTAAATAAGGCATGGACAATTCACGAAGTTTGCATGAAAATAATTACGAAATACGGAATGCTGGAATGCGACCTAACAGAAGTATTGACAGCAATATTACTGTTCCATACAATTCCTGTCACCTCTGCAGAAGCTGAAAGATCATTCAGCAAACAAAAAATTATTTGAGAAATAGTATGCGACATTTACCGCTATAATATCAATCGACAACGAAGCAGCATAAAGTCTAGATAGTCATTGATTTTTTCGCGAAAAATAAGGCTAGAAAGAAGTTGTAATTAAGTTAACCTTTGTTGTGAATCAAATGTATACATTGTTTTCAATGTTTTATTTTTATCCACAATTGAATATTTTATATGAATACATAAATTAACCTTTCGATTCACTTCGTTTCTAGAGAAAAACAAAATTTATCTTTGGTTTAGAGTCCAATTGAATAGATTTAACGCGTAATGCATGTAAAGCTGAAATGACAGGCAAGTCGTTTCACTATTCACCCTTATTAACACAAAATTTTATCGACATCTGACAGATATTTTCTGTCATTTAAAATTTTTTCTAACATTTATTCTTGAGTTTTTGGCGCAATAATTCATACTAAATCTGCACATTTCATCGATCTTTTGCAGTGCAAGTGATTCCCAAGTTTCCATTTATTGGATGGGTAGGTTTCGAATCACTGAGGAACCAAAATTTCAGCATTTTTTTTTTAACTTCGAATTCACGCAATAACGAAATACTGCGAGATTCTCGGATTATTAAGCTACACTGGAAGTTGCAAGCTTATTCTTTTTGAAATTTATCGTGTGAAAAGGCAGAATCGGTTTTTACCTCAGATTCTGTAAGGATTCGAATCCACTCGTTTGAGATCATTTCGACTGGATATTCGAAAATAATGGACATTCTGGCACAAGGGCGGATTTACGGGGGGAGTATAGGGGGTAATAACCCCTCATGAGTAACAAATTTACGCAACGTGATGCACAAAAAATATTGTATGCTATAAAAAATTTTATTTACGTATGTTTTTTGTTTTATTTTGATTTTTTCTTGTATTTGAGTTTGAAAGAATGTTTATTTCAAAATTGATATGAAGTGATTGAATGTGTTGTGAACTTGATTTATGGTTTCCCAATCGTTATTACCCCTTCCATGAAAAAAAGTTAAATCCGCCCTTGTTCTGACAAATTGAATTATTTTTATTCATCCAAAATGAGAGTTGAGATTAATTCAATGAAAATAAACACATTTCATGCAATAGCACGCTGGACAATTGGAAAAAGCGCAATATTCTCTTTCCTTTTTCACTTCTTCACAATACTTATACAAATATAACAATAACGACCCCGACGAGATCGGTCCCAATGATCTGACAACACCGCTGGGATCGAAAAGGTTGGCCGTATATCTCTGCCCAGTATATGTGGGAATGAAAAGTCGGTGGAACGTTTCGGGTCTCAAAAATAGAGTCGAATATATAACTTTTTTGAATGGAAATTTTTGTTTCCCCTCTTTAGATGCCTGAGGAGTTATATTTTCAAACAGCTTATTTTTCATTTATATACTTGTGGAAAACACCCGGATCACATGGGTCTTAGGTAGCCTGCCAAGTATACCGGGACTGAATACGTCTGTTGGATAAATATATATATATATATATATATATATATAGAGGTATAATGGTGAAAAAAATTGCATGTTTTTCAAAAGTAGCATATTCTCGTATGATAAATTTCCAATCGCATCAATTAAAAATTTTACTTTGTCGGAGTTTCACAAGAAGCAACATATTCTCTAACCGGACTTATGGCCATTTTGCTCACGTAAAAATCACTTACCCTTTATGAGCCAAACAAACGGAAAAACTTGACGGTTTTTTTAATAACAAAAAATATTGCGACTCATTTAAGGGCGAGAAACAAACGCAAATTTCGAACCTCGGCTCTCGAGCCGTAAACGATAGGGAGCAGAACGAGGTTTTCCGAACAATCCTCGTCAATCGAGATACAACGGTACCGGGTCGGCAAATTGACGATTGCCGTACCCAGGATATATAGAGCCAACAATATGAGTTTAATTTTGGTCGCTCAACATTTTTTTTCCTTCAAAAAATGTTTGAAACTTGTCGGAAATTTATAAGTATTACATATATGTGCAGCATGCACGTCTATGAAAAATATTAAATACTTCAAATATTCATTTTAAACAACAATAATCTCTTGTAATTATTATGTCATTTGTTATGTGAAACAGAAAATATCGGATATTCGATAAAAATAAACCTTAATTTTCATCATTTTCTGAATAAAATTCCAACAGGAATAATTCAACTTTGAACTAATTCGATTCATTGTTATTAACGCTTCGTCGAAAGATATCTAGATAGGGTCGGCAATATGAGCAAAGATGTACCTCATCGAACGACGTTCTTCGTGTATTCGAGATGGGCCTATTTTGTCTACGGACCGAGTATACGATGCGGGATTGGACTTGGAACAGCGTAATATTTTCGAGAAGTTGCACAGGTATCACGTACCTGATTTTTTTTAATTTTTATAAAATGGATTGGGACTATTGGGAGTCATGTATATAGCGGTAATTTGACAGAAGTGAAACTTTGCATTTTTGCTGATCGAGATTTTTAGGGTCGGCAGTGCCGACCCTGCCGTCCCTGACGAGCCGCCACTGGTGACCCTACAGTCAACCATCGGAGCAGAAAGAAAAACAAAGTGCTTTCTCAAATCCGGAATCCCCACCTTCCCACATCGATGAGTGAAAACGAAAATTTTCGAACCATCGAATTTAATTCCGCCGGTCAGAACTATCAAATTTATATTGCAGAACTTCATGAATTCGGTGACGCAGCGATGCGTGAAGGAAGTCACACACTGATTGTATCATTTAACCGTTACCACCCCTTCGACCATTTTCGAAAAGTGACGTCCATCCATTCAATGGTATATGAATAATCACCCCGTACGCTTTATACAGGATATGACAATTCACTCTGAACATTTTTCAAAACCCTTTTTTCCTCGTTGCAAAAAAGCATCTCTCTGATGAATAGTATAGTATAGTAGAAAAAAATTTCTACCTTGCTTTTCGGTGGAGTTGAACGGTATATAAATCAGCCTTTTCCTCTTACCTCCAATGAAAGCTCCAGGGAAAGACAAATGAACAAATTTTATGTTACGGAAAATGCCTAGAAAAAAAATACGAAAAGCACTGCCGTGAAGTAAGGAGCTTTTGAGCGCTCGTTCATCCACCTTGTAGGTAGATTCGCATTTTCCACTTTCAGAAACAAAATGAAAAATGACAGCTGTCAAAAAAATTCTCAAACTGAGGCGAAACTCCAGACTTCACGTCAGTGCTTTAGCTGACCAATTTTTTCTCGATAATTCGCTAGAATTCTCTATGGTATCTATGGTCTTGTTAATGCGATCTGAACAAGATTTGGCGCGTAGTTTGAGTACATTATTCTTCAGCTGTGCTGAATCCAATCAGTAGTTTCGAAATGATCAAGAAAAAAATAATTTGAACTGCCATATTTACGGAACGCCTAGTCTCATTTCGCTCATTGATGGACGTAACCGCGACATTCGCGATCCAAAACTACCCTGAAAATTTCAAGTCCCTAGGCCTTTCCGTTCGAAAGTTAGAATTTTCTATGGTTTCTATGGTTCTGGTCATGCCATCTGAACGAAATGTAGCTTGAATATATATTTCTCCATTAAAATACAGAATTTTGTCCTGATCGAATCCTTAGTTTCGAAATTATCGAGAAAACTGAATTTCAAACGACCGTATTTACTGCTCATTGAAAAACGTGACCACGACATTTCAGATCCACACCTATCCTGAAAATTTCAAGTCCCTAGGCCTTTCCGTTCGGAAGTTATGATTTTCTATGGTTTCTATGGTTCTGGTCATGCGATCTGGAGAAATGTAGCTTGAATATATCATTCTCCATTAATATACAAAATTTCGTCACGATCGAATCTGTAGAATTATCAAGAAAACTAAATTTCAAACGACCATATTTACGGAACCCCTAGAATAATGTTGCTCATAGATGAACGTGATCACGACATTCGAGATCCACACCTATACTGAGAATTTGAAGTCCCTAGGCGTTTCCGTTCAAAAGTTACAATTTTCTATGATTTCTATGGTTCTGGTCATGCGATCTGGACAAAATTTCAAATGTAGCTTGAACACCTCATTTTCCATTTAAGTGCAAAATCTCATTTCGATCAAATGTGTAGTTTTCAAGTAATCAGGGAAACAAAACTTTGAACAGCCATATTTACGGAACCCCTGGTGTAATTTGGCCCATTAACGAACTCAACCGAGGCATTTGGGATCTGAACCTACACTGAAAATTTCAAGTCTCTAGGTTGTTCTGTTCGAGAGTTATCGTGCTTACGGACGGACAGACTCGACTTTTCCGACGGATTCGTCATCAGTGAGTCGAACATAGTCGTTTGAGACCATTTTCGGCTCAAAATTCGAAAAATACAGACATCGTGACGAAATGATATAGCGCTCGAAAAAGCAGGGCTAACCAATATAGCAAACACGGTGATGAGGACATAATACTGTCCAAAAAGATGGAAAACGGCAGAAGCCACTGTGTTCAATAAGCCAGGAAAAGATAGAAAATTCCCACAAAACTACAGGCCGATAAGAGCCACAGGATTAGTGCTATTGGGTGTCGAGGAAGGACTTACCTACCTTACCTACCTAAGATGATGATGGCAGACTACACTACCAAAACCTACAAGATCATAAGAAACTACCTGAGGAACAGAAATTTTTATGTCGAAATAGATGACATATATTATCTTATTATCTTCCACCAGATGAGTAAAACCAGGAGTACCCCAAGCTTCAGTTCTAGGACCTATACTGTACAACATATACTACTATACTACTATATTCCTAAAATCCCAAGAAATCTGCTAGCCCTGCTTAGGATACCCACCTACCACAAAAGACACAGAGATGAACTACGTAAAATCAGAAATTCAGTAAACTCAATTTCAAATATGTATCAAGAAGAAGCGACTCTCCTAGAGAGTCAAAGGTAACATAATAACCACACCACAAAGATCGTGAAAGAGATACGTACAAAAAAAACACAGCAAGTCTCACACTGTTTTATTTATCGGAGATAGTTCGTCCTTGGGGATCCCCATTGGCTTAAAAAAAAATACCTCCCATAATTTTCGATGGTATTGAAAATTCACTCTGAACCTTTTTCGGAGTAGTAAATTTTTCACCCAACAGCATTACTCCCAATAGTTACCGAGATATGAATATCAAACAAGGAAATAAGATTTTCTAGGGCTCAGCCTGATGAGTGATAAAACTATATGGTATGTTTTATGGTAATGCTTCAAATATATACTTCCAACGACGAGGAACTCGAAAAGGCTTTCAAAAATTGAATTTTTCCATATCGCATTATTCGCATTCCGTTCACGGTTTTCGATTTAAGTCTTACCTCTGATCCGGCGCATAAAACCCACAAGATAAAAATAAATGTCCGATACTTCGAATGTTGATTCAATTAATTACATGTCTGGCAAGAGCTATAAAAATTATATAGATGAGTAAATTTGCCCGTCTTTCGGTCAATATTTATGTCCCGAAAAGCATATAAAACTGCAAAATATTCGCCGAATTATAGGATCGTAAAAAATCGCAACAATTATTCGCATTTTGTTTACCTTGAGTGCATTCGGGTTTTTTCTGATGCACGGTTTTATGTCGAAACGAAAATTGTTTTCAATTCTCACTTCTGCTTGGCAAATTGTTTTTTTCACGTCTTGACTACCGAATTCTGCCAAAAACAGGTAATTATACACCCACAATGGCGGGTAGATAATTACTGATTTGTAAACATTACCGAATGCTCTTCTGAAAATGTAAACATTTCGAATATTTCGCCGATTTAAAATGTTTTCTCATGAATAGATCACAGACATGATAGATTCTTTCCACCTTGAATAACAAGATAAATGAACGTCTTGCCAAAAGCTTGTTGATACAAGGAGTGATCTGTCAATATTGAAATGAAGAGTGATACCTGACCTAACTCAAACAGTACATAACAACAACTCTGGGACAAACCTACATAAACGTTTGAATACACTAACGGACAATTGAGGTGGCCCACGAAAACGCTAGTTCGACTTTTTTTTAGTTTAGACATGGAGGATATGTGTTTTTTGACGTGAAAAGAAAACTGAGTGTTTCTCAGAATTATTCTGTGATTCCAACTCTTGGGATTTATGAAGTTAAAATGAAACTATTTGCCACACTGACAGCTGATTCAGTTCACAGACTCTGTTTTCAGGATTCGTGAAATTGGTCAAAATCTAACATTTGTTATTTCGGATGGAAATATCCTGAAATATACCGATTTAGAAGTAAATACTTGGTGAATACGATTCAATATGTATCTTCTCGATAATTTCAAAGTATTTTCCTGTATTCTCGTTAAGTTCGAAATACCTGGTGGGTGACCGTTCTTGCGAAGAATTCAAACAAGCTAGCAAAATATTTTCCTCATTCTGTTGCGGAATTCGTCTTCTAGATGTTTTGCGAATAAATGGTTTTTTATATCTACTCATTCATTGTCGATAATAATCACCAGCTATTTTTCAAACCTACTCTAATTTACAAATAGGTATAATATCATCGTTTGTCGTCAATGAATCTATTTCTTCAATCATTCAATTTTTAATTATTTATGAATTGTCTCTTTCGAAAAAATCATCTGTAGTCTCTTGATTAGACATCAGATAGAAAAATACAAAATGAAATCTGATAGCTCTTCAAACCTCCAGGTGATAACACTCGAAATGAATTATTGAAATGGAAAATGGGATAGAGAAAAACGAGTAAATTTTCCATGAATAAGAATGAGGATATATCCCGCAAAATTTAAAGTTAGGCAAGCGTTTTGTATTTGAAGGAAAACTTGTTACATGCTTTGGAATCCCATTAGCGGGGAATATTCGAAAATGTATGAATAATTCATGAGTTTTATTGTGGACGCCATAGTTTCCGAAATTGAATTCGGTTAATATGAAGATGAGTTTAGTTGACTTATATAATGAAGATATTTCTTGGATAGGAGAAGCTTTCAGCTTCAGAGGGATGAATGCACCTGAAAAAATCTAAGATTTGTAATTAAATGAAAGTTCATCGATATAAATATCGACAAATGCAATGTCTCTCTCAAACCAGCCACACCATCGTTCTTGTCGAGGAAAGAAGATGCTGACCATGGTTTCGGACTTGGTTCCCCGAATTATGGTGTGGCTAGTTCGGCATTTATCCATATTTAATTCGATGAATGCGGTGTATCTAATCTTTCATTATATCAGAGGTACTTTGCTTTATCCTTGATGGTGTTATTCTTCATTTCTCATCGAACATTTTCGTGTAGGGTGCGGCTTTCGAAAGGATATTTCGTGGATTTTACATCGAACTGAAGCCTTCTATAGCAGAAATGCTGGCACATTTTGATAGTTTTTCAACATTTTTGGAAGAACCCCTTTCAATTCAACTGAATTTATTGTGAATATAAATCGTCGAGTTTGGTTTTGTTCGGCTCAACCATTTGTTCCTATTCCCTTCAAATCCGTTCCACTGGCCACAGTGATTTCATTCATGACGTTTATGATATCCAGGTAGAATTCTGCTTGTAAAAACCCGCAAATGTAAAAAAACATGTTCTGAGACTAGTAAATATTCGGAAATCATAACTCACCTATATTTCTACCCTTACACTGAGATGTTTCGAATTAGGTTCAAAACTTAGCAAAATTGATCGGAAATTCTTGAAAAATGTACGAGGGTGTTGACGAAATGTATCAGAATGAGAATTGATCATGAAATTGGCCGTTACTACAAAGATTATGAAAATGACTATATTACCACATGAATTCAGCTACCCAATCAAGATTTCAAGTGAACACATCATATCAAATCAATTTATTTGTTGATTTCACTTCCCTCGTATCTGCTGCTTTCCATCAAAGAAAAAACAGTGTTTCTGGCTTAAAAAAAACTTTCGGAGATCATTCCACCGTGAAATTCAATAGCACTGAAACGCCATAATGAGGAAGGAAAATTTGTTGAATAGGTACAAAAAGAGCTGAAACATCGAAGAAAAACAAACAAATCACCCAGTACCTTGAACTTATCGTCTGACGAGGTTCAGCAACCCGGTCTACCACTATTCCATAGAGTCACCGTTTCAATGAAGAATGCATCATAATTCATAAACCAATGGATCAATAAATGATATCGGAATCTAGTAAGCAAATGCTCGTGGTAGATTTTATGTTTCCAGTCAATTAGCTCGGTACATTCTCTTCACTTTGCTTTCCTGTTTTCATTAGCATTTCTCCTTATATGATCGAGATTCTAGTAGAAATTTATATAATCATATTTGGTAATGTGAAGGTTTTATCTATCAGACCAATACCCAGTTCTTCTTCGGTTTCAATTCATATCAGTAAGGAGTTGAAAAAGTTTCAATGGGGATATGCACTTAGAATAAATTCACTCAGATAAGGATTTCAGTAGTATGTACAACAGAACAATTATGTTATCCTTGTGAATGTACATAGGATATATCATTCTTTTTCGATGAGCTTCATTAATTCGATTCAAGATCAGAATATCATTATCAGTGGATAGTGTTCCATACAGTGTAACTATGTTTTTGATCGTTTAGTACGTTGCTCTGAATCTAAGAGGTTGGATTTATTTTTTTTCAATGTGCTCCAAAGATATATTATCGGAAGTGTACGGTTTGGGAATCAGAAGATGAAATGAAATTTCTGCGAATTTCAAACGAAGATTCATCATCTCCACGTGACCTCGAGCATAACTTTGTGGCAAGTCTTTTTTGATTCAATAACATACGAACACACTTTTAAAATTTCATGATTCTATATTGAATAATTTTCGAACGATGATTTTTAGTATTGGACGACTTGATTTCTTTCCTGCAGCATTGATGGATCATCTAACTATATTATCATTATCATCATGAATACATCATACATTTGTCATTTAAAGTAAACCTGGCCGATGTTTCTAACGTAATATCATATTAAGTTATCAGGTTATACAAGGTGTCCCAGGAGGAATGCGACAAATGGAAATCATAAATTGCGGTCATCTAGGTTAACTCAAGTTTGATCGGCTAAGAGCCTTGGTTATCGATTTACAGGGTAAATTTTCGATATTCGGTGTAATTTCAAAGTTCAATAAATCTTGAACCAAAAAACTGTCCGATTTTGAATTTTAGACCACTTCCGTTTATAATTTCTGAAATTTTTTTTACATCACTTGCTGTAACATTCTAGAAGTCAAGGATAAAATGTAAGGATCAGTGGACAGTTTTTGAGCGCTCGTTCTACTTACACGAGGGCTATATCATTTCGTCACCATGTCTGTATTTTTCGAATTTCGAACCGAAAATGGTCTCAATCGACAAGATTCGATTCACTGATGGTGAATCCGTCGAAAAATTCAAGTCTGTCCGTCCGGCTGTCCTTCTGCCGACTGTCCGCAAGCACGATAACTTTCGAACAGAACGACCTAGAGACTTGAAATTTTCAGTGTGGTTTCAGTTCCAAAATGCCGCGATTGAGTTCGTTAATAGCCGTTTGAATATTTGTTCTCCTGATTACTTCGAAACTACTGATTCGATTGGATGCAATCTCGCACTCAGATGGAGAATGACGTAGTCAAGGTACACGCAAAATGTCCAGATCGCATGACCAGAACCATAGAAACCACAAAAAATTATAACGTTAGGAAGGAAAGGTCTAGGGACTTGAAACTTTCAGGATAGGTGTGGATCTCGAAGGTCGCAGTCACGTTTATCAATGAGCAAATATGTAAATATGTTATTTTCCTGGTAATTTTGAAACTACCTATTGGATTGAAATGAAATTTTGCGAACAGATGAAGAATAATGTTTTCAAACCACGTGCGAAATTTTGTGCAGATCGCATTACCGAGACCATAGATACCGTAGGAAATTCTAGTGAATTATCGAGAGAAAAATTGGTCACCTGAAGCACTGACGTGAAGTCTAGAGTTTCGCCTTGGTTTGAAAATTTTTGACAGCTGTCAGAATTTTCTTCAATTCGTTTCTAAAACAGAGAAACGCGAATCTACCTACAAGGTGCACGCACGTCATTATTCTCTAATAATAAGGTACATATTCTTGATAAAACGTAAAAAAAATTTTTTGTCGATGATACTCGTTTCTGAATGAGTGACTCCAAAGTTTTTGTATGTGACCAATTTAATTTTATAAATTACAGTAAGCTTAGAAACCATTATGTGAGTTGACGACTGTCACCTGGCGATAGAACAAAATTTGTTTATCAATTTGAAAGTTGCAATGTTCGTTTATTTTTTTCTTGAACATGCAGTTTTCTAACGAAGAATATGCAGATATTATTCCTAGAATATTTTCTTCTGGATTTGGAATACAATCGATTGTTGTATCAGCACGACGGGGTACCAACGCATGCTGGACAAAATGTTATCGCCTGGTTAAAACAAACTTTCAATAGCAAAAAGATGGCCTATGAAATCACCTGACTTGAATCTTTTGGATTATTGTGTATGGAGGGCTGTATCGATGCTAATGGTGGTCTCTTTGAACATTTGATTGAATTACTTCAGTATTTTTATTATTATGTATCAAAGTTGAAAATTGATGACGTGCAGAAACTTCGAAGTCTAATATCTCGGAAACAACGCCATATCCAAAAATTTTATTTCACATTTTCTATCAAGAATATCAGTATGTATACGTTCATTAATTTTTCGCCTCGAGTTTCGAATCACCCTATATATCCTGTAAAGCCATGTTCTTTAGAATTCTGGTAAAAAAGGTCCAATTTCTCCAAAAACAGAAATCTCTAATACCATTTTAGAGCTCCATAGCTCCATAGCCAAGTTTTCTGAATGAACAAAATTATTTTGGACAGATTAGGACATGACTCATTTGTAATTTATTTTCGTTCTAACTGAAAGTGTCACGAATATGGAAATAATTCAAAATGATGAAGGTTGTTTTCAAATTTAAAATCGGTCAGGTTTTCTTCGACCCGCTACAAGACCAAGTTATTTGAAGCACCCCGTATATAGTCTTAAAATGACATGATGGATACTACATAATTTATTTTTGCCCTCGTAGGAGGTCACTCGTCCAATCAGTTTATCTTCCACAGTATTTGTACAATGTGAAATTTTCATGGCAGTTGCAAAATGGCGAATGCGCGATAATGAGACTCAAATGAGAGCAGAATTTGACGACAACGCTCAAAAAATACGACAAATATTATAAGCTTATAATTCTCTTCGGTTTCACGTTGCAAGTATAGTTTAGTTTTATGAATGAGGTTTTATTACGTCAACTTATTTCGAACCCTCTATTACAGCAGGAACTTGCTGGTCCACGATGTCAACCACTGGTCGATGCACTGAAATACTGTACGAGAAGAGCGACAAGGAGAATTGTTGTGCTGACCATTCTGTTTACACTGCTTGGTCGGCAGACGACCTTGATTCCGGTAGCCTTTTCTTTTGGCGAGTACTAGGTGGTGGAGTTCCTTGTGTTTCCTGTAAAGGTAGGTACATATCAATTTTCTAGGGAATTTTTTTTTTCATTGCGACTTTCAAAACTATTTTTATCTGTGAGGAATGGATAGATTGTGAAAATAGAGGGAGAAAAATCTTTCTGTCTGCCGCCCAGAAATTGTTTTTGGAACTTTTATCAGCTAATTCCATGGGATTTGGAATAATTTTCAATTGATTTCCAGCACCGATCCCCATATATCTAAAATCTGATTCATTTTATTTGAGGTCAAATAATTAAGGGGTGGAATAAAAAAACTTATGGCATAAAATATCGCAAAAAAAACATCAAGAAATGTAATACCTACATCTTTTGTTATCATCTTTTGTTTCAATTGAAAAAACTTTACCCCCAAAAGTTCGTCAGTTCGTCAGTGAACTTTTCAAATAATCCAGAACGAGATGGCGTGGAAATAATAAGCCTCTGTATATAATTTCAGTTTGGTTGTACACTTGAATCAATTCAAATTATTCTGTTGCCTAAAAAGCAAAACCTTCCAAAAATTTCCACATTTTCTTTCACTTCTTCCTACGTCTACCAATCAATTTTGATAGCATTCTCGTTCCAACCGCTTCTTTCTTTCTTCAATTCCTTCCAATCTGTTTCTCCGAAAAAAAATGCACTGCGAGTTTATCAAAAACCATTTAAATCAATAGCAACATCTGGATATCAAATTCTGCACTCCAGGGGATACCACACTTGAATCAATTCAAATTATTCTGTTGCTAAAAAAAGCAAAACCTTCAAAAAATTTCCACATTTTCTTTCACTTCTTCCTACGTCATAGCAATATCGATAGCATTCTCGTTACAACCGCTTCTTTCTTTCTTCAATTCCTTTCAATCTGTTTCTCCGAAAAAAAAATGCACTGCGAGTTTATCAAAAACCATTCAAATCAATAGCAACATCTGGATATCAAATTCTGGACTCCAGGGGACATTTTTCTACAGGAAGTCTTCCTCACTTTCACTTTTTGCCCGCACCTGCTGCTTTACTTAAATAATAATACTCTTCAAATTTCAGGAAAAACATCGTTGATGTTCACCAGTACTTTTATTATAAACTTAAAATTTATCGTAAATCATACTAGAGATTGGGATAAATATGTTCTACTCGACCTCATAGTATCTCTCAACAAACGTGTTTTCCAAAAATCATCCTGTTTCTTCTTTCGGTCTATCCACAGTTGATGCGTATGCTATCAAATGCTAAAAAGAATTGTCTACACGCAGTTGCCTTGCATGATGATTACACCTACCTCAACAAACGTGTATTTTTCCTAAATGCAAACTCCTTGACAGGATGCTAATACTGAATGGGAAGTGATGCACAATTTCCTCTTTAAGTTCAATGGAAATCGCCGATGCAGACTATTCAAATTATAGAAAATTACAAGCGCTGGTCGCAACGTAACCGGGGTCTCAATTATCGTCTTGCTCGATACCTACCTACCTGATGATCTCCCACTAAGTCTCATGTAAATTAATTCTATTCTGCTTCTACGATATTTTTTCATCGACTTCCTCTGGTCGTGGCTTAGACAGTAAAATTGCAATAAATGGCATTCGATTTCCTGCCCGATGCATCTGTTTTAGCACGAATCTGAGACTAGTACGGGAGGGGGGAGTATTATGAAAGTTTGCTTCCTCCAAATGAGACATGAATGTCTTTACGGAGTGCGTAGCGATAGTAGATCGGACGTACTCATCAATCCTCGAAGGAGTTTTTCTTTACGGTCACCATTGGATCTTTTGTACGTGACCCTACTACTACTGGTGAGCAGGTTTCTGAACTTAAATTAATTTGCCTATCAATGGTTTCTTACAGTTCCAGATAGTTTTTGGCTAACAGTTGTGGACCTCCAAGTGCCTCGAGGCCTTACTGTCGCAATGCAAATTCTTGCTCCTTCGTACTGTTTGGATATGCAAATCTGGGCTTTTCCACCTGTCCAAATTTCGATTTGAAACATTGAAGGCAATGAATCCCTATCCATGGGGCCATCTATGCCTATTCCAGCTATTTGCCTAACGTAGAATTAGGGGCTCTTCGCTTTTATACAACTGATATCTTTTTTGACAGTGAAAGCGCTATAATCTTGTGAGTCTTGGCAACCAATCCCTCAAGAAATGTTTTTGGTGGTATAGAAGATATATTAAATCCACAGTTTTAAAATGTTCATCTTACCGAATTTCAAGAAATAATTCTGATAACGAAATGAGAGAAATCATGAACAAAACGTGCAACAAGGAATTTTGTATCGTATCATATGTATATTTTATTTTCAACTGTTGAAGAGAGTTTATTATTTATCACCACTTATTGCGCTGGGTCATAGAAAGCCATCGACTAGCCTTGTTTGTCCAATTCGACCGCCATATCGTTTCTATCTCGCTCTTTCTGTATTATCTTCCTCATCAAGATATTTCAACATTCAATTAAAAAAAAATTTTTGTTTTTTATTCAGTCCAAAGTGGATATTATCAAAAGTAGAATAGTAATCATTTTTTTTTGCAGACTCTTGTAAAGACGTGAAATGTGACCCAGATAAGTCTTGCGTGCTGAGAAAGGGTGTACCAAAATGTGTTTGTTCGTCGAAATGCAAGGAAGGGAAACTGAAATCAAAAGGACCCGTGTGTGGATCAGACGGTAGGAGTTATCGCAACATCTGTAGACTGAAAAAAAGGGCATGCCGAAAGAAAACTCCCTCTCTTACGGTTGCCTACAATGGTATTTGCCAAAGTAAGCGGAAGTTTCAGTACTCATTCATTATTCATTAAAATAAGGCATCCAGATCTGGATAACACTGAATCAAAATGTATATTAGGTGACCCAGGGTTAAACCGTCAAACGCTCAGGATGGTTTTTTTTGGAAAAAATAAGAATTTTTGATCCTATCATCAGTGCTTTCTTTTCGAGGTTCAAGATCTTCAAAAATTTTGTCAGAAAGAGTTTTTTATGGTTCGTTCGAAAAAAGTTTGTTTCGAGTGCTCAATTTAAAAAAAAAAGAAATACAAAAAAAAATTATTAAGGCTAAGAGCAATACAAATTCCTAAATATAAATTATATAGCATGTGTATAAAACTCAAAAAATAAGAATTTTTGATCCTATAATCAGTGCTTCTTTTTCGAGGTTCAAGATTTTTGGAATTTTTTTCAGAAAGATTATTTTATGGTTCGTTCGCAAAAATTTTGCCTGATTGAGTTGTTTTCAAGTGCTCAATCTTGAAAAAGAAATGAAATACAAAAAAAACAGTAAGGGCAAGAGCAATACAAATTCCTAAATATAAATCATAAAGCATGTGTACAAAACACAAAAAAATAAGAATTTTTGATTGTTTAATCACTGCTTCCTTTTCGAGGTTCAAGATTTTTAAAATTTTTACAGAAAGAGTTTTTTATGGTTTGTTCGAAAAATTTTGCCTGATTAAATTGGTTTCGGGTGCTCAATCGAAGAAAAGAAATGAAATACAAAAAAAAATTAATAAGTATAAGAGCAGTACAAATTCTTGAATATAAATCATATAGCATGTGTATAAAACTCATAGAAATGTGAACAGGGAAATATTCATTTCTTTGTATGATGCAAAAGCACATATAAAAACCTCAGCAAAAACTCTGTCTCCTCTTATAAATGTTAAATGTTGGTGACTTTTTTCACAGAAAAAGCTGACATATTCATATTGAAGGGCTCCAAAATTTATTATTCTTCTTCAATTTTATTTACGAGATACTTCCCTATGGTACCCTGAAAAAAAAGCCGAGAAAGAAAAAATGACCAAAAATGGATCAGAAATAGAATAATACCTCTACACCATACTCGTTTACTAATTTTGGAACATAATTGCTTTTGTCCTCCATAATTCCTTCAACATTTTAATTTGAAATTCAAAACTTGTTGGTCTTTGACCGTGAGGGTATTTTTCAACCACATTCGGCCATCCAAGCGATGATTTTTGGACGTGAGATGTTCGAAGATCACAACAAGACCTTAATTGAAGGCGAACATCTGCCATAGATGAAATAGTATTGAATAAATCCGAAAATAATTCTTCGAGAAAAATTATCTAGACCGATTCTTAATTTTAACTTTAAAATAAGATAACCTTGTGGGACACCACTTGAATTAATGATTAAATCATTTTGACATTAGAGGAAGCCCTTGTTGCCGCAAATTCGCATGCTAAATTTTCATAAAAATCGGCCATAATGTTTTTGTGCAATTTATAAAAAACTGTTTTTCCTGAAAACAGTTCCTGTATCTCGAAAACTAAGAAATTTTTTTTGTGGTCCAATTTTGTGGCAGGATATCAACAGTCGATAGAAAAACGTACTTCAATGCAGTAGATTTGGGTGTTTTTTATATATCTCTACTCTTTGAGGAAAAAAATAGAACCAAATCTAAGCATGTCTCTGAACCTAATGGGAGAAAAACTGTTATACTATAAAAATTTAAAAAATTAACAACAATTGTTTATCTTGTAATCGGTCGAAAAGAATCTGATCAGAAGATCAGAATACTAAGTAAATTTCGTTGACATCGAAGTCGTATGAACAAACCCTGAATTTTAATGAAACTCCCTATTTGCACCAAAATTAATCATAATTACCACAACTTTTGGGGACCTCCGATTAACAAAAATTCTTGTTTTTTTTTGTAGGATATTAGGTTATCTATACAATATGATAGATCTTTTTTAAACAACTTTCCAAACAAAAGGAACCCACCATCATGGAAAGTGATGTGAATAATCTTTTTCAGATTCCTGTGATAGAATAAGTTGTCCGTCTGGCAAACACTGCGTTCTAGATCAGAATTTAAGTCCACATTGTGTATACTGCACCTTCAAGTGTCCAACAAGTCCAAAACGACGGCAAGTTTGTGGGATTGATGGTAATACTTATCCGAGCCCTTGCCATCTGAAACAGAAGACTTGCAGGCAAGGAAGAGCAATACCTTTGGCGTACAAAGGCCCTTGTAGAGGTAAGTCTTCATTTGTTCTTGTTTTTCATTGAATTCTAGGATTATAATCTTATGTTGGAATTATTCAAAATAATCGCAGGATCAATTTCTGGAATAATTTGAACGTGTATACACGATTTAATGTTTTCTTTTTCAGCAAATGCTTCTTGCAATAACGTGCGTTGTCGTGATCAGCAAGCCTGCCTGACTGATTTCAAAACTGGGCTTCCCCGTTGTACAACCTGTAATTTGAACTGTCGTCCAAGGCAAATGCATGGTCCCATTTGCGGAACAAATAACGTGACTTATCACTCTTGGTGTCACTTGATGCAGGACTCTTGCACGAAAGGAGTAGTTGTGGAGACCAAGTACGGCGGAAAATGTGTAAGGAATTTATTTAAAATTTGTGAGTACGTATGGTAGTGTTAGATATTTTGAAGTTACTCTTGATATAATTTTTCAAATTATAATTTTTTTTCATTCTCTATTTACATGTATCGTGTATTTACCGAATCATTCTATGATGATTCATAAAAGGTACCTGCCTCCCAAATTTCAACCATATAGCGTCAATAGGGTTCAACCCCTCTGCCTATATATTATAGATTCAAAACCAACCCTCGCTCTTTTAATAAGAAATACTTAATATCCATTTATTTCGATTTTCAGGATGGCGCTCCTAACACTTGATCAAGAGCTCTTTTTTTATAGTTATTAGGGAAATTTGAAACCAAAGACTCTCAGAGGATCTGAATGGAAATATCATCATGTGTTAAATGGAACAGAAGAGGATTAACTGATTCAATATTCATAAAAATTGCTCCCAACCAATTTTGGCGAAGTTTTTGGTAGAAAATTTGTCTAATTCAATCTTCCAATGGATTCTAAATTATTCACGACTGAAATTGAGTACTTAAATTAGAAATTTTTGTAATGTATTATTTTATAGAATTGAAATGTATCTTTAAAACTTAAGGAATTGTAATGATTGTGTTATTTATAGGAAAGATTGTTATGGATATATCGAATTATGAAACTACATGGTTGCAAGAGAATTAGTAAAATCGTTAATAACATAGATCAGAAACTGAACGAAATTAGAACATAATACACTAGATAACAGAAGTTCTCTCTGAAAAAAGAGTTGAAATCGTGGAATATTATTTAGATAGGCTATTGCGGGTGTAAGAGATGTGACATGATAATCATATCGACAAAAAATTTAGGTAATAAAATTAGCTCCCGTATCTATTGTAGATTGGAATATGAATTAATAGTTGTCTAATAAATAGACCCGTATATTTTAACATCCTATATTAATTTAATGATATCCGATTATTTCGAGAAATTGAATTTTCCTGAATGCATATTGAATGTAGTATTCTGTTAGTTGATAATTTTGATTTACCCTTGAAAATTTCATTTTGAACGTTAACGTACTCGGAGTTATTAGTAACACTGATTCTCAAAGGACAGAGATACAAGGAGCTTTTTTCTAGGTTTAGAAATTAATAAAGAAGAGTTTATCAGAACTTGCGTATTAAATCGATTTATGTCTGATCTTGACATTTTTCTTATTTTTGTGACTTGTTTACTTTTTGTTCAAATTTCCTATTTATTTGTTGCCTTTTATGTACAGTATTGATTATATTCTGCTATTTTTGTATTGTTTATTATAAGGAGTTCATAATATTCACCTTCATTAGACTGGCTAAATTATTAAATATATATTTATTATTATGAATTATCTAGATTCAATAAAAACAGCTTAAAAATAAATTTTTTTTTGTTGAACCTTTGTTTGCAACTGGTTTTCGGTGAGATAGTGTTGAAATGCGCGTTTTATACCCAAATTATTTCGATTCTTTCTCTCATAGATCTCCCGAACTATAAGATGTATCATTTCAAATATACCGATACCGGGTGGTCACAATTATAATTCGATGTCTTGCACTAGGATCTCTGAATAAGAACTTATGAACGGAAATTTTGTATCGTGCGCACTATTGAAAGAATTGTACTTACCTAATTCGAATTGATTATTGTCAAAAGTGTCGAAGTATTACAAGTAGTACATATTTTCATATAAATTTTTCATCATGAAATCTATCGAAGAATCACCTTCCAAAGTTTGTCAAAGGGCTCAATTAACAACTGTATATTTTTGAAATCAGAAAATATAGACTGTTCATAACTTCAAAATAATAGGTTTCCATTTGAAAAAACATAACTTTAGGATAGGATATATTTATGATAATTCAAAAATTCGGTTCAAAATGGTAATTTTCCTCTAATCATTAGGTTCTACGAACAATTTATGTTCTTGAATCCTACCAATAGCACGAAAAATGTGGAAATTATGTTGATAATTACAGACATTTGGGCAATACTTTAACAATTTGTCGATCAATGTTGCGGGTTCTTCACAAATTCGTATTGGTTGAAATATAATTATAATTCAATTAAAATCATCGTAATACATATTTTCAGTTTTTTATATTATTGACAATATAATATGATATTGAAGGAATAATCTCATTATTAAACTCATTAAGATGATCCTATATGCAGTACTTGCATTCTTCAAAATTAGCATCTTCTTCCTGCTTTCGGTCCCATAGAACTTTGTAGCTCGTTCCTAATGCTGAAAAGAAGAAGGAAAGATCAGGAAGTTTCATTTTATAGTTAATACTATAGCTCTTCACTCATGGCCATGGGTTAATCAAATATGTCAAATATTTACATGATAAACGTTTCGCACAGGTACCTATACCAGATGTTACTGGGTGTTCCAAGTTTTATCGTTCCAAAATTATTCATCAAGAAACAGAGTTTAAATGATTTGAAATTTACAGCACTAGAAGATGAATATGTAATTCGCTGTAAATATTTTGAAATAAGTCGCTAAAAGTAAAAAAACTTTCCAGAAATTTCTCAGATTTCTTTGTTGGTTATTGGTTTTCGGAGATTTGGGGAAAATTAATTCATTGTTGTGTTCAACAATGTACCGAATATTTTATGGAATGTACATTTAGGGTATTTCTGAATAAGATGCTGATCGTTTAAGGTGTGAATCCTAAGATGATTTCATGAAGAAAGAAAACGATCTGATGTTTTTTATAATCTGTTATACTTTCATTTGTTAATTTCGATAAATTACCTATAATTAAGAATTTTGCCGTTTTGTAGTGGCTGATCAGAACGTACAGTTCTTGAAATCTACGATTTTTCCTTCAATATTGAAATTTTTCCGGTATAAAAAACAAATCTCTTCTTGCTCGTTATGAGAAAATTGAATTCAAAATTTGCTATTTGTGGTCTACAATCAAGCAGAATATTTTTTAATTCGATAGCTTTATAATATGCCTCATGAATATATCAACGGTTTAATAAAAATAAATTAAAGTACATACATATTCACAAACAATAAACAATGTCTATTTACCTTTTACACCAAGAATTCCGCCCCTCATATTATGAATAATATCAATGAAACATCTAGTATCTAGTATATTTCGAAAAATATCGGAGTAAGAAGTGAAATTAAATAACTCTCTAATGGAAAGTGAATTTTAGCCTACATCATAAAGCTGATTGGTTATTGGAAATAATGTCTCTCAGGAACGTTAATGGGTTCGGCAGTGAGAGGCACAATTTTGTACATTCAAGGCATATACAGGTGTCCCAGAAGTCCCAGAGAAAATGCACATCATGTGTTGATTTTTGACCTCCTATTACTACAAATCTTTACTCTCAGGCAATTTTATTTTTCCTATGTCATCCTGAATAGTGCTTCTGTAACCTATAACCTTCGATTCAAAGCCAACTGTTCCAGCTTGGAAGATGGAGTGCATTTTCTCGATGAAGAAAGCTTTTTTTATATTTTTCAGACGAATTTTATGACTTGGCTTGTTACCCGATTCCGGCTTGACGTCGACTTCTGGGACCCCTGTATATCAAATCTTTTTCGAATCAATTAAGTAGAGATTTTCTTTCATTAGTTCTACTACCATAAATTTTTCCAGAATTTCCACCCTTAATTGAAAAGTTAGAGGGGGGAGTAAACACTTTTCAAGACGCGTATAATTCACCAACTAATACACCCTTATATGCACACCCCTATATCCTATATGCTCATATGCATCGATTCTTCTTTGGATATCCATGGTTTCATCATAAGCCCGATCCACACTCATGCCGTGAACGTCCGCGAACCCGCGAGTGTGGATGGGATCGCGCGAACCAAACTGCGAATATTCCTGGCTTATTTACACGTGAAGTTCACGCCAAGATTCGCGGCAAGAATTCTTGCCGTTATTCGCGGCATGAGTGTGGATCGGGTAATAGAATAAATATACCTGCCGTCTTTATATGCCTCATACACTGGTTTCTCAATCCAATGGAGAGACCTCTATACAAACAACTGGAAACTATCGACATTGCATTGAAGGTTTCTGTATTGCTGGCTGAATTTCAAAAGCGCCAGATCCAGATGGAGCTTCTTGTTGAATGATACTCATAACATCGGATCATAAAATTATTAGTATATGAAGTTGAACGTGCCCTCTACCATCAATATTGATGATTGAGTACAATTTTTAAAAATTTGTCTTGCAAAGGAAGAAGTTCTCTTCTTCCTTCTAAATGAAACAATAAATTAATAATAGGATTTTACTCTTCTATCCTTCTTGGTGCTTGTGCTTAGGATAGTAAGGATAGTAGGTCTTATGACGTTTTTAGTTATTTGCTTCCCTATGAAAATCCTGATGGCTCATAGCGAAGATGTATAAATAATTGAGAGAAATCGGATTTACTCAAGTACTAGTAGTGTTGTTTTAATTGATCCGATCGAATTCGAGAGGTCGGCATGGCGTTCCATTTTTCATATCTCTCGTCTCGAAAATGATGTGTCGGAAAATATAAATCCAGGACACTGGTGTTGGCACTGATAAGATTTTTACACTGTTTTCTCGGTCGACCGAAGTTATTCTTCTATTTAGTGGGGAAAGTGATCATTTCCGCACGCGACTGTCGTTGACCGAACGACCCGAAGTGGATGGATAACCAAATTTCTCAACTTGTGTAGAGTTTTGTAATTCGAGACAAATGAAAACTGTACATATAAAGAAATTCTCGTGAGTTAGCCAAAAATTTTAAGGGAGGATTGAGTGGCCGTAGCTTGTTTCAATCCACCACCAGATCGGTCACCGATCACCCATAACTAATATAATATATTATGATCGCTTGAAATGAGGTGACAATGTAGCGGGTAGAGTTGATCTCTGAGTTAGTGATACTCACTGAACTGAATCACCAAATATCAAATATGTATTCCTAACACCAGATCAGAAAAACTATTCTCTTTTCACGTGGAAGAGCTGAAGTGCAAAATTTCTACATAACTCATTTTTTCCATGCCTAATTTTGAGCAGGATATGCCGAATAGTTTCTGAGTTTTGAAAAAAAACTTCATTTGAATCTTCTAAATAATACATTAATATTATAATATTAATAATTACGAAATGCACGTTAGTGTCGATATTTCGCAACTAACTACAAGTTTTTAATTAGATCGGATCGGTATTTTACGAATAATTGAGGAAAAAATTCGAATGGATATATCACGCCGATCAACGAACTTATCCGGCGCATATCATGTTTACGGACGTCGAGACGGACGGACGGACAGAATTGAATTTTAGCTCGAATTTTTCATCTGTAGGTTCAACCTAATCGTTTGAGACAATTCTCGGATCGAAATTCGAAAATTAAATAATTCTGGCAAAATGATAACACCCTTGTTCATACAAACAAGCGCGCAAAAATGTATACATGGTATGTATGGCCATTCAGGGCAAGCTGCTTATGAATACTTCACTGAATACAAAATTTGAGCATCGACATAGGTTTTCCTGTCTTTCATCTTATTCAGTTGAATAGGATAAAAGGTAGGTAGTTACCAAAGTATGAAATAATATAAAAAGAGCTATTCACTCAATATTATGGCTGGTAAAATTGTAATTTTTATGTATGTATAACATTATTGGCCACCTATACGCGAACATCTTGTTCCACAGAATTAGTCAACAAAGCGTGGAAATTATACAACACGTACACATTGCGGTTGAATTTGCAGCTATCATTGAATTATAAAAAGCACTGCCGTGAAGTCGAGCTCTCGTTCATGCACATTGTAGGTAGATTCGCATGTTCCAGTTGTAGAAACCAATTGAAGATATTTTCGAAAACTATCAAAAAAAATTTCAAACTAAGGCGAAACTCTAGACTTCACCTCATTGCTAAGTGACTACCTACACGAGGGCTATATCATATCGTCACGAGTTCTGTATTTTTCGAATTTTGAGCCGAAAATGGCCTCAATCGACAGAGTTTGCCTCACTGATGAGGAATCCGTCGAAAAATTTGAGTATGTCCGTATACACGATAACTCTCGAACGGAACGTCCTAGAAACTTGAAATTTTCAGGGAAGGTTCGAATCTCGAATGCCGCGGTTGAGGTCGTTATTAGGCAAAATTCGACCAGGGGTTCCCTAAATATGGTCATTTGAAATTAAGTTTTCTTGGTAACTTCAAAACTACGGATTCGATCGTGACTAAATTTTGTATTTTAATTCAGGCTACTTAACCAGAACCATTTCAAATTATAACGAATTATTGAATAAAAAATCCTTTTATTTCTGCAACAGCTGATTCGGCATAATTGACAAAGGGCTGCTGTCATTTTTTTTTAAAAAGCTGTCAAAAAATTTCTTCAGTTAGAACTGGAAAATGCGAATCTACCTACAAGGTGGATGAACGAGAGCTCAAGAGATCCTGACTTCACGGCAGTGCAATTCACGCTTTTTCTTTTTTTCAGAAGGATACTATCCAAATTCAAATATCCGTTTTTTGATTAAAAACATCCCGTCGGCGGGTGACCTAGGTCCCTAGGTGAAATATGTCCTTCTACAATAAAAAAATATTAGATAAAAAATTATCACCATGCAGATAGATATAGGTTATCTTCCATTTCCGGCACACACGATTAAACACAACTTGCAGAAAATTTCAATATTGGACAGGTACTCGAAGCTCATGGAAATTTTCGTTCCCAATGTACTGGGTGATTCACTTATCTTGGTAACCTCAATTTCCTCGACAACCTATATCATTTCGCCACGATGTCTGCATTTCTCGAAATTTGAGCCAAAAATGTTCTGAATCGACAAGGTTCGCCTCACTGATGACGAATCCGTCGGAAAATTGAAGTCGATAACTTTCGAACGGAACGACTTAGAGAATTGAAATTTCAATGTATGTTCAGTATCAATAGTTGGGTTAGGGTAATTTTAATATACATAGCCAATATTTAAAATTTATTAGTGAATGAAGATCAAGGAATGAACATTATTATAATAACAAATAATATCGAATTAGAGAACAATAAAATATAAACCGATTCGAAAACCAAAAATTTTAGTACATCAGGAAATAAAAATAAATATCAAATCAACAAGGAGGAAGATAAAACCAAATATTCATACATTTTTGACGTAATGTCTATATTCAGGTTTTAATTCCCATTTGAATTTGTTAGGGCCCTTGGAATTATAATTGCATAATTCTCTCAAAGTTTGCTTCAGATGCACTATTGGCTGTTTCGTTAAACATACCAAATCTTTTATGTTGTAGTATTGATGCTTCTCGAAAAGCGAAAATAGTATATCTGATATCTGGCTATCTTCTTTTTTATATAGTTTTTCTGGTTTTCGTTCACTTGCAGTTTCCTTATGGTTACTAATTGGTAAAAATTTGTTAACACCTTGCCTCAAATATATTGTAGTTCTTTGGGGCTGTTGCGCCTTCACCATTTTTTCTACTTTTGTGTTCAAGTAATTTTTGTCAATTTTAGGCTGCATTTCCAATCTCTGCATAACGCAGCCTTCAATGGAAACGTTTCCTGGATTTTCTATTAGAGGAAGGACGACTTGATTGAGACCTGCGTTCTTCATTGGAATTAGATCAGGTGTTTCGTTCCATCCTGGATTATTGCCCACTGTAGTTGGTTTGAGATTCAGAAATACTTTTTGGCCAGACGTGCTTCTTCCTTCAACTATCTTCATTTCACCAAGCAACTTTCTATCTTCAAGTTCCTGCCATTTTTCCGAGATATGTTTCGGGATTTTCACCAGCCATGCTCTTTTTCTCATTCGAACAATATCCACTTCACTATATTCCGCCATATTTTTCAATTTATCTTCTTTATCTTAACTTTTTCGATAGCTTTGACCGTTCTGATTATTACCAGTCTTTTATTACTTACAACTATCGTTGATCACAGATATTCCATATCGTAATCTTTATTTCCGACTCGAAGCAATAGAACAAGGTTTTTTCTTCTTCTTCTTCAACCATATGAATTTATGAATAATTCAATATAATACAAATGAAACCAATTTGGACATTCTCAGAATCTATTTTTGAACTGGGGTCGTTATGGTTCGGTTAGCCTTCCGGAAACTACGACCATATGAGTCTTTTGTTCTCTCTCAGAGTCTACGGAAGTATAATATAATATTATAATTTATAATATATCATAATATAATATAATAGAATATAATATAATTTACTATAATATAATATTATATAATGAAATAAAATATAATATAATGTAATATAATCTATTAAATCGAAGAGGGAAGTCAGGATTCTGAGAAATGGGGAATTTTGGGAGCGCGTAGCGTAGCACCACCGCTTTTTGAGCGCTCGTACTACTTACACGAGGGCTATATCATTTCGTCACGATGTCTGTATTTTTCGAATTTTGAGCCGAAAATTGTCTCAAACGACTATGTTCGACTCACTGATGACGAATCCGTCGGAAAATTTGAGTCTGTCCGTCCGTCTGGCCGTAAGCACGATAACTCTCGAATGGAATGTCCTAGAAACTTGAAATTTTCAGGGTAGGTTCGAATCTCGAATGCCGCGGTTGAGTTCCTTATTGGGCAAAATTCGCCGAGGGGTTCCGTAAATATGGCCGCTCGAAATTTTGTTTTCCTGATTACTTTGAAACTACAGATTCAATCGAGATGAAATTTTGCACTCTAATGGAAAACGAGGTGTTCAAGCTATATGAAAATTTTTTTTCAGCTCGCATCACCAGAACCATAGAAACCATAGAAAATTGTAACTTTTGAACGGAAACGCCTAGGGACTTGAAATGTTCAGGATAGGTGTGGATCTCGATTGTCGTGATCACTTTCATCTATGAGCAAAATTATACCAGGGGTTCCGTAAATATGGTCGTTTGAAATTTAGTTTTCTTGATAATTTCCAAACTACAGATTCGATCGTGACGGAATTCTGTATACTAATGGAGAATGATATATTCAAGCTACATTTCTCTAGATCGCATGACCGGAACCATAGAAACCATAGAAAATCATAACTTTCTAACGGAAAGGCCTAGGGACTTGAAATTTTCAGGGTGGGTTTGGATCGCGAATTTCACGGTCACGTTCATCAATGAGCAAAATAAGACTAGGGGTTTCGTAAATATGGCCGTTCAAACTATTTTTTTCCTGAGTTTCGAAACTACTGATCGGATTGGAATGAAATTTTGCATTTAGCTGAGGAATAATGTTTTCAAACTACGTGCAAAATTTTGTCCAGATCGCATCACCAAGACCATAGATACCGTAGAAAATTCTAGCGAATAATCGAAAAAAAATTGATCCGCTGAAGCACTGAAGTCTGGAATTTCGCCTAAGTTTCAGAATTTTTTTGACAGCTTTCGAAAATTCCTTTAATTGATTTCTAAAACTCGAAAATGCGAATCCACCTACAAGGTGCATGTACGAGCGCTCAAAAGCTCCTGCCTTTACGGCAGTGCTTTTCTAAATTTTTTTTTAACTAGAAGCAACGGGCGTTTCGACGGAATCCAAACGGTTCTTCTTGTTTGTCTGAAAGTGTGTTGAAATAATGTTCCAAACAGACCAAAATTCCTCGAAATGGATAAGGGGTGCCCGCTAAGAAGTGGAAATCACG
Source organism: Aphidecta obliterata (assembly GCA_963966015.1). Classification (NCBI taxonomy): domain Eukaryota; kingdom Metazoa; phylum Arthropoda; class Insecta; order Coleoptera; family Coccinellidae; genus Aphidecta; species Aphidecta obliterata. The sequence goes on along the minus strand of OZ014427.1, from coordinate 24,389,642 downwards.
GAAAATTATAACTTTGTAATTGAAAGGCCTGGATCTCGAATGTCGCGGTCACGTTCATAAATGAGCAAAATTAGACTAGGGGTTCAGTAAATATAGCCGTAAGTATGGTCGTTTGAAATTTAGTTTTCTTGATAATTTCAAAACTACGGATTCGATCGAGATGAAATTTTGTATTTTAATAGAGAATGATATATTAAAGCAATATTTTGTCCAGATCGCATGACCAGAACAATAGAAAATTATAACTTCCGAACGGAAAGGCGAAGGGACTTAAAATTTTGAGGGTAGGTTCGGATAGCGAATTTCCCAGTCACGTTAATCAATGAGCAAAATTAGACTAGGGGTTCCGTAAATATGGCCGTTCGGAATAATTTCGAAATTACTCATTCGATTGGAATGAAATTTTGCACATAGATGAAGAATAATGTATTCAAACTACGTGGGAAATTTTTTTTCCAGATCTCATTACCAAGGCCATAGAAACCTTAGAAAATTCTAGCGAAATATCGAGAAGTCTGGAGTTTCACCAGAGTTTGAAAATTATGTTGACAGCTGTCAAAATTTTTTTTTATTTGTTTCAAAAACTGGAAAAAGCGAATCCACCTACAAGGTGCATGTACGAGCGCTCAAAATCTCCTGACTTCACGGCAGAGCTTTTCATCATTTTTCTTCCATCTTTCCGTCTGTCTAGTCCCGCCCCATTCCGTGCGTCTGTCCGACTGAATTCGCTTCGAACTTGTGTACCCTTTTTTCCCTATACAAAAACTGACATCGATCTGATGAATGGTTCAAAATTGGCTATAAAAATTCTGCTGTACTCTTCATTCCAATGTACAAATAATGACCAGTACAACAACGCTTCCGGGACTAACCGACCTGCATAGCACATCAGCGAAAAGTATCCGTTGAGTGGGCCTCCAGAATCTACGTAGAAACTAACAATAATCTACAGGTGCTAACATTCAAGAATCAAGTGAATAACCAAATCTAATTTGGCGTTGTCGTCGTTTTGTTTGTTGTGTGTTGTGTTGTGTTGTGAGTTTACCCCTCCTCAGAGATGGCTAGCGCCACTGAAATAATAGGTGATTATTTTGAGATCAATCACCAGAGCTAGACTTTCATTTTTGCCAATACCTATATCTTCAATTAACTCATAAATCGAGCCTAAAATAAGAAGAACAAAGAAGTCAGTCATATCAATAAAATACAACATCTCCATAAATTGTTGTTGTGAACTTCAATAAATAACATCATAAAAAATTCTCTTTCATCATGAAGGCTATTCGGAAAACTGGTAAATTTAAAAAAATTCAAATGTTGCACGTTCCAATGAAACTGAGAGTCGGTCATGCTTATTTACCATCAATAATTGTTCATAGTTACTAGTAACTATTAACCGGATGCCTGGAACCCTCGAAGGTAATAATCAAAACCAAATTATTTGATCTTCGTGCAATCGGATACGAATCGAACTTGGACGGACGTCCTCACATCCAGTGAAACTCCGCTCGTCTCTTCGGAAATTCGACAATGAGAATATATGAGATGATTGATTGGGGGGCGTAATGAACAATATGGTTTCGAGTTGCATTATTTTGGAATAACCGAGATTATCATTACAGTTACGTGAGACTTTACGGAATGTGTTCGAAGGTTCTCCTATTTTGGGCTTTGGTTGCCGTTGGTGAGTACTTTGATTATCAATATGATTTCAACTTTGTTTAACTTATTACCAAAAAAATTGCATTGATATATTTCATTGAATTATTATCACCACACTTGTTACATTCTGGCTGAAAATCTAGATACACTTGATCATATATACCTTTTTGTAACAGAACTTCAACAGTCAATCGTTAAATAATTTTTGAGAAGAAAATTTTGGATCCATATAAGCCTATAATTTCTTTGTTGTAAAGATACCGGGCGTTGAAATTTTCGTGAAAAAATCGATTACTGCATTACAAGCATCATATTTTCACAAAAATAATAAGGTAGTGGTGGGACCATAATTTTCCGGATACTAAATTGGATGAAGAAGGGCTAGTCGCTTGTTTACTACCATATTTTTTGAACAAACTCATAAATTTGTCCTGCAACAAGGCGACATTTTTTGTAAAAAATGAACTACTCGTTGTAAAATTTCATTTCGGACAGGGTCGTTTGAGTTATTTTTTGAAATTTTATGGCAAAGAAACCACACACAACTTCGGCACTGGTTGCTCGTTGGCTCGTGTTATATTTATAACTGAATATAGTGGCATACACTGAGACGCTCTATATCAAATTTAGTTAGAATATCTTCGAAGGTTGGAGTACCTACTGTAAAAAAAAAATTTAAAAAGCATTGACGTGTAGTCAGCAGCTTTTTAGATTTCGATGATCCACCTTCCATTTAAAAATTTTCGACAACTGTCAAAAAAATTACAGTAGCTTTTTGTCAATTATACCGAATGCACGAGATTCAAATACATTATTTTTCATCTATGTGAGAAATTCCAATTCGATCGAAGCAATAATTTCGGAATTATCAGGAAAAAAATATTTTGAAAGGCCATATTTACGGAACCCCTAGTCTAATTTTGCTCATTGACCTTGACATTGGAGATCCACACCTACCCTAAAAATTTCAAGTCTCTAGTTCTTTCCGTTCGAAAGTTATAATTCTCTATGGTTTCTATGGTTGTGGGCATGCGATCTGGACAAAATTTCGCATGTAGCTTGAACAAGCAAAATTTCATTTCGATCGAATCAGTAGTTTCGAGAAATCAGGAATACAAAATTTCGAATGGCCATATTTCCGGAACCCCTGGTCGAAGACCGAAGGTCAAGATACTCACTTCTCAAAATGGGGACTTCCACGTCACTTGCTACACTGTCTTTCTCATTTGCTTTGGTAGGTTTTATTTCAATCTCAGAAATTCTCCCGAACTTTGTTTCGGAATTATTTGTGTATAATCCATAAACGTAGAGAATCAAGATATAAAAAATAAAAACCGAAGAAGCTAATTTAGTCCAAGACATCTTGAACTTTAAACGACGACTGAAATTAATATCAATCACAACACATAATATGATATACTATCAGTTCCAATGTTTAATGAGATCATAAACAGAAGATATTCCACGCATTAAACATTGATAATGTTACTTAAATGAATGTGGAGCTACTTCAACATGCGACATGGTCTTAATGGGATCTTAATATAGGATTGAAAAAGACCACTAGGAAGTGTATCCATAAATAAAAAATATTTGTGCAGTTATGCAATATTTCCTGATCATCTGATATTTTCCACGAGTCCTTGAAGGTATAGTCCTACTTTCAAGATGACGAGGAATACTTGTTTTAAAACAGCAATTAAAAATAGTTGAAATCAAATTATTCCTATTTTGGCCCCATGTTTCCGTAAAAATAATCATATTTCCATTCATTAAAAGAAGGTTTTCTTTGAAGTTATTGTTCAGAGCTTGTACATCATAACCTTGAAATAAAATCGGAGGTAGGTACATACTGGTACAAAAAATTACATAAAATTAAATCAATTAAATCATCAGATGACCATTATGATAAGTCGTTATCTGAATTGTATTCTGAATTGTATGGGGTTTGTTGAAACAAGTATGAAAGAATGATGAAATCTGCAATTAATGTTCCATTTAATTTTTCATATTGTCAAATAAGAGACAATTCTTTTCTTTATGAAAACTTGAAAATATTATTTGGTTTCCAAAGTACAGTCGAATTGATGCTTTCGATCCTTCCCAGTTCAAATGATGCTTAAACTATGAATGGTATAAACGGATAGGAATTGTCCAGTGACGTCAAAAATCTCCGGAATTTTTATTACACCTAATGAAATATTGTATTTATTCTTGAGCACAAGCAATAAATAATAATCCTTCTTCAAATCATATTATGTCGGTTGAACGAGTCAAGTTATATAAGAATCGCGTTTACGTGGATTCGGATAAAACTTCAAACTGTGAAAAAACTGAGCTAATTTTATCGATTAAGGTTTATTGAATGTTATCGAAAAATATTATCAACAGAATAATCTGAAAAATTCCGTTGAAAAGATATGAAAATTTGTTCATATTTTCGTTAACGTATTCAAAATATTCACGGAAAATTTCGTATTGAGTCGGTGATAAATTTACTGGATGTAAAATTCGAACTTTTTTCATTAAATTAGCAAAACTTGGACCCATTAGAAAAACATTCGACACTAAGGTTATTGAGAGGAAGAAACGGGCTTTCCTACGGTACTCGAAAATTTGCCTGTTTCGAATTCCAAACGTACGAAAATAATGTTGGGAAAAGGTCGAAAACACCAAAAGTTGCTGCCAAACTTTTCATATGAATATTAAACCGCAACATCTCGGGCTTCGCCAAGGGTCGAATTTACAGCTCAAAGGACGTAAGGTTTCAGATAACTATGTGAAGTTTCCAATGTTTCACATTGCAAGAGCATTGGCACAAAAAATCTTAAAGACGTCATGAACTTTTACGTGATTGTTTTTGTGTACCAAAGCAGCCTTCAGTGTTCATTGTCGGTGTAACAAATAATGTCATTTCATTTTTATAAACTTCAAAAGAAGAAATTACAGCATTAGCAAAGTTTGTGTTTTTTTGACAAACAATATTCTATTTAAAAACTTCAAAAGAAAAAAAACAACATAAATATAAAACAACATAAACATAATGGAGTAGGCTTTGAGAAAACAAGAATATCTTTATCGATATTGTTACAATTCTGTAAACTCTCAATTAAGCGATATTAAATTGAAATATGTAATAAAATATTTCATAAATTATTATTTTGATTTAGACTATTTTGAATCATTGATTTAAAAAAAATGTGTTGGACATTTTGTGCTTTATTGACTTCTTCACTGTCATGACTATGAATTTTGGAGGATAGCAAGAACAAATTCAAAGCCTATTTGAGTGATTACAAGAATAATATCATCTAATTCGGAATGGATTTCGTCATACAAACAACAGTGTCGTATTAGAACGAATTAAACTGAAGATGGACCCTCGAAGTCGGGTTACAAAAATTTTGACGGCATTAGATAGATCGGAAAAGGTGGAAAAATCTGTGCAATTTATTTTGAAATTCGTTCGCAAATGAAGTCGGGAAAAAATTGTTGGGGTTTTCCAGATATTAACGGTCCTAGCTGGAATTTTAAAAATTTCCGAATGGTTTATTTTTGGGTCTAAAAAAACAAAAGATTTCACTAATTAAACCGAACGTTTTTTCCTGAACGTTTCTTCAATCGTCATGCAATCCCATCCCTACCTTGGACAGACTTCGCAGACTGTATACTGAATATAGCCTTCTGTTATTTTCGTACTTTTATTTCCTTTTATGGTTTCTTCGGAATTTTGTTGATCACAGTTTGCTAGTTTTTGAGCGGAATACAGGTAGCAACTTATCGCATCGCTCATTCTCTTATATATGCAGACCAAAATCAACAACTCAAAATACACGCTCCAGTCAAAACGAATAATGTATACCATTATCCCAAAGCTATGGTTTAGTTGGGAGGTAGTGTTGAAAAAATGTTCAACATTTAACTTGTCAAAAATGTATGCCCCCAACTCGTTTTAATCTTTAGTGTCAAATAGAGTGAACTTACAATATTGCCTGACGGTTCCATTTCGGGGGCCATTGATTGTGGAATTTTCTGGAGTACCACCAGGAATGTCCACAATCGATACACCAGCTCCAATAAGTGCAGTATCATTTACTTGAGTACCAGCATGCCCAACATTATTTTTCTCTCCATTCTGTACACTGGTTATATAACCACCAGGAATATTCCCATTCTGTACACCATCTCCAATGAGTGCAGTATTATTAACTTGAGTACCAACATGCCCAACACTATTTTTCTCTCCGTTCTGTACACTGGTTATATTTCCAGCAGTGAATGTGATACTTTCCGCTTGTGTACCACCAAGTTCAATATTCGTTCCATTAGGTACACTCTTAGACAACACTACTCCAATCGAGAAAAAAATTATTGAAATGTACTTGAACATCTTCTGATGACTATCTCTGATATAATATCAAAAATAACAATACTTTTAAACATCGGTGTGATTAAGGTTAAGCGAAGAAATCATTGAAATAGTTATCAGCCATTGCTTGACCTATTGGTTCCAGAAGATAAATATAATGTGAGTCATATCGAGAGAACAAAACATCATATATTCGAATCTTATTATTGAGGTTGGGTAATCAGTAGAGTCAAGTCAGGTAAATGGGTCATTGTAGAAAGTGAGCAATAGCTGTTTTTTGGGTCGTTTTGAAAACGAAAGAAATTATACCAACCTTGGTGGTAGTTTTTGAGCTGAAACTATCACAACAACTATTTCAGTAAACAAACCTGGGTTTTTTTTTAAACTGTCACGTGGCAAAGCCAAAAGGCGGTGTAATGAGCTCGATGCATGAATATTAAAAAAAAATTTTTAAAAGATAAGCAACAAATTGTTGGTTATATAGTATGATTTTTTGCTAACAATACAGTGTTAATTTCGACATAAATATGGGTACATTGAATATTGCAATATCATAATGATAGGTTGAGGAAACGGTTGCCAAGTTTTCCATCAATTTGTAAGATTTTTGGCCAGGCTCTTCTAGATAAGTTGGCCACTATGACCATTCCATCCATTTTTTTTTAAGGATATGTGTATTCAAAGTTCCTGCAGTGAACAAACACCAAAAAATTGAGCCTATTAGATTCACGTTCATTTTATACTTTGGTTAAGGAATTTTGTTTATTTTCATACCTGTTCGCAAACGAAAATGTGTATATTTCTCTTCCAAAAACATTAAAAATAACAGTGATAGGCATAAAAACATATTTGTGTCAAAAAAAAATCAAATGTTATCGGCTCTATATGGAAAGATATGTTTTTTTTTTTATTTTGTTCCACTGTAACTGGGAGAATTCCGCAACACATTTCTTTTCCATCTGCATAAGTTTATACAAAACCAAAAACCGCAAAACAGACAACTAATGTCAGTATCTTCATATGGTTGACTTGTTTTTGCGCGTTTATTTCTATGAACATATGACTGTAATTCTCAAATTTTGAGCCGAAAATGGTCCGTAACTCACAGATGAAGAATTCGTGGTCAAATTCAATTGTTGAGGACCATTCTGAAATGATCCTCAACAATTTAATATTTTCCTAATTTATCAACTCACATTCGTTTTGAATATTCCAAGGAAGTGCAGTCTCGTTATCACCAAGTTTGACATTACTCTTGTCCTCTTTCTGTACCATCTGTACACTGGTTATATTTCCAGTTGCAATATCAGTAATATTTTGCTTTCCAATACCATCCTGTCCAACACTATTGTTTACTTCATTCTGTACCCTACTCATATTTCCCGCTTCACTAGGTCCGAGATTTTCTACTTGGGTAGTTTTCTGTCCAGAAGTTATGTTTCCTTCATTTCCATACAATTGAGACAACACAACTCCAATCGAAATGAAAATAATTATCGAAATATTCTTAAACATCGTCTGATAAACTTCTGTTTCGAATTCTCCACGTTAATGATTCCTACTCGATAATGAATTGGGTTCATATAAGTCGATTGAACAAAACAACCGAACGAAATGGTTCTCAATGTTTTTCAACCTAACTGTTCTCTAGATACTAGATAAAGACATCTCAGGAAATCAGTTACTTCATGACCTGTTGATTTCAGAAGAATAGAAAAACAGCAATATTCCAAACTTCACATTGGGTAGATAATTCATTACTGATTTTGAATATAGTTGAAGCAGAGTGTGAAAAAAAAGGTGGGTCAATACTTCGACCTTAATTCGCACAAGCTCTGAGCTTCTGAGCTTCTGAGAGGTCTCACAGAGACCTAGGAGAGTCGGGATATGAACAAAAATAAATAAATAAGATAAATAAATATTCGGAAAAACATCACAACCTTCATGCAGTGGTTGTACCGGTCCAAGACAATATTTAGAGGAATGTTCTACGTACCAAGATTAAAACTGACTTTTTTACAGCGCTTGTTTGATTGGCAAAGATAAATCAATTATTTTTTCTGAAATTTTTTATATTTATACCTTACTATTTTGGCGCTTCTATATTCATGAACGAGAGCCTTATAATCTAGCCCAAATGCCTGTTAGTAAGTTTGAGTCGAGAATGGTCTTGCTGATTTGATTGGACTAACAGATGAATAATTCTAGTTTTGAAATTTCTCACACTATTTTCAAATTAGTGTCTACATGACTATGATTGCTATGTTTGCCACGCAAATCTTCCATGATATATGCCTCCTATATTACCTTTTGATTTTTTCAGGTATATCCAACGTGGACATAAAAAATTTTTAACATACAAGATTTATGTAATATTATCTATAATTTGGAAGCGTCGCAGAGCTAATTTAAAATCTTTCATACTTGCAGAGAAGAAATTGGAAACTGAAATTGGAATACATCGCGATATTCATTAATTAATTTCATCTACAAAAATCAATGACTTGTAACACTTTCATAGAATTCATTGCATTCACGGCATTCATGTATGCAGTAAATTTAGAGCCACGATGGAAGATATTATAATGAAATTATTTCAATGAATATCAAATCCCATTCATCAGGAAATACACTACTTTCACATTCCACACAATTATTACTCAATTCTTTATTACAGCGTATGCAACGCAGGAGGACTATGATGAATGCAAAATTACGAGAAAAGATCAGCCGGAACAAAAACTCAGGGATCATCTCCTTTGCGATTATTCAGGATTTGATTTGCGCCCTGTGAAGAATCATAACATTTCCACCAACTTGACTGTCAGGATGATAATGAAATATTTCACTTATGTAAGTATTTTATTCATTGACTGAAAACTTCTCGAAAAGTGATTCTACAGTGAACTACAAATCTCAAGTTCAAGAGGATATTCAGATCAAAATAATATATTTCCCCTTTTTCCTGCTTTTCCTGCTCAAAAGGAGGTAATGTTGGCCCTGAAAAAATATCTCATAACCAGACTTAAGCAAAGTCGAACTCCAGATGATTATGCAGATCAATAGAAAACGACTTTTCAAATCGAATGCCTAATGATATCAATTCCATATTCGAATTATTCTAAAACTGATTGAAAACGGAATTCGACTGTAAATCGAAATAAACTTTCAGCTGACGAACTGGACAACTTGACTGTACATTGAGTGTACCTCCAATTTGATTATTCATATAAATGAAGAAAGAACAATTTTTATTTTTTTGAGAGGAATTTGAATCAAATTGTTCTTATAATTATCAGCATGAGAAAATGAAGCAACGTTTAACTTCTTCGTTATTTGGAATGTCCAAAATTAATGTGATGATATGTATTTTATAGGATGAACCAACAACAACACTATCAGTAGACACCTGGATGGCTCTGGTAAGTGGAGAAATTTTATAATTTATCAACCCTTAAAATTATCAGTTTGAAAATTACTGAATATGTAGTGATTGAAAGAAAACTTCAACAATGCTCCTGGATATAAATTTCATAAATACAAGAACATATAGAGATCGAAGGCACTTTACCAATTTCCATATTTATGGTGCCCTTCTAACGCTCAGGCACATATGAATCTACTTCAAGGAAATATAGATAACATCTAGCTTCTAGCAAATATATAATATATTATAGTATAATTGAAAAAAATTCAATTGCTGAGGTTGGGAAAATAACTTTTTTATTATTCGAAATTATTCCATTATATTAGGATTTTGGATAACATTATTACCAATGATGAATATGTGACAGCCAATGACGAAAGAGAAATTCCAATATTCCTGAAATTTTGATATCCGGAGTTTCTCTCATAAACTCAGATGATCTTTGGATTCATTCCGAAAGTCAGAGCATGCGATCATTTTTATGGAAATGATTTAAGAATTTGCTTTATTCTTTCTTATTTTATTTAAATTTATAGTCTTGGATGGATGAACATTTGAAATGGGACCCGAAGGATTTCGATGGAATAACTCAAATTCACTTAAAGAACACTGATATGTGGGTTCCTGATTTAGCACTCTATAACAAGTAAGTTGAATTTAAAATAGGTTCATCCCAAAGGCGCCTTCTCCATGTTTTTGATTTATCATTGGCTTATAAGCCGTTACCTATAGTAATAAAATAATAATAATGATAGATAAACAGTTTGGTTGGTATCATGAAGGCAGCAGGTCGATGACAACCAGGCCTTCAGCACCACTAAAATCTGCTGCGCTGAACCGGCTGAACGTAAATTTATACAATGGAATAACATAACATACTTTCACCAAGGCGACGATATTTAACTACATAAAAATAATAATACTAGCAGACTCGGTTACGCGTTGCTGTAGCTAAGGTCTACGTCTAATTATATTGTAGTAAACTATTCAAGCCAGTGTATCAATATTAACGCTAACGTTACCCTACCCTAACCCTAACCTTGATTTTTCAAAAGTTATTCCCCAGTTCTCAAATAGTCCCAAATTTCTTCAGTTTTAGGAAAGACCCAGAAACTTGGCATCACTCCTCGCTCGATATCGCTATGGTCGACAGATCGGTGTAGTGGGGACGCGATCTCCTTTCGTCGATTTCAGCCCCGTGTTGCCGCGTGGATAATTATCAATCTTTGTCATGGATATTATACAAATAATTTGCAATGAGAAAATATTGGAACTATAAATTGAGATATAAACTATCCTATCTTTTAAGTTGGATCAAACTTCACACAGTCTGCAAAATTTGATTGAAATCGTTTCAGTATTATTATAGCAGTTCATCCCGGACAAACAACGTGACACGTAATTTTTATATATTGTGACGAACTCAAGCCGGAACTGTCGCCCTTCTAGAACCGAATAGAACGACCGCGAATCTTCGAGAGAATACTGGAGACATCGGGAAGCTTCACGATTGTTCCCTTCCAATATATAAGTCGACATCGGCCCTAAGAGTAATAGCGCGCGTGCAGATAGATTATTTGAGTGTTGAGAATAAATTAGTAGTGTAGTATTAGTGAACTGTTAATAAATTATTTTAAGAAGAACTTGGACTAAATTCATTACAATATAAAGATGTACTTTGCACCATTCACCGAAGATACCGGATATATAACAGATATAAAGAAAACTGAAAAGAAGTGAAAAAGCAGCATTATTCACATCGATGATCATTGTTCATGTAGTGTCATATTATTAGGATTATTATTAAGCTTCAAAATTCCATTCATTAGTTTTATAATGGTAAAAAGTTGAGCAGCAATTGCATCTTAGCCTGATCTGAACTTCAGGGTTAAATAAATACGGCCCTCCCTACGGAGATACGGCCTCCTAAATGACGCCACTGGAAATTCATTTTACTGGAATACATTTCAAACTACTTGATATAATTTGAAAAAAATTTGATATGATAAACAGTAGTACGGACCTCTTAAAATACAGCCCTTAAATTTAAATTAGCTCGTTTAGTTTACCAGGGGCGGACTAGGTTGTACGTTTTAATGCTTACATTTTTAATACCCTGTATGATAAGCAATAAAAAAAAAACAAATTTGGATACCTTGAACATTAAGCTGAAGAAAAGGTACTCTTGTTCATTGTCGATAAAATGAACAGTTTTCGAAGAACAAAAAAATAAGAGAAGTAATTTTTTTATTTGTATTAAAGAGAACCATGAATTCTAATTTTTTTTTTGTCTGCAACAAATTGTAATACGAAAGTTATTCACGGAACAAAAAAGGTTTAGTTTACGTTATTGAATCCGACAAAATTACAAAGATTCTTAACAATGCAGTTTTGGCCCAAAAAAAGGCCTAAACAAAATTAATTTTTCAGAAATGTACTCTCACTAAAGCCTGAACGATTGAATCTGAATACGCTTATTAGAAATAATCAATTAAAAACTTCATAAGTGGATTCAACAAATTTTGTCGGATTCAAAAACATAAACTAAAACTTTTTTGTTCCTTGAATAACTTATGTATCACACTTTGTTGCAGACAAAAAAAATTAGAATTCATGTTTCTTTTTGAGAGAAATAAAAAAGTTACTTCTTTTATTATTTTGTTATTCGAAAACGGTTCATTTTATCGACAATGAACAAGAGTACCTTTTCTTTAGCCTAATGTTCAAGATATCCAAATTTGTTTTTTTTAACTCCTTATCAAACAGGGTGTTGAAAATGTAAGCATTAAAATGTACAATCTAGTCCGCCCCTGGTAAACTGAACGTGCTTATTCAAATTTAAGGGCATTATTCTAAGAGGTCCCTACCACTGTTTATCATATCAAACTTTCATTAAATTATATTAAGTAGTTCAAAATTTATTCCAGTAAAATAAATTTACAGTGACGTCATTTAGGAGGCCGTATCTCCGTAGAGAGGGCCGCTAGGAAAAAAAATTATGGAAACTTGTCATCTTATTTTTTTATGTTTTATCTGAATCCGAGAGATTTCCCACATTTTCCTGGACACCCTGTATACTGATGTACAAAGCGGAATTTTTTCAACGACTTTATTGTTTTTAGAGCGGACCAATCTGGAGATTCAGGAATAATGCCCGACGAAATAACTTGCATTCTGAGATACAAAGGTTCAGTAGCTTGCGTACCAACAGCAAGACATGAGGCTTTATGCGTACCGGACCTTTCGAAGTTTCCCTACGACACCCAAAAATGCTCGCTTCGTTTTGGTTCATGGATACACACTGGGGAAGAGTTGAATCTTTTACTTGGGAAGCCAGCTTATGATATGGAGGGTCTTCAGCCGGGGGGAACTTGGGAATTGGCTGCCATCAGTGCGAAGAAAATTAATGGAAAATACGATTGCTGTCCCAACAACACTTTTCCTTCATTAGAATACACACTTGTCATCGATCGGATTTCTTCCAACCATGCAACTACTATAGTCATTCCAGCATTAGGTAAGCAAGTCTGTCGAATTAATGTCGATGATCAATACAGCACAATGAGTTTATAATAATTTGTTGAACTCATTCGCTTCATTCGGTGACAGATCGAAATATCCACGACTTTACGAGGGTAAACTTGGTGTTGCAAACTTTTAATTTTAATTCAATGTTGGTACTTTCGATTTGGGATCATGTTCTAGTTCTGTAATAATGCACAGTGGCGTGAGAACTTTGTTGAATGCGTTATGAATTTTCAATCACAAATAGTAGAGAATTTTTCAAATCTTATATTCGTTCCGAGTGTCGCTTAATTTTGTTCCTTCCATTATCCTATTACTGAATCTATCTAACGATGGAAGCATGTACGGAAACAATTATTCAAAGGAACAATCTGACCATTATAATAAGCAGCTCAAAAAGCATAAGTAACCCGAGAAAACATCAAAATCATCATTTCGTCGCCTTCAGGTGAAAATTGCGTAACTCCATTTGACAACATTTTATAGGAGAAACAAAAAACACTTTCAAAGTCAGATTTTTAAACATTATTTGTGTTGACTTATTGAAATATATGTAATTTCATTCATTTATCTAAAGAGGAAAAAGGGTTTTTTCAAGAAACTCATATTATTAACCATGTTGCCGAACAGATTGCACCAAAATACCATTTCCTGAAAAATATAGAGTTACGTAGTTTTCTCCGGAACACGACGATTTGCAACTGCAAGCTGGTTGAGGCTTTCACGAGCCTCATCAGTGCAGTCTAGCGATGATGACATTGAGTAGGTACGGCTTGTTTCGAAATAAACAGCTTTGAAGATCAGTCCAAATTTCTTTACTAACGCCACCTGTCCGCTTCAACAGCAACCCTCCCCACTTCTCTGCAGGTTCTAAGAACGAATCAGTCACCCCCCAACCTCCCAAGCATGCAACCCCATGCGAACATCGGAATAATAATTGTAACACGTTTTACGCCTTGAAGCTTATAACGACCTATCATTGTCAATTCTCTCTTTCAATTTGTATATCTTACCAGAATACTATATAAGTATTAGTGTTCGCGTATGGTTCTTCCATGCTTGGGCTTATTGGTAGGGTCACTGAGTCTTTCTAAGGACCTGCAGTAAATGACATCACTGGAATATAATTCAATACCCCATATAATTCCTTTCCCAAAAATTATTTTATGTTTTTTAATCAGGCATTATGAAGTTACGGATTATTCTTGATGGCTGATGAAACCAGAAATTTCATAGAATATTGATTTTCATATGATGAAATTACATTTTTTCAACACATCCATTTCCAAAATTTGAAATTTTTCTTTCAATGAATAATGTCAATTTTGGGGATGACGGTAAAGGATGGGACAAGCCTATATGTATATTAACTATGAAAATTGCTATGAAATTATGAAAGATATCAGCTACTCAGTAGTCGGTTTCATTAGCACTCAAGAACTTGATGAGGACTGTTACTCGGGCATATACCAGTCAGCCCAACTTAATTTCTAATAAATAGTTATAAAACTATGAAAAATAAGTATATCCTGTTCCCAGAACTAACGTCTTCCTAACATTTCTTCAATATCTCGGACTTTTTTTCTTGTTTTCTTGGATAAAAATTAATATTATGATTTACATTTCAGTACTGCTGGTCATGACTCTCACATCTCTTTGGATTCCACCACTTAAACAAGAAAGAATGAATTTGTGTTTCGTCAACTTGATTTCTCATTTCCTGCATCTTCAGTACGTTTCTTGGATGATCCCGACCCATGGAAAAACCGTACCATATCTAGGTTGGTTATATTTTCAAATTTTTTCTCAATAATTTGCTGGGAACTAGCTTGATCACTCTGCGGATTTCAGAATGGTATAAAAATTTGATGAGCGGTGAAGAAGGGTCATTTGAAAATTTGAGGCCTGATTGAATAATCACGGACAATAATTCACATTGAACACATTTAACGTTACGTGAATTTTAGACGCTGAGAATTGAAAATTAAACTCATAAATTTCATCTGACATAAATCTCAGATGTGAACGTACCGTAACTGTGCAGAAATTGATGAACAAGATATATGCATTAAAATAAATGCCTGTGAATTCAGCAGAGTATTTCGAACCGGAAGATACAACTGTGGTGTCTTAAGTTCTGCTGGTGAAAAGATCCGACTTGAGCCTGGATCGAATTCTTACTAGGCGGTCGTGAGTTTTTCTGCTACCTGGCATCGTGGTCCAGATGCAAATGGAGATCCCGCTGTCGGTGTTTAGTCCTATGTCTCTTCCTGGTCGCGTTATCTCAGAAGATGGTCCAAGTGAATCTTGATAATTGTTGAAGTCGGTGACTGGGATATTTCACTATGCTACTCATCTTTGAGGAGCTGAGTAGTCTTTTCCAAAATCCGTTAGTACAACACGTACACCACAAGTTGAAGAATCTTAAGGAGTTTAATTGAATATTGGGCTTCAAAACATTCGCGTCAAACAACTGCAGCCAGATGTTGATGGTGTCAAACGTAGCGCTGAATGATGTTATTGTTATTGTGGCTGCGATCTGGGGTAGTTGTGGTAGGGATGCCTCTGCGAGAGGTCTTCGAGGCTGATATCTTTGACGATCGCCATTCGCCAGTGTCACCTGAATTTCCCTGGGTGGTTGGTCCAGCCGTTCATTTTTTGGCGTTGCCTTCCGGATGTCTTTGTAAGCCATGACTGGTGGATAAACTCCTCCGGATTTATCCTTCTTTCTAGTAGGCAAGAGTCTTCTCTTCTTACTATATGCTCAAGCACCAGACAACTCGCTGTGGAATATGTATAAAAAATCTTTCATTTCTCATTGATTATGATTATTTGTGATAATTTTTTCTGCATTTGAATAAATAATGATTCTTCTGAATACGAATTATCGTAATCAACTCACTAATTCCAGAATTTTTTGTATTTGAAATCAGCAGAATGTTTTGAAATTCCCTTCGATATTAAATAAACAATACAAGGATGTAACAAGTATCGTTTTCAGTTTCTTACGCAAGGGATTCCCTTCTACTATGTTGCTTCACTATAGTACTGAACGTTATATTGAAAAACCTCATTGAAGGCAATCCAAAAGCTCCAGGATGGGTATCTTCTTTAGTTTCACTTCTCACTGGATGTAAAGCTGGAGAGATCATACTGTTGAATGATTATTCAATTAAGGTAAGAATACACAATATAAAGATAGAAAAATATTCTATATATTGAACAATTTTCGATATTATTGTTAGGGAAACGACATTTTGTATATTTCCTGTAAGTAACCTTGATAAAATGCCCATTTTCATGCAATTCAAGGAAAATAGTAAATACCGAATAATTTATGAGTAATGAGAATTCGTTGAAAATTCAAATAATGGAAAAACTAAGTTATAATTTCAATTAAACTTTGATATCTTCAAAGGGGGACAGCCGCCGGCACAAAACATTTACTCCTAATTGAAATGTGCAATTTTGCGAAGTACCTATTGAGGGGCCCGATTTATAATCGAAAGCTGATATATTATAGGTATATAGGTAACCAAGAACCAAGTAGATCAAAAAGAATGGTTTTAGCACTCTTATATAGTTGAAAATCTTGTGACCGAAGAAAAGAATAGCTAAACCCAACTAAACTTCCAAAAACTCTTCAATGAATATAATGTGCAAAATACATATAATAATCATATCAAGTTTTTCATTCTGCAACTCTTTTCTAGGGTATTTCCACTCTGAAGAATGAAGAAGATGAAGTTAACATTATCAACAATACTAGCACAAATCCACCAGAAAATAAAGATTGGCTGGTGTTGGCGAAAGTTTTAGATAGAATTTGTTTCTTAGTTTATTCCCTAATTTATTTGATAATGTTCATCACTTTCTTTCCATGAAGTTTGGAGGCTATTACGAGCCTTAAGACCCTGCCATTCGAAAAATTCATATCAATAATATAATTATATAGTACCATGAGATATATTGTTTTATAAATTATATATGATGTTAATAAAAATTCAATTTTTAATGTCTCTTTATTCGGGTATTTCTTCATATTGCTGATCTGTATTGATATAATCAAAAAGAAATATGTATAATGTAGCAGAACTTAAAATTCATTATGTTTTCATCCTATTTTCATTTGATATTGTGACATAGCGTAACACTCCGATTGGATGAAAGAATTTTTGGGTCGTTGAATTGGTCTCGATTGTCCTTCTAATTGGCATATAATATCTCCAGATATCACAACACTAACTAGATTATTGGTTATGAGGATAGTTTGAAAAATGGAGTGTACTGAATGTTCTATTTGGGGCAATATTTGAATATTCCTAGGATATTCGATAAAAAATAGTTCCCCTATATGTTTTGGAAAATTCTTATTTCGCTACAGGATTATTTCATTTGAAATATTACTGGAATATTTCATACACAAAATATCTACCAGAAGTAACAGTACATACTCTAACTAGAGGTTGAGTGGGACTTGGTGAGTATGGATTGACAGTAAAAAATTTGTTTCTTGATTTCCTTAGAAATCTTTAGGCTGATTTTTCAAATTCATTGAAATACTATGACTATCATTAAAATCAAACTGATCGACGGAATTTATTGAACGTAGGACGTATGTTGAGATCAAAACAATGAGATATTTATTATTTCGATACTCCAGGGCGTTGATTTACCTTTCAAAAAGAGCTTGCACTTCCAATTATTTACTTATTATTATTGGTTATTCTAAATTGGTGCGATATTTTCTTTCCTTTACAAGGATTGTTCACTGCAATCTTCAATTGAAGATTGGTTTTTTTTCCGAAAATAAATTTGCTGAGAATTCTTATAGTTGAAGGGTCAATAAGCTTCCAGAAAAATACTGAAATGGCTGAGTTGATCAATGTTACTTTTTTTGTCAGTAAATAGTTTTTGTGCGTTGGATATTCTCAGAAAAGCATAGTAGCTAGGTGCACTCACATTGCTAATGACTTCATCTTAATGAATTGTCCTGATTTCAAAACAATTTGATTTCCTATTTTGGAAAATTCGTATTGGAGGAAGTGAGAATGAGGTGAAAATAAAAGTGCTTCTGAATTTACAGATACAAAGCAAATCAGCTTTTATTTTTAAGATAATATTTACAGAATATTACAAGCTGTACAAATGCATTTCAGTAAAAAAAAAACAATGTTTCAATTGTACAAACATCATTCCAATAAAACTGGAATGAAGTTAAAGATAATAGTAAAAATAGAACATATATTTAAACTTATAGAAATTCAGTGAAAATAAGACCAAGTACATTAAAAAATACATATACCTCTCTAACAGGTCAGTTAATATTATATCAGTCTACTACATATTTTCTATAAATGATGAATTAAAGACATTTTTGTCTTTGCATTATTTACAGAAATGAAATCATTTACAGGAAATAGTTTTTCCGCCAAACAGCGCAATATTAATCAAAACAATGTCATAAAGATTCAACACATTGGAGTTACTGTTGTTTCAGTGCACACTAAAGTTTACCAGTCAGAACTATGGAATGTTTCTCGACACTACAAAGGTTTCTTTGATTTAAATTGATTTCACTTTGTTGGATAAGGGTTGATAACTGTAACAGCCGCAGCTTGTTGACTTGCTATCACAGCAGCTGAAAAAATAATTCAAATTTTAACTTTCTTAAATCAAATAATTCAGAAAGAAAAAATTCAACATAATATTTTTTATACAAACTCCTGTCTGGCAAGACAATCAATTAGTTATTTATCTGAATAAGTGTAATGAGAAAATTTGGTAACAAAGAACAGTATATTATCCATCCAAAAACATTCATCAAAACAACAGCAATGTAATGAGTATTGTAAGTCTGTTACAACTTGAGCAACCAAAATCAGGATAATTCTCTTTTACAATTTATTCAACATGAAAAGTAATAAATCTCTACGCACCTCCATAAGGGGCTGGATACATGGGATAACTAAGGCCTACGTGAGTGTGGTGATGGGTATGCACATGTCTCTGTGGAGGTGGAGACCTAGATTCCTTGTTGGCACCAGGCGTTTGCTTTCCTCCTGTTGGAGGTACATTTGTTGGCTGAGTCAAGGGAGACGATGAGCTCATTTGTGAAGGAGGTCCACTTGGGGGACCTCCATTATTCGCAGAAGGACTAGAACTGGCTGCTGTAGTTTTGGGAGTAGGGGACTTTATAGCTCTTTCTTGTAGTTCATGAATTTTATGCTGTGAGTAATATTGCGCGTGATGTTCTAACATGTCTAAGGCTTTGGTTGGAGGTTGAGCCCTAGATAAATCTTCAGGAGCATGATATCTAGGTATTTGGGTATTTAAAAGATAAGGATTAGTACTATATGGCCCTGGAACCATTAGTCCTCTATACATGGAATGATTAGGGTCGAAATGAAGTGCCCCATAATGAGGTGACTGCATATAATTATGGTGTATGTAAGCGTATTGAGAAGTTGGAGGTGGAGGAGGGCCCTGAGTTTCCATAGTAGGCTTAACTCCTTCTTGCTTTATATCTTTCTTATCCTTATCCTCTATTTTTATATCTTTATATTGCTTTACATTAGGACTAGGTTGTGGACCAACCCCTTTTCCCGTCGAACCACTCTTGTGGGAATCTACATTTGGTTGACCCTGAGATTGCTGCTGCTGTTGTTGGTTTTGATGTGGTTGTTGCTGGTGCTGCTGTTGCGATTCTTTTCTCCTTTGTTCGTAGACATAAAATCTTCTGACATCTTCCTCTCTCTGGTTATGATGGGATGGTGGGGGTTGTTGTGATGGCCTCGAATACATATAGGGATTCATTTGATTCTTCATTTCAATACTTTCTTTCAATATTTGATGATTTTCATTTTGATGTTTATCCTTAACATTTATATTGGAGTCTTGTTTCGTTTTACCAGGATTTGGTACCTGAATTGGATTCGGAATGGGCTTGTTTACTGTCTGTTGCTCAATTGGACTAGGAGATTCTTTAACCCTTTCTTCCTTCATTTTATCTTCTTGAACAATTCCATAATTCGGATCAACTGGATACCCGGGATAACCACTCATATATCCGAATGGATAGTAATGCTGTGTAGCACCTGAAACAGGTTTCGGTTGATAATCCCCGCTTTCTTTTTTTATTTCCTTATCTGTTGTAGTTTTATCACTCTGTTTCTCTGTTTCTTTGGGTTTATTTTGATCTTGTGGAGTTGGCTGCTGTTGAACGTTTGGAACTAAGTATTGTGATTGCCCATAAAATGGGTACATTCCATACTGAGACATGTGAGAAAGTGGTTGGCCAGGTTCTGATTTTTTATTAGGGTTCTTATTCTTGTCACTAACTTCTGAATCTATCACAGGAGCACCATCATCAGAAATATCGGAATAAGCAGGACTTCGAACCTCATCCCTCCCACTTTGTTCAATACCAAACATGGGTTGGTCAGATTGAGGAGGATGTGGACTGCCAGCAGGAGACTTTCTATTTTTCTTCTTAAAGCTTTGAGGTTTGTTTTGGTTGATCTGAGGTGAATTTTTCTTGTCATCGGGCATAAGAGCGGCAGTGGGCTTAACCTTGAAGTTTGTAATCTTACAAGCTGGGGAAGGAGGCTGATTTGGATGAGGCGAAAGTTGAGACGTCATCTGTGAGGGGGTTGTTTGTGTAGAAATAGCCAGCGTTGGGGCAAACTGCTGAGGGGGCAAACTACAAACTTGTGTTTGTAACTGATTAGTGAATGTTTGGGGCTGTATTGGAGATTCGTTTTGAGGTATGGGCTGTTCTAATACTGGCACTGGTGCACTGCGTCCAGAAGGTACAAGGTTCGATGTTGCTGCAAAGGAAAATAATTCATTCAAATATTCATAAGGTTCATGAAACAATTGCAAAATGCTTTTCAGATACCAGAAGATTTTCCTCGTAAATTCAAACACGAAAATTTTATCTTTTCAGTCACGATTTTGGATTTTGCTTGATAAATAACTGATTTTGACATTTTTTGTATACAGGGTGTTTCATTGGTAAATGTTAACCTGAGGTAGAGCTAACCTGGACGAGTCCAAAAAACATATATGTGATAGGTCTAATTAACTTCATAGCCGAGATACAGGGTGATTTATGTATTCATCAATATTTTCAATTGCTTATAACTTTTGAACTATCTAGTATAATCGATTGATATTTGGAACGTAAAACACACTTCCATGGGTGAATCGATTCATCTTTGAGTTGATCAGAAAATCCAGGTCCGTATCAGAAGAATATGGCCCTTTTCGCAAGCTGAGATTCACCCTGTATGAAGGAATATTGGAACTTTATCAAAATATTCGGAAAGAGCAGAAAATTTTCGATAGGCTTCAGTAGATTTCAGTGTCCCGCACGTCGTTTGACCCATCAGAAATTTTGTCTAAAGATTTAATTCGATAGTAAAATTCCACTCTCTTCACAATAATGTCGTACATTGAGATTGAATTCGAAAAATTGTGTGTTGGGCTGATGGAATAATTGTATTATCTTCATATTCTAATGAATAATTTCAAGAATTTTTCAGAAAAATATTGTTTTTGAATAATTTATTCTAAATGATCAATGGTGAAAAAATAACTAAACAAATGAGTAAACAAGACTACATGGGGATTTTATTTAGCCCATCGATGCAAATTCCTCAAATTGAAGACTCCATTCCTCTGAAATATAGCTCTTCATGGGCGGAAGAAAATCCACACACAGTCAGCTACATGAAATCCCAGTACAAATTTTCAATTAATGTATTGTGTGGAATTTATAATGATCGATTGATTTGGCCTCACATTCTGCCAAGACGTGATATTTATTTGGATTTCCTTCGAAATCATCTGCCTGTACTACTCGACGGTACGAACATTGCAAGAATGTATTTCCATGATGGGGCTCCCTCCATTTTAGAGCTTTTGTTAGGAACTTTCTGGATCAGAACTTTCCAAATATGTGGATAGGCAGAGGTGGACCGCATGCATGGCCCTGTAGATCACCATATTTCAATCCTATCGATTATTTCGTTCCGGGTTATTTGAAATCTTCAGTATGTGCGTTTGAGATTGAAAGTGAGGATATTCTCCTACAACGAATCGGAGTTGCCTGCAATAAGATCCGTAGTGTTCCAGAAATGATCAAAAAGGCTATAAGACGTAATTTGAGAAGAGCAAGAATGTACATGGAGCAAAACAGTGGCACTTTTGAGCAACTTTTATGATTTCTTTCAAATTTTCTACTTGTTTACTCATTTGTTTATTTATTTACTGACTGTTGATCATTCTGCATGACTGAATCAAAATCCATATTTTTCTGAAAAATTCTTGAAATTATTCATTAGAATATGAAAAAAATTCAAATATTTCATCAGTCCAACCCAAAATTTTTCGAATTCAATCTCAATGTACGACATTATTCTGGAGTAAGTGAAATTTCACTATCGAATTGAATCTTTAGACAAAATTTTTGATGGGTCAAACGACGTGCGGGACACTGAAATCTACTGATCGCCATCGAAAATTGTCTGCTCTTTCCGAATATTTTAATAAAATTCCAATATTCCTTGATACAGGGTGTTGAATCTCAGCTTGCGAAAAGGGCCATATTTTTCTGATACGGATCTGGATTTTCTGATCAACTCAAAGATGAATCGATTCACCCATGGAAGTGTGTTTTACGTTCCAAATATCAACCGATTATACTGGATAGTTCAAAAGTTATAAACAATTTAAAATATTGATGAATACATAAATCACCCTGTATCTCGGCTATGAAGTTGATTATATCTATCACATATAGATTTTTTGGACTCGTCTGGGGTAGCTCACCTCAGGTTAACGTATGTACAGTTACCAATGAAACACTCTGTATGCCTCCAAGGCTAAACTTAACAGAACGGTTTTTTTCAATGTTTATATGTATAGTGAAAGATCGTTTGGAGTCACATTTATTACCTTTGGGGGGTCTAGATCGAGAAAGATTTTGTATCCACTTAGGAGACCAAAATCCGAATTTACATAACATTTTTCTTTTATATCGGGTTCTGTTTGCTAACAACAAAATAATCACCTCCAAAGTTATAATTTATCAATACATACATTCAAAGTGATAATTATAATTTAGAATTATTGAAGAGTTCGAAATCAAAGTTCAAATTTAACTCACCAGAAATTTGAGTTTTATTGGAAGAAAAAACTCCAACAGGGAATTCTTCTGTGCTATTGAAACGAAGAACTCCTGGCTTTACAATATTCTTATTCTCCACTGGTGAACTGACATTAGTTGCAGTTGTTAAATCCGACAATCCCTGAGGAATAGCTGGGGAAGGAGGGGTGCTCCTTGGAGTTGTAGGCTGACTGGGTACATCCAGAATATTACCCGATTTGAATATGTAGGCAATTTCTTCGTCTCGTTTTTGCGGCGGCAAGGGGCTGTCTTGACTTTTTTCGGGGGATTTCACTGGGGTGACAGGACTAGGGGCTTCAATATTCGATTCATCATTTTCGGACATTGAAGTAACGTCTTTCGTATCATCATCGTCCGCAGAACCGTGCGCGTGACTCTGGTGATATTTCAAGCCGTTGATATGTTTGTATTTTTTCGAACAATTGGGTTCGGGGCATTCTAGTAATACCGGAGAGGGTGGGGGAGAGGAACAGGTAGTCGTGGTGGTGCTGGTAGGAACTATCACGGGGGGAGGAACTGGGGGAGGAATGATAACTTTCGATTTCTTCGATTCCTTCTGGTTTTGAGTTTCGTCCTCTGTCCTGCTTTTTCGCTTGTTGCACGGCTCTGCTCTAGGAGACACGAAGGGTGTTGGAGAAGAAGGCGCTGTTGATGGTCCTGAACCATTGGCAGCACCCCTGCGTCCTTTGATACCACCATTTCGTAATTTACTATGTACTGATGATCGAGTTTCTGCAAGAAATGGTTATATATAGATTCTGTCATGGATCAACAACATTCTCTTCTTACCTCTTCCCTTAGGAGTTCGGTTATCTAAGTCGCTCGTTGGAGAATCACAAAACCTGGAAATATAAATTCAGTTGAGGAAGGTCTATAAGAATCTTATGGAACTGTTTGAACAGGCAGTAATTATTCTTTGTTTGTCAATTTTGAATACGATTCATCAAAAAATTATATAAAAGTATATTGAACTAACCTCGGAGGAGCCCAATCATGCCTGGTGCAATCCAGTAAGGTGCCCACATACGTTTTTCCTCTCCATGTGACATTAACTACCAGTACTCCTGAAAAACGAAAAATCAATATTGAATGACTGAAGTCTTACGAAATATAGGTATGAAAAATTTCACACTCGTTGGATCACTGATCTAAGCGACTAAAAAGTGACCTGATTGGAGGTCTTACTCTCAAGGCGATCGATGCCGAAAACAACTGATTTTTGTACCAAGTTTCATGCAATTATCTCCCATAGTCTTCGAGATATTTTTCTATTCTTTTATATCACTCAAAATGTGAATGAAAAGGTAGATATTGAGAAACCTAAAGCGCAACAATGTTCGACCTGCAGTCTAGACAAACATTCAAAAGGTTGAAAACATACTTGGAATTATAAGAGCAAGACGAGATATTTACATAGCTCAATTTCTGGTATGTGTTGTGAATTGATTGTTTCCAATCGAAAAGTTCTCCTCAAAAACAGCTTATATTATTTGGCTGATTTGTATCAGAGGTTCATATAATATAATGGAATAATTTTCATCTTCAATATCAAACCAAGCAATAGGCGAAAACTTCCTGAAAGTTATCCTTTCAATCTGTCATTCGAGAATTGAAATTTTGGTTTGAAAAATGAAACGTAAGTATAAAAAAAATTAATTCAGTTCATGAAAAAAATAAAATGTTTGAGTCACGAATTTCAATGGTGGTAGGCATAACCTTTGTTTTCCTCTTGAATGTACGAATTTGAAGTACCACCAATGCTAGAATTCAAGACAACATTGTGGACTGACAAGATTACATGTTATTTCTCACCTGATTCTGTTTCATGCCAAACAATACCCTCCAAGGTGACACTCGTACCAGGTTCACATGGGCCAAGGCAGTCTGGTTCTGTGATGGTTCCAATACTGGTACCAACACAAACATCCGATGTTTCCACCTGGAATAACAAAAGAATTTTTACTTGAACGAAGCTGTGAAATTGATGTTTGTTTATTTTCAACACTTTCACTTTTCAATGTTTTTATTTTAGCGTACAGTTCTTGGCGTTCATGCGACGGTTTTTTATGACAAAATCTTCTTCGAATAGGCCTATTATTAACATGTATAAGACTCTTTTGAGTTAAATCGATTATTTGTTTCAAAATAAAATCGCTGAATGTTATTATTATTTTATAATGTGAATGGCAATGTCGAGGTCACTCGAATCTGCGTTATTCCAAATCTTATAAATAATTTTCAACAAGGTGATTACAGATGTAGGTACCATAATAATAAGTTAAGTACAGTAGTTATTCCATAGTTAAGTACAGTAGTTATTCCATAGTTCTGGAAAATAGCGTACGGTGCATACAAATTAATTGCAGACATCTTTATTTAACTGTACTCCATTATGTTTGCACTCAAAAGCTTCTCATGTTATTCCTTTATGAGTAGAAGGAATGTATGAGATTAAATGGAATTGAAAACTTTGTAACTTTGAAAATAGTTTCGTTAGGAGGAATTTATTACTGGTAATTCAATTTTACGATTCGAAGCATTGACAATAATGAATTTAACTGATATTACATTGTGGATAACTACATGTTGTCGAAACTGTTCAACCATTAGTCTGTCTGCCAACTCATGAGTGCCAATTTGATTAAAATACAATGAATCATTTTCCAAAATTCTCAGGAATATCAATGTTTCATCTGGTTGGGCGGTATATTAACCACATCCGATCTCATTTCCAATTGAATAATGTGTTGTGTTCAATACTGACAAATTTTCCCAAGTTTATGAATCTGAATGAATATGAATGCAATACATGATGATTGAAAGAAAAACAAATTGAACAAGGAAAAAGAAATTCTGACAAGGTAGATTATCGAACTTGTAATTCTTTATGATAGAAATGAAAAATCTGATCAAATTAATGATGGTTCTGTTTTTACTGAATCCTCATTCTGGCGAAAAAAAGAGTAGGTTTAACAGTCACCCTCTAAATTAATATTATTCATTAAGAGAAAAAGTTCGAATTTTGTTCGAACATCCAGTGAAGATTACACAAAAATCTAAATATGAGCCAATTTTTTCAGATTACTCTGTTATATTTTCTCTGACATAAATCTAATTCAAATTGAAAAATTACGAAAAGCACTGCCGTGAAGGCAGGAGCTTTTGAGCGCTTGTACATGCACCTTGTAGGTGGATTCGCTTTTTCCAGTTTTGGAAATCAATTGAATGAATTTTCGACAGCTGTCAAAAAAATTCTGAAACTTAGGCGAAACTCCAGACTTCCTGTCAGTGCTTCAGCTGATCAATTTTATTTCGATAATTCGCTAGAATTTTCTACGGTATCTATAGTCTTGTTGATGCGATCTGGACAAAATTTTGCACGTAGTTTGAAAACATTATTCCTCAGCTAGGTGCAAAATTTCATTCCAATCCGATCAGTAGTTTCGAAACTATCAGGAAAAAAATATTTTGAACGGCCATATTTACGGAACCCCTAGTCTAATTTTGCTCATTGATGAACGTGACCGTGAAATTCGCGATCCAAACCCACCCTGAAAATTTCAAGTTCCTAGGCCTTTCCGTTCGAAAGTTACAATTTTCTATGGTTTCTATGGTTCTGGACATGCGATGTGGACAAAATATTGCTTTAATATATCATTCTCGATTAAAATACAACATTTCATCTCGATCGAATCCGTAGTTTCGAAATTATCGAGAAAACAAAATTTCAAACGACCGTATTTACGAAACCCCTAGTATAATTCTGCTCATTGTTAAACGTGAACGCGACATTTCAGATCCACACATATCCTGAAAATTTCAAGTCCCTAGGCGTTTCCGTTCAAAAGTTACAATTTTCTATGGTTTCTATGGTTGTGCGATCTGGACAAAATTTCACATGTAGCTTGAACACCCCATTCTCCATTTGAGTGCAAAATTTCATCTCGATCAAATCTGTAGTTTTCAAGTAATCAGGAGAACAAAACTTTGAACGGCCATATTTACGGAACCCCTGGTGGAATTTGGCCCATTTACGAACTTAACCGAGGCATTCGGGAACTGAACCCACACTGAAATTTTCAAGTCTCTAGGTTGTTCCGTTCGAGAGTTATCATGCTTACGGACGGACGGCCGGACGGACAGACACGAATTTTCCGACGGATTCGTCATCAGTGAGTCGAACATAGTCGATTGAGACCATTTTCGGCTCAAAATTCGAAAAATACAGACATCGTTACGAAATGATATAGCCCTCGTGTAAGTAGTACGAGCGCTCAAAAATGAAGCTTAGTTTTTCCACGAATTCATTCAACCTAGATTTATAATTTACGTGTCCGTCAATCTTTTATTGCGTGTAGTTGAATATTCGGTCCATCGTTTACCTCACTGGGTTATTTATGAACACTTCGTGATTGATTCATGAATCATCCCTAATGTGGGAAATCACCTACTGAAATCGATTCAAGATATTTTATGTTTTCAGCTATTGTAAGAAAATACTAAATGGTATCTTATCTGATGGCAAAAATCATAGAGAAAAAAATGTTTTTCATAATTCATTTTATATTTGCTCATTTCAATGAATTTTGATGAGGCAAATTTATTATTCTGTAGTGTCTGTTGTCAAAAACATACAGTTCCGAAAATTTAGGATCTTTACTTCAATGAATAAATTCAATTCTGGAGGTTGACTGTAAAACTTGGGACATCCTGTTTAGGAATCAACAAAAATATTGTTGAATTATGTATTGGATTTATAACTATGAGACGAGAAATTCTTTGAAAAATCCCGGCTATAATTCAAGAACATTGGAGAGATTTTCATTTTCACAAAGTCGTTTTGAACGAAACATTCAAATGAACGAATATTCTTGAGTTGTTTGTTTTTACAATGAGATGAGAATTGTTCATTTACCATCATAACTTTTAACGATGGAGTAAGTAAAATATAAAAAGCACATTTCATATCCATTCCGCAAATTCGATGAAATGGCATAAAATCATCATAAAAACTCAATTACGAGTTGTATTCGAACAAAATGTAATCGAAACATATAAATATGGATAATTTAGTACCCATGTCCCATAAATACGAATAATAAATGAACCGTTACGTTGTTGTTAATTGAAACGGAAATCATTTTGTACGTTGAAAGACTGAGAAGAAAAATCTTGATAAACCAATTTTGCATACATCCAACAAATCAATTGATAAATTGTCTACTGAAATTATCATAAATATCCATGTCGAAATTCTAAACAGGACGTCGTTATGTATTAATTATAGCTCGGTCGGTTATTGCGATTTATGCACGCCGCATTTTCATATTGCATTACGAATTTATAGTGAATGAGATAGATGTATGTATTACCATCCAAATAACGACATCGAGGATGGATTTAGCTGCAGAAATGAAGCATTTCTATGAATGGAAATGAATATAGGTAGAGTCATGACATTTGCGAAACACAATGAACCATCGTATATTTATTGAAAGAGATCATGATTCATTCCCTAAACACAATATTCATCGTATCGAAGATAGTCAAAAATACAGGTGTGATTTTTAGAAGAAAAACACGTGTAACTTTATGTCCTCTACCTCTTAACTTTTGAGCTACACCGTGTTGAAGTTATGAAAAAAATTTTACGAAAAGCACTGCCGTGAAGTCATCATCATGAGTTCATCCACCTTGTAGGTAGATTCGCATTCTCCAGTTCTAGAAACAAATTGGAAATATTTCGACAACTGTCAAAGAAAATTTCAAACTAAGGGAAAAATCCAGACTTCACGTCAGTGCTATAGGTGACCAATTTTTTTTTTCGATAATTCCCTAGAATTTTCTACGGTATCTATGGTCTTGGTAATGCGATCTGGACAAAATTTCCCACGTAGTTTGAATACATTATTCTTCATCTATGTGCGAAATTTCATTCCAATCCAATGAGTAGTTTCGAAATAAACAGGAAAAAAATTGTTTGAACCCCTATATTTACGGAACCCCAAGTCTAATTTTGCTCATTGATGAACGTGACCGCGAAATTCGCGATCCGAACCTATCCTGAAAATTTCAAGTCCCTAGGCCTTTCCGTTCGAAAGTTATAATTTTCTATGGTTCTAGTCATGCGATATGGGAAAAATGTAGCTTGAATATATCATTCTCCATTAAAATCCAAAATTTCGTCACGATCAAATCCATAGTTTTGAAATTATCAAGAAAACTGAATTTCAAACGACCATATTCACGGAACCCCTAGTCTAATAATCATTTTAATTTTTTTTTGGGCGAAAATCGTTTCGGACGTGAAAATGTCGGAAAATCAAATTGCTCTTAAAAAAATGGCGATTTTGGAAATATTTTTCATTTTTGGGAAACGCAGTGTCTCACAGGATATTCCTTCAAAAATGTCTAGGCCACCCTACGTACGCCACCAGAAAACATTGAAAAACCTTCTACATCCAAAAATTGATATTGAATTTCGTAAAAATATCTGGGAAGGTAGTAACAATAAGACATTATTTTATTCCTCAGAGTAAAAAGTAAACATAGAGGGAGCATACGTCATAATTAGTGCGCATAATTGTGTCCACATGAAGACTCAAGATTTGACAATTCAAAAGCAATTCAGAGGCGGAACGTAATTCAGAAAAATGCTGAAATTGTATTATTTTTCGAAGGTTTCTGGGAAAATTTAATTGGCACCGAATCTTTCGAAAAAATTAAGCATCCAAAGGCATAAATTATAAAAAAAAACAATCACTCCCTGTAGCTTAAAATAATTCATGTTCAGGACATTGGGTTATTTGAACTTTTCTTCTAAAAATCATCCAAGGATTCACACCCTCAAGGATCAGCATCTTATTCTGAAAAAACCTGTATAACTTCAGACTGAATTAAGTGCCTTAAGTTTGAATTTTTCTAGAGAGCATATTCATCGACATCAGGTGAAGAAGTCTAATATGGCTCTTTCTATGCATTTTCCACATGATGATTCTCGTTTTATCATTCCATGTAGAGCATCTAAACCATCAGATCAATCGTCTAAACGCGTAACGTTAAAGTCGAGAGTATTTGGTTTGATGTCGGAGTATTTGGTTTGATGTCGAGAATATGGGTTTGTTTCCATTTTTCGTGAATTTTAACACCCCGGTTTGCGAAAACCTCGTATAGATATGGAAAATCTGTGTATCATAGAGATTTTCTTGTCGCTTTCATCGATGTCCCGACTGTGCCAGGAAAGAAGCCTTCTCACTTTTTAGCGGACGCATTCGTTGATTTTAGCCACCTTCGTAAATTTATTTCGACCTCTATGCGGTCCAAATTGGTGTCGTATGACACACGAATCAAATGCTCGTTTCTTTTACTCGAAAACAAAGGGGGCGCTCCGTTCTCCCGACGACCTCTATGCGGTCGTATTTTTCAGATAATTTATCTTTGAAATGATAGCAAAATTGCTCGAATGCGGTTCCGGCCCGAGTACATATTATCCATTTTTTGCAATAGACTGTGCGTTTTGTATGCAGTATATCCTAAAACGCCGGATCCCAATCATTCGAAACAGAATCATCCTTTTATATTGTATTATTCAAACACCGAAAAAGCGTCCTGCTTCCACATCCCCGACCCCGCGTCGAAAATCGAATAACTTCCCGTACCTCCATATTTCAGGCGTTAGAATTTAAATTGAATGAAAATCATACCGGTGCATAAAATCGGACAAATTTCCCAACGCATTAGGTATACACGCCGTTGCCATAAATCAAATCAACGGGGGAAGGTGGAGTGGGGGGGTTGACGACGGGGTATTAAACGTAGCGAACGCGTGTCTACGAACCCCCGATATCATATTTATGCGCGCGGTTTTGTGAATCCGGAACTCCTGGGGCCGCCCTTACTCGGGCTCGGGCTTCAAACCGCAGTATCGATTTCGTCCCCTTTTCGGTACGCAGACTCGGCCCGAACCCCCTTCGCCCCTGTGCCATCCGGGCCCTTCTCGGATCATCTGACACGACAGCTTCCGGTTAACAGATGGACCCCGATATGGGCATCCGGTCCAGGGGAGGATGCTATGTTGGATTTATTTTGTCGGCTTTTGATGGGGTGAGGTGATGATGGGCTCGATTGATTAATTGATTGAGGTTGTACGAGATGAGCAATCGAAACAGCGGCGTTTCGTGCGATGATAATTGAAAAGCGTTTCACATTTTGTTCGGGAAACGGCTTATTCGAACACAATTTTCTATGTATGACATTGACTATTGACTTCGACCCATGGACGTTCAGCATTGAACGAACAAGGATGACGGTATTCAGACTTCAGGATAGAAAGTGAGAACTTTTTCGTGTTAACCACAAGATACGCTTCTAAAAAGGTAGAAACCATCAAAAGAAGGCTAGATACCTAGATCCTACTCGACTACAAAAAAATACGCAGCAAAAACATGGATAATTTTTACGTCACTCCGCCTCCTTTATTCATTCCATGAAGCCATTAATATAACTCGGCCTTATCATCATGAGATGAAATGGGATTCAGTTTGTTGTGTTGCACCTTAGCATTGTTTCTTTGGACAAAGATTAATATACCCGAAGCAATGCGTGCGACAAAGATAGATAAATCTGGCAGTTCCGCGCTGGAAATGCTTCAACGAATTCTCTTTTCTTATTTATCCACGCTGATGAATTTATTCACTTGAAACTTGACAAGATGAATCAGGAAAGGAATGCTCATTTACAAGCTCTTGTTTTTAAGAATAAGAGGAAATGTACGTAATTTTAAAATTTTGTGCCGAGAATGGGTTCAAACGATTAGGTTGAACTCCGAAATTAAAAACTCAATTATGTCCGTCCGACCGGGCCGTCCGGAAAAGAGACCTAGAGTTGCATCATTTTCAGGGTACCTTTGAGGTCTGAATGCGTCTGCTTAGTTCGCTAATGGGCAAAATAAAGATGAAGCTATCTGAATTTTTTTCCTCAGTAATTCGAAAAATACCGCTCTGAACGGACTGAAACTTCGTAGTTTGTTGTAAGATAACGAAACGAAGATTCATGTGAAATTTTGTGAGGATCGCATCACTGGAATCGCTTCACCATATCCTGCCGAAATTAGGTGTGTACAGGGTGATTGTTTATATTTTACTCAATGGCAATCTTAGTAAATATTGGTCCCATAAAAACGTTTAAATGGGCAAATATGAAGTTTTTTTTATGGGCATTCATAATTCAGTACCTGAAAATGCAAAAAAGCATCGCCAATCTAAAATTTTTATGCAAATTGGTATTTTTCGAATGGAACACCCTGTATTTTATCTTCCTCATCGGTAGAGCTCTTTCGTCTGATTCACATATATATATATACTTATATAACATTAGGTTATCTGTGTCAGTTTTTGAAAAATATAGATTTTCTTCTTAATCTAAGGCAGCTGTAGAACGCCGATTTTTTATGGGCATTCCGAATTCAGTACTAGAAAATGCAAAAAAGCGTCGTCAATCTAAAATTTTTATGCAAGTTGGTATTTTTCGAATGGAACACTCTGTATTTTATCTTCCTAATCGGTAGAGCTCTTTCTTCTGATTCTCATATATATATATATAATTACATAATGCCAACCCTGTATATTGCAGATGAACTCCTTATCTATTCTTATTCGAATAATTATATTACCTTGTTACATTTTGATGACACATCATTTTGAACACGCCACGTGTGTGGGTGTATATTTGTCCCATTGTTCGATACTGATTGTCGTAATTGACTTGAGATAAGGAATGTTATAAATACGTCTCTAGACGAATGTCTCCTTAATTAATTCAGTGCATTTCTTCCTAGCTTATTGTTAGAATAGGATAATTTTCCGTTGTAAATTAATAAATCTTTTTTAAAAGATCGGCTTTCGCTCCAAAAACGTAATTGGCGACGAGGTATGGGATTGTGCCGGTTTTCGTGAAGAACTGTGTTTCGAAACTTCGAGCGTGAAATCGTAGTTATCGCCGCGCTAAGAACTTCCAAAAACTTTCAGTTTCAACTGTTAAGGTGCAAAATCCAGCAACAACGAGGAATTTTTTAATTCCCAGTCACTGACCCTGGTCCAAAGTCTTCAATCTTTTCCCACGGTTTTGAGCGTAAAACTTGTGTGAGTTTTCTCTAGGTTTCTTATAAAAAAACCGATTACCAGAGTTTTTCCTAGGTTTCTTAATACAAAAAACCGATTACCAGAGTTTTTCCTAGGTTTCTTATAAAATAAAAAAACCGAATACAATTATTTTCTAAGTACAATATAATTTTTCAAGATTACTTCCGTAAAGCATTTTAAAGGCCGGAAGAATACGAATAAAATGGCGGTCGCACCAGAACCAAATATGTTTGATAGACTTAAATTAATTGATTTATTTTCAAAGTCAATTGTACCATTTGATGGTAATTCCGCGAATCTCGCAAGATTTTTAAATCACTGCGAAAGATTTTATAATAGGTTCCAATCTGCCGACGCGTTATTAAATGAAGCAATTATCGATATAATAAAGAGTAAATTGGTAGGAAATGCCAGTGAAATAGTAAGTTCTAATGAAAGAATCACAGATAACTGGTTTAACTTGAAGGAATTTTTAAAGCTAAGATTTGAGGAAAAAATAAGCCTCACAGTTTTGTTTTGGGATCTCCAGAATGCCCAAAGAATACGTAATGAGAATGATTTAGATTTTCTCGAAAGAATAGTAGATTTAAAAAATAAATACGATTCGCAAGTCGAATTGTCGAATTTACCGATTCTTGAAAAGGATCAAGAAAAAAATATTGCCTCACGAGTAGCAACTAGAGTTCTGCTCTATAATATTAACCCAGAATTAAGAACAGCCCTTAGAGGACACGGAATTATGAACTATGACGATATAGTAAATTTTATACGTCAAGATTATTATTTTTATCAACAACCCTATATGCACTATAAAAATCAAAATAATCAGAGGAATTTTCCTCAACAAAATCAGAAAACTTTTAATCAAACTAATAAAAATAATTTCCCAAATAATAATCGAGCAAACTTCCCAACTAATAATTATAGAAGTTTTCCTCATAATAATCAATCAAATTTTCCCCAATCTAGTCAAAATAATCAAAGAAATTTTTATCCAAATAATTCCCAACCGAGATTCCCATCTCAACCGATTAATTTCCAACAAAAACAAGTGAAAACTTATTTCCCGACAAATCGTCAAGTCTTCGGTAATAATGAACGTAAAAACGAGAATGTTTTTAAACCTCATCCTAATCAAAGGATACAATCTCCCCCTGAAAAAATGTCGATTCAGACAAGGAATTATCCCCAGAAGAGATCAAATTATTCTACTCAGTATCAACAAAGTCCCCAGAGACAATTTTTTAATAATCAACCCAATCCAAATATAAGGATTGAAGAATTAACTAATATGGCGTCTACTTCGAAAGACCCGAGATTCAAAAAACGTGATTTTAACGAACGTTCATATCCAGAACATAATAATTCAAGTAAATATTTAAATGAAAATTTTCGAGATCGTGCCATGAACGACTCATTGACTTAAATAATACGTTAGATAACACAAACCAACTCCCCTATATCCAATTCCAAAATCCTAAATGTAAACTTTTAATTGATAGTGGATGCTCTGTTTGTCTTATTGATCCAAAATTCGCGTATAATAATTTTCCTAAAAATATTTTTAATGAATCTACGACACTAACTGCATGTTTCAAAAAACAAACTGCAAATGAAAAAGTTTTAATACCTTTATTCCCTGAATTTCAAATTGATGATTTTCATCCCTTTGTCGTATACAAGTTCCATAAGAATTATGATGGTCTTATAGGAGCAGATTTTTTGAATAAATATGGACTTAATTTAGATTTTAAAAATCAATTATTAACTAACGAATATTCTCAAATCCCCTTTTATTATCAACAAGTATGTCAGAAACCCCAAAATATTCCAATTGACCTTAGTCATTTAGAACCAGAAATTAGTACCCAACTAATGAAAATCCTTCAAACTAATGAAGATGTTTTACAATTACCGGGTCAAGCCCTTAATTTTTCAAGCAAAATAAAACATAAAATTCGAACAAGTGACGAAGTTCCTGTTCATTGTAAAATTTATAGATACCCTGAAGTTCATAGAGAAGAAGTTCAGACCCAAATTAAAGACATGTTAGATAAAAAAATTATTAGACCAAGTATATCTCCATGGTCATTTCCAGTTGTAATTGTTCCTAAAAAAGAAGATTTATCCGGAAAAAAGAAATGGCGTATAGCGATTGACTATCGTAAATTAAATGATAAAACTATTGATGATAGGTATCCCCTTCCTCAGATTGAAAGTATCCTAGATAAATTAGGAAATAAAAAATATTTTACTACCCTTGACTTAGCATCCGGATTTCATCAAATCGAATTAGATGAAGAATCAATTGAAAAGACAGCTTTTACTGTAGAAAATGGTCATTATGAATTTTTGAGAATGCCATTTGGACTTAAAAATGCTCCGGCAACTTTCCAAAGATTAATGAATAATGTTTTGAAAGATCACATAGGAAAGATCTGTTACGTTTACATGGATGATATAGTTGTATTTTCCGATACGATCGAACAACACTTAGCAGATATCCATAATATTCTAGAAGCATTTAAAGCAGATAATTTGAAAATTCAATTAGATAAATGTCACTTTTTCAAAACTGAAATTGAATTCTTAGGACATATTATTACCCCTGAAGGAATCAAACCGAATCCGAACAAATTAAGAGCAGTCAGCAAATTTCCAATTCCTAAAACTCCTAAAGAAATAAAATCATTTCTTGGACTCGTAGGATATTATAGAAAGTTTATCCCTAATTTCGCAAAGATAACGAAACCATTAACTTCATGTTTGAAGAAAGATTCCAAAATTAATATTGATGATCCGAAATATATCGAAGCGTTCGAAATATGTAAAAGAAATTTATTGAATCACCCTGTATTGAGATACCCCGATTTCGATAAGCCATTCGTTCTTACAACTGATGCGTCAGGTTTCGCGATAGGCTCTGTTTTATCTCAAGGTGAAGTTCCGAACGACCTTCCTATAGCATTTGCGAGTAGAACCCTTAACCCAGCTGAGACTCGTTATTCCACAATAGAGAAGGAGTTACTGGCTGTGATCTGGTCGTGCAAAAATTTCCGCCCCTATCTCTATGGGAAGAGATTTACTATTTATACGGATCACAAACCCTTAATATGGTTATTTTCATTAAAAGAACCGAATTCCCGCCTTATGCGCTGGCGGATAAAACTAGAAGAATTTGATTATGAAATTCGTTATAAAAAAGGTTCAACTAATAATGCTGATGCTCTCAGTCGAATTATAATAGAGTCAGATAATAAATTGACTTATAAAGATTTTGTAAAAAATTATGAATTGAAAAATATTAAAGATTTCCCTAAGATAATTGAAAAAACAGGTAATTTATTTAAAGCGCCAAAGAATTATGCGTTAGCACATTGCGTTTCCCGTGATTTTCACATGGACCGAGGAATAGCGCTCCAATTTAAAAATAAATTTGGTCAAATAGATAATTTAAAATCTCAAAATAAGCTACTAGGAGAAGTAGCAATGATCCAAATAAATGATCGAAACATTTATTATTTAATCACGAAAGATTCGTATTTTCATAAACCGAAATATGAAACCGTTTTTCAATCAATATTATATCTCAGAGAATTGTGTCAATATAATAATGACAAATACTTAGCTTTACCCAGAATTGCATGCGGTCTAGATAAATTAGACTGGCATATTATTTCAAATATGATAAAATATATTTTTGCGGAATCTAATATAAAGATAATTGTATATTCCTTACCGAATCGGAATATCGGAGGAAATACTAATGAATTTGAAAATGATCCAATGATAGAGATCAATACGTTCGAAGAAACGAACAGAATCGATAATGATTCAATGGCAAATGCCACAGACATAGATTATTACGAAAATATTGAAATAAACGGAATCGAAGATGATTTGTTATCGATTGCAAATCAAATCACTACGGAAGAATTAGATGAATGTTTGGCCCTATTGGATCCAGACGATGATAATGATGATAATGATAATAATGATGATGATAATAATGATAATGATAATGATGAAAACGAAGATTTTATTGATTTAGAGACAGACGATATTACTGTCCATAGTAACATTGAGAATCCTATTTTAGAACTTCCCTATTCAGAAAGAAGTTTAAATGCAGCCCCTTTGCAGATAATATTAAAATCATCCCCGAATTATAGTGTTACGAAAACTAAACCTTTCGGAGAAAAACTCAGATTTCGAGTAATGATAAACTCAATAGATACTGACTTATTCAAATTTGTCAAAGAGTATATTCAACCAAAAAAGTCGTATACTTTATATTTTGCTTCGCCCGAATTAGAGAAACCTCTAATAAATATTTTACAAAATAAATTTGATTATAAAACGTTAAATTTGAAAATTTCTAGAACATACGTAGAAGATGTTGAAGATAAAGAAGAACAACTTCTTCGAATTCAACAGTATCACGAGACAAAGTCTATTCATCGTGGTTTACGAGAAAATATAATTAGTTTAAAACGAAAATATTATTGGCCGAACATGAACAAAGATGTTCAAAGCTTTATAAATTCTTGTGAAATATGTCAAAAAAGCAAATATGAACGAACTCCCATTGAGTTACAATTTAGACCAAACCCAATTGGATCGAAACCTTTCACTCACATTTATTGTGATACAATAAGATTCAATCAAACGTATTGTCTGAGTATAATAGATTCTTTTTCAAGATTAGGTCAATGTTACCCACTTCTACAAAAGACAGGAATTGAAATTGTAGATAAATTATTGATGTATTTTAGCCATTACGGCATTCCTAATAAAATAACGTGTGACAATGGATTAGAATTTAAAAATGGCGTAGTCCAGGATTTTTGTAAAATCCATAAAATTGAAATTCATTATATTACAAATTATAATCCCAATTCGAATGCACTAGTAGAAAGATTCCATTCTACACTGATAGAACAATTGCGAACAATTGAAAGTAGGAATTCAACTTTTCCAAGCAGACTTTCCCAAGCTTTATTAAGTTATAATAATTCGAATCATTCAAGTCTAGAAATGACACCTATGCAAATTATTAAAGCAGATTTAAATTACTCTTTACCAGTTGAACGTACACATAACGAACAAGTTCAAGATTACGTGGAAAATTACATAGACAATCTTAATGAGATTGCAAATCAATTAGAAAAGAATAAAGAGAAAAATATTGCGCGTTTGGAAAAAACGAATGAAAAGCGATCAGCAAAAGAAAGTCATCCCTTAAATAAAAATCCTACTTATATTAAAAATCCAATAACGAGAAAATTGGACCCAGCATTTAAAAAAGTTAATGCTCGTGAAATTGATAATTTACGCATTCAGGATAATAAAAATAAACACATTTATCATAAGAAAATTCTTAAGCAAAGAAAAAACTAGTTCAAAATTTTGTTGCAGATAATGGATCTATACGTCATCCTCGCGATATTATTCGAAATAATTATCGTATCATGTATGGATATCATTCCAATTGAAAGCAACATATTACCAATCGCATTAGGAAAAGCGTATGTCACACATAAAAATCTTCAATTGATATATCACGTAGATTTAAATAAAATCGAAGAATTGATTCTTAATTATCAGAAAGAAATAATTAAATTAGAAAAGTCAAAATCTAATTTTGCTCAAACAGCCAATTTTAAGTATCTACAGCATACTAATGAAATTAATATCAATACCATGGAAGAATTGTTGAATGAAAA
This sequence comes from Aphidecta obliterata, assembly GCA_963966015.1. NCBI lineage: Eukaryota > Metazoa > Arthropoda > Insecta > Coleoptera > Coccinellidae > Aphidecta > Aphidecta obliterata. The sequence continues at coordinate 24,350,602 of OZ014427.1, read as the reverse complement.
AATTAGAGTTAAAAGAGGACTCATTAACTTAGGAGGAAAGATTTCAAAGATTTTATTCGGAACGTTAGATTCCGATGACGAAGAATTATATAAAAACTATTTTGATAGTATTCAGAAAAATGAAAAAGTTTTGATAAGAAATCAAAAACAGATCGCAACAGTCGTAAATGACCTTAAAAATAAGTATATTGAAAAATTTCAGAAAATGTCAGAAAACCTTAAATTGCTTCAAGTTATACCAGCAATACAAGAAATTCAATACATGCATCTCCTGACATTTGAACTTAAAGATATCAAGAATATTCTAGATGAAATTGCAACTGCAGTGAGTTTTGCAAGATTACATCTTTTACATGAATCCATTTTACCTTATTCAAAATTCCTTGAATTAATAAAAAATGTGACGATAATACCTTTACATCATCTGAAAGATTATTATCAGATATGTCATACGAAAGTAATTTTCAAAAAGAAAGCATTACTATTTTTAATATCAATCCCAACGGTATACGAAGAAAGTTATGATTTATACAAGTTTTACTATCTACCACAAAACAATTTATCCCTTCCATATACCGATCCCTTTTTACTCTCACAAGAAGAAACCCTGAAATGGTCAACGAAATTTTGCCATCCAGTGGAAGATGATTATCTCTGCGATCAAGACACCTTAGCTGAATCACCAGCATGCCTTCAAAATATTTTGAAAAACCACACCGAAAACTGTCCAAGAACGACAACGGTACTTTCACCAGATTTAAAATTACTAGAAGATGGAAATATCCTATCCATCGAAAACAAAAATGTTTTAGAAAAATGTCTTCAGCAAACAAGACATTATTTTGTGCCTCCTATGACAATTCTACGAACCAAATGTGCTGTGAGCAACACGAGAAAAGAAATTGTCCCAACTACTACGTTTAATGAAGAAAAATACGTGATTTTACCCAAGATGACTTTATTCAACCCAAATTCCACAAATGAAGAATCCCGGAAAGATGAAGACATCCCGGATATCGAGATAGAAGACCTGGACCAATGGAATCTCCAGCCTTCAAGATTTACCCTACTATTTGTTTTTATAATAATCATTTTATTGATAATTACTTATTCTATTTTGAAATATTTAAGAAAAGATATTTTTTGTAAAGCTACACCTACTACAGGTGATACCTTTATTCAAGGTGGGGAGGAATTACATAATGCCAACCCTGTATATTGCAGATGAACTCCTTATCTATTCTTATTCGAATAATTATATTACCTTGTTACATTTTGATGACACATCATTTTGAACACGCCACGTGTGTGGGTGTATATTTGTCCCATTGTTCGATACTGATTGTCGTAATTGACTTGAGATAAGGAATGTTATAAATACGTCTCTAGACGAATGTCTCCTTAATTAATTCAGTGCATTTCTTCCTAGCTTATTGTTAGAATAGGATAATTTTCCGTTGTAAATTAATAAATCTTTTTTAAAAGATCGGCTTTCGCTCCAAAAACGTAATTATATATATGCTTATATAACATTGAGGTTATCTGTGTCAGTTTTTGAAAAATATAGATTTTAAGTCTAAAAAAGTAGCCATGGTTAATAGAACAACTGGTATTTGTTTCATCAATTTATTAACAAAAATTTAAATTGAGTTTTCAAATGGCCCTCCATTTACTTACACACAATCGATATCTTTTTATTGAGTTTTCGAGGGCTCTCCTTAATATTTCTGGTTAGTTGTTGAGATTATCAATTCCTTCCTTTATTCTGATTTGAATATCTTCAATATTTTGAGAGCAGCCCATATAAACTTTAGTTTCTAAATATCCCCATAAGAAAGTATACAATGGGGTCAAGTCGGGAATGTTAGGAGGCTAGAGAATGATTCCGTTTCTCCCAATCCACATATTGTGATCTTTTTGTCGTGTGGCGTTCTACAGCTACCTTAGATTTAGACGAAAACATCCATATTTCTCGAAAACTGACGAAGATAACCTGAATAAAGTATATATATTTGAAATCAGAAGAAAGAGCTCCAACGATTAGGAAGATAAAATACAGGGTGTTCCATTTGAAAAATACCAACCTACATAAAATTTTTGGGTTACGATGCTTTTTTGCATTTTCTAGTACTGAATTCTGAATGCCCATGAAAAATACTTCATATTTACCCATTTGAACGTTTTTTGTGTTACCAATATTTACTGAGATAGCTATTGAGTAAAATATAAACAATCACCCTGTACATAATATAAGGCGTGGATAAAATGAGTTGTGTGAAAAATAAGCCAGTTTGGTACACAAAAATAAGCGGGCTAAAACTGCAGAAGCTCCTCGCTTCCCCTCAGTGATTTTCTCGAAATTTTTCATTACAAATTCCACACTGACGAATTGTGATGTCCATAAATTGAAAGGCTGCAAAAACTCGAAAAATACTTGACCCCAGAAATTCAAATTACTACATTTCAAAGGAATAACTTGATGAATGATTCTGCAACGATGCAGGAAATACAGCTATCGACGAAAAATTACATATTTTCTATTTGTTTGTTTACATTTCGACACTCCTAGGTAGGTCTCCGTGAGACCTCTCATAAGCTCAAAGCTTGTGCTACACAGAACACAACCAGGGAGACTCCTGATCAGAAAATTTTTTTCCCGATCGGAAGATTCGAACCCAGACCTTTCGATTACGAGCCAAACGTGTTGCAAAACACGGAACGGGGTACTGTTCTACAAAAAAATTCCTTGTTTGATATCTTATTTGATATAATCTACAAAACGACAATATAGAAGCATTCGTTAATTGCGTTATTATTATTCGCAAAAAAACATTGCCAAGTAAGTTTCAAACCCACTTTTTTTTCGGGATATTGTATGCTTTCCTTTATCTCTTCCGTGTTCATTTCATAATGATTCGATATTCTTGAGCCAAATTATTTCCCCAATTAAAAATCAATGTCCCCGATGTACGCCCTAAGCGAAATACAGTATCCTGAGTATCCCTCATCAGTTACCGAAGGAAATGAGAGTACGTGCCCGCAGATCGAATATACCGACCATTACCTCATCGCTCTTAATTAGTATTCCTTTGCCGGCTCCACGGACAAACAACTTGAATAATTGAAACTCCAACACACACGGCTCATTCTGATAATTCAACGGTGCATCGCCCACGGCCGTCCGCCGCAGTCCCCCAGGTATCCGATTGGGCACGTAAATACGCTTCGCCCCTACGTGTGTTTACGTTGGGGGCTAGGCAGCTGCATTCCCCATCGATCCGTCGGGTTGATGTGTGTATGAAACGGGAAAATAAACAAGGGGTTGGAACGCGCATTTTTCTGTAATGAACCGAGAATGGAACGATCTGGGGTTTGATTGAAACAATTCTATACGAGCTCGTTCAAGGGGTTGAAAATTATGAAGTTTACAAACATAATTACAAGTCTACACATAGGGAATTCGTCCAAATCCTAATGTGATTGTTTTATCGGGAGAGTGCTGGTTTGAATGACAGCAGAGGGCGGTTTCGACAGGAGCCACTGTATAAACCTAAGAAACATTGAATTTGGGCACTTCCGAGTGAAAACTGAACACATGTATTTATATGCATAAATTTATTGTTTTCATCAACAGATGAAAATACTGGGAAAATAACGAAAGTGTCAAGAACATCTATAATTTATAAGAAAAAATTTATATCATACAAACTCTCTACAATTTGAACGATCGAAGTCAGAATATCTAATATATAAAATTCTCGTGTCCACAGTGTTCGTTGCCATACTCCTCCGAAACGGCTTAACCGATTTTGATGAAATTTTTTGTGCTTATCCGGTATCTATAGGAATCGGCCAACATCTATTTTTCATCCCCCTAAATGTTAGGGGAAGTCCACCCCTAAAATTTTTTTTTTTATTTTTTAGACAAAATTTCTAATTTCTATTTTTTTATGATACAACATACAAAAATACATACAATCCCTAATTTTCACCCTTCTACGATCAACCCTTATTTTTTAATAGCCAGAACAACGAGAGGCCGAAGGCCTCGAGCAATTTTGAAATTGCGCAAAAAGGGAGAGACCGGGGGCGCGAAGCGCCCTCCGCGTTTTCGAGAGGGAGAAACGGGCTCTCCTAAGGTAAGAGAGGCCGAAGGCCTCGAGCAATTTTGAAATTGCGAAAAAAGGGAGAGATATGGCAAAACAACGTTTGCCGGGTCAGCTAGGTTAGGTTAGGTTAGGTTAAGGTTAGGTTATTTTGAGACGAGAGGCCGAAGGCCTCGAGCAATTTTGAAATTGCGAAAAAAGGGAGAGACCGGGGGCGCGAAGCGCCCCCTGCGTTTTCGAGAGGGAGAAACGGGCTTTCCTAAGGTAAGAGAGGCCGAAGGCCTCGAGCAATTTTGAAATTGCGAAAAAAGGGAGAGATATGGCAAAACAACGTTTGCCGGGTCATCTAGTAATAATATGAAGATGAAGTTGCCAAAGTACATAATAATTCTTTCTACATTATGCTTGAATATTAAAAAAATTACGAAAAGCACTGCCGTGAAGGCAGGAGCTTTTGAGCGCTCGTACATGCACCTTGTAGGTAGATTCGCATTTTCCAGTTTTAGAAATCAATTGAAGGAATTTTCGGCAGCTATCAAAAAAATTCTGAAACTAAGGAAAAACTCCAGCCTTCATGTCAGTGCTTCAACTGATCAATTTTTTTTCGATAATTCGCTAGAATTTTCTACGGGGTCTATGGTCTTGGTGATGCGATCTGGACAAAATTTTTCACGTAGTTTGAATACATTATTCCTCAGCTAGGTGCATAATTTCATTCCAATCCGATCAGAAGTTTCCAAACTATCAGGAAAAAAATATTTTGAACGGCCATATTTACGGAACCCCTAGTCTAATTTTGCTCATTGATGAACGTGACCGCGATATTCGCGATCCAAACCAACCCTCAAAATTTCGAGTTCCTAGGCCTTTTCAAAGTTCAAAAGTTACAATTTTCTATGGTTTCTATGGTTCTGGTCATGCGATCTGGACTAAATATTGCTTTAATATATCATTCTCCATTAAAATACAAAATTTCATCTCGATCGAATCCGTAGTTTAGAAATTATCGAGAAAACAAAATTTCAAACGACCATATTTACGGAACCCCTAGTATAATTCTGCTCATTGATAATCGTGAACGCGACATTTCAGATCCACACCTATCCTGAAAATTTCAAGTCCCTAGGCCTTTCCGTTCGAAAGTTATGATTTTCTATGGTTTCTATGGTTCTGGTCATGTGATCTGGAGAAATGTAGCTGGAATATATATTTCTCCATTAGTATACAAAATTTCGTCACGATCGAATCTGTAGTTTTGAAATTATCAAGAAAACTAAATTTCAAACGACCATATTTACGGAACCCCTGAAATTATGTTTCTCATAGATGAACGTGATCACGACACTCGAGATCCACCCCTATCCTGAAAATTTCAAGACCCCAGGCGTTTCAGTTCAAAAGTTACAATTTTCTATGGTTTTCAAGTATCATCATCCGGGAAACAAAACTTTGAACGGCCATATTTACGGAACCCCTGGTGGAATTTGACCCATTAACGAACTTAACCGAGGCATTCGGGAACTGAACCCACACTGAAAATTTCAAGTCTCTAGATTGTTCCGTTCGAGAGTTATCGTGCTTACGGACAGACGGCCGGACGCACAGACTCGAATTTTCCGACGGATTCGTCATCAGTGAGTCGAACATAGTCGATTGAGACCATTTTCGGCTCAAAATTCGAAAAATACAGACATCGTGACGAAATGATATAGCCCTCATGTAAGTAGTACGAGCGCTCAAAAATAGAAACTTGTGGAAAAAGTGTAAGGAATGCGAACATTAGAGGAAAGTGGTGAGTTATTGAGAGGATAGAGGAAGTTCCATATCCATATAAACAAATCACTTTAACTAACTTTGTAGCACTTTCTGAAGAGTGAAGAAGATAAAGTCAATATTATCAACGATCACAAATAAGTACAAGGAAAATAAATATTAGGTTATTGGCAAAGGTTATAGATAGAATTCGTTTCTTGAATTATTCAATAATGTGTATCTCTTCTTTTTCATAAATTCTGAAGACCCCCCTGAAAACGTTGCCATTCAAAAAATACATATCAGTAATATAATTATTTAGTACCATAAGATATGTTTTTTATGTTTATAGATATATTTTTATATTGACATAAAAGTATGTTGAAAAAAATTGGTTGATATTCATGTTTTAGCTTCGTATTTCAATACCTTCACCGAGAATTACGATCAAGTCTCTAAATGATTATACAAAATTTTAACTTTCTTCTTGAGAACTTGAGACGAAAACTCCATACAAACTTTACAATATCTTCGATATAACAGCTAATTCCAGTAATAAACTTCTCAACGCCTTCACATCTACCAAATCAAATTATGACTCTCCACTCGTTTCCGTCGACAGGTGGTCAACAACATTTTAATTGACAATAGAAATGTCGGGAACGTATCAAAACGTGCCACAAACAAACAAACCGAACAACAATCGGTGGAGCGCTACAACAGTTCAAACATCAATTATGCGAAGGGGGTGCGGCGTGTATGTTCTACGGATGATCCCCCAACTTTGGTCGGGCTTCGAACCATCTGCGACCCCAATCTATCCCTCTGTAACAGACCCACAAAACTGAATATAAGCCCGTTCAAACATCAATCAGCCAGGCCGAAATGATGGATATCTGTGTTTGACGGTAGAATGGAAGCGGGCCTTAACGTTAGGAACGTAAACGATAATGAAACGTCCCGGTTGGATGGAAATGGACGTTCGAATCGGTTGAACAGTTAGGATTATAGGAAATTACCGTTGGAACACTTTGTTTTTTTCGCGAACAAATGGAGAACGGCAATAAATGCATATCCGATATAAATTATTTTTCTGGGTGGATTAAGTTGGCTCGAAAGTATATACTACTATACTCTGTGGTTATTGTTGTTCTTCTGGTAAGGGTAAGAAGTCGCCAGCTGATGACCCAGTTTAATATATGAACCAAGTTTTCACACGATTTTGATTTTTATTAATCTCTAGGGGGTCGTGCCTTGAGCATGGAAAAAAGTAGGTCTTTACCTAACATTTCATGGGTCTGAAATGAATAACTCTCGAGACACTGTGGACATTCAGTTAATTGCGTTCTTGATCCACTTGATCGCTCAGATTATATCGAAAGTAAAAGAGAATAATATCAAGCGTTCAATAAAAATCAACCAGACAAAATGTGGATCTATTCCTAATTAGAAAAGGGGTGCGGGTGGTTTACTTAGTATTTACTGTATAAAACCACTTGCCCTCGAGTGAAGAAGAGATGGAAACAAGAATGACCCAAAATTTCAAACACGAAGGTTTAATTGTGAATAAAATTCATGAAGAAACCTTAGACCTGCAAATGCTGAATTATGTATAGGCGTCGGAATTGGGTGCAAGAGACTAACTAATTGGGAGGAGGATTGCATTTAAGATTCCAACCTGAAGCAATAAGAAATCTTCTATAACAAACACAAATTATTACCGAAATATTCTTGTTGTAGAGATTATTAGTTTTCATAATATTATTATCATTGAACAACTTGGGTGCTGAATTTCTATATAACTCAATCTACTACGCCTTAAATATACACACCAACTTTCAGCAGGATATAGGGAATAATTTCTGAGATACCTACTGAAGTTTAAAAAAAATAAATTTTGTAATATCTTCTAGTTATGCAATTCTTGGGAAATTTCGCATGAATTTTCGTGTCTTTATCATACAACTACTGTATTTTTCGAATTATTGAGAAGAAAAAATCATAATGGTGGAAACCTTCCGGCGGATTCCGCTTATTTACGAACTAAATCGAGTATTGAGAACTCAAATGTAAACTGAAAATTTCAAAAACACTTCTTGGTTCTTTCGAAAGTTGTGTTCACGGACGGCCGGACAGAATTGAATTTGACCACGAATTCTTCATCTGTGAGTTCAACCTAATCGGCTGAGACTATTCTAGACTCAAAATCCCAATATTACAGACATACGGGTAAAATGATAACGCCCTTGTTCATAAAAACAAGCGCGGAAAAACAGGGTTTGAAAAAAAAATGGTCTCGGGACGAGAAATTCCATGACGACTTCACTTGAAGAGAATAGTGTATATTATTCAACGCAATAATAATTAGGGATACACTTAATTTGAGAAAACATCAAAATTTTTCCCCTCAATACCAATAATAAACTGTTCCCTCTCGGCCAATCGGCTTGTTCAGAAGCACAGTGACAGGGGTTATAGTAGTGAGTTATTATAACACACGGTGTTAGTTTACAGATACTATTAATTGCTCAAAAGAAGTTGAATAATTAATATATAATTCAATAGGAGTAGATTAAATAAATGACTTCGTTTACTTATGAGAAGATCATTATCAAGATCGTTATTTTTCGAATAAGTAAGAAAAAAATTATGATGGCTATATCTACAGAATCCTTAGGCGGAATCCGCCCATAAACACACTTATCCGCCAAATTCAGATCTCGGACGTTCCCTGAAAATTTCAAAAGTCTAGGCCTTTTCTTTCGAAAGTTATCGTGTTTACGGACGGCCTGCCAAACAGACAGAATTCAATTTGACCTCGAATTCTTCATCAGTGAGTACAACCCAATGGTTAGTTTCTCGGTTCAAAATCCGAAAATCACAGACATTTGGTAAAATGATAACTCTCTTTATGTTATTAGAAACAAGTGCTCTAAATTGACAACTTTGTAGAGCTTAATGGAAGAAGAATGGAAACTAACATATGTACATATTTGAAATTAACTTCCGGTTTAACAGGAAGTGTCAAATAATTCAGAAAAATATCCAAAGTTTCAATCGTTCAGGTTCTATTGAAACGGCTAATAGACCACGTCAAGTACAATCACCCTGTAATTATGAATTATTTTTCATTTGACTTCATATTCGTTATTCGAACTGAAACCAAGAAGCAAACGTTTCAAAAAACAGACGTAAGTACAGTTTTTCTGTATTCAACGATGTCGTAATAATAAAAGCATTGCGATATAAATGAAAAACAAAATTAAAGCTTTCAAAACACAACTCACGCTTGATGAATCATAATTACTCCACAAAGTGCACTGGCGTATATTCCCTGAAAAAATTATAAGCATGCAAAAAACTCGGATGTCCCCCAGTAACGACTCCCGTAGAGCTAGCTCGTTTTTTCTCAAGCGAGACGAACGGAGCGGGAGATCTTTTATTCATAAAAGAAGGAAATAATGACCGGGAGAATGAACTGGCCGAGATATGAAGGCAGTTTTTCCACTTTCATTACAGCATTCAACAAATTGCTCTCTAACGTTCTGGTCGGTCGTTTCAACTCATTGTTCCGTACAGACAACGAATTCCTATTGAATGAGCCTTGGGCGTAGGTACTCTCTTGATAACCGTTTTTGCTACTCTGTACAACAATCGGAATGAATGCATAATTATTATCAACGCTTCGTGTGCGAGCTTAGATGGCTGGCTCTCTTCATTTACACTCGAATAATTATTCATAGCTCGACGAAGTGACTCTGGAACCGGTTTTCGATGAACACTGTTATTATGCAGGAGTTCCTATTGTAAACTGGGGAACGGAATGAAATGGAGAGCCTCAGCGTCTGAACGACGTCAATATGTATCTCTTGAGCTGTTAGAGCCAATTTTGTTTTTTGGAAAATGAACTCCATATGCCGATTTTTTTAAATGCTCGGATGTCATTATCTTTATATGTGCATAAGACACGAAGTCTCTTGCTTCTTGCTTGGCATGCTATTTTGAATGGTGTTATTGGAAATTCAACTCCATGTGCCGATTTTCGAAATGCTCGGAGGTCATCATCTTTATGTCTTTAAGGACGATGTCTCTTGCTCCACATGCTAAATGGCTGTATCACTGTAATTTGTGTATTTATAAGACTTAATGTTCCACTCAGTATATGTATTGATTGTTCAGAAATAAAGAATTTTTTCCTTCTCCTCTTCACAATTATTTCAATTGGGACTGAGAGAGAAGCAATCTCTCCTCATCTGATCAAACCTCAAGTTGGAAGAACGCGACTGAAATACTAGAAATAACATGATAATTTATGAACCTTTTTCATCTGATTAAGAAAACGAACCAGCAGGGGACACGAGGCAATCGACAGAAGTTATATTATAAAGCCACTCGGGCGAATGAAATAGAAACTACCCGACCGTGTAAATTATGAAAAGGGGCGTTTTTATCGTCGAATCTAAATTCACTGGACATTTGATGCTTTACGGCTTGGCGTAATCTGATCGAAATAAGACCGAGACGGACGCTGCCGAAGAAAAATGGGGATGGGAAGAACGATTGGGAGACGTGTTATTTCACGCCTCTACGTTCTTTCTGCCCATATTGAATATCGTTTTATCCGTTTCGTTCGAATCGGAATTTGAAGCAAATTTTGTCTCAGTGTCAGTGAATCCGAACATTACGAATATTCCACAATTAATTGATGTAGAGCATCGCTTGAAAGTTTACTTATTTTAAGCAAAACATAAACGAAAAAAGTATGTGTTCGTAAATTTAACGAATATGAAGTAAATTGCTTGAAATGTGCCATAATATAAGACAATAAACATAATATAATCTAAACACAAATAAATGGTATCGTCGGAAAGTGGGGCAAATATTTTATGTCTAGTGTTACTAGTGTTAGATTTCTTGGTGTAAAATTCATTAATTATAAACTTGACTACATCTCTTCCCGTCCAATGATTGACTCTTTAAAGATCAATCCCAGACAATCCCAGATAACAACCAATTTTGCTGATCAACCGTATGCAATTAGATATCACAGTTCCCGAGAAAATCTTCCGATGAATAAAGGATGTTTTTGTTCAAGATTATTGTTTTTCATCCACACTTATCATAATGTAATGAGGTAATAGTATATTATTTGAAGAACGGTTATGTATGTCATAACTCACGCAGATGAAGTTTGAAGCGCAAGTCGAAGGCGAGTGCTGTAATTCATCAAGTGAGTTATGATCATTACCGCAAATTGAAAGCTCTACTATCATAACAATAAATACTCAGATACGAGTACAGAAAAATAACTTTATTTACAAATCTTAATAGTTACCTATAACAATGCATTATTTATGATGATTTTCTTAGAATGAAGTAAAAAGTCCATAAGGGCGATGATATTTAGTGCTGAGTTCACTAAAATAAGCCACATTCTATGTAAACGATGACTTCATATTCTTAATTCTTACTGCTACACCAATCTTGAAAATTGTTGTATACACCTTTATATTTGTTCTGGGATTTTTCGGGCAATAAATTCTGTATGGTAACATTGGCTGATTGTCTTATTTCTGAAGGTGTACATAATAATTCATCTCAACTATCTGAATTCATATTTTTTAGTACAACATTCACAATAATAATAAGGTATCAACTCAATCTGAGAAAACGTTAAAATTATTCAAGTGACCTCGCCTCAATACCAATAATGGACCCTTTCGGCCAATCGGCTTGTTCAGAAGCACAGAGCCTGGGAGTTATAGTAGTGAGTTATTATAACTCACGTTGTTTATTTACAGATACTATTAATTGCTCAAAAGTAGTTGAATAATGAATATATAGTTCAATAGGAGTAGGTAAACAAATTTTTCCTCGAACGATTCGATTTTTACAGCAAATGAAAAACCGAAATAATTATAGTGCGAACGAAAGGTCGATAACTCACAGTGAAATTGAAACAAAATATTGCCGGTCGTCAATAACGAAACGAAAAATATACTGGGTTTCACCGTCTGCCCAAAAAGAATCTAACGTAATGCTTTTGGAAACATAATCGACCCAAAGTGATAATTGAGAGGTAGGAGAAGTTTTTAATAATTTTTGGTTGCTTCAATTGAATTAATATAGAGAAATAATAAAACATGAAAAATTTCATAGGAATTGGGATAACCTTGAAGTTGGTGAACTATGTTTCCGGGGGTTATTGACATTCCTTTGTTCATTGGTTTGTTTGAAATATGTTTAAATACCTGCATAACTATAATTTGCAGTTGGAATTAGTAAGCATGTCAGGTTTTCTCAATCGAACAACGCATCAAACGTGCTAAAGTAAAACTATTGCTTGAGTAGGTAAAGCATTTTTTTTCAAAATTATTAGTACTGAACCATGAAGTATGTATAATGAAGAGAAATTCGTGTCTTTTCAGGAATTTCCATTAACCCTTTCAACAGTCTATGCTAACTACTACAATAGGGTAGTTTTGAAATATATAATCGGTTACCTGCTTAGACCCTCAACTACTAGATAGTTGTGGGAAACAACCCATTATCGTTAATTGCAGACCTGGGCCATAATTTTGGAAGATAATTTAGACGACAAAACCATAATGGCACCATAGTTTCGAAATGCTATACCTATATTGATATTTAGTGTTATAATAGGGATGAACTGTTACTCATAAGATTGTTTTCATTTAGCTGCTAGTATAGAAAGGACGTGATACAAAATAGGAACTAGGATTACTAGTAGAGAAGCTGGCGCGCTTGTAACAATTGGAGCAGCGGATTCCATGACCCCAAAACTCCCCCCTGTAATTTTCCTTCCTTCGATCCCACGCCAAGCTTAATCGTTTCTTCGGGAGCAGGGGGATTTATAATAACGCTTTTTGAAAGCACCCCTTCTTCGTCGCTTCGGCTCTGCCGAGTCACGTGACCCAATCCAGCCAACCGCCTATTAAATTACCACCCGCCTAGTTAATAATAAAGACGATCCTAATCCAATAACCATAATGCATAGTTATAATTGCTTCTGATTAGTTTAGGATGTAATGAGGATATTCTGGTCCAGATGCTCGGCGGTTCGATCCAGTTCGTATGATTAATGTTGTAAATATTTAATGGGTCGGTAATGAGATACGAAATGAATGAATCATCTTGAAAGACGATTGTGATGATGGAAGAACAAATTATAATGGTTTATTTCAATAGCAATCGCAATATATTATTATTTTCCGAAGTAAATATAAAGATTTCACAAGAAACTTCGTTATTTCCAACAGACCAACTTGATCATCTATTAATAGGAATGAATATTTCACTGAGTATTTCGAATTGGACCACACTTAACTTCCAGCAAATCCATCTTGTAGGTTTTTTGAAAAATTATCCAAATTCCCCGTAAAAACTAAAACATATATTGAATATATTAGAAAAACTTGATTTTCTTTTCACGTGGAACAACTAGAAAGCCGAATTTTCACATTATTCATTAAGAGCATCGGCGCATTCAGACCTCGAACGTACCCTGAAAATTTCAAGCTGTGGGCATTCTCTTTCGAGAGATTTGAAATTGTCCTCGAATTCTTCATCTGTGAGTCCAATCTCACAAATACATCTAACTGAACCATACCGTTCGGCATTATTCAAAATCGATTTGATTTTGAATAATGCCCGAAACGAGACATATGATTGGTGCTTGCCATATTGTGTTTTAGCCAGTGGCGCAGTCAAGTTGGGGTAAAAACATAATGAGAAGAGGTGAATAATTTGTCTGTTTCGAAATGGACAAGGAAAAATTCGAATATTTATTTTATTTCAATTTTATAAAAAGTTCAACCTGCTTTAGTCATCTCTTTTTTTAGAAATGAGTGATCTCGCCTATTATTCATACATGGAGGGGAATGTAGTCACGGCACGGGGAAATAATGCTATTTTACATCGTTTTTTCATACCAGCTATCAGTTCGAATTTCATAGTTGAAAATAAATGCGATACCAATTTCTGACTAATGGAATATCTATTGAGGAAAAGCGAGCAGTGAATGAGACAAAAGATTCGAATGTCATTCGTTCGATTTTGCAGCTTTCATGATTCAGGAAGCTTCCGTTGTTTCACAAATGGTTTCGTGTCAGTGAAACATGCAAATAGACCGTTAGGGTCCTTTCAATATTTCATTTCCTGGAAAACGGTAAAGCTAGATAAAAACATTTAACGTAATGGTATTATCGACTTTATTTGTTCCGCTTTCATCTTTTACGTTAGAGTGAGTGGTTTCATTTATCACTGTCAAGTAGGATTCCAGTTCGGTATTTCTTAATGCATCCATCCTTGGCATTAAGGAAAGAAAAAAAGTTGAATGGGCAGTTTGAGAAATAATATCGAATTCTTTCCATTTCGGAATTTCTAGTCAACTGAAATGAGAAATGCCTGTGGGACGTTATAATATTGCACATTATTTACAGCCACATATATATTGCCTTCAAAAATTAATTCTATAAACTCTACCAACCCAAGAATTTTTATTTGACTGTTGGAGTGTTGAAAACCACTTGGCCATCATCATAAATACCTTATTATTCCATCATGAATTGATGAAGTTCATCCTTTTCGAAGTTTCATGACATTCAAACTGGACCCAACTTTTCCAACTCCATGTGAAATGAAGATGGGTATCGTTAAACTCGAAGTGGCGATTAGATGAAATCCGAAACCCCGTATATACGGATACCTTTTCCGTTGAACACAGGTAGTAAAACTGTAATTTCCAACTGGAAGAATATCACCTTCCATTAAACACCCGGTATCAAACGGGTAATTAGAGATTTTTTCAAACACCGTCGCTACAAACAACACTAAAATGAGACCTTCCCTGTAATTACAGACTCGGTTCCTAATGGTCTGAAGTTGCTTCTCGCTATAGCTGACTTGACCCATAATCGGAATAATAAATTAATGCCTTAATGGAGCCTCATTAAATCCCATGCCGTGGAAGTTTCGGAGAGCCGGTTAGGAAACAGGATTCGACGTTATAAAGTTCCCGGCTTAAACGATTTCTCTTTGATGTTGCTACCCCTGCGTTCGGAAAAGCTCCAACAGAACGAATAAGGCAGCGCAGTTCCTGACGCAGAAGTGCCAGGTAATTGCTTTTTCAGTATTTGAAAATTGGATATTCGTCACAAGTCTTTTCATAGTCCCAAGAATTTTGAAGAACTGATGCAATTTTCAATACCGCAATCTTGAGAAACAAGTGAATCTGAACGCTCTACATCTGTGACGTAATACGTTGAAGTCTGTGATGGCAACCACAAAGGGCAAACTCTTCGAATTCATTGAGTGCAGTGGCGAATTGATAATAGTATATTACATATTTAACGAGCGGTAATGTAGGTCATCACTCACGCAGATGACGTTTGCAGCGCGAGCCGAAGGCGAGTGCTGTTATTCATCAAGTGAGTTATGACCATTACCGCAAGCTGAAAACTTTACCTTATCTACGACTATAACAATAAATACTAAGATACAAGTACAGAGAAAGAACTTTATTTATAAATCTCAATAGTTACCTATAACAATGCATTATTTATGTTGATTGTGCTTCTTAGCATGGAGTAGAAAATCCATAAGGGCGATGCTTTATATTTAGTGCTGAGGTTACTAAAATATGCCAAAAGAACCTTCTCTGTAAACGATGACTCAATATTCTTACTGCTACACCAATCTTGAAAATTGTTGTATACACTTTTATATTTGTTTCGGTATTTCGGGCAATGAATTCTGTATGGTAACATTGGCTGATTGTCTTATTTCTGAAGGTGTACATAATAATTCATCTTCACTATCCGAATTAATCTTTTTCAGCAAAACATTCACAATAATAATAAGGTATCAACTCAATTTGAGAAAACATCAAAATTATTCGAGTGACCTCCCCTCAATACCAATAATGGACTGTTCACTTCGGCCAATCGCCTTGTTCAGAAGCACAGAGCCAGGGAGTTATTGTAGTGAGTTATTATAACTCACGTTGTTTGTTTACAGATATCATTAATTGCTCGAAAATAGTTGAATAATGAATATATATTTCAATAGGAGTAGATAAAAACATGTTATTACCAAAAATTACAAGCAATGTTTTTCAACAAGAACTTGAAAAATCTCTTCATCTGTCTTGCATACCTACAATAATCCATTAGCTACACGTCAAACAGTCGATGTCTGTCTGTAATTCGGTAACAACCTTCTTATTTTTTTACGTTAATAATTTTGGAAAAATCGAATTTTTTTTGCCCGAATATTTTCGAAACACGGTGGCTGTAGTATAATCAACCAAGGACAGTCGGCGCAAACGTTTGATTTATTTGTTGTTGCTCATTGTGAACGAACAAATTCCCATGAACCTAGGAATTCCACATATTCTGGTATTCTGTTTTCTGTTACAGTTCGTGACAGTGTGAATAATTTTTCAAATAGACAACATAGAACACAATATAATTGTGAATCGGCCATTATACCCGATCCACACTCATGCCGCGAATAACGGCAAGAATTCTTGCCGCGAATCTTGGCGTGAACTTCACGTGTAAATAAGCCAGGAATATTCGCAGTTTGGTTCGCGCGATCCCATCCACACTCGCGTTTCGCGGGTTCGCGGACGTTCACGGCATGAGTGTGGATCGGGCTTTAGACTATGATAATAGCATTGTTTATGGAAAGATAGTTAGTAAAACTGAAGGCTATCACATTGGAAGGAATTATGCTTGACATCTGGCGTTAAAAAGAAAAACATGAAACCCACTCGGGGATATTGTGACACCTGTAGCAAATCATATTATGTCCGATAGAAGGTTGTGAAGATTCTAATATTTACTAGGGTTTTTGTTTCGGCCGTTGTTCGCGAGATTTCTATTTCAATTTATAAACAATGGTCATACAAATACATACATGAAATCTCTGTTTGCGTAGCGTTCAGATCTGGTCCAGCCGCACAGTGATCAACTGAAGAACAACATTTTCAGTTGCAGCAATTTTTTCATATTTGAATCTAGTAGAGGCAAGAATAGTTCTAATAAGAGACGCTGGAAAACATGGCAGATAGTTCTCGTTTTAGTGAAACGAAACATCTGGGCGATGTTTCGAATGAAAACAATTCTCTCAATTTATTTACCGGTGAAGATATTACTTTCTATTGAAAGAAATACGAACCCCAAATACACTGAATTGGGTACAACTTCGATTCCTTCCTTCGGTAATGCTGAATAGATAACCTGCCTACAGCGACCGAAGCATCTGCTGATTCATTCCCCCACGTAAGATGAATAATTCAGCGAATGAATCACGAGATAGATCTCTCCCCTCGCATCGTATATTCAGAAAAAGGTAATCCAACGTATTGACGGTGCCGTATTTCGCATGAAATGGAGGAATGACTATCTTATATAATAATATCTGTGAATGAACGAAGCAGTCAGGAAAAGCAACTATCTTAAATCAGCGTGTCGAAGGATTTAGACGACCTTCAAAAAAGGATAAAAGTGGACACGATTCAGAGGCTTCAGTTTTTTTTTATGATATTTTTTTGGGTGCTTATTATTGAATTCAGTTAGGATCTTATGTTGAACTTTTGGAAAAAAAATTGAAAACCGTGTCTTTTTCTAACGGTTATTATGGAAATAATAAACTGTCATTAAAAATGAATTAAATTATCAATTTTCTGGATCCTCAGATAGAGAATAATTCTATGAGAGGACTGCGGCACCAGTTTTGAAAAGAAATGTCTGGGTGCAATATTTTACCCATTATTGACGAAATATTTATGGTAACCTTTGTTTTGGTTATTCCTAAGGGATTCCTAATGCGACTACGTTTTGATATCAAAAAATTATTTGATTATTCATTAATTTGGGAGTTGAATATTTTTATCTGAGAATATCAAAAGTCAAATGGAAAATTTATTATGTTTTTTCAAATTCACCATTTTTTAGTGTGTTTTTTATACATTCCACTGAATTCTTCAATCAATCTTTAATGCAATTTCGAGGATAGTAGAACCTGTACAGGTTGACCCATGTTTTACCTCCAACCCCAAAATATACATCTTTATTGTGAGAAAAATCCAAAAGTTTGGGAAATGTGTGCAGTGTACCATGTACCTGATTAAAATCAACAAAAAGATGAAATTTTTTTCATCGAGTTTCCATACAAACATTCTGTCATCAGATAAGACCAATTCTTTTTCCCATAATAACTGATTCGAAACATAAAATGTAATTTGGTGATCAAATTACAGTAGAACTGATGTTATTATTAAACTTCGAAATTTCAGACGATTTATGAGATAAATAGGAAGTGTACACAAATATACCAGAGTAACAAACAATCGAATGAATCTTTTATTACAACCCCAATAATATTAGGTCCACTTTTGACCAGGAGCAATCCACTTTTTTATCTTAGTATGTCTGTTGAACAAGTCAACTTGTAGATAAATATAAATTGAGCTAAATTTTCCCCCATAAATCAAATGGATATGTTCGATGAAATCAGACCACCAAAATTCTGTTGAAAAATGTAAAAATTGGTTTTCGACTTTTGTGATGAGCAATAAAACAACGCAAATGTTAGTCGTCGAACGTTTACTCGTTAAACAGTAAATGGAAAATTTTCAACACAAGAAAAGTTGCAGCAATACCTTCTTCGAAAATGCAAATTTTCGGAAAACCTAATAACTAATACCTTACAACGAATAACTATCTAATAAATATCGACATGCAGTTTTCACCAATTGGTTCCTCATGAAAATTGGTTTCTAAGACATCAGTTTTCGTCTATCTAGTGCAGAAATGGAACTTCCCCTTCAAAACAGTCCATTTCACCAGTGCTTGTAACATCAATATCGAAAAAAAGGGATATTCTCATTCGTATACTGCTAGTTCCTAGTTGATATATGTCTGGCCCATTCAAAAATTCAGTAAATTATGGTCTGATCCCCCGTTAAACCTGCATTTCCTCTTCATGAATTTTCATGTAACGCTTACAAAATTAACCCCTCATTTCATACGAAGAACCGGATCGAAATCCGAGTCAACTCCAATTAAAATCGATGGTCCGTTGAACTGCCATCCGCCCAACTATCCGCTCCCTACTGTTTCCCCTTAATTAAATGTATCGCGTAAAAAGTTACGACGCTAACAAATGAGAGCGCGTACACCCCAATGTGTTTATTCTAACATTCGTACAAATTGCCATGCTGTGCTTTCGTTTCGATATTCCCATAAATGCCTTTCAGCGGGATCAAACATTCAAACGTTGGCGCAAGGACCCCATGCAGGCTTTGTTCGGGTCGACTCCCTCCCCTTTGCAACCCCCATTCATTAAGAACGATCACATGGCGCCGCCATTTTCTCGACACCTCGTCGTAGTTCATTGCTGCTGCTGATTATAATTTGGGGACTGGAGAAGTGGAAGAGGGAGATAGAGAAGTACTCTTCTTGAATCCCCCCTTGTATACTTCCTACTTCCATAAAGTGCTCGACAGGAGGGGTTCCTATGTTATAGGTCGATTTAATACGCTCTTTCTTGCCGTAGGCAAATACAATTTGATATGAATTGTTCTTAGGCGAGCAGAATTCCTTAAAAACCGGAACGTGAAAATACCTCATTTGGCTCCAAATGGAGACTGCATAATTAGTATAATTACCATTGATTGGCCCTCAGACACCGATTATTTCTTTGGATTATTTTTATATGGGGTTTATGTGCCCTTCTTTGGTTATATACTCAATAATTCCGCCAATGGAAGAAAATAGGATCAAGTATGAAATTCGACGTTACTTATTTACTACAACTGAAACAGTTCCTTTATATTCCTTCGGTAACTTTTTTCATTGAAACCAACATCAAATTATTGGACCAGAAAAAAACCGTTCAAATAATACGGTGTTATCCAGAGCACCTCGGTCGAATGAGTTGAACCGTTTCCTTTGATTGGCGTCAAAATTTTAAAATTTTTAATGGGAGAGACGTCTTAAAGCAGGCTTACACGCTTAAGCCAATTTTCCCAAACTGGCTTGACATCATCCTTTCTGCGTTTTCCCGAGGGCTTGAATTGAAAGTTGATCTTTTTCTGGCGAAGAAAACGGTCCAAAGATCACAGACATCGTTTGACGTTTCCCCTAGAGAAATTATTTCGACTTTGACAGGAAGCAAATTCCGCTCGCGAATTTTGGCGAAAATAGATCGATCCGAGGGCTGAAACGCATCCTTATACGTTTCCCCAACACGGTTTTCATGAATTTCCGATCAATTCTTATGTTATCATTTCACAGCATTCATTCTCATTCCGTCTGGGAGAACTAACGAGATTGAAAATCGATGTGATGAAAACTCGTAGTAAGAATTGAGTGAGTAAGAAATAAAGGTAAATAATGATTTCTTACGATGTTCTAGGTTTATAATACGTTTTTTTCTCACATTTTCAGGTTTTTGAGCGCTCGTACTACTTACACGAAGGCTATATCATTTCGTCACGACCTGTATTTTTCTAATTTTAGGCCGAAAATGGTCTAAATCGACAAGGTTCGACTCACTGATGACGAATCCGTCGAAAAATTCGAGTCTGTCCGTCCGTTCGGCCGGCCGACGATAACTCTCGAACGGAACGACCTAGAAACTTAACATTTTCAGGGTAGGTTCAAATCTCGAATGCCGCGGTTAAGTTCGTTATTGGGCAAAATTCGACCAGGGGTTCCGTGAATATGGCCCTTCGAAATTTCTCCCGATTACGTCTAAACTACTGGTTCGATCGGGGTGAAATTTTGAACTCAGATAGAGAATGACGTGTTCAAGCTACATGCAAAAGTTTGTTCAGATCGCATGACCAGAACCATAGAAACCATAGAAAATTATAAGTTCCGAACGGAAAGGCCTAGAGACTTGAACTTTTCAGAGTAGGTTTAGATCATGAATGTCGCGATCACGTTCATCAATGAGCAAAGGCTAGGGGTTCAGTAAATATAGTCGTTCAAAATATTTTTTCCTAATAATTTGGAAACTACTGATTGGATTGGAATAAAATTTTACACATAGACGAACAATAATGTATTCAAACTACGCCCGGATCGCATCACCAAGACCATAGATATCGTAGAAAATTCCAGCGGATTATCGAAAAAAAATTGTCACTAAGCACTGACGTGATGTCTGGAGTTTCGCCTTTGTTTGAAATTTTTTTCGACAGCTGTCAAAAATTTCTTCAATTGGTTTCTAAAACTGGAAAATGCGAATCTACCTACAAAGTGCATCAACGAGCGCTCAAACGGTCCTGACTTCACGGCAATGCTTTTTATAATTTTTACATGCAGAATTCAAACAGGATTCATTGATATGAATGAAATCTTTCGCTGACTCTGGCCAGTGGAACGGATTTCAAGGAAATATATTGATAGTGGTTATTGAAAATGAGGTAAGGGATGATTTTTTAATGGATTCATTCATTGAGAACAGCTCCATAGGACATGGCAATTTACATTCAAATATTGAAAAAAATACCTTGTCGAAGTCTGAAATAAGGTTAATACGATTGAATATATTTATTTATATATCTTTCAATTACACCACTCCACTTTTGTAGGGGTAAAATGATTTTAAGAAAGTTATGAACGTAATTCCAAACCCGAAATAGTTATAGGAATCACAGATTTCTAGCACGATGTTACTGGTAACATGGTAACTTAAAAACTCTCGTTTTCGAAAGTTCGATTTAAAGGCACTGAGGAGTGCAATAATAAAAAATTCTGCAATATTCGAATGAACGGGCGCTAATTCCCTCCGAATTAGCGAGACATTCAAACAGCAGAGTTTTGACGGCTTCTTGTGACGTAATGAGTATCTGGACTCTGATTGTCAAATAAAACAAACACCGGATGTTCTGTTAAGTCGTCGGTTATGGGTCAAAATATTAGCAGGATTGCCGCAATTCACAAACAAGATCATTTCTTCGGAATTTTTTTTGGAAAAACTACATTGAAAAAATTATTGCCGAAATCCCAAATACAGTTCTCATCGTTCTGGAATCTACGGTATTTTTTTAAGAAATTTGTGATCTCGCCTATTCTAGGAAGCCGTTTGGAATAATTACTGAGCTTTTTCAAAATTGTCCAAGCCCTGTATCGACAAGATAAGTGTATCAAGTTTCTGCATGGATTGATAATCTTTAATATATCTGCGATCAGGGCCGGCAAGGGTGGCACTTGCCACGGGCGCAAGGTCCGAAGGGGCGCCAAAAAATATCAAAAATAAAAAATAGAAGCACCAAGAAAAAAAAAATAATTCAAAGATGACAACACGGTTACGTGAGTAAGTAATTCGAACACAACCTTTCGAAACATTGATATTCAAAGTACAGAATGAAAATGCAACAAGGTCAGAAATACGAGAAATATGGTCCAATTGTTATAACAAATTTTCAAAGATGCCGCACTCTGATCATAAATATTACAACCGGCAATATCGTCATTCCAAGCACAGCCTTTTATGAGTTGTTTACACTACATCCCTTATCTCCTCCAGCTTGTTTTGAAGGGCGGCTTCTTTGATGATGATGGTTTCATAATGATCGATTTGTTTAGATTTTTAAGCCACATCTGTGGTATTTTAAAAACGATTTGTATTGCCAAAACTTCTTTGATCGGAGTTTTGAGTTCAAGAAGTGGGAGAAAAATTGGGGAATCTTATTCTAATCTACATAAATATTGATTTCTTTCGATTGTGAAGAGAAGAGCAAAAAATTTAAATCTAAATGTTCGTTTAGTGTGTATCCAGATTTGAAGTGTTATAAGTTTTGACTTTTTTGTGACTCAAAAGCAAACGCTGTACATTCGTTGGACTCGCAATTAGGTGAAATTATCAAAGTTCTTCGCTAGCTCAAAAAATCGTCCCTGGTAAATTCTATAACAAATTATGAATTTATCATATATCTTAACTTCTGGGAAATTCTGTTAAATAAAATAAACCGAATTAATCCATATTTGCAAGAAAAACAACTAGATATATCTAAAGGCTCACGAATGATACTTGGACTATTGAACGAACTGAAAGCTAACAGAGAAAACTTCTTTATGCCATTGATGGAACTGATAAAATTGGAATCGGAGCAAAGTTACATCAATCGAGAAAACGAAAAAAACCTAAAATGCCAGGGGAACTAGCCAGTGAACTGAGGAATTGGACTATAATTATTCAAATTGAAGAAAGATTTGTTGCTTTGAACGAAGTGGCAAACGACTTCAATTTTTTGAATGGTAGTGTCATGCAAACTATGAATATCGACGATTTGAAGAAAAGTGCTGCAGATTTTAAGATAAATGTTCCTATTTATTACATAAATATTAATATTTCATTGTGTTTTTTCAGAATTTGTTTTATTTTTATGCATTTCATTTAAAATGTGTATTTCAATGTTTTCAATGAAAAAATTTTTCCATAAACATTTTTATTATTTTGAAACTCTCACGTAAATATATGACTACCATTATGAAAAAAAAAAACTATAAGAAAATATGATGGATTAAAAAAAATCAACGCAAATGGGGGGGGGGGGGCTATCTTATATATTGCCACAGGCGCAATAGTACCTAGATACGGCCCTGTCTGCGATACACGAGTCGAAAGAAGCAAAGGTTTCTTCTTCCTTGTTCTGGATTTGGTTCGAGGACCACACTTTTCTGCTACAAGACAAAGAAGAATTAGCAGCCCTGTCCTACATCGGATGTTCACCAAAATTACTTAAGGCAAATGGAACGGTTATACCCGTAAAATATCGACGAAATAATCGTAATGCGATACTACGACCACTCGAAACCCTATCCTTTCGCAATAAATTTGTACCCACACTCTCACAATGATACACACCATGCGGTGACATATGTTGCGATAATTTCCACATACAACCGCACGTACATCATCACACCCCAAATATCAGCCAAGCAGCGCCGCCGCCCGACATAATCAGGGATATACGGCTTCATATTCCCCAAAGACAGAACACCCTCGTCTAATCCCCTAATCGGGATTGCGGACCAACTTTTCAACGCCGCCTTGGTTCGCATGCATAATTACGAAACCAACTTCCCGTCCACGTCACCCTCGAGTAGTTTAAGCGCCCTATCTGTTCGAGTGCCAGGCGTCGGCCAGCCGTTCCTCCACGGGGGTCGATACTCAAGGGGTGGTTATCGAACAATACCCTAAAATTCAATAGCCGGTCGCGTCAGCAGGCGCGTATTCAGGTGGCGCGCAGGGAACGGGGACGTGAATCATGTAAATGGCATTGTTGACAAGCTATAGGTTCCCGCATTAGGAGACGTGGATGGGAAAGGGGGTTGGAAAGAAGGTGGCGGAGTGTCATTTCAGAAGAGCTTAGGGTCTTCCAGAAGGGTAGAAGTGCCTTCCTTAGACTATATGTCGTTCTCCAAGTTTTCGGGAAGACAAGAGGGTTTTTAGATTCAGATTAGAGGTGAACGTTTAGACTCGAAGGGGCCTTTCTACACTGCCACTATCTGATCTCTGTCTTGTGCTTCAACAATCCACTACTGATGTGTCACTTCTTAAGCGAAGTCGATGATTTTTCCTAGCGTCGGATTTCTGCGGTTATAAGCCCCTCGCCTTACTAACAGCGCATAATTGAACTCTATTTGTCGGTTTTTTTTTTGTAGGTGGTAAATCACTGCGCGCTGGCCAGCCAGTAAACTTGTAAAAACCTAGTTTGTTTCCGCCTTCTGAATGAGTTGCATTTTCTCTTTCTAAAACGCAATAAGCATTTTAGCGAAACCCGAATTGACGCCTGGTCTTGGTATTTCAATAAACAGTGGGAATTTCAGTAATTAAGAGATTAGAAACGACGGTAATCGAATAGGATTACGTTCTTCATTGTTCATGCTCATGTACATAGTTCATCCTTCACGTCATAACTGTAAAGCTTCTGAATATTCGATAGTTTCGCGATTATCTCAAAATAATGTGTGAATGAGTAGTAAGGTAAACTTTAAGAACTGCTCTCCCCATAACACTACGTGAAAAAAAGGTTTAATTTGACTCTTCATTGAATATCTCAAACTATATTGCCTTTTCCAAGAACTTTGAATTCAAGAGAAAAAACTAATCTATATATTCGTTTCATTCAAAACTCACTTATTATTTCGAATGATGAACGTGTCGAATTCATTATGATTATTATGGATACAGAAGGTAGAAATCCCGCCTGTTTCGTAAATATGACAAAGAACCTATTTCAAAATATATAATAACTGTTTTGTATAATCTTACGTGGAGTTCTGTTAAGAATTAAGATTTATTGAACTAGTCATATCTCACCAAAAATTCTCAAAGGAGGACACCATTACTAACCTGTAACAAAAAAACAACAATTAGAAAATGTTTTTTCGGAATGAACATCAAAATCGATAATTACTAAAATAAGGTATGAAATATTTTGTCCCAAATAACTTAATATTTGTTCAATAGAACGATGGAAATAATTGAAAATAATTGTGGTGATATTCGAATTTTTCGTGGATAATTTTGTATTGTATGGAGTACACCAAATTTGGAAAAAATATTGCCGAGCAATACAAACAAGTATTTCATCTCCACATAACTACAAAAATGATTCGAGAAAAGTACTGACGCGAAGTCAATTTTTTGCGCGCATGTTTCATTGTACCAAATGAAACAGCTAAGAAATTGAATAACTCGGTTTATCTTAAATGTGCACACCAAATTTCTTCAGGATATGGTGAATAGTTTCTTAGATGCCCAAGTTTTAGAGAATAATTTTCCAAAAATCCCCAAGCGATCCTTGAAGAATTTCATATGAACTTTCGTGTCGCTATCTTAATCAAGATTTTTCTGTTTGTTCAATTTATCTATGTTTTCATCAATAGTTTTGATACAAATGAGATAAGTTGCTTTTTGAGCGCTCGTACTACTTACACGAGGGCTATATAATTTCGTCACGATGTCTGTATTTTTCGAATTTTGAGCCGAAAATGATCTCAATCTATAGAGTTCGACTCACTGATGACGAATCCGTTGGAAAATTCGAGTCTGCCCGTCCGTCCGTAAGCACGATAACTCTCGAACGGAACAACCTAGAGACTTGAAATATTCAGTGTGGGTTCAGTTCCCGAATGCCTCGGTTGAGTTCTTTAATGGGCCAAATTCCACCAGGGGTTCCGTAAATATGGCCGTTCAAAGTTTGGTTCTCCTGATTACTTGGAAACTACAGATTTGGTCGAGATGAAATATTGCACTCGAATGGAGAATGAGGTACATGTGAAATTTTGTCCAGATCGCATGACCAGAACCATAGAAACCATATAAAATCATAACTTTCGAACGGAAAGGCCTAGGGACTTGAAATTTTCAGGATAGGTGTGGATCTGAAATGTCGCGTTCACGTTCATCAATGAGCAGAATTATAATAGGGGTTCAGTAAATACGGTCGTTTGAAATTTAGTTTTCTCGATCATTTCGAAACTACGGATTCGATCGAGACAAAATTTTGTATTTTAATGGAGAATGATATATTCAAGCTACATTTTGTTCATATCGCATAACCAGAACCATAGAAAATCATAACTTTCGAACGCAAAGGCCTAGGAACTTGAAATGTTCAGGGTAGGTTTGGATCGCGAATGTCGCGGTAACGTTCATCAATGAGCAAAATTAGACTAGGGGTTCCGTAAATATGGCCGTTCACAATTTTTCCTGATAATTTCGAAACTACTGATTGGATTGGAATGAAATTTTACACCTAGCTGAAGAATGATACGAAATTTTGTCCAGATCGCATCATCAAGACCATAGATACCGCAGAAAATTCTAGCGAATTATCGAAAAACAATTAGTCAGCTGAAGCACTGACATGAAGTCTGGAGTTTCGCCTAAGTTTGAGAATTTTATTGACACATGTCGAAAATTCCTTCTATTACTGGAAAATGCGAATCTACCTACAAGGTGGATGTACGAGCACTCAAAAGCTCCCGACTTCACGGCAGTGCTTTTATAATTTATTTCAACACGTTTCTGATTTTTCCTATCGTCCCAAAATTTTAATAAAGATAGTTCTGTCAAGAAATTCTCAGTGAAAATCCTTGCTCAAACAAGAAAACCCTTCACTGTTTGTATAAAGATGCGAGGAAAGAATGAATAAAACTTCCTGGATACATTTCATAGGAGAATCTGATAAAATAGAAGAAAAATCTAAGGAAAGAGCAAGAAATTCATGCATGAGTTCTCTCGTGCAAGCGCTACAATTAATTGAATTTTTTTTAATATAATTAATTCGAACTCAAAGTTTATATTTTCTCTTAATTATAACTGATCAAAAATTTTGATTTTAATGATGATTTAAATTCAAAAGATCCTGTGATTTGAATCCTTTATTTATAATTCATCTGATGTGAATGCTTTCAACCCTGTGGAATAACCGAATTCTCTTGAGTTTATTTGTATTTTTCCAATTATTGGAAAAAAATCAGCTATATTTACGAAACCTCCGGATTAAAACCTACGAATTTAACTGGCGCATTCAGAACAAGAACGTAGCCCTACCTTATCTTTTGGAAGTTATCGTGTTTACGGACGAATAGACACAATTGAATTCGGCAAAGAATTCTGCTCTTGTTCATAGAGACAAGCGCGCAAAAAATATTTTTTTTTTATTTATAAATATATTTGCAACAGAATCATATTCAGAGCGAACATTCATGAAATCGAAGATATAAGCAAAATATGAAATATGGTGCTATCGAAAAAACCCTGTTTACAGAAAACGCGTCGAGTCTCCCATGAATTGTGAAATGTAAATTCGAAAATGGATCACCGGGTACAATGCATGAATTATCAAT
Organism: Aphidecta obliterata; assembly: GCA_963966015.1. Taxonomy (NCBI): domain Eukaryota; kingdom Metazoa; phylum Arthropoda; class Insecta; order Coleoptera; family Coccinellidae; genus Aphidecta; species Aphidecta obliterata. Next base: position 24,322,842 of record OZ014427.1, on the reverse strand, counting down.
TTAGGTATATCATAAACGAAAAATAAATAACTTGCCTTGAATCTATTATCAGGTGTGTCATCAACGATTATGAACTGGGTCGTCATTTCATACTTCTAAATGAAAATATCATGTATTTTGATTGTTTTCGATAAGTGATACTTATCTTTCCATAAATAAATAGGATGATGGCTTTTCCACGTACTTTGGTAATTCTCATGTCAATAATAGAGTATTTCGATATTACAACATAAACGAAAGTAACCAAAAATCATTATCAGTCAATGAAATGAATACTATGTACATATTATAATATGTTATTATTATTTGTCGATATTTCAAATTGTATATTAATGATAATGATCTACCTTCCATTCGAGGAACCTATTTTGTGTACACTGATATAATTGACTTTTCACCAACACATTAACTATTGATTTACCATGTTATTAATGAATTTGTTGATTCATGTTGGTTACTCCAGGTGTTTAATTGATTTTGTTCATAACACATGAATTATTCTTATTAGTCCTTCGGTCGAAATATAGAAAGAATATACAGTGCAACCTCTTTACTCTGAACACCTGATTGTTCGAATTGTTCGGTTCAACAAATATATGTACATACAATAAACTAGGTACTTCAAAATGATCAGAAATATTTCCTTCGAAATTCGAGATGTCAGATTTTGAAAAATTCTTAAAGCAAGTGTGACAATTAATGTCATTCAGTTTCCATAAACTTCAAGAGATCAAGATGTAATCAGTTATCACCGAATACCGAATTTTCCCAACACCAGATCAGAAAAACTCAGATTCCTATATAATTCATTCTATCGGAGCTACATATGTGGAAAAAAAAATTCAGCAGGATATTGCGAATAGTTTCTGGGATAACAAATTTCTTGAATTTTTTTTTTCAAAAGTTTTGTGAACCTTCCACACTTTTTCAATTAGATCGAATCGGTATTTTTCGAAAAAAATCAGATGGCTGCATCTACAAAACTCTTCGGCGTATGTGGCCAACTCAACCAGCGCATGCAGACCTAGAACTTACCCTGAAAATTCAACACTCCTGGCAGTTTCTTTCTAAGTTTATCGTGTTCGCGTTTTTCGTGTGAAAAGAAATTCGAGCTAATATGTATTTTTATTGGAAAGAATTGATATTCGGTGATATTCCATAGAATATGGTTTGTTTCATGATCTCTATTCCGCTACAGTGTGGAATCAAAATGATCATTTAAAATATTAGTTAGCGCGAAAGCTCCCGACTTGTTAGTGCTTTTCTCGAATTCATTCATTTTCAAACGCAGCATCATGAGCTTTAATCAACTCTCAATTTTTGGAAGAAGACAATTGGATTCGATGCGCTCTGGTGTTTTCCTTTCAGCGTTCGGAGCTTAGTTCGAATTAGCGTGGTTTAGGATTACCGAGGTTTCACATCTAAACCTTTTGTAGAAACTAACCACTGAGTCATATCCTACCAAAACTTTTTATGAAAATTGATCGTCGAGAAGCTTTCATAAACGAGGTGACCGTCATCGGTGTAAAGTAATTATCAGCCCCCGGCAGCGCCGTGAAGGTAGCCGCGTAAAAGCGATACAACGTTCGACTTCGGTACGCTAATGTATTATTTACGTACTTACATGTCGCATTAGGCGAGCATAATGTAAAAGCCGATTAAACTTAATGTTGCCTATCGAACAGGTACATTATTCTTTCTTTCCCCCTTCAAAGCAGACCGCCGCCAAAGAGTCGTTCGCTGATATTCATTGCCTCGTACTCTGACTCGACGTCCGCTTCGAGCCAGAGTAAAGGCGCCAACCCATTTCCACGCCGGATGAGTCTCTGTTTGAGAGCTTTTTTGTGTTCCTAGCGCGGAGCGGATACAAAGATAAAAAGAAACGACGGATGACGGAGGCGTAGATGAAATGAAATATTATCTGGAAAACGCCGAGATGGATCCGCGATTCGTAGAACCGCAAAATTAGACTCTATATGGAACGATGATGAAAATAAATGTTCCAAACAGACGGATCGCTTTGATCGCCCCGATTCGTATCAAATGGAGATAAATCGGTTCGACGCCCTCCTAGTGCGGGTTTTACCCGGTTCAAGAGTTTCGATAGTTGAGAGATTATTTTCTTTCCGAAATAAATCATCAACCCATGACTCAAAATAATCGGTTTGGCAGGGGAGTTTGGAGGCAAGATATTGACGGAAGTAGAGGAATAGGGTTGCATGAAAATATACTTGTGCAACACGAAGGAAAATATGAAATTTTTGAATTCTATTTCGGTAAAACTTCACGAGTCGACAAAAACAGCCTAGTCCATAGTTAAGGTGAAATAAAATATTATGTACGGCAATACAGGGTCTATATAAATAATTGTAACATCGCAGTGGGCTTGGAAATATTCCTATTTTGCCGCTTCATATGCATTCACACTTGCAATTCCAGCCAGAGAATTAATTATCTCATCACAAACATAACCTCACTTCATTGTTTATTTACATAAGTATAGTTCGGAACATCAAGTGAGGAGCGGTAAAGAATAATCCAAAGCCGACTGTCATGTTACTTACAATAATTTAAATAGACCCTTTATATTTATATGAAAAATATGGATTTCCTTCTTATTAATTTTCACGAATGTTATTATGATTTATCTTGACGGAAACGTTTTCAGGGGAGGCGACGTTTTTCCATCCTGAACCGGTCGTGGTCCAATATTTGGGAAGCAATCGTCCAACACAGGCAACCGATGTTACGATTTCACAATACATTTAAGGTGAGGCTTTTTTATGACAGGTACTAGAACTAATCAAGAGAGATCATTTCACCGGAAGTTGATCATATAAAATATTAAATTTGAGAAAAAGTGCAAAATATCTTGGGCATCAATATTTTGATACGTCTCTGGATCGTGTTATCTCGCTGCTTCCCATGTGCGTATCCTCGTTATGTATTGTGCTCGACATCCTCCGCGATATTTTTTAGGCACTACAATTCATCCCAAATGTGTGTATTATCTTTCTACTTTTATTAGGAGATTTTTTCTGAACGGTATGATTCTCAAATCTCAAACTAAGGAGAAAAAGAGGTCCTAAATAAAAAATTAGGAAGTTCACAAACCGATAAAATTGATCCAAATTGTTCACAGAAATTGTTCGAAATGGTAACCATTGTTTTGATGCGCACAAAGTCTTGTCCGGCGTAATAACGAATATTACATGCAGCAACTATGACATCAGTTTTCTCACGGAGTAATCTCACAAGCATTTTTGATGCTTAGTTCTTTCGCACTATTCACCTCACCTTACTTGTACACTAATGTTCTCAAATGACCCCAAAGGAAAAAATCTCAGATCATATGAATAATAGATGATTTCCCGTATATTCACCTCAGACAGCAGGTAATATCTACACATTTAGATATCAATAAGAACGAACGAAGTCAGATCCGTGCTAGGAATTTCTCAGATTCACGAGTATCTTAGATTTCGAAAAACATACTCGGCCCTGGTGAATATATGAAATGGTTTTTGGTATAATGACTTATTTCGATGAGTTCTATTGCTGGTCAAAAAAAAAGCCTTATCTTTGAAGACACCCTGTATATTTGCGTATGTGTTACGCCATTTAGAAAATGGCTTCCTTCATATCGCTTGATTCGCCGGTAGAATGAGGTGGTGGGGCTGATTTTTGTACCAAGATTCTTAAAATGAGATTATCTAGTTTTTGAAAAACTATGGAAATTTCAGAGGGGAAACGAACGATTCCAAAGGCTTATTATTGGAAATAATTAACTAAAAATCATAAAAGGACTACCGTTGAGTCAGGAGCTTCTGAGCGCTCGTTTATCCACCTTTTAGGTAGATTCGCATTTTCAAGTTTTAGAAACCAACTGAAAAAAATTTTGACAGCCGTCAAAATAATTTTCAAACAGTGGAGAAACTCCAGACTTCACGTCAGTGCTTTAAGTGACCAATTTTTTTTCATTATTCGCTAGAATTTTGTACGGTATCTATGGTCTTGGTGATGCGATCTGGACATAAATTCGCACGTAGTTCGAATACAATATTCTTCATCTACTCGCAAGATTTCATTCCAATCCAATCAGTCGTTTCAAAATTATCAGGAAAAAAGTATTTTGAACGGCCTATTTACTGAACCCCTAGTCTAAATTTGCTCATTGATAAATGTGACCTCGTCATTCGAGATCCACCCCTGTCCTGAAAATTTCAAGTCTTCAGACCTTTCCATTACAGAGTTATAATTTTCTATGGTTTCTATGGTTCTGGTCATGCGATCTAGACAAAATTCTGCATGTAGGTGAACACGCCATTCTCCATATCAGTGCGAAATTTCACCTCGATCGAATCATTAGTTTCGTAATAATCAGGAAAACAAAATTTCAAACGACCATATTTACGGAACCCCTCGTCGAATTTTGCCCAATAACGAACTTAACCGCGGCATTCGAGATTCGAACCTAGCCTGAAAATCTCAAGTTTCTAGGTCGTTCCGTTCGAGAGTTATCGTGTATACGGACGGACAGACTCAAATTTTTCGACGGGTTCGTCATCAGAGAGTCGAACTCTGTCGATTGAGACCATCTTCTGCTCAAAATTCGAAAAATACAGACATCGTGACGAAATGATATAGCCCTCGTGTAAGTAGTACGAGCGCTCAAAAACAGTGGAACAAATATTCCCGAATTATTAAATTGTGGAACAACTTCTGATTACATGTTCCTCTCAGCATAATTTCATTTTATTTCAAGAATGATACTCGCCTTCACTTGATGCTGATTCATTATGAAGTAATAAACAAAAATAATTTATATTTAATTAACGATGAATTATGATAGTGTTTTGACGAGATATCTTCGACAATTAATTAAGAAAACCTAAAATAATTTTTGAGGCAGTTGATTTTATTGTATTATTTTGCAATTTCCAAATATTTGCATCTTTCAAACTAAATATATACAGAGTGTTAATTTGTTTTTTTTCTGAATAAACCTATTGTAGAGGTAGAGCCGTGATTTCGCTTAAAATAACAATTTATAAAGTTGCAACCCATGGAAATACATCAACAGGATAGTCCAAACTGTCAAAAAGCGGTTCGTAGTTCTGACCAGGTATAGATTCGACCGAACATTCTAAAATTTTCGAGTCACGATGGAAGTTGGAACACAAGAACCCATCAGAGAATGGTACATTGTATCGTCCGGAAAGTTTGTTGGAAGGCCTTCAGTCCACTGTGCGTATATGTTGGACCGTTCATTGTACGGTTTCGGAACCCAACCAACAAAGATTTAATTAACCATGAAAATATGCTTACCAGCAGTTTTCCAGGATAAGTAATTTCTTACCCCACTCTCTCTTATTCCACGAAAACCATTACAATGAAGAACGAATATTGAATAACTTGGAAAGTCTAATTGTTTGTTGCAGCGACAGTATAGACCATTTATCGATAATTATAATAATAACTACGTTCTTCTGCAGCGAGTTGAAAATTTAAGAGTGAGCAGAGGCGTTTCGAAGATCCTAAAGGGTTGCAAATTTCAAAAATGAATAAAAATTGGGAGCGGAATATAATTACGTACTGTCATCGAATCATAGTCCTAATGAAGAAAAACGACAATATAAACAATAGTAAGGGAATAAATGGAAAAGATAGTAACACATATTATAGTTATAATTCATTGAATACAATATAGATATGTTCAAAAAATGAGGATTTTTCGACCGGCAACATAAATGAATAAACAAACAAATAAATAACAAACAACATACCTTATGGATTTTCATTGAGATAATATTTTGATGAAATAGTAAAAACACGTGTTATCCTAAAATTCACATATTCCCAATAATTGATATTCCACTCACTATATAACTTCACCGAAGAACGATAAACCTCACCAACCACATTATATTTTGCCAACATCAGTGACAGCACTGGGAAACTACGAAGATACCAAACAACTGAAGTTCAGGTAAGATATTCGGACACAAAATGTTCCCAAACTTAGAATCCCCTCCTATTCAAACGCTGAAGAAAAGAAAGAAATTCTCTTTAATCTTCGAACTGTGTTAAACTATTTTGAACGAGCCGATTTTACATTTTATCTCTCAAATCCGAAGAGTTCATTCATATGGTGTCGATGTATTTACTATCTCCACGACGATTTACTCGAAAACGATTAGTTGAAATCAATTATTATTAGGGTTAATTTAATTCTGAAGGTTAAAAGATGTTAATGACTTTCCGGTCACGGTTGTACCCGATTTTTATTTTTTAAACTCTTTGAGAGAAATCTCCACAAACCGACATGAAATTTTATATCCTCTTCTCCCTTGAATCGATAGTGAATTGGATTCCATATCAATATCAGAACATCAGGATTTTTCACGTTATCTAAAATGAACACAGACAAAAATATAAAATTCACTTCAAAATTGAAATTTCTGAAAAAAAAAATCACATTAAATCGTGAAATAAATGCATATTAAATGTAGGCCGGAAGATGGCGTTGCCCACAAAGACAGATGGCGCTGTATCCTCCGCTAATCTGCTCATTAGACGCATACAACGTGCACACGAAGGAGGGACAGGGTACTAGGGTACCACCAGCTACTGGAATGCCTTACTGACGAGTCCAACCAGTAGCTCTGAGAAGAAACATCCAACCGTTTCCCCATAGTAGGACACGAACACATTGCGGGAAACGGGGAAATCGAAGAATTGTGAAATTTGATTAGCTCCAACTTTCATACATTTTCATTTTGAAAAAAAAATCTCAATGTGTTTCAGGTTTCTACTACCGCCCATCGCTTCTTTAGATGCAGTATTTGTCGCGCTGGAACTGAAACAGGGTAGGCCGATATATATCAATTGATAAACGTAAATATTATCATGATATCAAAAGAAGAATTCTTGCAACTTTGTCATCAGTTATTCAGTGCGGTAGCGGCAACAGCTGGTTTAGAAATAATTTCTTCTAGTTTTGGACCAATTCAATCTAAATTAAGAAATCGTCTGGGCAACTAGTATTTATTTTTGAATGTTCAAATCAGACCACCGATAAAAAAGCCAAAAGCCTGCATTGGATCTCCTCAAAAATTATGAAGTTGCCTTAAGTGAAGAAGTTATTCCTCTGGCCCGATTTTGCCCTACTCAAAAATATTCCGACAAGATATTTATATCATATACATATTTAGGAAAAATGTTATTTTTTAATTTGTCTTCTTCGTTCTTTATGTTATTTTGAATTTAAGTTCGATTATTGTTTTTTACCTAAATAAAGGTCTTTTATTTGATGTGTTTAATGAATGTTTTTTTTGCATTTTAGCTAGAGAACAAAACTTCTGATATATATCCGATATTATATATTGATATTTATATAAACATCATGATATTTGCCAACCCTGACTAAAAGTGTACTTTAATAGGAATAGTAAATGAGATGTCAATATTTCTTTGATGAAGACATAATAAATAAATCCGGGAAGTGGAATATAATGATGCAATTAAGCATTTGTGGCGAGTTTCATATTTATTTATAGACAAGGTATCAATTTATTTTAACGACCATCCGATATTACCGTATAACTACAGTAAATTGTTTTTGAATTAATAATCACCATGAAAAATGCTTCTGAATTTCTTCTCTTCCACCGAAAATGTGAATACGAATTTATTCAACAGTTATCTAAAAAACCCAGTTCGTATTCAGATTGTTTTATGATAGGGGGACTACTAGTTGATATTCAAATGTCAAAAGGTATTTATGATTCCTAGAAACCCATTCCAGGTATTGTGGTACCTGGACTCGGTATTTCCTGAAGTTATCTCATGTCATGATATAGGTACTTTAGATAAGGAGAGATGATTCACAGATAACAAGAAAAACGGAACTAAAATAAAACACACAAAATCCCTCCTCAATTCCACTAAATGCGCAACATCGAGCATTTTCTTTACTATTCCTGCGTCGATTTGTTTACAGTTCTAGAGCTCTCATGTAGTGCTATTTTCTCTGTATTTCTTTGGGGTCGAAGATCAAATGTTCTACTACAATATTCTAATTTAATGAAACAGGTACCTTCAGACAAAAAATTCATGACAACTCGGAGATACATTGTTTTCACTATGTCCGATGCAGGGGCCTCGATAATTTTTTTCTTTGGGGAGGGGGTAATGGTTTTATCAATGAAAATAAATACTCTGTTATATGGAAAAGAGATATAATCAGGTATATCGGATTAACCAATTTTTCTTGTGGTGGTTATTACCCCCAATTCCCACCATATCGACGCCCTTGGTCCAATGATTATATTAGGAGTGAATATTATTTTCATTCAAAAATTGCATGTAAAATTTTTGTCACATGAGAAACGAAATTATTTTTGAGCTCTCGTTCTCTATATCATTTCGTCACAATGTCTGTATTTTTTGAATTTTGAGCCGAAAATGGACTCAATCGACAAGGTTGATGACGAATCCGACGAAAAATTGGAATCTGTCCGGCCGGCCGTATACACGATAACTCTCGAACGGAACGAACTAGAAACTTGAAATTTTCAGGGTAGGTTCGATATCGAATGCCGCGGTTAGTTCGTAATAGGGCAAAATTCGACCAGGAGTTCTGTAAATATGGTTTTGTTTTTGTTTTTTTTATCATTTCTCAATTACGGATTCGATCGTGAGAAAATTTCGTATTAATGAAGAACGATAAATTCAAGCTACCAGAACCATTTTGAATTCCAACGAATTATTGAATAGAAAATCCTTATCATTCTGTAACAGCTGATTCGGCATAATCGACAAAGAGCTGCTGTCATTTTTGTGACAGCTGCCAAAAATTTCGCCAATTGGTTTCTGAAACTGGCAAATGCGAATCTACCTACAAGGTGTATGAACGAGCGCTCAAAAGCTACTAACTTCACGGCAGTTCTTCTCATAATTCTTTATACTTACGTCACGATCTCCAACATGAAGCATTTTTGAATATATGAAGTTATTCTTTGAGTGTCAAATTTTTGCAATGTGGACAATCGAGATGTTTCGGACCCCAGAAGCCTTTCGCTTGAATAAACATACATAATTGAAAATTTGTCGCTGATCGTATTGTGGAAGAAATAGTATTTTGTCAAGAGAATCCATTGCGTTTATACTCAATTCATCAATGTCAAATTGAGTGTATAAATTGTCAGTTTTCACCAGAAGTACCTAAAAATTCCCCCGGAAGATTTCAATAATTTATTTTTTTTTAGACTATTGTAAACATTCACAAAACTTATATACATACATAGTTATATAATTACATATTTAGATAAAATCGAAAATTTTTTCCGAAAATTTTCGAGCAATGCTTTGTGCTAGCTGAATATTGAATTCTGTAATTTTTGAGATTCATAACTTTAATTATCCCAAATTAACTCGTAAATAAACGCAACCTAATCTAACCTGTCGAGCGTATTTATAACGATTCTAATTAAGAATACATGAAATTAATTAGGGCCTCTCAAAGCCATTTGTTGGTAGTAATGATTATGTAAATTGTTTAACCAACCCTCAACTGCAGGAGATAAATATGTAAAAAATTCGTTTTGTTGTAATTTAAAAGAAATGTGATACAGGTATAGTTCATCCCATTTAATTAATATGTTATAAAAACGTTGACGCAGATGTTCCTTTGATATCTCGCCGCTTCCAGGGGCGCACATTAAGGTGAATTTAGTCCTCAGGATCCGCGAAATCATCATCTTCCGAACAATTCGAACTTGACGTTTCGTCGTTAACTTTGAAAGTTAGTGGAAGAATTGCTTTCATTACAGAATATTCATCCTCATGTTTTATTACATGAGACAATTCGTAGCGTCCATAAAGATTTATGGTTATATTCGGATGGATAGTCATATATAGAATAGACATTTCTTTATATAAATTATAGACTACCCGTTTAAGTAACAATATCTTCAGCAGAGAATCGTCTAGTTTTTTATGTTTTTTATCGACGCGTTTTCGGTATTCGGAATGACCAACGCCTTATTCTAGAATGACTAATTTTTTTTTTTCACTGCACATGCTTGTTTTTCTTGGGTCTAGATTCGGGACCTCGGACCTCCTGAATGAATATTTTTTTGGGGGTTCAACAACTTCTGAAAATGGTCTTCACAAAGTTATAATCAAAAAGACTCAACAATTTAAGGAACTCAGTCAAGATGCCACTTTTTAGATCAACTCAATTCAATACTTGAATAAACGTGTATAGCCTACGAAACTTTGAACGTTAAAAGCGAACGTACCGTAAAGTTATAAAGGGGGCTTGTCGTTAAATACTGGAAGGAATTGAATATGACGAAGTGAACTTCCAATCGCCGAAATTAATTAAAACTTGGACAAATCTGTAATATTCCGTCGTTCAAGTGTCTTTTAATGAACTAAACCTATCTTGAACTTTTAGTTTCCTTTTCTTATAGCTTTCTTCGCAGAGCAGCTCAAAACTGTCATGAACTATACAGAAGCCGCGCTGAGTTATTTCAATTCCATCACCTCTGAGAAGCGCCGAGAATTTTTTTCAAGAACAAACTTCCTCTGCGACCCCCTCGACAAAATCCCCCATCAGTTTACTTCCCCCATCTAAATTAAAATCTGATCGAAAACCTACAGAACCCCAGTTCCTTTCGGCAGACGGTATTCTTTGTGACGTTACAATTTTCAGGGGGAAAATACGTCCCGTGAAGCAATAAAGTTTTTCATCCGATCGAAGCTAAAAAGAAATGGAGAAGAGGGGTCGGGGGGCGCATAAAAAGCGAGGGCGAGGAGACAAGCACGTCCTTCCGCCATCGGCGGGGTGAAAAATTCGAGTATCCGAGAGACGGGAGTTTCGGATGTTCGAGCCCGCTATTGATCGCGTCCCATTCAGTTCACCGCACCACCCCACTTGACATGGCGTCCATGCCGAGCTTTCGCAATTCGCGATACGCCCCATCCACCCCCGCTCACCCGATGACGTCTCGTTCCGAGCGAGGGTGGTCGAATTATTCGCGACGGGGGATTACTGTACTTTAATTGATTCACGAACTCATCTAACAGCGCCGGAGTGGAGGGTCTTCAGGGCTTACGGAATGAAACCTAGTTTCGGGGGTGGTGTAGAATTATAATTCTTTGATTTATAATTTGCAGTTATTAATTCAGAAAGCGTCGAATGCATTTCAAAATAATTACATAGCAGACAACGTCAGATGAATTTTGGAATATTCACTGATTTATTCTTATTCTTATTTTATGAAGAGGTCAAATTTGTTTCTTTGTTGGTTTGTTATCTCCGGAAATAGAAAATACTCAACGGATTCCGAAAACTCTTTCGAAGAGGAGGCTTCTCTATCCATAGGATGTATTTTATATCGATAGAAATAAGTTGTCGGATTATCGCCTCAGAATTCGAAAATTACATACATTTGGGCAAAATGATAACGCTTCTTCCATTATTTCGAGCTGAATCTATTTTGATCAGTTTATCTACCCCTTTTGAATTAAATATTCATTATTCAACTATTTTTGAGCCATCAATAGTATCTATAAACGAGCACCGTCAGTTATAAACTCACTACTTCAACTCCCTCTGTCTCTGTGCTTCTGAACAAGCTGATTGGCCGAAAGGGAACAGTCCATTATTGGTATTGAGGGGAGGTCACTTGAATAATTTTGACGTTTTCTCAAATTAAGTTGATACCTAATTATTATTGTGAATGTTTTGCTGAAAAAAAAAGAATTCAGATAGTGAAGATGAATCATAATGTACACCTTCAGAAATAAGAAGATCAGCCAATGTTACCATACAGAATTTATTGCCCGAAAAATCCCAAAACAAATATGTGTATGCAACAATTCTCAAGATTGCTGTAGCAGTAAGGATATTGAGTCATCATTTACAGAGAATGTTCTTTTGGCATATTTTAGTGAACTTAGCAGTAAATATCAGCAGATATAGCATCGCCCCTATGGACTTTCTACTCCATGCTAAGAAGCCCAATCAACATAAATAATGCATTGTTATAGGTAACTATTAAGATTTGTAAATAAAGTTCTTTTCTATACCTATATGTATTTGTATCTTAGTATTTATTGTTATAGTCGTAGATAAAGTATAGTATTCAACTTGCGGTAATAGTCATAACTCACTTGATGAATTACATTTCATCTGCGTGACTTGAAATATAATCACAAATTCGAAAAAAATTCAAAACTCAAAGCACCCAAAATATTTGTGTCGTCGATAGCATAAACAAAAAATTACGAAAAGCACTGCCGTGAAGTCAGCAGCTTTTAAGCGCTCGTACATCCACCTTGTAGGTAGATTCGCATTTTACAGTTTCAGAAATCAATTGAAGAAAATTTCGACAGCTTTCAAAAAAATTCTGAAACTTAGGCGACACTCCAGACTTCATGTCAGTGCTTCAGCTGACCAATTTTTTTTCGATAATTCGCTGGAATTTTCTACGGTATCTATGGTCTTGGTGATGCGATCTGGACAAAATTTCGCACGTAGTTTGAATACATTATTCCTCAGCTAGGTGCAAAATTTCATTCCAATCCAATTAGTAGTTCCGAAACTATTAGGAAAAAAATATTTTTAACGGCCATATTCACGGAACCCCTGGTATAATTTTGCTCATTGGTGAACGTGACGGCGACATTTGCGATCCAAACCCACCCTGAAAATTTCGAGTTCCTAGGCCTTTCCGTTCAAAAGTTACAATTTTCTATGGTTTCTATGGTTCTGGTCATGCGATCTGGACAAAATATTGCTCGATTGAAATACAAAATTTCATCTCGATCGAATCCGTAGTTTCGAAATTATCGAGAAAACAAAACATCAAACGACCATATTTACGGAACCCCTAGTATAATTTTGCTCATAGATCAACGTGATCACGACATTCGATATCCACACCTATCCTGAAAATTTCAAGTCCCTAGGCGTTTCCGTTCAAGAGTAACAATTTTCTATGGTTTCTATGGTTCTGGTCATGCGATCTGGACAAAATTTCACATGTAGCTTGAACACCTCATTCTCCATTTGAGTGCAAAATTTCATCTCGATCAAATTTGTAGTTTTCAAGTAATCAGGGGAACAAAACTTTAAACGGCCATATTTACGGAACCCCTCGGAATTCTGCCCATTAACGAACTTATTCGAGGCATTTGGGTTCTGAACCTAAACTGAAAATTTCAAGATTGTTCCGTTCGAGAGTTATCGACGGACGGCCGGACGGACGGCCAGACTCGAATTTTTCGACGGATTCGTTATCAGTGAGTCGACTATTTTCGGCTCAAAATTCGAAAAATACAGACATCGTGACGAAAGTTTTTAGGGATGAATTAATATGGCACGTAAAAAAGAATTGAGAGTGAGTTTATACATCATCTTAAAGAAAATTAGAGGTAACATGAAGTCAAATACGAGAATGAAACGACGTTTTAGAATCAAATATTGGATATTTTTGCGACTTTTGAAGATGATCAGTTTAACGATGACTGTATACATTTTTTGGGTATTATTAATGTTTTATAGCAAAGTGCTTCATATTCATTCAGTCACTGAGTCAAAATACAACTGGAAACAAATATGAAGAAAACGAGACAACTATACGGGTGTCTGTACCCCGCATGCGACGACAGCACATTTCCTTCATGTTTGTTTAGTAAATAAGATAGGGGATGAATGAGAGAAACAAAGGGATCTATGGGTGACAGAAAAGGAACAAGCAGCACAGTCGCATTGTATCTTTCTAGAGAGAAGTCAATTTTGTGTGGCTATTGCGCAGTCTACTGTCTATGGCGAAATCGAAGAGGTTTTTTCAAACTAAGCCGAAGATATGCATTTTGTAATATCTCTATGGCAAAGATGCTCAAATTTTTGGGAAATTAGATGTTAGCTGTAAAAATGAATATATTCATCCTATTTTCCTTCGACCTCCAGTTAATTTCATTGACAATTATCCTCCCAATTATATATATATTGATTGGAAAAAATAACAATATTTATTCATTGTCTACATCTACTTCTTGGAATATAATCACAAATTCACAACCCAAAGCACCCAAATTATTTGTGTCATCGATAGCATAAATATAAAACAGATAGACGGCGATAGGAACAAAATAAAATGTAAGAAAGGCAGAGGAATACGACCATTTCACATAGAACTGCCAGGTCAGTCCGTAGTAGTCCGGACTGACGGTACGCAGTTCATGGGACTGACCACGTGACAGATTCAACCAATTGCCATGCTCGAAGCGTGTCTAAACGCTGTTGTTTTTCGTTCGGCGGTAACGATTTCTGCTGGCGGTTCATAGAGAATTCCAAAGCCATGAAAACGTCGCTGGGTAAAGTAACATTACGCCTTTGTCCATACAGAATAGCGCCCCCGAACGCCGTGAAAAAGCTATCAGATATAATCTTTATGCATTCAAATGGAAATGTGGAAATTCAATTGATGAAAAGAATGATTCATATTCACGAAACGCGATTATAAGTCGAAATTTGTCGGCTGCCACTATTCGATTACATGAAATAACTTCGTCGAATAACACGAACGTCAGAGACCTATCAAACCAAAATATAAATTACCTGCAATTTCCAGAAATGAGCACCGTTAAAAATAATAAAATCATCGAAACTTGTATTAATTGCTCTCGGAACGACCCAGGTCTATGCTACATCGCGAGTAACGGCCAATAAAAATAAACGTAGAAATATAAAAATACCAATAAACACAAGAGCGTCGACATTTGAAGGCGATATTCAGTCGAAATGATGTCGTAAACCATCGCAGTTTACTACATTCCATATTCCCCAGTTTACAGCGACCCAGTTGGTCCCTATAAAAACCAGAATGATTTATATGAACGTTTTCCGAACTCGTCGTTTAAGTGATATTGGAATTTCCAACGTATTTATTCTCATCACATCGGAATTTAATCTATGGCGTCAGAATTAGGGCTGATAGTTTTCTAAAAGAAACCCATTTATTTTCGAAATTCAACTCTTAAAATATCCTCAAATCCTGCAAGCACACAAATTACGAAAAGCACTGCCGTGAAGGCAGGAGCTTTTGAGCGCTCGTACATGCACCTGGTAGGTAGATTCGCATTTTCCAGTTTTGGAAACCAATTGAGGAAATTTTTGACAGCTATCAAACAAATTTTCAAACTAAGGCGATAATCCAGACTTCAAGTCAGTGCTTTAGGTGACCAATTTTTTTTTCGATAATTCGCTAAAATTTTCTACGGTATCTATGGTCTTGGTGATGCGATCTGGACAAAATTTCGCACGTAGTTTGAATACATTATTCCTCAGCTAGGTGCAAAATTTCATTTCAATAAAATCGGTAGTTTCGAAATTATCAGGAACAGAATATTTTGAACGGCCATATTTACGGAACCCCTAGTCTAATTTTGCTCATTGATGAACGTGACCGTGAAATTAGCGATCCAAACCCACCCTGAAAATTTCAAGTTCCTAGGCCTTTTCCTTCGGAAGTTATAATTTTCTATGGTTTCTATGGTTCTGGTCATGCGATCTGGACAAAATGTTGCTTTAATATGTCATTCTCGTTCAAAATACAAAATTTTATCTCGATCGAATCCGTAGTTTCGAAATTATCGAGAAACCAAAATTTCAAACGACCGTATTTACGGAACCACTAGTATAATTGTGCTTATTGATAAACGTGAACGCCACATTTCAGATCTACACCTATCCTGAAAATTTCAAGTGCCTAGGCCTTTCCTTTCGAAAGTTATGATTTTCTATGGTTCTGGTCATGCGATCTAGAGAAATGTAGCTTGAATATATCTTTCTCCATAAGTATACAAAATTTCGTCACGATCGAATCTGTAGTTCTGTGGAAATTATCAAGAAAACTAAATTTCAAACGACCATATTTAGGGAACCCCTAGTATAATTTTGCTCATAACGGGTGATTTTTTTGAAGTTAGGATTTTCATGCATTAGTATTTGCTCAGATTTTTTTGAGGTTAGGATTTTCATGCATTAGTATTTGCTCAGTATGCTTTGACATTTCAAGAACTGAAGCCGAACGATCTGCCACAACGTCGAATTTTCAGTGAATGGGCCCTAGAAAAGTTGGCAGAAAATCCGCTTTTTTATCGACAAATTTTGTTCAGCGATGAGGCTCATTTCTGGTTGAATGGCTACGTAAATAAGCAAAATTGCCGCATTTGGAGTGAAGAGCAACCAGAAGCCGTTCAAGAACTGCCCATGCATCCCGAAAAATGCACTGTTTGGTGTGGTTTGTACGCTGGACCGTATTTTTTCAAAGATGATGTTGGACGCAACGTTACGGTGAATGGCGATCGCTATTGTTCGATGCTAACAAACTTTTTGTTGCCAAAAATGGAAGAACTGAACTTGGTTGACATGTGGTTTCAACAAGATGGCGCTACATGCCACACAGCTCGCGATTCTATGGCCATTTTGAGGGAAAACTTCGGAGAACAATTCATCTCAAGAAATGGACCGGTAAGTTGGCCACCAAGATCATGCGATTTGACGCCTTTAGACTATTTTTTGTGGGGCTACGTCAAGTCTAAAGTCTACAGAAATAAGCCAGTAACTATTCCAGCTTTGGAAGACAACATTTCCGAAGAAATTCGGGCTATTCCGGCCGAAATGCTCGAAAAAGTTGCCCAAAATTGGACTTTCCGAATGGACCACCTAAGACGCAGCCGCGGTCAACATTTAAATGAAATTATCTTCAAAAAGTAAATGTCATGGACCAATCTAACGTTTCAAATAAAGAACCGATGAGATTTTGCAAATTTTATGCGTTTTTTTTTTAAAAAAAGTTCTCAAGCTCTTAAAAAATCACCCATTAGATGAAAGTGATCACGACAATCGAGATCCACACCTATCCTGAAAATTTCAAGTCCCTAGGCGTTTCCGTTCAAAAGTTACAATTTTCTATGGTTTCTATGGTTCTAGTGATGCGAGCTGAACAAAATTTTGCATGTAGCTTGAACACCTCATTTTCCATTAAAGTGCAAAATCTTATCTCGATCGAATCTGTAGTTTCAAAGTAATCAGGAAAACAAAATTTCGAGCGGCCATATTTACGGAACCCTTAGGCGGATTTTGCCCAATAACGAACTTAACCTCGGCATTCGAGATTCGAACCTACCCTGAAAATTTCAAGTTTCTAGGACATTCTGTTCGAGAGTTTTCGTGTATACGGACGGCCGGACAGACAGACTCGAATTTTCCGACGGATTCGTCATCAGTGAGTCGAACATAGTCGTTTGAGACCATTTTCGGCTCAAAATTCGAAAAATACAGACATCGTGACGGAATGATATAGCCCTCGTATAAGTAGTACGAGCGCTCAAAAAGTGTGAGGATACACTGAAGCGTATTCAACATATAAGGTTCAATTGTCCAATCAGTGTATAGACCCCTTTGAGTCCCTTGGCATCACCGAGTTCATGAAGTTCTGCGATATTATTTCGACATATGTTTCTGTTGCGATGATTGACGATGGTAGTCGCCGATTTTTGAGTTGATATAATTGTCATGAACCAATTTTGAAATCGGTAAATCCGAAATCGTCGAATCATTGCTGCATTGCCACTATCGAGTATTCTTCTCAGGGAAAATGTATTTAATAATCTTCCGGGTTAAACACGATAAGGGTCTTCAGATTGACTTTCTCCATAGAGTAATAAATAAATAATGTTTACTTTTTACTCTAAGACTTTCTCCAACTGTCCCAACCAGATTCAATGACGAAATAATGATTGATTAGATATCAGTTTATTCATTTGATTTGTCAACTGTTACTTAGAAGTACGGTGTGTTAAGGGATGCCTCGCTTATTTCTAGCTTTCCAGAGAAAACTTTTCCTCTCAAATCTAAGACAAGGGCGGCCTTTCCACTGTGACTGAAATCACAGGAAATCATATTCTTCCGCCCCGAGATATATGTAGAAACCAGAGAGACAACGTCTGTTCTAGGACCTTACACCAGAGCTGTGCGCCTTCAGCGTCTTCGAGAACTTCCATATCAGAGATAAGTCTTACAACATTCGTTCGAGCCAAGATTTTATGAAGCGAAAATTAATACCTGAATAATAGAAAGATTTGATACACCTAGAGTTTGTACCTATATGATTTGCAAGAGTCTGATTGAACTGGAGTACCTACATGCATTATATCATGTAGGACTAAGGAGAGATCAAAATTATATTTTATTTGAAATATCTCTGTGTTTCCCAGCCTGGAATAGTTCTACGCCGTGTTGTTTTTTCGAGCAAAAAGCATAACAAAGGACTTATAAGGTTTCCATAATAAATTTCTTCACACTGCCTATTGAATTCAACAGTTACCACCGTGCTTCGTTTAAATTCAGATTCATTCAACTTATTTCGTTTCAAGCACTTCAGATCTTAAAATACTTCTACAGAATTTCGCGATGCAATAGACCATATCGAAAAATAATCACTTCGAAGGCATATTTCATATTTTTGTATTGGTAACCCTGGGTGTCATCATAGCCGTCTTAATCAGACGGCTATGGTGTCATTCAGTTCGAATTGAATATTCGATATCTTAAGGCGCCCTGAAGGATTTTCGCAATTTCCTGCAGTAAAACTATCAGTATCAATAGGTAATAATCTTGAAAAGAAGTTTCAAAAAATCTGGGCAAATTGATAGAATCACTGACAGACATTTCGAATGAATGACAACTGACATTAATGACATATATTCATAGATGCCAACACAAATAAATGAAAAATATTTCTCATCCGATATGGTCCATTGATACATCATGTGCAGTGAATGTTGATTGAAAGTCGATAGGAATAACGTAAATTTTGTTTATATCCCGAGAATATTTAAAGTAAAAGATCAAAGAGCAAGAAGACCACCAAATTTTCGCCAAACTAAAAGTATTATTTCCAGCTGTATGAAAGAACGTTCGTTTCAGTGAAGTCGGTAGAAATGAGAGAGCATGCGCGTAATCATTCATTGTGGGACGAAAATTTAATGGTAGCGCACGCATTCAAGACAAACACTACTTGCCGATACCTACCTTAACATCACTGCTCTTCATCTTCTTGGCTGGTGGCGGCGAGGCAGCATTCCTCTCTTCGCCGACCGAAGACGACGTCGCGTTCTGGATGACCGGTGTTGAGGAAGCCACTTTCGCCTGTTCAGGCTTGGCGGCCGATCCTTGAGCAGTTGCCGCAGCCGGGCTTGGTGGGGGGCCGGGCGAAGGGCCCGTGTTCGCGCACTGCGGAGGCCCGGGTCCCGTGCTGGCCGGAAACACAGGTCTAGGGGGCCCCGGCTGGGGGGCGCCCACCCGCACCATACCGTTCATTTCGGATATCGCACTTGGATTTTGGCTTGTCACACCACTAACTTTCGGCACGGTCTGCGACGGAGTTTTGTCGTTGTTTGTGTGTTTGTCGCGCGCCTTGTCGCGTCTGTGTCCACTCGAACCACGTTTACTGTTGCCGCCGGAGTTATTGTTCGCGTTCGGCGTACCCGTCGGTTGCCCGCCGGCGACACTATTCGAAGAAACACTAGCGTGTTTCACCTGGGGGCCGCTACCGCTCCCGCTCCCCTTCATATCACCAGAATCCGAAACGCCGTTTTGTTCGTTGCTCTTCACAATCTCGTGCTTGGCCTCAGAGGTCTTGGTGCCGGGTTTCGTCCGTTTAATCTTCATCTTCAATCCTTTGTCTACTGTCGCTGAATGCTCGACTGCCATCTTGGCCGTCGCTGCCTTCGTGGCTTGGGTACCGGCCGCGTTGGCCGCCATAGGTGTTGATTCTACTGTTTTTTCCTTGGTAAAAGATAAATGAGTGCTAAGTTACATCAAGGCATTAGTATTTTTGTTGCAATAGCGAATGTTGAAAAAAACAGGTTGGGTGGGCCATGGACAGTTTAACGCAGCGAGTAGCACAACCTATTATAGTTCGAGAAGATAGAGTCATTTTTAATTTTTAGGAAGACACATAAACTGGGGCTACAGATTTTTCAGAAGGGCAAAAAATCTTATAAGAGCCACTGAGCTTAATCGAGTCCTTAGGCCACTACTGAAAATGAAACTTATGGATTTGATTTCGTATAGGAGCCTGGTGGAAGAATATTGAATTTCTTCCACCATGTGTGAAGGCATGTGCTCAGAGTTCATAACCTAGCTTTGTAAATTAAAAGTGAACAAAAAGATTGGGTATCTTTGTATTTACACAAGTCGCAACAAACTTTCAAAGGAAGGCGAATAAAATAGAAATTAACTACGACAGCTTCGCTTTTAGTACTCATGATAAAGATCCGATAAGAAAGAATTCCATTTAAAAAAAAAACCGTCTCTGGATAGCAAGGAGAGAGGGCGACGGAATATTGAATACGTTGAATAGCTACAGGGTGTTTCACGTAAGCGGGTCACTGGATTTTGTGACTTACCCTTTCAGCAAAATTGAAAAGTAACCCATCAATTTGATAGTATTTTTATATTCAAATATAGTATCGGAAAAACTATCGAACCAAGGCATGAAAAATAATTGAGGAAAAACTGTTTCACGAAAAAAAAAATTACGAAAAGCACTGGTGTGAAGTCAGGAGCTTTTGAGCGCTCGTACATCCACCTTGTAGGGATTCGCATTTTCCAGTTTTAGAAATCAATTGAAGGAATTTTCGATAGCTGTCAAAAAAATTATCAAACTTAGGCGAAACTCAAGACTTCATGTCAGTGCTTCAGCTGAGCAATTTTTTTTCGATAATTCTACGGTATTTATGGTCTTGGTGATGCGATCTGGACAAAATTTCGCACATAGTTTGAATACATTATTCTTAAGCTAGGTGTAGAATTTCATTTCAATCCAATCAGTTTTATCAGGAACAAAATATTTTGAACGGCCATATTTATGGAACCCCTAGTCTAATTTAGCTCATTGATGAACATGGCCGCGAAATTCGCGATACAAAACTACCCTGGAAATTTCAAGTTTCTAGGCCTTTATAAGTTATAATTTTCTATAGTTTCTATGGTTCTGGTCATGCGATCTGGAGAAAAGTAGCTTGAATATATCATTATCCATAAGTATACAAAATTTCGTCACGATCGAATCTGTAGTTTTGAAATTATCGAGAACACAAAATTTCAAACCATAACTACGGAACCCTTAGTATAATTTTGCTCATAGATAAACGTGATGACGACATTCGAGATCCACACCTATCCTGAAAATTTCAAGTCTCTAGACGTTTCCGTTCAAAAATTACAATTTTCTATGGTTTCTATGGTTCTGGTCATGCGATCTGGACAAAATTTCACATGTAGCTTGAACACCTCATTCTCCATTTGAGTGCAAAATTTCATCTCGATCAAATCTGTAGTTTTCAAGTAATCAGGAGAACAAAACTTTGAACGGCCATATTTACGGAACCCCTAGTGAAATTTGACTCATTAACGAACTTAACCGAGGCATTTGGGAACTGAACCCACACTGAAAATTTCAAGTTTCTAGGTTGTTCCGTTCGAGAGTAATCGTGTTTACGGACGGACAGACTCAAATTTTCCGACGGATTAGTCATCAGTGAGTCGAACATAGTCGATTGAGACCATTTTCGGCTCAAAATTCGAAAAATACAGACATCGTGACGAAATGATATAGCCCTCGTGTAAGTAGTACGAGCGCTCAAAAATGTTGTTGCAAATTCGACTTGTTTTCAATGTAAGAAAAACTATAGACAATTTCTCACCAATTGTTTCTCCATTCGAATTTCCGGTTTTCTAAAAAACGGAAAATTTTTCCTTGTAAAATATACTTCTTAATATTTTCCCATATTTTCTCTATGCTCAATCTATTCTGAATCCGAATATGTGAATATAATAGTAGTTTTATATTTATTTGAAGCAATTCCATCCAACCTGGGGAAATTCTGATTCCATATTTGGGAAATATTCCCATGTTGTCTGTGGTTCTATCAACATTTGAAGTTTTCATTCTCGATTATAATAGAAGCGAAAATATGAAGCCTGAATTTTCATTCGAAGCTCTTAATATGTTTACTCTTGAAGAAAGTTGGGATTGTCTCAGAAAGTGCGGAGAAGAGAGAGGCAGGCACTTTCAACAGTTTCTGTGAATAGCATTTTTGTTACTTTCAATAAATAATTTCGAAAAATCCAACTTTCTTCAAGAGTGAATATATTGTTGAGAACTTTAAATGAATATTCAGGCTTCATATTTTCGCTTCTATCATAACCGAGAATGAAAACTTCAAATTTTGACAAGCAAATATTGATTGAACCACAGACAACATGGATATATTTCTCGAATAATATGGAATCTGAATTTCCTCAGGTTGATTTTGAAAGAAATTTCTTGGAATAAATATAAAACTACCGTTATTCATATTTACATATTCAGATGCAGAATCGATTGAGCATTCAGAAAATATGGGAAAATATTATGGAGTATATTTTGGGAGATGAAATTTTACTTTTTCTAGGAAACCGGAAGTTCAAATGGAGGAACGATTGGTGAGAAATTGTCTAAAGACCTTCTTATTCTGAAAACCAGTTCAATTTGCACGATTTTTCCTCAATGAATTTTCATGCCTTGGTTCGATAGTTTTTTCGATAACATATTTGGATAGCCCTTGAAAATTACTATTATATTGATGGGTCACTTTTCGATTTTGCTCAAAGGATAAGTCACAAAATCCAGTGACCCGCTTACGCGAAACACCCTGTACATAATCTTTCCCTTTCATGAATTTTTTCATAATTCGTTTGTGTTCAATTGTCCTCAATAAACATACATCTTATTTCTTGTTGTGAATTAACTATCTGATAACATCCAAAATCAGTCAACAATGTTTCGAAACTATGGACTTATCAACCTATTGGCAACATTCTTTTTTGAACAAAACTAGATGATATAATATTGATTCCGAAATCGGTGTTATAGGGCAAATAAATATACACTTTGAAGAAAAACAAATAATCGACACGCTTGCTGATTTCTGTCAGGGAAATAAGATTAATGCCTCATTTTGCAAATTACCGTTCATGATTCGTCAGAAAACACCAAACACAGAACATCACAAACATATACCTACTTGACCCCATGAGAGTCGAATCAACTGCATATCTCCCCGATATAAGCAAGTCAACCAACCCAAACGCCCTACCCAATACCGACCCTTACTAATCTAGCCCAAGCTCTCAGATAAGCGTATGAAAGCTTTTACATAAACTGGAAGAAATATAAAAAAATCTCAAAAAGTTCCAAGCCTGGTTTATGTTGAAACTGGTCGTGTAGGATACGGGATGATTCTGGCGTGCTAAATAATTACTTCAATTTTCAAAATAAATATCGACACTTGAAACATTCAAAGGGTTACTATGACGTCAGAATATATGACAAGGAAGTTTCCTAACAAAGCCGTATGTATGTGTATGAATGTCCATATTCAATTAATTGCATTTGACAACATGCACACTTGTAGAAAAACTGGTACTGCAAGTTGGCTACAAAAAGTAGGCATGAACATGTTTTTTTCCTATGCCAAGGAATGCAAATATTAGAGAGAAAACAAAGGAGCAACCGATAAAGACTACGGAATAGCTTGTCACAATAACTTCAATGTAAGTTGATAAATATGCTTCTTGTCGTTTATATGTAATTTTATTTTTTTTTTAGTAAGAAGAGATTAGAAAGACTCAATATGAAAGCATTTCAGGTTATGTGCGTTCTGTCAGTAAGCGAACCCAGAAATGAGCATTGATGGCACTAATAAAAAGCAATTTATTACCAACTTACCTTGCACCTTTCATGCCCCTTATCTCAGCAAACTTCAAGGCAAAATGATTTGCGAATATACCAGTAATTATAAAAACATCAATTATTGGCAAATTTTCGAACTGTGTGTTGAAAAATCCAGCTTTAGTCATTTTGAATACCCCTTTTTTTCTTTTCGAAACGTTAGCAGTATATTCACGAAAACACTACCAACAACGCGGGGGGAATGTCGACATATACTCTGACGTCATAGAAGGTTTGCGATTTGAACAATTCGGTTTGGCCTCATGATTTCAAAACTGAGAATATTATTGTGCAAACTGAGGATCTAGTATCTAATACGAGGAATGTTGATGTTAAAATGAAATTTACTCGCATCATGACCCATTTGCCGGGGTAGCAGTGTGCAGCTCTGCTAGGGGAGGACTAGATGAAAGGGATGGTGAACCCCGTTCAACCAGCTGAAACGTAGTCAGGGGGAGAATTCACGCAGTATATAGAATTTATAATCGTGGATATAAAATTGTTTTGTTCAGGTGAATTCATATAGCGGAATAACAAAACATAAAAATAACAAAGCATGACATTGCATAAGATTAGATTTCGACGTTTTATACAGCGGAATAACGTAAAATAACGAACGGGAGAACTCAATGGAATTTAACGATTGACGCACGTGATATGGAGTGGTATGGATATATGAAGTTAAAATGACAGATACAAAACTATAAATCAGGTGATGAGGTTTTTCGAAATGAAATTATAGGAGAAAGAATTTGTGAATCTTGTGGTTTATTGCATAGTTGTCTTAAATAAAAGAATTCTTGGACTTTATAAATATTATAAATTAAATTGTCACTTTTTCTGGCAATGAATCAAGTCTTTCCCAGCTCAGTCATCATTTATTATTCATTTTTGAAACCTGCTGAGATAAAATCACCATCGCCCATGAAAATGATATCGTTATGATGACTGAAAATTTATTGTATTTATTATTATGATTCTATATATTTTAGCTCCTGAAATCATAATTATAATTTTTTTTTCATAATTTTCTCGACGAAAAAAATCTCTTTTTTCAACTCAATACAAATATACGACTCCATCCCAAACAACATTTCGAATCGACATCATGATGTTAGTGTTCTGTACACTCTGGTTTTGACATAAGGCATGAAAGTGGAATGTAAGCGAATTTCAAGTCAAAAGCTTATTCTTTATGCTATAGAAAAAACTTTTTATAGGTGATTTTAAACAGAGGAATAACATAAGAATAACAATTTTCTAAGAAAAGAATATTCGATTACCTATAATCATTTAATTTTGAAAAATTACGAACAAAGGAATTATAAATCTGGTTCCTTCTGAAATAAATATACATTTTTGATTCATTCAAGAAAACTGGAAATCAATGTTTCAAATCTGACACTACAGGGTGTTTATTGAGGTGATCTCATCAAATTAGATCATTCCGCCGGAAGTTGACCATATAAAATATTCAATTTGAAAAAATTGAAAAAAATCTTGGGCATCATCATCTCAATACGACTCTGTTAGGAGATCTGCCATGAACCACGGTGCCATATGCATTCCACCAAGTAGATAAAGTGCTAAATTTGTATATTCCCTTTCAACTTTTATTAGGAGATTTTTCCTTAACGGTATAAGACTTTAAGTTCAAACTAAGGATAAAAAAATGTACGGATTTAAAAAAATTAGGCTCACAAACACAAACCGATAATATTGATTCAAATTATTCACAGAAATTCTTCGAAATGGTCACCATTCGTTTGATATGCAAAAAGTCTCGCCCGGCGTAATAACGAATTATTACATGCAGCAACTATCACATCAGTTTGCTCACGAATTATGTCACAAGCATTTTCAATGCGTTGTTTTAGTTCTTCAACACTATTCACCTCACCGTTACTGTACACTTATGTTTTCAAATGACCGCAAAAGAATAAATCACAGGGGCTGAGATCCAGGGAGCGCGCAGGCCAATAAATCGACCCACCACGTCTTATCCACCTGAAGTCACAAAAATCATACGCTCTGTCAGATGATTCCCCGTGAACTGAACTACTACTGATACTAATTCAGATCCGGGCTCTAAATTTCTCACATTCGCGGATAACTTTGATTTCGGAATACTCGGCCCTGGTGAATATTTTATATAAGGATTTTTGGAATTTTGTTTTATTTCAAAGAGTTCTAGTACCTGTCAAAAAAAGGCTCACCTTGTATAATTGATCTATGCGACACATGCGCATTCTACTGTATAAATAGTAAATACCAAGTTAGATCATTTAACTTTCCATGCTCTATGTATAAATTCATCATGATGGCCAAATTATACATTACATAACCATGAAAAAGCATAACCATTTATACAGGCGAATAAAATAACTTAAGAATAAGCATAAGAATTAAATATTCAATCTTTATTCGAACCAAATTTCTTACGAATTATTCTGGTAACGTGTTTCGACAAACGTCGGTAACAAATCACATATTCAAGAATGATAAAAATGTATGGGCGAAACATCAAATTGAGAAACTACAAAATAAAAATGCTAATATGAAATAAAATTCAAGTAAGTATTTCAATTCAATAAAATAATGATATAAATGAAGGAAATTGCCGAATTGCTACATGCTGAAATTGCATTGAGTCAACAAATAGAAGATTCAAATGAAGATTTAAGACTTTTTCTAGTACCATATATTCTTTAGCTTCTCGATAATAAAGCAATTTGAAGTCCGCCAACATTTAACTTTACACTCAAGAATTATGTCAAAACCAGAGCGCGCATGGTGAGCACAGAACTCCAAGATCAAGGTAAGTGTCAGTTGATTGATGACAATTCTGAAACATTGTTTGAGATTAGGTTAACTTGAAAATATTATTATTTCAAAAATAGCCGTTTATCTAATTTCTCATTTCTGTGTTTTTTGAGCGCTCGTACTACTTACACGAGGGCTATATCATTTCGTCACGATGTTTGTATTTTTCGAAGTTTGAGCCGAAAATGGTCTCAAACGACCATGTTCGACTCACTGATGACGAATCCGTCGGAAAATTCGAGTCTGTCCGTCCGTCCGTCCGTATACACGATAACTCTGTTAAGTTCTTGATTGGGCAAAATTCGCCCAGGAGTTCCGTAAATATGGCCGCTCGAAATTTTGTTTTTCTGATTACTTTGAAAGTACTGATTCGATCGAGGTGAAATTTTGCACTCAGATGGAGAATTACGTATTCAAGGTACATGCAAAATTTTGTCCAGCTCGCATGACCAGAACCATAGAAACCATAGAAAATTATAACTTTGTAATGGAAAGGCCTAGGGACTTGAAATTTTCAGGATAGGTGTGGATCCCTAATGTCGCGTTCGCGTTCATCAATGAGCAAAATTAGAGTAGGGGTTACGTAAATATGGCCGTTTGAAATTCAGTTTTCTCGATAATTTCAAAAACTATGGATTTGATCGTGACGAAATTTTGCATTTAAATTGAGAATGATATATTCGAGCTACATTTTTTCCAGATCGCATGATCGGGACCATAGAAACCATAGAAAATAATAACTTTCGAACGGAAAGGCCTAGGGACTTGAAATTTTCAGGATAGGTTCAGATCGCGAATTTCGCGGTTTAGTTCACCAATTAGCAAAATTAGACTAGGGGTTCCGTAAATATGGCCGTTTGAAATTCGGTTTTCTGGATAATTTCGAAACTATAGATTTGATCGTGACGAAATTTTGTATTTAAATTGAGAATGATATATTCGAGCTACATTTTTTCCAGATCGCATGATCAGAACCATAGAAAATCATAACTTTCGAACTAGGAAAGGCCTAGGGATAGGTTCGGATCGCGAATTTCGCCGATCTTTTTCATCAATGAGCACAATTAGACTAGGGATTCCGTAAATATAGCTTCAAACTACGTGACAAATTTTGTCCAGGTTGCATTATCAAGACCATATATATCGTAGAAAATTCTAGCGAATTATCGAAAAAAAAAATGGTCACCAAAGCACTGACGTGAAGTCTGATTTTCGCGTAAGTTTGAAATTTTCTTTGACAGCTGTCAAAATCTTTCCAATTGGTTTTTAAAACTGGAGAATGCGAATCTACCTTCAAGGTGCATGTACGAGCGCTCAAAAGCTGCTTTCCGTATTTTTTTTTCAAATACTGTTTCAAATTCGAAGATAACTGGATATCTTTTCTGTCATCAAGTCATCAAGAAACAAAAATTTCATCGATTGTTCTCTCATTCTTTATTCTACATTATTTCTGTGTTGAGAACGTCAAATTGCATGCCTTATGATGTTATGTCCACGCTATGTTATGTTATTTTGCTGTATAGAATCACGTATGAGCCGGGAATTTTTTCAGCTTTATTGCTTTTTTGTGGAGGAGACAACAGTGAAGACAATTGCCAGGTTAAAGATGTGGTGGGGCCCTCGATGCCGGCATATTTCGTTGTAACATCAAGAATCCCATGCATAACGTATTACATCTCTATTCCTCGATGATTATTGTGAGACGACAGTCATATTCTAACATAAACCAGGTCTGGAAGACTAGAATCGGTACTGGTGTAAAAATTGCGCAAACATGATGCTTGACGAACGAATTGAGTTCATAGGAATCTACTTGAAGCCGAACAATGCAGAAACGATGTTAGACCCAATTCGTAAAAGTGTCCAGTAGTAAATCACGAACGTGATTTCCCTTACCGTTGTTTTCTCTATATCCGCATCCAGATCGATGATGAGATCGCCGATTCCTATATCCCACTCGTTGTCATCGTACTCGAAGTTTCCGGGGGCGGGTGGGGCAGTATGGCCGGCGGTCTGGCTCGTGTCCGCCTTGGCAGCTGGCTGGCTTCCCGTCGCTCTGCCGCTGCTGGAGTCCGCCACCCTCGGTCGGTGGCCCGCTTCCTGGACCGAGCTCGATCTCATTGGGGCCGCCATGCCACCCGGCTGGTGGTGGTGCTAGAGGCCCCGCCGCCGAGTACTGGCCCCGCGGCGACACCCAGCACACACTGCATCTTATGCCTGGAAACAAATACCAACACTTTAGAATGGATTGGAATTCCGCATGGGCCCCTTCTTGGGATCGTCGTATAGATTTATGCGGCAGACTGGTGTTATTATAATATGATATTTCACCCTGTTGCATTTGTGTAGGGGAAATAGATTCATGGGAGTTGTGATTTTCCTCATGGTAATAGTTATTATTTAATCAACTAGTTTATTAATGACAGCGATTAATGGTCGAAATATTTTAACGCGTGAGCGGAGCGAGCGCGTTGATGTTTGAGACCATTAATCGCTGAATTAATAAACGAGTTGATTACAAGATTTTTCCGTCGACCTCATCAGGAATTGAATATAAATTCTGGATCGAAATCAATTTTTATTTTGCATGATATACAAATTTGACGTAATACAAATTTCTATGTTCATTTCGATATATTAATATTTATGCTTCCTATAGAACAATTCGAAAAATTCATAGAGGGAATATTGGACATGTTGTGACACTCTGAATAGTTTACATTTATTTCATTTCCTATAATGTCCGATAAGGAACGTGTGGATGAAGTGGAGGTTGAATTATTTACTTTGGAACTATTATGACATAAATTTTTTTCTGCAGTTTCTATTTTATTCTGAATGGAGTTTTCAATATACCCTTCTGCAACAAAAGTTGATTTCAAACCACCAAGTCTTTTGATGGCTGAAAAATCTGCACCACTGTCAGAAAGAATAGACACAGAAGAACGCCGAAAACAGTGACCTATATACAAATGTGGTTGCACTAATTTAAGAAAGTTTGCAATCATTGACGATAATTTAGAAAATGTATTAATTCCAACTGGTTGTGTTGAGCATTTATAGTTCTTATAAAAAACGAAAAATCTTTCGTGTGAAGTGTGAGCTGGCCTCAAGGATATATATCTCTTTATTATGTTTAAAAGTGTATGCTCATCATTATCCACCACAGTGAATATCCTGTTCGAATGTGTTTTCGATGAATTCACTGTCACCAAAAATTTCGATCCCATATCTTGTACATCCTTTCTCTGCAACCTTAACAATTCATCTTTTCTCAATGCACCCGCTACTCCGAATATCAAAGCGACCTACAAATCAAACAATGATAGTTATTTCACTATAACGAGATAATGAGAATAAGTTGGAATAACGATTCAATTGAGTTTTATTTTTACCTTCGACATCAAGAAAACACTATCAGGAGCATTCGCTATGAACTCTCTCACATGTTCTTTTTCGAGAACTCTTGATTTTTTTGGGATATATCCCTCTCTTTTCCGTTTAATAAACATCACCAGTTTGTGGTATCTGCTTATATCAGTATTGTCTTTCACATTTAGTGTTGATTTCAGCATCGAATATTTTGGCCATAAACTTGCTAGATGCCTCTTTTCTGCAATACCCGTAAAGTATGCCAACAAAACCGTTTCCGTAAAGTTCCGAACCTTCTTGTCCTTGCACCAAGATCTGAATTCAGCATAGGTTTCCTCATATAAATGGCGGCTCTTTTCAGGAAGCAGACTCAAAGTTGCTGCTTTAGCAGTTTTTGTCACATCTGGCGGTGTCAAAGGGATATTTTCTTCGTTATTCATTATGTAGTAGCGTAAGGGATAAAATCAGATTCTGATCGAAAGCGAATAAATAAATTTGACATCTCGATCGTGCTCCGACATAGATGCATCTATGCTCCGACTGAATATTTTATAATCGGTTGCCATGATAATCATGCATTAGTACAAGAAATCATGCATTAATAGGGGGTCATTAATGGATGATTTCGAGTGCGTTAAAATGAGCTTTTATTCTATGGTCGACGGAAATATGTATTTCTGAATAATTTAGAGATATGTTTTCACTACCAATGGGCTGAAATTATTCTAGTCGTGTTCAGACCTTTAAGGTGGATCTACCCACCATGTGGATCTACTGGATTACTTGTATAATTGAAAACAAGAATCCGATCGGTCTCAGTTTTTATTCAATTAGCCGAAACGATCAAACTCGACGGATTCATTCCTATCCGATCCAATTTGTTCCGTAATATCCAGTTCGGGCAAAGGAAATATTCATGACGGCCATTCCGAGATAATACGAAACGCATGGAACATATACAGGAAAACAATATCGCCTCATGAATTTTTATGCTTTTCCATTATGGTTCTGTTCACGCACAACGGTCGTTATATTGCCGGTAAACATTGGCACGAAAATATATTGACAACTCAACTACGTTTCAAATAAGTTTGATCACGCACCTATTCCGAGCGTTGCACGTCAAACAATAGGCCTGTAATTTTCCGACCGCGTTTCCGCTTTTCCTGCTAAAACGGCGCGTTGCACGAGATCGAGGCGTCTCAAGTTGCGGAAATTCGAGAAAGAAAAATGTTCTCGTGTTTCTACTATGGTTGGATATCAGATAACGAATCTGATCGGAGTCAAAAAACGACGTTTGGGGAAAATCGTCGTTTGAGGATTACGGCTGTACAAGGCAGAGTTTCCACAACACGGAAATACGTGATTGGGAGATTTTCAACAAACAGTCCCTAGAGCATTAATATATACAGGGTGTCTAATTCTAAAAAGTCCTTACTTCAGGGGGAGATCATACATGACATTTGCAACAAAAAATGTCATATAACACATGGTCTAAATGATAGACGGTTATTCTTCAATTCAACATTTCTTTATTTTACGAAATCTTTCAATTTTTTCCATAAAATCAATTATACTTCAGTCATCCTTGTAGCCTCATCAAAGTTGACCACACATCTGGAAACAGCATCAAATTTGCTAAAAGATAAGAATTTTTGTGTGTCAAAAAATTCTTATTGCGGGAATATCAAGATTCTGAAGTGAACAAAACCAGTCATATTTTTCTAATGGTTTAATCGATGAAAAATCATTAATTATGGACATGTTTTCTTTCCATCCGTCTGTTATCCAGGAGCATTTTATCCAAAATGTCCGTTCAGCTGCTTTGGATTGGTGTAATGAATTCTTCAGCGTTGAGGCGATCGGGAAGTATTACTGGTCCGAAAAGTTTACCTCTCATGACCCCCAACGACGGAATTTGTGAATAAATATTTAGGGGTGCAGTAGGAGTTGTGATTTTCAAAAAGAGACTTTCAAGAATACCTTTACCTCAGATGTTTGAACCAAATTTGGTATACAGCATCAAATTCTTATAAAAATGTAAGATACTGGTTGGACCATCGATTTCCCAGATAGAAGATGAAAGAAACTTCCACGTTCCACTGTCGTTGTCTTACAACTAACTGCAAAGTTTCAGTTCGATCGGATCGAAAAAATTCAAATTCCAACAAGACAAAATATACCCTCATACAACAAGGATTACTCACAAGAAAATAACAAGACCCTGCTTCAATCTTCTCGTCCCCTGACTTGTCATCAATAGAATATGTTGGGCAATCGACAGAGTGATTTACTGCAACTACCCAAATAACCTAATTGTTCTCCATCACAGAAGAGTTACAGAATGCGACAAAACCACTCAGTATCGAAATACTGTGTTTTTGAACGCTCGTACTACTTACACGAGGGCTATATAATTTCGTCACGATGTCTGTATTTTTCGAATTTTTAACCGAAAATGGTCTCAAACGACTATGTTCGACTCACTGATGACGAATCCGTCGAAAAATTCGAGTCTGTCCGTCCGGCCGTCCGTATACACGATAACTCTCTAATGGAATGTCCTAGAAACTTGAAATTTTCAGGGTAGGTTTGAATCTCGAATGCCGCGGTTAGGTTCGTTATTGGGCAAAATTCGCCGAGGGGTTCCGTAAATATGGCCGCTCGAAATTTTGTTTTCCTGATTACTTTGAAACTACAGATTCGATCGAAGTAAAATTTTGCGCTCAGATGGAGAATTACGTGTTCAAGCAACATGCAAAATTTGGTCCAGCTCGCGTGACCAGAACCATAGAAACCATAGAAAATTATAACTTTGTAATGGAAAGGCCTAGGGACTTGAAATTTCCAGGATAGGTTTGGATCTTCAATGTTGCGGTCACTCCCATCAATGAGCAGATTTAGACTAGGGGTTCCGTAAATATGGCCGTTTGAAATTCAGTTTTCTTGATAATTTCAAAACTATGGATTTGATCGCGAAGAAATTCTGTATTTAAATTGAGAATGATATATTGGAGCTAAATTTTTTCAGATCGCATGATCAGAACCATAGAAACCATAGAAAATCATAACCTTCGAACGGAAAGGCCTAGGGACTTGAAGTTTTCAGGATAGGTTCGGATGGCGAATTTCGCGGCCAAGATCATCAATGAGCAAAATTAGACTAGGGTTTCCGTAAATATAGCCGTTCAAACAATTTTTTTCCTCATAATTTCGAAATAACTTATCGGATTGGAATGAAATTTCGCACATATATGAAGAATAATGTATTCAAACTACGTGGGAAATTTGTCCAGATCGCATTACCAAGACCATAGATACCGTAGAAAATTCTAGCGAGTTATCGAAAAAAAATTGGTCACCTAAAGTACTGACGTGAAGTCTTGATTTTCGCCTTTGTTTGAAATTTTCTTTGACATCTGTCAAAACCTTTCCATTTGGTTTCTAAAACTGAAGAATGCAAATCTACCTACAAAGTGGATGTGCGAGCGCTCAAAAGCTCCTGACTTCACGGCAGTGCTTTCATAATTTTTTGATATTTCGATTGGAAAAGGTGACCATTTCACAAGTTCATTTAAACACACGTGCTTCAAGAATTTAATTATAATTGAACAACTCTCATTGGAAGTAAGTCCAACAAATTTTTATGTCGCCAAATGATTGCGATGTTTTAAAAGGCATCAGGTCTATTTGAGATATTCCACATGTGGAACGACGTTATTGAATGGGTAATAAAATAATGATAGCTAATAACTCTCTAATCCCAGTACCATAAAGACATCAACAAAGTTTTAGAAAACTAACATATGGCAACGACAACACATTGGCAACGATCCACACATTAGCAAATGCAATTCAATGCCTCAGAAGCAATGTGAACCGAACAGCTGAAGTTGCAACAACTCGATTCTCCCCATTATCTCCCAGCACACATTAGAGGGTGTGGGACAATCGAGTTAATTGAACAGCAACTAACGTCTACCCCTCCTAAACGTCCCTATCAGAATCGGTCTCGTCATAATTGAATTGTTTACATGTCACGTGAGTAAAACTAGGACCCTTTGGGTGTTCTCGTCACTAAAACGCATATAATTGTGAGCTCTTTCCCGAGCCTGCGTTCACGGTCTGTTAACCGTGACGAATCGTTGGTTGAGCGAAGACAATCCCGAACAGACTTGGCGTTGTGCAGAGTCAATGGCCTCGTGTAATTATTGAGAGATAACGATTCCAAGTCGATGCTTTTACATCTCACATTCTTGTTATCCATAGCTCCGGCCCATCTAGACGAAACGGGATGGCATCACCTTGGAAGAGTTCCTTGGCTTCTGATCTCATCTTTTTCTTCCTTTCTCGAATACAACGCCGAGAAGCAGTTTTTAAATTTCAATCTAACCAAAAAACTGACAAGGATGAAATCAAGCAGATATGCGGGCGAGAAGGCATTAAAAAAAATTTTTTTTATCGATCGTGGGAAAAGTGACACTATTTTGACCTGTTTCCTATGCGCAAAACTAAACATTCCAGAATAGTGGGCAGTTGCTAAACAATTAGAAAATAACAGTGCGGTAATATTCTTACAGCACTGCTGCAGCGTGCGGTAATGTTACAAATGGATTATTACAATAAAATGAAACAAAGTACATTCTCAGTACATACACTTTTGTTTTTTCTGCAAAAATCCATGAATCGTTGGTACGCAAGTTCATACTTGTCTCTGGATTTCGCCGGAAGTAAATTAGGTGGAGCCGCGTTCGCGGCTTCTACTAGTTCAGGAGGCGTGCAAGGAAACAAATAATCACTATCAATGGTCATGTTTACTAATTCTTTTTTAATTCCTTATAAAACACAACGAATCAAACAAAACCGGCTTGAAAATTATTTTACTTTTGTCATAACAAAACCTATTTAAACTTCTTGATAGCATCTTGAATGAAATATTTTTTAATTAATTTTTTAAATGTAGATCAATGATCGAAGTAAAAAAAATTTAGAAAAGCACTGCCGTGAAGGCAGGAGCTTTTGAGCGCTCGTACATGCACCTTGTAGGTAGATTCGCATTTTCCAGTTTCAGAAATCAATTGAAGGAATTTTCGACAGCCGTCAAAAAAATTCTGAAACTTAGACGAAACTCCAGACTTGATGTCAGTGCTTCAGCTGATCAATTTTTTTTCGATAATTCGCTATAATTTTCTACGGTATCTATGGTTTTGGTGGTGCGATCTGGACAAAATTTTGCACGTAGTTTGAATACATTATTACTCAGCAAGGTGCAAAATTTCATCCCAATCCGCTCAGTATTCTCGGAACTATCAGCAAAAAAATATTTTGAACGGCCATATTTACGGAACCCCTAGTCTAATTTTGCTCATTGATGAACATGACCGCGATATTCGCGATCCAAACCCACCCTGAGAATTTCAAGTTCCTAGGCCTTTCCGTTCAAAAGTTACAATTTTCTATGGTTTCTATGGTTCTGGTCATGAGATCTGGACAAAATATTGTTTTAATATATCATTCTCGATTGAAATACAAAATTTCATCTCGATCGAATCCGTAGTTTCGAAATTATCGAGAAACCAAAATTTCAAACGACCGTATTTACGGAACCCCTAGTATAATTTTGCTGAAAGTGATCACGACAATCGAGATCCACACCTATCCTGAAAATTTCAAGTTCCTAGGCCTTTCCGTTCGAAAGTTATGATTTTCTATGGTTTCTATGGTTCTGGACATGTGATCTGGCGAAATGTAGCTTGAATATATCATTCTCCATAAGTATACAAAATTTCGTCACGATCGAATCTGTAGTTTTGAAATTATCAAGAAAACTAAATTTCAAACTACCATATTTACGGAACCCCTTGTATAATTTCGCTCATAGATGAACGTGATCACGACATTCGAGATCCACACCTATCCTGAAAATTTCAAGTCCCTAGGCCTTTCCGTTCAAAAGTTACAATTTTCTATGGTTTCTATGGTTCTGGTCATGTGATCTGGACAAAATTTCACATGTAGCTTGAACACCCCATTCTCCATTTGAGTGCCAAACTTCATCTTGATCGAATCTGTAGTTTGTAAGTAATCAGAAGAACAAAACTTTGAACGGCCATATTTACGGAACCCCTGGTGGAATTCGGCCCATTAACGAACTTAACCGAGGCATTCGGGAACTGAACCCACACTGAAAATTTCAAGTCTCTAGGTTGATCCGTTCGAGAGTTATCGTGCTTACGGCCGGCCGGACGGACAGACTCGAATTTTCCGACGGATTCGTCATCAGTGAGACGAACATAGTCGTTTGAGACCATTTTCGGCTCAAAATTCGAAAAATACAAACATCGTGACGAAATGATATAGCCCTCGTGTAAGTTGTACGAGCGCTCAAAAGTATGTATAATTCGTGGGAAAAGCATATTCCCAAACTCCTGTGTTACCAGACGTCGCTACGCTTCTCGTCTGATAATTATCACAGTCATTTGGGAATATGTATTATGCTTTCCCCAATAATTATACAATATACTATTGGTGGTGTTCTTTTATGATAGAAAAGGGTAAAGGAAGCCACCCCTAAACCTCGTTTCGCAAGAAACTTGGTTCCATTTTCATATTTTACAATAAAAAAAATAATTTCGGATAGCTTGATCCATTCTCAACAAATAAGGTCTCTTGTAATTTCTTGCTTCACGGTTTTTGAGTTTCTTGCGAAACAAGGTTTAGGGGTTGCCTTTCAAGTATAAAGGAACACCACCAAAAAATTTTCTGAGTGCCTTCCCGCTCGCATAAAATGTCTGCTTAATTTTATTCTTGTCAGTGTTTTGGTTTTTAAGAAAAATATTAAAAATTGCTTTTCGGTCGCTATCTTCAACTAAGCAGATGGGGGTAAAAAAAGAAAAGTTTATATGAGAGACACCCTATTTTTTGAGAAGGAATCATCCCCTAAATTTTTTCGCAACTATTTATATACACGGTGTATAGGTATGATATCTCTGTGATTTAAACTATTTATCCACGAAATAAACTTATTATTATTATTATCTATCGAATAAATCCTTATTCACGACTGAATAACTTATTTGGATGAGGGTTATTTGCAGTATCGAACCTCGACTCCAGTGAAGTTGGCGCCAGTTGGAGTTCTGGAAAGTGTTGATATAGTTCGTGATACAAATTTCGAATTGTTCCAGCGAATAGTGGATTCCATATAAAAAAACAAATTAGTGGCGCTTACTTTAGGAAGCGCCGTTTTTTCAGCAAAAACTAGTCCTTATGTTATTTTTCAATAATTTCCATAAAAGAGTTCAGGAGTTCTTGATCATTTTTGGAAAAAGTTATGTAAAAATAAAAAAAATTTTTTGACTCTCGAAAATCATTTTGGATAAAAAATTAAAAGATATTCCAGTTCTGATGTTAGTTCTT
This sequence comes from Aphidecta obliterata, assembly GCA_963966015.1. Classification (NCBI taxonomy): domain Eukaryota; kingdom Metazoa; phylum Arthropoda; class Insecta; order Coleoptera; family Coccinellidae; genus Aphidecta; species Aphidecta obliterata. Next base: position 24,285,367 of record OZ014427.1, on the reverse strand, counting down.
AGTATCACCTGGCGAATTTTATGAACTAAGTTAGTAGAGTTTCATCGAAAAGTCAACTCTTTTTGAGCGCTCGTACTACTTACACGAGGGCTATATCATTTCGTCACGATGTCTGTATTTTTCGAATTTTGAGCCGAAAATGGTCTCAATCGACTATGTTCGACTCACTGATGACGAATCCGTCGAAAAATTCGAGTCTGTCCGTCCGTCCGGCCGTCCGTCCGTATCACGATAACTCTCGAACGGAATGTCCTAGAAACTTGAAATTTTCAGGGTAGGTTCGAATCTCGAATGCCGCGGTTAAGTTCGTTATTGGGCAAAATTCGCCGAGGGGTTCCGTGAATATGGTCGCTCGAAATTTTGATTTTCTGATTACTTTGAAACTACAGATTCGATCGGGGTGATATAGGATATAGGAAATTGTAACTTTTGAACGGAAATGCCTAGGCGCTCGAAATCTTCAGGATAGGTCTGGATCTCGAATGTCGTGATCAAGTTCATCAATGAGCGAAATTATACAGGGGGTTCCGTAAATATGGTCGTTGGAAATTTAGTTTTCTCGATAATTTCGGAACTACGGATTCGATCGAGACAAAATTTTGTATTTAAATTGAGAATGATATATTCGAGCTAAATTTTCTCAGATCGCATGATCAGAACCATAGAAAATCATAACTTCCGAACGGAAAGGCCTAGGGACTTGAAATATTCAGGATAGGTTCGGATCGCGAATTGTGCGGTCACGTTCAACAATGAGCAAAATTAGACTAGCGGTTCCGTAAATATAGCCGTTCAAACTATTTTTTTCCTGATAATTTCGAAACTACTTATTGGATTGGAATGAAATTTCGCACAAAGATGAAGAATAATGTATTCAAACGTGGGAAATATTGTTCAGATCGCATTACCAAGACCTTAGATACCGTAGAAGATTCTAGCGAATTATCGAAAAAAAATTACGAAAAGCACTGCCCCGAAGGCAGGAGCTTTTGAGCGCTCGTACATGCACCTTGTAGGTAGATTCGCATTTTCCAGTTTCAGAAATCAATTGAAGGAATTTTCGACAGCTGTCAAAAGAATTCTGAAACTTCCAGACTTCATGTCAGTGCTTCAGCTGATCAATTTTTTTTCGATAATTCGCTATAATTTTCTACGGTATCTATGGTCTGTGCGATCTGGACAAAATCTTGCACGTAGTTTGAATACATTATTACTCAGCAAGGTGCATAATTTCATTCCAATCCGATCAGTTGTTTCGAAACTATCAGGAAAATAATATTTTCAACGGCCATATTTACGGAACCCCTAGTCCAATTTTGCTCATTGATGAACGTGACTACGATATTCACGATCCAAACCCATCCTGAAAATTTCAAGTTCCTAGGCTTTTCCGTTCAAAAGTTACAATTTTCTATGGTTTCTATGGTTCTGGTCATGCGATCTTGACAAAATATTGTTTCAATATATCATTCTCGATTAAAATACAAAATTTCATTTCGATCGAATCCGTAGTTTCGAAATTATCGAGAAACCAAAATTTCAAACGACCGTATTTACGGAACCCCTAGTATAATTTTGCTCATAGATGAAAGTGATCACGACAATCGAGATCCACACCTATCCTGAAAATTTCAAGTCCCTAGACCTTTCCGTTCGAAAGTTATGATTTTCTATGGTTTCTATGGTTCTGGTCATGTGATCTGGAGAAATGTAGCTTGAATATATCATTCTCCATAAGTATACAAAATTTCGTCACGATCGAATCTGTAGTTTTGAAATTATCAAGAAAACTAAATTTCAAACTACCATATTTACGGAACCCCTTGTATAATTTTGCTCATAGATGGACGTGATCACGATATTCGAGATCCACACCTATCCTGAAAATTTCAAGTCCCTAGGCCTTTCCGTTCAAAAGTTACAATTTTCTGTGGTTTCTATGGTTTTGGTCATGTGATCTGGACAAAATTTCACAAGTAGCTTGAACACCCCATTCTCCATTTGAGTGCCAAATTTCATCTTGGTCGAATCTGTAGTTTTCAAGTAATCAGGGGAACAAAACTTTGAACGGCCATATTTACGGAACCCCTGGTGGAATTTGGCCCATTAACGAACTTAACCGAGGCATTCGGGAACTGAACCCACACTGAAAATTTCAAGTCTCTAGGTTGATCCGTTCGAGAGTTATCGTGCTTACGGCCGGACGGACGGCCGGACGGACGGACGGCCGGACGGACGGACAGACTCGAATTTTCCGACGGATTCGTCATCAGTGAGTCGAACTTTGTCGATTGAGACCATTTTCGGCTCAAAATTCGAAAAATACAGACATCGTGACGAAATGATATAGCCCTCGTGTAAGTTGTACGAGCGCTAAAAAAAGTGGTCACCTAAAGCACTGACGTGAAGTTTTGATTTTCGCTTTTGTTTGAAATTTGTTCAATTGGTTTCTGAAACTGGAGAATGCGAACCTACCGACAAGGTGGATGAACGAGCGCTCAAAAGCTCCTGACTTCTCGGCAGTGCTTTTCGTAATTTTTATTTATTAGCTTATAAGATTTGACCTCAACATTCCTAATGAAAAGAATCTCATCAATCTTGAAGATTATTGTATACACCTTTATATTTGTTTAGGGATTTTTCGGGCATTAAATTCTGCATGGTTACATTGGCTGATTGCCTTATTTCTGAAGGTGTACATAATAATTCATCTTCACTATCTGAATTTATTTTTTCAGGGAAAGATTCACAATAATAATTAGGTATCAAATGAGAAAACGTCAAAATTATTCAAGTGACCTCCCCTCAATTCCAATAATGGACTGTTTCCTTTCGGCCAATCGGCTTGTTGAGAAGCACAGAGCCAGGGAGTTATAGTAGTGAGTTATAATAAAATTGGTCATAATGACAATGGACACTGTAGGCCGTTTTGGTACACAGAAAAAAAATTGTGTTTTTCTGGTATATTCAATATAATAAGACGATTCAATATTTTGAAGTTTATGAAAATTAAATGACGGTGCTTGTCATACTCGCAATAGACATCGAAGGCTGGGTTGGTGAACGGAAACAAGCACGCTAGAGCGCCTGATTTTACGTCAGTGAAATTATTCAAAATTCCTATCAGGAACTCCACAACTATCAAATCTATCCAGACCTCCAAAAAAACATGTTCTTGAAAAAGTCGGCGCCAACTTTACAGCAGTCTACTCTACTACAAGGTATGAAACATTTTACCAATATCAATTCGATACTCATGAAATACATGTGCAAAAAAGCCAAGTAGATACATGCTTAACGGATACTTGAATAATTGTGACCACTTTCCAATCCCCCAATCCAATACCGATATAAGGTCCATCCATTTCATTCTCGAGCCGAACAAATTCCACAACCCAACAAAGGACCCATCCACGACTCAATTAAGCAGCTCCGACCTACGTGCGAACCGATCGAGTCGTTGTACGAGTTCGAATAATACAATTCAACCGCTCTTCCGTCAGTAATGTAAATTATCGCTAGATGGCTAATTTAAAAGCACTGTTATGCCAATAATTGATTGCACGAGTAGGTGCCAGCTTTGTTCGTGCCACTCAGAATCAATTAGCAAGTGGATATTCCGAGTGCCGGGAGAGTTAATTGATCAATGGAATGAGAGGATATAATATGTATATGCTAATTAATGCATAAGGAATGGAAGGTGATAAGTCGGTATTGATTTATTGGACTGTTTTTTGCCATCTGTTTCTTTTTAACATCCGCGTCAGCGGAACAATGAACGATTCTTCGAACATTCATAATTCATAAAAATAATTAGTGGATTTCATTTCTGTTGTTCGATTTCAAAGAACGTGACCACTTCCGTCAATAGTAAACTCGAGCTAGGAATATGAATTATCTTGCAGTGACAGGTTCTACCATAGTAGAAAGTTAATAACTTGGAATTAGATATAACATTCCCAAGAAAGAGCCTAAACTTTGAATTTTATAATTCCGCTCGTCACCCACAATTAGAAGATTCGTTTGTTCATTTTGGATTATTATTTCCAAGAATTGACCTCAGTTGAAGTAGATATTGTTGGATTATTTATTTCATCCCATTTTGGTGTTTGGAAACGACATTAATCAACCCTAGATTCAACCCATAACAACAAGGGTAAGATGACGTTTATCCACCCAGTAATTTCACTAGTGAATTGAAAGATTTTCAATTAGCTCTCAGAATTCGCTCATCTGCCCATACAAAATGGTGCTTAACAAATGCGATGATGATAAAAACACACTATTTGAAGTTTTTCTATCAAATTTTCATTTTGGCGATCGATTTCAGTTTCATAAAACTATGATCAGGCCAGCTGAAATTTTAAAACATTCATTTTTCTCACCACATATGCACGAAAAGTGAGGTTAAACTAGCAAGAGCATGCTGGCTTGTCCATCGCGACGAGCGCGAGACTGACCATATTAAGTAGAAATTCTAATAAATTAGCAACCGTGCGGCAGTTTCGTCGCGTCACAGCATGCTCCCACTCCGCCGACGTGTATGAGAGAGAAAGTGCTAGTTAGTTCTAGTTCAATATTGGATTACTCATTATCGTAACCCGAATATATTTCTTATATGAATTGAATGTCCTATAAGTCCGATGAAAATTTCCAGACCGGTATATTCTCTGTGACATGGAAATCGTAACACCAAGAAGGCAGGGGGGTTTTTTTGAGCGGATTTGGAGGAAACGTTCAACTTTCAGAAAAAAGAAAGCTGATTGAAATGTTTTTTGAGCGCTCGTACTACTTACACGAGGGCTATATCATTTCGTCACGATGTCTGTATTTTTCGAATTTTGAGCCGAAAATGGTCTCAATCGACTATCTTCGACTCACTGATGACGAATTTGTCGGAAAATTCGAGTCTGTCCGTCCGGCCGTAAGCACGATAACTGTCGAACGGAACAACCTAGTGACTTGAAATTTTTAGTGTGGGTTTAGTGTGGGTTCAGTTTCCGAATGCCTCGGTTAAGTTCGTTAATGGGCCAAATTCTACCAGGGGTTCCGTAAATATGGCCGTTCAAAGTTTCGTTTCCCAGATTACTTGAAAACTACAGATTTGATCGAGATGAAATTCAAATGGAGAATGAGGTGTTCGAGCTACATGTGAAATTTTGTCCAGATCGCATGACCAGAACCATAGGAACCATAGGAAATTGTAACTTTTGAACGGAAACGCCTAGGTACTTAAAATTTTCAGGACAGGTGTGGATCTAGAATGTTGGGATCACGTTCATCTATGAGCAAAATTATACTAGGGGTTCCGTAAATATGGTAGTTTGAAATTTAGTTTTCTTGATAATTTCAAAACTGAAGATTCGATCGTGACGAAATTTTGTATACTAATGGAGGATGATATATTCAAGTTACATTTCTCCAGATCACATGACCAGAACATTAGAAACCATAGAAAATCATAACATTTTCAGGATAGGTGTGGATCAGAAATGTCGCGTTCACGTTCATAAATGAGCAGAATTATACTAGGGGTTCCGTAAATACGGTTGTTTGAAATTTTGTTTTATCGATAATTTTTAAGCTACGGATTCGATCGAGATGAAATTTTGTATTTTAATCGAGATTGAGATATATTAAAGCAATATTTTGTCCAGATCGCATGATCAGAACCATAGAAGCCATTGGAAATTGTAACTTTTGAACGGAAAGGCCTAGGAACTTCAAAATTTTCAGAGTGGGTTTGGATCGCGAATATCGCGGTCACGTTCATTAATGAGCAAAATTAGACTAGGGGTTCCGTAAATATGGCCGTTCAAAATATTTTTTTGCTGATAGTTTCGAAACTACTGATTGGATTGAAATGAAATTTTGCACCTAGCTGAGGAATAATGTATTCAAACTACGTGCGAAATTTTGTCCAGATCGCATCACCAAGACTATAGATAACGTAGAAAATTCTAACGAATCATCGAAAAAAAATTTGTCTTCTAAAGCACTGAGATGAAGTATGGAGTTTCGCCTAAGTTTCAGAATTTTTTTGACAGCAGTCGAAAATTCCTTCAATTGATTTCTAAAATTGGAAAATGCGAATCTACCTACAAGGTGGATGTACGAGCGCTCAAAAGCTCCTGACTTCACGGCAGTGCTTTTCGTAATTCTTATATTGCCAAAGTGATTATGACTTGTCTAAAACAATTCAGACAATTACATTAGATATTTTGCGATATTTTGTTCCGTTTTCATTGATTTCGTTTTATATCGGTTGTTTTGATGGTTTGATCAAGCCCAGGGTGCGCCACGTGGAAATTACCTATACTCAATTTCCATTATTCTCGATGAAGTCCGTAACGAAATTCCAGAGATGAAAGGAATACGGTGGCGCCATCCACGTCGTTAGTGCATTCATCACCGAAATTATAATGTAATTGCCAGTGAAAGTCCTCGCTATAACCACTTTAGGTTGAGTAGGATCGTTCGTGAGCTCATCTTCGTTGATACTATAATAAAGTTTTAACAACTGTATAAAGCGATCATTTTCCGATCCTCGTCCCGAAGTATTGGTAGATTGCCAGCTGAAATGGAATCGAAAGTGAATATCCAATTAGCGAAACCTACGCTGACGTCGTTAATTCTCGAATATGAAGGGTGCCTTTGTAGGAAATACGAAGTGGTTACAGCAATTGCTTCACCTGATGGGAAAATTTCGATGATTTATTATGTATCGTCGTGCATGGAATAACGCAGTTGCGAAATATAATTGGAGTATGTTATTCCATTGATTGCAGTAATACATGGTTTGGGTATTTATGGAAAAGAGGGAAGCGCAGTTTTGTCTATGTTTTAAGATTGTGATGAGAGGCATCGCATTTTATGCGTACGCGCGGATTATTCCAACTGTGATTCTATAAATACCGCAAAAAACTTCCATTTTGAGCAATACCGTTTTCATTATTCGCCAAGTGATGAAGTATTTTTTTGATAAATCATCTCAACGCCTATCGAATTTCGCAAATGAAAAACTGCAAATAAATCGCTAATTGGGTATGGGAAACTCCTAAACAAAGGTATCAATGACATATTTTCAGTCCAACATTTTTATGGACGTATGGCGAAGTTGTCAAATGTATGTGGAATACGTAAAATTCTCAAATTAACACTTTCTTGTGAATTATCGAATTCGGATAAGGAGCAAAAAATATTGATATTAAATAAAAAATTGTGTCGACTGGCATCCATCCATCCAGATATGCTTCACTAAAAAAAGGGGAGACTTCTAAGAAAAAAAAAATTGACAATTGGCACATCTTGCCAGTAGTCCAATCACCTTGTATAGAGAGAACACTCACCTCAGAAAGGCATCTATTGATAGGTCTCTAGTCCAGATGGAATCGAAAGTGAACATCAAGTTAGCGAAACGACGGATGTCGTTAATTCCGTATTATATTGATTTTCTAATTGAACATTGGCTTCGGGCCTGTCCATTATATCGTTCATTCCGCTGTAATAAATACTATCGAAATAATTGTGTAATTACGTTCGGAGCGCCGAGTTATCAGAGCAGATGGTAATTAGTTCGATGTAGACGAGATGGTAGTTATGAGATGAAGAAAGATATCGTAAGATAATTATACACTTGACAGGAACCCAAGAACCTTGGACGTTAAATAACTGGGTTTAATGATAAATATGTTGTTCACAATCAGATGGTCATTACTGTTTATATACAAACGTTTTATCCAACAAGGTGATGGGATTGAAAAACGCTGTTAATTATTGTTTTCAATTATACAGGGTGTTTCCAAATTAGGCGCGAACCTTGGAGTGAGTGTTAGTATGACTCATATGTTGTCGTTTGAGCCATATTTATTGATAACCAAAAATCAGCAGTTTCCCAGATATTTGAGTTCTTGTGTTTTTCGAAAAATTTCGTCGGAAAATTCGAGTCTGTCCGGCCGTCCGTATACACGATAACTCTCGAACGGAACAACCTAGAGACTTGAAATTTTCAGTGCGGGTTAAGTTCCTGAATGCCTCGGTTAAGTTTGTTACTGGGCCAAATTTCACCAGGGGTTCCGTATATATGGCCGTTCGAAGTTTTGTTCTCCTGATTACTTGAAAACTACAGACTTGATCAAGATGAAATTTTGCACTCGAATGGAGAGTGTGGTGTTCAAGCTACATGTGAAATTTTGTCCAGATCGCATAACCAGAACCATAGAAACCATAGAAAGTTGTAACTTTTGAACGGAAATGCCTGGGACTAGAAATTTTCAGGATAGGTGTGGATCTTGAATGTCGTGATCACGTTCATCTATGAGGAAAATTATACTATGGGTTCCGTAAATATAATCGTTTGAAATTTAGTTTTCTTGATCATTTCAAAACTACAGATTCGATCGTGACGAAATTTTGTATACTAATGGAGAATGATATATTCAAGCTACATTTCTTCAGATCGCATGACCAGACCATAGAAACCATAGAAAATTATAACCTTCGAACGGCAAGGCCTAGGGACTTGAAATTTTCAGGATAGGTGTGGATCTGAAATGTCGCGTTCACGTTCATCAATGAGCAGAATTATACTAGGGATTCCATGAATACGGTTGTTTGAAATTTTGTTTTCTCGATAATTTCGAAACTACGAATTCGATCGAGATAAAATTTTGAATTTTAATCGAGAATGATATATTAAAGCAAAATTTAGTTCAGATCGCATGACCAGAACCATAGAAATCATAAAAAATCATAACTCCCAAAGGGTAAGGCCTAGGAACTTGAAATTTTCAGAATGGGTTTGGATCGCGAATATCGCGGTCACGTTCATCAATGAGCAAAATTAGACTAGGGGTTCCGTAAATATGGCCGTTCAAAATATTCTTTTCCTAATAATTTCGAAACTACTGATGGGATTGGAATGAAATTTTACAACTAGCTGAAAAATAATGTATTCAAACTACATGCGAAATTTTATCAAGATCGCATCACCAAGACCATAGATAATGTAGAAAATTTTAGCGAATTATCGAAAAAATTGGTCAGCTAAAGCACTGACATGAATGAAGTCTGGAGTTTCGCCTAAGTTTGAGAATTTCTTTGACAGCTGTTAAAATCTTTCCAATAGGTTTTTTAAACTGGAAAATGCGAATCTACCTAGATGGTGGATGTACGAGCGCTCAAAAGCTCCTGGCTTCACGGCAGTGCTTTTCATAATTTTTTAACATCTAGTACAGGATAGTTTTGCTTTTTTCATACATATCATATCCTTTTCTGATGGAAATAATACAAAATTATAATCAAATTTGGTCAACGTAGAAAAATTTGACGAAAAATGAAGTGAGGTGAGAAATCTTTTTAAAATCACAAGAACACAAATAACTCGTAAACTGTTGATTTTTGGTTATCAATTTATATGGCTCAAACGACAGCAAATGAGTCATACTAACACATCCCTCAAGGTTCACGTCTAATTTGGAAACACCCTGTATAATATACAAATACGAATGAGAACATTGATATTGAAAGTGTTCAAAACCTATGGGGCCATATCTTTTGGTTTATGTAGGATTTTCCATCAATATTCGCATTATGGAAGTTTTTTTAATAAAAAGAAATACGTATGCTCTCTCTGGATGAACCGATAAAATTTCTTCAATTCATCACTAACCTACTCGGGAAATATGGGAATCCTCTAATTTTTATAATTTTGAATTAGTAAATATCGTTATTTGCTTGCTTAATATTTGCAATGAATTAATTCTGTTTATACTACCAGATAATGATAACCCATATTTATCTCTCTGCAAATATGTATTCAGAACAACTCCAACTAAATGTCTTATTTCAACAATGATTCGAATAAATACAGACCAACTTAGTACTTACTTTTCCTAATGTAGGATATTTTTCATGGGTGGATATTTTTTTTATTTCATTTGAATTTCCTAAATTAAGTTGGTACCAAAAATTCATCGAAATTGGAACGTAAAAAACATTATCGACTATCAATCTCGTATCGATAAAAATACCCAAATTCACAAATTTTCATTAACATTCCTTGGGACGATCCACTTCTTCCCCCCAAATTGTAACCAATATATTGCTTGGAAATAACCTATTTTATGTAATTTATTCGGAATTAAAATATTTCGTTCAATGCAAATAAAAAAATTAATAAATGAAGAATACAAACTTATCAATTTTCTCAGTAATGAGTTTGAGTTTGAGGTAGGTTAGAACAGTTAGAAGTTGAGGAAACTTCTAGTTCAGGTAAGCTAGTAAGTATTTTTTAAAAGTTGCTATTTTATGCCTTTCAGTCGAAATCAAAAAATGTCGTTCAATAAAAACGCAGTTATCAAATTGAGATTAGAAAAAAATTGGCTAAGGTTAGAGAAGTGCAACTTCAAATTTTGATGTCGATTTGAAGTTTTGGATGAAAAATCGATTAATATTAGTGTCAAGTAAAGAAAAATTTCAGTTCAGGAGTTATATTTTCCAAAGTTGCTTTGAAAAAAATAATAATTATTGCGCTGCACATTTCTCAACCACAACAGTTCATCATTTCTACATCAACGAATTTCTAGCAAATTGAAATATACCAGATATTTCGAAAAAATTCCATGATTTTCAGCCGTCACTGTTTGGTTGTTGCTGTCCAATTTTGTGTTCATTAGTTTTATCTTTCCTACAATCTGTTCGCTATTACCTGGCTACATCTACGATATTCTTTTTTTAAACGCATCTGTTCTGTTGCCGTCGAATATATTTCTTCCTGGTTTCTTATTGCCCACAGTAGCATCTAATTGGAAGCTTTCAGTTAGCTGTTTTTTCAATCTGCCGATAGTGAAAACAGTTTATTTATCTTGATTACATGATTCTCTCTTGTTTTTCAGTCAATTAACAGCTGATCTCAGGATCCGTTGTTCCATTGAAAACAGTGATTTAACGCATGATTGAGTTCGGGTTCCGATTATCTAACGGTCTCGCCGATACGTTTGGCTCATTTTCAGAGCGTGGGCATTTGTCACGAGACCCCGTAATTGAGATCTCTCCCAATATGTCTCGTGAAATTTTTCGTAATGATTAATTTGTCGCGTTGGTTTCTCTTATTCTCTATGCGAACGAACAATCGAGCCGTAATTGATTCACTTCGTCGGTTCCGTCAACTCGAAACTATAACTTTGATGTGTGTTCATGGTATAATGATAGTCGTTTCGAAAGGTTGTGATTACATCGCAAAGGTTATCGTGTTGATGGGTTTCATTCGCCCACGTGGCTGCTCGCTTCAGATTAGAAACTTCAATTAGACTGGGATGCAATCGCAGGCAGTTAAGTTTGTAGATTAGAAGGTTTTTTTTCGTCTGTAATTGCGGTACTGTATGATACTTGGCGTCGAATTCCATTATAGATAACTGCGATGCATGTTATGTCGGTGATTAATTCACCACTTCTCATCTAAAGAGTCGATATAATGTAGATACGAAGTTGGCCATGTTTATAGCGATAAAATCTGTTGTCGCTTATGGGTATTGTGAAGGAGAAAAACTCCTTTGAATTTGCCAATAATTTCCTCAAAAAATTCAAAAAACTATTTCTGAATTATAAAAACGAAAAATGCATTTTTCAGTCTGTGGGTAAAACAGTTCTAGGGTCTTAATAATGCTGAACAATGTACAGGTCATAGTTTCAGGCGTTCTTCTGCGACTCGCAAATTTTGGGGCAGATTTAACAGTCTTGAAGAGACATGTTGCATCGAAATTTGCTTACAGCAAGTGGACTATTCTTATAAAAAATTACGAAAAGCACTGCCGTGAAGACAGGAGCTTTTGAGCGCTCGTCATCGACCTTGTAGGTAGATTCGCATTTTCCAGTTTTAGAAATCAATGGAAGGAATTTTCGACAGCTGTCAATAAAATTCTCAAACTTAGACGAAACTCCAGACTTTGTCAGTGCTTCAGCTGACCAATTTTTTTTCGATAATTCGCTAGAATTTTCTACAGTATCTATGGTCTTGATGGAGCGATCTGGACAAAATTTCGCACGTAGTTTGAATACATTATTCCTCAGCTAGGTGCTGGATTTCATTCCAATCAAATCGGTAATTTCGAAATTATAAGGAAAAAAATATTTTGAACGGCCATATTTACGGAACCCCTAGTCTAATTTTCCTCATTGATGAACGTGACCGTGAAATTCGCGATCCAAACCCACCCTGAAAATTTCAAGTTCCTAGGCCTTTCCCTTCGGAAGTTATAATTTTCTATGGTTTCTATGGTTCTGGTGATGTGATCTGGACAAAATGTTGCTTTAATATATCATTCTCGTTTCAAATACAAACTTTTATCTCGATCGAATCCATAGTTTCGAAATTATCGAGAAAACAAAATTTCAAACGACCGTATTTACGGAACCCCTAGTATAATTCTGCTCAATGATAAACGTGAACGCCACCTAACCTTAAAATTTCGAGTCCCTAGGCCTTTCCGTTCGAAAGTTATGATTTTCTATGGTTTCTATGGTTCTGGTCATGCGATCTAGAGAAATGTAGCTTGAATATATCTTTCTCCATTAGTGTACAAAATTTCGTCACGATCGAATCTGTAGTTTTGAAATTATCAAGAAAACTGAATTTCAAACGACCATATTTACGGAACCCCTAGTATAATTATGCTAATAGAAAGTGGTCACGACAATCGGGATCCACACCTATCCTCAAAATTTCAAGTCCCTAGGCGTTTCCGTTCAAAAGTTACAATTTTCTATGATTTCTATGGTTCTGGTGATGCGAGCTGGACAAAATTTTGCATGTAGCTTGAACACGTCCATTTTCCATCTGAGTGCAAAATTTCACCTCGATCGAATCTGTAGTTTCGAAGTAATCAGGAGAACAAAATTTTGAACGGCTATATTTACGGAACCCCTGGTCGAATTTTGCCCAATAAAGAACTTGACCGCGGTATTTGAGATTTGAATCTATCCTGAAAATTTCAAGTTTCTGAGTCGTTCCGTCCGAGAGTTATCGTGTATACGGCCGGACGGACGGACAGACTCGAATTTTCCGACGGATTCGTCATCAGTGAGTCGAACATAGTCGATTGAGACCATTTTCGACTCAAAATTCGAAAAATAGAGACATCGTGACGAAATGATATAGCCCTCGTGTGAGTAGTACGAGCGCTCAAAAATTGGTGGAGTGAAAAAAGAGTACTTTGTGCTTCTGTTCTGAATTAATGGTATAACTAAAAACCGAAAATACCTGTATTATCGCTTCTGAGCGTGTTTCTGTTCCAGGAGGCGCTGGTTCACTATTACATTTTAATAATCTTAATTCATAATTGAAATTTTTTCTTCAACAAAAAACATGAATGTTGAATAAACTTACGTTGAAATTTGTTTAGCATTTACCAGATAGGCAATAATAACCATTATGCGAGAGGATAAATACATCGACCAAATTCACATCTCTATAAAGATAAAACTACTACTAAAAAAAAATCTACCTGCACATTACAAATAGAAATTTTTTTTTGACTATACCTTATTATGAAGACCTTCATGGAAATATTTACCGGATTGCGAATAATAGTATATTATTTAATGAGCGATAATGAAGGTCATAACTCACGCAGATGAGGTTTGCAGCACGAGCCGAAGGCGAGTTCTATAATTCATCAAGTGAGTCATGACCATCACCGCAAGTTGAATATTATACTTTATCTACGACTAAAACAATAAATGAAATTACAGAAAAAGAACTTTATTCACAAATTTTAATAGTTACCTATAACAATGCATTATTTAGGTTGATTGTGCTTCTTAGCATGGAGTAGAAAAACCATACGGGCGATGCTTTATATTCAGTGCTAAGTTCACTAAAATATGCCAAGAGAACATTCTCTGTAAACGATGAATTAATATTCTTACTGCTACACCAATCTTGAAAATTGTTGTGAACTTAATTTGAGAAAACGTCAAAATTATTCAAGTGACCTCCCCTCAAAACCAACAATAGGCTGTTTCCTTTCGGCCAATCGGCTTTTTCAGAAGCACAGAGCCAGGGAGTTAGAGCAGTGAGTTGTTATACCTCACGGTGTTTGTTCACAGATTCAAACAGCGTAGATAAACGCCATTGAATTCATTTTTCGCTCAATGACACATTATCAAGAACAAAGAAATATTTCAAATATGTAGTTTAAAATTTCTCAAAGCAAGACGTCCCCACACAACTGGTATCAAGGTTGGTAATTGTAGGGGAGAGCGGGGCTGAAAGTGCCGGGGGTGAATTGTGCCGATGCTAATATCTCGAAATCAGAAATAGATTGATAAAAGATCGTATTGTATCACGTATTGCCTAACCATCGGAAACACGTGGCTGCCATCTCAGCTGTGTCAGCGAAGCGGACCGAGTAGAATTACATGTGACTCATGTTAAGTTCCTTTAGTAGCACGTCAGTAAATATTTCCGTTTAGATACTTTTTGGTCGCAAGCTAGCATTTTTCATGCTTTTAATATGAAAATTTCAGTGAAATGTGTGTTATTTATCGTAGTTTGTTATGCAGTGTAATTTCAATGATTTGCGCGGAGTGATTTTTATATGTCGGACAAAATATCACACTCTCACAAACGGGGTAAAATGTGCCGTTCATTTGGGGCCGGTTGTGCCGCGGCACAACCAATCCCTAAGTGGCCTATATTGTACCATTATTTTTTGTTTGGCAAAATGAGGACGTACAAACGAAAAAAACACAAAGGGGAACTACAAGTCAGGATCTTTTACAAAGGGCTGCTGATGCAGTCATCAAGGATGGACTCAAATTAAAAACAGTTGCACGTGAATTGTAAATTTGTCACACAACACTACAACGCTATATAAAAAAATAAAAAGTGGAGTTACTACTGCGGTTGTATACAAAACAAGACTAGTGTTTAATGAGGAATAAAGCACTACTGTCGAAGTACATTTCGAAAAGCGCTTCAATTTACTCCGGTCTTCTACCGATTCTAGTGTGCCGTGAAGTTCAATGTACAAAACATCCCACCATCTTTGCATAAATATATTATTATAAAATTGACGTCTTTTAAATTCCAAATTGATTTCCATTCATGTGAAACACCTAGCATTATCAACGGCACAACCGACCCCAGCTACGGCACAACTTGCCCCAGAGTGGGGTTGGTAGTGCCTTTTCGCCGCTGTATGAAAAAATCACTTTTTCTCAAAAACGATTGAAAATGTGCAGAATCTGTAGGTAAATTCGTACTATGGACTAAATTTGGCTAAGGATGAACCACTACTTCCAAATATAGTCCTTGTTTTATCTGAATCATATAAGGATTTGTAAAAATCGGCACTTTCAACCCCGCTCTCCCCTACTCGTTTCCAATCCAATCGAAATCGGCTCGTTCCGATTCTAGCGTACAAGATAGTAGGGAACATTCATGAACAAGTTCCAAGTGCGTATTTTTACAAGAAACATATTACATCTCCATGTAGGGTGAAACACGTTAGCAAGTTCGTTACAAATAACTTCGAACTCGATAGCCGGAGCAGGTTCTGTGAATAAATTACACGATGCCTCGGCAGTCTTGCCCATGTAGGGCCACTTATTTATATGTCATCATTACAACACCGTTGACGGACTGGTCTAAGTCCGACTCAGGTGTCGCGGTCGCCCATCTCAAAGATATAAATCGTTGGGAAGGTCACGAGATATGTCCTTTTTTATGCCTTTGTTGATCTATGGTCGGAGGCGATTAGGCACAATGGAAGGTCCCATTCTCAACATATGGTTTGTTTGGACGGAATTGAGAACAACTCAGAAGAGCGCCAACGGTATTTTTGACAATGCCAAGGAAATGTCTATACAATTGCAAGAGGATATTCACTAAACCGGACAAGCATAGCAAGTTACGCATGTAAAACGTACTCGGAAAATAACCCGGCCATAATCGATCTTCATCCGAATACAACTTCTTCATAACATGACAAATCCATTACGGAAATGTTCATAAATAACAGCGACATAATAAAAAATATAAAATGATCCGCTTTATGATATAACCGGAAAACGTCATAAGCCTAATATGGCATGATAAAGATTGATCTGTTTCCATTATATTTAATCGATCTCTATTTACCAGGGAATATTGTGAAGAGCAATAAATATACGGCGTGGACCACCGAAAACTTGACAAGGTCATCATCATCATTCGAAATAAAAACCATATTCAAACCATGTCACCCCTCCGAACAGCCATCCCAACTCTTAAAATTTCTATAGGGAGGAGAGGTAATGATTTTCAGCCCTGTATACGATTTCTTCAGTGATATGATCATAGATAGCGGGGTCATGAATTCTGGCACATATGCAGATTATTCCGACATCATTTGACGATAACGCAATGCTTTTTGTGCAATTTTGCCACTAGCAGCGTTGGGGTATTATTTGAATGCATGCAAGTAGTGAAACTCACTTCGAATTCTTCCATGAAAATCATAAAAAAAATTGGCAACATCCGGAATTTTCAATGAGAAATCAAATCATAAACGATAAGATTGGACTCGCGGATGAAGAATTCGTGGTCAAATTAAATTGTGTCCGACCTTCCGTTCTCGATAGTTCGAAAAATACCGATTTGATCGAATTGAAAGTCAGTTGTTAATTGTTGAATAACGACACGAAAGTTCATGTGAAATTTCGAAACTTATCGTTAGAAGAGTTGAAATAAATATTTTCAAAAACTTTCATATCTCAGAAATTATTTGCTATATCCTGCTGAAATTTCACGCGAAAACAAATACATGAGTTTTTTCTGATCTTGTTCAGTGATGCCATCTCTTGACGTTTATGAAAATAAAATTACATTTGTCACTCTGACGGTAGGTTTTGTTCGTAGAATATGTTTTCAGATTTTAGGTGAAATTTGTCAAAATCAGACTCGAATTTTGGATGAAAATAATACGATTAAATACATCTTCTTTCGATCATTTCGAAGCTTTCCTTTGTTTTGTCTTCTCCAACAATGAATTTAAACAAGCGCGCAAAAGCTCTCGGCCAAACGTCAGTGATTTTCGAACTTTTTCCGAAGTATCGTATGCTCTTAATTTATTTAATGAATGTAGCAGGATAACCCCTGAAATGCTCCATTATCGAAGATTTGGTGATTTTTTTTTTCATTTACCGTATTCGAAATGAATTATTCTGTTTTTCATGGTATAATTTGATTTCAAAGTTGATTATTTCGAAAACGATTAACAGATTAAAATAATATTTTTGAGCGCTCGTACTACTTACACGAGGGCTATATCATTTCATCACGATGTCTGTATTTTTCGAATTTTGAGCCGAAAATGGTCTCAATCGATAGAGTTCAACTCAGTGATGACGAATCCGTCGGAAAATTCGAGTCTGTCCGTCCGGCCGTAAGCACGATAACTCTCGAAAGGAACAACCTAGAGACTTGAAATTCTCAGTGTGGGTTCAGTTCCCGAATGCCTCGGTTAAATTCGTTAATGGGCCAAATTCCACCAGGGGTTCCGTAAATATGACTGTTCAAAGTTTTGTTCTCCTGATTACTTGGAAACTACAGATTTGATCTAGATGAAATTTTGCACTCAAATGGAAAATGAGGTGTTCAAGCTATATGTGAAATTTTGTCCAGATCGCATGACCAGAACCATAGAAACCATGGAAAATTGTAACTTTTGAACGGAAACGCCTAGGCACTTGAATTCTTCAGGATAGGTCTGGATCTCGAATGTCGTGATCACGTTCATCTATGAGCAAAATTATACTAGGGGTTCCGTAAATATGGTAGTTTGAAATTTAGTTTTCTTGATAATTTCAAAACTACAGACTCGATCGTGACGAAATTTTGTATACTAATGGAGAATGATCTATTCAAGCTACATTTCACCAGATCGCATGACCAGAACCATAGAAAACCATAACTTGTGTATCTGAAATGTCGCGTTCACGTCTATCAATGAGCAGAATTTTACTAGGCGTTCCGTAAATACGGTCGTTTGAAATTTCGTTTTCTCGATAATTTCGAAACGACGGATTCGATCGAGATAAAACTTTGTATTTTAATCGAGAATGATATATTAAAGTAACATTTTGTCAAGATCGCATCACCAGGACCATAGGTACCGTAGAAAATTCTAGCGAATTATCGAAAAAAATTGGTCAGCTGAAGCACTGACATGAAGTCTGGAGTTTCGCCTAAGTTTGAGAATTTTTTTGACAGCTGTCGAAAATTCCTTCAATTGATTTCTTGAACTGGAAAAAGCGAATCTACCTACGAGGTGGATGAACGAGCGCATAAAAGCTCCTGACTTCACGGCAGTGCTTTTATAATTTTTTTGTCTAAAGATGTCCCTTTATAGAACAGAATTGAGCTGTCAAAGTTCTTCAAAATTTTGATTTGGAAACAATTTTTCGGTCGGCCATCCTTCATCCTCCATCAATGACACAATAATTCAACAAACATGTTCCTGTTCAGTTAGTCTACTTTTCCTTCGGGTCTATGAAAACACCTGAATAATTTATCAGAGAAAAGGGTCAAGAAGATGAAAACAAATGTTTTATGATGTGAAATCGGAAACTTCACAATTTCCAAATCACAAAAGCTGCACTCAAGATTTGGATATGATAACGGGTAAAAGTACTACATACATTTGAAAAATAGATAATCTTATCTTTGTTATGTTATCAGACAGCGGGCGCAACGTTAACATGATGGCCGGATGTCACCTGTTTGCATTGGAGATAAATACAGAGTTACATCAAGAAGACGAATTTCTTCCACTTTTGGCAATGGAAATCCGCGTGATACATCAATAATAAACGATTGGCAAGAAATTTCTTAACATGTTAATAATGTGTTTGGCGACTTCGTTGCTGAGTACACTTCTGCAGATGCTAGGCATCGAAAAAATGGGAAGGTCGAAGCTTGCTTGTGGCACCTCGTTCTGAGCAACTTTAACTTTTGGACAGCCTACCCCTAATCATTTTCCCCAAATGTTCGATGCGATTGAGATCCGCTGAACGGAGTGGCCAGGGCAAAACAGAATTCATACTGCCTCCAACAAAGAGAAGTGGTGAACGGCTACCATAGGACATATTTCCATTTTGAATGTAAACAAAGGAATTCCAACCGCAAGTCCGAATCTGAAGGACTGCACAAGGTTATTCAACACCCTTCATTTCAGAGAGTACACCATATAAAATGGTATGTGGATAGAAGAACGAAATACTCTGGAACGATGGGAAGTTACATACATGAAATTGCGAAATGCATAAAATTTCATACGCTCTGAGGTATTTTGATTCTCGTCGTACAATCACAAACGCCGGATCAGACCTCTCAGCTTCTTCGACCTGATGTGCGGTGTATGTTATTTCCCATTAAACAATCCGCTTTCCCCAGCGCGGGGGGTGTAAATAATGTATCACTGTATAGTGCAGTATTGACATTTCGACCACAGTTTAGAGGTAAATGTTTATCGTAAATCTGCGGAGAGTAGGGAAGAAATTCCTGGCACTCTTGTTCCAAAACCACCAGTGAGCGGATTTGTCAGATTCAGCGATATATCAGGTATGCGTTCATCCGTCAAAAATACCGAAAATGGCGAACCAATGCGAGAATATTGATCTTTCCCAGAGAACTTTAAACTCTCAACGCGACTGGCGATTATGCAAATTTCGAAAACCTACCGTCCAATGAAAACCGCCGGTCTGCTTCACTGAATCGATTTCCCGCAAAAATTCACCATCATGGAACCGCAGACCGTGACGACCAGGTAATTAAATTTCGGCAATGCGCCGTAATGAATCGACCGAACTTCCCGTCCGGTTTCCTAACAAAGGGGGCAAATTGGCGGAGTTTGGTTAGTTGTTTTGCCGAGAACGTGAATTGGGAGTTGCAGTTCCGAACTGAATTAATGCCGTTACAAATTCAATTTATTCGCAAATGCCGACGAATTTATTCGGGTCGCATGCTGTCGTCGAAGATGGATAGCCGACGTAAGGGCCCAATGCCGTTCCCAATTCGGTTCGGGGAAGATACTGAAGTATGCCGACGGCGGACATAAATCAATTTGCGGCGCAAATTCATTGTTATTGAGTGCCCTCGAATTGCCCCGATGCGGCGACGCAAAGCGAGAATTTTCTTCACAATTCTAGGGCGATTTAATGATTTAATGAAGATAAGGTCTTTTGGTTAGGAAATTATGCTATTGTGAATGTGAATTTAAGCTAGAAATTACAAGAGACCTTATTTGTTAAGAATTGATCAAGCTATCAAAAATTTTAGTATATTATTTAACGAGCGGTAATGTAGGTCATAACTCACGCAGATGAAGTTTGCAGCACGAGCCGAAGGCGAGTGCTGTAATTCATTAAGTGTGTTATGACCATTACCGTAAGTTGAATACATACTATACTCTTAATATGTAGTCACCTATAACAACGCATTATTTATGTTGATTGTGCTTCTTAGCACGGAGTAGAAAGTCCATAGGGGCGATGCTTTATATTAAGTGCCAAGTTCTCTAAAATATGCCGAAAGAACATTCTCTGTAGACGATGTCTCAATATTCTTACTGCTACATCAATCTTGAAAATTGTTGTACCCTTATATTTGTTTTGGGATTTTTCGGACCATAAATTCTGTATGGTAACATTGGCTGATTCTCTTATTTTTGAAGGTGTACATAATATTTCATCTTCACTATATGAATTCATCTTTTTCAGCAAAACATTCACAATAATATTTACATAGGTATCAACTTAATTTGAGAAAACGTCAAAATTATTCAAGTGACCTCCTCTCAATACCAATAATGTTCATAAGCACAGAGACAGGGAGTTATAGGAGTGAGCACGTTGTTTGTTTACAGATACTATTAATTGCTGAAAAGTAGTTGAATAATGTATATATAATTCAATAGGAGTAGATCAATTTGTTTACTGTATAATATGAATATGGAAAAAAGTTTCTTGCGAAACAAGGTTTAGGGGTGGCCTCTTCCACCTGTTTCAATCATAGAGGAAAACCACCATAAAATTTTTTGAATGCTTTGTCGCCCGCATAAAATATCTGCTCGATTTCATTCTTGTCAGTTTTTTGTATTCAAGAAAAACATTGAAAACTGCTTTTCGGGCGCCTTCTTTAGAAAGCTGTCACAAAGCAGGGGAGGCTCAAAAAAAAAAAGTTTCTATAAAAGACACCTCTTTTTTCGACAAAGGTAAAACCCCCTAAATTTTTTCGCAACTATTCATATACACATTGTAGGTCACTTGATGAACAGCTTTTAGTTATATAAAGGGTTGTATGAGGGGGTTCCTAAATTGGAGGTATAAACGATAAGGGGAGATTCCTTAAGTAATTTCAAGAAAAAAAAGTTCCATAAACATGGCATCGCAAACGTTTCCTTTTCGAAATACAGGGCGTTAAAGTTTGGTTTTTGTTGTTTTTGAGCACTCGTACTACTTACACGAGGGCTATATCATTTCGTCACGATGTCTGTATTTTTCGGATTTTGAGCCGAAAATGGTCTCAAACGACTATATTCGACTCACTGATGACGAATCCGTCAAAAAATTCGAGTCTGTGCGTCCGGCCGGCCGTCCCTCCGTATACACGATAACTCTCGAACGGAGTGTCCTAGAAACTTGAAATTTTCAGGGTAGGATCGAACCTCAAATGCCGCGGTTAAGTTCGTTATTGGGCAAAATTCGCCCAGGGGTTCCGTAAATATGGCCGCCCGAAATTTTGTTTTTCTGATTACTTTGAAACTACTGATTCGATCGAGGTAAAATTTTGCACTCAGATGGAGAATTGTGTACTCAAGCTACATGCAAAATTTTGTCCAGCTCGCATGACCAGAACCATAGAAACCATAGAAAATTATAACTTTGTATTGGAAAGGCCTAGGAACTTGAAATTTTCAGGATAGGTGTGGATGTCGATTTGTCGCGGTCGCGTTCATCAATGGGCAAAATTAGACTAGGGGTTCCGTAAATATGGCCGTTTGAAATTCAGTTTCTTGATAATTTCAAAACTATGGATTTGATCTTGACAAAATTCTGCATTTAAATTGAGAATGATATATTCGAGCTACATTTTTTCCAGATCGCATGATCGGGACCATAGAAACCATAGAAAATAATAACTTTCGAACGGAAAGGCCTAGGGACTTGAAATTTTCAGGATAGGTTCAGATCGCGAATTTCGCGGTTACGATCACCAATTAGCGAAATTAGACTAGGGGTTCCGTAAATATGGCCGTTTGAAATTCGGTTTTCTTGATAATTTCGAAACTATAGATTTGATCGTGACGAAATTTTGTATTTAAATTGAGAATGATATATTCCAGCTACATTTTTTCCAGATCGCATGATCAGAACCATAGAAACTTTCGAACGGAAAGGCCTAGGGACTTGAAATTTTCAGGATAGGTTCGGATCGCGAATTTCGCCGATCTTTTTCAGCAATGAGCAAAATTAGACTAGGGATTCCGCAAATATAGCCGTTCAAACTATATTTTTCCTGATGATTTCGAAAATACCTATTGGATTGAAATGAAATTTCGCACATATATGAAGAATAATGTATTCAAACTACGTGAGAAATTTTGTCCAGATCGCATTACCAAAACCATATATACTGTAGAAAATTCTAGCGAATTATCGAAAAAAAAATGGTCACCAAAGCACTGACGTGAAGTCTGAATTTTCGCGTAAGTTTGAAATTTTCTTTGACAGCTGTCAAAATGTTTCCAATTGGTTTCTAAAACTGGAGAATGTGAATCTACCAACAAGGTGCATGTACGAGCGCTCAAAAGCTCCTGCCTTCACGGCATTGCTTTTCGTAATTTTTTTTTCTTATATTATCTACACTCCACAAGATATTCAACCCAAACAGTTCAATTTGATATGTCAAAACTAACAATGAATTAATTCACCACACCTTACTAACTGAATTTTTATGACATTTTGGATTTCTAAAGAAGTGTGAATGTACAGACTAAACCTCTATTCAATTGATGATGGACATATAAAGTCATATAATATGGAGTGTCAGAACTGGCACAATTTTATTGGTTACAGAAATACGATTAGAACTACTTATTTCAAGTTGGTCTACTTCCGTCATTCGACCCATCCTATCGTCACTTCTCGATTAGGTCATAAATATTTATAATAAACAGATACTGGAACACATGTCGGTACGATAACTCATATCAAAAACACCGGCATTAAAGCGGAAACCACTAGTTTATAATTCCCCTCCGTGACTTTCTCACGATACTCCAGAATTCCGACAATTTCAATTTGTGTAATAATGAGATCGAATTAGGTCTTGCGACGCGAAAAAACACGACATCTGAAAGGAAATGGGTTATTGATTTGCGCGATTAAAATGTAGAAAGCTGATCCGTATCGGTTAAATTACAGTGTAGTGGTATTTCAGATGAAGACGGATGATGCTATCGCTTCGAGACGTCGGCCGTCCATCATCACGCTTTTATGTTCGCGATTAAATTGGAATGATATGAAAATAACTATCGATTTCAGTCGGAATACGTTATTCCGACATGATAAATGATCACTTAGCTCTTTTTTTGTGCATTTTTTTGTAGAAAGCATGAGCGTTATCATCTTGCCCAAATATTTGTAAATTTCGGGATCTTCTCAAATGATTAGGTTGAATGAAGAATTCGTGGTGAAATTCAATTCTGTCCCTCCATCCAGACGTCCGTAAACAAGATAACTAGAGTTTTGAAATTTTCAGGGTGAATATTTTTGAGCGCTCGTACTACTTACACGAGGGCTATATCATTTCGTCACGATGTCTGTATTTTTCGAATTTTCAGCCGAAAATGGTCTCCATCGACTATGTTCGACTCACTGATGACGAATCCGTCAAAAAATTCGAGTATGTCCGTCCGTATACACGATAACTCTCGAAAGGAATATCCTAGGAACTTCAGGGTAGGTTCGAATTTTGAATACCGCGGTTAAGTTCGTTATCGGACAAAATTCGCCTAGGGCTTCCGTAAATATGGCCGCTCGAAATTTTGTTTTTCTGATTACTTCGAAACTACTGATTCGATCGAAGTGAAATTTTGCACACAAATGGAGAATTACGTGTTCAAGCTTGTCCAGCTCGCATGACCAGAACCATAAAAACCAATTATAAATTTGTAATGGAAAGTCCTAGGGACTTGAAATTTTAAGGATAGGTGTAGATCTCGAATGTTGCTCACGTTCATCAATGAGCAAATTTAGACTAGGGGTTCCGTAAATATGGCTGTTTGAAATTCAGTTTTTTTTTGATTATTTCAAAAGTATGGATTTGATCATGACGAAATTTTGTATTTGAATTGAGAATAATATATTCGAGCTACATTTATCCCAGATCGCATGATCAGAACCATAGAAACCATAGAAAACAATAACTTTCGAACAGAAAGGCCTAGGGACTTGAAATTTTCAGGATAGGTTCGGATCGCGAATTTTCTGATTACGTTCATCAATGAGCAAAATTAGACTAGGGGTTCCGTAAATATGACAGTTTGAAATTCTGTTTTCTTGATAATTTCGGAACTATGGATTTGATCGTGACGAAATTTTGTATTTAATTCGAGAATGATATATTCGAGCTACATTTTTTCCAGATCGCATAATTAGAACCATAGAAAATCTAACTCTCGAACGGAAAGGCCTAGGGACTTGAAATTTTCGGATCGCGAATTTCGCAAACCACTTTCATCCATGAGCAAAATTGGACTAGGGGTTCCGTAAATATAGCCGTTCAAACTATATTTTTCCTGATAATTTCGAAAATACCGATTGGATTGAAATGAAATTTCGCACATACATGGAGAATAATGTATTCAAACTGTATGTAAAAGAAATTTTGTCCAGATCGCATTACCAAGACCATAGATACCGTAGAAAATTCTAGCGAATCATCGAAAAAAGAATGGTCACCAAAGCATTGAAGTGAAGGATGGATTTTCGCGTAAGTTTGAAATTTTCTTTGACAGCTGTCAAAATCTTCCCAATTGGTTTCTAAAACTGGAGAATGCGAATCTACCTACTACGAGCGCTCAAAAGCTCCTGTCTTCACGGCAGTGCTTCTCGTAATTTTTTTTCTCAATAATTCGAAAATAACCTATCTGACCGAATTGAAACTTCGTTGTTAGTTGTAAGATAACGACTCGAAGGTTTATGTGGAATTCCGTAAGGATAGAAAAAATGTTGATATAAGGGATAAATGAATTGCGTTGTGCAGAAATTCGGCTTTCAAACTGTTTCACATAAAAAAAAATTTAGTTTTTCTGATTTAGTGTTGAGAATATTTGATATTCGATTATTCTATCCCTTAAGGTTTATTGGATAATGTATAGTATATTATTTAACGAGCGGTAATGTTGGGAAAGTTGAATACTATACTTTATCTACGACTATAACAATAAATACTAAGATACAAGTGCAGAGAAAAAAATGTATTTACAAATCTTAATAGTTACCTATAACAAAGCATTATTTATGTTGAGTGTGCTTAGCATGGAGTACAATGTCCATATGGGCGATGCTTTATATTTAGTGCTAAGTTCACTAGAATATGTCAAAAGAACATTCTCTGTAAACGATAACTTAAAATTCTTACTGCTCATCAATCTTGAAAATTGTTGTATACATCTTTATATTTGTTTTTGGATTTTTCGGGCAATAAATGTTGTATGGTAACATTCGCTAATTGTCTTATTTCTGAAGGTGTACATAATAATTCATCGTCACTATCTGAATTCATCTTTTTCAGCAAAACATTCACATAATAATTAGGTATAAACTTAATTTGAGAAAACGTCAAAATTATTCAAGTGACATTACTCCCCTCAATACGAATAATGGACTGTTCCCTTTCGGCCAATCGGCTTGTTCAGAAGCACAGAGCCAGGGAGTTATAGCAGTGAGTTATTATAACTCACGTTTAAGGCTGCCATCCGTCCGGGTTTCCCCGGATTTGTCCTAGTTTTTAGAGCGTCCGGGGAGCGTCCGGGCCGGATTTATTTGTTTTCCGGGTATTGAAATTTTCAAGTGAAGTCATTTTTTCGAGTGGATCCCGGTTCAAAACTATTTTGAAAACATTTCGTAGTTGACGTCACCAGTTTGTGTATCGCTAAAACGCCATAATTTCAGAACAGTGGAGTACTACCACTCAAATCTTCACAAAACGCACGAATGAAAAAATCCAGGAAGAAATCAACAAACATAACCAATATTCTTTAAAAAGCTGTTTCCGAACGCGGTCAGAAACCAGTCTATCCATGTAATAAAAGTACGAACTGCAGCCCGAATTATCCCAAAACTTGTTTTCAAACCAACCTCGATTATTTCAAACTATTTGGTGCGTAACCAGTTCGATGCAAAAATACTAATATTTCCAAATGGACGGAATAGTTTTAAAAAATCGTCGGGCAAAAAAATGAATAAAGGCATACCATGAGCCACCGCCAGGCTCGTGCGCCTGGGATGGTCACCTATATAATAATTATATACTATGAGTATCGTGGACATTCGTGGATCATCTGACTCCTGACTCTCTAGCTCTAGTCTGCTCTAGTCTAGATTCACTGATGGACAATACTGAAATACTGTAGAGAAGAGCTCTATTAGGCGCTCAAGAAAAATCTATCCCCGGTAGAAATATCTTTCCTCTTAAATAATGATGTCAACTACATCACGTAGCGTTTCTGAGTAACACGTTCACAAATAAATCAAATCCATCAGTTCCTTCAAAGGAAGTTATTCTTCATTGAAATACCAATAGATATATAGAAAACAGTATGAATAACTATTGTCATTTTTTTGGAAAAAAATATCCAACTTCAAACTTCATCATAAAATATGACCAGTATTTCATTATGTGAAAGTATGATATTTCATGATGAAATTTGAGGTTAGATATTTTCTTCCAAAGAAATGACAACAGTTATTCATTTGATTTATTTGTGAGCGTGTTACACAGAAACGCAACATGATGTAGTAGAAACCATTATTTTGAAAAAAAAAAAGATATGTCTATCAGGGATAGATATTTTTATCAGAGCGTCCGATAGCTCTTCTTCACAGTATTTCAGGATTATCCAGTCATTCTGGGACACCCTGTATAGAAGAGTAATAATTCATGGTATTTTTCAAAATGTGTAGAAATTAAGACTATCCTGAAATATTTTGAAAATGTTTTCAAACATAATAGGTAAAAAAAAAATATTTCAATATGTCCGGGTTTTCAGATGCAATGTCCGGGGTTTTTGAGCTTGTCCTAGTTTTCAGATTACAGAGATGGCAACCCTACTCACGTTGTTTGTTGACAGATGCAAAAAATTGCTCAAAACTAATTGAATAATGAATATATAATTCAAAAGGAGTAAATAAATAAAATTATTTCTCTCATATTGAATGTGGCAATGCCCATTCACCATATTACTTTTCCGGCTCGAACTCGATACAGTGATACGTTCCATCTACGTATGTATCAATTAACACCTCAACAAGACCTATGCGAGAAACTACACCATGCTGCACCGTGTAAATTTGCGTTGTGCCAGACACACGTCCGTTGGTCGGTCTCATTCAAGCGAAAAAGTAGCTAGTCACGCTTGGTAATCCCGAATGTTCTGTTGCACGGATCCGAGCAAGAACGATACGAACAGGCAACGGTAGAACGCACCGCTGAACACGGCTTTTATGTGCCCCCGTGTATTTCAATCTATATAATTAACATCGAGTCGATGGACATTCGCGTTCACAACCATGGCGAGAAGGTATTCCGTTTGAGATACGTTTGGATTAACGAGAATTGATAGGTTGGCGGCATTGTGTTTCCTAACAGTCGAAGTTTTTCGATCACAATAATTATGTGATTCCGTAAAACGAATATAATGACGAGCGCACTCCTATTATTATCACAAAGAGGATTCTGAGTTCCCTCGGTAGATGGCGTTTCTAAAATCTCGTGATTCTTGAGGCAATTCATACATCAGAATACCCAGCGTAAGAATAACATGACATGGCATAAGGCGATTTGAACAAAGCAATAAAGTGGTTTTGGATTTTGGTTGAGGTGAATGAAATGTAACATAAGGTGTGTCAATTCGTAACGGTAACTACCCAATTTCTCGGCCCCCACGCAAAATCAGAAAAAATGCAGAAAGGGGTGAACTTTGGTTACATTTTATAGAAAGGTTATTCGATTGCCTTTTCAAAAATGCTTCTTGTAATCAGTTGAATGGAATCTTTTCATATTGTCAACGTTTTCGGAAGTATTAAACAAAAATCTAATTCCGTTTTGCTTTCCGCTAGAAATGGGAATGAAATATTCCGAAAATTTTCATTAATCCCAAGTGTGAATATACGGTAAAATGAAGTTAGTGAAGTAAATATCGAATAAATTCTGAAGAAATCTTTTCAACTTCCCTCCGAATTCTCCAAATTTATGGAATATAAACTCTGGAAGTTAGGCGAGGCAAGAGACCTGATTGCTGTCGGATGAAGTCCAACGGCACTCAGTTCCTTTAATCCGAACAAATTAGAGACTAAATGCAATCAAATTATATCCTCCAGAATGGAATGAGCGAATTTCTAGATTAATCCGGTCGCTCCAGTTTCTTTCGTTTCAATTCAAATCGCAGGAAATAAATTATCCATTCCACTTACTGGAATTGAGTGCCATGTATTATGGGTTTTTGTGTGATGTGGCAGGACACGTAATGTTTCTGTTCACAAAAAAAAATTGATTCCAATACCACCTCGAAGTGTTCACATTGTTCAGCATAATGCATCCACTCAGTTATTTTTATCCATCTTCAAATTTACTGGTGAATTTGTTTATGTTCTGAATGAGGAAACCATGAATGAAAACTTCATAGCAATATTGATCTTGTTTCTTCCTGAACGCTCGATAACGGTTATAATATTCATAAAACCGTTCGCCTCCCTCTAAAGAAAGATTTGTAATGCATGTTTACCGTGGAAAAATGATAAAAATCTTGTCTTCCATATCTCGCTATACAATCTCGGATTTTATTACGAATTGAATGGACATCCAATGTTCGAACATGTGTGCCGCTGATTGAATAGTCTATTGTAAGAAAACATTTCAAGAGAGCACAATCGATAATTCAGCCGACGCTCGATCATTCAAGGTAATTCTAGAACGAATGGCATGTGAGGTCTTTCACCGCGTGAAACAATTATTGAGCATGGAAAAACCTCGAAAAGTACTAAATCGACACATTTCATGATATTTTCATATGGAATTCGTGATGTAAGATTTCGACAAATTCCAGGTAAAACGATACTGGCAGAACAAAAATTATCTAACGAACCACAAATTCTATGAACCAAACTGGCCGTTAGTGTGACAGATAGCGCCACATTTATAAACTTCGAGAGACGGAATCACAGAATTATCAACTTTCTCAGAACCAGATGAGAAAAACTCGATTATCTTTTCACGTGGAACCGCAGTGAAGCTGAATTTTCATATACCTAACAGCAGGATATGGCAAATAATTTCCGAGATACCGAAGTTCTGAAAAAGTTTTTTATCCTTTTAGTGGTACCATCCTTCCACCTTGAACTTCGTATGGTAATCTTACAACTAACCACAAAGTTTGCATTCAATTATTGGGAAAATAAAATTCAAATGCTATATCCATGAAACCCTTCGGCGGATTTCATTCATTTAAGAACTCAACCGGCGCATTCAGAATCGAATTTTACAATCATGCATGGTATACTTACTTTACGAACCGTAAAAAGTTATCATTACTTATATTAAAAGAATGTCTCATTATCTTATTCATCGAGAAAGCTAAAAGTTTGAAAAAATCATAATACAAAAATTTTACCGACAATTTTTTTTTCATATTATTGGATAAATTTTTTCGAACACATTCATATAATTCAAATTGAAAAATGAAGCTCAGTAGTCCACAATTTTTTTTTGCTAGTTTCTATGAATTGCAATTATACAGGGTGTCCCAGAATGAATAGATAATCCTGTAACACTGTATAGAAGATCTATCGGACTTTCTGAAAAAAGTACAAAAAAAAAATTACGAAAAGCACTGCCGTGAAGGCAGGAGCTTTTGAGCGCTCGTACATGCACCTTGTAGGTAGATTCGCATTTTTCAGTTTTGGAAACCAATTGAGGAAATTCTTGACAGCTGTCAAACAAATTTCCAAACTAAGGCGATAATCCAGACTTCAAGTCAGTGCTTTAGGTGGCCAATTTTTTTTTTCGATAATTTGCTAAAATTTTCTACGGTATCTATGGTCTTGGTGATGCGATCTGGACAAAATTTCACACGTAGTTTGAATACATTATTCCTCAGCTAGGTTCAAAATTTCATTCCAATCAAATCGTTAGTTTCGAAATTATCAGGAAAAGAATATTTTGAACGGCCATATTTACGGAACCCCTAGTCTAATTTTGCTCATTGATGAAGGTGACCGTGAAATTCGCGATCCAAACCCACCCTGAAAATTTCAAGTTCCTAGGCCTTTTCCTTCGGAAGTTATAATTTTCTATGGTTTCTATGGTTCTGGTCATGCGATCTGAACAAAATATTGCTTATATCATTCTCATTTAAAATACGAAATTTTATCTCGATCGAATCCGTAGTTCCAAAATTTCAAACGACCGTATTCACGAAACCCCTAGTATAATTCTGCTCATTGATGAACGTGAACGCCACATTTCAGATCTACACCTATCCTGAAAATTTCAAGTCCCTAGGCCTTTCCGTTCGTAAGTTATGATTTTCTATGGTTTCTATGGTTCGTGAGGTCTAGAGAAATGTAGCTTAAATATATCATTCTCCATTAGTATACAGAATTTTGTCACGATCGAATCTGTAGTATGGAATTTATTAACGAAATTTCAAACGACCATATTTACGGAACCCCTAGTATAATTTTGCTCATAGATGAAAGTGATCACGACAATCGAGATCCACACCTATCCTGAAAATTTCAAGACCCTAGGCGTTTCCGTTCAAAAATTACAATTTTCTATTGTTTCTATGGTTCTGGTGATGCGAGCTGAACAAAATTTTGCATGTAGCTTGAACACCTCATTTTCCATTAGAGTGCAAAATTTCATCTCGATCGAATCTGTAGTTTCAAAGTAATCAGGAAAACAAAATTTCGAGCGGCCATATTTACGGAACCCCTCGGCGAATTTTGCCCAATAACGAACTTAACCGCGGCATCCGAGATTCGAACCTACCATGAAAATTTCAAGTTTCTAGGACATTCCGTTCGAGAGTTATCGTGTATACGGCCGGCCGGACGGACGGACGGACGGACAGACTCGAATTTTTCGACGGATTCGTCATCAGTTAGTCGAACATAGTCATTTGAGACCATTTTCGGCTCAAAATTCGAAAAATACAGAAATCGTGATGAAATGATATAGCCCTCGTGTAAGTAGTACGAGCGCTCAAAAACCTATCCCCACTAGAAATTTGTTTTTTTCAAAATAATGATTTCTTGCACATCACGTTGCGTTTCTGTGTAACAAGCTCACAAATGAATCAAATCAATCTGTTTCTTCATGGTGAAATAAGTTATGAAGATGTATTGTACCATTTTGAAATTTACATGAAAGGCGCATATTTTTTTTTGAGTTGGCAACACAGGCTTTCCCAAATTTTATTTCCACCATGAACGATTAAACTTTTACATTATGAAATATTCATCACATTTTATGATGGATATTTTTTTCCAAAAAAGTTACAATAGATATTTATACGGTTTTCAGCATATCTAATGGTATTTCAATGAAGAATATTTCACCATGAAGAAACTGATGGATTTGATCCTCTTGTGAGCGTGATACACAGAAACGCAACGTGATGTGCAAGAACTCATTATTTAAAAAAAAAATATTTCTAGTGGGGATAATTTTTTTTTTTTATTTTCTTCAGGGAGTCCAATAGCTCTTCTATAGAGTGTTACAGGATTACCAATTCATTCTGGACACCCTGTATAATAGTATTTTATTTGATGACGATGATTTAGTGAGTTATGACCATTACCGCTAGTTGAATACTATACTTTATCTACGACTATAACAATAAGTACAGAGAAAGAACTTTATTTACCAATCTTAACAATTACCTATAACAATACATTATTTATGTTGATTGTGCTTCTTAGCATAGAGTAGAAAGTCCAAAGGGGCGATGCTTTATATTTGGTACTAACTTCACTAAAATATGCCAAGAGAACATTCCCGATCAATTATAATTCTTACGGCTACACTAATCTTGAAAATTGTTGTATACACCTTCAAATTTGTTTTGGGATTTTTCGGGCAATAAATTCTATATGGTAACATTGGCTGACTGTCTTATTTCTGAAGGTATACATAATAATTCATCTCCACTATCTGAATTCATCTTTTTCAGCAAAACATCCACAATAATAATTAGGTATCAACTCAATTTGAGAAAACGTCAAAATTATTCAAGTGACATTACTCCCCTCAATACCAATAATGGACGTTCCCTTTCGGCCAATCGGCTTGTTCAGAGGCCCAGAGCCAGGGAGTTATAAAAGTAAGTTATTATAACTCACGTTGTTTGTTTACAGATACTATTAATTGCTCAAAAGTAGTTGAATAATGAATATTATATAATTCAATAGGAGTAGATAAATATGTATACCATTTTGTGGTGTCTGGACAATACATATCTGGATTTTTTCTTCATCCAATTATGTCAATTTACCTAGACAGATATTCATTTTATGGCAGCAGAAAGTCAACAATAAAAGACATCTGTTTGTTGGAATTGTTTTCATTTTCAAGGCGAGACCAATTCAAGTATGTTGTATAAAGATAAAGTTATTATAGATTTTCATCCTCTAATGTTTCAGTCTCTGGAAAACGTCGCATTACATGAAGCTCGAATGACAGATAATAAAAATAATGCAGAAGACAATTTACAATCAACCTAATTTAAGACCTGGACATGCGAAAATCAACCAGAAGAAATTCTCTTTATCAAATCTGCCACCAAAGCTACTCTTTTCCGATATGGTCCATTCCAAACCATGCTCATATTTCTTCCCTTCATGCCCAAAGATATATCACATAAGTAGGTCTTCGTATATATGAAAAGTCATGGCCAGAACAATTTCGAACGCGAACCTTCGAAAATATATCAAAACCATCGGGAAAAAAAAAATCGAACGCTAACATAGCGGAGACTTGCACTGAATAAATGTTTGGCAATCCGCCAGTGCAGATCGTTTGGCAAACAGGCGGTCTCGCTTATACATGTTCGTAACATTTCAACGGCACGTAGTTCGGATGTTTTATGAGGCCGTCTGCAACAACATATCCATTTTATATTTACATAAAACTTCGTTACCTCCGCTCCTACGTTGGGAAATGTACACTCGACGGACTTACGGAAAAGTTGATTGCGAAACTAGTTCAAACAACGAGGCATGGAGGCATGCCGACCGCAGAGGAAATTAGGAAGGAAAAGAAGAACGAAAAAAAGTTTCACCCAAAAGTTTTTTCCACAACGCTACGCTGTCGATATAACGGCAAGTGTGAAAACGTGCCCATTTATTTTCATGAGATTTCGCGGCGACCGGAATCATCAGTGTAGGATTACAAATTACAACCCCTGTCTTGAATTCGAAATTTCTTTGTCCGAAACGAGAGAATCCCCTCGTCTGGATCGAAAATATCATGAAATAATGTATCTGGGATAGCCATATCTTATCGAGACAGAACATTGAGTTTCTGCAGTACCAGTACTTTTTTTTGCTGTTCACTCTGCTGAATGTCAATACTGTATTCTTTCTCTAGAATTTGAAGCAAAGCTTTCTTTAGGGTTATACATTTTAATCGACCAGGCGATTTTCCGACCTGGTGTGGATGAAGCTCTATACAGGGTGTTTTCAAATTCGAAGTGAACCTTGGAGGACAAGTAGGTATGACTCATTTGCTGTCGTTTAAGCCATATTTATCTATAACCAAAAATCAACACTAAACGAGTTATTTGAGATCTTGTGATTTTTAAAAGATTTCTCACCTCACTTCATTTTTCGTCAATTTTTTATACGTTGACCAAATTTGATTATACTTTTGGATTATTTTCATCAGGAAAGAATATGGTATGTATGAAAAAAGCAAAACTATCCTCTATTAAATGTTGAAAAAGAATAAGTATGATTTGAAAGTTGGTATATAAAGAAAATAAATATCAAATCCTAATATAAATTAGCCTGCAACTTTCGAATTCCACAATTTATGTATGGAAAAATTATTTTAAAAACTTGCCAAATTCTTTCTGTTTGCCTTAAAAAAGTTTTCGTTCGAATGCAGTCACCAGTTTTGTTCCACCAAATTTTTTTATAAACAACCTTTCGAATAGTGATTTAGCGTTTGGATGGGAGCAATAGCTTCTGATAGGTCCTTACTATCTACCTGATAACTTAAACGGAGAAAATTATGAAGAATTTCTGAGAACAAATATGGACAGTTTTGTGGACGAGGTTCCCTTTATTGACAAGCGTGAAATCATTTTCTAACAGGATGTGTGTCCTGCACACTATAGGCTAAACGTTCGTAAGTTTTTGGACGAATTGTTTCCGAAAGGGTGTATTGGTAGGGAAGAAGCTATTTCGTGGCCAGCGAGAAGTCCGGATTGAACACCGTTAGATTTTCATGTTTGGGGTTGTTTAAAAGAAATAGTAGGTATATGAAAAGGAAATACATACACGTGCACAACTTGTAGAGAAAATAGACTGAGAAATTAGAAAGAGGGCACGTGCTTGTATAAGGAATGGTGGAGGACATTTTGAACATTATTTATGAATGAATTTTCCAATGAAATTTTGGGTTTAATTGCAATAAAAAATTACGAAAAGCACTGCCGTGAAGGCAGGAGCTTTTGAGCGCTCGTACATGCACCTTGTAGGTAAATTCGCATTTTCCAAGTTCAGAAATCAATTGAAGGAATTTTCGACAGCTGTCAAAAAAATTCTGAAACTTATGCGAAACTCCAGACTTCATGTCAGTGCTTCAGCTGATCAATTTTTTTTCGATAATTCGCTATAATTTTCTACGGTATCTATGGTCTTGGTGGTGCGATCTGGTCAAAATTTTGCACGTAGTTTGAATTCATTATTACTCAGCAAGGTGCAAAATTTCATCCAAATCCGCTCAGTATTCTCGGAACTATCAGCAAAAAAATATTTTGAACGGCCATATTTACGGAAACCCTAGTCTAATTTTGCTCATTGATGAACATGACCGCGATATTCGCGATCCAAACCCACCCTGAGAATTTCGAGTTCCTAGGCCTTTCCGTTCGAAAGTTACAATTTTCTATGGTTTCTATGGTTCTGGTCATGAGATCTGGACAAAATATTGTTTTAATATATTATTCTCGATTAAAATACGAAATTTCATCTCGATCGAATCCGTAGTTTCGAAATTATCGAGAAACCAAAATTTCAAACGAGTGTATTTACGGAACCCCTGGTATAATTTTGCTCATAGATGAAAGTGATCACGACAATCGAGATCCACACCTATCCTGAAAATTTCAAGTCCTTAGGCCTTTCCGTTCGAAAGTTATGATTTTCTATGGTTTCTATGGTTCTGGTCATGTGATCTGGAGAAATGTAGCTTGAATATATCATTCTCCATAAGTATACAAAATTTCGTCACGATCGAATCTGTAGTTTTGAAATTATCAAGAAAACTAAATTTCAAACTGCCATATTTACGGAACCCCTTGTATAAAGTTGCTCATAGATGAACGTGATCACGAAATTCGAGATCCACACCTATCCTGAAAATTTCAAGTCCCTAGGCCTTTCCGTTCAAAAGTTACAATTTTCGATGGTTTCTATGGTTCTGGACTTGGATTTGGACAAAATTTCACATGTAGCTTGAACACCTCATTCTTCATTTGAGTGCCAAATTTCATCTTGATCGAATCTGTAGTTTTCAAGTTATCAGGGGAACAAAACTTTGAATGGCCATATTTACGGAACCCCTGGTGGAATTTGGCCCATTAACGAACTTAACCGAGGCATTCGGGAACTGAACCCACACTGAAAATTTCAAGTCTCTAGGTTGATCCGTTCGAGAGTTATCGTGCTTACGGCCGGACGGACGGCCGGACGGACGGACGGCCGGACGGACGGACAGACTCGAATTTTCCGACGGATTCGTCATCAGTGAGTCGAACATAGTCGATTGAGACCATTTTCGGCTCAAAATTCGAAAAATACAGACATCGTGACGAAATGATATAGCCCTCGTGTAAGTTGTACGAGCGCTCAAAAATAATTAAACGTTACTTTTCTTTCTTGGCTCAAATCAACATCAGCTGAAACGAAACTAGTGTTTGCATTCTCACGAAAACTTTTTTAGGAAATAAAGAAGGAAGTTTTTCAAAAAATTTTTTCATACATAAATTGTGGAATTCGAAAGATGCAGGCAAATTGATATTAGAAATTGATTTTCATTTTCTTTATATACCAACTTTCAAATCATACTAATTCTTTTTCAACATCTAATACAGGATAATTTTGCTTTTTTCATACATATCATATACTTTTCTGGTGAAAATAATCCAAAATTATAATCAAATCTGGTCAACATAGAAAAAATTGGCGAAAAATGAAGTAAGGTGAGACATTTTTCAAAAAACACAAGAACTCAAATATCTCGGAAACTGTTGATTTTCGGTTGTCAATAAATATGGCTCAAACGAGACCAAATGAGTGATGCTAACACGTCCTCCAAGGTTCACGTCTAATTCGAATACCCTGTATATCTCGAAGTGAAGGGAATCACTGCATTCAAAAATACCCCTCTCAAAATTGCCTGGAAATGTGAAAAAGCATATAGCTGGCAGACAGCAACAAACAGCCGTCAAAAATACAGAAAATCAAATGGAAAGCGCTCTCGCTGAAAAAGAAACTCCGAAAACGTCCATCAGACCGGGAAATTCCTGGGGGATCACTCTGCTGCCAGGAAGCAACTTGATAAAAAAGAAAGAAGAAGAAAAATGCTTTTTTTTCGGATACCAAGACCAAGACAAGCTGAACTTAACTTGAATGAAAAATCGCTCTCGAAGGGCATTCCGAAGTTAAATACCACCTACAGAAGATGTACAAAGGGAGCTCAAATCTTCAAAAACCGAGCACCTACTCTGCAATAGGCTAACACTGACATAAAAAAGATTCGCGCTGCTGGAATACGACCAGCTAGCACCCGCAGAAATCGGACGCAAGCCCCATAGGAAAATTATCAACTCCGCCAAAATGGATTTCTGGGGCTTCAGTAGTGGACTGGTTTAGCAAGATCACATGGTCACTGCGCATACTGTGGCAAACGACCATATCTGTTGGCATCCCAATTATTATAGCAATTCGACCATTTTGGTTCGACTATACCACTAATCTTAAACGGTCCACTCGAATGGAAGAAAGAGTGTCCTCATATCTTAAAACGAAAAAACTGATGAAATTCACTGATGTATATTGAAGTACATCCCGTCGTCGAACAAGCGTCCAATTCAACCTTTCCTATACCCGAAGACACGACACAAATGACTGTAACCGCAGAGTAAAAAGAAGCGCACGCTGGGCCCGAACAAAACGACCAGACCCGCCTTTTTTCCATTTCTATATACGCGGTCAACAGTAATCAATTACACGCTTCAGAAAGCGGTTTAGTCTCCTTTGCCAAATACATGCCAGACCTGTTCGGGTTCTTTCCATTCATTACTACCTTACCGGCCAGCGATAACATGCATCATCCTGAGACTTGTTTCGAACGAAAGACGTATGACCTTGGCTGTTGAAACATATGAACGATCGAATTAACACTTCTCGTTCTGGTTCCGCCAGGTTTGAGGTTGGCGTTTCGGTTTGTTTGTCGTTGAGATAAGGACATGTTCGAACGGTACCATCAGATGGAGTCAAAACTGAGTTTCGATTGTCATAAGATAAGCCCCTGCAGCCCAAAAGTTCCAAAGATGTCTATTGTGATTTCCTATTATAATATGACTTTCATCATTAAATTCATCTTTTTGAGCGCTCGTACAACATACACGAGGGCTAAATCATTTCGTCACGATGTCTGTATTTTGAGCCGAAAATGGTCTCAATCGACTATGTTCGACTCACTGATGACGAATCCGTCGGAAAATTCGAGTCTGTCCGTTCGTCCGTAAGCACGATAACTCTCGAACGGAAAAACCTAGAGACTTGAAATTTTCAGTGTGGGTTCAGTTCCCGAATGCCTCGGTTGAGTTCGTTAATGGGCCAAATTCCACCAGGGGTTCCGTAAATATGGCCGTCCAAAGTTTTGTTCTTCTGATTACTTGGAAACTGCAGATTTGATCGAGATGAAATTTTGCAATCAAATGGAGAATGAGGTGTTCACGCTACATTTGAAATTTTGTCCAGATCGCATGACCAGAACCATAGAAACCATAGAAAATTGTAACTTTTGGACCGAAACGCCTAGGGACTTTTCAGGATAGGTGTGGATCTCGAATGTCGTGATCACGTTTATCTATGAGCAAAATAATACTAGGGGTTCCGTAAATATGGTCGTTTGAAATTCAGTTTTCTCGATAATCCCAAAACTACAGATTCGATCGAGATAAAATTCTGTATCTTAATCGAGAATGCTATAATAAAGCAACATTTTGTCCAGATCGCCTGACCAGAACCATAGAAACCATAGAAAATTATAACTTCCGAAAGAAAAGGCCTGGGAACTTGAAATTTTCAGGGTAGGTTTGTATCTCGAATTTCGCGGTCACGTTCATCAATGAGCAAAATTAGACTAGGGGTTCCGTAAATAGGACCGTTCAATACATTTCGTTCCTGATAATTTCGAAACTACTGTTTGGATTGGAATGATATTTCACACCTAGCTGAAGAATGATGTATTCAAACTACTTGCGAAATTTTGTCCAGATCGCATTACCAAGACCATAGATACCGCAGAAAATTCTAGAGAATTATCGAAAAAAAATTAGTCAGCTGAAGCACAGACATGAAGTCTGGAGTTTCGCCTGAGTTCGAGAATTTTTTCGACAGCTGTCGAAAATTCCTTCAATTGATTTCTAAAACTGGAAAATGTGAATCTACCCACAAGGTGGATGTAGGAGCGCTCAAAAGCTCCTGACTTCACGGCAGTGCTTTTCGTAATTTTTGATTGAAATATCCCAATTCCCAATATAATGAAAAAATGGAGAGGAGCACTGGAGTGAGCGAAACACAAACTTCAATGTGAAAAATAATTTCATTTTATTTTCATAAACTTCGTGAGACCACTTCACCGAACAATTATTTTCTTTTCACATGGAGCCGCTTTGAATCTGAATTTAAAACGAAACTTTGTTATTCTTCTATTATTACTCACATAAACTTTCGTATCGTTATTCGTTATAGATCTTTTTTCGAATTTTAGAAAAAAAATCAGATGGCTTCATCAACGAAACCTTCTGGCGAATTTTGCCAGTTAACGAATTCAACCGGCGTACTCAGACAAAAACAAACGCGCAAAAATTGGCAATTTATGAAAAAAAAAGTTATGACCTCACACTCAAAGAAATTTTCCAGTATATACAACAGGAATTCGGTTACTTCTACAGGAAATTCCCCCTATATAAGCGACAGAAAGAATATATTGGTTGATTTCACGTGACAATTCCGGTAGTATTCCTGTAGAAATAACAAGTTTTACATAAGTTGATGCAACCAAAGTGTAGTTTGTCATGTCAACAGGAAAATAATACAGTGAAGAAAACAGGAATTTCTATGTTGTTACCTAGAGTAGTCAACTGAATTTTTTGCATTTCCTATTTAATTTACCACGTGGTTTTGGGAGTAATTTCCATGTGAGTAATTTTTGAAATGCATTTCTTTTTATTTTAGTTTTTTGACCTTATTGATTGCAATATTCAGTCTTAATCTCAAAGTTTTAGGACACTCCCACAATTTTTCAGACATCCACAAAATCCTCCAGGCCTCCGGCACCCTAGTCCGGTCCGTACTCAAGAAGGCTATCGAGGCGTCCTTGTAATGTTTTCGGTCTAAAGAGTGACTTGGCGAATAGAAGTCTGGAATCGGGGAAGAATTTATATTATATTATATTTATTATAGAGTATCTTCACATTATTCTACCGAATAAGAGAGAAATTCGTTGAATACCAGTAATGAGAGACTCCATTATAAATATAAAAAAATGTTTTCCCTGATTTCGGAAACAATTAACAATGATCACGGAATTACTGTCTGCAAATGCTAACACCTTTTCTGTCGCTTTTCAATCGATATTTTATTCAACCATATGGTACAACATGAATTAAAATACTTTTAGCTTAATAATTTATTCCGGTAGAATAATCTGAATTTCTGTGAGAAACACCAATGAATTTTTTATGTTTTACTAGATATTCCTATAACATTGACCGAAATATTCCTTTTAAAATAAAAGTACCTGATCACTGCTATACTTACCGTTTTTCCTGTTCATAGGACTCAATTCACTTCAACCGGAATCGTTAAGTTATGTTGCAGGTACAGATGGTTTTCAGAACGGTCTTTTCTTGTTGTAATAACAATATTTGCGTTCGAACAACAGGAATTCATCTAACCGGAAATTTCTGGGATTCTTTTTTTTTTAAGTGCAATCTGCGAACCTGCCCTCGAAATTGTTGTTATGTTGTTGAATTATTATAGCTTCTGTTGATATTCCCTATTCGTTTTTGTATTTATTAGGGTAGATTTATGTGTGGTTATATGTTATGTATTTTGGGTTGTTGTTGAAGAATTGTAACACCCTGTGTTTCATATAGACAATTTTGTGTAACATTTCCTAACTTTCAACTTCGAGGAAACAACGAGAACTTAGGGGATGGAACGAGAATTTTCTAAAGGAGCTGAACCTCTTGAAAACAACCTGAGCCTTCAAGCTTTCAAGTCAGGAATTAAAACCTATAGGACAGACAGAACCCGATATTTTCATGTTATTATTCAATGTTCCATATTTTGATAAATACATATGTGGAGCTTGTCATGTTGCATATAATCCGGTATCTAGGTATGAGATAACAAACTCCATAATCCTTGTGTTCATTCCAAATACTGCAGTAAAACTCCATGCGCGGTAACAAGAAATCTACATACAAATCTCGAATTATCCTGGATGTTTGCGCCCAAGAACTCCGTCTATTTTTCCGCTCCGTCTACCGCGCTCTGGAGCCTCCTCCCCCGCCTGGCTTCCATTTAATTACTCCCCATAATGGTACACTTCCTCCACGGCCCCCAGAGAGCCCCATTGTGACGGGAGCCAGAGCAAGGGCGTTTAGGTCTAATTAAGTTTTACGTAAAAGCCACCGAAAGAAGAAAATGACCTGGCTCGGAGAAGATAGCGCTAACTCGGCGGTGATGAGGGGGAAGAGAGGGGTATCGACGACGACGCCGCCGCCGCTCGATGTAGAGCGACCGGGGGCTGGGCCGAAATCAATTACCTCCTCCCGGAACCCAGGCTTAACGAGGGTAGACGGATATTAATATGCAGAAAGCGGAATGATTGAAATATCGGGGAAAAGTTGCGAGTTCGAAGCGGGTCGGAGAGGCGAGCGCGAGTTATATTCGTGAAATTAGGGATTCGCGTGAAGGACACCTG
Organism: Aphidecta obliterata; assembly: GCA_963966015.1. Taxonomy (NCBI): domain Eukaryota; kingdom Metazoa; phylum Arthropoda; class Insecta; order Coleoptera; family Coccinellidae; genus Aphidecta; species Aphidecta obliterata. The sequence continues at coordinate 24,243,588 of OZ014427.1, read as the reverse complement.
AAGGGAAGGCGCGAAAGCATTTCCTCGTCTTAGTTCGCGATCAATAGGTCTACTCAAGTGGATGTCAAAAATGTTTATTCTTAGCCTATGCCGGTTTCCTCAATTATGATCTACTGGTCACTTACTACGGTTATTTAACCCATGATCACGAGTCATGGTATGGAAAAGACAAGCGAACTGAAGTTGAAGTGGCGGACTACTTCCAGGAGAAGTAATTCCTTCGTAGGTTATTCAAATCGGAACAAAACCACCGAGCACATACTCTGCCAAGTCAACCATTCGCAAGACAAAACGACTTGCGCTGCTAGGAAGTGACGAGCTAACACACGCAGAAATCAGAACCCCATCAGGGAAATTATCGACTCTGCTAAAGAAGTGATTTTCCTGGGATGCTAACTAATAAGTTTGTGCGAATATGAGAGCCCATCGTACACCCAATTTCGATGTGTGATGCGAGTATCTTCCAAATAGAAACAAGTCGAAAAAATCATGAAATTCGTGTAAGATAATTCATGGATGGCCCCTAAAGTACTTGTTGGCAACGTGGTCGGGTGGCCTTGAAAAGATACTTTCGTCATGGCTTCGTTTGCTAAATTCGTCGATTAGTCCGGAAATCCACTCCATGACAACGAATTTCGCAAAAACCAATTGTCCGGGGCTCCATCAGGTCGAGGGCCCAGAGGGTTTTTCCTGGTACCTCTTCAGGAGTTACGTCTCTGACCGCATTGTAACAGTTCAATTTTTCTTTTTATATAAAACTAGCAGACCCGGCCACACGTTGCTGTGGCTAAGGTATAAGTTGGATTATTATTATTATTATTAACCCTAACCTAACCTTAACCTAACCCAACCCAACCCTCACCCGTACCCTCAAAAAAATACCCTGAAAGTTGGCTTGAAACCTCGTTCCTCAATAATGTTTGAACCAAATGATGTCATTTGTAACACACTATTCTAATGCTGAATATTCTACAAGAAATGTTTAGATAGGGGTTCTTGTCCTTAAAGTAACGAATTCAAAGGTTGAGGTGGCGTTGTCAGTTGTGGCAATTCGATTTTTCCATTCAAACCACATAATCCCGGGGGTTCGTTTCGATACCTCAGAGCATTGCAGTATTGACAAATATTGATCATATTTCCAAAAAACACCAATATATTGCAAGCATAATCGACTGTAGGATCATATCCAAATGCTAAACGCTCAAATTTGATCATTTCATTGGAATCTATATTTTGTTGTATCTCGCCTGAGATCGGTAATATCGATTCTTCCGGAGCTGGGGCAGATCTTTATTGAGAACCTCTCATTCTGTTTGCTTATTGTCTCGATCATTACGAACTGGCCTGATTTACACGTCCGCCGACCAATATTTCGACGACTCACTGATGGCGTTTTTATCAATCACAATAACTATCCCACACCACAAGTATATACAAACACAGTGATAAACTTCTAAGCAAATTTTAGAAACACGATTAACTCCACTCACAAAATGTCAAAATTCTCATGAAATATAGGTAATCTATGATTGTTCGCTTTGTCGAAGGAAAAAGGAAAGCCTTTTTTTCTTTTCCGTACAGTTTTTTCGGAAATATTTCGTTGTATAAACCTTGACCTGATAATAATGAACACAACTAAAAAAGAATGATCGAATCTGGTGCAGTCGTTTGAACGTGATGCCCGCACATAGGTAAATCATAGATCCTCTTTTATTATATAGATATCGTTCTTTGGCTTATTTGATCAGTTTATTCATTTCATTATTGTATTCTCTCTTTCCGATTTTCAAGTTCATGTTATCATTGTATCATAAAAGTTTTTATTTTCAATTTTTAAATCCAAGTCATCAGATTGTAATTTCCATTTTCAATTTCCTCATCTGAATTGTCATTTAATGATTATACATAGTTTTCTTTCTCAATGTTCACTTCAATTTCAAATTGTTTTCTGTAATTGGAAAGTTAGTCAATGCATGGGTAGATGTCATTGTTGGTCAACCGGTTCGGTTTTCTTCAAAATTAATACTGCGTATTATTGTTTTTTTGCAGTTTCATTATCAGTTTTCTATAACATATGAAATCTAGCTTCCTGATAAATTCGAATTTAAAAATCATCCATTCTTCATTCGAGTCCTCCGAGAGTAAAGACCTTTAGAGATAGTAAATTGCAGTGGAGTTGTTGATGTCTTTTTTTTTTAATACTGGAAATTTAGTTTGGCTTATTAATTCAGCTGTTGAGTAATTATATTGTTAAACGATTAAATTTGGATAGCCTTGAATTACTTTTTATGGATTCTGGACACACAATTTGGATACATCAACTTCAATTTAACTGGACCAAAGTTTAATGGTAATACCAATCATCCCATTGACGAGCTTCTCTAAAATCAAGAAAATCATTTTTGTACAAATCAGGAAGAGAAATCGAGCCATACCTATGATAATATCAGAAAAAGGTCAACCAGGAAGATCAAGAGGTGGCATTCACCCTAGGTTAAGTCCGTTTAGTATATTTTTTTATATCATTGTAACTTTTTTCGTCAGTGTAATTTTTTGTGAAAATTTTGTTATAGCAATCTCTAATTTCACCCTTAATAATTCACAATTTCCGTTTCATAAATTTCACTTCCAATTTCATTTTTATACATTTTCGATTTGATAGTTGACTAATTGAATTAATTGTACTGTGCTAATCCAATTAACGAAGCACCTTTTCTTTACTTTGCCACATAGTGATCAATGGGGGGGACCTCAAATTCCAGGAAAACCGAATCTCCTTCGCGTACAATGATAACTAAAATTTAATTGGTTTTTCTCACTTCCATGTTCCAAGTTATTCTTCTGTAAGAAACGTCCAAGTACCACCTCATGCGATGTCATGTTATACCACCGTCTAAATTTACCTTCTTTAAACCCTGTCTAGGTATTCATAGGGAATCATCATTTCGAAACTTAGATCCCAAAAAAATATCCTCAATTAGAATGGAAATCTCATACCAGTAATCCTATAAGCCAAGACTTATCGTCGTAAACGTTAATTGTATCCTCGAAAATCCATCGAAATCCCTCCTTAATAAAACCCGATGAAATTCCGTTCTGGCAATCCGTCTTCTTGTCCGAAGTCACATCTTAATACCTGTATTATTGACCAGCTTCCGTCGCATAGCACTCCGACCGCCATTCAACCGGTCGTCCTTTACCTGAGACGGAACAAAAACCAAAAACCGGTTTCCCTATACTTCGAACCTTTTAAGACCTTCGGCATCACAGAAAGGAACGTGGGATTCTCGAAAGAAGGGAGAGAGAACGGCTCTGCGGCAATTTACTCGCTATTTCCCTTGTCGACGGAGGTATAAAGGGATGAGCTCAAACAACCTTTGATCTTCTCAGTAACTATGCTTTTGATAATTGTATTGCTTCTTTTATTATCGTTTATTGGACCTCTCGTTTTTATCACAAAGGTCTTACCGAGTTTTGCGTCCTTTGTAGCTCAGACTGCAGCTCTGCGCATGCGTCGGGCGGAATTGGAGAATTAATTAAATGTTCAATTCGCTGTGAGAAACTTTCGACTATTAAAATCCAGGTTGTTGAATTTAAATGAGCCTGACCAATTTCATTTTATATTGCGCTTGTAGAGCCGTTTTGAAGAAGTCGAAGCATTCTTCCTTGGAACATTTGTTGATTTTAATCTGAGATTTTTCCTTCAACAAATAATGTCAATTTAGGGATGACGGTGCAGGATAGAACACGCTGCACTGGTTGTCCCATGTTTTACCGCGTTCCCAAAATTCATCTAGGGACTAAATGCGAAAGGTAGGTACCTAAATGAATTTAGAAAAACCTGAATACCATGAACGAATTTTTTGCAGATTTCTCCGTTTGGTATATTTTTCTGATTTAAATTCAAAACTAAGGCTGAATTTTTTCACAATTTGCAGTTTTATCGAATTTATTTAGACTAAAACTCACTATCATCTCATTCAACCGTCATAAGAAAATTTGAAGGATATTAATAAATCGCCCAAGGTCAACATTACGCCAAATATTCTATTGGGTGTAATGAAGTATTGGGACCATTATTGACGTCAATTGAATATTTATGAACACTTCCTTTTTTGTTACCGAAGCTCCTGAAATGATAAGGTTTAATAGATTCCATTCGACCATAATTTGGGAATCAAAAGATATTTCATGTTTTGACTCAGTTATTTTGAAAAGAGAATTATATGCTAGCATGATCATTCCATCATTTTTGAGCGCTCGTACGACTTACACGAGGGCTATATCATTTCGTCACGATGTCTGTATTTTTCGAATTTTGGGTCGAAAATGGTCTCATTTGACTATGTTCGACTTACTGATGACGAATCCGTCGGAAAATTCGAGTCTGTCCGTCCGGCCGTAAGCACGATGACTCTCGAACGGAACAACCTAGAGACTTGAAATTTTCAGTATGGGTTCAGTTCCCGAATGCCTCGGTTGAGTTCGTTAATGGACCAAATTCCACCGGGGGTTCCGTAAATATGGCCGTTCAAAGTTTCGTTCTCCTGATTACTTGGAAACCACAGATTTGATCGAGATGAAATTTTGCACTCAAATGGAGAATGAGGTGTTCAAGCTACATGTGAAATTTTGTCTATATCGCATGACCAGAACCATAGAAAATTGTAACTTTTGAACGGAAACGCCAAAGGACTTGAAATTTTCAGGATAGGTGTGGATCTCGAATGTCCTGATCACGTTTATCTTTGAGTGAAATTATACTACGGGTTCCGTAAATATGGTCGTTTGAAATTTAGTTTTCTTGATAATTTCAAAACTACAGATTCGATCGTGACGAAATTTTGTATACTAATGGAAAATGATATATTCAAGCTACATTTCTCCAGATCGCATGACCAGAAACATAGAAACCATAGAAAATCATAACTTTCGAACGGAAGGCCTAGTGACTTGAAAATTTTCACGATAGGTGTGGATCTGAAATGTCGCGTTCACGTTTATCAATGAGCAGAATTATACAAGGGGTTCCGTAAATAAAGTCGTTTGAAATTTTTTTTTCTCGATAATTTCGAAACTACGGATTCGATCGAGATAAAATTCTGTATTTTAATCGAGAATGGATATATTAAAGCAATATCTTGTCCAGATCGCATGACCAGAACCATAGAAACCATAGAAAATTGTAACTTTTGAACGGGAAGGCCTAGAAACTTGAAATTTTCAGGACAGATTTGGATCGCGAATGTTTTTTTTCTCGATAATTTCGAAACTACGGATTCGATCGAGATAAAATTCTGTATTTTTATCGAGTGTTATATATTTAAGCCACATTTTTTCCAGATCGCATGACCAGAACCATAGAAACCATAATAGTGAATATGGCCGTTCAAAATAATTTTTTCCTGATAATTTTCGAAACTACTGATTGGATTGAAATGAAATTTTACAACTAGCTGAAGAATAAGGTATTCAAAGCACGTCCCAAATTATGTCCAGATCGCATCACCAAGACCATAGATAATGTAGGAAATTCTAGCGAATTATCGAAAAAAAATTGGTCAGCTGAAGCACTGACATAAAGTCTTGAGTTTCGCCTAAGTTTGGAAATTTTTTGACAGCTGTCGAAAATTCCTTTAATTGATTTCTAAAACTGGAAAATGCGAATCTACCTACAAGGTGGATGTACGAGCGCTCAAAAGCTCCTGACTTCACGGCAGTGCTTTTCGTAATTTTTTTTCTGTATTCATTAGTTAATTTCAATGCATTTGAATTAAGTTAAATCAGGTCAATATATAAGATTTCAGGATTCAATAAATAAATAATGTTTATTTTGAGGTTGACAAAATAAGTACAACTTGCCTCGATAAGCATATCCAAAGAAAATACAAATAGAACCAACTGGAAATCAACAGTTTTCCCCCTCGCTTAACAGGAAAAACAAACACAATAAAATCCTCGGCATCAATCGATGCTGGTTAACTTATTTACATACATAGCTTTCTGAAATCGTGTGGAAAGAACTATAACTTCCCGGATGCAATGTTGCCGAATGAATATATAATGGGATTATTATACCACGAGGAATGAACATTGCGTCGTTGAAAATAAGGAAAAAAAAATTATGAAAAAATATCAACATATCTGAAGCGAAAATTTATCTCTAGAGAGCACTAAAAATTGGTATTTCATCGATATTTAACCTATGGACTTGCTATGAAAATAAATTGTGGAGATGTTCCTAAAATAGTAGATCTACTTGTATCAGCATCAGTATTAACCGAAAGTTACTCAACTACAAAATCGGCAACAATGTTTGCAGCGACAGGAAGATTCCCATAAATAAAACATCAACAGAACAGACGAAGTCTGTTCAGCTCACGAAGGACCCTTCGCTCAATCCACCCTCTCCTCCTTTTCCGGAGGTCGTTATCCGCCCGACCGATGTCCTGACAAAGACCCCCCTCGTTATGTTCTGGCAGGGTGAAGTCGTTCGACCTCACGTTTTTCAGAAGTGGATAAATCTGAAATGTTTTCCCTTTCCGTCCACAAGCGAACATGAAACAATGAAACTTGTGGGAAAAGCAATCAGCACGCGAAATATGACGTTCGTTGAAAATGACGGCTCTGTTTTTCAGGAAAGCACCAACAAAAAAACTATCCCGTCTATAAAAAGCTCTGCCGTGAAGACATGGGCTTTTGAGCGCTCGTTTATCCACCTTGTAGGTAGATTCGCATTTTCCAGTTTTGGAAACCAATCAAAGAAATTTTTGACAGCTGTCAAAAAAATGACAGCAGTTCTTTGTCAATTATGCCGAATCTGCTGTTACAGAAATATAAGGATTTTTTATTTAATAATTTGTTGGAATTTAAAATGGTTCTGGTTATGCGATCTGGCAAAAATGTAGCTTGGATATATCATTTCTACATTAAAATACAAAATTTCTTCACGATCGAATCCGTAGTTTTGAAATTATCAAGAAAACTAAATTTCAAACCACCATATTTACGGAACCCCTGGTCGAATTTTGCCCAATAACGAACGACCGCGGCATTCGAGATTTGAACCTACCCTGAAAATTTCAAGTTTCTAGGTCGTTCCTTCGAGTGTTATCACAACCTTTATATAATAACCACATCATTTGGAATCATAAAACAAACATTCTGAATCCATTATAATGATGAATATAAATTCTGAGTTGAAGGATTCTGTATTTATGCAAAAAAGATATGGAGTTGACTGGATGAACCAATTCCAGATATACAATGTAATCCTTACTGACGTTAACCCATTAATTATTCATGGAAATTGATGAAGTGTGAAGGAATTATTGTAGAATGTTGATATATTTACATTTCATATTCTGATGGAAAGAAATAAAATACATGACTTATGATGAAAAAAAATATAAGATATGTTGTTGATACAAATTCAATTGAAAGAAAACTTGAAACAACACCGATTTTTTATGATGTTCCTTTTCTCGCATTTCATTGAAAATATTGTGATGAAATTATCTTTGAATTAATATCAACCCAGGTTGAAGTCAAAACCAAATTCAAGAAAAAATAAGATATACCTAGTACTACTTGTTCACAATCAACCGAACAATCAACACTCGTCTTCTATGTATGAAGATAACAATCCATTATTATATCGAATAAAACGGAGGGTGACTCGTGTAAATTTAATTTCCATCTCAATGCTGAACTCAAAAATTCAACTGAACGAGTTTTTCATCATTTCGTCCGTTCCAATTGGAAGTAACGAACCGAAACAGGTCAGAGCTACCAAGAATTTTAATTGAGTGGAAGCGACATTTCATGGTACGTCTGTCGCTTATTTTGGTTAATTGAGCAATTGTAAATATCGAATTCAATGAACCCGACATATTCGCTAAGAAAAACTGAATTTGTTTATGATGAAAACAAGTTCATTCACAGTATGTATTACAACAGATTAGAAATGAATATCCGAGTATTTATTTAGATTTTTTCGTAGGAACCTTGAAAGGTCACCAAGAATCTATCGACATTCCCAGACTAATAATCCCTAATTTCGTGAAGTTGCTGACAAATTAATGGGTACGTCAGGCTTGTTACTTTGGAATAATGATAAATGAGAGGGCTAGGCAGCTTACTAACATCCGGAAATTAGGAATTATTTCCTGCGGATGTAATGAATACCCCTAAGAATCCAGGACCCCACAAGTTCATAACTTCAGCGATAAATTCGATCACATTTGTCTGATACTTACTCTCTGCGATACGTATTTTATCTGAAACAAAGAAAATTATATTAATAATATCCAGCTCATATCTTCATCAAGGGCATAATAAAATAAAAAATATTTTACTCGATTGTAATGATACTTATTAGAAAAACGATGGGGTAGTATGTACATTTTTTGAATGTACCCACAGGATGATTGTTTATATTTTACTCAATAGCTATCTCAGTAAATATTGGTCCTACAAGAACCTTCAAATCGGCAAATATGAAGTATTTTTTATGGGCATTTCGAATTCAGTACTAGAAAAAGCAAAAAAGCATCGTTGATCTGAAAATTTTATGAAAACTGGTATTTTTCAAATGGAACACACTGTATTTCATCTTCCTGTCGGTAGAGCTCCTTCTATGTAATTTCAAATATATATACTTTATTGAGGTTATTTTTGTCAGTTTTCGAAAAAAAAATTTTTTTATATCAAAGCAGCCGTGGATAATAGAATATCTGGTATTTGTTTCATTAAGTCATTAACAAGAATTTAAATCAAGTGTTCAAATCGCCCCCATTTACTTACACACAATGGATATCTTTTTACTGAGTTTTTGACGGATCTCCTCGATATTTCTGGTAGGTTGTTGAGATTATCAATTCCTTCCTTTATTCTGATTTGAATATCTTCAATATTTTGAGAGCAGTTCATATTAACTTTAGATTCTTAATATCCCCATAAGAAAGTATCCAATGGGGTGAAGTCGGGAATATTAGGAGGCCAGAGAATGATTCCGTTTCTGCCAATCCACATATTGTAATTTTTTTTTCCCATGTGGCGTTCTACAGCTGCTCTAGATTTAGACGAGAACGTCCATATTTTTCGAAAACTGACAAAGATAACCTCAATAAAGTATATGTATATTTGAAATATTTTTAAATTAAAAAATACCAGTTTACATAAAATTTTCAAGTTTACGATGCGTTTTTGCATTTCATAGTACTGAATTCTGAATGCCCATAAAAATACTTCTTATTTGCCCATTTAAAAGTTGCTGCAGGACCAACATTAACTGGGATAGCTATTGAGTAAAATATAAACAATCACCCGGTACATCCAGGCGTGTATGCACAGGAGTTTCCTTGAACGTTTTCGAATGAGAATTCGATATTTTTCCGTGGAATCCAATCCATCCAAGGCGGATAATTTGAACCCACCAATAATAACTGGACATTAAGAAACAAAAATTCAAATTTTTTTCATCATCCAAAAGTTGTTCTCATTAGCGCCATCGATTTGTTGATTTGATTTCAATCCATCACCTCTCGAATCGGATATATGTTTATGTATAAATATTCGAAAGGTGATCAAATTAACAAATCGATGGCTAATGAGAACAACTTGTTGGTAATGTAATGATAATTTTTTTTTTTCAATCGCCAGTAATTGTTGAAGTAAGTTAAAAAAATCCGCCTTGGATGAATTGCATTACACGGAAAAATATTGAATTTTAATTCGAAAACGTTCAAGGAAACTTTTGTGCATACATGCCTGAATGTACATCCAAAAAATGAAATGAATTTAACATGCCGTTTATGAGAAATCATTGGAACAGTCATTGTGATGCATATGGCAAGTGAAAGCAGTGTACAACCTTAACTTTGTAACGCAGTATATCAGATGATTCTTGTTTCGTCCAAAAATGAACAAATGAGCAAATGGTCAATGACTGAAATATATTTGTCGTGAACAATTGTCAGGGTTTTATTTTTTTCAATGGTGGCTCTGTTGGTTTGATATCAATATAAACATCGAATATCATCGTTATGGCTATGAATAACTGTCGAAGTCCATTCGACGTAAAAAAAAACGCATAAAACCCTTTCTTTATAGCATGTTTCTACATTTTAATAAAATTTCCTAGTTCCTGCAGATATTTCGCTTTTTAGGCAAAAGCGCTTTTGTATAATGATCCTTCTTCTCGTATCATTATTGACAATTTAATATAAAGTTTTGCTTTTTGAAAATGGTAAGTTTGATAAGCAGCTCTTATGGATTTGTCAATCAAAAAGAAAGGGTCTTTATACAAATGCGCTGTTGCCGAAATATCTGCATAATCCAGGAAATTCTATAAAACTGCTAAATATGCTCACTGTTCACCCAATTATTGAAATCTGTGTATTTCACCTGGTAGAAATTTATAGGATAGGACGAAGATGGGAGATTTCTGGAGTGATTTCAAGAAAAAAAAGTCCTCCTAACATGGGATCACAAACGGTTCATTTTCGAGATACAGGGAGTTTTTTTCGCATAGTATCTACACTCCACAAGATATTCAACTGAAATTTGGCAAAGATATTACAATTGATAGTTTACACCATGTGACATGCCAATTTCGATAGCAAATCTACAGGGCGATATTTTTTCTGAAACACTGTCCTATGTTTTCCACCAGAACTTTTTTTTGGTCAGCTACTGTTTATTTGAAAAAATGTGAAGAACAGCTTTGTTTTCATACCGAACTTTATGATCTCTTGTAGTTTGTCGTATCTGCTACCGAGAAAAAAATTTTGAACGATTCTCTCGAAAAATCCAAATTGTCTTAAAAATTCTGTTAGTAAGCTGTAGTGAATTAATTCATTGTTTGTTTTAACACATTAAATTCAACTTTCTCAGTTGAATCTTGTGAAGTGTAGATACTATGAGAAAAAACACCCTGTATCTCGAAAAAGAAACGTTTGTGATCCCATGTTTATGGGACTTTTTTTTCTTAAAATTACCTAAGAAATCTCCCCTCTTCGTTTGTACCTTCAATTTAGGAATATGTTTATTCCATATGATTCTGTGATTCCATCTCTTGAATTGTCGATTTCATGAAATAACATAATTTGTCACACTGAATTTGATAAGACTCAAAGCAAAGCAGCGTTGACGATGAATTTGAACAAGCGCGAAAAACTCCCGAATTCCTGTCGCTTCTCTCGAATTTCAAGCAGAAAATATTCAATCCAAATATCCCCTGATATTGATAAATAATTCTCAAAGGCAAAAGACCGACACCGAACAACTATCAACGTCCTTGGGTTATTACCACTGAAAGTTTCTGATGATGGAATTCAATCCGAATTCGAAGATTTTCGCGACATATTCGGCACGAATAGGCCATAATTCACTCGGCCTGTCTCTCGGGTCGGTTCGATATCCTGGTGGATATAAAGAACCGGCGCTGTTGTCAACCGCGCCATAAAATGCATGTAGGTCACGTATGTCGGGTAATTGTGGAAACGACTCAGTCTCGTAATGACCTTAGAGCGGGGCTATAAAATGGAAAACACGACCGTAAAAGACGAATTCAGATTTTCAGAGAGCTATCATTTCCCAACTCCAGGTTGTCGTGTCCCGGATAACGTCACGTTTTAGATGGATTTTGCGGAGATGAAGCAGTTCGAAAATTTCCGAAAATATCGACAAGACTATCCTACTCTTGCCATTTATCTTGGTTCTTGAATAAGGTCTGAAATTTACTTTTTCTTCCGTTATTAACTTGGAGAGATCATCCTCCTTTTTGCTTAGATCTTTGCTGTTCGTCCATTGACTACTCTGCAAGAGGTATGCCGACCGTATGCCCTTTTGTCTGTCGTTCTGATTGGTGTTTTTAATATCCTTCTCATCTTTTTGTTTTCGTTTTCTTTCAACGTTTCAATTGTCTCCTCCGTTTGTTTGTTTCATTATTTCTTTAACAGTTTTCATTTTCAATTCTTCTTTTATTTGTTTATTGGTGACGTACCATGGGCTACCAATAGCTGTCCTTATTATTTTGTTCAATGTACTTTGTAGGTCTTTCTTCTGTTACTTTCAGCATTGTAACAGGTATGCTTGGTATGAGCACTATCTTGATTATTTTCTTTATTTCGAGCTTGTTTTCCAGTTTGGATTAAGCAGCGGGTATAAATGCCTGTGCAGTTACCTTGTCTTCTTTCTGGTTCCTTCCATTTGTTTGTTAAATTTCAGTTTTTTGTCAAGAGTTTCGCCCAGATATTCTGCTCCCTCTTTCCAGTCTTTTTTCTGTTTTCTATCTATGGCACTTCCTCCTTTTTGAGCGCTCGTACTACTTACACGAGGGCTAAATCATTTTTGTATTTTTCGAATTTTAAGCCGAAAATGGTCTCAATCGACTAGGTTCGACTCAGTGATGACGAATCCGTCAGAAAATTCGAGTCTGTCCGTCCGTCCGTATACACGATAACTCTCGAAGGGAATGTCCTAGCCTAGAAACTTGAAATTTTCAGGGTAGGTTCGAATCTCGAATGCCTCGGTTAAGTTCGTTATTGGGCAAAATTGGTCGAGGGGTTCCGTAAATATGGCCGCTCGAAATTTTGTTATTATGATTACTTCGAAACTACAGATTCGATCGAGATGAAATTTTGCACTCTAATGGAAAATGATGTGTTCAAGCTACATGTGAAATTTTGTCCAGATCGCATGACCGGAACCATAGAAACCATAGAAAATTGTAACTTTTGAACGGAAACACCTAGGGACTTGAAATTTTCAGGATAGGTGTGGATCTGGATTATCGTGATCACTTTCATCTACGAGAAAAATTATACTAGGGGTTCCGTAAATATGGTCGTTTGAATTTTAGTTTTCTTGATAATTTCAAAACTACAGATTCGATCGTGACGAAATTTGTATACTAATGGAGAATGATATATTCAAGCTACATTTCTCTAGATCGCATGACCAGAACCATAGAAACCATAGAAAATCATAACTTTCGAACGGGAAGGCCTAGGGGCTTGAAATTTTCAGGATACATGTAGATCTGAAATATGACGTTCACGTTCATCAATGAGCAGAATTATACTAGGAGTTCCGTAAATACGGTCGTTTGAAATTTTGTTTTCTCGATAATTTCGAAACTACCGATTCGATCGAGATAAAATTATGTATTTTAAACGAGAATGATATATTAAAGCAACATTTTATCCAGATCGCATGACCAGAACCATAGAAACCATAGAAAATTATAACTTCCGAAGGAAAGGCCTAGGAACTTGAAATTTTCAGGGTCGGTTTGGATCGCGAATTTCACGGTCACGTTCATCATTGAGCAGAATTAGACTAGGGGTTCCGTAAATATGGCCGTTCGAAATATTTTTTTCCTGATAATTTCGAAACTACTGATTTGATTGGGATGAAATTTTGTACCTAGCTGAGGAATAATGTATTCGAACTACGTGCGAAATTTTGTCCAGATCGCATCACCAAGACCATAGATACCGTAGAAAATTCTAGCGAATTATCGAAAAAAAATTGCTCAGCTGAAGCACTGACAAAGTCTAGAGTTTCGTCTAAATTTGCGAATTTTTTTTACAGCTGTCGAAAATTCCTTCAATTCATTTCTAAAACCCGAAAATAATCTACCTACAAGGTGGATGTACGAGCGCTCAAAAGCTCCTGACTTCACGGCAGTGCTTTTCGTAATTTTTTTCTTTCCTCATAATCTGCCTGCGAAGTAAATTTCAACTGTTTTTTTCGTATCGTGAATCTCCATTTCTTATAATAGCAGATAAGTCGGTCCAAATATTCTAAATCTATTTGAAGTTGCATCGTCAATGATTTTCCCATTCTGCTAGAGTGGTAGACAGCAGCGTCATCTGCATAAATGGGCAATCTCACATATTATGACCTTCGGTAGACGGGCGTGAAACTGGCAACAGATTCCCAGCAACGGATTTGGTACGCTCCGTAACTGTCGATCCCGGAGGTAGGGAATTTCGCGCGATTATGTCGATGTGATTCAGTGATTCAATGTATTTGTTATGGGTTATGACTATTTCAATCATGTGAATAAGATGAATTCATTTATCGTACGGTAAGGAGGCGGCCAGGGGGTAGTCGGAGGGAGGTTGTAAACGTAAAAACAAAGCATCAATTTTTTCGAAAAATTCCAAAATCAAAATCAGGCGATGGCTCACTATAAAGCATGGTTATTTATCTTTGTTATGCCTAACTTTATTATAAACCATCAAAGAATTCCATTGTCGGGCCGTAGGGGCGGCGGTATTCGGACTTAGAAAATTTCAGCATCGATTTTTTTCAAAGTCTGATAAAATTCAAATCAGGCGATGGCTCACTATAAGACATGGTTATTTATCTTTTTTATGCCTAACTTCATTATAAACAATCAACGAATTCCATTGTCGGGCCGTAGGGGCGGCGGTATTCGGACTTAGAAAATTTCAGCATCGATTTTCCCTAATGTGTGATAAAATCCAAACCAGGCGATGGCTCACTATAAGACATGGTTATTTATCTTTGTTATGCCTAACTTTATTATAAACAATCAAAGAATTCCATTGTCGGGCCGTAGGGGCGGCGGTATTCGGACTTGGAAAATTTCAGCATCGATTTTTTTAAAAGTCTGATAAAATTCAAACCAGGCGATGGCTCACTATAAGACATGGTTATTTATCTTTGATATGCCTAACTTTATTATAAAAAATCAACGAATTCCATTGTCGGGCCGTAGGGGCGGCGGTATTCGGACTTAGAAAATATCAGCATCGATTTTTTTCAAAGTCTGATAAAATTCAATTCAGGCGATGGCTCACTATAAGACATGGTTATTTATCTTTGTTATGCCTAACTTTAATATAAACAATCAACGAATTCCATTGTCGGGCCGTAGGGGCGGCGGTATTCGGACTTAGAAAATTTCAGCATCGATTTTCCCTAATGTGTGATAAAATCCAAACCAGGCGATGGCTCACTATAAGACATGGTTATTTATCTTTGTTATGCCTAACTTTATTATAAACAATCAAAGAATTCCATTGTCGGGCCGTAGGGGCGGCGGTATTCGGACTTAGAAAATTTCAGCATCGATTTTTTTCAAAGTCTGATAAAATTCAAATCAGGCGATGGCTCACTATAAGACATGGTTATTTATCTTTGTTATGCCTAACTTTATTATAAACAATCGAAGAATTCCATTGTCGGGCCGTAGGGGCGGCGGTATTCGGACATAGAAAATTTCAGCATCGATTTTTTTCAAAGTCTGATAAAATTCAAATCAGGCGATGGCTCACTATAAGACATGGTTATTTATCTTTGATATGCCTAACTTTATTATAAAAAATCAACGAATTCCATTGTCGGGCCGTAGGGGCGGCGGTATTCGGACTTAGAAAATTTCAGCATCGATTTTTTTCAAAGTCTGATAAAATTCAAATCAGGCGATGGCTCACTATGAGACATGGTTATTTATCTTTGATATGCCTAACTTTATTATAAAAAATCAACGAATTCCATTGTCGGGCCGTAGGGGCGGCGGTATTCGGACTTAGAAAATTTCAGCATCGATTTTTTTCAAAGTCTGATAAAATTCAAATCAGGCGATGGCTCACTATAAGACATGGTTATTTATCTTTGATATGCCTAACTTTATTATAAAAAATCAACGAATTCCATTGTCGGGCCGTAGGGGCGGCGGTATTCGGACTTAGAAAATTTCAGCATCGATTTTCCCTAATGTGTGATAAAATCCAAACCAGGCGATGGCTCACTATAAGACATGGTTATTTATCTTTTTTATGCCTAACTTTATTATAAACAATCAACGAATTCCATTGTCGGGCCGTAGGGGCGGCGGTATTCGGACTTAGAAAATTTCAGCATCGATTTTCCCTAATGTGTGATAAAATCCAAACCAGGCGATGGCTCACTATAAGACATGGTTATTTATCTTTGTTATGCCTAACTTTATTATAAACAATCAAAGAATTCCATTGTCGGGCCGTAGGGGCGGCGGTATTCGGACTTGGAAAATTTCAGCATCGATTTTTTTCAAAGTCTGATAAAATTCAAATCAGGCGATGGCTCACTATAAGACATGGTTATTTATCTTTGTTATGCCTAACTTTATTATAAACAATCGAAGAATTCCATTGTCGGGCCGTAGGGGCGGCGGTATTCGGACTTAGAAAATTTCAGCATCGATTTTTTTCAAAGTCTGATAAAATTCAAATCAGGCGATGGCTCACTATGAGACATGGTTATTTATCTTTGATATGCCTAACTTTATTATAAAAAATCCACGAATTCCATTGTCGGGCCGTAGGGGCGGCGGTATTCGGACTTAGAAAATTTCAGCATCGATTTTTTTAAAAGTCTGATAAAATTCAAATCAGGCGATGGCTCACTATAAGACATGGTTATTTATCTTTGTTATGCCTAACTTTATTATAAACAATCAAAGAATTCCATTGTCGGGCCGTAGGGGCGGCGGTATTCGGACTTGGAAAATTTCAGCATCGATTTTTTTCAAAGTCTGATAAAATTCAAATCAGGCGATGGCTCACTATAAGACATGGTTATTTATCTTTGTTATGCCTAACTTTATTATAAACAATCAACGAATTCCATTGTCGGGCCGTAGGGGCGGCGGTATTCGGACTTAGAAAATTTCAGCATCGATTTTTTTCAAAGTCTGATAAAATTCAAATCAGGCGATGGCTCACTATAAGACATGGTTATTTATCTTTGTTATGCCTAACTTTATTATAAACAATCGAAGAATTCCATTGTCGGGCCGTAGGGGCGGCGGTATTCGGACTTAGAAAATTCCAGCATCGATTTTCCCTAATGTGTGATAAAATCCAAACCAGGCGATGGCTCACTATAAGACATGGTTATTTATCTTTGTTATGCCTAACTTTATTATAAACAATCGAAGAATTCCATTGTCGGGCCGTAGGGGCGGCGGTATTCGGACTTAGAAAATTCCAGCATCGATTTTTTTAAAAGTCTGATAAAATTCAAACCAGGCGATGGCTCACTATAAGACATGGTTATTTATCTTTGATATGCCTAACTTTATTATAAAAAATCAACGAATTCCATTGTCGGGCCGTAGGGGCGGCGGTATTCGGACTTAGAAAATATCAGCATCGATTTTTTTCAAAGTCTGATAAAATTCAATTCAGGCGATGGCTCACTATAAGACATGGTTATTTATCTTTGTTATGCCTAACTTTAATATAAACAATCAACGAATTCCATTGTCGGGCCGTAGGGGCGGCGGTATTCGGACTTAGGAAATTTCAGCATCGATTTTTTTCAAAGTCTGATAAAATTCAAATCAGGCGATGGCTCACTATAAGACATGATTATTTATCTTTGATATGCCTAACTTTATTATAAAAAATCAACGAATTCCATTGTCGGGCCGTAGGGGCGGCGGTATTCGGACTTAGAAAATATCAGCATCGATTTTTTTCAAAGTCTGATAAAATTCAAATCAGGCGATGGCTCACTATAAGACATGGTTATTTATCTTTGATATGCCTAACTTTATTATAAAAAATCAACGAATTCCATTGTCGGGCCGTAGGGGCGGCGGTATTCGGACTTAGAAAATTTCAGCATCGATTTTTTTCAAAGTCTGATAAAATTCAAATCAGGCGATGGCTCACTATAAGACATGGTTATTTATCTTTGTTATGCCTAACTTTATTATAAACAATCGAAGAATTCCATTGTCGGGCCGTAGGGGCGGCGGTATTCGGACTTAGAAAATTTCAGCATCGATTTTTTTCAAAGTCTGATAAAATTCAAATCAGGCGATGGCTCACTATAAGACATGGTTATTTATCTTTGATATGCCTAACTTTATTATAAAAAATCAACGAATTCCATTGTCGGGCCGTAGGGGCGGCGGTATTCGGACTTAGGAAATTTCAGCATCGATTTTTTTCAAAGTCTGATAAAATTCAATTCAGGCGATGGCTCACTATAAGACATGGTTATTTATCTTTGTTATGCCTAACTTTAATATAAACAATCAACGAATTCCATTGTCGGGCCGTAGGGGCGGCGGTATTCGGACTTAGGAAATTTCGGCATCGATTTTTTTCAAAGTCTGATAAAATTTAACCCAGGAGATGGCTCACGATGGATCTATTCAATGATGGATATTCGATGAAATTCATAAATTCCAGATCTCTTGAATGCATAGTTCCTTAGTTCGGCATTTTTCAACGGATACCCCAAGTTTGAAAACTGGTAATTGGGTGCAATAAAATTTTATTTCGTTCTGCGAAAATAATCTCTGTTTTTGAAGCAATGGAATTGAAAAAACCCATGCGGCCCTTTTCAAGAGACAGAGAGTAAACAACAGATGATGAATATTTTACACCACATTTATTGCGATTTTTTCGTTTCGAAATTTCTGAAGGAAAAGCTTCATTCGAGAATGAACCTCAGTTCTGACTTGATATTCTATTCTGACAAACGAAATTCATTTGCATAAAAACATTCGAGAATTTGTTTTCTCTGTGAGTTTTGTGATTTTGTTAGTGTTTTTGTTCATTTATTGTATTCTATACAATAGTTTGAACTGAATGTGTTACTTGATCAGTAATAAGTACAAAGATAACAAAGATAAATAACCATGTCTTATAGTGAGCCATCGCCTGATTTGGATTTTATCAGACTTTGAAAAAAATCGATGCTGAAAGTTTCTAAGTCCGAATACCGCCGCCCCTACGACCCGACAATGGAATTCGTTGATTGTTTATAATGAAGTTAGGCATAACAAAGATAAATAACCATGTCTTATAGTGAGCCATCGCCTGATTTGAATTTTATCAGACTTTGAAAAAAATCGATGCTGAAAGTTTCTAAGTCCGAATACCGCCGTCCCTACGGCCCGACAATGGAATTCGTTGATTGTTTATAATAAAGTTAGGCATAACAAAGATAAATAACCATGTCTTATAGTGAGCCATCGCCTGGTTTGAATTTTATCAGACTTTTAAAAAAATCGATGCTGAAATTTTCTAAGTCCGAATACCGCCGCCCCTACGGCCCGACAATGGAATTCTTCGATTGTTTATAATAAAGTTAGGCATAACAAAGATGAATAACCATGTCTTATAGTGAGCCATCGCCTGATTTGAATTTTATCAGACTTTTAAAAAAATCGATGCTGAAATTTTCTAAGTCCGAATACCGCCGCCCCTACGGCCCGACAATGGAATTCTTCGATTGTTTATAATAAAGTTAGGCATAACAAAGATGAATAACCATGTCTTATAGTGAGCCATCGCCTGGTTTGGATTTTATCACACATTAGGGAAAATCGATGCTGGAATTTTCTAAGTCCGAATACCGCCGCCCCTACGGCCCGACAATGGAATTCTTCGATTGTTTATAATAAAGTTAGGCTTATCAAAGATAAATAACCATGTCTCATAGTGAGCCATCGCCTGGTTTGAATTTTATCAGACTTTTAAAAAAATCGATGCTGAAATTTTCTAAGTCCGAATACCGCCGCCCCTACGGCCCGACAATGGAATTCTTCGATTGTTTATAATAAAGTTAGGCATAACAAAGATGAATAACCATGTCTTATAGTGAGCCATCGCCTGGTTTGGATTTTATCACACATTAGGGAAAATCGATGCTGGAATTTTCTAAGTCCGAATACCGCCGCCCCTACGGCCCGACAATGGAATTCTTCGATTGTTTATAATAAAGTTAGGCTTATCAAAGATAAATAACCATGTCTCATAGTGAGCCATCGCCTGGTTTGAATTTTATCAGACTTTTAAAAAAATCGATGCTGAAATTTTCTAAGTCCGAATACCGCCGCCCCTACGGCCCGACAATGGAATTCTTCGATTGTTTATAATAAAGTTAGGCATAACAAAGATAAATAACCATGTCTTATAGTGAGCCATCGCCTGGTTTGAATTTTATCAGACTTTTAAAAAAATCGATGCTGGAATTTTCTAAGTCCGAATACCGCCGCCCCTACGGCCCGACAATGGAATTCGTTGATTGTTTATAATAAAGTTAGGCATAACAAAGATAAATAACCATGTCTTATAGTGAGCCATCGCCTGGTTTGAATTTTATCAGACTTTTAAAAAAATCGATGCTGAAATTTTCTAAGTCCAAATACCGCCGCCCCTACGGCCCGACAATGGAATTCTTCGATTGTTTATAATAAAGTGAGGCATAACAAAGATAAATAACCATGTCTTATAGTGAGCCATCGCCTGGTTTGGATTTTATCACACATTAGGGAAAATCGATGCTGGAATTTTCTAAGTCCGAATACCGCCGCCCCTACGGCCCGACAATGGAATTCTTCGATTGTTTATAATAAAGTGAGGCATAACAAAGATAAATAACCATGTCTTATAGTGAGCCATCGCCTGGTTTGGATTTTATCACACATTAGGGAAAATCGATGCTGAAATTTTCTAAGTCCGAATACCGCCGCCCCTACGGCCCGACAATGGAATTCTTCGATTGTTTATAATAAAGTTAGGCATAACAAAGATAAATAACCATGTCTTATAGTGAGCCATCGCCTGGTTTGGATTTTATCACACATTAGGGAAAATCGATGCTGGAATTTTCTAAGTCCGAATACCGCCGCCCCTACGGCCCGACAATGGAATTCTTCGATTGTTTATAATAAAGTTAGGCATAACAAAGATAAATAACCATGTCTTATAGTGAGCCATCGCCTGATTTGAATTTTATCAGACTTTGAAAAAAATCGATGCTGAAATTTTCTAAGTCCGAATACCGCCGCCCCTACGGCCCGACAATGAAATTCTTCGATTGTTTATAATAAAGTTAGGCATAACAAAGATAAATAACCATGTCTTATAGTGAGCCATCGCCTGGTTTGAATTTTATCAGACTTTTAAAAAAATCGATGCTGAAATTTTCTAAGTCCGAATACCGCCGCCCCTACGGCCCGACAATGGAATTCTTCGATTGTTTATAATAAAGTTAGGCATAACAAAGATGAATAACCATGTCTTATAGTGAGCCATCGCCTGATTTGAATTTTATCAGACTTTGAAAAAAATCGATGCTGAAATTTTCTAAGTCCGAATACCGCCGCCCCTACGGCCCGACAATGGAATTCTTCGATTGTTTATAATAAAGTTAGGCATAACAAAGATAAATAACCATGTCTTATAGTGAGCCATCGCCTGGTTTGGATTTTATCACACATTAGGGAAAATCGATGCTGGAATTTTCTAAGTCCGAATACCGCCGCCCCTACGGCCCGACAATGGAATTCTTCGATTGTTTATAATAAAGTTAGGCATAACAAAGATAAATAACCATGTCTTATAGTGAGCCATCGCCTGGTTTGAATTTTATCAGACTTTTAAAAAAATCGATGCTGGAATTTTCTAAGTCCGAATACCGCCGCCCCTACGGCCCGACAATGGAATTCGTTGATTGTTTATAATAAAGTTAGGCATAACAAAGATAAATAACCATGTCTTATAGTGAGCCATCGCCTGGTTTGAATTTTATCAGACTTTTAAAAAAATCGATGCTGAAATTTTCTAAGTCCGAATACCGCCGCCCCTACGGCCCGACAATGGAATTCTTCGATTGTTTATAATAAAGTGAGGCATAACAAAGATAAATAACCATGTCTTATAGTGAGCCATCGCCTGGTTTGAATTTTATCAGACTTTTAAAAAAATCGATGCTGGAATTTTCTAAGTCCGAATACCGCCGCCCCTACGGCCCGACAATGGAATTCGTTGATTGTTTATAATAAAGTTAGGCATATCAAAGATAAATAACCATGTCTCATAGTGAGCCATCGCCTGGTTTGAATTTTATCAGACTTTTAAAAAAATCGATGCTGAAATTTTCTAAGTCCGAATACCGCCGCCCCTACGGCCCGACAATGGAATTCTTCGATTGTTTATAATAAAGTTAGGCATAACAAAGATAAATAACCATGTCTTATAGTGAGCCATCGCCTGGTTTGAATTTTATCAGACTTTTAAAAAAATCGATGCTGAAATTTTCTAAGTCCGAATACCGCCGCCCCTACGGCCCGACAATGGAATTCTTCGATTGTTTATAATAAAGTTAGGCATAACAAAGATAAATAACCATGTCTTATAGTGAGCCATCGCCTGATTTGAATTTTATCAGACTTTGAAAAAAATCGATGCTGGAATTTTCTAAGTCCGAATACCGCCGCCCCTACGGCCCGACAATGGAATTCGTTGATTTTTTATAATAAAGTTAGGCATATCAAAGATAAATAACCATGTCTCATAGTGAGCCATCGCCTGGTTTGAATTTTATCAGACTTTTAAAAAAATCGATGCTGAAATTTTCTAAGTCCGAATACCGCCGCCCCTACGGCCCGACAATGGAATTCTTCGATTGTTTATAATAAAGTTAGGCATAACAAAGATAAATAACCATGTCTTATAGTGAGCCATCGCCTGGTTTGAATTTTATCAGACGTTTAAAAAAATCGATGCTGGAATTTTCTAAGTCCGAATACCGCCGCCCCTACGGCCCGACAATGGAATTCGTTGATTGTTTATAATAAAGTTAGGCATAACAAAGATAAATAACCATGTCTTATAGTGAGCCATCGCCTGGTTTGAATTTTATCAGACTTTTAAAAAAATCGATGCTGAAATTTTCTAAGTCCAAATACCGCCGCCCCTACGGCCCGACAATGGAATTCTTTGATTGTTTATAATAAAGTTAGGCATAACAAAGATAAATAACCATGCTTTATAGTGAGCCATCGCCTAATTTTGATTTTGGAATTTTTCGAAAAAATTGATGCTTTGTTTTTACGTTTACAACCTCCCTCCGACTACCCCCTGGCCGCCTCCTTACCGTACGATAAAGGAATTCATCTTATTCACATGATTGAAATAGTCATAACCCATAACAAATACATTGAATCACTGAATCACATCGACATAATCGCGCGAAATTCCCTACCTCCGGGATCGACAGTTACGGAGCGTACCAAATCCGTTGCTGGGAATCTGTTGCCAGTTTCACGCCCGTCTTCGGTAGGTATGTCCGACATATACAGGGTTGTTTTTGACAGGTGCGAGAACCCATTAAAAAAACATTTCGCCGGAAGTTGATTGTATGAATTATTCAGTTTGAAAAAAAAATGCAAAAAATCTTGGTCATCATCATCTTAATACAACTCTGTTAGGAAATCTGCCATGATGCACGGTGCCATATGCATTCCAGCAAGAAAATAAAGTGGCACAAATGGGCAATATCACATATTGTCATCATTGGTAGACATATACAGGGTTGTTTTTGAGATGAGGCTTTTTTTGACAGGTGCTGGAATGCATTCCAGCGAGTAAATGAAGTGCTGGATTTGATCGCAAATTCGTATATTCTCTTTCAACTTTTATTAGGTGTTTTTCCTGACCGGTATAATTCTTAGAGTTCGAACTAAGTGAAGAGAATGATTGAAAAGGTCCTTCGGAAAAAAATCAGGAAGCTCACAAACTCACCGATAAAATTGATCCAAATCGTTTACATAAATTGTTCGAAATGGTCACCATTCGTTTGATGTACACAAAGTCTTGCCCGGCGTATTAACGAATTATTACATGCAGCAACTATCACATCAGTTTGCTCACGAAAATGTCACAAGCATTTTCTAAGCGTTGTTTTAGTTCTTCAACACTATCCACCTCACCGTTACTGTACACTTATGTTTTCAAATAACCCCAAAAAAAGAAATCACAGGGATTGAGACCAAGGGAACGTGCAGGCCAAGAAAACGACCCACCACGTCTCTAAAGTATTTTTGAAATTTTGACTTACTTTGATGAGTCCAACCTGATCTATTCTAGGTTCAAAATTCTAAAATTACAGACATTTGTGCAAAATGATATCGCAATTTGTTCATAGAAAGATTGCAACGATAAGTCAAAAAAAGATTCAAACTATAACTCAAAAAAAAACGATAATAATTTGTCAGAAAACTGGTGGGAACATAAATCAACCAGAAGGTGCCTTCAATATAGAAACCTAATAAGGGTAAAGTAACTTCGTGGAGGGAAGATAACAACAACATTCAACTCCGAGAAGAATCCTGTTCGAAAACGCACCATATCAGGTACCCAAGTGGGTGGCCATAGAAAACAACCAGTTGAAGATCCAAAAATCAATAGAAAGACAAACGAGAGACTCAAACCAGTTTCAAAAATGTCAAAAGGACAGTATATCATTATTTATCCATGACGTGTTTCGACCCGAGGACAAACGACAGTAATATTCGAACCAAATCGACCGTCTAGTTCCAATGTGTACAATTTCATAATGGAAATTTACATGCTCCTAAGGCATGGAGAACAAATGATATGTTAATTCATTCATTTTCGCATGCAAATCGACCCGCGATAGTAATGATAATGAAATCGGCAGATTGAAATATTTACATGGAGAACGTTCACCTCGATACATCATGAATAAAAGCCAAGAATAAATATGACTGAATTGCACAACGAAGCAATATATCTAATCCCATAACTTTCGAGCTCGTTTATCGTTATACCCGGAGAGTATAACAACAATAACGTGAATTTTGCTCGACAAAAGAACTCAACGACTATTTTTCCATCATTACCATCAATTCAATCGAGAATTGATGAAACCTTCAATTGAAGCATTCAGTGAAGGGGTTCTGTAGCAAGGGCGAATTTGGAATTATTATTCAAATGAAAGAAGGCAATTTGGAATTGAAAATAAGGGTTTAACAAATCAATGCAAGCTCACGCTTTATATGATTTGAACTAAATAATAGCCAGGAACAGAAACCACTCGAAATTAATGAACGCCGGAAGAAATGAGGAAAGAATGAAGTAGAATAAATCAAACTTCGTATTTTTCTGGGGCATTACGCCTCAACAAACTATAATGGGTGTTTCTTAATTTATGCGAAAGATTTTAAGGGGTTGTTTTTCTGCAAAAATGAATGGGGGAGTTCCATCATTTTTTCTATTGAAAAGAAAAGATGCTTTTTTCGACTCGATTTTGATTCAAATCCACTCCCAATTTTTTGGAAGGAGATAGGTTCAGCAAATACATAGTGTAACAATAAACGCTCCATAAAAGTGGAAGGAAAAACATCTTCCGGATACATTTGAGAAAAATTTAATAAATCATAAATTCTCACCCAAAGTTTTCATTCTCTCTTAATTATAACTCGACAGACATTGTGATTTCAATCAAGGTTTGAATTTAGAAAATCAAGAACTGTACAATGGAAGGATTTAGACTGATGAAATTTGGAAGATGAATGTATCACAAGGGGCCCAAGGGGGTAAATAAAATCACTTCACTACCCCGTACTCTGTGACATAAATATAGGGTATTCCTAAATTGGAGGTACAAACGAAGAGGAGAGATTCCTTGAGTAATTTTAAGAAAAAAGTTCTATAAACGTGGGATCGCAAACGTTTCGTTTTCGGGTGTTAAAGTTTTTTTTTCAAGTTTTTTCTCATAGTTTCTACACTTCACAAGATATTCAGGTGAAATTTGGCATAGATATTACAATTGACAGTTTATACCATGCGACATGCCAATTTCGATAGCAAATCTACAGGGTGATATTTTTTCTGGAACACTGTCCCCTGTTTTCCTCCAGAACTTCTTCTTGGTGAGCCACTGTTAATTTGAAAAAATGTAAAAAGCAGCTTTGTTGTTGTACTAAACTTTTTGGTCTCTCATAGTTTTGTTGTATCTGCTACCGATCTCGAGAAAAAAATTTTGAACGATTCTCTCGAAATACTCAGAAAAATGCAAATTGTCATAAATATTCAGTTGATAAGTTGTGGTCAATAAATTCATTATTAGATTTTATGGTTATTTTCCCTATCTGTAGCAATGATTCATAAGTTGTATAATCATTACAAAAATGTATTACTACAAGAAACACCCTGTATCTCGAAAACGAAACTTTTGCGATCCCATGTTTATGGAACTTTTTTTTCTTAAAATTACTCGAGGAATCTCCCCTCTTCGTTTGTACTTCCAATTTAGGAACACCCTATATACCAATCTCAATAGTTCATGCAAGCAACTTTTAAAATCCGAATGTGGTCAAAAATCTCATGGACATTCGATAAAGCTCGAAATCAAGATATGACCAACCCATGTAACATATCAGAAGTACGCCAAAGCACTCAACCATACATAGGTAGTAATAACATACTTGATACGTTTATCTATAAAAAGTATCAATATATGTAATTAGTGAATGAGTTGTACAAATATGATATATTCATGTAACATAAATTACTATTAATCTTATTATCTTGGATATGAAACATATGGCCATGACGTTTATGAACTACTTATTCGAGAGCTTATAATTAAGGCAATATGGATACATATTTCATACGAAAATTACACTGCGAGTGATGATTCACGAGGAGGTTTCACTGCCTACCGAGACCGAATGTGGCTCAACTAATGAGAACTCAATTATTCATCTAAGCACGAAAAAAATGTTCTCTTCTAATTGAGAAAAACGTCCAGAACAATGGCCATCTAGAAGACAGAAGACACTACCCAAAACGTAAGAGGGATATTTGGACGGTTATGCGGACTTTCTTGTGCCTGCCTAAGCATCCCTGCTTCAATTTCCAATAAAATATTTTTATAATTTGTTTCTTTCAATATGCTGGATGAGATATTTATGGAATAGAAGAATCAAAGTGAAATCCAATAATAAACGTTTTTATGTATAAAACATTTTCCAATGTCCCAAGTCTATGTGAAATTTCTTCATATCTATCCATCAAATTGATGAATAATTAGCTCCCTAGTTGTAGTGTCTCTCTCATCTCTTATCAAATGTGTGTTGTAAATCTGTATCCATGTACTTATATTCACCGTGTATATCTGTTTTACCTGTTTTGACTTTATCGAAATCAAATGCATCTTGATTGTGTGTTATTCAATTTTTATTTAGTGTCTAAACAAAATTAAGATTGTATTTATGTATAGCTTTTCAGTTATGAAAGAATAAAACACATATATTGGTATAAATGAACGCACTGCCAATAAATCTCATTTCAAAACAATAACAATATCCACCCACAAAAACCATTTCCAACTGAAACAACTACTACTATGTGAAAAATAGCTGTTTAAATTTAAACCACCATAAAGAGTTAGAACATTGTCCTTGATTATTCCTCAAGATCATGGGTTCCCAACCAGTGGTCCGCATAAGCCAAAATATGGTCCGCGAATGGTTCAGTTTTTCATTTAATATCCGCCACGTCATCTACTTTCCTTGTACACCACTAACGAATACCGCTTGCTATCAGACAAAACTGTTCCTTGGATGGCGTTTGTGAATAGAATGAATAGAACAATCAGTACAGACTTTCTGTTTTACCGGCTTTGTACCTGATTCAGAACACAGAACAAACATGACCTGTCAAAAGTCATTCTATTCTATAAAATAAACTAACCCGGGATTCCCCTGCTTAGCGTGAATTTAATGTGACAGATAAATTATAGAAGGAGATATTTTCACACATTTGAATGAATTGAATATGCTACTGCAAGGTTCCGGAAATGAAAAATTAGAAAACGTCGTCAATATATTCATTTTTGAAGATAAGATTCAAGCCTTTATTTGCAAACTTTAGCTGTGGATGCGTTAAAATGAAGAAAATAATTATTCTGCATTTGCGACATTGAAAGCACTTGTGGAAAACCCGAAATATGATGATAGTAAGGCAAATTTAAAGAAAAACATCAAGACACATTTACATTTAATCGTCGTGTTCCGGAGAAAACTACGTAACTCCATATTTTTCAGGAAATGGTATTTTGGTGCAATCTGTTCGGCAACATGGTCAATAATATAAGTTTTTTGGAAAAACCCTTTTTCCTCTTTGAATGAATAAATAAAATTACATATATTTCAATAAGTCAACACAAATAATGTTCAAAAATCCTTTTTTGAAAGTGTTTTTTGTTTCTCCTATAAAAATTTGTCAAATGGAGTTACGCAATTTTCTCCTGAAGGCGACGAAATGCTGATTGATGAATTCAATCGTTACTTCCCAGAATATACCACAGAAACTGAAGTGGATCAAAAACTGATTCGTAACAATCGTAACCCTTTTAGCACGGACGCTGGAGAAGTAACGGAAGAAATTCAGGATGAACTCATTGAATTTCGAAATAATAGAAATTGCAAGGATGCTTTTGAATCAAATTCACTCGAGTCGTTTTGGTGTAAAAAAGCAATTTCTTATAGGTACCAAACTTCGAGAAATCGCCTTGCGCTATTTTATGGTTTTTTCAATGACTTATTTGGGTGAACAAGGATTTTCTGCTGTGTTGGTAATTAAAAACAAGGCAAGGAATCGTTTGAGGGTGCAAGCTCAGAATTTACATTAATATTTATACAAAATTACAGAAGTTTATACTAAAAATAGTTTTTCTATGGAATTTCCTATTATTCTCTCAATTAAAGATTCAGTTTGATTATAAAGTATATTTTTATTATACCAACATAGTGGTCCCTGCTAACAAGAATAATTTAAAAATGGTCCCTGACCAAGACAAGGTTGGGAACCCCTGCTCAAGATCAATGGTAAGTTATAAACGATTAGAACCCTTCACATAGGATGGTTTAACCCTCTGAAGGGTGGATTATAAACATCTTTAGATTAATCTTACCATTTTTATTTTCTATGCAACTGTTGAAATTTGATATCTCTTGGTTCCTTAACCTAGAAATATTTCAGTAGATGATATTTGTTTTTTTTGGAAGAATTATTTGTGGGTGGATTTTGCCAGAGTTATTTTATTGAAATGGATTCTCATAACAGTGACGTTACTTACTGATTATTATCGTTTGTGTATAAAAACGCATTCATTTTCGATATATATAGTAGATATGTATGTTTTATATACAGGTCTGGCATTGGAAAGAAATGAAAAAGAATAAGAAAGGGGTGAACACCGACGGTACTTGGCAGCACTACGAATGTTGATTTCAATTCATCAATTTTCAGAACTTTCCCGAAAAAAAGGAGAGAGTTTTGAATTATTCACGGCTTTACAGCTGTTTCACGTGAAAAGTTTTTCTGGTCTGGTGTTGAGAAATTTAATGATATTTAGATTTTTTTAAATCTGACATCTCCAATTTCTGATGAAAATGGCCGTTCAAAATATTTTTTCCTGACTTTTCCGAAGCTACTGATTGGATTGGAACGAAATTTTGCACATAGCTGAAGAATAATGTATTCAAACTACGTGCGAAATTTTGTCCAGATCGCATTACCAAGACCATAGAAACCGTGGAGAATTCTAGCGAATTAACGAAAAAAGAATGACGAAAAGCACTGCCGTGACGTCAGGAGCTTTTGATCGATCGTAGATTCGCATTCTCCAGTTTTAGAAACCAATTGGAAAGATTTTGACAACTGTCAAAGAATATTTCAAACTAAGGCGAAAATCCAGACTTCCCGTCAGTGCTTTAGGTGACCAATTTTTTTTTTTCGATCATTCGCTAGAATTATGGTATCTATGGTATTGGTAATGCGATCTGGACACGTAGTTTGAATACATTATTTTGCATCTAAGTATGTGCGAAATTTCATTCCAATCCAATGGGTAGTTTCGAAATTATCTGGAAAAAAATAGTTTGAACCGCCACTTTTACGGAACCCCTAGTCTTATTTTGCACATTGATGAACATGATCGCGAAATTCGCGATCCGAACCTACCCTGAAAATTTCAAGTCCCTAGGCCTTTCCGTTCGAAAGTTATAATTTTCTATGGTTTCTATGGTTCTGATCATGCGATCTGGAACAAATGTAGCTCGAATATATCATTCCCAATTCAAATACAAAATTTCGTCACGATCAAATCCATAGTTTTGAAATTATCAAGAAAACTGAATTTCGAACGGCCAGATTTACGGAACCCCTAGTCTTATTTTGCTCATAGATGAACGTGACCGCAACATTTAAGATCCACACCTATCCTGAAAAGTCCCTAGGCCTTTCCATTACAAAGTTATAATTTTCTATGGTTTCTATGCATATTGCATATAGCTTGAACACGTCATTCTCCATCTGAGTGCAAAATTTCACTCCGATCGAATAAGTAGTTTCGAAGTGATCAGGAGAACAAAACTTCGTGCGGCCATATTTACGGAACCCCTCGGTGGATTTTGCCCAATAACGAACTTAACCGCGGCATTCGAGATGCAAATCTACCCTGAAAATTTCAAGTTTCTAGGTCGTTCTGTTCGAGAGTTATCGTGTATACGGACGGACGGACAGACTCGAATTTTTCGACGGATTCGTCTTCGGTGAGTCAAACTCTATCCATTGAGACCATTTTCGGCCCAAAATTAGAAAAATACCAGACATCGTGACGAAATGATATAGCCCTCGTGTAAGTAGTACGAGCGCTCAAAAATGGTCAGCTGGAGCACTGACGTGAAGTCTGGAGTTTCGCCTTAGTTTGAGAATTATTTTGACAACTGTCAAAAATTTTCTTAATTTGTTTCTGAAACTGGAAATACGAATCTACCTACAAGGTGCATTTACGAGCGCTCAAAAGCTCCCGACTTCACGGCAGTGCTTTTATAATTTTTGTTTCAAGCCTCTTTATTGAGTCCTCAAACATAAAATATTTTTGCACCGAAAAAGTTGGAAGACAAGTTTAGCACCCTTCTTTCAGGGTTGAAAAAATAGTTTATTGAAAAACATCAAGAAGATTTTTTGTGTTTTTGATTTTTTGATCCAAATGAAATATAACATGTTATTGAAATCACATTGATTGATTTGAATGGTTTCAACCCAGCTTTTTATTAGTCCCTTCTTGATTCGACGAAGTAATGTACAGAATAATTGAGGGAATAAATTGTAAACACAACTGAGAAACACCAAAAAGCTTGTAATACCGTGTGAATTTAGGTTTTCTGATAAAAATGACTCGATAAAAAGAATTCCGGATGTTGGCCGTTTTTCATTTTCAATGCTTTTCAGAAAAAAAGGTATAATGTGAAGAATGAAAGAAATTTTAACTTCCGGAGTACAATCAAGTTGAATCATTTACAAGAAAATCGAGTTCAGAACAGAAGAAAATCAGATAACGTTACTGTTTACCGTTGAACACCATACAACAATTGTATAGTCGGAGTGTTAACGACGTTGATAAATCGTTATATTCCAGAAATTTGACAACCCTAAATGCCCACAATAGTTCGAAATTCATACACATCGCCTCGCTAACCCACTCCAATCAATAATGAAAACCTTTTCACGCCATCTCCCCAAGGACCAGCTCCAAACAGACCAAAACCCAATCCTCCCTTTTTATTAGTCCGACGGGCCAAGAAGCGGAGTCGTAATCCGCGTCGTCTCCCATGTTTAAGAAAATCACGCCGCCAATTTCGCAAAGCCACAGAGAACTCGTGATGTGTAAAATACTAGCCGTGCTGAAAACGTACGATCGGCATGGTCGAGGTCTTTGTGTGAAAATCGATCCCTGGCTTCGGCACCGTCGGCATTCGCGTTGGCTGCTGCTCTATTTGGTGTTATTCTCACGCTATCGCCAACGATATGGACCATGATAGCGAGTTGCGAAACCTCCGACAGATCGGCGTTGCGATACGAATCATTTCCATTTTTTATGGAGCCGTTCGAATGATAACAGAATAAGGGGAATTAGTTCAAACTACAGAAACCGGTCGTCCTAATAATAATAATTGTAGCGACCCCACAAATACCATTATCAGAATTTCTGATTGATGAACCAAGGAGTGAACCAACCATACATTTTTAGGGAGTAACGGAAAAGAATTATTATTAATTTACTCTAGGCCTGAATGTTATTAAGGATAGTCTGGTAAATATAAATATTTAAATTAACATAACATAAGGAAGCATAAGCATAATCACAGAAAGTTGAATGAACTGATTTCTCGTTTGCCTGCAACTATTTATACAGTGGAATAACATAATGAAGATCAGCTTATGCCTTATGTCAAGAAATGAGTGTTTATCGTAAACACAGTATATTTACATCATGGGGAGTGTCAGTTGATTGCTGTCACATTCGAAAAATTGTTTTAGTGAAGTTTACTTGAAAAAATTATATTACATCTGTATTATAAAAAGCAATACCGTGAAGTTGAGTGCTTGTTCATCCACCTTGTATGTAGATTCGCATTTTCCAGTTTTGGAAACCAATTGAGGAAATTTTTGACAGCTGTCAAAAAAGTTTTCAACGTACGGCAATACTCCAGACTTCATGTCGGTGCTTTAGGTGACCAATTTTATTTTCGATAATTTGCAAGAATTATCTATGGTCTTGGTGATGCGATCTGGACAAAATTTCCCACGTGGTTGGCATACATTATTCATCATCTATGTGCGATTTCATCCCAATCCAATGAGAAATTCGAAATTATCAGGAAAAAAATATTTTGAACGGCCATATTTAGGGAACCCCTAGTCTAATTTTGCTCATTGATAAACGTGACCGCGAAAATTCGCGATCCGAACCTACCCTGAAAATTTCAAGTCCCTAGGCCTTTCCGTTCGGAAGTTATAATTTTCTATGGTTTCTATGGTTCTAGCGAGGGTTCTAGTCAAGACCATAGATGCCGTAGAAAGTTCCAGCGAATTATCGAAAAAAAAATTGGTCACCTAAAGCACTGTCTGGATTTTCGCCTTTGTTTGAAATTTTTTTTGACAGCTGTCAAAATTTTTCCAATTGGTTCCTAAAACTGGAGAATGCGAATCTACCTACAAGGTGGATGAACGAGCGCTTAAAAGCCCCTGACTTCACGGTAGTGCTTTTCGTCATTTTCATTCCCCATTTCTTCATCAACCACTGACGGTCCCACATTCTTCCTGGTCTTTTTCACTCTTCTGGCTGAACGTGTAAGAAATAAGTAGGTAAAATGAGAAGGAACCAATAAAAATTTGAAATAATCTAGTAATTAATTAGTTTACAGGTCAGGAGTGGATCCTCATAAAAGTACTAACAAAACAAAATAGATTTTTGAATATACCATAACAGTACAGATACTAACGTCACTGATTTAAAAGGTTGTCGCAAGATTATGATGGCATACTGCATATCTAATAATATATTGAAGTATAAGTTGATAAAAGAATATTTGAAACTCGCAGACGTCACAGCGGAAGTGCTCGAAAAAAGCAAGTGTTTTAAAGACCAGTTATCAACGAATACTTAACGCTTTTTGTATATTAGTGAATTTCACGAGAGCTCGAGTTAAAAATCCGAAGATCACGCATATTCTCTGACATATCTCTCGATAATTGTTTCAAAATTTGACGGAACCATAATTCCTCTCGAAATTCGAAGGGATTTTGAAAAAAGGGAGGCCGCTCCGAGAGCTAAACGAACAAAAAACTGATCCTCATACGTTTCTTCAATGCCCACGTGCTGTTTACAAGAATTTCCGATCAATCTTGGTTTTGAATGTAAGTCAAACGACAGTGCATTTATTCTCCTCGTCCCGTCCAGAATGCAGTCGAAATTGATCTCGAAATGTATGTATCGAAAACGATACGTTTTTCTTCAGGTTCCGAAAAATTTCTCAGTATGTTTTTTTGACTTTACAAGGTTCTCCTGTCAGATCATCTTGACTTTACGTTTTTCAAGATGTTGATGTTGCCATGGCAACTTTGAAAAACGAGCTCTTTTGAAAGTTGGATTGAAACACGATGTCGCGTGCTTTAAATAGCTAAATTGGGGCACCAATAAGAAAAAGATTGTTTACTTACACGAACGGATTATGCGTACAGTTCTAATACGTAGAGATTTGATTCGACAGATCCAGATGTGGGAATTTACATCAATAACGGACGGATTTGATATCATTAACGCAATGGATCAGATATGACAATTATATTAATGTATGTGCCCTAATGCAAACTAACTTATCAAAAATATTGAGAAAATATTGACTACCGAAATTTTATTCACCTTCTTCAAAGTACGTCTCATTCTAAAAGAAGATTTTTTCACTTTCATTTTATTGCTGAATCTTTCAGTTACATAATGTAGCTTTTTTGATTCAACTGTGTATTGTTTATGAAACATAATGAACATTTAATGGTGAACCATTCACGTCAAACTGGTTTAGGAGGCACCTATAATTCTTAAATCAGCCAACATAAAATAGGTGTTTTCATGGAATTCTTCGCTACGCCCTACGTTCCTCATAAAGTGAAAAAGTGAAGGAAAAGAACTATTATGCAGGTTTGTTTCGTTTCAAACATTTTGTTGTAATCAACAGAGTTCGTAACACAGCTGATCGCGACAGTTTAGTACAGAGTCGGACTTCAAATAAGGTATTTATTATTCAGTAAATTGAAGAATAATAGATCAAAAATTTTAAATTAATATCATGTTCGAAAAAAATATGATTTGAACAATGAATTTTACTCGTTTAAAACATAAAATTTAAAAACAAAAAAAAACACGTTCGAAACAGAAAAAAATCGTTAAAAACAAAAAATACATGTGTTTTGTATCAAATTAATTTTTGTCAACCCTGCTATTATGTGTATTAACACATTACCCAGTATACAGCGGACCACGGGAAGGAAAAACTTCGAAGTGAGCTGGATAAAGTCATAAGATGAGTAATATGTGCCCAATGAAACATGTAAGCAATATACAAATTAGAGAAAAATTGGAAATAAAAACAATAAAGCAGGAACATAAAAATCAAGAAATTAAAAGATTCCCGAGAATCCTCACCAGGTAAACCGACAGAAGGGCAACCTTCATGAAAGATAAACCAGATCCATTCAAAAAAATGAGAAAAATAGCTTCTCGAGGAAGACAATAGAAAAATGAGATAGGTTTGGATAAAAAGGTGTGCCCAGGTCCGGTCCAGGTTGATAAATACTGATGAAGAACGAGATGAAGAATGACCTTAATACTGACATCATTTTCATCACCAGTATTACCGACTGTGTAAGGTGCCTCCAAGAAAGAGCGGGTTCCAAAGAACAATGTTCCCGTACGGAACACCATATCGAAAAGGTAACGTATCGGTTATTCTCCACACTCTGAAAAAGGTATTGTTTTGCTTTTTACAGTCGCATAAAACCGCTCTTGCTGTTCGACAAAATTTGATTTAAATTTATGTGGGAACCGATGCGACTACGCTCATTTCAACTGAAACCGAACTATGGGCGCATGAATGCACTGTTTGCAGGCATTGTTTCGAAGCTTTCATTCCATTCGGAATTGGGTAATAAAATAGCAGATTGAAACGTGTTTTTGTTTCGGTGAAAGCTGCGATCGTTATGTCCCATTTCGGTCATCACAGGCACGCAAGCATCTCTACACTTTTCGACTGTAGTAAGACCAGGAGCACACGTGCGTAAAAAAATGACGAACGTTATTGAACGCACGTCCGTCACGAGTGTTATTTCCAACGAACGTCACAGCATGAATTGACAAATGTATGGATGTTGTTAGACATTTGCTTTTGAAGAATGAACGATTCAACCCAATGAAAATGCGGAGATGCAGAGATAATACACCATGTTCAGTGCTTCTCTATTGTGTACAATAAACACAAGGTAATTCTAATTTATACAGGGTGATTCAGTTTCGAAAGCGGGAACCTTTGGAGACGACGAAGAACCAATAGATAATAATAGATATTATGTTAATTTACATCATAGAATATATTCGAAATAGGATTCGTTACAAAATTACAAGGTGTCTAATTTTTTTTCAAATTTCAAACTTATCTTAAGTAACTTATTGATACATATATTATTGGAGAAAATAAGTACTCACTTCAGATATCTGAATGGAATCTGAAACTTTTGGACAGCTTCTTATTTAGACTTATCTTTTCATGAGAAAATTATTATTTTACTTTTAGCAGTGGCGTGCG
The DNA here is from genome assembly GCA_963966015.1 of Aphidecta obliterata. Lineage (NCBI taxonomy): Eukaryota > Metazoa > Arthropoda > Insecta > Coleoptera > Coccinellidae > Aphidecta > Aphidecta obliterata. The sequence continues at coordinate 24,207,584 of OZ014427.1, read as the reverse complement.
TGATGGCACATCTTTGCTGTGGCTGAGGTTTACGTGTAATTTTATTATAGGTAACTATTCAAACCAGTGGAATTATTATTATTATTATTAACCCTAACCTAACCCTGACCTTGATTTTTCCAAAGTTATTTCCCAGTTCTCAAACAGTTCCAAATTTCTTCAGTTTGGGAAATACCCAGAAACTTAGCATCACTCCTCGCACGTTATCGATCTTGTCGAGTGATCGGTGTAGTGGGGACGCGATCCGAGACCAAGATCCGTCGATTTGAGACCCACGTTGCCGCGTAGATAATAATTACTCTTTGTCATATATAATTAACAAATAATTAGCAATCAGAAAATATTGCAACTATAAATGAGATATAAACCATTCTATCTTTCAAGTAAGATCAAACTGCACACAGTGTGCGAAATTTGATTGAAATCGGTACAGTATTTTAGGAGTTCATCCCGGACAAACAACGTGACATGAAATTTTCATATATTAAGATAATGTAGTTTATAATGAACACTGAATTCATTTTTTGGTTCTCCGTCGGCCCCTAAGATTTCCGCTTTGGAAACAGGACCACCCTGTATATAGCTAATAATAGTTTCAATTTAAATTTAACTGAAATCAAACTTCTTGATAATCTATACCATAAGATTTTTCCGCAATTCATTAAATTCAATATAATTGCCCAAAGTATATTCAAGTTTACAATGCATATAATCTTCATTATGGAAATAAATGCTCAGAGAACACAAATATTTTTATATTTTTGTTCTTTATTGGCAACCATCAACCTTGTTTCAGTGCCAAGTCTGAAAGTTCATTCGAATTTCAGAGTCACCATTCAACGAAGGATGTTGGATATACTCATCTACATTTAATTTCCGACAGGTAGATACATTTCTCGACGTTTCCAAACGACAACGGGTCTTCTGATCTTTCCAGAAGAAGCTTTTGTGTTGAAACATACCATACCTATTAAACAGATGTTCCCGGAAATGTTGCCGACTCTGGTTAAGAGTCACGGCAAAAACTTGCCTAGTCAACATTATATTGCTACAGGCTACACCAAATTCAAGTTCAGTTTTTCTGAGAATCTTGAGGACTTATGCATAATATCTTACATAAATATGGTGATAAAACGTTTTAATTTACTCATTTACTTACTAGGTGTATGTGTGTTAGTCAAAAAACTTTTTGATTTGAATGTAATGTCTAACAATAAATTCGAATCTTTAGAGGTAGATATTGAACTTTGTGTGCTATAATTTAGTCGACCATTCCATTTTATCATACTACCATATAAATATCGATATAAAACATGCAAATAGTGTTTTAGCATGACGATGAGAGTAAAGCATGTTATTAGAAGTACCCAAAATAGTGAAGTACTCAAATATAATTACTTAATCATTCCTACCCATTGTCGAGGAAATGATAATGTTGATAATAACACTAATTTTTGTTTATATTCCCTCAATTATATCTCAATTTAGTCAATTTTGTTCCCTACAAGTACCTATCACTAAAAACAATGAAAATAATATGGGTACCTATATCGTAAATGTCTCCTGGAGCCTGATTCATGAGCAGCTCATGATCATCAAAATGGGGAATTCTGACATTCAGTTAAGAAGAAAATAATCGTGATTGAGATTCCGCCCATCCATCAATAATGTATACTCCGTTTGAGAATTAATGACATCTCGGGAGGCTGTGGAAAATCGAATTTAAGTTGGTAATAGACTATACAGTAATATTTTGGGTTGCTGAATTCAGGTTGGTATAGGAATAACACTAACCCATAGAGACCTTGCTTTGATGATTTTATCGAGATATTGGCGAATAATTATAAAAATTAGCTCTGAATTTGAGTATTTTTCGTATTGTGCTATTGAAATGGCTGGAATTGACCAGGATACATCGCGCCTTACAACAAGAGAACGCCAGGTAGTTTGTCAGTGTTACTTCGAGTTTTTCAAAGATTCGGCAGATATTTCCGCTAGCATCAATAAAGTTTCAGGTAAAGTGTTATTCACCTACCCAAAGTGTATTCTGATTGATCAATGTCTTTTGAATTTTCAGATTTCTCCAAGCACAGTTCGTAGAATATTAGCATGTTATTATTACAGCCTGAAATTAGCAGTGGAAGAAAACCTGTGCAATATGATTATTCCTTCAAAGAGACATTGAATGACTTTGTTTTTGCTAAAATTAAAAACAATGAATATATCAGTTTAGATATCCTTCTTGAACTGGCCAAAGAGCACCTATATTTCAATCAATCGTCAACATTATATTATATCATTAAAAAAAATTGGATAAAGATACAAAAAAGTTGATCGAAGGAGAATTCTCATTGATAAACAGAAAAACATAATAAGAAAGGTACGAATTTGTGGTAAATACCGAGAATACATGGAACAAAACGTAAAATTCATTTATCTAGATGAAACTTGGATATTCGAAAACAGTAGTCAAATTCGTCAGCGGACACTAGAAAGTAATCCAGAAGGTATGCAGAGTATATTCAAGGGTAAAGGCAGAAGGTACACTATTTTGAATGCTGGAACAATTGATGGATTTTTACCTGGATGTGATCTTAATGAGATGGTATTAATGATAAGGATTACCATAAAACTATGAATGGTGAATTATTTCATAAATGGGTTATTGAAAAATTGCTACCTTTCCTGCAAAAGGATGCCCATCAAAAGGATTATGTCAGCTTATTCAATAAACACATCCAAATCACTACACTTATACGTGGAAACAAAGTTTTGAATGAGATTTTAATCTTTGCTCTTGTATCATTCGTAGATATTTTAAGTTTATTTATTATACTCTCGATTATACTTATACTGTATGGTACCCTGTTCACATTTCCTTTGCTAATACTGACATTGAACACATGCTATATTGCTCACAATTCAAAAGTATACTGAATAATTGTAAAATTGCTCATCAATTATAATATTTTCAATAATTCATGCACAGTTTTAATAAATGAAAATAAAAATCGACTTTCTTGAAGTATTCAACACCGAGCACTAAATAATTCACAAATTGGTTCATATATTGATAGTTACAGTACAAATTTCATGTCAAAATTCTTCATGTACTACATAGATTCTTAATTTTTGTTTCTTTCTTATTTCTTAATATATATAATGTTTTTTCCAATCCATTCATTTGACCCCGTGCTTACGAAGCATCAACATTTTTTTTCTGTTGCCCCACTTCAGCTACCTGCTAGAATTCCATTAATTATCCTTCTTGAATCTTGACATAAAATGGTACTCTTATAGTTATATAGTCAGAATTTCGCAAGATTTCCAATACCAATAAAGATTGCATGGTCTTGAGTGAAAATAAATATTTATTTTAATGATTTTCAATTTTCCATGGTTGACTTTTATATGAACGATATCTCAACTCAACGACTTGTTCGGAAGTTCAGATAATTTCATATGAAAGCATTCTACGATATTTTTGCGCTTTCAAACCTGAATTCCCATGTTTAAACTGCAGTCGGAATATTCCGGTTTAATTATACGATAATTCGTATACTTTCCTAGGTTATATTCAGGTTTGATGTTTTATGTCTATGATGAAATTTAACAGTAACTTTCTGTAACCAGAAATAAAGCCTCGACTGGACGTTCAAGGCCTGCTTCGAAGTGTATCTGAATAAAGTGACAGTTGGTGTTTCTAATAATCCCCTTAATCCCTCCTGTGGAGAGTCAGTTTGATTTGGAACTGAGCGTCCTTGCACAAGAGTGTACCTAATATTCGAATTTAATACGCGGATTGTATACAGAACATGTAAGGGAAGAACTTCCATTCGCCAGAGATTTCCGAAGAAACCATTGTGTAAACGGACAGAATGAAAAACATGGGATAGCATTCGGATGATTTGAAAGGAACGCTTCGGAAAAACCTGGATGAAGGACTTTTTGCCACCAGCTAATCTGCCACAGCAACAAAATGGCTTCCCCGAACCCTGAATTGGATCGAAGACTGCAACGATGCGTATATTTACGTCACTCGTGGGTAAGAGGAGCGCGAGTATACGAAATCCTCCGAGTGCGATAGAGAAAGAGATACAGGACGTTACTGTTGTTTGGATTCGAAGATGTGATGGCGTCAGTTAGAAAAGGTTAGAAGATGTCTATTCGTAAAATAAACAAAGACAAAATTGACTAACCAAGATGAATTATGATCCGTGCTACGGAATTTGTGGACCTGGGAGGTTCTGTTGTTGTTTATACTTGAAATAAACTCACCAGTTCTCGTTCTGTTGAATTGGTCCTTACGCGGCTGATCCGAATTCACGGGAAGAAAGTGCGAACTTAATCCAGTTAAATAGGTTGCAATTTCTCAAATATCTCACAGGATATATCACAAACACAGGCCACCAAACACCAACACTTAAGGCATGACTGAACACTCAGCACATCACAAAGAAAACAAAAAAATTTGGAGAAATCCACAACACCACATTCCTTCGCTCGCACTCAGCCACGGTAGCCTCTGGGCTGCGAACTAACGCTCTCGATGCTATTCGTTGGGATCGGGTAGGATCGTGAGCCGGGAATACACGAATGAGAGCAAGCTTCGATAGGAGCGAACCTACAACTCGAAGTTTCGAAGCGAGGCAGCTTTCACAGTATTGCTGTATTTTAGATTTTCGAATTAAAATTTCAAATATCTTTATCATTTTTCAAATTGTCTGCATGAATATTTGCTGCCATAAACTGGCTATAATATAGTGTTGAAGTCATGTCAACAACATCAAAATTTCTAATGCTTTCCAGTTTTCATCAAATATTAGGTATGTATACCCACATACAGATAACGAAATTGAGTAAATAGTCCTCACTTTAACGAGCTTTCAAAGAAATTCGAGAAAAGCATTGACATAGAGCTTTTGCGGGCTGGTTTCTGTGTAACAAACAGTGTGTCAAAAAATGTCAGTTAATTTTTATGAACTTCAAAAGATGGAATCACCTAATTATATTGAATATATGTATATGAAAAATAGAATTTGCTTTTCACGTGAAACAGCTTAACAGCTGAATATTGGTATTATCCATTTTATCGATGCCCCTTATGTAGACACAATATTTCATCAGGATTTGGCAAATGTTCAGAAAAAGGACTTACATATTTTCAAACTCTCTAGCGATGCTAGAGAGAGATTTCACATGAACGTGTCGTCTTACAACTAGTTACGAAGTTTTAATTTGATCGGCGGTATTTTACGATGTATGTCCATATGGGTTTATCTATGGAAGGTTTCGCCCATTGACGAACTAACGTTGGGCATTCAGACCTCGATCATACCCTGAAAATTTCAATACATTAGGACTCTTCTTTCGAGAGTTATCGTGTTAACGGACGGTTGGATGGAAATAATTGATTTTGACCTTGAATTCTTCATCTGTGAATCTCGGCTCGAAATTTTGAAATTACAAACATTTTATAGTGAAATTACTTGAGAAGCACAAAACTTATATTATTAAGATATACCTACATACTTGAGAAAAACTGAAAGCGAGTTGTATGTAGTATTTTTTGGAAAAAAGTTTACTGGAGTTCATAATTGAATATACTAATGCATGAAATCGTTTCACGAGAAATTGAGTAACTTTTCCTTCGACTTCCAATATCTTCGAATTGCGTGAATCGATCGATTCAAAAATTTGCAACATCTCAACTAAATTAATTTTTACATATTTAGCTAATGCATCAAATGGGCCGTTTCATTAGAAATGGAGTAACTTTTTTTTCAACTTTCAATATCTTCGATTTGCCTGAATCGATCGATTCAAGTGCAATGAAAAAGTTGCAACATTTCAACTAAATGAATTTTTCCATATTGACCTAAAGCATGAAATCGGCCGTTTCACGAGAAATGAAGTAACTTTTTCTTCAACTTCCAATATCTCCAATTACCTGAATCGATCGATTCAAGTGTAATGAAAAAGTTGAAACATCTCAACATTCTCAACTAAATGAATTTTTCCATATTTACCTAATGCATGAAATGGGCCGTTTCATTAGAAATGGAGTAACTTTTTCTTCAACTTCCAATATCTTGGCTTTGCCTGAATCGATCTATTCAAGTGCAATGAAAAAGTTGCAACATCTCAACGAAATGAATTTTTCCATATTCACCTAATGCATGAAATGGGCCGTTTCATTAGAAATGGAGTAACTTTCAATGTCTCCGATTTGCCTGAATCGATCGATTCAAGAGTGGTGAAAAAGTTTCTACACCTCGACTAAATGAATTTTTCAATATTTACCTAATGTATAAAACGGCGCTTTCGATAATAAGTAACGTCAACTAATTTTTACAGAAAACTAAAAAGTATAAAAAACCAAATTTTGGGGATCACTGGCCGAAAGATCTCTAGTTCATATTCATATTTTTTCGATTCCCACCTTCTCACAAATTTTTCCCTCGATCACTGCACCATAATGAATTGGCAAATATAGATACGTACAAGATACTGCCATAAGTTGGATATTTTATGTTTTGTGGCTTTTAGCTTCCTATATAATTTCAAGCCTTGAACCCAAAGCCTGGACCTGCTGGTACTATTTCTATAGGCATACAGCTAATTAAGCAGATGACTTCTCTCTTAATTAGACCAGCGCTAGAAAGAACTCCTAATGAGAAGTTCGTGTAGATCTAGCGTCGCATATAAAGAATTGAACCACGTGTCTGATTGCAGTTCACAACTCAAAAGTAGCAAAGTTGGGAAATAGCCCGAATTTTTCGATTTAAATTGTTTTTTCTCGATATTTAAGTTGGAGTTAGTTGGAAAACACCTCATACGTCGTAAAGTGTGGGTTGTTGTTGTGTGAAATCACACTGTTGACATGACAGAAAATAAGTTTTTTTCTTTTGACACATCTGTCGAATACGAATAAAATATTTTATGCTTCCGTTAATATAAAGTTCCTTTCAATTCCAATTTCTCCTATTTTCATTATCTACGTGTGTTGATGGACGACCAACCTAGCACGCGCGTTGATGCAGGCATTCAAGTCTCTGTGTATGTGGCAAGCCTTATATAGATACGGTACATACCTATACAGTGTGGAAAAGCCAAATGGAATAAATTCATTATATTGGTTACTGCAAGGGCGGTCCTACGGGGAGGGGGGGGTAACGGGGGTAATTACCCCCCCCCAGAGCACTGGAAAATTTTATTTAGGAAAAAATGAGCAACAAGAAAATAATATAATAATGCAATAAAATTAACAGAAAAAAAAATCAAAACAGAAAAATCAGTAAAAAAAATGAAAAATTCTGAAGTTTTACTTTCAGTCGAACGTTTTATTTTTGAAGATCATATTGCATAAAATGTATAAGTGGTGAATCTGTTGTTTGATAAAATTGATACCTAAACTGCTCATGTTGTTTCTTGAGGGGGTAATCGATAAAAAATCTCGTCAGGTATAGGTACATCAAGCCTTGGCGATAATTCTGAAACTTTATATTTTGGAAGTCTTAGGGGGGGCAATAATTGTGCACTATCCCGGAAAAAAATTTCATTCAGAAAATGAAACGTCCACTAATTGGATACTATTGTTATCCAACATGTGCATCATTTGTTCACAAAAATAAGTTCTCCTATCAAAGTCGTCTTCCAAGAGCTCCTAGGAATATGTTTAAAATCGATGGCATGGCCGACATTGAATGTTGGGGAGGCATCTCTACCCGATTTATGTGGATTGTCTACAAACTCAAGCATCACATCTAATTTCACATCCTCGCACAGTGTATTAGCAGATGCATTTTAAATCTGCCTCACGGCTCACATGCACAAACTCGCGAAACTGCTTCTCTATTTTACTTTTTGTCCCACTCCCTTGGGATATAGGCGGCCAATCCGGAAATCTCCGTAACCAATCATTTGTAAAATTGTTATTTTGTGCATTTCGGTTAATCGAACCATTATTCAAAATTGAAGTGAAATTCACACACAAATCAGACAATTTATAAACTGCAACTTATCAGCAAAGCGAAGGTGTTCTAAAGAAACTAACATTGCCCCAATAAGTGTTTTAGGTAGTTTTCATGGTACCATCTGGGAAACACAATGTTATGGTTTATTTTTTATTTTTTTGTATCACATCTTGAAGGCAGATGAGTTTCAGTATTATTGTAATAAGATTTGGGAATATTCGAGGGAATATCATAATGAATTTCGGTAATTCCATGATTTAATTTTTTTTCAATTCTATTTTGCAATAATCTTGAACGCGATAACATTTCTGAAAAGAGAATGAAGAGATCTTTCAAACGATGTATCACAAGCGTATACTTACCATTCCAAAAATTGGGGGTTGTACCTGTCTTTCGAAGGGGGTTGAAGGTTCGCATATTTACGTAGAAGAATGACACTTTAAAAATTAATTCCGACGTGTTTCAGGATATTTCATGAATATTTACAGTAACCGAAAAAATGAATTTATTCCATTTGGCTTTTCCATGCTGTACGTACTATATACTGGCAGTGCAAGAAGATGAAAATTCAACTGGGTCAACAAACAATATCGGCGTTAAGAAATTACGAAAAGCACTGCCGTGAAGTCAGGAACTTTTGAGCGCTCGTACATCCACCTTGTGGGTAGATTCGCATTTTCCAGTTTTAGAAATCAATTGAAGGAATTTTCGACAGCTGTCAAAAAAATTCTGAAACTTAGGCGAAACTCCAGACTTCATGTTAGTGCTTCAGCTGACCAATTTTTTTTCGATAATTCGCTAGAATTTTCTACGTTATCTATGGTCTTAGTGATGCGATCTGAATAAAATTCCGCACGTAGTTTGAATACATTATTCCTCAGCTAGGTGCAAAAATTCATTCCAATCCAATCAGTAGTTTCGGAACTATCAGTAAGAAAATATTTTGAACGGCCATATTTACTGAACCCCTAGTCTAATTTTGCTCATTGATGAACGTGACCGCGATAGTCGCGATCCAAATCTGTCCTGAAAATTTCAAGTTTCTAGGCCTTCCCGTTCAAAGTTACAATTTTCTATGGTTTCTATGGTTCTGGTCATGCGATCTGGACAAGATATTGCTTTAATATATCATTCTCGATTAAAATACAAAATTTCATCTCGATCGAACTCGTAGTTTCGAAATTATCGAGAAAACAAAATTTCAAACGACCATATTTACGGAACCCCTAGTATAATTTTGCTCATAGATGAAAGTGATCACGACACTCGAGATCCACACCTATCCTGAAAATTTCAAGTCCCTAGGCGTTTCCGTTCAAAAGTTACAATTTTCTATTGTTTCTATGGTTCTGGTCATGCGATCTGGACAAAATTTCACATGTAGCTTGAACACCTTATTCTCCATTTGAGTGCAAAATTTCATCAAATTTGTACTTTTCAAGTAATCAGGGGAACAAAACTTTGAACGGCCATATTCACGGAACCCCTCGTGGAATTCTGCCCATTAACGAACTCAACCGAGGTATTTGGGATCTGAACCTACACTGAAAATTTCAAGTCTCTAGGTTGTTCCGTTCGAGAGTTATCTTGCTTACGGACGGTCGGACGGACAGACTCGAATTTTTCGACGGATTCGTCATCAGTGAGTCGAACATAGTCGATTGAGGCCATTTTCGGCTCAAAATTCGTAAAATACAGACATCGTGACGAAATGATATAGCCCTCGTGTAAGTAGTACGAGCGCTCAAAAATGGACTAAAGATAAAAACTCTACAATAAATGAATTTGAATATAAATAGTAGGTAGTTGTAAATTCGACTTAATAAACAGAGAGGGCAACAAATCCTTTCTTTGGAAATATTTGTGCCATATTGATTATCATTTCCAACAATAAACCCCCCTGATCCCTCAATCTAGATTCTGGATAAATTTTACGAAAAAGCTTTATATATTATATTGATATAATAAGCATACCATAAAGCAACCCATAAAGCAATCATCTGTATCATGTGTTGCCTATCCTTCATTTCCATTGTCATAACTCACGAGCACGAACTATTAGGGTAAAAACATAATAATAGTGAAGCATCGCATCAAGACTCGCCTCAAGCATCAAAAACAATTACATAGATGTAAATGAACCAAACCGATGTCTGACGATGCGCGGTGCTTCACTATGAACGGTTAAGTTACATGTATGTATTTGTTTTTTATGCTTGAGGCCGGTCTTGATGCGATGCTTTCCTATGCTTTTTTCCCTTTGAGTTACATCATGCCAAAAATCATGCTGTTTTGCATAAATTTCCCGAAATGTTTTTTCTTTGTACTTAACTCCTCGATTTTCTACCATCAAAATTCATGAATCGGATTCTACGGATAGCAACAGTAAAAGGGCGGACAGATTTAGGTTCTTCATTGGAAATCATAAATTCCAACAGGAATAGTTTTTTTGTATTTTTCAATTTTTGTTGACAGATTCAATTGAATTATAGTATTCATTGAAGACCGACTAACTTGCTATTGACCACTCTAATCTATACATTCACAGAAAATCTGTATTGCAAGTATGAGGATTGTCATCGGAATAAATGTGAATTATTCATTATTTATTTCTCGCGAACTGTGCTTCGTTACTGAGAAACATATACAATAAAAGTTCATTATTCCCTATAATCGCAACCCATCTTTAGAATTGTGAACGAGGGATTTCATCTCCAATATGAACCAGTGGCGTAACTAGATAGTCAGGGTGCAAAAAAATGGGTGGACCCCCCTAATGAATTGTTCAGTTCTTATCTCTCTATACTTACTGTATGTAGGAGTATGTGCATTGAGCACGAGTGCCGAGTTTAGGAATTGTCTTGAATAAATAATATTGTTATTAGGTAATGAAACGAAATGAATCGAATGGTTAATTTATGTATTCATATAAAATATTCAATTGTGGATAAAAATAAAACATTAACATTAATTTATACGTCAGACATCGTCATCGGCGGCGGTTTTATTAACGTTAAAAACTTTCAGATCTTCTTCAGCAGGCTCGTTATTCTTAATGAGCACTTCTGTGTTCACATTTTTCGAGTTACTACCAATAGAAATATCGGTCATTCCTACTTGTAGAAGGCTGAATAAAAAATTTGTCAATTTTTGGTAATTTTTGTCTGCCATCTTCTCTTTCCTGGCGTTGTTTGCGCTTAAGCGCACCACTAGGTCTCTTTCTTTTATCCTTAATTGAAATTAACTTAATTAACACAACTACTAAACCTCAAAACAGCATAAATTCTTTAGGACTAGGAATAGTTTACCAACGCTAGAACTAGAAGGGAAAACTTGTGATGCCCTGAGTAACCTGATGAGAGAAAAATATATGAAATGTGCTATAAAAACCTTTTAGTAATTTCAACATTTTAAGCAATCCAAAAACGGGAAATCGAGCGAAAATAATAAATACCTTTTTATAATTAGGTATAACACAGCCTCGCACTTGGATTTCCAGATGTTGAAGCTGTTGACGACTTTGCGGAAAAAAAATTCGCAAAAACCTGCTGGGGCAAAAGATCTTCATTAATAAGAAACAAAGAAACTACAGTTTTTTCGAAGGGTTTTTATCAATTCAGAATAAAGAATAAAATAATACACAAGAATAATACATACCTTTTCGAGAAAAAAAACCAGCCTCAAGCACAAACTTTTTATAAATTTTGGAACTGTAAACGACACGAGAGCGGAAGAAAAAATGATTAGGAATGTGGGCAAGGGAAGTACTTATTACAAACGAGAGGCATAATATTTTTGTTCCGATTTTGAACCCTATTTTTCAATTCATAAAAAAACAACAGATGAAAGAGATAAATACAAAATAAATGTGCATCGCAATCTAGGAATCTGGTTGGCGAGGACAGCGAGCGGTAACAGATGTTTTTTATGACACCCTGTGCTACGAGCGGCAGAAAAATACCTACTTGTTATGATATTCCTGTAATTTCTGAATAATTCAATGTAATCTGAGTAATATTCTAATGGAAAAATGAAATGAATACATACTATTTACGTTATATCATAAATTATAATGCGCTGATTTATATATTTCATATAAAAAATCACATAGGGTTTATTTGAAAATTTTTTTTCAGATAGTTGAAACGAATCAAACGGGGTTTGCTGGTCAGCGCTTGGGGCCCCCTAAGCTCGGGGGCCCCGGTGCGCTGCACCGGTTTGCACGTGCGTAGTTACGCCACTGATATGAACCCTTTGAACTAGATGATAGTTGTAACTTGTCTTTGCGTGAAACGTTAGTATGGAAAGTGCTAATTGGTTACTCAGTTTTCTGGTACATAGCTTCAGGATTCTCTTTCAACAAAAAGTATCTCCCATTTTCTGCGACATATACTTTCCTTCCTGATCTGGATTTTGAAAATGTCTCATTTTCTTTCGAATAATTGAAAGTTATTCGAATAAGTGGGAACTGGGCATTCGGGAATTCTTTTTTGATGTGGAGAGATCTAACAACAGATATACCATTACCTTTGGGCAGTCCATTGACGAAGATAATATCTAATTGTAATCATGTCACGTTTAATTGGTCACCTTCAGTAGAGAAAATTAATTGATACCTGCTATAAGTTCAGAGTTATCACGAACAGTGTATTTTCAATGTCATGCACATTAACTAAGTGAACACGAACCATGAAAACACCGAAATTCTCATGACTTATGTTATAAACTTTGAATAGTGAATTAGTTAACGGGTGTGTGTGTGTTTTTGTGTATTAGATACAAGAAGAAAGAAATATTGATAAAATATTAGATTTGGTTTAGCAGAAAATGATAAATGTTAATTCCTTGAAGAGAAGGAAGAAATTTCGGAAAACCTAGTACCAGAATACCTCGACAAGAATGCTCGCGGCATAATCATAAAAGATGAAGATACTAGTCATTAACAGCCTATACCACTCTCGTGTTAGTGTAGACTGTAGGTATAGCTTATTTTTAAATTCAGCTCAAATCGTCAATTTGTTTTTATCGTCTGATGTGTTTACTTTTTACTATAACTTAGCTTAGCCTCTTTTTCGGATAAAGTTACTTACTTACTTAGGGGGCTTAACTGAAAACAATAACGCTTTTCGGAACATTGTCTTATAATCTGCGATTATTAATTGATGAAAAAAGGGTATTCAACGAAAAATGCACGCAAATATGATGAAAAACATCATCACTTTGATGTAAATATTTGGATATTGTTCAACCGATGCTCGTAATGAGTAAGTATGTACATACTTCTTGAATTCCGGTTGTATCCTCACCAATTGCATAAACAAATGTTGAATATCTTTTCGGAATTCAAGAGGTGTATCGAGTCGGGTAAAGGAAAGCTCTTTGCGAGTCCCAGATGGTGAATTTTATGGTATCTGACCTTCCAGGTACTTCTTGACCAACTAAGTAGTGGGCACAAAATATCTATGTATTGCCCATCGCAATTACGCGTCTCGTCCATCTAGAAATGAACAAATGTATAATTTAGAATTTCTCAACGCTCAAAAGCTCCTGACTCTACGTCAGTGCTTTTCTCGAGTTTGTTTTTGAACGTGCATTACTTTTATGTGAATTTATCAATTGAAAGTAGGGCAAGGTTTGCCTCGAATTTCAGAAATATATTCAATATACAAAATTTGAAACCAGCTGTTCACACCAAAGTATGTGGGAAGAATTTCGCAGAGGATTATTGCATCAAAATTTCGGGGGTGATTTCAACCCCTTGTATTCTAGGAGGTATTGGACGGGCTCGAGTTGAATGTTTCTAGACGGCCCTACCCCAACCGATCCGTCTTGGCAATACATTCACAGATGGGTCGGCATACGAGTATAATCTTACCGACCCGCCAGTGAATGGGGGCCTTTAGGCAGGGAAATCACAAATAGTCCTAACGACCTATTAGTTTAGTATCAACACTATCAACGATCAGCAATCTCATTTTCCTCTTCCCCAATTATGAAGGTTTTTCACACCTCCCCACCTAAACCATCGCTATCATCACCTGAAAGATTAATTTCAAGTTTTCGTTTGGCCACTGTGTATAGGTACGAATACTGCCACTCCTCGAAAGTACTGAACAAAGTTATTTACAAAATATCATAATATATATGAAAAAGCTTACGATATTTTGCGTTTGCATGAACTTACTAATTGATCATTCGACTAATAGAACTTATCTTTTCAATGTTTTTATTATGTATACATATCAACATTCAATGGTATTGAGTGATGAAGTGTTTAAATTTATAGCTTATGCTCATCGAAAGATTTTGAAAAATATTCGTTAGTATTGTCATTGACTCAAGCCTGAACTGAGAATACTCAAGGCAAGTAATAAAGGACTTCTGGGTAGAATCCATTATCCATTGTTTGGTAGTATACAGGTAAATCGGATAGCATTTTATTATTTTTATTCATGGGTATCTACCAGAATAGGTTCAATAGGTTATCATAGTGTAAGCGATAGGAGTTCCGAAGTGAGGAGACATTTATCCTCAGTGTTGTTGTACTTCGAAATAAGGTCGTGAATACTGACAAGTGAGTAACAAAGAAATCTCTACTCTACTCTAATTCAATTCTTTAATAACATACCCTTTGTGATGACAGGGAAGTCCCAATGTCTATATTAGTAATTGCTATACGTGTAATGAGAATAGGAAAAAAATATGAATTGAAAAGAACCTCATATCTGCAAAAGCATACAATATTTTTTCTTCAACTTCATTTTGGGCAATTTTCTCTATGATTATCATTTTGCCCAAATGTCTGTTACTTTCGAATTTTGAGCCGAGAATAGTTCCAAACCAAACGCTCAGGTTGTACCCACAGATAAATCATTCGTGGTCAAATTCAATTCCATCCGCCCGTCCGGCCGTCCTTAATAACAATAACTTTCAAAAGAAAATACCTATAGGTTCGAAATTTTTCAGGGTATGTTCGAGGTTCGAATGCATCGGTTGAATTTGTTAAGGTTGTACACTACTTTCATTTGCCCTATGCTTCAGAATAATTGTTTCAATGATTTCTCATAAGTTGAATTCATTCCATTTTTGAATGTAAATTCAGGAGTGTATGCACAAGAGATTCCTTGAACGTTTTCGAATGACAATTCAATAATTTTCCATAAAATCCAATCCATCCAAGGAGGCTAATTCAAATTTACTAGAACAATTACTGGCGATTGAAAAAAAAAAAATTTTTTTCATTGTCAAAAAGTTGTTCTCATTAACCATTGATTCGTTAGTTTGATTTTACATCACCTTTCTAATATTTATACAGGAACGTATTATATCCGATTTGAAAGGTGATGGATTCCAATCAAATAAATAAATCAATGGCTAATGAAAGCAACATTCAGATAATGAAGAAAATTTCAATTTTTTTCTTTTGAATCACCAGTAATTGTTGAAGTTAGTTTAAATTATGCTCCTTGGGTGGATTGGATTACACATACATCATATATTCTTTTTTGGATAGTTTGTCCTTCAGTGAAATATTCAAGTGCCTGCAATTCTTTGTAAATGATCGCCTCAATTGTATCCTTTCTTCTTTTCACTGGTTCGATTTCTCCATTGAAATGTCCTGTCGCGGTCTCCAAACAATGAGGATAGGAGAAATCATATTATTATTGAAAGGAACTTTATATTTGCGAAAGCATACACAATATTTATTCAAACTTGATATGCGTATCATAAAAAATTCAACATTCGAAAGAAACTCACAATTCATAGATATTCTTCTTATTTATTTAAATCCTCTCTTAAAAGAGCGTCGGAATTCTTCTCCTTTTGATCATCAAATTTTTTTTTAATTGCACATGTTCTCCTAGTGTTATAGAATTTCATTGAGCATTTTATTTTCATATCTATGCTCCATCTTTGTTTTTCGAAAGGAAATCTATAGAACTTATATCAACACAGACATAATATATCACTTTCAATTGGAATATCAGTATGCAGTATTCATAGGACGGTTGATACATGGATGACTCTTCAAAATAATATCCTGAATCATGAAAATTATTTGAATCCACCTTGGCTTATATTTTATATTATCATTTACAAGGTTTAGAGATCACTTGTAGTTCACACTCAGCCTAATTAATATAGTTAAGAACAGCTATTAATTGAAATCAGAAAACTGCCTAACCACCTCTAGTTTTTTTTTTCAGACGATTTCCTAGTGACGGATCATGGAGAACGAAAACTTAAGAAATGAAATGAGGGAACCCTTATGCAATTGTAAAACTAACCGGAGTTACTTGATAATGCTGACGATAACAATCCTTCTCGTTCTTTTTTCAGAAATATTTCTTTCAGTTTTTATTTACGCACTAAGGACGGAGTTATCACACGATACTAAACTATATCAAGAAAAATATGAACACGTTCTGCAAGAACTTTCAGAACTTAAAACTAAATTCAACAAAAATAAAGCAGATTTACCTGGACAATCAGATAAAATAAGAACAACTCGTGATACTTACCCACAAAGTTCAAACTTTAAGGAGAGCTACCAAAAGTGTAATCAAACAGATAAGGTAAATAATGTGAAATATCAAAACTGAGCCTGAGCGCAGAATTACGGATTTCATCTTTTTTTTGCTGAAGAAATTCAAATTTTTTGTTCGAATAACTATGACGAATACCAAAAATATTCTTCAATCAACTGCCCCGAGAAAAAAAAGGTACATCCAATCAACAATATTTGTTTAGTGATTGGCCTCATTTTTTTCAGGCATATTCAGATCTCTGTCGGGTAGTTCAAATATATTGCCCTCAGTTCACTGATGACATTGGTATTTTATTGGAGGAAAATTTTATTTTCATCAGGAAATATGAACAACCAGAGTGGGATGGCTATCCAAAATTTCTTGGTAAACCAGAACAGTCTGGTATATCAGAACTTCCAGGTCAGCCAGAACCAAGAGGTTCAACAGGAATTCCAGAAAGCCTTCTAGGGCAAGAAGGACCACCTGGACAAGATTGTAGAGACGCAGGAAATGATACCATTTCCGTATGCTGTAAGTTCACTTCAATACCCATAAAATAAAAAAAATTATAAAAGCACTGCCGTGAAGGCAGGAGCTTTTGAGCGCTCGTACATGCTTGTACCTACTTGTAGGTAGATTCGCATTTTCCAGTTTAAGAAATCAATTAAAGGAATTTTCGACAGCTGTCAAAAAAATTCTGAAACTTAGGCTAAACTCATGTCAGTGCTTCAGCTGATCAATTTTTTTTCGATAATTCGCTAGAATTTTCTACGGTATCTATGGTCTTGGTGGTGCGATCTGGACAAAATTTTGCACGTAGTTTGAATACATTATTCCTCAGCTAGGTGCAAAATTTCATTCCAATCCAATCAGTAGTTTCGGAACTATCAGTAAAAAAATATTTTGAACGGCCATATTTACTGAACCCCTAGTCTAATTTTGCTCATTGATGAACTTGACCGCGATAGTCGCGATCCAAACGCACCCTTAGAATTTCAAGTTCCTAGGCCTTTCCGTTCAAAAGTTACAATTTTCTATGGTTTCTATCCTGATCATTGATAAACGCGAACGCGACATTTCAGATCCACACCTATCCTGAAAATTTCAAATCCCTAGGCCTTTCCGTTCGAAAGTTATGATTTTCTATGGTTTCTATGGTTCTGGTCATGTGATCTGGAGAAATGTAGCTTGAATATATCATTCTCCATTGTTATAAAGAATTTCGTCACGATCGAATCTGTAGTTTTGAAATTATCAAGAAAACTAAATTTCAAACGACCATATTTACGGAACCCCTAGTATAATTCTGCTCATAGATGAACGTGATCACTACATTCGAGATCCACACCTATCCTGAAAATTTCAAGTCCCTAGGCGTTTCCGTTCAAAAGTTACAATTTTCTATGGTTTCTATGGTTCTGGTCATGCGATCTGGACAAAATTTCACATCTAGCTTGAACACCTCATTCTCCATTTGAGTGCGAAATTTCATCTCAATCAAATCTGTAGTTTTCAAGTAATCAGGGGAACAAAACTTCGAACGGCCATATTTACGGAACCCCTGGTGGAATTCGGCCCATTAACGAACTTAACCGAGGCATTTGAGATCTGAACCTACACTGAAAATTTCAAGTCTCTAGGTTGATCAGTTCGAGAGTTATCGTGCTTACGGCCGGACGGACGGACGGACAGACACGAATTTTCCGACGGATTCGTCATCAGTGAGTCGAACATAGTCGTTTGAGACCATTTTCGGCTCAAAATTCGAAAAATACAGACATCGTGACGAAATGATATAGCCCTCGTGTAAGTTGTACGAGAGAGAGTGATAATATACGACTAGGCGACACGTAATGGTCGGCCACTTTTCTTGAAAACTTATTTGTGGATCTATTTGTTGCTGAAAAATTCAGCTACTTCTTTTAGTTTTCTAAATATCTCTATATTTCGAAAAATCAGTTGTAATCTGAGATGCTTGAAAAAAATTCAAGTCGCTAGATCTCTCTCAAATTTGTGATATTTGTTCCAGGAAGAAGAAAGAAATCAAGAACTGGAAATCGTCGCCTTCAAGAGAAAATTGCGTAACTTCATTTCAGGACCTTTTTATCCACTTTTACTTAAATATACTATTATACCTGTTTGTTATTTGTCAATTGAGATTTTCTGTCCTTCATTCAGCAGATGAGTTTGTTTTTGATTCATTTCAATAACGAATATAAAATAAGAAGAGACTGGAGAGAAGACACAGTCTATTCTGGAACAGACAAAGAAGAAAGGTGTCATGCAAATACATCCAAACTAAATAAATGTATGTGGAGACAAAGACAAAACCCAACCCCTAATGTTCGATACTCCTGAGAACCGACACTGCCCTGGATTTTTTTGAAGTTCAAACTACATATAGAGGATCACTTCGGCAAATGGTCAACTCATTTTAATTTTCAAATAAATTTACTGACACTCCATATGAAAATTTTATATTAATTCTTAATTCCATCTTAATCCATTCTCCCATCGATGCGCGAAAACGAAATTGTCTAACCATCGAATTCAATCCCGTCGATTATTGTCGAATTAATATCGCAGAACTTCATGAATTCGGTGACGCAGAGATGCGTTAAGGACACCATACACTGATATACCTTTCAAATCCAAACATCCAAACATTAACATATTTGAACGCCGCGAATTGCCCTGTTGCCAAGGGTAGTACTAACTGTGGTTGTTCGATAAGATTTTTTGAGTTTTTGATCAGATATCGTTCACAATGATAGGCTTGTGTTTTATTTCCACAAATCTGGTATTTCACGACGAATTTACATTCTCGTACGCCACATAACGCTTAGATAATATTTTTGAGCGCTCGTTCTACTCACACGAGGGCTACATCATTTCGTCACAATGTCTGTATTTTTCGAATTTTGAGTCCAGATCGCATCGAAACCAAAACCATAGAAACCATAGAAAATTATAACTTTCAAACGAAAAGGCCTAGAGACTTGAAATTTTCAAGATAGGTGAGGATCTTGAATGTCGCGGTCACGTTCATCAATTGATCAATGAGCAACATTAGACTAGAGGTTCCGTAAATATGGCCGTTCAGAATTTATTTTTCTGATAATTTAGAAACTACCTATTGGATTGGAATGAAATTTGGCAGATAGATGAAGAAAAAGGTATTAAAACTATTTTTTTCCAGATCGCATTACCATTAGAAAATTCTAGCGAATCATCGAAAACAAAATGCGAATCTACCGAGGTGGATGAACGTGCGCTCAAAAGCTCCTGACTTCACGGCAGTGCATATCGATTTTTTTTTGTTCTAATGCATCAAGCACTTGTTGAGTAAATAGGTATCAAAACGCCTCAAAAAGTTAGGTTTATAATCATTCATCAAGATTGAATCTGAAGTCGAATTCCTAAAACATACTGATTTTGTCGGGGGAGTTCTTGGCGTCATAACCACAAATCTCAATTTGATATGAAAATCAGTACAATTCAAACACTCATTTACTTTTATATACCCAGATTTTATTACTGCTCCATCGTAAAATTAATTAGAAAGTTGAAAGACAGTTATTTCTCATATTATTCGAAGCATTCTGTGCAATTGACCCAAAATTACTGTCATAATTCTTGAGGAGAAATTACATCATTCACATCTGCTCGAAATGAACAGTTCCCTGCAAAATGCTGAAGTGCTCTTTTATGGCATGCACGCCATTGAAGGCAATACATATATACGTATTATCATCTGAATGACAAATGATAGCACTTTTGAATATCCTGAAAATGTGATGTTATTGCTGCTTCTCATCTGCTGCATTATATTCATAATATTGACGAACTGTTTGTTTTTTACTATCATTCAATCTCAACGCACTTTACTCAATACCACCACGAACACTTTATGATAATAGTAAAATCTTTTCAATCAATCTTCAGAGAAATATTTTTGAAAACTATTCGTACTTTCAATATAACTTTTCAATAAAAAAAACTAGATACACAATAACCTACAGTTATTATCAAATTTTCATTCTGCCAAAAAACCAATGAAAAGGACCCCATACATTGAAAATCTTGATCGTCAATTCAAATCGTACAACTTTGATTGTGGAGGCAATATTGAGAAGTGTTGCTCCACAATTGTAAGTGCACTTTTTGAGCGCTCGTACTACTTACACGAGGGCTGTATCATTTCGTCACGATGTCTGTATTTTTCGAATTTTGAGCCGAAAATGGTCCCAATCGATAGAGTTCGACTCACTGATGACGAATCCGTCGAACAATTCGAGTCAGATGGAGAATGACGAGTTCAAGCTACATGCAAAATTTTGACCAGCTCGCATGACCAGAACCATAGAAACCATAGAAAATTATAACTTTGTAATGGAAAGGCCTAGGGCAGGGCCGTATCTAGGTATTATTGTGCCTGTGGCAATATATAAGACAGCGCACCCCCATTTGCGTAGTTTTTTTTCATTCATCATATTTACTTCTAGTATTTTTTTTTTCATAATGCCTGTCATTTATTTCCGTAAAAGTTTCAAAATAATACACATTTTTATGGAAAAGTTTTTTCATCAAAAACATTGAAATACACATTTTAAATATTCATATTTATGTAATAAATACGAACATTTATCTTAAAAAATATAAATTCTTCAACTTAAAATTCAAAAATACATACTGCAAACGTAAAATAAGAATAATGTCATAAAAAATAAAAGATACTTAGAACAACTCACCTTCAATAGCACAATTTATAATGCTCGAATCCAAAAGCACAATGGCAAAAAAAATTCAGAATATAAAAAAAATCTCAAAACTTATAACACTTCAAATCTGGATACACACTAAACGAACATTAAAATTTAAATTTTTGGCTCTTCTCCTCACAATTGGAAGAAATCAATATTTATGTAGAATAGAATAAGATTCCCCAAATTTTTTTCCCACTTCTTGAGCTCAAAACTCTGGTGAATTTTTGGCAATACAAATCGTTTTTAAAATACCACAGATATGGCCTGAAAATCTAAACAAATCGATCATTATGAACCATCATCATCGAAGAAGTCGCCCTTTAAAACAAGCTGGATGCGATAAGGGATGTAGTGTAAATAACTCATAAAAGGGCTGTGCTTGGAATCGCATGACGATATTGCCGATTGTAATATTTATGATCAGAGTGCGACATCTTTGAAAATTGTTTATCACAATTGGACCATATTTCTCGTATTTCTGACCTTATTGCATTTTCATTCTGTATTTTGAATATCAATGTTTCGGAATGTTGTGATCGAATTACTAACTTACGTAGCCGTGTTGTCATCTTTCGAATTATTTTTTTTTGCTTGGCGCTTCTATTTTTTTATTTTTGATACCTTTTGGCGCCCCTTCGGACCCGTTCATCAATGAGCACAATTAGACTATGGGTTCCGTAAATATGGTAGTTTGAAATTTAGTTTTCTTGATAATTTCAAAACTACGGATTCGATCATGACGTGAAATTTTGTATTTTAATGGAGAATGATATATTCGAGTTACATTTTTCCCATATCGCCTGACTAGAATCATAGAAACCATAGAAAATTATAACTTTCGAATGGTAAGGCCTAGGGACTTGAAATTTTTAGGGGAGGTTCGGATCGCGAATTTCGCGATCACGTTCATCAATGAGCAAAATTAGACTAGGGGTTCCGTAAATATGGCCGTTCAAAATATTTTTTTCCTGATAATTCCGAAACTACTCATTGGATTTTTGGATTTTTTGTCCAGATCGCATTATCAAGACCATAGTTAACGTAGAAATGTCTTCGCCTAAATTTGAATTTTTTTTTGCAGCTGTCAAAATCTGCGAATCTACCTACAAGGTGCATGTACGAGCGTTCAAAAGCTCCTGACTTCTCGGCAGTGCTTTTCTTAATTTTTATTCGTACGATTGAAGTTGACAATCAAGAGTGTCCATGTATAGGGCCCAAAAGTGCGGAGAAAAAATTATTATTGGGTATGTAGTTCAAATATTCCATGTTCACTTGAAGCAGATGATATTAATTTGATCTCTGAGCTCGTTTCCTTTTGAAAAGATTCTAGAAGAAAGTTTCTGATAACCCCACTAATGCTAATCTCATTTCGTATGTCTGGAACTTGATTTTAATCATTCACGACTAAGTCGAGACTGCGGCTTGCATAGTAAAAAATTACGAAAAGCACTGCCAGGAAGTCAGGAGCTTTTGAGCGCTCGTACATCCACCTTGTATGTAGACTCGCATTTTCCAGTTTTAGAAATCAATTGAAGGAATTTTCGACCGCTGTCAAAAAAATTCTCAAACTTAGGCGAAACTCCAGATTTCATGTCAGTGCTTCAGCTGACCAATTTTTTTTCGATAATTCGCTCGAATTTTCTACGGTATCTATGATCTCGGTAATGCGACCTGAAGGAATTTCTCACGTAGTTTGAATACATTATTCTTCGTCTATTTGCAAAATTTCATTCCAATCCAATCAGTAGTTTCGAAATTATCAGGAAAAAAATATTTTGAACGCCCATATTCACGGAACCCCTAGTCTAATTTTGCTCATGGATGAACGTGACCGCGACATTCGCGATCCAAACCTACCCTGAAAATTTCAAGTTCCTAGGCCTCTCCCTTCGGGAGTTATAATTTTCTATGGTTTCTATGGTTCTGGTCATGCGATCTAGATAAAATTTTGCTTTAATATATCATCCTCGATTAAAATACAAAATTTTATCTTGATCGAATCCGTAGTTTCGAAATGATCGAGAAAACAAAATTTCAAACGACCGTATTTACGGAACCCCTAGTATAATTCTGCTCATTGATAAACGAGAATGCCACATTTCAGATCCACACCTTTCCTGAAAATTTCAAGTCCCTAGGCCTTTCCGTTCGAAAGTTATGATTTTCTAAGGTTTCTATGATTCTGATCATGCGATCTGGAGAAATGTAGCTTGAATATATAATTCTCCATCAGTAGACAAAATTTCGTCAAGATCGAATCTGTAGTTTTGAAATGATCAAGAAAACTAAATTTCGAACGACCATAATTACGGAACCCCTAGTATAATTTTGCTCATAGATTAACGTGATCACGACATCCGAGATCCACTCCTATCCTGATTTCTGTTCAAAAGTTACAATTTTCTATGGTTTCTATGGTTCTGGTCATGCGATCTGGACAACATTTCACATGTAGCTTGAAAACCTCATTTTCCGTTTGAGTGCAGAAGTTCATCTTGATCGAATCTGTATTTTACAAGTAATCAGGATAACAAAACTTCGAACGGCCATATTTACGAAACCCCTGGTGGAATTTAGCCCATTAACGAACTCAACCGAGGCATTCGGGAACTGAATCTACACTGAAAATTTCAAGTTTATAGGACTTTCCGTTCGGGAGTTATCGTGCTTACGGCCGGACGGACGGACGGACAGACTCGAATTTTTCGACGGATTCGTCATCAGTGAACATAGTCGATTGAGAACATTTTCGGCTCAAAATTCGAAAAATACAGACATCGTGACGAAATGATATAGCCCTCGTGTAACTAGTACGAGCGCTCGAAAATGCAAAATCCCTCATGTTTCTCTCAAGAAATTTTCCGATCTCTGCCAATATTTGCTGCCATTGCGAAATACCCATCATATCCTAGGCCAACACACACATCAGCATAAAATCCTGCGTTCTCTTGAAACCTCCCATCAATTTTACGAATCCTGTAAATTCGTCTCGACGTGTAACGTGCCTGGAAAAGAAGCAAGCATTGTGCTTGCGATGTATGGCATTTTATATTTTATCATGCGAATATGTCGTTCTATATTTTTTTATTCGGAAATAATCGAGAGATCGAAGCTGAGGAGAAGAATATTATCTGGAATTCAGGACTGAATGAATTGATTGGAGGCATATGTGAGTCATTTTTTTGGTGAAACAAGTAGGTAGCTCGAAAAGAAGAGGAGGAATTTTTGAATAATGATCAAAGAAGCATCATTACATTCAACAGTAATCGAATGAGTTGAAGTCATTTACGTTTGTTCAATCTATAGATAAGGAAATATGAAATAAAAAATTCATAAAAGCTGATCCCCCTTTTTTAACCTAGTTTTTAATTGAACGCTCGATATAATCCCCAGACTGGTTCTCACATAAATCAGATCCGACTTCAAGACCGTAGGTATCAGGGCGAACAGTATATTATGGAAATATTCGAAATAATCAACCATCGTCGCACTCGAAATCGGTGCAGTTCAAGTTCCACGGAATTTTTAATAATGCTACCGACCTGAAGGTGAATTTAATAAGCTGAATGTTCCGCCTCTTTCAATTTCCGTCTGCTCCTTCGGCAACTGACGTAGATACGGGTGGAGAGGAATGTTTTCAATAATCGAATCACTTAGCTTATTCTTCTACATCGCTTCTAACCTACGCAGCATAACGAATGATTCATATTTAAAATTATTATTCATTCTTTCAGTTATTATAATATACTTAGATAACGAAATAAATGTCAATTATAAGAGAAAAATACTTTGCATGAAAAAGTGTTTTTTTTGTGGAAATGAATGCGAACATACGAGAGAGAATGATGTACACCTATTAAGATAGAGGATCTTCAAAATCTCAAACTATCTACAATAACTTCCTTAGCTATTGAAATATCTCTTAGACTTAGAGAGTGAATGACATTTTATAAGTACTTGTGCTTGTAAATGAACTACTCAATAGATCATTGAAAATGGTAATTTCGAAATGCCACGAACAAAGTTCGTACTATCACATAAGTATTTCTCTTAAAGTTCCAAACAATATTGATTCAAAAGACAAAGCACAAAAAAAAAACTAAATGAGAATATTGAAACTTTCGCAACTTCAAAGATCAAAACCTCATCAGGGTTCATCAAAGATAGGAGAAAAACCATCACGTCCTGTAAACTTCCAGAACAGCTTGAAAACGAACTGGGAGCAGAATGATGTATGTGGTAATCGATTTTCGACTACGATATCATGACGAGCTTCCACTTCTTTTTCCTCCTTTATAGTCGTTTGAAGTTACGTGCCAGGAAAGTCTTCAATTTGAATAACAAGCTTGGTCGAGTGCGAAGAAGAACCGAAGATGGATATCATTACATCTTTAGCTTAACCTGCATCATACGGCAATTCTCAGAGCATATCGGATGTCGTGAAGGCAGGTGCGGATCCAGGAAACAAAATGATTGTCCCATTATCATTTGCAGATTTCTGCTTCCGTTTCCGCGAAAAAAGTTGATTGGGTTAATAATAATAATAATAAGAGTCTATGCAGAACGTTATCCTTACACATAATTAGCATAAGTCAAAAAAATATTGAAGTAACCATTTTTGTAAACTCCAAAAGATACAATCACCGTATTATATCAGGCAAACTCAATTTTTTTTTCTCGTGGAACAGCGAGAAATCTGAATTTACGTGCATGTTTCAATTAATCGCCAGTGCGGTCACCCATAACCAATCGATGATCATTTGACATGAGGTGAAACTGTACTGAGTAGAGTGAGTGATTATACTAACTAAATCCATTCTTTTCAACAACTGAGTCGATTTACCTAGTCACGAATCCAACGATACCGTCGATGTCAAATCTCGAAGCCTCCATGTGAATTGGATTCGGGATTCTACTCTCTGGTCACTGAATCAACACAAACACGAGAACTCCTGGTAGAGATGGGTAGAATTTGCTACTTATCTCGTTTATTCTCCTATCCATCTACTCAATAGTCATGTGATACAGTGGCGTCAGTGTAGTGATGAATTTTGGGAATTGATTCGAAGTAAGTATACAGGCATACAGCAAATGAATCATTACTCACTACTCTTGTTTATAGAAACAAGGGTGCAAAAATGTTAATGAGGCATTTTCTTCGTCGAGGAAAATGCGTGCGCAAGGTACATATGTTTGAACACTTTATGTAAATTTATTCAGTCTTAATTTCAAGTTCTTCGATATCAGCTCACCGTGATTATTTTGATTCAACTACAAATCTTTCGATCGAAGTATTATACATATCATGTACCATCGCGAAGATAGTGCAGTTGTTGTTAAGACTGTCCCAGATCACGAATGTGCGATTCAGTGTGTTCAACCAGGAACCAGCCACATCTGCTGGGAAAACAGGAAGCAACTTCCTGGAATTCCCATTCACCGAGCCAATTCCTTATTTTCCCATTTGCTTCCGACCTACTTAGAAATCATCATATCATGTCATCATCAAAGTATTAACTACGATTCAGGTGAGAAATTCAATATTCATTTTCTTGATCTGAATCATATACTCATTCAATTTCACGGCAATAAGGTTAATCTTAAAGTGGTGTTCATTCATATCGAGTTGTGTATCTTATTTCGGAACACTTATATATACTCCGTTTTAGAATTATTGACATCTCGGTTGGCTGTGAAAAATCGAATTTAAGTTGGTAATAGACTATTCAGTAATATTTTGGGTTGCTAAATGCAGGTTGGTATAGGAATAACACTAACATTACCCATAGAAATCTTGCTTTGATGTTTGATGATTTTATTGAAGATATTGGTGAATATGTAATTATAAAAATTTGCTCTGAATTTGAGTATTTTTTGTCTTATGCTATTAAAATGGCTGGAATTGACCAGGATACATCGCGCCTAACAAGAGAACGCCAGGCAGTTTGTCGGTGTTATTTCGAGTTTTTCAAAGATTTGGCATATATTTCCGCTAGTGTTTCAGGTAAAAGGTTATTCACCACTCAAAGTGTATTCTGATTGATCAATATTTCTTAAATTTTCAGATTTCACCAAGCCCTGTCCGTAGAATATTAGCATGTTATTATAGCCTGGAATTAGCAGTGGAAGAAAACCAGTGCGATATGATTATTCCTTCAAAGAGACATTGAATGACTTCGTTTTTGCTAGAATTAAAAACAATGAATAAATCAGTTCAGATATCCTTTTCGAACTGGCCAAAGAGCACCTAGATTTCAATTGATCGAAGTCAACATCATATTATATCAAAAAAAAATTGGATACAAATACAAAAAAGTTGATCGAAGGAAAATTCTTACTGATAAACAGAAAAATATAATAAAAATAGTACGATATTGTGATAAATACCGAGAATACATGGAACAAAACGTAAAATTCATTTATCTAGATGAAATTTGGATATTCAAAAACGGTATTCAAATTTGTCAGTGGACACTAGAAAATAATCCAAAAGGTAAGCCGAGTATATTCAAGGGTAAAGGCAGAGGTGCACTATTTTGAATGCTGGAACAATTAATGGATTTTTACCTGGATGTGAACCGATTCTTGACAGTGGTATTAATGAGAAGGATTACTATGAATGGTGAATTATTTCATAAATGGGTTATTGAAATATTGAAACCTTCTCTGCAAAAGGAAGCCCATCAATAGGATTATGTCAGCTTATTCAATAAACACATCCAAATCACTACACTACGTGGAAACAAAGTTTTCAATATTTTTATCTTTGCTCTTGTATCATTCATAGATATTTTAAGTTTATTTATTATACTTATACTGTATGGTACCCTGTTCACATTCCCTCTGCTAATACACATGCTATACTGTTCCCAATTCAAAAGTACACTGAATAATTGTAAAATTGCTCATCAATTATAATATTTTCAATAATTCATGGACAGTTTCAATGAATGAAAATAAAAATTGACTTTCTTGAAGTATTCAACACCGAGCAATAAATAATTCACAAATTGGTTCATATATTGATAGTTCGGTACAAATTTCATGTCAAAATTCTTCATGTACTACATAGATTCTTAATTTTTGTTTCTCTCTTATTCATTAATACATTATTACGTTTTTTCCAATCCATTCTTTTGGCCCTGTGCTTGCGAAGTATCCAAGAATTTTTTTCTGTTGCACCACTAGCTACCTGCTAGAATTCCATTAATTATCCTTCTTGAATCCTGACATAAAATGGTACTCTTTTAATAATATGGTTAGAATTTTGCAAGATTTCCAATACCAATAAATTTTGCATGGTCCTGAGTGAAAATAAATATTTATTTGAATGATCTTAAATTTTCCATGGTTGACTTTTATATGAGATAATTTCATATGAAAGCATTCCACGATATTTTTGCGCTTTCAAACCTGAACTCCCATATAGAAACTGCAATCGATATATTCCGGCTTAATTATTCGATAATTCCGATAATTCGTATACTCAACACTTTTCTAGGTTATATTTATGTTTTATTTCTATGATGAAATTTAGTTACTTTTTGTAACCAGAAATAAAGCCTCGACTGGACGTTCATGGCCTGCTTCGATGTCAATAATTCTTAAATGGACTATATATATATGAGGAAATATTTTTAGAGCTTCCACGCACCCGTGGGGCTTCCGGTACTTTGGGTCCGAAAGAAATGGTGGTGAAGGCCTTCTTGTAGGAAATATTATGACTACAATTTCCAAGAAGTTTTTCCTGCCAAATATAGTGTATCCAAAATAATGAATTGATAATAATTAATATTTTCCTAATTCATCAACGAAGCGATAGTGATCCTACAAGCAGACAAAATATTCAAATATAACTCGTCGACTTGATTCGGCTTGTTGTTCTTTCTCGATGCCGATGTAGGGGATCTATTATGGTAAGCGACCGAGAAGGCCATCACTTGTTCTTGTTATACCGCAGCACGGTACATGACAACACAAAACACCATCCGGTATTTTGTGCTTATCCATCAAGGTTGAAGTGCTTTTTCTATTTCCCATTATTTACATCCAAACATACTAGTTCTTCTAATCAAACATGGAAGGGAAGGAGTGTCATCGACGATATGATTACCACAAATGAATGTGTGTAACGTTCAGCAAACATGTTTCTTTCCTTATCGGATATGCATAGACAATAGTTATCGATTTCATTGCAATTGGATATTGGATAATTTCAAATGTTTTGCTGGTCTTTTATTCGAGATGGCCGAATTAATGAACCTCTCAGCATATTGTTCCCTTTGTTTTGCTCTATATTTCTGTATTGACTGATGCCTTGACGAGTACGAGGCGATTCGTGTATGCAGGTACTTTTTTTTGGAATATCATGAATTACTGTTATCTTCTTCGAAAGACAAAAAATTCGCCCCTATGAAAATTAGATTCAACCATCATGGAATTTCAATATTGAGGTGAAGAAAATGTTTATACAGGGTGTCTACTTTTAAAAGGGGCAAACTTCAAGGGGAGATCATACATGTGATTTTCAACAGAAAATGTCATATAATACTTGGTCGAAATGATAACGGTTATTCTCCAATTCAAAATTTCTTGATTTCCCGAAATATTTCAAGTTTTTCCATGGACTGAGGCGTTGAGGCGATCGGGAAGTATAACTAGTTAGAAAAGTTCACCTCTCATGACTCACAACGCCAGAATCTGCGGTATTTAATGAATGAATATTAAGGGGTGCAATGGATTGGAAGGTACGGTCCGATAAGATGTCTACCAAGGAGCCCCGTCCTTACGCCTTTGGATTTTTATGTCTGGAACACCTTGAAAGAAACATTGTATCATATTCGCCTCTAGGCTCGAGAGGATCTGATCGAAAGAATAAATTTGTGTTGTGCAGGAATGAGTCAAAAACGTCGTGAACGTCGCCAGGTTTGTAGATTCAGTAGTCCGTTTTCTTTACACTTTTTCATAAAATCTGTATTATTAAAATATAGTTCTTTTGAATTATTTTGATTCGGCAGATGAATTAATGACTTCCATGAGAATCACTTTAATATTCAACTAGTAAGCCGGGAGATCCACATAATAGGTAGATTCGACTTTTCCGATAGATTCACCTTTTCGGGTAGATTCACATTTTCGAATAGTTCGGTGAAGAAAAAAAAATAATAATTTTGATTATTGCCAGAAGGGCCAAGAACGGTCCTGTCCTATAATGTCAATCGAAGGGGGCGGGGCTTTATCCACGAAATACGGGGTAAACGTCACGAAATATCTATGCTCCACGTAAATTAATTCGTTTTTATCGAGGTGTCAAAAATCGGGCTTTTTCGAATCGAGTTCTTGCGCAAACCGGTGGATGGATTTTCGTCGAAATTACTTTAAGGAGACCTCGTGTCCTTCGAGATGATAATTTGACCGCTTTCGATCCCCGAGACGCCGCGGATCAAAAGCCTATCCAATAGTTCGGCGGCAACTTTTGGCGTCTTTTCGAGTTTTTGACCTTTTCCGTTCGTTATTTTCGTTCGTATGGAGTTCGAAATAGGCATCTTTTCGAGTACCTTAGGAAAGCCCGTTTCTTTCCCTCGAAAACGCGGGGGCGCTTTGCGCCCCCGGTTTCTACCTTTTTTCGCAATTTTAATATTGCTCGAGGCCTTCGGCCTCTCGTTTTAAATAGTTTTTGTCTTAACATTTCTGTGGTTTCGAAAAAATAATTTTAGTATATGGAAAATCATAAAGAGCTTCAAAATAGTGCAAATCAAGGTTTGGAATATTTCGACTTTTTCGTTGTTATCTTGTTAGCCATGATATTAGGGCAGGAGACAGGCAGAAAGCACAAAAGTTGATATGTAATTCGAAAGCACACTAAATGAGGTATTTTTTGCTGAAAAGAAAACATGTCCATAATTAATGATTTTTCAACGATAGAACTATTGAAAAATATGACTGATTTTGTTCACTTCAGAATCGTGACATTCATCTCCTTACCAAGCCCGCAATAAAATTTTTTTTGCCACAAAGAAATTCTTATCTCGTAGCAAATTTAATGCCGTTTCTAAATATGAGGTCAAATTTGATGAGGCTACAGGAATTACTGAAGTATAATTGATTTTATGGAAAAACTTGAAATGTTTTATCAAATCAAGGAATGTTAACATTTCGTCAACATTTCGACCATGTGTTATATGACATTTTTTGTTGAAAATCACATGAATGATCTCTCCTCGAACCTCGAAGTTTGGTCCTTTTATAAATAGACTGTATTTTATTAGTGACCAGGGACGTTAATTTGATTTGAATCATTTTTGAGCGCTCGTTCTACTTACGCGAGGGCTATATCATTTCGTCACGATGTATGTTTTTTTCGAATTTTGAGCCGAAAAAGGTTTCAATCGACTATGTTCTACTCACTGATGACGAATCCGTCGAAAAATTCGAGTCTGTCCGTCCGGCCGTAAGCACGATAACTCTCGAACGGAACAACCAAGAGACTTGAAATTTTCAGCGTGGGTTCAGTTCCCGAATGCCTCGGTTGAGTTCGTTAATGGGCCAAATTCCACCAGGGGTTCCGTAAATATAGCCGTTCAAAGTTTTGTTCCCCTGATTACTTGAAAACTACAAATTGATCGAGATGAAATTTTGCACTCAAATGGAGAATGAGGTGTTCAAGCTACATGTGAACTTTTGTCTCGATCGCATGACCAGAACCATAGAAACCATTGAAAATTGTAACTTTCGAACGGAAACGCCTAGGGACTTGAAATTCTCAGGATAGGTGTGGATCTCGAATGTCGTGATCACGTTCATCTATGAGCAAAATTATACTAGGGGTTCCGTAAATATGGTCGTTTGAACTTTAGTTTTCTTGATAATTTCAAAACTACAGATTCCATCGTGACGAAATTTTGTATACTAATGGAGAATGATATATTCAAGCTACATTTCTCTAGATCGCATGACCAGAACCATAGAAACCATAGAAAATCATAACTTTCGAACGGAAAGGCCTAGGGACTTGAAATTTTCAGGATAGGTGTAGATCTGAAATGTGGCATTCACGTTCATCAATGAGCAGAATTATACTAGGGGTTCCGTAAATACGGTCGTTAGAAATTTTGTTTTCTCGATAATTTCGAAACTACGGATTCGATCGAGATGAAATTTTGTATTTTAAACGAGAATGATATATTAAAGCAATATTTTGTCCAGATCGCATGACCAGAACCATATAAACCATAGAAAATTATAACTTCCGAAGGGAAAGGCCTAGGAACTTGAAATTTTCAGGGTGGGTTTGGATCGCGAATGTCGCGGTCACGTTCATCAATGAGCAAAATTAGACTAGAGGTTCCGTAAATATGGCCGTTCAAAATATTTTTTCGCTAATAGTTTCGAAACTGCAGATCGGATTATAATGAAATTTTGCACCTAGCTGAGGAATAATGTATTCAAACTACTTGCGGAATTTTGTCAAGATCGCATTAAGAAGACCATAGATAATGTAAAAAATTATCGAAAAAAAATTGGTCAGCTGAAGCACTGACATGAAGTCTGGAGTTTCGCCTAATTTTCAGAATTTTTTTGACAGCTGTCGAAAATTCCTTCAATTGATTTCTGAAACTGGAAAATGCGAATCTACCTACAAGGTGGATGTACGAGCGCTCAAAAGCTCCTGACTTCACGGCAGTGCTTTTCGTAATTTTTTCTAATTTATTTCAGATATTCTTATGGGAGATGATTGCCTTTTATTAAGGGCCCTTTAGTGGTCTTCGAACATCTGAAGTTCCAAAAAACATTCCTTGGATAACCGAACTTGGCTGAAATAATCCTCCGAGCCAAATAACAACAAGTTTTGCATCACAAATTCAAATATTGAACGATTTCGAACGACAAGAGCGAGTATGGTGCATAGGTGGTTCTTCTTCTAGAGACCCATAGGCCATACGGCAACAGAGAAAAATCTTCGTGAGAAGGTGTTTTAAAAATTATCTAGTATTCCTAATTCATTGATAGAATGGGTGGTCGATTTTAAATCGATTCAACATAAACATTAAAAATGATTTTTGTTTGATTTTTCTGCTTTAGCCTATTTTTCTCAGATTTGATTTTCATATACCTCTTGTTCAAGGCCGGCTCAAGGGGCTCGCAGCGGATGCAAGGCATAGAGGCACCGAAGGCGCCCTTCCAAATTTTTTGATCGTGAAATTAGTTAATGAATATAGAAAATAATTAATTAATTTAAGTAGCGTAAATTTTCGCCTATACGCATTTTACGCATCACACGTGTGGGGTAGATGGTGGAGGTGCGAGATCTCCCACCCCATTAGTCATAAAACACAGAAAAGTGTTAAAACGCTTAAGATAATAATAATTTAGTAGGTGTTTTATCTTATTTTGTAACTTGTTTATATCTTAAAACATATTTTCATGAAAATTTTCATTCATATTTATTTTAGTCGCTATGTGGGAAAAACCGCTGTGTGGGTTCGACTTTTGTTATGTTATACAAACAGCCGAAAACTTCTCAGTTCCTTTCGTTATTTATTATTATTACTATTGTTATGTGAATGCAAATAGTTTTTAATGTGTTAACGTGTTAGAGTTTTGTAAATTTTTTGTCCTTTATTTTGTTCCTACTTTGAACATGGTATCTTAGATGTAATTCTTCAAAAACATCTTATTATTATATTTTATTCATATGTTATTTATATATTGAACTTTTGCTCATAAAAATATATTTCAACAAAGAGGGCGCCAAAATTGTATTTTGCATCGGGGCGCTGTATATATTAGAGACGGCCCTGCTCTCGTTAATTGAATTGACAGAGAAGAAGAAGTATTGTTTTTGATGATGAAGAAGCCCTTCAATATCAGTTTATTCTGAAAACAAATCCAAAACCATACGGGAAGACAAGTTTTTGCTGAGGGTTTCATTTGTGCTTTTACATCATACAAAGAAATGTATGATGCCCCTTCGACATTCATCTGCTAACATTTTCGATTATCAGGATGAACAGTGTGAATAATATGAGCTTTTATGGGTCTTCCAACAAGAAGTTTTTTCATTTTAAATCAAGAGAAAAACGCAGTAATTTTGTGTAGGAAGAATTCATGTCTCATTTCGAGAATTCAAAGTCAGTCGGGCATGATGATCATTCGCAAACTTCTTTTTCAATTCAATCTCATTTCAAGAAGATCTAGTTCTCATGATTCATTTTAGGCTTTCAGGAGTCTAATTTTTAACTCAACTTCTTTGAACTTTAACACTTTTCTCTTGAGTTCTCCGTTCACTGTTAGATTTTCTTAAACTTACTTCACTTAATTTCGGCCCCATTTAAGTCATATATTTTTGACTAGCTGCATATACTTCAGCTACTCGCTGCAGATTACTTGAATTTTCCGAAATAAATGAATTATTTTACAAACCTTAATCTAACATGAAAGTATAAGGTCAAAGGTCTTTGAGGGCTAGTTTCCAACGGTATTTTGCGATGTGGCACTGTATCGTTACCAAACCGGTGCACTGCACCGGGGCCCCCAAGCTTAGGGAGGCCCCAAGCGCTGACCAGCAAACCCCGTTTGAACTAGCTGAACGATTTTTCTATTAGAATATTACTCACGTTACATTGAATTATTCAAAAATTACATGAATTTTTATACGCTTCCGTAATGTGTCATCAATTATTCTGTCCCTTATATCATAACAAGTACATAGGTACTTTTTTGCCACTCGTAGCACTGTCATAAAAAACATCTGTTATCGCTCGCTCTTCTTGCCACCCAGATTGAGATGCACTGATTCACAACTATTTCCTGTTTATCTCTTTCATCTGCGAGTACGAAATTCTCGCAATTTTGTTTTTTGTGAATCGAAAAATAGGGTTCAAAACAGAAATATTAGGCCGCTCGTGCAATAGGTAATAACGAGGGTAATAACTACTTCCCTTGCCCACTTGCCATATCATTTTCTCTTTTCTCTTCCGCTCTCGCGTCGTTAACAGTTCCAAAATTTATGAAAATTTTTCTGCTTGAGTCTGGGTTTTTTCTAGAAAAGGTATGAATTATTTTGTGTATTATTTTGTTCTTTATTCTAAATTGCTAAAACCACGTTTCGAAAAAACTGTAGTTTCTTATTAAGGACGAGTGAAACTTCAATCACATATGGTATAGATCCCCATTCCGTTGAAAAAGGGCAAAAAAGTTAAAAAACAGTTATTCGATGAATTAGCTTCTGATCGCAGATTTCGAAGCAGGAAAGAGATATTCAGAATAAACATTTTCTACAAAGTATTAGATACAATAATGTCACAATTAAATGAACTTTTCGATAGTATGATTGCAGTCAATAAGATTTTCTATCACCTTCATTTTTACTTGATGTAGATGAAAAAGCTATAATTAAAAGGTGGGACCAATTTCGAAGTGAATATTTTGATATAATAGGCTCCAACTTTTTCTTTCAATTCCTCAATATTTACCACTTATTTCTACCTGAATTAAATGGCATGGACAATTCACGAATTTTGCATGAAAAAATTAAAAAAATTTGCAAACAGATAATAATAAAAAATTATTTGAGAAGTACTATGGGACAAGCTCGACTTACAATAAGTATAGAGAGATAAAAACTGAACAATTCATTATGGGGGCCCACCGTTTTTTTTGCACCACGGCCCCTGACGACCTAGTTATGCCACTGATCGGATTGCGGAGTTTCTTTAGGGACGTAGGCTAGTAGATTGAGATAGACGTAAGATCAAATAAATCGAGAGTAACATCGAGGGATGCAAATCTCATTGCAGCGATGCTAAGAAGGAAAGAGAGAATATTGTTATAAATATAGTCTTTTAACAATTTGCATTTGTATCATCATAGAAAAAA
The DNA here is from genome assembly GCA_963966015.1 of Aphidecta obliterata. Classification (NCBI taxonomy): domain Eukaryota; kingdom Metazoa; phylum Arthropoda; class Insecta; order Coleoptera; family Coccinellidae; genus Aphidecta; species Aphidecta obliterata. Next base: position 24,171,437 of record OZ014427.1, on the reverse strand, counting down.
GTATATAATACATATTATCATTATTATTTTTTGAGCGCTGGTTCTACTTACACGAGGACAATATCATTTCGTCACGATGTTTGTATTTTTCGAATTTTGAGCCGAAAGTGGTCTCAATCGACAAGGTTCGACTCACTGATGACGAATTCGTTGAAAAATTTGAGTCTGTTCGTCCGGCCGGCCGTATACACGATAACTCTCGAACGGAATGTCCTAGAAACTTTTCAGGGTAGGTTCGAATCTCTAATGCCGCGGAAAAGTTCGTTATTGAGCAAAATTCCACCAGGGGCTCCGTAAATATGGCCGTTTGAAATTTTGTTCTCCTGAATACTTCGAAACTACTGATTCGATCTAGATGAAATTTTGCACCGAGATGGAGAATGACATTCGCGAAATTTTTAATTTTTTTCAGGAAATACCATCCGATGATACCATTCTACATGAATGCCTCTGAGGATTGAAAAAATATATTCACATATGTAACCCAATTCTGCAAAGTCAGAAGGCATATGTAAAAATTTTTAGTTATGCAAGTTTTTTTTGGGTTATTGTCTGACTAGCTCCAGAGGTCATGAGCCGCTAATGTGCCACTGTTTCGATTCCAAAATGAAAATCTCCCAACTATGATACAAACTTTTATAAAATATTTTGAAATTTGTGATATTTATTGAGATTTCCCATAATATTTCAATGAGATTAGATCAATACTGTTAACTGTTACCAATGGTAATCTTATTACTGATCTTGTGCCTTTATTGCACCGAAAAGAAACTCTTCAGCTACGTTCAGAAATTCTGGGGGGTGAGAAGGGCCAGAAGGGGTCTTCTTGTAGCACATGGTAGACCTCCGCATAGCGATCCTTCGCGGCCTGATAAAACCCTCCACGGTCAGCAATCTGCCAGTATTCCGCACGAAGAACGGAGGACTCGGCTGTTGTTCCATCCAGAGCGTCTCTACGGTACAAGAGAATTATGAAGAGAGAGAGGCCCGAGTCGTTACGTTTTTTCTCGCTCACATTACAACCTATCTTCCATTCTAATGTTGTCGTTGAGTCGTTGTTCTGTTATCTGTTGTAATGCGTCTTTCCGAACAATAAATATCAATGAAAGCAATTTATGAACTGAAGGATGGTGTCATTTGTAATTCACAACAATGGAATGGAAGAAGGGATACCCAACTACTTAATTTTACCAATAAACGTTGATACGAAGAAATGGTAGTAGGTAGACTTCGAAGAGGAAGTCTTCCTTGAAATATTCACAATAAAATTGTCTATACCACAATGAAGGCCCATTTAGATGTGGAGAGTTTCTCGACTCGAATGTACGATTGTACGAATATCGGAAGGATATAAAAAACTCTCTGCATGTAATCAATCAGGTCTATCGCCTTCCACGAGGGCGAGAATCGCCTCGCCGCTGAAAATGAAAGTCTTCGTGTAAACAGAACTAGAAAGCAAGAATTGCCTTTCGAGTTTCTGTGGCAGTCGTTACCATGAGTGCAGTACGCGAGGGTGTTTTAATACTCCTATGAAACTGAGGAACCGTCGTGCGAGATATTGTTTGCACAATGCGAGAACTAGTTGACACACATCTGCTGTTTAGACGGAGAGGCGAGATTTCAATTATTTCCTCTATGTGAACATTTTGATAACATAATGTTATGGCGGTTATTGCATGCAATCATTGGGTACGATTTCTTGCCCCAAAACGTGCGAGAAACTCTTTCCTCTTCCTCTTATTTTGCTACAATACGAAGTTACTCTTTTTGAGTGTATGGGGAAGAATCACGGAGTGGGCGACATCTACTTTTTATCGTTTGAAATACTCGAGAGGTGAACAACAAACTAAAGTGTGTGTTTATATGAATATGAATAGCGTTCCTGTCTCTTTTCTCCTCATGTCTCCTGTCACAAAACCGTAAACGCCTTCCAGTATCCTTCATGCTGTATCATTTTCTCTATTATATACTCAACTGGTGGTAAGCGGCCTATCTTTACAACCAGTGCGTTCCTTTCCTCCGTCCATCTGATCTGAGGCAGTGCTTCGGGTCGTCTACAACGTGGCATGAATGACAGATCATCCCGTCCTATCCTCTTAGTACAGGTACCATAAGATCCATGCCCTGTCAAAAATTGAGTAAAATAGTACCAGGTCGTTTGATGATCACATTGGAGCCACTGCTCCAAATTCCTGAACAGACGGCGCGTCCAAGCGGCATTTTTGCCCTCCACCATCCCATCTGTCCTGCAATTTACTCAGTGTCTTCCTTCCTGCCACACGTCGATTGCCTGGTAGTGCTCCACCTATTTTATAAAATAAAGGAAGCATCTTTGCGCCATCATTGGGTATATTGGTGGGAAGCCAGCAATCACTTGGACAGCCTCCGCCGACACAGTTCTGTATGCCGAAGCTACCCTTATCTCTCAAGTTGGATCAAACTGCACACAGTTCGCAAAATAAAATCAATTACATAAATATTTGACAACCAATATATATGTCAATCATTTTTTATCACTGAAATTATTCTACATTCTTGACAGTTACGAATTCTATGAATTATTCAGTTCTTAAACAATTCCAAATTTCTTCAGTTTTAGGAAAGACCCAGAAACTTGGCATCACTCCTCGCACGATATCGCTAGGGTCGACAGATCGGTGTAGTGGGGACGCGATCTTCTGTCGTCGAGATATAAACTATCCTATCTTGTAAGTTGGATCAAACTGCAAACAGTGTGCAAAAGTTGGTTTGAAGTCGGTTCAGTATTTTAGGAGACCATTCCGGACAGACAACTTGACACGTAATTTTTATATATAAAGATATTTGGTTTACTGGTTATGAAAGACAGAATATTTTGATCACCTCTCGGCCCGATATTTTGTCATTTTCAGCGTCATCTCGCGGTACGTTATTTCTTCCTATAATACCATTATTCATGGAGAGAGACCACCACCAGAGGCGCCTCTCACTGAGTGGGAATACAGTGACTAGATTAAACACAGTGGCGACATTCAGGCTAAGCCCCGCCCCATCCGCCATATTCTTCCTAAATTTGAATGTGAATCCATAGGATTTGAATGGAAATCGTAATAAAAAACTTATGATAATTAAATAGAATGATTTTTTCCCTAATATTTACTGGTAAATCGTTGTAAGAACGTAATAGAATATCCAGATCATAAATTTTATTACTTATAGTACTGTATTGCAGTGTTATAATGAAAAGAATCTTTTGGATTTCACGTTCATTCATTCCCTTTGGAAGGATACAAATAACAATAAAAAACAAATTGAAGACTTTTAATAAATGATTAATCGAAACATAAATAATTCAGAATAAGTTGCCAGCTTCTCATTTTTTTTTAGGATGCTTTGAATTTTCTCGAATTAATTTTCAATCTATAAATAATAAATCTTTTTATAATTTTGGTTTTGAGATTCTGGCAATCTGGCCTCAAATCTGACATTTCTTTAAAATAAAATAATTTCAGATCTATAATTTGAGATGGAATATTTTCTGAAAATACTTTCCATCTCTAAAGAAAACAAAACACTGCCTCTGAAGTGAAAAATAAGGATTGTTAGTTGAACCTCTTTATTAGTATAAATTTACTACATTTTTTGTGCAATGGCCTTTTGGAAACTGCTGAACTCACACATTCGATGGTATTAAAAGTTTTTAAAATATATCCTGATATATTATAAAGAGAACTCAAGTCCCTCCGATTCAAATTAAAAATTGGAGTTTCTATCATTTCTGGCAACATAACTTAGTCATGAAGTGGCTTCAATGTTTTCAGACTGTCTAAAAAACCTGAAGAAACTCTGTCATCTTCCTTGTAGCTGCTATTATTTACGTTCAACAAGTATTCCGACACAGAGATCAATTTCAGGTTGTATTTCACTTGTACCACATTTGGCACAATTTGTTTGCTTCTCAATACACAGAATAAATTTCCCAAACAATCTTGAGAAAATAGACTTGTTAAAACAAATTGGTATGCTCTCTATTCCAACAATTCAGTTTGGAGTTCCAGAATGGATCGTGTCGAAATGACAACACCTGTTTGGGATGGTTTCCAAATTTTCTTATAGCCTACTTCCGTATTGGTGAATATTTTGATGAATTCTTCTGAAAATGTTATCGTTTCGTTATCGACATCAGTGTTAAATTTGCTTATTGCAGCAGATGGATGTCTGGATGTCATCAAGTGAACCATTGATCTAAAAAAAAATATACTCTTCAAATCGAAGTTTCGGCTGCGATATCACATACTAGGTAAAGAACCCAAGATTTAAGGATAATTTAAATAACAAATGGTACAAGAAAACGTAAGGAATACTCATATATAAAAGACAACACTTACCACTTTGGCTGAAAAATAACAAGAAAATTTTGATAGTTAAGGGATACTTGGCCAAAAAGTATCAGTCAAATATAACAGGTACATTTCTAAACCATTAAATTTTCTTACTTTCTCACTACAATGGGCCTTATATTTTGAATAAAACCTAAAATTCAGGTAAACGAAGAATGTAAACAAACGAATTTAGGAAGAATATGGCGGCTGAGCCGGCAGCCAATCAAAAATGAGACCACGAATGTCGCCACTGTGTTTAATCTAGTCACTGTAAGTGGGAATTGGAAGTTCAAATCCCTTGAATAGTGAATTCGAAAACAGATGGCGTGGTCTCAACGGCCGGAACGAAATTCTCAGTGAAAATAGGAATCTTCCTAACATTCTATAGAGCATAATATGGTTTGCTATAGGTGTCGTGACCACCGCACTGCATGAATTTCTTGTTGTTTTTTCATTTTAACTCCAGATTTAATGCAAAATTCCTTTCAATGTAAAAGCCTTAATTTCAACTAACTATCTTTCTATAAACAACGATAACATGGTCCTTAAATTTCAATTTCGAAATCTTTTGGCGCGCTTGTTCTATGAACAAGAGCGTTATCATTTTTGAGCGCTCGTACTACTTACACGAGGGCTATATCATTTCGTCACGATGTCTGTATTTTTCGAATTTTGAGCCGAAAATGGTCTCAATCGACTATGTTCGACTCACTGATGACGAATCCGTCAAAAAATTCGAGTCTGTCCGTCCGTCCGTCCGTCCGTCCGTCCGTCAGCACGATAACTCTCGAACGGATCAACCTAGAGACTTGAAATTTTCAGTGTAGGTTCAGATCCCAAATGCCTCGGTCAAGTTCGTTAATGGGCAGAATTCCACCAGGGGTTCCGTAAATATGGCCGTTCAAAATTTTGTTCTCCTGATTACTTCGAAACTACAGATTCGATCGAGATGAAACTTTGCACTCAAATGGAGAATGAGGTGTTTAAGCTACATGTGAAATTTTGTCCAGATCGCATGACCAGAACCATAGAAACCATAGAAAATTGTAACTTTTGAACGGAACCCCCTAGGGACTTGAAATTTTCAGGATAGGTGTGGATCTGGAATGTCGTGATTACGTTTATCTATGAGCAAAATTATACAAGGTGTTCCGTAAATATGGTAGTTTGAAATTTAGTTTTCTTGATAATTTCAAAACTACAGATTCGATCGTGACGAAATTTTGTATACTTATGGAGAATGATATATTCAAGCTACATTTCTCCAGATCACATGACTCGAACCATAGAAAATCATAACTTTCGAACGGAAAGGCCTAGGGACTTGAAATTTTCAGGATAGGTGTGGATCTCGATTGTCGTGATCAGTTTCATCTATGAGCAAAATTATACTAGGGGTTCCGTAAATACGGTCGTTTGAAATTTTGGTTTCTCGATAATTTCGAAACTACGGATTCGATCGAGATGAAATTTTGTAATTTAATCGAGAATGATATATTAAAACAATATTTTGTCCAGATCTCATGACCAGAACCGTAGAAACCATAGAAAATTGTAACTTTCGAACGGAAAGGACAAGGAACTTGAAATTCTCAGGGTGGGATTGGATCGCGAATATCGCGGTCATGTTCATCAATGAGCAAAATTAGACTAGGGGTTCAGTAAATATGGCCGTTCAAAATATTTTTTTGCTGATAGTTCCGAGTATACTGAGCGGATTGGGATGAAATTCTGCACCTTGCTGAGTAATAATGTATTCAAACTACGTGCAAAATTTTGTCCAGATCGCACCACCAAGACCATAGATACCGTAGAAAATTCTAGCGAATTATCGAAAAAAAATTGATCAGCTGAAGCACTGACATGAAGTCTGGAGTTTCGCTCAAGTTTCAGAATTTTTTTGACAGCTGTCGAAAATTCCTTCAATTGATTTCTGAAACCGGAAAATGCGAATCTACCTACAAGGTGCATGTACGAGCGCTCAAAAGCTCCTGCCTTCACGGCAGTGCTTTTCTAAATTTTTTCTAAATGTCTGTAATTTTAGAATTTTAAGTCGAGAATGGTCTTAAACGATTAGGTTATGCTCGTAGATGAAGAATTCTTGATCCAATTCAATTCTTTCCTCCGACCGTCTGTCAACACTTATTTTGAATAAATAAATAAATAAATAAACACTCATTCGAATGAAGAGGCCTAGGGCCTAGTTCGTAAATGGGTGAAATCCACCGAAGGCTTCTGTAGATATAGCCATGCTCAATAATTCGTAAAATACCGATTCGATCGAATTGGAACTTCGTAGTTAATTGTAAGATAACGACACGAAAGTTCATGTAAAATCTTTTTTGGCTTCTCGAGCGCTCGTACTACTTACACGAGGGCTATACCATTTCATCTCGATGTCTTTTTTTTTCGAATTTTGAGCCAAAAATGGTCTCAATCGACTATGATCGACTCACTGATGACGAATCCGTCAGAAAATTCGAGTCTGTCCGCCCGGCCGTAAGCACGATAACTCTCGAACGAAACAACCTAGAGACTTGGAATTTTCAGTGTAGGTTCAGATCCCAAATGCCTCAGTTGAGTTTGTTAATGGGCAGAATTCCACCAAGGGTTCCGTAAATATGGCCGTTCAAACTTTTGTTGTCCTGATTACTTCGAAACTACAGATTCGATCGAAATGAAATTTTGCACTCAAATGAAGAATGAGGTTTTCAAGCTACATGTGAAATTTTGTCCAGATCGAATGACCAGAACCATAGAAACCATAGAAAACTGTAAAATTTCGAACAGAAACGCCTAGGGACTTGAAATTTTCTGGATAGGTGTGGATCTCTAATGTCGTGATGACGTTCATCTATGAGCAAAATTATACTAGGGGTTCCGTAAATATGGTTGTTTGAAATTTAGTTTCCTTGATAATTTCAGAACTACAGATTCGATCGTGACGAAATTTTGTATACTAATGGAGAATGATATATTCCAGCTACGTTTCTCCAGATCTCATGACCAGAACCATAGAAACCATAGAAAATTATAACTTTCGAACGGTAAGGCCTAGGGACTTGAAATTTTCAGGATAGGTGTGGATCTGAAATGTCGCGTTCATGTTCATCAATGAGCAGAATTATACTGGGGGTTCCGTAAATAAGGTCGTTTGAAATTTTGTTTTCTCGATAATTTCGAAACTACGGATTCGATCATGAAGAAATTTTGTATTTTAATGGAGAATGATATATTAAAGCAACATTTTGTCCAGATCGCATGACCAGAACCATAGAAACCACAGAAAATTATAACTTCCGAAGGGAGAGTCCTAGAAACTTGAAATTTTTAGGGTAGGTTTGGATCGCGAATGTCGCGGTCACGTTCATCAATGAGCAAAATTCGACTAGGGGTTCCGTGAATATGGGCGTTCAAAATATTTTTTTCCTGATAATTCCGAAACTACCCATTGGGTTGAAATGAAATTTTGCAAAGAGCTGAAAAATAATGTCTTCAAACTACGTGGGAAATTTCGTTCAGATTGTATTACCAAGACCATAGATACTGTAGAAAATTCTAGTGAATTATCGAAAAAAAAATGATCAGCTGAAGCACTGACATGAAGTCTGGAGAACTTTTTTGACGGCTGTCGAAAATTCCTTCAATTGATTTCTAAAAGTGGAAAATGCGAATCTATCTACAAGGTGGATGTACGAGCGCTCAAAAGCTCCTGACTTCACGGCAGTGCTTCTCGTAATTTTTTGATATAAAGAAATCGCAGCATTGTCATGTGGCGTTCTACAGCTGCCTTAGATGAAAAAATCTATATTCTTCGAAAAGTGACAAAGATAACCCCAATTAAGTATGTACCCATATTTCAAATCAGAAGTAAGAGCTCTACCGATTAGAAAAATTAAATACCAGTTTACCTAAAAATTTCAATTTTACGGTGTTTTTTTGCATTTCCTACTACCAAATTCTGAATGCCCATTTGTAGGACCAATATTAACTGAGATAGCTATTGAGTTAAAAGTAAAATATTAACAATCACCCGGTATGTACGGCAGGAACTAGAACTAAAATTCGGCCGACGTGTATCGTGCCAGCCGAAACCGACATAATAAGGTAGGCGTCCACATGTCCGCATCGGACTAGTCGCACCTAACGGTTTGATTTTTCACACTGCGTCCAAATGTTCGCATCGCATCAAACGGATCGGCAGCGATTGCAATTACTAGCAATCGTCGATGCCAGACACTTCATTCGAATTCTGTCTTCGCGTACGTGCGGAATGTGTTCGTGAGACAATGGACTAATGGAGGAAATTTGTAGTAATTGCATGCTTGTTAGCGGAAGAGGAAGAAAATGCCAGAATATCTTGAAAGGAAACACAATATATACACGACATATTCAAGAAGTTGTCGCAATATGGGTCATCATATTCTTGCACAATTGAAATTAGTCCATGTTATCACAAAACAGAGCGTATGCACAAGACGATAATCGAATACAAATAGCAGTAGACAGGAGATGTAGATGCGGATTGCGGAGCCAGCACGTCACTGATGTCTGATCGGCATTCCGTGTGACGTCAGCGGCACGCATTGCCCCTCGGGAGGACTCCCCTCGGTCCTACGGCGCCGGCCTTGCAGATGGTCCGACAGCGTTGCCGAAACTACTCCATTTCATAGTTTTCTACTCCGCTACTGCAAACGAATTATTAATTTATACTCCTGTCGAATGACATTTCACAGTGAAGTTCGCAAATTATTGTTCTGTCGTTGCAATGCGTGGATGGGCGCCATATTCGAATAAGACAAAACATTGAAAAATTAGCATGTAACCTTCGTTCATAGTATCAGAGTAGTTTATTTCAGTTTCCAATAAGTTCATCTAAATTGTGTCAACGCGATACCCCTGCTTCGCTACTTCCACAGCCATCTTGTATAAAAACGGCTGTGATCTTTCATACGGAAGATTCCTACCCCTAGTACCCTTAGATATGCTACTCTGCTCTGGTCACGTTCAACTCCACTTCCAATCCCGAATCTACCACTATTTTTCGGCCGTCTGTGGCAACACTGTGATCCGTACGGCGCGGATCTGTGGACGCACTTGTATGGGTTTCTATACTACGATTACGGTCTGTTTGATTCGATTCGTCCGATGCGGGCATGTGGACGCTTACCTATATTGTGCGATACCGATCAGAGATTTTCGGGCAATCAGAAAGTTTTTGCCGTTTGGTCATAGGAATAGGTAGAAAAATGAGTTTCCACGAGAATTTAATCCTGCGAGTACAAACTTATAAGGAATTATATGTTTTGAATAACAGGAACTACAGTAACAACCAAAGAAGGGAGGAAATATGGCGGGAAATAGGAAAGCACTTAGGAGAAAAGAGTGAGTTTATTAAAAATTTATTTATTTGGTTGGAAGACATATTATATGATCTGGTATGTATAAACATTCTTTAATAGTTATTTACACTATAAGGGAGGCAAGGCACACTTACCAGACGAGGACGTAGTTTGCGCCCGAGCAATAGCGAGGGCAAGCAATACAGTCCGAAGCTGGTCAAGAAACTTGCCTCCTGAGTTGTGTATTATAATGTTTTCACTACAGAAGTTGATTCTCAATCAATTTTCTTTTGATGAATTAAGTTTGGAATTCATTTACGTACCTACAAAAAAATATCGGTTTCACTTGGGTTAATAAGGTTTTCATCTGTCAAACAAAGTATTTGTCAAAACAACATTTCCTTCTCTAAAATGAATTCCAAAGAAGATGAAATTCAAGAAGCAGCAAATGCTGCATGTCAATTCCTTTTACCGGAAAAGTCTAAGAAACGTTACCAAGCAGCAAATAAGTGTTTCAAAGAGTGGTGCCTGAAAAAGAATTCAACCTCAATATCGGAAACAACAATGCTGGCATATTTAATAGAAAAGAGCCAAATATTAAAGTCACCAGCAAGTTTGTGGTGCGAATATTCCATGTTGGAGTCAACGCTGTTCATTGAAGACAATATGGATATTTCGAAATTCCCAAAACTCAGAGCTTTTTGGAAGAGAAAGAATGATGGGTATAAACCTAGAAAATCGAATGTTTTCACCCGTGAAGAAATAAATAGTTTTTTTGTGGAAGCTGGCGATAATAATTTTCCATTGGTGAAGGTATTTATGATAATGGGAATAGCCGCTGCTTGTTGTTCTCAGGAACTATGTGACATGATGGTAGAGAATGTTCAAAAGTTGGAGAATATAGCCATTGTCAATATACCAGATTCAAAAGATGGTCTGTCTCGTAAATTAACGATTACTGCAAGGGAGGAAGGAGGTGTATGTCACTTGAATAGTTTCAATAAATACCTGGAAATTAGAGACATGCTTGGAAGGGTCCATCAACGGTTTTTTATGCGGTATCGAAATGGTAAATGCTCAGGACAACCTGTTGGAAAAAACACATTTTCCGGAATTCCAAGCAAAATTGCAGGTTTTCTGGGGTTGCCAAATAGCAAGACTTAAACTGGGCATTCATTTAGAAGAACGGCAGCTACTTTGTTGGCCAATACTGGAGTCAACGTCCTTGCATTAAAGAGACACGGGGTCTGAAAATCAGATTGCAGAAAGTTATGTCGCAGACAGTCTTTCTAACAAAAATAAGATGGCCAATAGGATTTTGTACAATAATAGTTGTCATACGAAATAGTATCAGAAATATCCCGAAACTCAACAGATATATCATTTATTAATGAAAGTGAGTCCGTATTGTCCACAGAATTTGCATATCTACCGAGACCATATATACCTAAAGCACTGACGTGAAGTCTGGAGTTTCGCCATTGTTTGAGATTTTTTTTTACAGCTATCATAAACTTCTTCACCTGGTTTCTAAAACTGGAAAATGCGAATCTACCTACAAGGTGGATGAAAAGCTTCTGACTTCACGGCAGTGCTTTTTGAATTTTTTCTTCATCATTGGCTGCTTGATGATCTGGGTATGGTCTCATGAGATATACTGAAACTAATGAAAGGGAAAATGCTTCGTCACCAACTATCAGATGGCGATAAAGAAAATATGGCATCATCTGAATATTTTCCATGAGAGCCGACATCGATAACGATAAATTTGTTGTCAGCTGATACTGGGGCTAGCAATGCAACGCTAAACGATTTTTTGTACAAAAAGACAATGAATCAGTATTTGGTGGAGTTTGGATAATTACGTGTTTTTCGTCAATCGCTCCAATTACATTTGAAAAATTCCAACTAAGAACAAAAATATATTGAAGTCTTTGTTCCAGGTGACGTCTGTAAAGAAACTTGGAGGAAATTACGGGATAATTATAGAAAGGCCATACTGTTGAGGAGAACTAGAAGAGGCCAAGCTGGAACAAAGATGAAACCTATTAAATTCCAACAGGAATTGGAATTTCTAAAACCTTATCTCCAACTACCACAGCTCCCTAGTTCTGATGATGAGGATTATACGGACAATCTTACCCAGCAATCAACGGAAGGCTTTTCTGAACCCAAAACCCCTGATTCAGTGAAAAGCATTGCAAGTGCCTCGCCGTCGTGTCTAAGTAGAAATTTGGAACTCAAACATGAACATGTACAGCCGTCGCCAATACAGGAATATCAGCAGTTTGAGCGTGAGCAGCAAGTATTGCAACAGCCAAACGGACATCCTCTGGATTTATTTTTTTCTTCAATGGCAGCCACAGTAAAAACTTTTCCAGCGGCAATGCAATTGAAAATCAAGCAGCAGATCTTCCAAATTGTAACAGACACTGAAGCAATACTCATAAATCCCGTTCCATCAGAATATGCTGTCCAAGCTAAATCTTCCCCACCATGACTACATACAAATAGAGCCATCTCCACAAAACCACAAAATGCCATCTCTGCGACCCCAGGACCATTCGAATTTGCTGGCCAAATTGAAGATGAGAACCAATTATTAAATCTTGATGATTATCGGACATCGTTACAGAGTTTTTACCAAAATGCCCCAAATAATTGTCAGTTTTGTTGGCTCCTTATGTTTAAATGTTTAACAATTCCGTATTTTTAGACGTTATTACGATTGAAGAATACCTCTTATGTTTTCGATATTGATAACGTTTCAAATAAATATTTAATATATTGTGGAAGGGTCGTGATTTGGTGAACAGGAAATTAATACGAACGGTTTCAACAGTATAACAATTTATTCAGCAAATGAAAGAAATTCGACGTATTACGTCGATATTTGTGAATAATTGATGACGGGTACAATTTCGAAGATCGTAGATGTTGAGTACAATTTCGGTTATTTGACGACGAGTCGAAATACGTAGTTGGGTCGAATATTTCGTTGAATCGCGTAGACATTGGAACAGGCAATCTGCTATGCTGGTTTTCTTCGTTCGGATATCGCTTCGCACAGATGCCTCACAGATGTTTTCTTGACTTCGACTTTGACTGGCTTCGTTCGGTCTTGCAGGTAGGTAGTTCCAAATATGAAAGAATATATCGTATAGTTCGGAGCTCGTTTCGAATGTCGAAATGAGAGTGATGATTTTATGGCTTTAGTCAATATTTATATCTTTCTCCTGGAATCCATAAATACGCCAATAGGAAAGCTTCCTTCCTGTTTTCGAACCATCGGGGGCGTAGCTTCCAGCGTGAATGCCGGGAATATTATTGAATTTATCCCTATTTTTGGATAATTTTCGGTCAGAATTATTCAAATAAATGCTCTTTGAAATAATTCTGTTTGTAGAATTTCGCTACAATATTATTTAATATGAAGGATGTTTTTTTCTGTGTCAGCCGTGAAAACATTTTCACGGAGTTATAACAGTAACGAAGGTCGCCTGGTGAAATCACCCCCAGTAAGGCCTAGTGAAGAAAAGCCGTTCGGAACTGGCGATAAACTGTGGGTCCCTTATTTTTGTGAAAAATATGCCATAATTCGTAATCGGATAAGGCAATCATAGAAGAATCATTGTTTCTACTGAAATTGGGCACCTTGCGATAGCTTGGAAATATTATTATGGTCAAGACTGACACTTTTTTCAGTTGATAATAACAAATATATTTTTTTATTCAAAGGGAATCCTCATTGAACATTGAGAGATAACTCGTGTAAAGCACGACCTGCTCGAACTTAACCTAACCTGCTGTTTCAGATTCCGGGCATCTATTGCCAATTAACCTTTTGACTCTTTTGTTTGTATCTCTTCCACGATCTTTGTCGTGTGATTTTTGTGTTGCCTATGACTTTCATTGAAGAGTCTCTTCTCCTTTATATTTGAAATTTCTGTTTGTACGCAGTTTGTGATCCTGATAAAATCTCCTGTAGGGTTGTACTCAACTAGTCTTTTTAGCTCATCATTAGGATGTTGAATTGCTTTCTCAAATATTTTCTCGGCCTTCTTTTTTCGGAAATCTGTGACAGTTTTCCATTCTTAGTCTCTGTGGATTGTTGGTTGCAGCTCTTAGCAGTTTATATTCTGTCGTTTGAATCTTCTTTATATGGCTTTTGGCACCATGACCCCATGCCGCGGAACCATATGTTAGTTGAGGTCTTGCAATTGACTTCATTCGTAGTTTCGTGCTTTGGTTCATTTGGCTCTTTCTTCTTAGCAGTGGGTAAAGTCGACACATTGCTGAGTTTGTTTTATTCACTGCATATTTCATTGGGTTTTCCATCTAGTTTTACTCCTAGATGTTTGACTTCAGTTTACCATGAAATCTCTCCTCCAACTATCCTTAGGTTCGAATTCATTTCAAGTCACCGCTTCTGTAGTAGAATAGCTTGGCTCTGTTTGCTACTTATTTGAATCTTCCATTTAATGAACCATTCTTCTTGATCTCCGATTGCCGATTTCCCGCGCCGTAAGCACTTTTGCACCTTCCATGCTGAGTGGTCTATGGTGGTTAGTTCTCTAACTTTTGCTCCCAGTGATTTTGTTTTTTTGGCTCCACTATACAGTTTATGCCTTAGAGTCGTTTAACTAGGATTATTTCCTTATTTTGTGTTTTCACCAAAAATAAGGGTATTGCCTTTTTGGTTTTTTTGGATGTCATCCTTATGATATACGCGTCGGTATTGCCTTGCTCGGCTAAGTCTTCTGTGATAATGTTCAAATTTGCGTCTATCGTTCATCCGCGTATTCTTCTATTTGCATCTGTCTCGAAATGTGTGTCTTTAAAGGACCTTCACCTTCCTCTGGTTGGCAGCAGAAGTAACTTTTACTGGGCGCTCTCCTTTTTGTGATGCTGCAGCTATATTATCCTTTTCGGGTTGTTCTTTGGTGGCTTCTATTGGGAGTGAGTGGGTTGATACTTTCTCTTCGGTCCCAGAGGAGACAATTAGCGCGTTTCCGCGGCTTCGAGGGCTGAGACATTTGCTCTTTTGAGGAATTCACCTCATCAGATAATAATATACTAACGCTGTCCGTCAAAACATTCAGCTGACTCATGAGGCTATTGATCAGTTCCTTCTGTTCTTTTATTATCCGATCTTTTTCGGATTATTTATTAACATCTCCTTCTACTTCAATATCCATATCGGAGAGTTTTTCACCCGATAAGTTTTCAGCGTCGGAATCTACGTTCTCATTTGCAGGGTCGTATTCTGAAATTTTGTCAGAATTACTCAACCAACAACTTTAACACCTACTCCACATAATTTACTTTTGTCTCTTCGATGTGAAATAATCTGTTTAACCATCGATGTAAGGTCTGGACTTGACACAGTTATATCTTCGATTCTAATCACTTCTAGACGAGGTTATCTAAACTCATTTACAAACGATTAGCTTTCACTACGGGACAACATTAACAAACGATTAGTCTTCGATGACGGAGCATCACACAGGTATAACCTTTTCGTTCGCTGTCTCTGACTAGAATGTGTACCTACTCACCTTGAGCATACTATCAGCTTTTCTTCTGCACCAATAGGTTTGCGAGACGGACACTGTTCTTTAGTAATGGCTTCTCTTATGGATTTCAATAATTGTAAGTATATTATTCAACGAGCGGTAATGTAGGTCATATCTCACGCAGATGAAGTCTGTCGAAGGCGAGTGCTGTAATTCATCAAGTGATTTATAACCATTACCGCAATTTGAATACTATACTATCTACGACGATAATAATGAAAAAATACGAAAAGCATTGCCGTGAAGTCAGGAGCTTTTGAGCGCTCGAACATCCACCTTGCAGGTAGATTCGCATTTTCCAGTTTTAGAAATCAATTGAAGGAATTTTCGATAGCTGTCAAAAAAATTCTCAAACTTAGACGAAACTCCAGACTTTGTCAGTGCTTCAGCTGACCAATTTTTTTTCGATAATTCGCTAGAATTTTCTACAGTATCTATGATCTTGGTGAAGCGATCTGGACAAAATTTCGCACGTGGTTTGAATACATTATTCCTCAGCTAGTTGCAAAATTTCATTCCAATCAAATCAGTAGTTTCGAAATTATCAGGAAAAAATATTTTGAACGGCCATATTTACGGAACCCCTAGTCTAATTTTGCTCATTGATGAACGTGACCGTGAAATTCGTGATTCAAACCCACCCTGAAAATTTCAAGTTCCTAGGCCTTTCCCTTCGGAAGTTATAGTTTTCTATGGTTTCTATGGTTCTGGTCATGCGATCTGGACATAATGTTGCTTTAATATATCATTCTCGTTTAAAATACAGAATTTTTTCTCGATCGAAATTATCGAGAAAACAAAATTTCAAACGACCGTATTTACTGAACCCCTAGTATAATTCTGCTCATTGATAAACGTGAACGCCATATTTCAGATCTTCACCTATCCTGAAAATTTCAAGTCCTTAGGCCTTTCCGTTCGAAAGTTATGATTTTCTATGGTTTCTATAGTTCTGGTCATGCGATCTAGAGAAATGTAGCTTGAATAAATATTTCTCCATTAGTATACAAAATTTCGTGACGATCGAATCTGTAGTTTTGAAATTATCAAGAAAACCAAATTTCAAAGGACCATATTTACGGAACCCCTAGAATAATTTTGCTCATAGATGAACGTCATCAAGACATTCCAGAACCTCACCTATCCTGAAAATTTCAAGTCTCTAGGCGTTTCCGTTCAAAAGTTACAATTTTCTATGGTTTCTATGGTTCTGGTCATGCGATCTGGACAAAATTTCACATGTAGCTTGAACACCTCATTCTTCATTTGAGTGCATTAGTGCAAAGTTTCATCTCGATCGAATCTGTAGTTTCGAAGTAATCAGGAGAACAAAATTTTGAACGGCCATATTTACGGAACCCCTGGTGGAATTCTGCCCATTGACGAACTCAACCGAGTCATTTGGGATCTGAGCCTACACTGAAAATTTCAAGTATCTAGGTTGTTCCGTTCGAGAGTTATCGGACGGACGGACAGACTCGAATTTTCCTACGGATTCGTCATCAGTGAGTCGAACATAGTCGATTGAGACCATTTTCGGCTCAAAATTCGAAAAATACAGACATCGTGACGAAATGATATAGCCCTCGTGTAAGTAGCACGAGCGCTCAAAAATACTAAGATACGAGTACAGACAAAGAACTTTATTTACAAATCTTAATAGAGGCCTATAACAATGCATTATTTATGTTGATTGTGCTTCTCAGCATGGAGTAGAAAGTCCATAGGGGCCATGCTTTATATTTGCTAAATTCACTAAAATATGCCAAAAGAACATTCTCTGTAGAAGATGACTTAATATTCTTACTGCTACACCAATCTTGAAAATGGTTGTATACACGTTTATATTTGTTTTGGCATTTTCCGCCAATAAATTCTGTACGGTAACATTGGCTGATTGTCTTATTTTTGAAGGTGTACATAATAATTCATCTTTACTATCTGAATTCATCTTTTTCAGCAAAACATTCACAATAATAATTAGGTATCAACTTAATTTGAGAAAACGTCGAAATTATTCAAGTGACATTACTCCCCTCAATACCAATAAGGGACTGTTTCCTTTCGACCAATCGGCTTGTTCAGAAGCACAGAGCCAGAGAGTTATACCTAGAAGTGAGTTATTATAACTCACGTTGTAACACAGATACTATTAATTGCTCAAAAGTAGTTGAATAATGAATATATAATTCAATAGGAGTAGATGAAGAATTGAATTCAATACGCATCATTCTGAAGTAATTGAAGAACTTGAACTTAGCTCAGCTTTAGGCTATGTAGCTACTTCCGTGTATCATATAAATGTTAAACATTATATATTCATTAAAGAACATGAATGAATTAGTATTATCTCGTTCTGGATAATCTCTATCTATGCCCTATTGCAGAGCCTTGAACAAGGCGATTATGAATGCCATAATAAAACATCAGATGAATATCATTAGTTTTACTATTGAGAATCCCATAATTCTCTCTAAGCACAGGCCGATCTACGCAAAGAAGAAGGAATTAGTCTGCATAAATTTATCATTACATTACGTGATAATTTACATATACAAAAAACTCAGATTTTTCCCGCATCACAAAAATCGCTTTCTGCACCCTGTAAAAATTTACTGACGTCTCCAGCCCCAAAAATCTCCCATTTGTCTTGCATGATGTCATTGATCATCTTAAATTCGTTATTGATAAAGACCTGGAATTTCTTACAGTGTTCCCCAAACTGACTCTCTAGTTCTTCTGTTTGGGTTTTCATGGTGTGTATCAATTCTCGTTTAACGCTCTTTAGATTGTCGCTATTGTTCGTAAGTCCAGTTTTAGGACTCGTCATCCGCATTTCTGAAATGTGGTCTTGAACGCTGGTCACAGTTGAGATTGACGACTCGGTTTCGATGAAATCTCTGGGAAAATTCGCAAAGGAAATTGAGTTCACTGGAGAATTGTGTTGTTGAAGACAAGACAGGGGTTGTACCGTGAAGTTCATGTCGTAAAGGTACACACTGCCATCATCAAGACCAACGCCGAAGATCTTATCGTCGAATCGTAAGTCAACGGTGTTCACTGGAACGTTTAAGTTGATCCTGAACTGACATTCGCCTGAATTCAAATCAGTCACGCATACTTTATGATCTCTTCCCACCGAAATCAAGAAATTTCCACTTTTTGCCAGACTGATGCCACTCACGGCTTGTGAATGGAGCTGGCAATTATACATTTTAGAATACGTTTTAGTGTCCCAAATAGTAACGTACCCGTTGCCACAACCAACCGCCATTTTATTGGGTGTGGACGGATGAAACTTTACGCAACTGCATTCTGCACTGTGCTTATACTCGTTATTCACTTTTCCGTCAGCCTCCGTGCAAAAAACGACAGCCGCATCTTGGCACAACGCTGCTAATTGAAGATCGTCATTGCTGAATTCGAGGACCTCGATCGGGCTTACCAACTTTACAAACCTTCTAGAAACACTTCTCAGCTTAGTGTCGTAAATCATCACTTCCCCATTTTTGGTACCCATAGCTAAATGTTTCTTAGTACCATTCTTGAAAACTACGGATGATACGTTGTGATCGTTGATGGTGTGCACTGTTCGTATATTAGTCAGGTCCTTGGTAGATAGAATTTGCGGTTTTTTGCCTTGTTGCAGAATGGCCATGTACGAATTGTCATTGCACCAAGATAGATGGGAGATTTCTCCGTCGTACTGAGGAACGAACACGTAATTTTCTTTCAAGAGCTCAATAGGCCAAGAGTTCACCCGTAAGGTGTTCGAGCAAGAAGCGAACATTTTGAACTGTGTTCGAACTAAAAAGAATTTACAAAAATTGTCAACTTGAAAGAATTATTTTATTCGGCAAGTCAAATAGACTGGACTGGATGTACATAGAAAAATCACTTTCGAGTTATGGTCATGGTTCATTACTTCTATGGTGCAGATATCAATGATGGAAGGGAAGTGCTGCAAATTTCTAAGGTCCATTATTACCACTATACATATTTTCTATAATTCCAAAATATTCCGTGGTGCAGTGGTTTGTGCGTTCAACTTCGTGCCAATCACTTCGGTGATTGGTCCCGGGTTCGAATCCTCCGGTCGGGAAAGTTGGGTAAACAATTAACAGTGCTGTGCCTCAGGTGGCGTAAGGACACAGTAACAAAGCCTACACAGAACACAACCGGGTCTCCTAACTCGCACAAGCTCTGAGCTTCTGAGGGGTCTCACAGAGACCTAGGAGAGTCGGGATATAAACAATATACAAACAATATACAATATAATATATATAGTCGAGGCGAACTCGCAGAAACACAAGTGTAAGGTGTGTACAGTTTCGGTAGATTTTTGTTAGTTTTTGAGCGCTCGTACTACTTACACGAGGGCTCTATCATTTCGTCACGATGTCTGTATTTTTCGAATTTTGAGCCGAAAATGGTCTCAATCGACTATGTTCGACTCACTGATGACGAATCCGTCAAAAAATTCGAGTCTGTCTGTCCGGCCGTAAGCACGATCACTCTCGAACGAACAACCTAGAGACTTGAAATTTTCAGTGTAGGTTCAGATCCCAAATGCCTCGGTTAAGTTCGTTAATGGGCCAAATTCCACTAGGGGTTCCGTAAATATGGCCGTTCAAATTTTGTTCTCCTGATTACTTGAAAACTACAGATTTAATGGAGATGAAATTTTGCACACAAATGGAGAATGAGGTGTTTAAGCTACATGCGAAATTTTGTCCAGATCGCATGACCAGAACCATAGAAAATTGTAACTTTTGAACGGAAACGCCTAGGGACTCGAATGTCGTGATCTCGTTTATCTTTGAGCAAAATTATACTGTGGAAGGGTCGTGATTTGGCGAACAGGAAATTAATACGAACGGTTTCAACAGTATAACAATTTATTCAGCAATGAAAGAAATTCGACGTATTAAGTCGATATTGGTGAATAATTGATAACGAGTACAATTTCGAAGATCGTAGATGTTGAGTATAATTTCGATTATTTGACGACGAATCAAAATACGTAGTTGGGTCGAATATTTCGTTGAATCGTGTAGACAATCGAACAGGCAATCTGGTTTCTACGTTCGGATATCGCTTCGCACAGATGACACAGATGTTTTCTTGACTTCGACTTTGGCTGGCTTCGTTCGGTCTTGCAGGTAGGTAGTTCGATATATGAAAGAATATATCGTAGAGTTCGGAGCTTGTTTCGAATGTCGAAATGAGAGTGATGATTTTTATGGCTTTAGTCAATGGGTGCATTCCACTTAACGCTCGCAACGATTGTAACATCCTCTGTATCGTTCCACCTAAGGCCCGTGGTCGTCGCGAGCGATCACTCGACGTCATAGATGACGTCACTGTTCACGACCGCACTTCGCCCACTTCGCCCACAAAATATTGGTGGGTCAGAGGTCAGAGCGAGCTTTCATCCAAACAGGGTTGCCAGGTCTACTGATTTTTCAGTAGATCTACTGATATGCATATTGATCTACTGATCTACTGAAATATTTCATAATCTACTGAAAAAAATTATGACACTTTTTTATCATTACAGTTACCTATTTTGACAATATCTTGCGTGATATTTCGGAACATTCTGTTTGAATAAATTTTCAGGCGCTACTGATTATAGAATAGAATGCATCTCAGCGTCTGAGCGCTTTATATATATGTTGGTAAACCGTAAAGCTACATCACCACGCGGGGAATCACCGGTTATCGGTGGTTATAGATAAGATTAAGATACGTAATTCAGATTAAATTAAAATCTTCATATACCTCTCCAATAACAGTTTGTTCCGTTTCATTTTTTGGATTTGTTTTTTTTTTCTATTTGTTCCTGTTTTTCATTTAGTCGAATCTGTTAAGTACAAGTTCCTTTTTAACTTCAATTTGAGATATTCATGATTATTTTCAAATTGAAAATAGGTTAGTTTTTTTTTTAAATGGAAATACATACTTTTTTGGCGTCATAGGTTCATTTCATTCTCCATTCCTGAAATTTGTAGAGCATAAAAGGAATCTACTGAAATCTACTGAATTTTTGACAAGGTATCTACTGATGACATAAAAATCGGACTGGCAACCCTGCATCCAAACGTAGCGAGCTCACAACGTTCAAGTTGCGTTCCACCTATAACATTCGCCTATAACGCCCGCGGCCTTTTTACGTTAGTGGAACGGCAGTTTCAGAGGTCGTGGTCGATGGTGTTGCGAGCGTTAAGTGGAACGCACTGAATATTTATATCTTCCTCCTGGAATCCATAAATACGCCAATCGGAAAACGTCCTTCCTTTTTTCGAACCATCGGGGGCGTAGCTTCCAGCGTGAATATTCTTGAATTTATCCCTATTTTTGGACTTGGAATAATTTTCGGTCAGAATTATTCAAATAAATGCTCTTTGAAATAATTCTGTTCGTAGAATTTCACTACAATACTAAGGGTTCCGTAAATACAGTCGTTTGAAATTTAGTTTTCTTGATATTTCAAAAACTACAGATTCGATCGTGACCAAATTTTGTATACCAATGGAGAATGATATATTCAAGATACATTTCTCCAGATCGCATAACCAGAACCATAGAAAATCATAACATTCGAACGGAAAGGCATAGGGACTTGAAATTTCCAGGGTAGGTTCGGATCGCGAATTTCGCGGGCATGTTCATCAATGAGCAAAATTAGAGTAGGGGTTCCGTGAATACGGTCGTTTGAAATTTTGTTTTCTCGATAATTTCGAAACTACGGATTCGATCGAGATAAAATTTTGTATTTTAATCGAAAATGATATATTGAAGCAACATTTTGTCCAGATCGCATGACCAGAACCATAGAAAATTATAACTTCCGAAGGAAAAGGCCTAGAAACTTGAAATTTTCAGGGTAGGTTTGTATCGCGAATTTAGCAAATTTAGACTAGGGGTTTTGTACCTGATAATTTCGAAACTACTGGTTGGATTGGAATGAAATTTCACACCTAGCTGAAGAATAATGTCTTCAAACTACGTGCGAAATTTTGTCCAAATCGCATCACCAAGACAATAGATACCGTAGAAAATTCTAGCGAACCATCGAAAAAAAATTGGTCAGCTGGAGCACTGACATGAAGTCTGGAGTTTCGCCTAAGTTTGAGAATTTTTTTGACAGCTGTCGAAAATCCCTTCAATTGATTTCTAAAACTGGAAAATGCGAATCTACCTACAAGGTGGATGTACGAGCGCTCAAAAGCTCCTTCTGTTTGATACAATCATTGTATTATTGTAGAAGCCAAATTGTCTTTTAACACTGGCGATATGTAATGGGCTGACATCTACTTCACATTAGCTGAAGCAACGACGAACTATCAATTGTATCCACGTTTTCTGTGAAGCCTCAGAGTAATGAATAATAGTTTACTTTTTACTCTGAGTGTGAAACAAACATTTCAAAAATGAATTCCGTAATTACAAATATAAATAGCTCGATAACAGCAAATATTGACTGAAACACACTTCTGCATGGTTACAGTGAAAAATTCCAGATTTCTGGGGAGAGTCCTCCTCATGCACAATTTATATTTTTTTGTTTTCTATGTAATACAGCCTTTTCCATGTGGAAAATTTTTTTAAATATTTTATTTGATTTAGAACACTCTCAATGTATTACGTAACATGTGGGTACAATTATTTGAAAACGTTTTAGACTGGATTGGTTCAAAAGTTATCATAAAAATCAGATTAGTATAACGTAAATAAAAATAACATTTCTATCAATTTTATTTCACTATCGAATCTCAATTTTCTATTTAAATATGTTATTAAGATCAATTTTGGTGGAAGAATCTTCGACATTTTGCTCAGTACTTGGATTCGTACTGATATTTTCCATATCTTTCGGAACTTCTCTTTCTCTTCTCAATAGTTCAATTGCTTCACTATACAAAGTTTCCTGATCTTTCTCTGTTTCGCCATATTTCTCCTTTATTTTATCATAATTCTCAATGAACTTTTGAGTTAAGGTTTTGGTATTATCATTCGACATATTAATTATTCCTACATACTTGTTTCGTTTATGAAATAGTCTGAAATTATAGATGTATTTAGTTCATTGATTTTCGAATTGAACCTTCTGATGTCTTGATTATTTACATGTATTAAAATAACAACATCATTTCGATAGCATAACTGAACGAATCCTCAATAATTAAGGATGAAATTATTTCAAATGAACTATGAGTGATCTTCTAAGGCTAAACTTACGCTCTTATTTGATCTTCGGCGTAAAATATTTGTTTTAATTTTAAGTTTGGGACTGGCCTCGAATATGTGGGTTCCTCTTTAGGAGGAAAAGCTTCGTAAATATCGAACCACAACGGACGATCTTTCCATCTTTTCGCTCCAGTTTCAATGATACCCAAAATCCTGATAAAATAATATATATTATTGGTAATTGAACAAACGTTTTCAATTGATTTTATGTACCTAGAGTGAATTGTACCAATTTTTTCTAATCTACTGGCAGCCATAGCGAAAAATTGAATGATTTTGATTCAATTCGGTTGATTTGTTTGTCTTTTTCTTCATATATTAACGTAACCTAAGATTTCCATAACCATCGAAATCTATAACATTCATAGAATACCAGAAAAAAATTATTCATCTGCAAAAGCTGTTTAGGGATGTGCACGCCATGAATTATCGACAAAAATGAAATACATAGATATAAAAAATACATACTTATGAGTGAAACGATTGTTTTCTTTTTCTCCTACATCATAAGCCTTAAGATGAATTTTGGCAGTGTTTTGTATGTCCAATGATCATTGTTTCTGGGGTGATGCTTAGCTTCTTTGTGATGAAACTTGGCTGAACTCCGCCATAACAATATAAGCATGTTTGTAGATGCTAAGGTAAAATTTCAACCTTGGCCGCAAATTTTGACGATCAAATAATTTTAGCCTCAGTTTCAGAAAACTTTGTAATTTCACAGAAACTGAATAAATCGAACGCTGTTTAATTAACTTTCATGAATATTCGACAATTTCTTCTGAGTTTTATAACTTGGAGTTCTAGCTAAGTTAACTTCACCTAGCCACATAGTAATTATTACGAAAAATCATTCCTTTTTAGATGCTTCACCCAAAAATCATATTATTATTACGGAAATACCAGTGATACCACACAATCCACTGGTTAATAGGATAGGTTGATAGAAGTCCAAATATCACTAAATTATATTTTCTTATGATAACAACAGATTGCCTATGCCGCTTTTTGGTGACAAACTAAAGGGAAGAATCACAGAGTGGGCGACATCTACGTTTCAAATACTCGAGAGGTGAACAACAAACTAACGCGTGTGTGTTTATATGGGGGAAGTGGGAATTATTTGTATGATTTGAAAGCATTTATATATCGAAAGTGATATATTTGGATGATATTTTATGGACAATTGTTTCAAATAACCATCTGAAAATACGGCGGATTGTATGAGATAATAGAATAAGATCATGAAAAATGTGCTCTGTTCCACAGTGCTCATCGTACTTCTGAAATTTCTCTGCATAAATTCCCGTTGAAGCCCAAGGCAGTTAAAAAATGGCAGACAATCTTGGAGATCGGGAAACGTATCACAAAGAATATGTTAGTTTGCAGCAAGCACTTCCTGAAAGATGATTTTTTTGATCGTAGAGGTTCAATAATTTTCTATAATGTAGTGGTCAATTGCTATCACATTCACGTTCACCCACATAATCAAAAATATCTGAAGTGGTTATCTCATTCTTCACGGGCATTATTATCAATTCCGCAATATTATGAAACATATTTGATTTACTTGTTATGAAAGAAATGACAGATAATTTGATCACCTCTCGGCCCGACATTATGTGATTTTCAGCGCCATCTAGCGGTGCGTGATTTTTCCTTAGCGTCAGGGTCTTACGATATATCGATTTTTCGATATATCGTATCGTCAAAAGTCAAGAAAAGCAGCAATCTGTGACGTTGACGTTTCAATCTGCAAATTCCGCTATTATTTTCATTTGTATCATCCATTTCCATATTCAATGAAATAAAACAAATTTCATCTATAAGTGATGTTATTTAACACAATAATAATTGGTCATCATTAGGACTGTTTCGTATTGTTCCTATATTTCATTGAACTTGGGCATATTCGTCCCATAATATACTGTTTCGTGTTTGTTGTTTCCAACTGAATTCCCATGTTTGAGGACATTTTTGAGTTAAGTTTGCGGGTAAGTTTTGAGGACGATTGTTTTGTAATGGATTTCACATCATACGAAAAATGCGTAATGAAATTTTCCAATGAGTAAATAATATTTTCATACAAAATCACATATTTTTGAAATTTGAGGTTGGCTTTTCGAATAATAGTTTGGAAGATAGCTATCTGAACCAGGACATAATAGAAATAGGTTCAATCATGTCGAAAGGGTATTTTTTGCATTTGGATGCATCTTGAGTCTATTTCATTCACGGCCTACTTTGATTTATGATTTATACTAGATATCTAGTTTGCCCTAATAGTTTTCAAACAATGGAGCATCATTGATATGACATTTGAAAATCATTCTAGATTTTGGTTTGATATTTCATATTATAGTACAGCTGAAGAGGTAGTTATAAGAGTCTTAAAAAATATGGAACCTGAAAACGATAATTATTCCAAATACACTTTAGTTTCTTCTCAGCAACTTTTGATTTATCCTCCGCAAAGCTTATATCCTGAAGAGCGGACAGAATTTGTGGTAGAATTATCTTATTGTTGTAATTTTGGTTGATTGATTGGTTTATTATTTTATTTCAGAATATGCTAGTTACTTTTCGAGTGTCTGAATTGCAAATGCTATTAGGTTTTGCTGGGAGAAATAAGACTGGAAGAAAAACTGAGTTGCAACAACGAGCTATTGACCTTTTACGTGTTCGTTCTCATCCTATCCAACAGAAAATCAGAGATCTATATAAAACAATACAGTAAGTTATAATGTCTGTATATTTGCAAATATCGGTGATTGTTTCGATTATTGGAAACCCAACTAATCTAATACTAGTTTCAAAAAGGCTGAAACAATTCTTTTAATTGATTTTTTTCTGTAGTGTTGGAAACATATTTATGTGATGACCAGCGATAGCAGCCCTTTCATGGGTAGTAAGTATTATGTCAAAAATGTCTGGTTTAATCACTTTTTGCAGTTGGTGATAAAAAAATTTATTTTGTCTATAAATTAAACCTAATCTATTATGAATATATAAGAAAAACCACAAGCAGATTTATAACTCACGAACGCAGAAAAATTCTGCATAAGCTGGGTAGCAAAAAATATAATTCTTCTTTTCCAAAAAATTCATTGGAACCAGCCAAGTTCTCTTTGATTGTTTTAGGCGTATATTAAGTTGTCGAAAAATGTTAATAGCACGTGAAAACCAGTTTTCGAAATTTCGCATCGATTGTTAGGTTATAGCCTGTAAAAGTCGTAAGGTCTGTCAAGCTAGTAGTATTTACTGAGATATTTCAATTTTTTGATTAGGCACCAACATGACAGTGTGGCCTAAATATGGAATTTTTTGGAGTAAATAAATATCAATGGTATTTTGTGCTCATTTAAAAAAGGATTCATATCCACGAATTTCTATTCACATTCTAAAAAACTAAAAAATGCCTTTCTGCCTTATGTTGTCTGCCATTTAAGTAGCTCCTGATAATATATCAGGAGCTAGTGGTAAAAATTCATTTAATGAGGTGAGGAAAGAAGTTATCCTATCTCAGACAGTATGATTTCAAGGTGATGGAATAGGACACTTTTTGTGCAAGTAGGTACTATACTTGTGTTGTCTTCTAATGGCGAGCCATTCTGTTACTAGGTGTTCAGGAGTTGCGTTCTCCTTTCCACAGAATCTACACTTGTCATTTTCTGCTAAACCTAGAAAATTCTCTGAGTGCTTCCATTACAGTCCCCTCTTCTTGTCGAACTGGTCTTCATGTGGATGGTACATTCTTCGCTTTCCGAGATTGCTTTGTCGCGGTATAAAATACCGACCCGGACCGGGGAATGGTGCGAAGCGCGAACGTGAACACCAAGATCCCATCCACACTCGCGTTTCGCGGACGTTCACGGCATGAGTGTGGATCGGGCTATAGATGTGTTTCACTAAATCGCAGAAAGGTCAAAGGAGGAACAGATATTTGAGACAGTTGCTTTTGGAACGGACAGGTGGCGTGATTTGAGAAATTTTCTCAGATCCAGTTTGCCTTATGTTTTGAAGGTTTTCTGTTTCTCACATTGAATTTGTTATTTTGCTAACTGTACTGACGAGATCTGATATGGAATACATGGATTGTTTTGTTGGTTGCTATTAGTTTACCTAGTATAATTTTCCTAATTTCATTCCTGAATTTGATAATTTCAGATTAGCTGTATATTATTCCACTTTTCCGGCCATTGCATTGGCTGTCTCGTTTCCTTTCATTCCCGAGGGTCCAGACCAAAGCGACCCTTTTATTCTTGCTTTGTTTGTTGAATTCATTCATGCCTTCTTTGAACTAATGGCATTGGAGCTCAACATTTGGATAGCAGCATGGCTGTCACAGTACATCTTCCAACTGCATGGGTCTCTGTGTGAAAGATGCTAGGGTAGATATTCATAGCTTCTGAGTATTTCGTTTCAGGTCTAAATACTACAGCTCCTGTTCGTACGATGATTGTCCATCTGCATGTATCTCTCAGATGCCCAGAAAAAGAAAAATCAAGATTGGGGATGAGACGATTAGTATACGTATACTTTACTACCAAAACATAAAGACTCAATTGAAATATATACTGGTACAAAATGAGCACAAAATTCCTACAATATTTATTTCTGAATTCTAAGTTGGAAATTTTGTTTTATATTGTCCTCAGTTTAATGACAATACAACTGCTTAACTTGGTCTTATTAGTTTATGTTGGTGAAGCTCTGAAATACCCCAGATTTATATGAAACTTGTCTCGTGCATGTTGCAAAAGTCAAGGAATATTGAAAATGGTACTGATACATTTTTCAGATCTTTCAAGAGAATGGTTTATGCTATAACAAACAATGTTGGAAAATTTATTCACCTTAAAATCCTAGTATACAGGGTGTTCCTATATTGGAGCTACAAACGAAGAGGGAAGATTCCTTAATTAATTTTGAGATAAAAAAGTCCCATAAACATGGGATCACAAACGGTTCGTTTTCCAGATGCAGGGTGTTAAAGTTTGAATTTTTTCAAGTTTTTTTCTCATATTGTCTACACTTCACAATATATTCAACTGAAATTTGGCATAGATATCACATTTGAGAGTTTACACCATGTGACATGCCAATTTCGATAGCAAATCTACAGGTTGATATTTCTTCTGGAACACTGTCCCCTGTTTTCCTCCAGAACTTTCTTTGGTGAGCCGGGGCCATAAACTTTATGGTCTCTTGTAGTTTTGTCGTATCTACTACAGATTTCGAGAAAAAAAATTTGAACGATTTTCTCGAAATCCTCAGAAGAATCCAAATTGTCCTAAAAATTCAGTTAGTAAGCTGTGGTAAATTCATTCATTGTTTGTTTTGACACATTAAATTAAACTTTTTCAGTTGAATATCTTGTGAAGTGTAGAAACTACGAGAAAAAAAAATTTCGAAAAGCACTGCCGTGAAGGCAGGAGCTTTTGAGCGCTCGTACATGCACCTTGTAGGTAGATTCGCATTCTCCAGTTTTACAAACCAATTGGAAAGATTTTGACAGCTGTCAAAGAAAATTTCAAACCAACGCGAAAAACCAGACTTCACGTCAGTGCTTTGGGTCCATTTTTTCGATAATTCGCTAGAATTTTCTACGGTATCTATGGTCTTGGTAATGCAATCTGGACAAAATTATACATTATTCTTCATATATGTGCGAAATTTCATTTCAATCCAATAAGTATTTTCGAAATTATCAGAAAAAATATAGTTTGAACGGCAATATTTACGGAACCCCTAGTCTAATTTGGCTCATTGATAAAAAGGATCGCGAAATTCGCGATCCGAACCTATCCTGAAAATTTCAAGTCACTAGGCCTTTTTGTTCGAAAGTTATGATTTTCTATGGTTTCTATGATTCTGATCATACGATCTGGAAGAAATGTAGCTCGAATATATAATTCTCAATTTAAATTCAAAATTTCGTCGAGATCGAATCCATAATTTTGAAATGATCAAGAAAACTGAATTTCAAACGGCCATATTTACGGAACCCCTATTCTTATTTTGCTCATTGATACACGTGAACGCTACATTTACGATCCACACCTATCCTGAAAATTTCAAGTCTCTAGGCCTTTCCATTACAAAGTTATAATTTTCTATGGTTTCTATGGTTCTGGTCATGCGACAAAATTCTGCATGTAGCTTGAGTACGTAATTATCCATCTGAGTGCAAAATTTCACCTCGATCGAATCAGTAGTTTCGGAGTAAACAGAAAAACAAAATTTCGAGCGGCCATATTTACGGAACCCCTCGGCGAATTTTGCCCAATAACGAACTCATTTGTTCGCGGCATTTGAGATTCGAACCTACCCTGAAAATTTCAAGTTTCTAGGACATTCCGTTCGAGAGTTATCGTGTATACGGACGGACGGACAGACTCGAATTTTTCGACGGATTCGTCATCAGTGAGTCGAACATAGTCGATTGAGACCATTTTCGGCTCAAAATTCGAAAAATACAGACATCGTGACGAAATGATATAGCCCTCGTGTAAGTTGTACGAGCGCTCAAAAAACCTGAAAAAATTCAAACTTTAACACCCTGTATCTCGAAAACGAAACGTTTGCGATCCCATTTTTATGGGACTTTTCCTTCTTAAAATTACCTAAGGTTTGTACCTTCAATTTAGGAACACTCTGTATAATACCGTTTCCGAATAACATATTAAACATCGAATATCTAAGCTGATAGCTGTGAACATGGAACATTTAACATTATTAATAAATATAAAAGTGACCACTATCACGTTTGATAAGTGACATTCCTTCAATGAAATAATCGAAGTGGTTTAATCAGGAGAAAAAATTCCAAACATTCATGAAACAATAAATAACAACTCAGTGTAAAATAGTTTAATTCTGGATCTTCATCAAGTATAATCTCTATTCACTAAACTTATACTTAAATTAAATTTTCCATATATAAAGTAACAAGTTTGTCTCAAATATTTGATGTTTAATAATTCATCAACGGTATAAGGTAGGGGTAACATATAACATATTTTTGAAATCAGTAATTAAGATTCCAAAAATACAATTATATACAGGTGTCCCATTTGAAAAAATTTTTGTACCC
This sequence comes from Aphidecta obliterata, assembly GCA_963966015.1. Lineage (NCBI taxonomy): Eukaryota > Metazoa > Arthropoda > Insecta > Coleoptera > Coccinellidae > Aphidecta > Aphidecta obliterata. The sequence goes on along the minus strand of OZ014427.1, from coordinate 24,140,812 downwards.
CAGAAATCGGCACGCTGATATACTTTTCATAGCATTTCAACAAAATTCAGTCATAACCACACGAATTTTATTTCAAGCGTTTTTTCTATAGACAATAATAACGATGATAAGGGTGAGCAATTCATGATGAATAACCCAGTACCAATATGCACAATTATTGTGGAAGTTGAACCCTTATTTTAAATCAATGGAAGTACCGTTTCTGATTTCGAATTAAAATAATCAGGATATTTGTGAAAATACAGTTCAATGAAAGAAAAAGAGTTCATCTCGAGTTGTATTGATACAATTTGGTCATTCATCCGTAAATATCGAAAATTGAAGAATATAATTATTGGCAATCATTTGCATTTCGAATTTTTTATCATTCAATCAAGCACATTCAAGAATAATTTTCAGTTCATATCACAAGTAAAACATCAAAACATGCAAAATTCTTGAGTGGAAAATGTGGTTGGAGTTATAATGAATCAAGGCAATCAACAAAATATGACACGTCCATCAAGAGCTGCAAAGGCGGAATGTATCAGAAAAATGACTGATGCTTTTCAAATTGAGCACTCAGGAGTTATGCGATCATGCTCTCTGCAACAAGCAGCAGAGATAATTCGTCAAAGGGAACAACAACTAGCACGACAACAAGCCACCCAGAGGCAAGCTCCTAAAACCACTCAGCAGGGGAAAGTATTCTTGGGAAATACACGACAATATGGAACTCAGCAACTACCAACCAAGAACAAGCAATTGAATAGGGGTCAAACAATAAGGTACATATTTCATGTTCCAGTGTAGTTCTGTTTTCTATCTAATCAGAACACATCCTATTTCTTGCATTTGCTGTTTCAACCATAGATAAAATAGATTACAAGGAAAATCCAATGGAAACTAAGTAGATTTCGTGTGATTACATCCGATCAGTTTTCATCATTAGCTGAACAATTGAAATGATGGCTTAGTATTGCAGCTCTTGTGAATCAATATCCATGCAAATACCTATGTCCCTTTCTAGAGATTGAAGAAAGTCCTGGTATAGGTTCAATTGAAACGATAAGTTAATACCTGTGAACACTTATTTACATCATAATTGAGTTGTAGATAACATTACAGTGACTTTACAATTAGTCATAAGTGTATTGAAGTAAATTGTGGATTATGATCACTTTGAAATAATAATTTCCTACTATTGCAGACCATATAATTATTTTTATTGATAATTGAACTCAATCATGAGAATTTAACTGCATATCTATTTTCCATGTTCAATTAAATGAGTTCATTTCAAGTCACATTGCCATTTCATGGGTTCTATCAAAGAATCGTATACAGGCTGGCCCAACGAGAACTTTCCATGTAGGATTTAAGTTGAAATACTGTAGATAAGTAAAATGCGCGGTCGATTTTAGTTTGCAGAGGGAAACATTTTCACCCTTGAGCCAAGATAAACAATCTCTATAGTTTGAATAGGGAATGGGGGTATAGATGCACATCACGGAAACCCCCTTTACATTCCCCAAACAGTGGCACGCTTTTTTTTTCAAATTTGGTGAACTGCTTGAGCTTGAACCTGATGGATATCAAGTTGTAAAAAAGTTTGTGTACGCCTCTTGACAATGCCTCCCGCTTTTTTGCAATACGAGTATCATTCCACTATAATGAATTAGATGAAGTTCGACACTATAGTGTTATTTATCTCTAACAACCAATTAAGAAACGCACTGAAAAAAAGATGATAAAAACAAACTCAATAAGAAACTTCATGGAATGATGCGGGCTCTGCAAAATGTATGCAAACATTAGATCTAGGGACGTACGAGAATTTGTTACAAAATATCAACCTGCTTCGGTTCAAAAAATTGCAATATTTTTTCGAAAACGGTTCATCCAAATTAAAAATATTGCACACCACTGTTCTATAGTTCAAAAGGCTTTCCAATGATCGACTCAACACTCATTCAAATCGTAGAGGTTGTTCACTCCTCAGCTTAAGGTTTGAAGTATGATGCAAATAAGACGAAAAAGTTTCTCCATGGAATCAAAAATCGACCTATTCCAGGCATTATTTATGCTTATGGTATATCACCGAAAATCTCCATGTCAAGTTTTCCTTGTACTTATTCAGAATCTTGCAGTGAACAATCCATACATGGAAAAGCTGATAAGAAAGTAATTGTTTCACTTGTAAAGATTGAAATGAACTCGCTCTCTGAAAAAAAGTCAGGAGCCTTTAGCGCTTGTTTAAAATCATCGCCAGAGCGGTCCCCCATCAAGAAACGGAGACATATTATTCATCCAGGTTCCACCTATAAATCAATCTATAAATATTTCACGATTTTCTTTATCTGAAATTCGAAACTCTGGGAAGTAATCTGTTTCAAATCTTCTAGTGTTGCCATCCGCACAAAACTATCTACAAAGTTTCAATTCGATCAGATCAGTTTTTTTTTACAAAAAAAAAAACACATGGTTTTATCTAAGAAGCCATTCGGCGTATTTTTGCATTTAAGAACTTAACGGGCGCATTCGGATCTCGAACGTACCTTGAAAATTCCAAAGCTCTAGGCATCTAGGCTATCGTGTTCACAGACGACCGGACGGACTGAATTGTATTTAACCTCGAGTTCTTCATTTGTGAGTTCAACCTAATAGTTCTCGGCTCAAAATTCGAGAATTACGGACATTTGGCAAAATGATAAGGCAAAAAACAAAATTTAATTTAAAGTAATCATAATGACATCTTTTATAAATTTTTTGCTGATATCCTTGTACCTCTAATTGAGATAGTGAAACAAATGCAACTTTCGAGCAGCTTTTCTTTTTATGATTGGATCAGAATTCTAATCTTAATTGGCAAGTGTGGTTTTAGCATGAAGTTTTTATGACTGAAGACAGAGTTTCATTTTCGTTTTGTATAAATATTTGATCTTAAGTTTCTTTGTGAATTCTCTCTAAAACGATAATTGTTTTCCAACTTGGCACACTTCAATTGAAATCACTACTGAAGTTTAACCAAGTTAAATCGAGAACTACACTGGGCCCTACAGTATAACGATAATGTAATTCTGTCTTCAGAGGAACATGAAATATGGCAAATTTTACCCTCAAGATTCTCTTTCTTGTTCATGGTCATAATGAATAGTATAATGCATATTATGATTTATTGAATCGTATAGGGAGGGATCCAAAAGTTGAGTTATATCCCGAACAGCAGTGTGCCAAACGCTTATTCACTTTAAAAATATTTTTTTAAATATGAATTGTAAAATCCTTTTGAAAACAACATTGATCTGATAAACCTCCGAATTATAGTATACAAGTTATAACCAGTTTGTTCTAAATATTTTTAATTCTTGACATCTTTACACATACTAGAGTTTTTTTCCCGTGTTTTCTGGACTATATTACACCAATATAACATTTTTCACAAATCACACAAGATTAGATAAGAGGTGGTCCTTTGGCTTCGGTGGTGCCTTACTGGGCGGCGATCATTTTTTGTGTGCAACAAATCCACTATTGTTGTCCTAGGATGTCTTTAGCGAAGTCGATTATTTTCTTAGAGGACTTTCGTCTGACTTCGACGGGTGTAAGCTTCTATCATCGTGTTTATGTGCAGCATTTGCAAAATAGGTGCCCGGTGGTTTCGACTACCGATTAGCATAACCCACAAAAAAATGGAGCTCCCATTTGTCCACTTTCTGTAGGTGGTATTCTACAGCGCAATTCGCTGTGAGTAGACCCTTTAGTAGTCCTCATTCGCTCTTTGAGAGCGGGGTGATTACCTCAACTAACAAAGTTGAGCTATCCTCTGCTTGTCTGACGATCATCTATAATTACAGTCCGCACCAAAGTCATCTTCAACCGGTATGTATTCTACTGGGCTCATGAGGAACTCCTCCACCAGTGATTAAAGTAACTTCATATTGGTCCTTTCTCTACAAGCTTATGAAATGGAAGAAGGTCTAGCAATACTTCCATTGCTGCAGTAGGAGTGGTGAGCACAGCTCTCACTTATACCTAGCCTCTGTAGCTATTGCAATTTCTGTTGGCAGGTCTGTCTTTAGTCTCACGAGTCCCACCCCACCAAACCAGCGGGGCGTACGTGATCATGGGTATAATGAACATAATATATTACCAGTAGATCATATTTGGGGTACCCCCAAAGTTCTGTATTTAGTTGGGAGTTCCGAATGAGTTTCTTATCAAGGATGATTCCCAGATGCCTTTGTTGATCTTGAAATTCCTTTTTTAGCTGAGAGTTCCAAGGGTTGTTCTTATCATGGACGATTCCCAGGTATTTAACCTTCTCGAAAAAACCAATTTCTACTATCTCCAGTATCGAAGTCATCTGACTTTTTTACCCACGCGTGTGAATGCAACAATTACAGTTTTGGCTAGGTCGATGCTGAAGCCCTTCTCAATGGTATTCATGACATTTTGTGTCATACCATCGAACTTACCTCTAATAATGATTTTCAAGAGAAAGAAAGTGATTCAGGCTAATGGGGCGGTAGGATTTGGTCTACTCAGATCGTGTTAACCCGATGACTTTGCTTCCTAGCTTTCGGAAACTTACCGGCTTCGTTTGGTAATTGATTGATTTGGTTGATCGCACGGTGACCATAAAATTTTTTTGAAAAGCACTGACGTGTAGTCAGGAAATATTCTGAACAGCCATATTTACGAAACCTCTAGTCTAATTTTGATCATTGATGAACTTGACCTCGATATTCGAGATCCAAACCTACCCCGAAAATTTCAAGTCCCTAGGTCTTCCCGTTCGAAAGTTATAATTTTTTATGGTTCTGGTTAAGCGATCTGGACGAAATTCGCATGTAGCTTGAACACGTCATTCTCCATCTTACTGCAAAATTTCATCTCGATCGAATCAGTAGTTTCGAAGTAATCAGGAGAACAAAATTCCGAACGGCCATATTTACGGAACCCCTGGCCGAATTTTGCCCAATAACGCACTTAACTGCGGCATTCGAGATTCGAACCTAACCTGAAAATTTCAAGTTTCTAGGTCGTTCCGTTCGAGAGTAATCGGGTATACGGACGGACAGACTCGGATTTTTCGACGGATTCGTTATCGATGAGACCATATTCGGCTCGAAATACCGACATCGTGGCGAAATGATATAGCCCTCGTGTAAGTAGAACGAGCGCTCAAAAAGGCCAGTTTGACAACACTTTGACACTGAACCAAAAACAGCCGATTGTGAACTGGATCAGTTATTTCGTAGAGCCCTATAGAAAAGCAAAACCAATTAATACAGAAAAAAGTTTAGGTTACCTTTTGACGAACCGGTCACGATCAGTGTTTCCGTTAAACTCTAACAACCCCCTATGAAATTTGAGTATTCCCTAAAACTTAATGAATAGAAATCAAAGTTGGTTGTTTTTATTTTCTATGTTGTTATTTCTATGTAGTAATTCGGCTTTAGATGTTAATATTACATACCAAAAATAACAAACCATTAGAGGTCATAACTTTCCGCGACCATGACGTCCGAAATATCGAGCGTTCAAAAAAAAAAATGAGCTCAAGATGTTTCTGAATACTTGTTGCTTTGGCTAATGTAAATATTACACGTTTACTAGATAGAGTAATCGAAACCCTTAAAAGCTGTAATCAAAAAGGAAAAGTAGAAATCGAGAGATCCACATACAGCTAGTATGAACCATTTCGGCACAATCGATTAAAACAACATCCGCAATTACTACGAATTATGTGTGAAGCCCGCGATTTTTGTTCGCGTTTACTTTTATTTTAATTAAGCTAGCTTACCTGTCGAGCTAACACAATCCTTTATAACTCTTTATTTTATAATTTTTGTGCAAAGCCAGTTCTGGCACAATTCTTATTAACTCTTCTATTTATGATTGCATTCGGTTCTAAATAGGTTGAAAATAATTTTTGAAAAACATATTAGTGAGTTTCCAATAAATATGAATTTTGGAGGTAATTCATCAATAGGAATGTTCGGTTTTCGGTTATATTTGCCAAAATTTTGGCTTCAAACGCCACATGCAGCAAAGTGTACAGTTTCTTTGAATAACTATTTATATTACATGTCAGTTAAGTTTTAGGTAATACTTCTTTAATTTACATAATTAGTCGATAGACTAAACTTCGCTCAGATCTCCTTTCTGCCATCTAAATTTGAAAAAATCTGTATCAATTATAAGGAATTAAGACGTTGATAATAATTATAATGCCATTTTATAATATGGGCATAGTGAAATATGTTCAATCAATTATCTCTTTCCACAATATCACACAAATGTTCACACCTTTTTCTTAAACACATTTTTTTGTTTCATATTTTATTAACTCTCGGCTACCTGTTTATAGGCAGAACGGACCTTTAAATAGCGTACCTGCTTCATCTCATTCTCCCGGAACCGCAGAACTAGGAAACGGTACCATGCCCCAGCAACAAGGAGGTGTACCCCGCACAACAGCCACTGTTCATCCTTATGTGAATAATCAACTCGCCGTAAGTTTTTTCACTCTAATGTATTACTCTGTTCAATAAATTGATGATATTTGTTCAAATTTGTGAGGAATATTACCATGACGAGGCTTTAGGTGAGTCATGCTAATCCTACCAGTTTTATAAGATACAGCATGCTCAACATTGATCAGGTTAACCTTATCAATAGGAGCACTGATTATTTTTATTATTATTGCAATTAAGGGGTTACTAGTGCCCTGCAACCTAATCTATTGTGCCCAGTTTTCATGGGCTCTTAACCTAGGGCTCGCCGTCCAGTTCAAGAATTCTGATAAGCTTCAGTAGCTGAGACAGCATCAGGGAGGATATGTCACCATCCAGAATGATTTCAGGACCCAAGCATTCTTTGCGTTGACTTCCAATGGCGAAGCATTCTGTTACTAGTTGCTCAGGAGTCTCGTCTTCCTTCCCCAAAGAATCTACATTTGTCATTTTCTGCTAAACCTAATCTCACTAGATGCTTTCTAAGGCGACAGTGCCCGTAAAGGAATCCTATGAGAAGGTGTAGCATATTCTTGCTTAGATCAAGATAAGTTTTTGATTTCGCAGTGCTAAAGTTCCAAAGGAAACTAGTTATGACTAGTAGTGTCATCGAATAATTCTCACAGATATGAAGTGAATAGTTGAAGGATATACATGTCTGTTTTTTTATAAAAAAAAAGAGATCAAATCAAGCCTGGGAGTTTCAAATGTATATCTTACCTTATATAATGAGAATATGGTTCACATAAGGTAACAAAGAATGTAATTAGATATGACTTAAGCTATATAGCCTTAGCACTCTTGACCTCGTTTTTATTGAACACCCGAAAGTTTCAGATTGTATTCTTATTTAAAACAGTATTGTGTTGTTTTATTCTGTTTTCTATCAATAATAACAGTAATTTCTTTTTTGCAGTCTCGTCAGCCACCAATCTATAATCAGACTTATCTCACCCAATTTGCGCCACAGTATACTACTCAAAGGCCTCAGCAAGGTCTAATCAACCATAATTACCCAATCCATCCAGATGTAAAGTTTAAAAGACTACCATTCTTTGATGTCATTAGTGAGTTGTTGAAGCCATCTACCCTCATTCCGCAAACTAACCAAAGAATGCAAGAGGGCAATTTTTACTTCCATCTAACTCCACAACAAGCAACTGACATAGCAGTTTCTAGAGATATCAGGCCAGGAGTGAAAATAGATTATGTGAAGCAAGTACAAATGAGATTCTGTCTTCTTGAAACTACTTGCGAACAAGAAGATTATTTTCCACCAAGTATTGCCGTTAAAGTCAATAACAAACATACCCAATTACCTGTAAGTAATATATTCCATACAATTTGAGATCTGCATCACCAACTCGAAGTATATTATTTTGAGTGGATGTTTACTCCTTGGAGGTAAAAATATTGTTATGTAAATACCTGTAAAGGTGAAAATAAACAGGACAAGGATTTTTTCACGAGGCAAATTCTGATCTCATAAATACAATAGTTGGCTACAGTATCATCGACTATAGCTTCTGCTCCATACTTTCGAATAATAAACCTTCAAAATTTGTTTGAAGAAAGAAAATTTCAATAGTTCACGAGACATGCAGAATCCAAAAATAAAAAAAATTTTTGCTTCCCCTCAAATATCAGTTACTATATCGCATTGATCTTGCCAGCTCGAGAATTCGATCTATTCAATTCAAGAAACAAAAATCAAGGGATCACTTTGAAAAAATTACGAAAAGCACTGCCGTGAAGGCAGGAGCTTTTGAGCGCTAGTACATGCACCTGGTAGGTAGATTCCCATTTTCCAGTTTTACAAATCAATTGAAGAAATTTTCGACAGCTGTCAAAAATATTCTGAAACTTAGGCGAAACAGTGCTTCAGCTGACCAATTTTTTTTCGATAATTCGCTGGAATTTTCTACGCTATCTATGGTCTTGGTGATGCGATCTGGAAATTCTGCACGTAGTTTGAATACATTATTCCTCAGCTAGGTGCAAAATTTCATTCCGATCAAATCGGTAGTTTCGAAATTATCAGGAACAGAATATTTTGAACGGCTATATTTACGGAACCCCTAGTCTAATTTTGCTCATTGATGAACGTGACCGCGATATTCGCGATCCAAACCCACCCTGAAAATTTCAAGTTCCTAGGCCTTTTCGTTCAAAAGTTACGACTTTCTATGGTTCTCGTCATGAGATCTGGACAAAATATTGCTTTAATATATCATTCTCGATTAAAATACAAAATTTCATCTCGATCGAATCCGTAGTTTCGAAATTATCGAGAAAACAAAATTTCAAACGACCGTATTTACGGAACCCCTAGTATAATTCTGCTCATTGATGAACGTGAATGCGACATTTCAGATCCACACCTATCCTGAAAATTTCAAGTCCCTAGGCCTTTCCGTTCGAAAGTTATGATTTTCTATGGTTTCTATGGTTCTGGTCATGTGATCTGGAGAAGTGTAGTTTAAATATATCATTCTTCATTAGTATACAAAATTTCGTTACGATCGAATCTGTAGTTTTGAAATTATCAAGAAAACCAAATTTAAAACGACCATATTTACGGAACCCCTAGTATAATTTTGCTCATAGATGAAAGTGATCACGACAATTAAGATGCACACCTATCCTGCAAATTTCAAGTCCCTAGGCGTTTCCGTTCAAAAGTTACAATTTTCTATGGTTTCTATGGTTCTGGTCATGCGATCTGGACAAAATTTCACATGTAGCTTGAACACCTCATTCTCCATTTGAGTGCAAAGTTTCATCTTGATCGAATCTATAGTTTCAAAGTAATCAGGAGAACAAAATTTTGAACGGCCATATTTACGGAACCCCTGGTGGAATTCTGCCCATTAAAGAACTTAACCGAGGCATTTGGGATCTGAACCTACACTGAAAATTTCAAGTCTCTAGGTTGATCCGTTCGAGAGTTATCGTGCTTACGGACGGACGGCCGGACGGACAGACTCAAATTTTCCGTCGGATTCGTCATCAGTGAGTTGAACTCTATCGTTTGAGACCATTTTCGGCTCAAAATTCGAAAAATACAGACATCGTGACGAAATGATATAGCCCTCGTGTAAGTTGTACGAGCGCTCAAAAATCATTGCTTCAGAACTATCCAATCTTTAATCATGGAATTCAACCTTATCAAGATTTGTACTGAAAAGTTTTTAGAAAGTTTTTAGATGGGGTGAAATAAAGTGACGATAAACTATCGTATAAGCTCATGGTTTGTGGAGACTATTGTTGTTATGCATTTAGTTTGATTTACAACTTGAAAACAAAGTCCACCTTTATTTTTTCTGTTTTCACGAAGTTTGATTATGATACATACATTGACAAGTCCTGGTGATCGATTATTGCAAACTATTTGGCGAATATGAAGCATAGCCCTTCAATTTTGGTTATTCTCCTATAGTTGAGGTTTGTATTCTCAGGATGCAAACTCAATCTCAAATTTCCAAACTTTGGCGATACATAATATCGAAAATACTTAAGTTATAGATATTCGCTGCTTTTGTCTTGGAGAAAGATACAAAAACGTAGAATATGGAAAGTTTTACAATTTTTTGGCGGCTTATTCCTTGATACGAGTATAATGGATTCTCTGTGAACAACCCAGGAACTCATTCCTCCAAAACAAAAATGTCAAGTACAATTTGGGGGCAAAGTTTCTTCAAAACGATGGTACAATTTGTTTTTTCTGATTTATTGAGCGCTCGTACTACTTACACGAGGGCTATATCATTTCGTCATGTCTGTATTTTTCGAATTTTGAGCCGAAAATGGTCTCAACCGACTATGTTCGACTCACTGATGACGAATCCGTCGGAAAATTCGAGTATGTCCGTCCGTATACACGATAACTCTCGAACGGGATGTCCTAGAAACTTGAAATGTTCAGGGTAGGTTGGAATCTCGAATGCCGAGGTTGAGTTCGTTATTGGGCAAAATCCGCCTAAGGGTTCCGTAAATATGGCCGCTCGAAATTTTGTTTTCCTGATTACTTTGAAACAACAGATTCGATCGGAATGAAATTCTGCACTTTAATGGAAAATGAGGTGTTCAAGCTACATGCAAAATTTTGTTCAGCTCGCATCACCAGAACCATAGAAACCATAGAAAATTGTAACTTTTGAACGGAAACGCCTAGGGACTTGAAATTTTCAGGATAGGTGTGGATCTCGATTGTCGTGATCACTTTCATCTATGAGCAACATTATACTAGGGGTTCCGTAAATATGGTCGTTCGAAATTTAGTTTTCTTGATAATTTCCAAACTACAGATTCGATCGTGACGAAATTTTGTATACTTATGGAGAATGATATATTCAAGCTACATTTCTCTAGATCGCATGACCAGAACCATAAAAACCATAGAAAATCGTAACTTTCGAACGGAACGGCCTAGGGACTTGAAATTTTCAGGATAGGTGTAGATCTGAAATGTGGCGTTTATCAATGAGCAGAATTATACTAGGGGTTCCGTAAATACGGTCGTTTGAAATTTCGTTTTCTCCATAATTTCGAAACTACGGATTCGATCGAGATAAAATTTTGAGAGAATGATATATTAAAGCAACATTTTGTACAGATCGCATGACCAGAACCATAGAAAAATAATAACATCCGAAGGAAAAGGCCTAGGAACTTAAAATTTTTCAGGGTGGGTTTGGATCGCGAATTTCACGGTCACGTTCATCAATGAGCAAAATTAGGTTAGGGGTTCCGTAAATAAGGCCGTTCAAAATATTCTGTTCCTGATAATTTCGAAACTACCGATTTTATTGGAATGAAATTTTGCACCTAGCTGAGGAATAATGTATTCAAACTACGTGCGAAATTTTGTCCAGATCGCATCACCAAGACCATAGATACCGTAGAAAATTTTAGCGAATTATCGAAAAAAAAATTGGTCACCTAAAGCACTGACTTGAAGTCGGGATTATCGCCTTAGTTTGAAAATTTGTTTGACAGCTGTCAAAAATTTCCTCAATTGGTTTCCAAAACTGGAAAATACGAATCTACCTACAAGGTGCATGTACGAGCGCTCAGAAGCTCCTGCCTTCACGGCAGTGCTTTTTGTAATTTTTCGATACCCAAACCATACGATCTATTCCTGATCCTTCGCAACTTTACCTCTACCGTCGATGCGACCGATCGTAAAATATTTCTTTCAAGCTCTTCAACTCGACCTACTTCACGGGGATATTGAATATATATTGACTTAGTTCAACTAAATAGAAATGGCTTTTACATTTGAAACATGATCTTCCTCTTGGTTTCACGTTCGAAATATCATATGTTCTTTCAGAATCCTATTCCTACAAACAAACCAGGTGTAGAGCCAAAAAGACCACCAAAACCTGTAAATATTACATCCCTGGTGAAATTGAGTCCGACTGTTCCTAACCAAATAACAGTTAATTGGGCTGCAGACTACGGCAGAGGCTATGCAATCACAGTTGCACTGGTTCACAAGTTATCTTCACATGATCTACTAATGAGATTGAAACAGAAAGGCGCCAAACATTCTGATTATACAAGAGGACTGAGTAAGTTATTAATTTTTTAATTTTGAATCTAGAAATCGCCTGGGTATATAAAATTATCTTATTAAATAGATAAGTTGTTGAATTAGATGATGAAATATGGATTGGCCTACGTGTTGTATATGATTGGATGCCAGTTATTCTCAACAGCTAATAATCCTGTGCTTAAATGAGCGAGAAACACCAATTGAAGTTTATTCTTCAACACAGGAAAATTTTCAAATTTCTTTGCTGCCAATAGTCTTAAATTTTTTTTGTATCTACAAAACACAAACGGTTCTCCTCCCTAGCTTCTGTGGGGTCTCACAGAGGCCTAGTAGATCTGGAATAAAGTAATTTAACAAACGAGATAAACTCAGTTTATCTCGTCACCTGATGAAGCCATGGTATGGCGAAACACGTGTAGTGGTTTTATTAAACTCTTAAGTAGTGAAAATCGTAGATTGAGTTAATTAGTGAATATGTACTAAGTTAGATGTTTTCGAGATTATTAATACTTTTTAATCCTATTATAGTAAAAGAAAAGCTGAATGATGATGACAGTGAAATAGCTACTACCTCACTGAAAGTGTCGCTGATGTGCCCCCTTGGAAAAATGAGGATGACAACACCCTGTCGTCCAATTACATGTTCCCATTTTCAGTGCTTTGATGCTTACCTGTTTTTACAAATGAATGAGAGAAAGCCTACTTGGATTTGTCCAGTTTGCGATAAGCCTGCACTTTATGACAATTTAGTGATTGATGGGTTAGTTTTGACATTCTTCTATTTTTGAACTGATTAATCAAGGCACTACTGTAGTTTCAGCAAAATATATTTTCATAAATGTCATAAAAAATGTTTGCAGGTATTTTCAAGACGTACTCACATCTAACAATTTACCATCTGAAGTGAATGAGATACAGCTTCATAAAGATGGATCTTGGAGTACACAAAGTAATGAGAAGAAATCTCAGAAAATCGATAAAACACCTGATATAGATGTTTCTATCGAAATAATAAATGATGATGTCGGTAAGAAAAGTTTTTCGATTGGATACTGAGTTTATTGAAAAACTAACAAAAAAAACAATCAACATGACAGTGTCAAATACACACATCTGAAGAATCCTTCGGGGACAATGTGATTTACAATGCATTTCAACGATGCGTATGTTGACTAACATAAAATATAAAACATTATACGCTATGGATAATCAAGTATTCAACTAGACCAGACTACATTTGATATTCCCCCAATTGAAGCTAACTTTTAGGCAAAGACGGTATGGAATACGGAAATTTAGAATCCTGACTGAACTGAAACTCATCTAGATAGGGGGGAAAACAAACAAACAGCGGTCTAGTTGATTCTTTGATTATCCATCGCTTATTTTGTGTTATATATTGTGCTGGTTGACCAGTGGACCAGCGCATTGTTCAGATAATAAATCACATTTTCCGCGAATGCTTTTCCAGATCTGTATACATATATATAATAAAGACAATATACTTTTTTTACAATTCAACATAAACAAATATTATTTATGCAATATAATAACTTAAAATAATTATTTATTCGTTATTAACGTTATTATTAGACTACCACGATATGTGAAATATAGGCTGGACCATGGAAAACTTGCCATGGCCTTTATAAGGGCTGATACCGTTGATATAGAGAAATTCTCAGACAGGTCTATCTCAGTTTTTTGGGGAATTCCCTTTTGTCCTTTTTGTATTATCGCCAATTCAACCAATCGAAGTGGTGAACATTGTCCTATTTAATTTAAATAGGGAATGGGGTTTTAGTCGAACATCATTGAAGATCCCTTTGAATTCTCTGAGTAGTTGTATACATTTTATTGGTTGAGTCGTTTCAGAAAAATTTGTTTCCAAACTGACTATGTTCGATATTTAATATTTGGTGTTAACTGGAGTTTAAGATTCAATATTCAGTGCTTAGAATGTAGGTGGTGGACATTTCCAGATTTTCAATTTCATTTTTTTCCTTCTCCTCTCCTTTCCCATGCTTCAATTCAATTAGTGAGTTTCAAAGGCTTTCTTTCTACGTTTCCAGAATATGTGAGTTCCAATGTTACCACCTCTTCTTCTACAGAACCTGTGAAGGAATTGAAGCAAGAGCCTAAAAAAGATATTGTAGACTTGACTTTATCAGATTCTGATGATGATGAGCCATTAGCAAAAAGACGTGCTGTAAATCCAAAACCAGACTCCACGATTAAATTCTCAGGTATTATTACAAAAGTATAGTATGGTATTTTAGTTGAAAGGTTAAGTTTGTATATTTTAATTAATTCATTGAGTTTGATTTTTGAACAATCTCTTGTAGTTTGAATATTGTCTTAAATCATATTTTGTATGTATTCTTCTTTCTATTCAGTACATATATTCAGAAGTATGAGGTTTAGGTTTTGTTTATTCAAAAAAATCCTAGATGTATCACATCTGCCTTCTCGTAAATCTCTCTTTTGCAGATCCAATTCTCAAGAATTAGTGCACATAGATAGTCTTGCAATCCAAACATCATAGTATTCATAGTGCATATAGAATTTTAATAGGTCCTGTTTAATTATTTATAAAACCATGAATAAATTTAGCAAAGTCGTTTAACCACGAGGCTGAGCAGAAAGAAAGATAGACAGGGATTCCATCACCTATGCTTTCAAAGAGAATAATATGAAATGGTACATAGATGGATCAAAAGCCATCAAGGTTCAAAGAATTCTAAAAAAATTCCTTCAGAACTTCAGCACTGAGACATCACAAAACTTATCTTGATCTCTGTCAAAATATGATACACCTTCTCACCTTCGACTTTTCTCTTACGAGGCACTATCGTTTCAGAAAACATATAAGTTAGTTTTAGCAGAGAATGACAAATGTAGATTATGGGGGAAGGACGAAACTCAACGCCTTGCTTTTGGAAACCAACGCAAAGAATGCTGGGCCACAAAATCATTAAGGATAGCCTCCCCGAACCCGTCTCAGCTACTAGAAATCGTCAGAATTCTGGAACTGGAATCCGAACTGTACCTTAGTATATGACCCAGTCAGCTCAAGAAAGAGTGGCACAATAGAAATTTTAATCGCAGCCCGCTAGTGAAACGAAAGGAAGAAAAAAGTCGCCACTTGTAAATTATTACGGAAACAAATTGAAGAAAAAATCGAGAAAAGCACTGACGTGAAGTCGGGAGCTTTTGCGCGCTTGTTGATATTCATCGCCAGAAAGATTATGAAACGAACCACAGAATTATATGGAATCCAATTTTTCAACACCAGATCGCAAAAACTCTTTTCACGAGAAACAGTTGTAAAGTTGAATTTTGAAATAACTCATTTTGTTGGTGCCTCATACGACACAAAATTTCAGCAGGATATGGCGAATTGAATAATGAGGTTTTCAAAAATATTTTTTTCCTATTCTTCTAAGGATGGAATCATCACGAAATTCCACATGAGCCTTCGGTTCTATATTTTACAACC
The DNA here is from genome assembly GCA_963966015.1 of Aphidecta obliterata. Lineage (NCBI taxonomy): Eukaryota > Metazoa > Arthropoda > Insecta > Coleoptera > Coccinellidae > Aphidecta > Aphidecta obliterata. The sequence continues at coordinate 24,125,253 of OZ014427.1, read as the reverse complement.
AACTACAAAGGTTCAATTCGATCGAATAGGTATACAGGGTGTTCTTTAAGGTAAGGCTTTTTTTTGAAAAGTGCTAGAACTCTTCAAAAGAGATCATTTCGTCGGAAGGGGATAATATAAAATATTCAATTTGAAAAATGTGTAAAAAATCTTGGGCATAGAGGTCTTAAGACCACCCTGGATCGTGTTATCTCTCTTTCAGAAGATCTGCCATGAATCACGGTGCCACATGCATTCCAGCAAGTGAATAAAGTGCTGCATCTTATCGCAAATTTGTATATACTCTATTGAGTTCTATTGAGAAATTTTTCCTGAACGGTACAATTCTCAAAGTTCAAACTAAGAAGAGCAAAAAGTATCCTATAAAAAAAATTGATCCAAATTGTTCACAGAAATTGTTCGAAATGGTCACCATTCGTTTGATGTGCACAAAGTCTTGCCCGGCGTAATAATGAATTATTACATCAATTTGCTCACAAATGTCACAAGAATTTCCAATGCGTTGTTTTAGTTCTTCAACACTATTCACCTCCCCGTTACGGTACACCAATGTTTTCAAATGATCCCAAAAGAAGAAATCACAGGGGTTGGAATCCTGGGAGCGTGCAATTTCACTAACTTTGCGAAATTCGGAAGAACAAAAATAATACGCTCTGCCATATGATTTCCCGAAAACCGAAAGCATTCAATAAACACATTTAGATCTCAATACACACCTAAGTCAGAAGGGCAACATTGAGAGGAAGAATGGCATAATTTCGCCATTAACGACGAATCGCGATTCTGTATATGCATGATGATAGAAGGGTAAGACACCGCCGTGGAGAGCGACTTGACATTGGGTTTGCCGTTGAAAGGCATCTACACAGGACTGCTGGAAAATTAGGTTGAGGGCCTATGAACAAATTCACTGCCTTAACTAGATGGCCGTCCACACGTCCTTTTTCAGCAAGGCAATGCGCGTCCCCTCATTGATCATTCTCTATAGACTCTCTTCTTGGAGAAAGTCGTCTATCCTGTAATGTTTTCTATGAAATTTTTGGGAAAGAAAGAATTTCGATTTTTGATGTTTATTTTCATTCCGGCTCTCCTAGGTTCATTATTGGAAATACTAAACAAGAACCGCCACAGCACGGACATAATGATAACAAGCATCTGGTATTTTTTTCTCTAGTTGTCCATAGGTCTCACTGTTTTTGACAAAGTTCTCTTGGTAGTATTGATTTCTTGTCGTAGGACTCTGCATGGATGTTTGGATCGGAATCAATTTTAGTTCTCACCGCAGTTATTACTTTCTAATGGAATTCATGTGATATGAAAAGAAAACTGAAAAAAAAATTAAAATGCCCTTGAACACACTTGTCTAAACTGGATGTCTATATATTATATTTTCTATATTTTTTAGATACAACAAGTATTTCATCTAATAGCAACCAGTCCCGAATGACGACAACACCAGGTCCATCTTCAGTTTCAAGTTCTGGATACCCAGCTAGTCCAGCAATAATTACTTTAGATAGCCCTTCTCCTCCTAGATCACCACAAGCAGTACCACAACACCAACAAGCATCTTCCTGCATGATGCAGTCTAGTAATGGTACATTAAATCAACAGACATCAATGTATAATCAACATATGCCATTTCTAGATCTTGAAGGGGAAGCAAACAACACAAATGTTAGCACCTATCATCAGTTTTAAGTCAAGTGAGATGAATGAGACTCGATTTTTTATGACCAAAGGACAATATGAAGTGAACAGAAAGAAGACTAATTCTAAGTGTACAGTATTTTGAATTCATTCATCATGGACGTAAATTAGTATGATACATTTTTTTTTTATTCAGAATTGAAATTTGTAAGTTAGGATGTTCCCAATTAATATTTGATTCATTTTATGTCTTATGAAAGACCTGAGGGTCTAAAAAATATTCCTTCGATATTCTACGGAAATAATGATGAAACCAATATGTGTTAAGTTAACCTGAGGAGGTAACGAGTTTTCCTTCAATATTTTATTTATATTTTTGGCCCAATAGTTGATATTACCAATGTAGGTATTTTGAAGCATCTTTATAACTTAATATGTACGCCATTGAAATTTGATGGTTCATGTTACGATATTAGAATTTTTGAGTACCTAGAAATAACATAAAACAAAGAAATGTGGCATTTTATAATGTTCGATTGTTTTACCAGGAGTAACGTATTTGTACAAAAGGTAAGTTTTAGAAAATGAAAAAGATGATATGCTGGAACTGGCTATTCCAAGAGGATATTTTTATATTCAGAAATATATCTAAAAAATTGGTTCGTGTTTGAAGTTTATAACAACTTAAGACTCATATGTGAATAAGCGATAAAAAAAAAACTATCGTTTACCAAGTGATTCCTTGATCATTTTGAAGTTGATTTCAGATATCAAGTATTATATTTTTGAAAACTATGAAAGTCTTATGGGTTTGGTTTCTTATGTTTTTTAAAGTTGATACAATCTATATTTATAAACTTTAATAGGTATATATATCGATTAATTTGGCAAAAATGTATCGATCTATATTTTGTTCATGGAATATTTGAAATGTCATATTCCCATGTTTGGATGATTATTTTAATCAAAATCATAGTTTCTCGTAGTTTTCTATCATCTTCATTTCATTATAGTGTATATATATAATGCGAACATTTCGAATCATTCTATATCCTGATAAATGTTAGAATGCTAGTTCAAATCGATGTGTAATATGACTTATTGGGATATAAAATAAAGATAATTAGATCATGAATGATGTTTGTAAAGAATAAAAAGATAATTTACTCATGTTCATATTTGTTATTTGGAATAAAATTGGTTTGCAATATTTCTCATTTTCATAATTTCTTATATACGGTAATTCCTGGATATTATCGACCATGAAAATTATAGGGAGTTGAATTTATCCACATAAATAAAGGGAGAAGTGAAATTAAGTGCTCTTTTGAATTTTATGACTCCAGGACATCTGCTTAAACAGAATGGAAACCCTTTCGAGAATCTGAAATGGTATGAGAGATTGAGTCATTGTTTGGGAGATATTTCAATTCTGTTCACCAACATGCTCAAATATTTCAGTTGATTGAAAAACCCGTTGTAAATGTCGATGGAATAAATAAAAGAACAAGTTTCAATTCAATCTGAAGAGGTAGCTGTCATTTTACAGATTTTTTTAGGATTATTCAAGAAGTTATATATAAAACGAAATCTACCTCTTTAGGATTTTTTCCAATAACTTTATCGTTGAACTAAAAAAAGCTTTCAAATGACATGCCACAACGCCGTAATGCTTTGAGACGGAAGCTTATACAAAGTGGCCTTCCGATCGACGTATTCATATCAACCTAAGAATTTTTCCGACAATCTGAAGACGGGGATTATGAAGAAACTGGAAATTCGAAACAATATATTTACGCAAAATTTATATTTGGCTTATTTTTAACAAAGTATTCATTGAAATTCAATTGATCTAACAGTTGAAATAGATGATCTCCTCTTTCCTTTTTTCTCAAGTTGAATAAAGTGAATAACAGAGTTTCAATAACCGTATTAGCCCTTTTCTGGAAATCTTCAAGTTCCAGTACTTGCGGTTCAGTCAGATCTTCATCCCATGATCTTGCTACCAGAGAAAAATCATCGCAAAGCTCTAATAGAGCCATAATAACTCGATAAATCTGAAAAAAATCATACATCCAAATTACTAAAAAATAAATTTGAGGTCAGAGAAGCTTTTGCGCGCTGCTTCTGACCTCAAAGCAGTATTATAGGTTTGAAAAGCATAGATATTGTACTTACTTTGCTAGGAACATTCATATGCACTGCTGGATCTTGGTATAGCCTATGTTTATTTTTATAAATGTGACTCTGAAATTCGAATACAATAACTCAGTCTTTCTAGTAAATATTAGAAAATATCTGAATGCCATAAATAAAATAATATCTATAGTTAATCAGATCAGATCGAAATTAAACAATGGTTTGAAGCAGAACATGACCAACAAAATAGTTGAAAACAGTGGGAAAACTACTAAATAAAATTGAGACACTTAATTCTCGTCAGTTGATATTCAAAAAATGTATCTTGAATTCGATTCAGGAAAGGAATGGTAAGAAGCAATTTAAAAATTCATTAATGCAACTTTTTTTTTTAATAATTATACTTGTAGCAAGGTGACACACGGGGGATCGAAGTGAACAACCTGGCTTATTGTGAATATTCGTTATTTACCATTGTGCTCTAACAACTTTTCTTACGTTAAATAAATATTTCCTTCTTTCGTTCAGCTTGTACTTAATGCAAATAAAATATGATTACCTCATCTGCATCCAGTATGAAGGTTTTTGACAAAAGATTACTAATGAATATATGGTGCTCCCTGAGTACATCTTCCAATTCATTAGCATTCATGATAGCTTTTTCCAGAATTGAGAAATTAGATTCAATAACCACAACTTGTAGGTAATAATGCAAGTTATATATCAGAAACATTAAATTGTGCCTCAATGTCCATAATCTGCGATCACTTTAAAAACTCGGTTAGTATAATGACAAATTATAAATGGTATATGTACTTACATTTTCTGTTTACCAGATACTTGAATTTGCCAAAGCCTGTGGAGATTCATTTGAGTCTTTTTGAATCGAAGCAAATAGGAAAATAGCTTTTTATAGAGTTCCATAGCTTTGGGATGAAACACTATATGCAAAGGCCATTTAATGTCGAAATTCAATTCTAAACGGGACCACAGATTGGAGGCTGAAATAAAATTCATTTATTTTAATCCTTTAATCGAATTTAATGAGATTTCACGAATAGAATCATTGAAGGTGAATCACAGACAAGTTAATTTGTCTGAAGAAAATATACTTTCATTTGAAGAAATTATATCATTGATGATCTAAAGAACCAAATATAATATCATGAAACGAAATATACAAAAGAATCCAAAATAATTTGTATGTAATTATTTACTCAAAGTGAACAATTAGAGAAATCGCCGAACATTCTCTGCTTTTTTGTTGATTTCCAGCCAAGCAGAGCCCAGAGTACTCATCACAAGAATTGGCCATAACCCCTGATTCAAATGTCTCGCTATATTTAGGCGTTTTAAAACGCCGTTTATTATAATATTACTATTTTTGAACTACAAACTCAGTTTAACCAAATTCAACTGATTGGCATCTACCCTATGATATATATTTGCCAATAATAAACTACTCACTTATCATATTTCCTTCTGTTAAGACTAATTCAAACTGTTGATAACTTGTGTCATTTTCTCCATATAATTTTTTTGCATTTTCTATAAATAAAAAATTCAAGTTTGCTATATCTTTATCAAACATAGAATCTTGGGATTGAACTTCTACAGCAGTTATAAACTGTTGAAATAATTCTCCCCTTCCTAAGGCATAATAGTCTCTTATCAGCTGTAAGTGTTTTTTGATATTTCCTTCCTCAAGCATCATTGATAACATGAACTAAAAAAATTGTTTATGTAACTTCAAACTACAATAAAGACTCGATAATCTGGAGAGCCATAATCCCGATATTTTGCTATTCCGAATCAATAAAAAACTAAGTAAAATCTCTGACTATTTGAATAATGTATATTGTCTATGCCGGGTACATATGATGGTTTATTTATACATTATATAACAGTTTTTTTTTGAGTATATGCATATGAAGAAGCAAGACGTGATATTTCGAATCTTTTGTTAATCCAGATTGGCGCTAGCTTTAATTGATCCAGATTATAAAGTCTCTGCTGCATATAGGAATATTTTTTGGAACAAAAATTTAATATAATGGACCTTTGTCAACTTCAGTCGACATTCCTCAATTATTTGGGCAAATTCAAAATCACTGAAGGTTTGATTCTGTAAACCTTCTATTTTCGAAGAAAAATCCATTTCTTTTCCATCCCAAAAATCTCTACCACTGTCTATAAAGTTGAATTCATCAGTTTTTCTTTGGGGATTATTATTCAAAATCCATATAATTCGACCCATGAAAAGTATGCTTTCCACTATATCTTCATTGATAAATAGTGGAACCATTTTCCAGTTGATGGAGAATTTGTTAACTCTTGTAGGTCTTCTCACTCTAATTCTTTTCTGAAAATTGATGTAAATGCATAATGAATACTAGTACAATCTTGGTTTGGGACTGGCTGAGCAAATGCAGATAGATTTTAGGGTTCTTTGAGTGCTCAGATTAGATCTGAACCAGTGCGCAATTTAGTGATATTTTGCTAGTGCACTTTAATCACTTTTTTGGCAATTCGTTGCGATGTGATTCTAACAGCTCTTATCGATAATCACTATTTACCTACTTCTTCTTTCTCTTACATTGTAAATATTTTGATATTTTACTTAAGTAAAAAACAGTATAACTTTGAGTTTCTTATATCCACTTCGACTATTCACAATTGGTCATCGGTAAAAGATGTGAAAACTTTGTTTTGTTCTTAGAAAAAGACTGACATAAAGAAGAATAACTTGAATACTATTTTTCAACCCTCAGTTAATAACAAACATTTGAATTCAAAATAGATAATACTCACCATTGAAGTTGAATTGAAATTATCAACCTGCTCAGAATATACAAAATGTGGATCTAGACATTTTTCATCACGAATAAAAAATTCATCGTAAGCATCAACTATTTCACCATAAATGATCCAATTAGATAGTTGGTGAAAAAAAGTTATATTTATGGATTTGATGATTCTGAAAACAAATACTTGTAGTCGACAGGGAATTTGAAATTCTCTCAACTCACATATTAGCTGCATTGGATGTCATTTCATTACCACTATATAAATATTTTTGTAACCTTCCTATCAACAAACACCCAAATAGATTGTCTGCTATAATCACTTCAATCATCGAGTATAAATCATCGAAAAGAACTCCATATTTATCAACTGTACTCAAAATATATGTCAATGGGAGTTGAGGATTGTTGAGATATTTATTTTCTAACTCAACTACTTCTCTTCTGTAAGGTTCCAATGCCTTATGCATACCACAGGCAAAGTCTTTTACGTATAGTCCTCTAGATATATTTTCACATTCAGAGTCTGTATGGTTCCTTTCTGAAAAAAAGGTTTAGGTAAATAAAACAAAAAAATGAACAATTAAACAATCATCTTACCCTTTTCCTTATACACTTTATTATCCACTGTATTGATAAAATCCACGATTTTGTGATATTTGAAAGGAACTTCCTGAATTTTCATTATCAAATCTTTTTCTGCAGGATGTAAAAATTCTTGCAGTTCGAATAAATTCGAATAATGAAATACATCGTTTTTTGATAAATGAGGTTTATTAAATATTTGAAATAATATTTCGTGGATCATCTTCTGCGATGTTTTTGATTCAGATGAGAAATAATTAATAAATTAATTCAATCTTTTCATTCTATTCTCTTTTGAATTTTTTAGATCTGACAAATGACAATAGTTTGAATTTTGAATCAGGAATCAGGATGAAGTTTAGACTCCTCACCACAGAATTGATTGTTTCTTTTGTTTGTTTCATTTTTCATTCTTTAAAATGTGCTCGGCTGCTCGCCATCTACACATGGAAAAGATAACAATCCACAATAACTTCCGGAACGGTAAAAGACACTTTATAAAATTTCCGTATGACTCTTGTGCAAGAACTGACATCTGATCAACGCTAGTTTACAGTAACCTACTAGAGATTAAAAATTTAATGCCAAGTCCAAGAACGAGAAGAGGAGGGGGGTTTTCCCTTAGGGTTTTCGCCTACCTTTTGGCACTCTAAAATTAACCTGTGATTACTTGTTTTGTGTGCTAATAATATGTGTTTTGCATTTCCTACCTTCCTGTCGATCTCTTCTATTGAATCAAACGTAATTTGGGTTGCATACACAACGTAGAGTCCTTAAATCACAATACGATCACGATCTTAGCCAAAGATTATTTGGAGTAATATTTTCACGTTAATTAGAACTCATTCAATGTAGAGTTCTGGTTCGTCGTAGCAATTTGCAGAGAACTGTAATGCCGGTAATAGTTTTAACGCATGAAAATAACAATACTATACTATTGATTATGAACTATTTATTGAAACATTGTTCAGACCGATTATGAATCCGCCAGCCCTATTCACCATTTATTTACTGGACTCTCCTAAGAAATATAAGTGGTGTGATTGCTTAGGACTGTGATATATTCATCTATTGTTGAGCGCTCGTTCTACTTACACGAGTGCTATATCATTTCGTCACGATGTCTGTATTTTTCGAATTTTGAGCCGAAAATAGTCTTATTCGACAAAGTTCTCAGACAAGTGCACTGATGACGAATCCGTCGAAAAATTCGAGTCTGTCCGTCCGGCCGTCTGTATACACGATAACTCTCGAACGGAACGACCTAGAAACTTGAAATTTTAAGGGTAGGTTCGAATCTCGAATGCCGCGGTTGAGTTCGCTATTGGGCAGAATTCGACCAGAGGTTATGTAAATACAGCCGTTTGAAATTTTGTTCTCCTGATTACTTCGAAACTAGTGATTTGATCGAGGTGAAATTTTGCAGAACCGTTGAAAACATAGAAAATTATAACTTTGTAATGGAGGGGCCTAGGGACTTGAAATTTTCAGGGTAGGTGTTGATCTCGAATGTCGCGGTCACGTTCATAAATGAGCAAAATAAGACAGGAGGTTCCGTAAATATGGTAGTTTGAAATTTAGTTTTCTTGATAATTTCAAAACTATGGATTCGATCGTGACGAAATTACGTATTTCAATCCAGAATGATATATTCAAGCTACATTTTTCCCAGATAGCATGAACAGAACCATAGAAACCATAGAAAATTATAACTTTCGAACGGAAAGGCCTAGGGACTTTTTGGGGTAAGTTCGGATTGCGAATTTCGCGGTTACGTTCATCCATGAGCGAAATTAGACTAGGGGTTCCGTGAATATGGCCGTTCAAAATTTTTTGGCCTGCTAATTTCGAAACCGTTCATTGGATCATAAATGAAGAATAATGTATTCAAACTACGTGGGAAATTTTGTCCAGATCGCATTACCAAGACCATAGATACTGTAAAAAAATTCTAGCGAATTATCGAAAAAAAAAATGGTCACCTAAAGCACTGACGTGAAGTCTGAATTTTCGCCTCAAGCTAGCCTCACACCGTCAATATTATTGAAAGAAATTGATTTTTATTGAAGTCCCTTCTATATATTGAGGTGCTGTCAATATTATTGAAAGAAATAAAATCAGTTTGATTTTTATTGAAGTCCCTTCTATATATTGAGGTGCTGTCAATATTATTGACCGTGTGAGGGGATTAAACAATATTGTGCAATAAAACATCAGTCATTCTACAGACGCTGGAGAGGGTGTTTGTTTGGGTTTGGTTTTGATAGTGCAAAGAAGCGAAAGAAGTGTTCACAAGATGAAAGGAAATTTACTTATGGTTGTTGCACCCATGTAAGACGAAAATTTCAAATCTTCAGAGTTTATGCCAGTTGCTAGAAATCTTAATGTGACTGCAAGTCGATCAGCCGGTGAAATGAATTTCCTCATAATCCTATCCTCCTTTATTATAAAATGGTAAAACGAGTGGAACTAGGTTTTGAAACAGTTGTTCATCCATTCTTAAGAATTTTTTGTAGTCATCTGGCTCACTGTTGAGTCGTCGAAGCAATTTTACATATCCATGACTCGAACGTCTATTCAACCAGTTTTTTATCGACACTGTTCTTTGCCTCCGTTTTTTTCCTCTTCTTGAGAACCAGAGCAGATGCGATTAGATACTTTATTGATCAATATTATTTAGACGTGTGAGGGCTACCTGTTTTTTGACATATATTGCTTCAATAATATTGACCGTGTAAGTCTCGCTTTAGTTTGAAATTTTTTTCGACTGCTGTCAAAAGTTTTTTAATTTCCAAAACTGGAGAATATGAATCTACCTACAAGGTGGATGAACGAGCGCTCAAAAGCTCCTGACTTCACGGCAGTACTTTTCATAATCTTCACAAGAAGCAACGGTATCCATACGGTCCCTCTGGCTTTTCTGGAAGAATGTTGAAATAATGTCCAGATAAGGCCAAAATTCCTCGAAATGGATAAGAGGTGTCCGCTATGAAGTGGATATGGCTTTTTTTCTGCCGCATCTCAAGGGCTACCGCAAATTGGGATCGATTCTCGAAAAACCAAAACTTTCCCTCAACTATGTGGAGTTTTCACGTCATTCACCTTTCCGCAAGCCAAGATCCTAAAAATCGTAAAACGGATTCTAAACGTTAAGGTTCATGGTAGACCTCGCCTTCGATCATATGCCGTCTTTTAATTCGACCTTTAAATATAAAATTCCTTCTGAAGATGACAAATCCAAGTCTCCCCATCGAAGGAGTGATATTTGATGGAAACTATCTTTAAATCCGATGTGAATTGTTCAGGGGCGCGCCTAGCCCAGGATGCGCCCCTTCATGTTATTATTGTTTTTTTTGTGTTGGCTCAAATTGAAACGTAAATAATGAGAATTGAGAAATTGAATGTACATCATTATTGTACAGACTCCAACGTTTATTGGGCGCTCGTTCTACTTACACGAGGGCTATATCATTTCGTCACGATGTCTGTATTTTTTGAATTTTGAGTCGAAAATGGTCTCAATCGATAGAGATCGACTCACTGATGACGAATCCGTCGATGAATTCGAGGCTGTCCGTCCGTCCGTATACATGATAACTCTCGAAAAGAACGAATTAGAAACTTGAAGTTTTCAGGGAAGGTTCGAATCTCGAATGTCGCCGTTAAGTTCGTTATTGGCTAAAATTCGCCTAGGGGTTCCGTAAATATGGCCGCTCAAAATATTGTTTTCCTGATTACTTTGGGAACTACTCAGATGGAGAATACGTGTTCAAGCTGAATGCAAAATTTCGTCTAGCTCGCATGACTAGAACCATAGAAACATGGAAAATTATAACTTTCGAGCGGAAAGGAAGGGACTTGAAATTTTCAGGATAGGTGTGGATCTCAAATGTCGCGGTCACGTTCATCAATTAGCAGAGTTAGACTAGGGGTTTCGCAAATATGGTCGTTTAAAATTTAGTTTTCTTGATAATTTCGAAACTACGGATTCGATCGCGACGAAATGCTGTATTTCAATGGAGAATGATATATTAATGCTACATTTTGTTCAGATCGCATGACCAGAACCGTAAAAACCATAAAAAATCATAACTTTCGAAAGGAAAGGCCTAAGGACTTGAAATTTTCAGGGTAGATTCGGATTGCAAATTTCGCGGTCACGTTCATCAATGAGCAAAATTAGGGGTTCCGTGAATATGGCCGTTCAAAATATTTTATTTTGGATTCAAATGATATTTCGCACATAGATGAAGAATCATGTATTCAAACTACGTGTGAAATTTTGTCCGGAGCGCATTACCAAGACCATAGATAACGTAGAAAATTCTAGCAAATTATCAAAAAAAAATTAGGTCACCTAAAGCACTGACGTGATATCTGGAGTTTCGGATCAGTTCGAAAAATGACAACTGTAAAAATTCCATTGGTCTTTAAAACTGGGAATGGCGAATCAACCGAGAGGGTGGATGAACGAGCGCTTAAAAGCTCCTGACTTCACGGCAGTGCTTTTATACTATTTCAGAAGGATAATATCCTAATTCCAAAATCCGTTTTTTGATTAAAAAACACCCCGTCGGCGGGTGACCTATGTGAAATATGTCCTTTTACAATAAAAAAAAATATTAGATAAAAAATTATCATGATGCAAATAAAGGTTATCTTTCATTTCCGGCACATAATTAGGGTCAATACGATTAAACACAACTTCTTTTAACTTCCAGAAAATCAATATAGGGCAGGTACTCGAAGAACTCTGAGCGCATGAAAATTTTCGTAGCCTCAGTTTCCTCGACAACGGCCGAATATTTTTGAGCGCTCGTTCTACTTACACGTGGGCTATATCATTTCGTCACGATGCCTGCATTTTTCTAATTTTGTGCCGAAAATGGTCTCAACCGACTCACTGATGACGAATCCGTCGAAATTCAAGTCTGTCCGTCCGTAAGCACGATTACTTTCGGACGGAACGACCTAGATAATTGAAATTTTCAGTGAAGTCAGTCATCGTAGCCTGTGTTAGGGTAATTTTAATATACATAACCAATAATTTATATATAATTTATTAGAGAATCAAGATCAAGGAATGAACATTATTAAAATAACAAATAATATCGAATTAGAGAACAATAAAATATAAAACAATTCAATTATTTTAGTATAAATGAATAATAATAATAATAAATAAATATACCCAACATTGGTAAACAAGGCGAAATTATTTATCGAATGAACACCTTATTTGATATTCATTCGAAAAAAAATTTTAGTACATAAGGAAATAAAAATAAATATCAGATCAACAAGGAGGAAGATAAAACTAAATATTCATTCATTTTTAACGTAATGCCTATATTCAGGTTTTAATTCCCTTGTGAATTTGTTAGGGCCCTTGAAATTATAAATGCATACTTCCCTCAAAATTTGTTTCAGATGCACTATTGGCTGTTTCGTTAAACACACCAAATCTTTTATGTTGTAGTATTGATGCTTTTCGAAAAGCGAAAAAAGTAGTTCTGATATCTGACTATCATCTTCCTTACATAGTTTTTCTGGTTTTCGTTCACTTACAGTTTCCTTATGTTTACTTATCGGCAAAAATTTGTTAACAGCTTGCTTCAAATATATTGAAGTTCTTTGGGGCTGTTGCGCCTTCACCATTTTTTCTACCTTTGTGTTCAAGTAATTTTAGTCAATTTTAGGCTGCATTTCCAATCTCTGCATAACGTAGCCTTCAATGGAAACGTTGCCTGGATTTTCCATTAGAGGACGGACGACTTGATTGAGTCCAGCGTTCTTCATAGGAATTAGATCAGTTGTTTCGTTCCATCCTGGATTATGGCCCACGGTTTGAGATTCAGAAATACCTTTTGGCCAGACTTCCTTCCTTCAACTATCTTCATTTCACCAAGAAAGTTTCCATCTTCAAGTTTCTGCCATTTTTCCGAGATATATTTCGGGATTTTCACCAGCCACGCTCTTTTTCTCATTCGAACAATATCCACTTCACTATATTCCGCCATATTTTCCATTTCAACTACAACTTTCTTGATACCTTTGACCGTTCTGATTACTAACAATTTTTATTTCTGACTCGAAGCCAAAAACTAAAGTTTTTTCTTCTTCTTCTTCTTTAACCATATAAATTTATGAATAATTCAATATAATACAAAATTTGTATTATAATGAAAGCAATTTGGATTCTCGAAGAACCAAAACTTTCCCTCATCTATGTGGAGTTTTCACCTTTCCGCAAGCCTGGATCCTAAAAATCGTAAATTTTGCAAACGGATTCAAATCGTTAAGGTTCATGGTAGATCTCGCCTTGATACGACCCATTGGCCTTCGATCATCTGCCTTCTTTCAATTCGACCTTAAATATGAAATTCCTTCCGAAGATGCAAATCAAATTAATAATTTGAATCAAGTTTTTGAGTCATTCAAATTTGAAAACAATCAACAAAATTCCGTATATCTGTGTTTGGGATGCGTACTATGGTTTTGAAATAAGCATAAGAGTTGAATGTTGACCAACTTCAATGCTTCTTCTTAGTTGTGTTAGGAAAGTGCACCTTATTGGGGAAAACCGCGGGAGATTAAGATCATGAAGGTATTATTCGTTGAGGAAATAGCCAGAAAATAATAGTGATAAGAAACACCTGGATGGATTTAATTTATTAATTACAATAATAATACTCGGTAAAAACAATGACACTTATATGCAACTTTCTTGTATTCTATTGGAAGAAGTAACAACTTCAGGTCCTTTATATTTGTGATGAAACGTTTTTGTGCTCGCTAACGGTGCTGTTGCCGAACTTCTTGAGCATTGAAGTGTATGGTACATCTGTAAAAAAGGAGTTGTCGATCAGTACATCTATAATCCAAAGTCAGTTCATTCAGAAATTCAGGGAGAAATATATCGTATTTCTTTCCTTCTTGGTATTTTGAGATGCCCCTTGTACATTTTTGTTTAAGACTGTAAGTTCGCAGCTTTCTGTTCAATTAAACAATAGAAAAGTTAACACTAATGTGTTCAATTTATATGGTTACGAACAGAATATGAATTTGCATTTTCCATTTCTGTGACTATTTCATGCAATAATCGTACCGAACTGTTTTAATGGTGTCATATATGTATAACGAATTGGAATAATTGATATACGACTGTTATCGGGCAAACTCAAAGATAATAAAAATGAGTGTTTTCAAATTTCATTATGCAGTAGGTATAACCGAATTCAATATTTGACAGAATTAATTATGATCGATGAAAAAAGGGGATGAAACGTTGAAATTCACGCCGATATTAGGATAGATCTCAGAATTAGACAAGAGCCATTCACAAGTTATTAATTGTAATAACTTAGTAGCAACTATAGTAATAGTAGTTGACACAACGTCAACCTCAAAAAAAACTTAGGAAGAAACACTATGAAAACAGAATAAAAAAACTAATGAGAAAACTATAGTAATAGTAGTTGACACAACGTCAACCTCAAAAAAAACTTAGGAAGAAACACTATGAAAACAGAATAAAAAAACTAATGAGAAAAGGGTTTAAATAAACTTCCTAAACTTTTAATTATGCAAGATATCAGCCAAAAATTTGATACATAGATAATTTCTGATGTCCGATTAGATTTGGACTAATGTTGGTATACACTTGCGATAATTTGCCCCCTTAAGTCATTTGTAGCTTTTGGAGACAAATCTGTTGATTTGGGAGGCCATGATGCTTCCAGAAAACGAAATGAAACTACTTAGGACAACTAGATGGCTACTGCGAAAGGTGATTCTGCCTGTAGAAAAGTGGGCTCAATTTGTGTTGGCGTATTGAAAAACCAAACATTCACTGTGAAAATGCAAAAAAAAATTGTATAAAAATACTTGGAGGCTTGGGGCACCCGAAGTGGAGTTATGAGGGTGAAATATTCGCGGTGCATTAGGAATATTTCATTGAGATCCAACGACCACTCCTTATCAATCAACCAAAGTTCAGATTCGAAAAAGTAACGCCGAAGGCAATACTTACCGTTGAATTTCCTGCCTGCGGACTCTTTGAAGGATTCAACGTATTATAACTATATTCATTGGCTTTTTCCAGTCTGTGCTCTGTGGGTTTGTAAAACTTAGTTAGGTTGTTGAAGGAACGCCTTTCTGTAAATAAATGACGAAAATTAAATAACAGTTCATGGATTTAATGCAATCAGAAAAGGTATATGCTTTATTCGCACAGCGTTCAGAACCGAATTCGAACATTACTTGGAAGCGCAGATCTATTTTAGGGTCGCTAAAATGGATTTACGCAATTTCTGAACTCATCAAAAGAATAGAAATAAGTTTACTAGAACGAATATCAGCGTAGGGCAAAAGTGTGGAAATTCATGATTTATTGTAATTAATGGAAATGAAAATATGTATATAGGTTGATTAATTGAAAAACCATGGATGATGTCATATATTGGAAATATGGGTATAAGTTACGAAGCACGGTATGTCAGAGAACCCAGTTACTCTCCAATGATTTATCGTAATCAATATTTGCAATGATAATTTTCGAAAATAATTTCGCGTTTTTTTGTTCTGGCCGATCATGAATTCGCCAGGCCTATTCACCATTTATATACTGAACTCTCCTAAGAAATATAACTGGTGTGATTGTTTAGGACTGTGATATATTCAACTATTGTTGAGCGCTCGTTCTACTTACATCAGGGCTATTTCATTTCGTCACGATGCCTGTATTTTTCGAATTTTGAGCCGAAAATGGTCTGAATCGGCAAGGTTCGACTCACTGATGACGAATCCACTGGAAAAATCAATTCTATCGGTCCGTCAGCACGATAACTTTCGAACTGAACGACCTAGATAATTGAAATTCTCAATGTGTGTTCAGTTCCCGTAGTTGTGTTAGGGTAATATTAATATACATAGCCAATATTTAAAATTTATTACAGAATCAAGATCAAGGAATGAACATTATTATAAAATACAAATAATATCGAATCAGAAAACAATAAATATAATACAATTCAATTATCTTACAAAAGAATAAACATACCCAACATTGGTAAACAAGGTGAATGAATTTATCGGATAAACACCTCTTTTGGAATCCATTCGAAATTCAAAAATTTAAGTACATAAGGAAATAAAAATAAATATCAGATCAACAGGGAGGAAGATAAACTAAATATTCATTCATTTTTAACGTAATGTCTATATTCAGGTTTTAATTCCCATGTGAATTTGTTAAGGCCCTTGGAATTATAAATGCATACTTCTCTCAAAATTTGTTTCAGATGCACTATTGGCTGTTTCGTTAAACACACCAAATCTTTTATGTTGTAGTATTGATGCTTTTCGAAAAGCGAAAATAGTAGTTCTGATATCTGACCATCATCTTTCTTATATAGTTTTTCTGGTTTTCGTTCACTTACTGTTTCCTTATGTTTGTTAATCGGCAAAAATTTGTTAACAGCTTGCTTCAAATATATTGAAGTTCTTTGAGGCTTTTGCGCCTTAACCATTTTTTCTACCTTTGTTTTCAAGTGATTTTTGTCAATTTTAGGCTGCATTTCCAATCTTTCTATAACGCAGCCTTCGATGGAAACGTTGCCTGGATTTTCCATTAGAGGAAGGACAACTTGATTGAGACCAGAGTTCTTCATGGGAATTAGATCAGGTATTTCGTTCCATCCTGGATTATTGTTCACTGTAGTTGGTCTGAGATTCAGAAATACTTTTTGGCCAGACGTTCTTCTTCCTTCAATTATCTTCATTTCACCAAGCAAATTTCTGTCTTCAAGTTCCTGCCATTTTTCCGAGATATATTTCGGGATTTTCACCAGCCACGCTCTTTTTCTCATTCGAACAATATCCACTTCACTATATTCCGCCATATTTTTCAATTTATCTACTTTATCTTTATCTTAACTTTCTCGATACCTTTGACCGTTCTGATAATTACCAGTCTGTCCATATCATAACCGTTATTTCCGACTCGAAGCCATAGAACAAAGTTTTTTCTTCTTCTTCTTTAACGATATGAATTTATGAATAATTCAATATAATACAAATAATGAAACCAATTTGGACTATTCTCAGAGACTATTTTTGAACTGGAGTCGTTATGGATCGGTTAGTCTTCCAGGAACTACGACCACATAAGTCTTTTGTCCTCTCTCAGAGTCTATGAAAGTATAATATAATATAATTTTCAGGATAGGTTCAAATCGTGAATGCCATGTTTAAGTTTGTAATTGGGCAAAATACGACCAGGGGTTCCGTAAATATATTCGTTCGAAATTTAGTTTTCTTTGATAATTTCAAAACTACGGATTCGATCGTGACAAAATTTTGTATTTTGATGGAGAATGATATATTCAAGCTGCTTTTTCACTAGATCGCATTACCAGAACCATTTTAAATTCCAACGAATTTTCAATTAAAAATTCTTATATTTCTGTAACAGCTGATTCAGCATAATGGACAAAGAACTGCTGCCATTCTTTTGACAGCTGTCAAAAATTTCTTCAATTGGTTCCTAAAACTGGAAAATGCGAATCTTCCTACAAAGTGAATGAACGGGCGCACAAAACGTCGCTAACGAAACGAACTGGCGTTAGTCGAAAATAGACATTTTCAGTATAATGTTGGAAAGATTATTCCTGCCCAATGCGATCAAGTATTACATATTTATTTATTGAGTTGCAGTGAATCATATTTCAACTCAATAACTAAGTAAATAAGTCTGTTATACTTGATCGCATTGGGAAGAAATAATCATTCCAACATCGTACTTAAAAATGTCTATTTTCGACTTACGCCAGTTCGTTTTGTTAGCGACGAAAAGCTCTGACTTCACGGCAGTATGATATGATATGAAAAATCACCACTGTTAGGTATTTTTTATCTGGGAAAGGAATTCCATGGGCTTTCAAGTTGAACCCGTTGTAACCATCCGAACCAGGGAAAGATGCCTTGGTTATTGCTAGCTCTTTTCCTGTTAGACAACCACGGAAATCATATACTCCTTCTCTAGAATCTAAAACTAGGAACAACTCATCTCCTGGGATCTGAGACCATAACATTTTCCTCTAGGGTGTGAAACCACGGAGATCATATTCTTTCGCATGCTCTGGAGATCTTACACCAGAGGTAGTACAATTGGCTGTGCGTCTTTAACGTTTTAGGGAACTTCTATTGGACAGTACAAGAAATAATCTTCTCTGCGACCCCACACCAGAGACAGTGTCATTTGCTCTGTGCCTTGAGCCTCGTCGAAAACATCAATTGAAGAGGATTACATAACGCAGATAAGTCTTATACAGTTCGTTTCAACCAGGATTGAGTTAAAATGTCTACCTAGACAGTTGAGCTATAGTCTGTACCTTCAAGGAAATTCCATTTTGGGATAATTTCGAAATACTAATGAAACTTTTTGTGAATGCCATGTAGGCCCAAGGATAAATCAGAATTATATTTTAACTGAATTACCTCTGTGTTTTCCTGCCAGGAATAGACCCACGCCCTGTTGTTGTTTCGCGGTAGCATATAACAGGGTTTATTTTTTATGTTCATATCCCGACTCTCCTAGGTCTTTGTGAGAACCCTCAGAAGCTCAAAGCTTGTGCGAATTAGAAAACCCGGTTGTGTTCTGTGTAGGCTTTGCTACTGTGTCCTTACGCAACCTGAGGCACAGCACTGTTTATTGTTTACCCAACAACTTCAGTAAAGTTTCTATCGTGTTAGATTTGAAGTCTTGCTTTATCCATTGTATTTCGTTTAAATGTTGCTTGAATTTTTTTCAATTATTTCCATGAAATAAATGGTTAATAACTTGAAAAATGAAAAAACGATCGGATCCAACTATTATCATTCGAACGAAAAAAAATCTGGGAAAACGAACTGTAGCTTCCGAATCTTACTCCTTTTTGTCCTCTTCAGATCATAACCAATCAATCTTGTGATTTTAAATTATGTTACCTTGATTTATGTGGAAGTTTCAAACAGTATCACTGACAGAAAAAATATGTATACTCCGTTTAAGAATTATTGACATCCCGGTAGGCTATGAAAAATCGAATTTAAGTTGGTAATAGACTATTCAGTAATATTTTGGGTTGGCGAATTCAGGTTGGTATAGGAATAACACTAACATTACCCATAGAGATCTTGCTTTGATGATTTTATCGAAGATATTGGTGAATATTATAAAAATCAGCTCTGAATTTGAGTATTTTTTATGTTATGCTATTAAAATGACTGGAATTCACCAGGATACATCCCGCCTAACAAGAGAACGCCAGGCAGTTTGTCGGTGTTACTTCGAGTTTTTCAAAGATTTGGCATATATTTCCGCTAGCATTAATCGAGTTTCGCTAGTGTTTCAGGTAAACTGTAATTCACCTACTCAAAGTGTATTCTGATTGATCAATGTCTCTTAAATTTTCAGATTTCACCAAGCACTGTCCGTAGAATATTAGCATGTTATTACAGCCTGGAATTAGCAGTGGAAGAAAACCTGTGCGATACGATTATTCCTTCAAAGAGACATTGAATATTTTTGCTAGAATTAAAAACAATCCTTTTCGAACTGGCCAAAGAGCACCTAGATTTCAATCGATCAAAGTCAACATTATATTAAGTATATCATAAAAAAATTGGATACAATACAAAAAAGTTGATCAAAGGAAAATTCTTATTGATAAACAGAAAAATATAATAAGAATAGTACGATATTGTGATAAATACCGAGAATACATGGAACAGAACGTAAAATTCATTTATCTAGATGAAACTTGGATATTCGAAAACGGTATTCAAATTCGTCAGTGGACACTAGAAAATAATCCAAAAGGAAAGCCGAGTATATTCAAGGGTAAAGGCAGAAGGTACACTATTTTGAATGCTGGAACAATGGATGGATTTTTACCTGGATGTGATCTGATTCTTGACAGTGGTATAAATGATAAGGATTACTATGAATGGTGAATTATTTCATATATGGGTAATTGAAAAATTGAAACCTTCCCCGCAAAAGGATGCCCATCAATAGGATTATGTCAGCTTATTCAATAAACACATCCAAATCACTACACTTATACGTAGAAACAAAGTTTTCAATCAGATTTTCATCTTTGCTCTTGTATCATTCATAGATATTTTAAGTTTATTTATGATATTTATACTGTATGGTACCCTGTACTCATTTCCTCTGCTAGTACTGAAATTGAACACATGCTATGTTGTTCACAATTCAAAGATATACTGAATAATTGTAAAATTGCTCATCAATTATAATATTTTCAATAATTCATGGACAGTTTTAATGAATGAAAATAAAAATTGACTTTCTTACAGTATTCAACACGGAGCAACAAATAATTCACAAATGGGTTTAATATTGATAGTTACGGTACAAATTTCATGTCAAAATTCTTCATGTACTACATAGATTCTTAATTTTTGTTTTTCTCTTATTTTAATAATAATAATAATATATGTTTAGTTCCTATAATTATTGTATTACAATAATGGGGAATAAGTCGAATAATTTCAATGGTTACTGGTTACAGAGTAGATGTTAGGTTTAGCTTTACTAGATTCCAAATATTCTAGCAAGTCGTATGGTTCAATATTCAGCAAAAATCTAACTAAGTCTTTTTTAAATATATTAACATTTCTTATCGAATGAAACTGTTCGGGTAACGCATTGTAGATCTTCATGCACATGTATTTTGCATTATTCTGTGCTAGTTTCAATTGTTGCCTCGAGTATATATAAGGATCAATTTTCCTAGTTGGGTTGTTGTTCAGAAACTGTTCAAATAGTTTACTGTGGCTTTGTAGGAATATGACATACTTTAGCACATATATTGGTGTGGACGTCAGGATTTTACTCCTTTTGAGAACACCTCTACAAGCATCTCTACATTTCATTCTATACATAGCTCGGATTGCTTGCTTTTGTGTTTTAAATATTTTGTTTCGTGATGTACTGTTTCCCCAATGCCATATGATAGGGTTGACTGAAAATTGGCTGTGTATAGGAGCTTCAATGTATCTTGTTGGATATGGTATTTCAAACCATTGAGGGTGTAGATTATGGTGGTGAGTTTCCTGTTCATGTTTTCTATTTGGGGGTTCCATTTCTTAATATATATCGTTGAACCTGAATTCCCATTTTTAAACAGCAGTAGGAATATTCCGGCTTAATTAATAATTATTCGATAATTCGTATACTGAACACTTTTCTAGGTTATATTTATGTTTGATGTTTTATTTCTATGAAGAAAACAGTAACTTTTTTGTAACCAGAAATAAAGCCCCGACTAGACGTTCATGGCCTGCTTCGATGTCAATAATTCTTAAATGAACTATATGTATTACGATCCTGAGATTACGAAAGTTTATTATGGAAAATTTTGGTGATTTATTACTATGACTACAATTACGTTGGGTTGCATAAAACTGTCATTGTCCGATCAAAAAATACCGCATTGATTTTGACCTATCAAATTCGTTCATTCGGAATTTCAATTAATTTGACGTTTCTCGAACAGAAAATTGATTGTATCTCCACATACCAAATTGATTCTTTATGATATCCGGATCCGTGTCCTCTAGTACAGATCCGTTTTTGCCTCCGGACTCCTCGTTGCCCGTCGGTTCTGCAGTCAGAAGGCCGGTATAGTGGCCATCTACGATTACGCTCTCCGACCCGACCATTGATTCCAAAGGCGCGTGTTTAGACTCGGAAACCGCACCACCATGGTGACCGTGGTGTTTGTGGTGGTGCTTATGTCCGGGTCGGACGTAGTGACGTTTGCAGAGAGCAGCGAGGACGAGGCATACCCCGGTAGCCAGGACACTGACGGTTCCTAGAAGACCCATCAGCAGGGGACTGACCGGCATCATTGCTGTTGAACCTGGAAGCAAAAAAAATAAATGAGTACCAATGGGAATTGGAAATGGATAAGTTTTCGTCTTCAGATTGAGCCATTGAGAAAGTTCCATTTGCGGTATGCTTGAAGAAATGAGAAGGTATATCTCTACACGTACGATGGAAGTTCATTATTTGATCTTGATATGAATTATCAATTGAAGGAGTTCTTCAACATAATCACTGAAATGGAATGATACAATCGTAATCTCTGTTCTAACAAAAACAGGCTCCAAAAATTTTTGACTCAAAAAATTTGTTCCTTAGTCCGGAACAACATTCTTTGGTCGTACGTGACCCTTCCCTCTCCGTTATTTTACATAACGGCAACAAATATGGTTCAATTCCTATTGGTCATTGTACTACCACGAAGGAGGAATGTAAAACAATTGCGCTAATCTTGAAAAAAATCAAGTATGATGAACATAAATGGGTAATTTATGTTGATTCAAAAATGGTAAACTTCCTCCTTGGACAGCAGAGTGGATATACAAAATATCCTTGTTTTTTATGCCTTTGGGACAGCAGATCTGAAAATGATCACTGGATTAAAAGAAATTGGCCTTCAAGAGATGTCATGATTGAAGGAAAACATAACGTTATTAACAAAGCTTTGGTGATGAGAGAAAAATATTACTTCTGCCTTTACATATTGAGTTGGGGCTGATGGAGCAATTTATGAAAGCTTTGAATCGAGATGGAAATTGTTTAGTACTTGTCAGGCAAATTCCCTGGGATTAGTACGGAAAAACTAAAAGCCGGTATATTTGATGGCCCTCAAATACGTCAACTTGTTAAAGATCCTCAATTCCCCACATTCATGAACGAGAGTGAATCTAACGCTTGGTGTTCATTTGTTCAAGTACAACAAAATTTTCTTGGAAATCATAAAGCAGAGAATTGCGTAGAAATATTGGAAACTATGCTTTCAAATTTTAATACTGTCGGTTGTAATATGAGCATAAAAGTTCATTACCTCCACAGCCAACTAGATCGTTTTCCAGAAAACTTGGGGGATTTAAGTGAAGAACAGGTGGAAATATTCCATCAGGATATGAAAACTATGGAAGATCGATATCAAGGACGATGGGATATCCATATGATAGCCGACTACTGTTGGAGCCTTCAGCGAAACTACCCTAGTAAAAATCATGCCAGAAAGTGTAATGAAGTTCGATTTCTAACCGTCGAAATTCATCTACGAATCACGTCAAAGCGCCGCAACCGAACATACACCCTCCAAGATCTTTCGTAGCATACCCTGAAAGCGACGCACGGAGTTTCAAAAAGACGATTGGGACGGTCTGGTTTTTTTTTGGAATCGCATAATGTCGCGAGAGGCGAGGAAAATCGTGTGGGGATTCATTATTCAAGAGGAATTCATTACTGAGACCGCCGTGCAAGAGAAGATTATTTGAGACCGCCGTGAAAGAGAACATAATTCAGGCCGCCGTGTGTAGAAGAATTAGTCGAGAAACAGTGCGAAAGAGAAAATTCCGTTTAAAAAGTAACCGTGTCGTGGAGAAGCCGTTCCGTGAGAATAAGGTACAGTGCCTAAATTTTATCTTAGCATCATACCATAATTAGTAACTCGAAGTCACTCAGAACCTGTCCGACTGATACCGTATTTTCGGGATATTTCACCTCTTGTACATAATCTCCTACCTTAGTTGAGCTGTAGAAATTGTCTTTTATTTTAGTTTTCTGGTGTATGAACCAATATATCTCTTTAGTTTATTTTCAATCAGTGATTTTATTTCCCTTTTTATCTGTGCTTTTCCTTTGATAAGCCTCGATTTAAAAACCATCATTTTATCGCTAACAGCCTAGATAAGCCAGACCCTGTCTCCGGCTTCAATAGCTACCTGGTGGTTTACTATATTTCCACATTAAAAATATAGTTGGCGCCCGAGAAAAAGGCAATTTATCAGACTTCAAAAGAATTAGCAGAAGTTCATAAAATGTATGAAAGTCATATAAGAGGAAATTCTTAAGTGACAAGAGACTAATGTTTGTAGATTTTGTAATAAATACTCAAATCTATATGTTTCTGTGAATAAATGCTTAAATCCATGTGTTTTTTTCAAACTGTCAAAAGTAATAGCTAATAAAAAATGCTAAATATAGCATATCTCAAAAATAGATCTGATAGGCAAAATCTGAGGGCTTTTTCGGATTCTGCGCCATTAATTAACCAAGAACAGTTGAATCGCCGGCACCAAAATATGTGTTGGCCTGTGTAATTTATAAAATTTCATGAAAAAAATCGAATTCCACTCGAGTTATCTTCAGAAAATTTCACATGCACTGTGAGCCACTGTTTTTTTTTTATGAAAGTTCTTTACCAAGCGGTCTCAACATCGGAGGTCTTCGAAGCTTGCCCATTGCGATGTCAGTTCTCGTCCATACAGTATCATCATAACCTACTACATGGTTTTTCTGGCTTTTTTATATGATAATATTTTTGAGCGCTCGTACTACTTACACGAGCGCTATATCGAAAATGGTCTCAAACGACTATGTTCTACTCACTGATGACGAATTAATCGAAAAATTCGAGTCTGTCTGTCCGTCCGTCCGTCCGGCCGTATACACGATAACTCTCGAACGGAATGTCCTAGAAACTTGAAATTTTCAAGTTTGAATTTCGAATGCTGCGGTTGAGTTCGTTATTGGGCAAAATTCGCCTAGAGGTCTCGTAAATATGGCCGCTCGAAATTTTGTTTTCCTGTTTACTTCGAAACTGTAGGTTCGATCGAGGTGAAATTTTGCACTCAGATGGAAAACCACGTGTTCAAGCAACGTGCAACAAATTTTGTCTAGCTCGCATGACCAGAACCATAGAAACTATAAAAAAATATAATTTTGTAATGGAAAGGCCTAGGGACTTGAAATTTTCAGGATAGGTGTGAATCTCGAATGTTGCTGTCAGGTTCATCAATTAGCAAAATTAGACTAGGGGTTCCGCAAATATGGTCGTTTGAAATTCAGTTTTCTTGATAATTTCAAAACCATGGATTTGATCGTGACGAAATTTCATATTTGAATTGAGATTGAGTTATTCGAGCTACATTTTTTCCTGATCGCATGATCAGAATCATAAAAACTATAGAAAATCATAAATTTCGAACGGAAAGGCCTAGGGACTTGAAATTTTCAGGATAGGTTCGGATCGCGAATTTAATGCTCACGTTTATCAATGAGCAAAATGAGACTAGAGGTTCCGTAAATGTAGCCGTTCAAACTATTTTTTCCTGATAATTTCGAAACTACTTACCTATTGGATTGGAATGAAATTTCGCACATAGATGAAGAATAATATAGTATTTATTATTTTGTCCAGATCGCATTACCAAGACCATAGATAACGTAAAAAATTCTAGCGAATTATCGAAAAAAAAAATGGTTACCTAAAGCACTGACGTGAAGTCTGGATTTTCGCCTTAGTTTGAAATTTTCTTTGACAGCTGTCAAAATCTTTCCAATTGGTTTCTAAAACCGGAGAATGCGAATCTACCTACAAGGTGGATGAACGATGAACGAACCTGACTTCACGGCAGTGCTTTTCGTAATTTTTCCTATCGCATTCTAATTGAATTTTATTCAGTTCGTAACGTTATCGATCTTATTTCCAGATCGAAAAGAAGTTAATGAACTAAATTAAATAAGTATGTTCAACTCGTCTGAGCCTACCCATTCTGAAATCATTCTCCACCTGCGAACAATTCTTGAAACGACTCCTCGTCAGAAAAAAAAAACAAATCACCCTGAAATTTGGACTCGATGCTCGGCTTCAATGTCGGAAACAAAATCCCAATTGATCCCCGGTAAGCGTCGACTTGTAGGGGTGAAAAATACACCGGTTGAAAATCCCCTCGAATTGTTACTTATACGACGAGAATTTTCCGGACCAAGGGAGACCGTCCTGATTTTTCGATTCCGAAGTCGTTTGACCGGATTGTGGAATCGGTGTAATTATCCCGGAACGTATAATGGGTTTATGCCAGATTTTTTGGGATGGGAACTTCGTGCTTACGGGGGATTTCTTGGGAATTAGGAGGTTTCTAATAAAATAAGTTCGGAGTAATAACCGGTCGGCTTCTTAGCGTTGAGACTCTTTTGTGAATAAAAAACTTTAGTTTCAATGCATAGATCTCGAAGTCAAGAAATTTTTTGATGTGAAAATTTACTATAACGTTGAAAGATTTTTGATAGGGGGAAAAGTAATGATTTCGCGTCACCGACATGTTATAGTTTCGTACATTATTTGATGGTGTTTTTGATTGTTTGTGTTTTCATTGTCAGTAAGGAAAATAGTGTCATTTAATTTTTATCAACTTCATAAGATTCAAACACCCTATTATATTGAGTACCTATATCAGAAATACTTTTCAACATCTACAAAGCTGAATAACACATAACTTATTTCATCTACTCCTATTAAATTATATATTCATTATTCAACTACTTTGGAGCAATAAATAGTATCTGTAAACAAACAACGTTAGTTATAATAACTCACTTCTATAACTCCCTGTCTCTGTGCTTCTGAACAAGCAAGTATTGAGGGGAGGTCACTCGAATAATTTTGATGTTTTTTCAAATTAAGTTGATACCTAATTATTATTGTGAATGTTTTGCTGAAAAAGATGAATTCATATAGTGAAAGATGAATCATTATGTACACCTTCAGAAATGAGACAATCAGGTAATGTAACCATACAGAATTTATTGCCCGAAAAATCCCAAAACAAATACGTATAGAGGTGTATACAACAGTTTTCAAGATTGGTGTAACAGTAAGAATATTAAGTCATCGTTTACAGAGAATGTTCTTTGGGCATCTTTCAGTGAACTTAGCACTAAATATAAAGCATCGCCCCTATGGACTTTCTACTCCATGCTAAGAAGCACAATCAACATAAATAATGCATTGTTATAGGTAACTATTAAGGTTTGTGAATAAGGTCCTTTCTCTGTACTTGTATCTTAATATTCATCGTTATAGTCGTAGATAAATTATAGTATTCAACTCGCGGTAATGGTCATAACTCACTCGATGAATTACAGCACTCGCCTTCGGCTCGTGCTGCAATCTTCATCTGGGTGAGTTATGACCTACATCATCGCTCGTCAAATAATATACTATTATCAATGCCCCAGATGACGACACGAAATTTCAGCAGGATATGGCGAACAGTTTATGAGATACCGAAGTTTTGAAAAATAATGATTTTCAAATCTTCTAGTAATACGATCCTCACGAAATTTCATATTAACCTTTGTGTCCTCATCTTGCAAGCAACTATTGAGTTTCAATTCGATAGGATCGATATTTTTTGAATGATGGTTATATCTACGGAACCCTTCGGCAGATTTCGCCCACAAACTCAACTGTTAAGTTCAGACCGAATTCTTTGCCTGTGAGTCCAACCTAATCGTTTAAGACTATTCTCGGCTCAAAAATCGAAAATTACAGACATTCGGGTAAATGTCAACTCTTGTTTAAAGAAAAGATCGCGCAAAAAACACAGTTATTCCAAAGTTTTGAATTTTCACTTCTGTCGGCAGCCCCATGACTGAAATTATCTCTATGAGTTTAGAAAAGGAAGAGTCGTTTCAGTTTTGAGCATTGCCGGTTGTTGAGTCAGGGATAATTCAGCGATATCTACTGAGCCAGGTTTACCAGTTTTTCAATATTTTTCATGCGATAAACCCAGTTTGAAGAACTTAGCAATGGTATAGATCTTTAAATTCTATGACATTTTGTTCGATTAACATTGTGTTATTGTATAATATGTATTTTGATTTGAATCCTCTTGAAGTATGCCCATTGTGTTTCGTAACTCAAACTGCACATTATCCAACCAATTTCTGGTGGTGAGAGACCGCTTTTCAGTAGCGAATTTCTGTTTTATTTATTCTTTCAAATTATTCAATTTGATTCTCAGAGCTTCGAAACCAGAGCAGATAGTATTATACTCATCACTTATGATCTGCCATGTCTTTTTTTTCGGAAAATTGGGGACTGCCTTAATTTTTTTCGATTCCACGTTGTGCTGGTATTTTTTCACCAATTAAATGTGAATTCGTTCTTTACCTTCGTTGAAATAAGATTTTTTTTCTCCAGAGAGAAATATCCAAATTCAGAATTATTTATTGCAGTAACGTAACGGTTCGATTGTCCTATCAGTGCATGGCCTTCTTTTAGTCCCTTGGCATCACCGAATGCATGAAGTTCTGCGGTATTATTTTGATTATTTTGTTATCGCTTGTAGGAAGGTGGGGATACCGGAAGCGGAGATAGAATGAAGAATACGCTTTGTTTTCTTTCCTGCGAGCATTGACCATAGTGGACCCCATACTTTGAGTTGATACTGTCATAAACGAAATGTGAAATAGGTAAATCCGAAATCAAATTATTGTGGTTTTACTGATTGAGTGCGATTATCATTTCACTACTGCCTGTTTCCCAGAAGAAGCGATTTCATAGGTTGATAACGTTCAAGGTTATTAGGTAACCTTTTTGTGGTTTATGAACCTTCAGGTAAATTTTAAACCTCCTCACAACATGGATTGTGTGAACGAAATTGAATTTCCGAAAGACAATTCGTTTATGTGTTCATGCCCAGACCCTGAAAAAATGTTAGTCAGTAAGAATTTGACATACAAGAATTTGACACTACCTCAACCAGGTGTTTCATGTGGATTAATCCCGTCTCAACACTTAATTTCAAGAGAAATATGAATGAATTAGTCTTATTGTCAGTTTCTCCCATAGGCAGCAGTGAAATCACTCAACGCCACACATATTGGCGGGTTCCCTGAAAATTTCAGGTTTCTAGGTCGTTCCATGCGAGAGTTTTCGATGGATTCGTCATCAGTGAGTCGAACCTTGTCGATTGAGACCATTGTCGGCTCAAAACTCAAAAAATACAGACATCGTGACGATATGATATAGCCATCCCGTAAGTAGAACGAGCGCTCAAAAAGCGGACGAATTGGCTGAACAAACTCGGCCATAGTATGCCATCGAGGTTTCTGAGTCTGGTGATTTAAAATTGACAGTGAAGAGCTCATCAGCATAATAAGTTTCATGTAACAATTTCTACGTAGATATTGATAGGCAGAAGAAATGACTTCTTTTCACATTTTATGTCAGTGAATCGCATCGTCTAGCTGGAGGGAATTTTTACAGAAAGACCTAGAAGTTATACAGAGACAGATAACTACATGAGAGAGTCGGGACTGTTATGAAAGTTTGGTAGCCAATCCAAACAAATATCTAACCTCAATCCATTAGAGCACATTGTCTGTTTTGAGTTCATGAATATTGCTTTCGTTCCGTATGAATTCATTTGGAGTTAATCCTGTATTGCTTCATCCGGAAAATTCTCGAAGTGATGGTCATAGTTGAATTGATTTACCTCAACCTCTTTCCTTGGTACCGAGTACCGAGTTGTGTCTAATCGAAATTAATCAGATAATTGCGTTCTCGTTACCCATCCCCTGATTTTCAGGCCGCAACCCAAAACCAGAAAAGAATACTCGCGTTGTTGAATCACAATGGAAGCGGACCAGAGATTGAACAGGCAATTCAACAAAGGGGATGAATAATTCCAGAAGGCATTAATCACTGGTTTACACGACATCAATGAACATATTATTCTCTCATTCATATGCAGAGTGTTTCGAAAAAGCTCTGGGCGCATCAGTTCGTTTAAATGGTCTTTTGTATGGCGGAATTTCCAGTTGAAATATGGCTAGAAAATTCGCCAAGTTTTAATTAACAATATACAAGAAGAACCGTCCCACTTTTCTCCCTTTAATAATTTACATGCGGTAGAGAGGAACAGCAAAATTTAATTTCGGTGTGAAATTTACATAAAAGGTACATGTTCTTTTGTGAAGTTGATACTCGGGCAGTGGAGATGTGCATTCCAAATTGCTGATGTTTTCCAACTTCGAAATAACTCCTGGAAATTAATGACAGCAAATGCCGATCGAGAATGCTGCTCCCCTAATGCGCTGAACGTGATGATGTTTAAATGTTCATATTGGAACTAATCCTATCGCCTTACATGAAAAAATAACATCAAGTGCTGATATCAGCAAAATAACTTTGAGAGGGTCAAGAACCTCGTGAAAAATCAACCGGGAGACGAAAAAATAACCGCCATCTTTTACATGTACTAAAGAAATTTAGAAAAAAATTTGGTATTAAGTTACACTTTTCAAATTTCAAACGAATCACGTCCCAGGTAAAGCTCCAGAAAGAGAAAAGTGCCGGGAGAAAAGTGCCGGGAGAAAAGTGCTAAGTGCAAATAATTATTATGCGATGTTTGTTCATTGTAAAAGTAACGAGAACGTTATGGTTTGGAAATAATTTATCTGTGAAATAAGCAGGGGTCTTCATAAAAACCTCAACGATGCGAATAATGAACCAAAGCTCCAAATATTGAATAATTATCCATGAACATATTTGTGGCATATTTCATATAACCTAGCCAATTACGAAGTAAAATATCGACGGGTCCAGGTTCGAGGAAACTCACAAATCAGAAGCATAGAAAACTTTACGATGTTCCCATAGGACGAATTTTCTATTGAGATATATTGCTTGCTCGTATAAAACGGTAAATTGACAATGGCGAATCAGTAGCCTCCAAGGAAAATGCTCCAAAATATCTCATAAATGTGAAATTGAAGAAAAATGGATTTGTACCCACTGGGGGTCCTTCGGCATATACATCATCATCAGATGTTTACGTTACTTTGACAACAAAAGCAGAAGTTCAATTGGTTTTTACTACCCTATAGGTAGCAGAAAGATATATTTATTCAATGAACATTTCCTTTTAATTCCTTTTTTCCCTCTTCCCAGACCAACAGTTTCATCAACTGAAGATGGCTTCGAAAAGCCGAAACTTTCGAATGATTATATGGGTGTTACTTTTGTGGATTATTACGATTCTGTACATGACCATCATGAAGAGGTTATTCATGTCAATGGCAATATTGAGCAAAAGTGTAGTTGCTTCTATTTACAGCACTAATAGTTTATGAGTCCAGCCTTGCCCAACAACTGCACAATGACAGCTGAATTATATCTGCTAACTGTTTTCTCCAAGAATCAATCTATCGAAAAATTCGGTATAGTCATATTCTTCCCAAAAATCGAACCCCCTTTCAATAAACTTAACGTCTCCTCATAATTTCTGTATCACAAGAATCTGAAATAGATGTTTTCCTTATGATTTCAAGAAATCGAGACTAAATTCGATGAGAGAATGAAATGAAAACAAGACATAACCCGAGATTTTATCTTGACCATTCAAATATGTTTTTTTTCATGAAGTTTTCGAAATGGGACGCTAAATTTGAAAAATCTATGAATATTTCAAGAGAATTTTTTCATATTGTTCCTATTTTTTCATTGAAAATGTAGCTTTTCCGAAAAAAACTAGTTTCACCGACATTATAAAATTTGAAGGGTGTAATTTATTGCTGATAAAATAATATAAAATATTCGACTCTAATTTGATAACCAGAAGATACTGTATGATGAAAATAATTGCCATTAATCTGATGATATAAGAATATATTTGTTCAGTATTGCAATGAGGTGAATTAACGATTTTGCTGTCTGGTCGATACATGCAGTTTCCAAAAACTTTTCAACAAAAAAAATGGCTTGTAACTTGAAAGCTGCGTTCTGTAGCACTGTAGCTACAAAACACAGCAGATAAATAAACTCGAGAGAAGCTAATCATTTATATTTCTCCCATTATTATAATAGTATTGGTTGATGGGACGAGGCCTTCGCAATCAACGTAGATATATAAGATATAACGACTTCGGAAGTTTGTGGAGTAATTAATTCGGTTTGCTTTGTCAAGTGGAAATAAATGACTCGCTCGAAATGGAATTCATTGTTTGATATGATGAGGCATTGATATAGAACTAGAATGACAAATCAATTATCCCCATTTCCACATATCTTCGATTATGATATGTGACTCCTCCATGTATTTATATGAATAATGATTTACAAGCAAGAAAAAGCATTAAAGGCAAGAATAATCAATTATATTTGACAGGAGATGAAGCACAAGCACGAAAGAATTCAACTAAAGTATGAAAATCACATGAACAAAATTTAGCATTTTCGAAAAAAAAAAACAACCAGAAAATAGGCAACGGAGACAATAATGAAAATGAGATGAAGCTGAACACAGAAAATCAGAGCAAAAATCGAAAACAACCAAAACTTGAGAGCTCTGATGAGAAATATTTTTGAAGGTAAACTCAAGCTCAACGAACAAGGACATACAATCTCGAATATGATTAAAAATAATAATAATAATAATAATTAACATTCATTTGCAACGATTCAATTGCCCGATCAGTGTATGCGGTCCTTAACGCTTCACTGATTCATGAAATCCTTGATCATAATTTTCGCAGCAGCATGCACAAGAATCCTTTCGTATATGTGCGGAGAAATTCGCAGGATCCTCCAAACCTAAGTTTCTTACGAAAAGCAGCAGGTGATCAAGTCTAGGCTTGACCGAAGTGCGATTGAGAAGGAGTTTCAAATAGCATTGAGGAGGTGACCTTCGACCTGTTTACCTAGTACTCATGGCTAAACGCCTCATTATATATTGCAACAAAGGCTTAGGATCCACAGAGTAGAAATAAGGAATAGTCAGTGCAGAATGAGAGGTGGTCTTGATCTTAACATAACGCAAAGACTGGCATTTCAGTATATCAATCCGGTGAGTCGAAATATATATTTGAGCTTCATAACCTGAGAAATTTGACTATCTTCAATTGAAAAACTTTTTGCGACTGATCGGTGAGTCTCTCTCGACCAAAGAGCGTTAACTTTGTGTTCGGACAGGAAAGAGAACCGTATTTGCGCAATTCGTTTCGGCGTATACGAAAAAAGCAATATTGAGTAATTTTCTGGTATCCCACCTATAACATACATCACGAGTACTGAAAAAGTGCCCGAGGGACCTGAATTTCGATTCGTTTCGTGGTAATAAACCTGTTAACGACTAGAACAATGGAGAATGTTCGATAAACCTCTGTTATCTAATCCAATATGGGGACAAATGGATTCATTCGCATGACTATACCTTCATACCCAATAATCCAGAAGATTAAAAGCCAATAAGCTCATGTTTGACAGGACCGCCGTACGTAGTTCAAGGATTCCGCTTTTTCTTTCCACCAAATTCCATGAAAGCAGCGATATGGTTTTATTGACGAATTAATAGAACAAATCATATTCCGTGCTTCTGACTAGATTAAACTAAATAAGTCTGCTGAAAGCATCTCTCTCCACCTTGGGAACCACCAATTAAGAAGAATATCTCAAGGCAGCAACAAAATTACTATTGGGTCTTCCTGCTTTCAAATGAATAAGATGTTTTCATGTTGGGTGGCAAGAACAGAAATTGAGTAGGCAGGTAAACGATACAGAAAAGTACGAGGGCCATCTAATAATGTAGGAAGGACTTTTCTATTTGAAACAATAGACATCTAAAAAGAAATGTAGGAATCAGTGGATATACTGGCATTCCCATATCAATTTTACCTCCAAACTGTATTAGCATGAACTATAATAATAATAATAATAATACTTTATTTGCATCTCTAAAATTATCACATACATGCTATATTCTTCAGTTTCGTCAAAGAACATATCATATTAGTTTATGTTGTTGCGTCGGTATGGCGGATCGTCCACAATATTTCGGTTTTGCCGTTCTAAGAAATACAGTAGCACTTGCCGATAATGAAGACAGGGAGGCCAGAATCAATTACAGAGAAGACGACGATAACGGAAAACTCGATGGACTAATCTCGAAGTGTAACCAAAATATATTTCATGCGTAAGTTATCTTCAGGTTTTCTTGGAACGAAAAGAATAGTGGGAATACGCCTTTCCGATTGAGCCTCGGACGCCAGAAACCCTCAGTAAGGTTTAGTATAACCTCCAGTTTTCAATTAGAGGTCCTAGGCTTGTATTCAGTAGAAGAGGGTCCTATCGGAGACTATGATGTCATCGTCGCCCAAGAACTCTCTTTCAAACGGGCTTCAATCGATGGTATGCCATAATAATGAAACCTTGAAATGTTGCATTGGCGGGGAAAAAATTATGAACCTGTCAAATCACTCGTAAGCGGCAGATTTCCTCCAAGGGTACAAGCGTCCTTCAAAAACTTCACGTTTCAACAGGTATACGGTCTTAACAAAAAATATTGGTTAACAGTATATATTTTTCGAGAATATCGGTTATAACATTCTATTCTTCGAAGGGGGTGTATTTGCGGTTATTATCGTATGTCTTCCAAATTAACCGAATATTCAAATTGTAGAGCATTGAATTCTACGTCTGAAGAGACCAACCGCTTAACGAACTACAATACTAGGCTAAGAAATTTACGCACATAAATCCAGGCAAAAATTTTATCAATGAAGTGCCTTCAGTTGGGATCCAGCGTGAACCCCTAATGTTTCCTCCCTTAATTCGTAGAGTACAGAGTTGGACAGAGGAGTGGAAAACATGGAACAAAGGGGGTCAAAAGTGGATGTTAATTACACTTATATGTGATATTTGTATTGTCAGGCAGCAATGAAACCAACGTGGCCTTCACAATAACAGCGAACAGCAATAAGTCAGATTATAGGGGAAGAATGGTCCAATTTTAAACTGATTTAGTTCCGTTACGGTAGGCCCAAAAAAGTGGCGGTTGGTCTCATTCATCGCGAAATTCAATGGTCGACAACTTTTGACCGAACAACAGTTACATTATCTGGGTCCGAAATTGGCCCAACTACGACTTACTGTAGCTAGGTAACGAGGTAGTCCGAAAATTATGTGGTTCTCATTCGACACAAAATTCAATGCTCTTCAATTCTCATTTCCCTCGTTTTTACAGAAAACTGTTTAGTTTAGGGACATAAGCGAAAAACCGCAAAAATATCCTTCTGACCAACATTTCCATCACTCATGATCCATGCTGGATCCTAACTGTGCGCGGTTTTTTCAAAAACTACTTTTCAGCTACTCATGGGAGGTTCTCAGTGTATTACATATTGGGGAAAAACGCCAAAAAAATGGATTCCAATAATAAAATTTCTGTGTTTCATATTCTTGGCGTATTTACCCCAATATGCAGGGGGTTCCATGAATATATGTTAATATTTAAGGGGGCGATTCTTTGACTCATTTTAAGAAAAAAACTTCCCATGAACTCATGTCCCTAAAGTCTTGAAACTTTTGAGATAGAGGTGATAAAATTTCGAAAAAAATCAGTTCTTTGATAATAACTGAGATAATATTGAAGAATAATAATGAAGCAAGAAAATTTGTTCTAGGTAGACTTATAAAGCAAGCCAACAAATCAATACACGTAACTCCATAGAACATTAAAATTTATCCTTTGCATCTGTAGGCCGGTTTCGCCATTCATGGCTCATCAGTACAGCTATTTACACGAACCATCATAGATTGCAATCAGTTGCTCTTGCAGCGGACAGGTGGCGTGAGTAGAGAAATTTTCTCTGATCGTTATCGCGTTCGATTGTTTGGGTAGCTTGTTTGCCACATCGAGTTTATCCCGCGCCAGCTGTACTGATGAGCCATAAATGGCGAAACCGCCACACATCTATGATGTTCTATGGGGTTACGTGTATTGATTTGTTGGCTTGCTTTATTAGTCTATCTGAAACAAATTTTCTCGTTTCATTATTGTAATTCGACAACCTATATATATTCTAATATTGAAGACATCTTTATAAAAATTTGTTCATGTCTTCTATGCACCAAGGTGCATTTTGTAATGTGCCAAACTTTCCATTTGCTCTACCAGTGGCGTCCGTACGGGTGATGCATTGAATAGGTTTGGAGAAAAAATACTGCTTTCTCTTGAAAAAAAAACTACTTTTGAGATCCCCATTCATTTTTGAGCAAATTTTATATTATGAGTTTTTTTTCCGATGCATGGTTTTCGCTTCAAGAAATAAAAATTGTTTTACTTTAGGATCAATTGCTCAAGTCTGATGCGGGGTGGAAATGTTTGTGCATCGAGCAAATTGAGAGATCCGATTTGTTCCAAAATGAATCAGAATCCAAAAAAATATGTTTTTCTTGTCAGATTTTCTATTCTTGATTGAAATAATTCAATTGAAATTGCTTCATAATTTTATTACCCTGTATCTCAAAAGTTAATACTTCTAGGACATACGTTCATGGAAAGTTCTTTTCTTTAAATTAGACGATGAATCACCCCCTAAAATATCAGCATGTCTTTAAGGAACACCCTGTATGTCATACACTGAGACCCTTCCTTACGTAGCTGAAAAATAGTTTCTGAAAAAATTGCGCACATTTAGATAGGAAGTTGCGAAATAGCTTTTTCCTACTAGCGTTTTGAAAGTATTACTTTCCACACGCATTGAAGTTTGGAAAGTAGCACTTTTCCAAATGAGTGCGGAAAAAACCCCTGCTATTCCTTTTCCGCACGTGTATGCGGAAAATTATAAAACTTTTACATGTCTCTATGAGCTGAGCGTACAAAAAATAATTTCTAATAACGTCAATTTCAAGACGAAAATTTTTGCTAACGTCAGTATCAAGACGAAAACTATCAGTGAAAGTTTTTCATTTACGCTAGTAGGAAAAATATTGTTCCTAACTCATGTGGAAGGTGCCTTTTTCGCACTCAACTGCAGTTTCTTGCGGAAAAGTATCACTTTTCCGCTTGTAAGGAAAATAACTATTTTGAAGCCAGCAGAATTATAATCTCATGTTTTCTCACGTAGATTACGAATAATTACCCAAATAGACTTGGGCTATCAATTGCTACCGGATATTTCTGATAAATTAATGTAGTCCTACAGGAGAGTTCATCGTCGATCAAAGTGTCTATTTCGATTGGTCAGTATAAAGTCAATCTAGTAATTAGAGCTTTGGTAAATTACGCCCCTGGTCAATAGAAACTTTGCTCCGCCATTGTCTTGTATCGATCCAATTACTGTATTATTCAATCATCACCCTATCCCTTTCATGGGATACGGATATAGGCAGCTTCGAACTTCATTTATATAGGAAAAGGGTATGAAAATTTTATTTCACAGGCATTTTTGTTACTCTGATTAGACCTATGTCATTATGATATCTCTCTGAAAAATTTGAAAAGCGCTTAGGTGAAGTCGGGAGGTTTTCCATGCTCGTTTGAATTCATCGCAAGAGCGATGACCATCTACCCCAAAAATTAATTTCCAAAATGAATTCATGGTTGAGAAGCATTTATATTGAAATTTCTATTGATATTAATGACAGAAATGTCACAAATTTGAAAGAAATGAAAAAAAAATTACTAAAAGCACTGCGGTGAAGGCAGGAGCTTTTGAGCGCTCGTACATGCACCTTGTAGGTAGATTCGCATTTTCCAGTTTCAGAAATAAATTGAAGGAATTCTCGACAGCTGTCAAAAAAATTATGAAACTTAGGCGAAACTCCAGACTTCATGTCAGTGCTTCAGCTGATCAATTTTTTTTCGATAATTCGCTAGAATTTTCTACAGTATCTATGGTCTTGGTAGTGCGATCTGGACAAAATTCTGCACGTAGTTTGAATACATTATTACTCAGCTTGGTGCAAAATTTCATCCAAATCCACTCAGTATTTTCGGAATCATCAGCAAAAAAATATTTTGAA
The DNA here is from genome assembly GCA_963966015.1 of Aphidecta obliterata. Classification (NCBI taxonomy): domain Eukaryota; kingdom Metazoa; phylum Arthropoda; class Insecta; order Coleoptera; family Coccinellidae; genus Aphidecta; species Aphidecta obliterata. The sequence continues at coordinate 24,087,392 of OZ014427.1, read as the reverse complement.
CGACCATATTTACGGAACCCCTAGTCTAATTTTGTTCATTGATGAACGTGACCGCGATATTCGCGATCCGAACCCACCCTGAGAATTTCAAGTTCCTAGGCCTTTCCGTTCAAAAGTTACAATTTTCTATGGTTTCTATGGTTCTGGTCATGAGATCTGAACAAAATATGGTTTTAATATATCATTCTCGATCAAAATACAATATTTCATCTCGATCAAATCCGTAGTTTCGAAGTTATCGAGAAACCAAAATTTCAAACGACCGTATTTACGGAACCCCTAGTATAATTCTGCTCATTGATTAACGTGAACGCGACAATTCAGATCCACACCTATCCTGAAAATTTCAAGTCCCTAGGCCTTTCCGTTCGAAAGTTATGATTTTCTATGGTTTCTATGGTTCTGGTCGTGCGATCTGGAGAAATGTAGCTTGAATATATCATTCTCCATTAGTATACAAAATTTCGTCACGATCGAATCGGTAGTTTTGAAATTATCAAGAAAACTATATTTCAAACGACCATATTTACGGAACCCCCAGTATAATTTTGCTCAAAGATGAACGTGATCACGACATTCGAGATCCACACCTATCCTGAAAATTTCAAGTCCCTAGGCGTTTCCGTTCAAAAGTTACAATTTTCTATGGTTTCTATGGTTCTGGTCATGCGATCTGTACAAAATTTTACATATAGCTTGAACACCTCATTCTCCATTTGAGTGCATAATTTCATCTCAATCAAATCTGTAGTTTTCAAGTAATCAGGGGAACAAAACTTTGAACGGCCATATTTACGGAACCCCTGGTGGCATTTGGCCCATTAACGAATTTAACCGAGGCATTCGGTAACTGAACCCATGCTGAAAATTTCAAGTCTCTGGTTGATCCGTTCGAGAGTTATCGTGCTTACGCCCGGACGGACGGCCGGCCGGACGGACAGACTCGAATTTTCCTACGGATTCGTCATCAGTGTGTCGAACAGAGTCGATTGAGACCATTTTCGGCACAAAATTCGAAAAATACAGACATCGTGACGAAATGATATAGCCCTCGTGTAAGTAGTACGAGCGCTCAAAAAGAAGCTCTTTGGCCTCAACTTCAGAATTAACACAACATTACAAATTGATGATTTTTGAACGTGAGTTACGTTGAGAAATATAATCAGTAGAAACGACTGAGCAAAAAATCAAATAGCACTCACTATACATAACCTTTTGATCGACCTCTTTCACGAAGATTTTTCTTTATTACCGTATAGGACCATTGAAGAATAATCGCATTTAGACGATGCTCGTTTGCTTTTTGAAACAAAGTCGCATTGTCCAACCAGATTTGGCGATCCAAGCGATAATTTTTTGGAACTTCTGATGTTCGAAGGCCACTACAGGACCCTAATGAAGGGAAATCATCTCCCACAGATAAGTCAGAAAGCTTCAGCCTTAAATAAATTAGAGGAAATGCTTCAAACTGAATAATCATGATTAATTATTGCCGGCCCTCCTCATGTCCGGAAGATGGCGTTCTCGGCTATGCCACACCGCGTTATCTCTCGCGGGTCCCTTCATACAGAGCATTCGATAAATAATGCACAAGGAATTTTAACGTGTTTTTGAGCGCTCGTACTAACTACTTACACGAGGGCTATATCATTTCGTCACGATGTCTGTATTTTTCGAATTTTGAGCCGAAAATGGTCTCAAACGACTATGTTCGACTCACTGATGACGAATCCGTAGGAAAATTCGAGTCTGTCCGTCCGGCCGTATACACGATAACTCTCGAACAGAATGTCCTAGAAACTTGAAATTTTCAGGGTAGGTTCAAATTTCGAATGCCGCGGTTAAGTTCGTTAATGGGCCAAATTCCACTAGGGGTTCCGTAAATATGGCCGTTCAAAGTTTTGTTCTCCTGATTACTTGAAAACGTTATCGGGCAATATTCGCCCAGGGGTTCCGTGAATATGGCTGCTCGAATTTCTGTTTTCCTGATTATTTCGAAACTGTAGATTCGATCGAGGTGAAATTTTGTACTCAGATGAAAAATAACGTATTCAACCTACATGCAAAATTTTGTCCAGCTCGCATGACCAGAACCATAGGAACAATAGAAAATTATAACTTTCGAACGGAAAGGCCTAAAGACTTGGAATTTTCAGGCTAGGTGTAGTCTCGAATGTTGCGGTCACGTTCATCAATGAGCAAAATTAGACTATGGGTTCCGTAAATATGGTTATTCAAAATTCAGTTTTCTTGATAATTTCAAAACTATGTATTTGATCGTGACGAAAATTTGTATTTGAATTGAGAATGATATATTCGAGCTACATTTTGTCCAGATCGCATGATCAGAACCATAGAAACCATAGAAAATCATAACTTCCAAACGGAAAGGCCTAGGGACTTGAAATTTTCAGGATAGGTTCGGATCGCGAATTGTGCGGTCACGTTCATCAATGAGCAAAATTAGACTAGGGGTTCCGTAAATATAGTCCTTCAAACTATTTTTCTTCCTGATAATTTCGAAACTACTTATTGGATTGGAATGAAATTTCGCACATGGAGAATGATATATCCAAACTACGTGGGAAATTTTGTCCAGATCGCATTACCAAGACAATAGATACCGTAGAAAATTATAGCGAAATTCACCTAAAGCACTGACGTGAATTCTGGATTTTCGCCTCAGTTTGAACTTTTTTTGACAGCTGTTAAAATCTTTCCAATTGGTTTCTAAATCTGAATAATGCGAATCTACCTACAAGGTGCATGTACGAGCGCTCAAAAGCTCCTGCCTCCACGGCAGTGCTTTTCGTAATTTTTTTTAAAAGGTTTTTCGAGATATTCTTGCGAAATTTTTACTGTTAGCCGATGATTTTGGTAAAGACCGTACACCTGTCTGATGATGTAAACCGGATTTTCTAGGAGATAATGGAAAATAGCGATCGAATGAAAGACAGACTCGAGGATGTAGTTGACATATTTGAAAAACGAATGGCAGAAATAGGGAAACTTTCGGAGATGGCACAAAGGTAAAGCATGAAGGAAAGTGACAGATAGATCCACCTAATTTCGTTGGAACCACTACAATTTTTTGAATCGCAAATTTTCTTCAGAGAGGCAAATGCCGTTGGTCTATCTCTACAAGTTCAATTTGGCGAACCGAAACGGGTGTTTGTTTGAGTTTGGAACCTCCGACCCCACCGACCCATCTTGACTTGTTTGAATCTATTAATCAGAGCCGAATCCGGTTAATTCAATCAGTAATCTATTATTCAATATATGACCCCCCGATCACGCCTGGTTAACCCCGAATCAGAATGTGTCACACTCCACCTGTCGACAATCTCACCAGAATTCGCAATTAGTTCAACCTCCAGCCTTCGCCCCCCCCTATCTCGATCTATTTCCAAGTCTCCGAAGATAAGGGTAATAATGTGCGATGGTTTCCTTCAGATGAAATCCGTCAAAAATACAGTCGGGTAACTGCCTGGGAGTGAAGATTCATCCATCATAACTGACGTATTCGTGAGTGGATAGAAGGAAAACGCAGAATAACGATATTAAATTTTGCCAACCAGAAGATTACGTCCTTGCAGCAAAAATAATAGAAAAATGGAATATGCATGGATAAAATAATGCGAGTCAAGTTGAATCGAATAAAAAAAAATTCAGAGGTAATTTTACTTCGGTAAATTAATGAGTTTCACATTTTTTTTACATGGAAAATTCGAAAAAATAAACGAAGACCTTCCAAGAAATGTATATCGATATTCTCAAGAGGTCAACCCAACGCTATAAACTTTTCGTTATCAATTTTTAAATATTTCATTTCTTACTCGTGATTTTGATTGATTAATTCATTTTGGAATGGAATTTCGTGAGCGGAATTGTATTCTATTCAAAATTTTGTCAACCACAGGTATTGATTGATTCCTGATTAATCACTCTCTATTCTTCATGTAGCACTAATCGCACCTACTACACTAATGTTTTCAAATGATCCCAAAGGAAAAAACCCAGGGGTTGAGATCGGAAACTTCCAAAAATCATATCCATCATAGATGATTTCCCTCATCATACTGACCTCAGACAGCTGGTAACATCATACATTCAGATATCAAATACGAACCAGATCCGGGCTGAGATTTTTTCAGATTCTTTGGTTTCGAAATACTCGGTCCTGGTGAATATTTTATATAAACGGTTTTTGGTATAATGAGTTATTTGATGAGTTCTATTGCTGGTCCAAGTCTAATCTCTGAAAACACCCTGTATAATAATCGTAGTGAACCAACAAATTATTCAAATCGTCTTGATAAGTGTTATTTTTCCTTTTGAATAAATCTGCAGAACATTTCATGTATACAATAATTGATATTTCGAGCATAAACAACAAATGTATTCTCAATGATATCCTTACTCACCCTGTAATTTCGCAACTCCTTTGAAGGTGACGGACTCAATCACAGTAGGCTCGCTACGTCCTTTGGCGTTGACAGCGTATAAAACAATCTTGTAGTTGATGCCTGCGTCTAGACCGTCAACAGCGAATGTGGGGGGAGTTCTGTAAGTGGTGAGATTGACTCTCGGCCTCAGCGACGGCAGCTCGAATACTTCCATCAAGTAGCTCTGGGGTAGTCCCCCGTCGAATCCCTCGACACAGAACACTTGGATTGACTCGAAAGTTTGATTGGATATTGTGCAATTCTGCAGTTGAGATGGGCGTCCTGAAAAAACCACATTTGTATGAGTACGAGAAAAAAAATTGAAATGTTCATTTTCATATGTATTGATTAAAATAAATTACGAAAAGCGCTCGTACATACACCTTGTAGGTAGATTCACATTTTCCAGTTTTAGAAACCAATTGGAAAGATTTTGACAGCTGTCAAAGAAAATTTCAAACTAAGACCAATTTTTTTTCAAGAATTCGCTAGAATTTTCTACGGTATCTATGGTCTTGGTGATGCGATCTGGACAAAATTTTCCACGAGTTTGAATACATTATTCTTCATCTATGTGCGAAATTTCATTCCAATCCAATAAGTAGTTTCGAAGTTATCAGGAAAAAATTAGTTTGAACGGCTATATTTACGGACCCTCTAGTCTAATTTTGCTCGTTGATTAGCGTAACCGCGAAATTCGTGAACCGAACCTATCCTGAAAATTTCAAGCCCCTAGGCCTTTCCGTTCGAAAGTTATGATTTTCCATGGCTTCTATGGTTCTGATCATGCGATCTGGAAAAAATGTAGCTTGAATATATCATTCTCAATTTAAATACAGAATTTCGTCACGATCAAATCCATAGTTTTGAAATTATCAAGAAAACTGAATTTCAAACAGCCATATTTACGGAACCCCTAGTCTAATTTTGCTCAGTGATGAACGTGACAGCAACATTCGAGATCCACACCTATGCTGAAAATTTCAAGTCCCTAGGCCTTTCCATTACAAAGTTATAATTTTCAATGGTTTCTAAAGTTCTGGTCATGCATGCTGGACAAAATTTTGCATGTAGCTTGAACACATAATTCTCCATCTAAGTGCAAAATCGATCGAATCCGTAGTTTCGAAGTTATCAGGAAAACAAAATTTCGAGTGGCCATATTGACGGAACCCCTGGGCGAATCTTGCCCAGCATTCGAGATTCGAACCTACCCTGAAAATTTCAAGTTTCTAGGACATTCCGTTCGAAAGTTATCGTGTATACGGCCGGACGGACGGACAAACTCGAAATTTTCGATGGATTCGTCATCAGTGAATCGAACATAGTCGTTTAAGACTATTTTAGGCTCAAAATTCGAAAAATACAGACATCGTGACGAAATGATATAGCCCTCGTGTAAGTAGTACAAGCGCTCAAAAAAATGAAGTTCACTCTTAACACTCAATCAAAGAACCTCGAATGGAAACTTCGCATTGTTCGCTTTGTCATTTGCCGTGGAATTGTTGCAATTCCTTCAATAATTGCTGCTTGAAGTCTTCAGGAATGGAATTTGAGTTCCTGATACAAGAATCACAGAGCGATGAGGCGAATCGAAGAAGGAGTCTCTTAAGGCCTCAACTTTTTCAGATGTGCTGGTTGTACGGAGCCGGTCCGCCAGTAGATCCAGTTTCATTGAAATATTGCACAAATTCGAGTCTGTCCGCCCGGCCGTCCGGCCGTAAGCACGATAACTCTCGAACGGAACGACCTAGCGACTTGCAATTCTCAGTGTGGTTTCAGTTCTCGACTGCCGCAGTTGAGTTCGTTAATGGGCAGAATTCCATTAGGGATTCCGTATATATGGCCGTTCGAAATTTTGTTTTCCTGATTAATTCGACCTACTAATTTGATCGAGATGAAATTTTGCACTCATATAAAAAATTACATCTTCAAGCTTCATGCGAAATTTTGTCCATATCGCATAACTAGAACCATAGAAACCATAAAAAATTATAACTTTCGGACGAAGAGGCCTAGGGACTTGAAATGATCAGGATAGGTTGGATCTCGAATGCCGCGATCACGTTTATCAATGAGCAAAATTAGACTACGGGTTACGTAAATATGGTCGTTTGAAATTCAGTTTTCTTGATCTTCAAAACTACGGATTCGATCGTGACGAAATTTTGTATTTGGAGAATTATATATCCAAGCTTCACTTTTTCCAGATCGCATGACCAGAACCACAAAAACCATAGAAAATCTTAACTTTCGAACGGAAAGACCTAGGGGCTTCAAATTTTCAGAATAGGTGTGGATCTCAAATACCAAGGCCATACATATCGTAGAAAATTCTAGCGAATTATCCAAAAAAAAATTGGTCACCTAAAGCACTGACGTGAAGTCTGGAGTTTTGCCATAGTTTGAAATTTTTTTTGACAGCTGTCAAAAAATGTTTCAATTTGTTCTATAACTGAAAAATGCAAATCTGAATACGAAGTGGATGAACGAGCGCTCATAAGCTCGTGACTTCACGGCAGTGCTTTTTATAATTTTGTGCCAAATTTCATGCAATCAGATGTTATAGTTTTCGAGCGGAGCTCGACGACTCAAGACGCCAATAGCATAATTTTATTCGATTTTCAGATTCTACTCCATCCAGAACGTAGACTATAAAAATTCCTAGGTAGTACGAAATTTTTTTTCTTCGAACGATTTCAAAGATTTATTATTCAAAATGATAAAATCCCACGATTCCTCAACGTACTACCTATCAAATCTCGTGAACTACCAGACAATCAATTTCCTCAAAATATCTTATACGGTTCTTCGAATCATGAGAGGAAATTATACAACCTTTATTATGAAAAAAAAAACATACGTATACTCCGTTTAAGAATTATTGACATCTCGGTTGGCTGTGAAAAATCGAATTTAAGTTGGTAATAGACTATTCAGTAATATTTTGGGTTGCTGAATTCAGGTTGGTATAGGAATAACACTAACATTACCCATAGAAATCTTGCTTTGATGATTTTATCGAAGATATTGGTGAATATGTAATTATAAAAATTTGCTCTGAATTTGAATATTTTTTGTCTTATGCTATTAAAATGGCTGGAATTGACCAGGATACATCGCGCCTAACAAGAGACCGCCAGGCAGTTTGTCGGTGTTACTTCGAGTTTTTCAAAGATTTGGCATATATTTCCGCTAGTGTTTCAGGTAAACTGTTATTCACCGACTCAAAGTATATTCTGATTGATCAATTTTCAGATTTCACTAAGCTCTGTCCGTAGAATATTGGCATGTTATTATTGTTATTACAGCCTGGAATTAGCAGTGGAAGAAAACCTGTGCGATACGATTATTTCTTCAAAGAGACATTGAATGACTTTGTTTTTGCTAGAATTAAAAACAATGAATATATCAGTTTAGATATCCTTTTCGAACTGGCCAAAGAGCACCTAGATTTCAATCGATCGAAGTCAACATTATATTATATCATAAAAAAAATTGGATACAATACAAAAAAGTTGATCGAAAGAAAATTCTTACTGATAAACAGAAAAATATAATAAAAATAGAACGATATTGTGATAAATACCGAGAATACATGGAACAAAACGTAAAATTCATTTATCTAGATGAAATTTGGATATTCAAATTTGTCAGTGTACACTAGAAAATAATCCAGAAGGTATGCCGAGTATATTCAAGGGTAAAGGCAGAAGGTGCACTATTTTGAATGCTGTAACAATTGATGGATTTTTACCTGGATGTGATCCGATTCTTGACAGTGGTATTAATGATAAGGATTACTATGAATGGTGAATTATTTCATAAATGGGTTATTGAAAAATTGAAACCTTCCCTGCAAAAGGATGCCCATCAATAGGATTATGTCAGCTTATTCAATAAACACATCCAAATCACTACACTACGTGGAAACAAAGTTTTCAATATTTTTATCTTTGCTCTTGTATCATTCATAGATATTTCAAGTTTATTTATTATACTTATACTGTATAGTACCCTGTTCACATTTCCTCTGCTAATACACATGCTATATTGTTTCCAATTCAAAAGTATACTGAATAATTGTAAAATTGCTCATCAATTATAATATTTTCAATAATTCATGGACAGTTTTAATGAACGAAAATAAAAATTGACTTTCTTGAAGTATTCAACACTAAGCAATAAATAATTCACAAATTGGTTCATATATTGATAGTTCGGTACAAAATTCTTCATGTACTACATAGATTCTCAATTTTTGTTTCTCTCTTATTTCTTAATACATTATAACGTTTTTTCCAATCCATTCTTTTGGCCCTGTGCTTGCGAAGTTTCCAAAAATTTTTTTCTGTTGGACCACTAGCTACCTGCTAGAATTCCATTAATTATCCTTCTTGAATCCTGACATAAAATGGTACTCTTATAGTTATATGGTTAGAATTTTGCAAGATTTCCAATACCAATAAATATTGCATGGTCCTGAGTGATAAATATTTATTTGAATGATCTTCAATTTTCCATGGTTGACTTTTATATGAGATAATTTCATATGAAAGCATTCCACGATATTTTTGCGCTTTGAAACCTGAACTCCCATGTAGAAACTGCAATCGATATATTCCGGCTTAATTATTCGATAATTCCGATAATGCGTATACTCAACACTTTTCTAGGTTATATTTATGTTTTATTTCTATGATGAAAACAGTAACTTTCTTGTAACTAGAAATAAAGCCTCGACTGGACGTTCATGGCCTGCTTCGATGTCAATAATTCTTAAATGGACTATAACATACGAGACGATTAATCAGTTCTTACACTATGGAAGGTTTTAGAGAGCTATACAAACAATTTCTGTTTCATTTTTGGGATAGGAGGTTAATTTTAAATACATTCAAAATATTGAGAATAATTTTTATTTTCGTTCATTTCTTATGCTCTCACCTTTCTCTATTTTTTCAGATCTTGTTTTTTTCGTGCCTTGAAGAAGTCTCTCGTTGATGAAAAAGAAGCCGTTCAATATGAATATGTTAGCTCATTCTGTTTTTTAATTATATATAGGGTCTTACAAATTGAGTTCTCGAAAGTAAATAATCAGAAGACATAGAATTTGAACTGCCCATTCTGACATAGTGGCTCTATCTCACCAATAACTCGAATAATTTCTGCTAGCAATGCTGCAACGTTTCGAGTATTATTCGTAGAGCTGTACTTTACCAAAGCCCCAGAGAAAGAAGTCTAACGGTGTCGAATCACAGGATTTCGAAGGCCAATTCAGGTCATCGAATCCGAATATAACACGGACTTGAAACTTTGTATGCAGAAATTGCAAAGTTTCTCTGGCTGTATGACACGTTGTCCCATCTTGTTGAATATGTCCTCAGTATCAATATTTTTCAGTTTTGGCCTTAAAAAGTTGTTATCATGGTGAGATATCTGGTATCGTTAACAGGTATGGTTCTTCCAGCATCATTTTCGAAAAAGTACGAACCAATCACACCACCAGACTACAATGCACACCAAACAGTAACAGTGACACTTTGTGGATGCGTTGGCCTCTCTTGGATCACGCTAAGGTTTTCCTCCCCCCAACTATAGTTTTGTTCATAAACGTAGCTACTGATGCTTCGTCCGGAAAGATGCTTTTCTTTGAAAAATCGTCATTTTGATCCAGTATTCAATTGGTCTCGCATGGTCCTGACGCATGGAATGCAGCAATTCTTGTGTCAATTGAACTTTGTAGGCCTTCATAAGACGCCATTCAGTTGTCTCAGAAAGTCCCAATTGTTGTGAACGTCGGGAAATTGACGTGTTGGAATCAGCTGCAACACTACCGCTCACAGCACCAATATTTTCGTCTGAATGATCGGCACGGGCATACTGACGTCTTTCTCGATCTTGTACTGCATCAGTTTCTTCAAATTTCGGCACAATACTACCAATTTGTTGCTCACTTGGACGATTGGATCGACCATGAACATCGCGTAATTTGAAAAATATATACATTTCTCACAGAACGACCATTTTCATAAAAAAATTCAAAAGTCTCAATACGTTGTTGTAATGTATACGACTCCATTTTTGAGCGCTGGTACTACTTACACGAGGGCTATATCATTTCGTCACGATGTCTGTATTTTTCGAATTTTGAGCCGAAAATGGTCTCAATCGACTATGTTCGAATCACTGATGACGAATCCGTCGGAAAATTCGAGTCTATCCGTCCGGCCGTCCGTCCGTAAGCACGATAACTCTCGAACGGAACAACCTAGAGACTTGAAATTTTCAGTGTGGGTTTAGTTCCCGAATGCCTCGGTTGAGTTCGTTAATGGGCCAAATTCCACCAGGGGTTCCGTAAATATGGCCGTTCAAAGTTTTGTTCCCCTGATAACTTGAAAACTACAGATTCGATCGAGATGAAATTTTGCACTCAAATGGAGAATGAGGTGTTCAAGCTACACGTGCAATTTTGTCCAGATCACATGACCAGAACCATAGAAACCATAAAAAATTTTAACTTTTGAACGGAAACGCCTAGAGAATTGAAATTTTCAGGATAGGTGTAGATCTCGAATGTCGTGATCACGTTCATCTATGAGCAAAATTATACTAGGGGTTCCGTAAATATGGTCGTTTTTTTTTTAGTTTTCTTGATACAGTGTAACCTTGATATAACGACCCTCAATATAACGAATTCCTCGATTCAACGAATATTTCGAAATCCCCTAGAACTAACTGCCCGTAAGAGTTGATGTAAAATATACCTCTACATTACGAATACTTTCTGTTAATGACCTCTTTATAACGAATTTCCAATCATTGCAGAATATTATGTAGAAGGTATAATTTACCTCCACTTAACGAATTCTTCAACTCATTACCTCTACATAACGAATTCTTCCAAACAAAAGCACACAATTATTGGACAATAACAACAAGAATGCATGTTTCGGCAGGTTAAGGCACGTAAAACTGTTTGACGCAAACACTGGTGTTTGTCGCTTTAAACGATTTAGAGATTTCGACGGCTGAAAAACGAAGGTGTTTTTCAACCATCACAGAAAAATTATTGAATGTGTGGACGAGAATCCCCCCCAACAAAAAAAAAGAGACATCGCGAGAGTTCAAAATTCCTGCGAGTACATAAGCCACAATTTTAAGATAAATTTTCCGAAAAATGTGGGCTACAATTAAACAGCAGAAGATTGAAATCATGCAAGTAAATACAGTGTTTTAATCAATATGTGTTTTTATTTTTTTGGAGAAATCGCTCGACAAAGATTTTTCTCACCTCGTTAAAACGAATCTGAGACAAATCTAACCTCTATATAACGAACCTTATTCCAACGAAATACTTGATATAACGAATATTTTTCAATTCTCTCAGTTTCGGTATATCGAGGTTGCACTGTAATTTCAAAACTACAGATTCGATCGTGACGAAATTTTGTATACTAATGGACAATGATATATTCAAGCTACATTTCTCCAGATCACATGACCAGAACCATAGAAACCATAGAAAATCATAACTTTCGAACGGAAAGGCCTAGTGACTTGAAATTTTCAGGATAGGTGTGGATCTGGAATGTCGCGTTCACGTTTATCAATGAGCAGAATTATACTAGGGGTTCCGTAAATACGGTCGTTTGAAATTTTGTTTTCTTGATAATTTCGAAACTACGGATTCGATCGAGATGAAATTTTGTATATCAATCGAGAATGATATATTAAAGCAATATTTTGCACCTAGCTGAGAAATAATGTATTCAAACTACGTACCGTAGAAAGATCTAGCGAATTATCGAAAAAAAAGGGTCAGCTGAAGCACTGAAATTAAGTATGGTGTTCCGCCTAAGTTTCAGAATATTTTTGACAGCTGTCGAAAATTCCTTCAATTGATTTCTAAAACTGGAAAATGCGAATCTACCTACAAGGTGGATGTACGAGCGCTCAAAACCTCCTGATTTCACGGCAGTGCTTTTTTATAAATGGCACCTGTTCATAGAAAATAATTCTGTTCAGGCGAATATGTTCACCTGAGATTGGGACAAATAGTGGTCTCTTCCCGAAAAAAATACATTGGACTGTAACTGGTATGGATCCAAAGCAAGGAGTGATAAAGAATGAAAGCAGGATATTATGAAAGGCTCAATCAAGAGAGACATCCAGTTTATGGTTCATAAACAGGACACATTTCCGAAAAACTTACGAGAAACGGTCCCCGTGTGACGTTTTATGTATGGACTCGGAGGAACGTTAATAAAGCCATGAAATATGGGTGATATAGTGTCGACGGCCACATAGCTACCAAGGGAGCGTAATCAACCTATACGCGAAAGCTTTACGGGGGCTTACTCTAATTAATTTACAACAGCCTTGCCATCATTGATGTAATTTCAACATAGGATGAAAATTAGCGGAGTTACCCTCCAGGGAGAATAGATATGCGAAAATAATAGCTGCAGATACGCTACTGATTTCGGGAAAATGTATTGCGTTGTTTGGCGACATGGATTATGGTATTGTATCGATCCTGTTCCCAGTAATTTTCGAGAGTTATCATAGATTTGTTAGAGGAAACACCAGAGGTTCTGACCGAAATCTGCTGTCGGATCAATTCGATCACTATCATCATCAACCTTTTTTAGGATCACTCCCTCAAAATTCACATTATTTGTTTTTGTTCTAATATATTTGATACCTAACAAAAGCGTTGTTGAATAGGAAGAAGAAATATCGTGATAATGATAATTGTCTTTACAAATATACAGGGTTTTTCATGAGTGGTTGGCCATAGCCTAGCGGTGAATGCAGGTCATCCAGGCCTTTGAGAAAAGTTGCTAGTTTTGTATCCTAAGGCTCTTAGTTTAGGAGATACAGGGTGATTCATGGATTTACGATAGCCATAACTCTGGAATCTGGGGTACGATTCTGATCAAATTTCATGGGTTTGTTCCTTTCAGAAAGTCCTTCCGAATGGCTCACGATTATTTTCTACATCACTTAGAGGAATTTTGTTATCCATGAAAAAAAACTTAATTCAGTATACGGAATTCAATTTTCACTTCGAATGGCACAGTTTTTACAAGCAAGAAGCGATCGAACGAATTCATATTCTATGTAATTTTTTCTGCGGTTCTGATTTTAGTTCTTTCGTGATAATATTTCATGTCTTTTGCTGAGTTTTTGAACCTCAAAGCTTAAGAGCGTTATAACTAATTATTATGGAAAATGTAATCCGTGAGTGTATTCGCTCCACAAAACGAATAACTAGATATTAATATTTTTTTTGTTTTTACGAACTTCAAACCTATTTATTTGATTCCACAGTACAAAATCAGAAGGGTAGTATAAGAGATGTTTGAAATGGGGTTCTTCCATTTCAACACATTTCCCAGCTCTCAAAATGAGATTAGTTATTGCCCTTCTTGTCATATCGGGATTTCGTTTTAATTCTGTGCAAGCTTCTTCTATCCTCTGCCTCAAATGCTTTAGTGGAGTTTTTTCAACGGCATATACCTCATTTGAGAACCCCACAGAAAATAATCCATATGAGTTAGATCTGGCGACCTTGGGGGCCATGCTACAGGGTGTCCTCCTGTTTGGAAATCTGTGACGATATTCTCACACTGCTGCTCTTGAATTCCCATTTCAAAAACCATAAACAAATATCATATTGAAATACTCTCAATTGATGTACAAAGTTCGAATTTTGAATTGGAATTGAAGTACCTTCGAATCGGACAGCTATGTTTGGAGACTATCTAGCGAATTTCCTGAGGAATACAAGTCAATATTTCTTTGTTTAAAAGCGAATGCGCTCATTGATTACATGTTTCAAGTGGGTTCACGCCATTTGTCCCTAAATTCAACAGTCAGTTTCGAAAGAATTCAAAGCTTGATTATGCATACTTCAAAATATTTCTTTACGCAGCGTGTTACAAGACTCAGTGGGTGCTGAGGGATTAAATTAAAAGGGAGTTGAACAGAAAATTATAAAATTCAAAATTTCAGCAAAAGACATTTTTTACTTTTTTTCCACTGAGGTTGTCTGAATTATGCAAAGGTTATAAAAAATGCGATTCTTCACCGGATGCCATAAAGAAAATCACAAGGTTTGAGAGAAATAACCTTGTAGGAAATTTATACTCAATACTCAAACTAATTATCTGATTCTCAATAATTTCTCTTAGAGCCGGTATTATAAAGACAAGTTGACCATCGGTTACGTTCAACAGACTCTAGACTCTTGGTTCAGTAGTTACCGGTTGGAGCTATCTTCCATAATACTGGCCCATTGAAGCTCGGTATAACTTCTTGGGGGGGGATATTAATTTAGAAGCAAAGGGCCGGTACTATAAACGGTAGCACTAACTGGAATTACTGCACGGAGAATTTGGAGTAAAGCCTCGGTTAGACGTAACCGACCATCGACGATCAACTTGTCTTTATTATATACTCCGTTTAAGAATTATTGACATCTCGGTAGGCTGTGAAAAATCGAATTTAAGTTGGTAATAGACTATTCAGTAATATTTTGGATTGCTGAATTCAGGTTGGTATAGGAATAACACTAACATAACCCATAGAGACCTTGCTTTGATGATTCAATCGCGGAATTGGTGAATAATTATAAAAATTAGCCCTGAATTTGAGTATTTTTGTCTTATGCTATTAAAATGGCTGGAATTCACCAGGATACATCGCGCCTAACAAGAGAAGGCCAGGCAGTTTGTCGGTGTTACTTCGAGTTTTTCAAAGATTTGGCATATATTTCCGCTAGCATTTATCGAGTTTCGCTAGTGTTTCACGTGAACTGTTGTTCACCTACTCAAAGTGTATTTTGATCGATCAATGTCTCTTAAATTTTCAGATTTCACCAAGCACTGTCCGTAGAATATTAGCATGTTATTACAGCCTGGAATTAGCAGTGGAAGAAAACCCGTGCGATACGATTATTCCTTCAAAGAGACATTGAACGACTTTGTTTTTTGCTAGAATTGAGAACAATCCTTTTCGAACTTGCCAAAGAGCACCTAGATTTCAATCGATCAAAGTCAACATTATATTATATCATAAAAAAATTGGATACAAATACAAAAAAGTTTATCGAAGGAACATTTTTATTGATAAACAGAAAAATATAATAAAAATAGTACGATATTGTGATAAATACCGAGAATGCATGGAACAAAACGTAAAATTCATTTATTTAGATGAAACTTGGATATTCGAGAACTATATTCAAATTCGTCAGTGGACACTAGAAAATAATCCAAAAGGTATGCCGAGTATATTCAAGGGTAAAGGCAGAAGGTGCACTATTTTGAATGCCGGAACAATGGATGGATCTGATTCTTGACAGTGGTATTAATGATAAGGATTACTATGAATGGTGAATTATTTCATAAATGGGTTATTGAAAAATTGAAACCTTCCCTGCAAAAGGATGCCCATCAATAGGGTTATGTCAGCTTATTCAATAAACACAATCAAATCACTACACTTATAACAAAGTTTTCAATGATATTTTCATCTTTGCTCTTGTATCATTCATAGTTATTTTAAGTTTATTTATTATACTTATACTGTATTGTACCCTGTTCACATTCCCTCTGCTAATACTGCCATTGAACACATGCTTTATTGTTCTCAATTCAAAAGTATACTGAATAATTGTGAAATTGCTCATCAATCATAATATTTTCAATAATTCATGGACAGTTTTAATAAATGAAAATAAAAATTGACTTTCTTGAAGTATTCAACACTGAGCACTTAATAATTCACAAACTGGTTTATATATTGATAGTTACAGTACAAATTTCATGTACTACATAGATTTTTAATTTTTGTTTCTCTCTTTTATTAATAATAATATATGTTTAGTTCCTACAATAATGGGGAATAAGTCAAATAATTTCAATGATTACTGGTTACAAAGTAGATGTGTGGTTTAGCTTTACTAGATTCCAAATATTCTAGCAAATTGTATGGTCCAATATTCAGCAAAAATTTAACTAAGTCTTTTTTCAATATATCAACATTTCTTATCGAATGAAACTGTTTGGGTAACGCATTGTAGATCTTCATGGACATGTATTATGCATTATTCTGTGCTAGTGTCAATTGTTGCCTCGGGTATATATAAGGATCAATATTCCTAGTTGGGTTGATGTTCAGAAACGGTTCAAATAGTTTACTGTGGCTTTGTAGGAATATAACATATTTTAGCACATATATTGCTGTTGACGTCAGGATTTTATTCCTTTTGAGAACACCTCTACAAGTATCTCTATATTTCATTATATCCATAGCTGGGATTGCTTGCTTTTATGTTTTAAATAGTTTGTTTCGTGATGTACTGTTTCCCCAGTAAACAATGCCATATGAAAGGGTTGACTGAAAATTGGCTGTGTAAAGGAGCTTCAATGTATCTTGTTGGATATACCCATTGAGGGTGCAGATTATGGTGGTGAGTTTCCTGTTCAAGTTTTCTATTTGGGGGTTCCATTTCTTAATATATATATATAACGTTGAACCTGAATTCCCGTTTTTAAACTGCAGTCGGCATATTCCGGCTTGATTAATAATTATTCGATAATTCGTATACTGAACACTTTTCTAGGTTATATTTATGTTTGATGTTTTATTTATATGATGAAAACAGTAACTTTTTTGTAACCAGAAATAAAGCCTCGACTGGACGTTCATGGCCTGCTTCGATGTCAATAATTCTTAAATGGACTATACGGTCTCTCAGAGTAGCTGTTTCCCCAGCTGTGTGATGCTCTTGCACAAACTTCTTGAAAATAGCTTTTGGACACATCCCTCTCGAGTTCATTGATGAAAAATATGATAACTTCTTCTTTATACCAGGGCGCTGTTAATGTATCATCAAGAATATTGGTACATTAACCCCTCTACGAGTGATAGCACATCGAACAATTTTTTGAGAAGAGACGGGTGACTCAATGTAATAATCTAGAGGTTTCTGGTCATTCTTATAATTCAACGAATTATATAATATCTAGAGAGATGAAACTAGTTTTGGCTGATAATACGATAATGCTTGGACGGAGGAATGTGGAGCTTCTGACATTATTCCTTCAACATTAATGATAAATTCTGAGATTCTGTTTTTAATCGATCACATCTTCTCTTGTAAAGCTACTTTCTTCAAGGTAAACGTTTATTCGAAACTTCGATGATCAGAATCGACAGTCCTGAATTCTGGAGAACATATCTGCTCTTAGGACTTTCAGGAGCCTTTAATATTCCAACCATTCCTAACATTTCCTAACGCTTTTTGGACACCAGAAAAGATTATGTTTTATACAAGCTCTTATGAAATTGAGCTTGAGCCTTTATGTAAGGTTTGGTCTGTGACTTTGACAAGGAAACATTAGATTGAAATATTCATATCATAAGAGCCAAGCCTTATTTTCAAAAGTTGATAGAGGTCCATAGCACACTTGACCTCGTTTTGTTGAACGCACGATGTTTTGGAATAGGTTCGACATTTATTTGTGATTTCCAATAACCTTTAGAAAGGGCCAAATTTCAAGGGGATAACATACGTGTGATTTGCAACAAAAAATGTTATATAACACAGGCTGGAAATGTTGACGGTTATTCTTCAATTTAACATTTCTCGATTTCACGAAATATTTCCATAACTTGTTTGATCTCCTCTTGAAGTATGGCCCTTTTGAAAGTAGACATCCTGTATATTCTGAACTATATGATCAATAGTAGAGAGAATTATTGAAAATAATTCATAAGAAACGCTGCTGAAAAGCGTGAAACTTCGAAAACCCCCCTCAAGTGCGCGAAGTGGATACTTTACACATTGTTGTATAGAGAGAATTAAAAATATACCAAAATGACACTAACCGGCAATGACCACCTGAAACACACAGGGAGTCTTCTGCCTTCCCACCTCGTTTATTCCGTAGCACAGTAGCGTGCCGTAGTCCAGGTCCGAGACAGGTGTGTAATTCAGCCTGGAGCTGGTGACCTCGTTGGTGAACTTATTGGCCGGTACGTCCGTCTGGTCGCCCGAATTATTGAAAGTCCACTGGAAGGTCACAATGGCCGGATTGGCGTCGACCTGGCACCGCAGCGTCACGGTCTCCTGCTTCAGGGCGCCGTAAAGCTCTTCGCGATCCTGCACGCACACCGGCGCATCTGAAAACCAAAACAGGATGTGTTACAGAGGCCGACAAAGGTGAATCCGAAAAACGGATTTATTTATTGGCCGCAAAACAAACGGGGTTTCCTGGATAATTTTGTGTGGTGACACCGGTATATTATATCGGAGCATTTGGAAATGTTATATGGGAGCAGACGAGTTAGGCTTTTGTACCCACATCATTTTTAGTGTTTCTTTATTATGAAAAGTTCAATGTTCACGTTTCTTTTCAATAAAACACAAATTATTTGCAATTTTATCGAGCGGATTTTTTTGTTAAAAACATGTATTGAATAACGATTTTGAAATGGGCTTGGGTTCGAAATTGAAAAATTTCCTAGAGACAAAGAAATGGATTTCTTTTGAACCATTCGACTCATTCGAACAGTTTTCTTGCTTATTGATAAGATAATTTGAAGAAGAACCTGCAAATTTCACACAACGGTTTATTAATTCCATGTCATCCGAAATCCTTTCTAGCATTAATGGAATATCACAATAATAAATAATAGATAATTATAGATTAATTTCAAAATGAAAAGAAAAACGAAGTTATTATGTTTTCACTTCTGTCAGCTGTCCCATGAATCATGACTGTCAGTATATTTTTTCTTGGTTTGCTACTATAGTTGAAACGTAACCTATTAAAATTTCGAGGAGGTTGAAATTTTTTCTCGAAATTTTCGAAGGTTCATCATTGGACAGTTTTTTCCACTTATCAAGAACATGAGTTGGAAAGACGTCTCTTGTGAACATTATCCAGCGCAACGTCTGGTAGCACATTTGAATGATCCCACATTTTTAGTAGGTAGTCAAATAGCCAGTTAAAATAAAGCTATATTCATGACTGCCGTTTATAATCAATCATTATGAAAAAAAATCGGAGGCTTGGAAAACAGTAATTCTTTTTTGAGCGCTCGTTCTACTCACACGAGGGCTATATCATTTCGTCACGATGTTTGTATTTTTCGAATTTCGAAACGAAAACGGTCTCAATCGACAAGGTTCGACTCACTAATGACGAATCCGTCGAAAAATTCAGGTCTGTCCATCCGTCCGTCCATCCGGCCAGCCACAAGCACGATCACTTTCGAACGGAATGACCTAGAGACATTAAATTTTCAGTGTGAGTTCAATTCCCGAATGCCGCAGTTGAGTTTGTTAATGGGTAGAATTCCACCAGGGGTTCCGTGGATATGGCCGTTTTAATTTTTGGTCTCCTGATGAAATTTCGCACTTAGATGAAGAATGAAGTGTTCACTACATGCAAAATTATGTCCAGATCTCATGACCAGAACCATATAAATCATAGAAAATTATAACTTTCGAACGAAAAGGCCTAGGGAATTGTAATTTTCAGGATAGGTGTGGATCTCGAATGTCGCGGTCACGCTCATCAATGAGCGAAATTAGATAAGGGGTTCCGTAAATATGGCCGTTCAAAATATTTTTTTCCTGATTATTTCGAAACGACTGTTTGGATTGGAATAAAATTTCGCACATAGATGGAGAATAATGTATTAAATCTACGTGCGCAATTTTGTCCAGATCGCATATCCAAGACCATATATACCGTAGAAAATTCTAGCGAATTATAGAATAAGAAATCCTTATATTTCTGTGGTAGCAGATTTGGCATGATTGAGAAAGAGCTGCTGTCATTTTTTTGACAGCTGTCAAAAGTTTCTCCAATTGGTTTCTAATACTGGAAAATGCGAGTCTACCTACAAGGTGGATGAACGAGCGCTCAAACTCTCCTGACTTCGCGGCAGTGCTCTATTCTTTCATTATAGGCCGTAATAAATGAATAATTTGATCATACTGGCTGACAGATGAAATGATATAGGAACAAGCGTTTCTCATTGTTCAATTTCACATTCATTTATTGGAAAACACAGCAACACAGCGAATTTTGAGCCGAGTTCGGTAACTGTTTCATGGATTCCATACTAGATTCCATATTATCCTCACGTTGCTTTATTCGGGAGTTTCACTCAGTCAAAAATGTCCTAATTGCGTCATATATGTAACTAAACAAATTAAGTGTTGTCGATTATATTCTTCGAAATGTTTTGCAAATACACACTTATTTCTTTCTCGGATTTGTATCCAGTGAGAAAAGATTGGTTCATGCTCCTAAGCATAACCTATTCATTTCATCGAATTCAATAACTCCTTTGTTGAATGGAAGACCATAGCTTTCGATGACCTTTTGATGACTTCAGAGGCTCGTTATATTATAGACTTAATTGACTCAACCGAGGAGTTATTCTGAAATTTTTATATAATTTCGGAAGACCTAACACTATATAATATGTACTCCATCATTCAGTTACATGTATGGCATCTCTAAATTTCTTTTTCGTAACTATACTGTACTATTCAATACGAGAAAAAAAAACCTTTCAAATTTCATCTACATAGTGCCAATAGTATTCTTATTGAATGGATGTCAAGGCTCATCATTCGGTTTGGAAAAATTTGGTCCAAAGAGGAGAGCTTTTTAAAAAGGGAAACAATAATTCTCTTGGAGCTGTTGCATCAGGCACAACGATCTTAGGACTGTTAAATGCCCGTTGATGCTTCCATTAGGAATTGGTCCCAGACCGGAACACATAATTCCGTCCGTTTACAAGGCCATCAAGATATAAATTGACCCTGTATATATGGAGAAACGAACCGGCGCATTCACCAATTTGTTTCTGTACTTTCTGGATGAATGAAGAGGAGACAGAGAATTTGAATAATTCATCGATTCTTCGGAATTCTACAGGTTATTCGAAAGGTTTTTTTTGTCGATGAACAAAAACGCTATCATTGTGCCTAGATGTCTTTAATTTCCGAATTTTGAGCCGAGAATAGTCTTAATACGCGAATTTTCACCGATTTCGTTCGTGCATAGATACTGGTAGTTTGAAAGGATGTCGAGAATGAACGTACCTACGGTTGGTACTTACAATCCTCAAGAATGAGGATCTCTATAAATAGTCAAATCTCAGAGTGTGATTATACAGTACCGAATAGCGAAATAACTGAATTATCGCGGAATTCTAATCACTCGGTAATACTTTTGAGAAAATGCGTTATAAATTCGAAAATTTTCAATAATTACAATTTTTGTTGAAAAAGTGCCCTGTCCATTCAAAAACTTGAATATAATACATACATAACAGGTTTATAAAATTTGACACTGTCAACTGATTATTTGTAAGTCAATCAGAGCTATAATTTCCACTGTACAAATTATCAGTATAATTCCTTCGGATTGTCCAAAATAACAATACAAATGTTGAGTATCGTTCAGATTTTACGTATGAATGAAATTCTCGTACTTATCAAACATTCAGCCGAACATTTGATAAAATTCAACCCCCCCTTAATTTTCCATTTGAAAGGTCATATTACGAATTTTTTTTCGACTTTAATAGAGGTCAGAGGTAGGAAGTGGTTACGAAATAATTGTTCACGTACGGTTATAGGCCACCGCTTGACATATTGTTACAAAATTAGGGTGCGTCCTGGAAAAGGAGATGTGATGAACCCACAACCTAATACGAACACCGGAGATGTTATTTCGAGAGAGGATGACAATGACAAACATTCCATTGTGGGAAGAATGGGGTTGGTCTCTTTATATATTATTTCGTTTCTGTCCGAATACAGAGGTTACACAAGGGATGCATTCAGATGGAAAATTGAACAAACGACATCTTTCTAGACTTCGTTATATCTACCGCAATAAATGTATTCTTGTTAAAAAACCACTTTCAATCATCTCCCTCGAGAAGATTTCAAATAATATTGTGAAGAAATTATTTTTTTATTTTGTTTTAATGATGACACCATCATCAAACTAATTATCGCAGCTAATTCGTTTTTGATGTATAGGGAATCTCTGCTACTATGAACAAGAGCTTCATCATTTTTTACAAATGCCTGTAATTCTCGAATTCAAGACGCTACTGATTTCAAACGATTAGGTTTCACTCACAGATGAAGAATTCATGATCAAATTCAATCTTTACTTCAAAACCTACAAGCAAAACTTATCAGTTCAACTGAAGACAAGATGACTCACAAAAATATCCAATGAAATAACTTCAATTGTCTCGCGTAAACAGAAAGGACTCCTGTTTCCTTATCTCTTAAACCTAATTCAAAAGTGATTAAGGAATAAGAATCCTACTTGATCACCTGACCGTATGAATTGATCCTATAAACAAATAATGTTCAGGTAGAAACCTCACCTTTTTCAGGC
Source organism: Aphidecta obliterata (assembly GCA_963966015.1). Taxonomy (NCBI): domain Eukaryota; kingdom Metazoa; phylum Arthropoda; class Insecta; order Coleoptera; family Coccinellidae; genus Aphidecta; species Aphidecta obliterata. The sequence continues at coordinate 24,064,489 of OZ014427.1, read as the reverse complement.
TTTTCAGTAAAAACTGGAATTGCTTCTTTGTTTGAGTGTTCGACAAATTAAACTGAATGGACTTGTTGTCATTATTTTGATTTTTTGAGCGCTCGTACTACTTACACGAGGGCTATATCATTTCGTCACGATGTCGGTATTTTCCGAATTTTGCGCCGAAAATGTTCTCAATCGACTATGTTCGACTCACTGATGACGAATCCGTCGAAAAATTCGAGTCTGTCCGTCCGTCCGTCCGTCCGTAGCACGATAACTCTCGAACAGAACAACCTAGAGACTTGAAATTTTCAGTGTGGGTTCAGATCCCAAATGCCTCAGTTGAGTTCGTTAATGGGCCAAATTCCACCAGGGGTTTCGTAAATATGGCCGTTCAAAGTTTTGTTCCCCTGATTACTTGAAAACTACAGATTTGATCGAGATGAAATTGTGCACTCAAATGGAGAATGAGGTGTTCAAGCTACATGTGAAATTTTGTCCAGATCGCATGACCAGAATCATAGAAACCATAGAAAATTGTAACTTTTGAACGGAAACGCCTAGGGACTTGAAATTTTCAGGATAGGTGTGGATCTCGAATCTATGAGCTATGAGATAATTATACTAGGGGTTCCGTAAATATGGTCGTTTGAAATTTAGTTTTCTTGATCATTTCAAAACTACAGATTCGATCGTGACGAAATTTTGTATACTAATGGAGAATTATATATTCAAGCTACATTCTCCAGATCACATGACCAGAACCATAGAAATGCATAGTAAATCATAACTTTCGAACGGAAAGGCCTAGGGACTTGAAATTTTCAGGATAAGTGTGGATCTGAAATATCACATTAACGTTTATCAATGAGCTGAATAATACTAGGGGTTCCGTGAAAACGGTCCTTTGAAATTTTGTTTTCTCGATAACTTCGAAACTACGGATCCGATCGAGATGAAATTTTCGTATTTTAATCGAGAATGATATATTAGAACAACATTTTGTCCAGATCGCATGACCAGAACCATAGAAACCATAGAAAATTGTAACTTTTGAACGGAAAGGCTTAGGAACTTGAAATTTGCAGGGTCGGGTTGGATCGAGAATGTCGCGGTCACGTTCATCAATGAGCAAAATTAGACTAGGGGTTCCGTAAATATGGCAGTTCAAAATATTTTTTTCCTGATAGTTTCGAAACTACTGATTGGATTGGAATGAAATTTTGCACCTAGCTGGGGAATAATGTATTCAAACTACGTGCGAAATTTCGTCTAGATACTTCAGAAATTTCTAGCGAATTATCGAAAAAAAATTGGTCAGCTGAAGCACTGACATGAAGTTTGGAGTTTCAGTTCCAGAATTTTTTTTGACAGCTGTCGAAAAATTCCTTCAATTTATTTCTAAAACTGAAAAATGCGAATCTACCTACAAGGTGGATGTACGAGCGCTCAAAAGCTCCAGACTTCACGGCAGTGCTTTTCGTAATTTTTTTATAGTAGGTATTATTATAGAAATAGTGTCGAGTGTTTTATTTGGGAACTAAAATTAACAATGTCTCAGATAATGAATTCTGTAATGCGAAATTGAAATGAAACTCTGATTTCATTGAAATGTATCAAAAATGAAGGAATATTACTTTTTGCTCCTTTGTTGCTACGAGCAAAAGCGTTTTCAAACTTTGAATTTCGAATGTAAAGATACAGCTTTTTATCTGTTCCATGTGAAAAAAATTGAGTTTTTCTGATTCAATATAATGAAGAATTTTTTTGAAACAACTTCTACTTTTTGCCAGGAAAATAATTCGAAACTTTTTTTTTGAATTCACGAAACGATTAATGAATAACCAAGTTACAATGGTGAATCACTCTGTTGCGAAATATAAAAACAACAAAAAAAGCAATAACGTTTCCAACATATGAATATTGATATTCCCAAGCGTACAATACGCTGGAAGAAATCCTCGATCTCATATTTATACAGGACGAAAACGTTAACGACGTCGATCAAATAGAAAACAGATCGAGCACGTCCGATACCATGATGCGGATTGCTAAATATTCCCTCGGGAACTGGTCGGGAGGATCCCTTGTTAGCAGCTAGAAGCTGCTTTACCACTGTAATATCCTATTAATGTGGCAATAATAGTTGCTCTGCCTAATCTTATTTGACCCGAATTTCCCAATCTGTATCCCCCAGCAAGTGGAAAATTGGGCAAGATGCCCGATTGCGACTATAAATTTGTATTATTGGTCTATAAATTTTGTTTCATGTGATTGATCAGTGATTCGTCTGACTCCTTATTGAGGAACACACTTGGGGGACCATCGAATACTTGACGTGAAGGTTTGAACAGTAATTATGCAGTAGATATAAAAAAATGATGTTCGATATTTTTATGTGCGGGAATCTTTTTCGATTTATCTGCACAACTGTTGAGCATCAAATATGTTTTCTTGCGATAATTTCGAAGCATCAGACTGTTTTTTCGATAATTTTCGATAAATCCGATAAGTACCTGGATGGTTGACCGCTCTGGCAAAGAATTTTAACCAGCGTGCTAAATGTCCTGACTTCATATCACTGCTATTCTCGAATTTTTGAATAAACAGATTCCCTTTCTTCCAGCGCACGATTTTATCATGTCAGTTTTCTTGCGTTATACCTCTAGGATACTTTCTAATATTTTTGTGCTTTTATTGTTGATATATTTTATTGTCAGTCCATACAAGATGACCTCCATACTCTATACAGGGTGTCCACTTTGTTATGTAAAAAAAATTATTTGATTTTGATCGATGTAACAAAGGGTGACCAGCCAGCTCACTCAGGATGGGGTTACCCCCCCTGGCATTTGTAAAATTGATGAATTCGAGGGCGCCAGGTAATTTGAATATCTGGCCACCTATTTAGAAATTACCAAATCTTTTGACCTATCAAATTCCGGAATGAAAGTGATTATGAGAAGTGGAGTGAAATGAAAATGGAAATCCTATTTACTTATATTCTAACTATATCAAGTTCTTACTAATACTATCCTACTCTTAAACTTAACCTACTTAGAATCCCTATCTGAACCTTAAACTACTTATATTTCCTATCTAACCTATTTCTTTCCTACTCTTACTATGCTACGTTCTAATATAGTAATTAATATGAAAATTGAATTGATATACAAATTAAACAGCTGAACAATTTAAATAATATAGTTCCCCCCTGGGGTACTTATCCATGAGTATCTTTGATCTAGGTGGTACAGTAGTATTATCTGCATCGATTACAGCCACAATCGGATAATATAGCAGATGGATACTCCAAAGATGGAAAGTGAAGAATATATAAAAACCCTAAAAATACAATACAAAACTATCAGAACATTCCTTCTGGAGAACGATTACATTATCTTACCCTTGTTGGTGAGTGGGGTGAACGTGAGGTAACGGGAAATTAATAACAAATCCTCGATAACGAGTTTAGCCAAAGAATAATTATCACGAAGCTATCATAAAAATTACCACTTGAGGCGAGATAATTAAATCCCCGAAGGAAATCTCGAAAGATATATATCTATATAATTCTCGTCGCCCTGTCACTAGAATAATGAAATTCTTTCGTACCTCCATAAGGAAAATTCGTACAAAAAAATAATAACAACATAAGAAAGAAATCAGAAACCTGAATTGTTCGAACCTTGGCCGCGAAGCGAATATATGCTAGTCAAACATATCGTGACCCTGAACGTACACCACTCAATATTCCAGAGGGAATTATATGAGCGTAATAACTTTTGAAAGCGCCAAACTTCAAGGGGAGATCATACATAGGATTTACGACAAAAAATGTTATATTATATAACACATGGTCGAAATTATGACAGTTATTCTTCAATTTAACATTTCTTGATTTCACGAAATATTTCAAGTTTTTCCATAAAATCAATTATACTTCAGTTATCCTCGTAGCGTCATCAAATTTGGCCACATATCTGGAAGAAACGGCATTAAATATACAACAAGATAATAATTTATGTGTGCCAAACAAAATCTTATTACGGGCGTGGTAAGGAGATGAATATCACGATTCTGACAAAATCAGTCATATTTTTCAAATGGTTTTATCGTTGAAAAATCATTAATTATGGACACGTTTTCTTTTCAGCAAAAAATACCTCATTCGAATGACATATCCACTTTTGTTCTTGCTGCTTGTCTTCTGCCCTAATAAAATGACTAACACGATAACAACGAAAAAGTCGAAATATTCCAAACCTGAATTTGCTCTATTTTGAAGCTCTTTATGATTGAATATTGAAGTAATAGTCCAGGATCCCTGGTACATGTTTGCACTTGATTACTATCAAGCTAATTTTCCGTGAGTAGCTTCATTTTGATGAGACGCCCAACAATTTCCTGTACGAAACTCTCAAGTGTGGTAGCTAACAGAGGTAGCAAGGATAAAATATGTCTATTTGATGATTCTCAAAAATTTATTACTAACTGATTTTTTTTTTGTTGAATCTCAAGATAATTATCTAAATTATTCGAAAAAATATTTGTCCTACAAAATCTATGGTTTGGTCAAAGAGTCCCCTCCTTCCAACATGTATTGTTCACGAGGTTATCATAAATGATTACTAACCAGCTGTTTTTTTCTTCACTTAGTTAATATTCATATAATTCATCAGTCATATTGTCCTACAAATTGTGTGGTACGTTATCCCGGTCCTACGCTCAGAAATTGTTAATACCACAAGACCATTTTTCTCATTACTAACTGTAGGACAAAAATATTACATAATAGGTTGGTGTGTTCTCTGCCCAAATGAAACAATGTCCTACAAGAAAACAGGTATGTATCACTAGTCCGACAAGAATTGTCATTTTTCGTTTTCCTATTTTCAACATAAGATACAGTGAAAAAATCTTTTTGAAAATTGAAATAACTTTATTATTTAGTAAACTAGGTTCAAAAATTTGTGTATATAAACAAAAAAAAAATTAATCCTCATCAGATTCATCTTTATAATCTTCGCTAACATCGCTGTCATCTTCATCTATCTCACTTTCCTCACTCGGATATCTGACTAATAACTGATAATAAATTAAGTAAATTATATGTATAATAATAAATAATCAATCAATAAATAACAATAGTATAGATAGGGTACCTTATATGACAGAAGATAATTCCTCAAAAGATGGACTTTGGTGACCATCAAACCAATAAAATTCATAATTTCCATCAATTATTGTCCATCCAAAATTTTCTGGCAATTTTTCCGTGGGGTACCGCATGTGTGCATTACACCATACATTGCAGATGAATATAGTTCTTTTAATTTGTTGCAACAATTCTTGTTTTGTTGGAGGCAAACTGGAAGGATCATATCCTACGATTTTTTGTTTCGAAATTTTTTCATTTTCATTTTTTGATCTATACCCTTTTTCAAATAACTCATACCGTCCTTTGTTGATGTCATTCTTTGTTTTTAATGAATACACCCTGCATACATACTCTTCAATAATTTGAACTATCTTATTCGATGTTGTTAATTTTGTATTTTCAATTCGTAGGAGTTGAATAAAAGCCTCTTGAAAATGTTCATTTTTCTTTAAAATATTGATCTTTTTTCCTTTACGAAAGAAAGCAGGATTGTAATCATTTAATTAATTATCTCGAGATTTAACAACGAAAAAATTAGTTAGTAATACATTTTTGAGAATCATCAAATCGACATATTTTATCATTGCTACCTCTTTTGGCTACCACAATCGAGAATTTTCGCATAGGAAATTGTTGGGCGTCTCATCAAAATGAAGCTATTCACGAAGATTCAGCTTGATAGTAATTATTTTTACATCAAGGATCTGTACTACTACTTTTGAGCGTAGGACCGGGATAATGTATCACACAATTTGTAGGACAATATGACTGATGAATGATATGAATATTAACTAAGTTAAAAAAAAATTGGGCTGGTTAGTAATCATTTATGATAACCTCGTTAACAATACATGTTGGAAGGAGAGGACTCTTTGACCAAACCATAGATTTTGTAGGACAAATATTTTTTCGAATAATTCAGATAATTATCTTGAGATTTAACAAAAAAAAAAATGAGTTAGTAATAAATTTTTGAAAATCATCAAATTGACATATTTTATCCTTGCTACCTCTGTTAGCTACCACACTTGAGAGTTTCGTACAGGAAATTGTTGGGAGTCTCATCAAAATGAAGCTACTCACGGATAATTAGCTTGATAGTAATCAAGTGCAAAAATGTACCAGGGATCCTGGACTATAATTCTCATGGAAATCATGAATTTACCTGTCCAATCGAAATAACGAGTAAACTAAATTTTAATCATACAGACTTTTTGAAAAGATGTAAAGAAAACAGGCTACTTCTTCTTATAACAATTGTTCGAAATGTCTAATATGTTCAATTCATTTTACACATCGTTTTCGCACTGATCCTCTCGAGTCTGAACGAGAATTTGATATACTTTTTCTTTCAAGGTGTTCCAGACATAAGAATCCAAAGAGTATGGTCAGGGCTTCTTGATGACCATCTTACTGGACTATACCTTCCAATCCATTGCACCCCAAAATATTCATTCATTAAGTCCCGCATTTTCCGGCTGTTATGGGCAACGTTTGAAACCAGATTTTGTCTGTTAGTCAGGGGCATTTCATCTAATATTTCACCTAAGTTTCTTTGGATTGATATGAAGAATTCTTCAGGGACTTAATGAATGGGGACTCAATTAATGAATATTAAGGGATCCCACCAAGCAGCCCCGACCTAACGCCTTTGGATTTTTATGTCTGGAACACCTTGGAAGAAAAAATATATCAAATTCGCGTTCAGACTGAGAGGATCTGATCGAAAGAATGAATTTTTTTGTGCAGAAATGCGTCAGGAACGTTGTGAACTTCGCAGGTTTTTAGATTCAGTGCGAAAACGATGTGTGAAATGTATTGAACATAATAATATAAGACATTTCGAACAATTTTTATAAGTAGTAGTAGTCTGTTTTCTATACATTTTTTCATAAAATCTGTATTTTTGAAATATAGTTTATTCGTTTAAATTATTTTGATTCGACAGGTAAATTTATGATTTCCATGAGAATTTCTTCAATATTCAATCATAAAGAGCTTCGCAATAGAGCGAATTCAGGTTTCGGATATTTCGACTTTTTCGTTGTTATCTTCTTAGCCATGCTATTAGGGCAGAAGAGAAGCAGCAAGCAAGAAAGTTGGTTTGTCATTCGAAAGCACACAGAATAGGATATTTTTTGCTGAAAAGAAAACGTGTCCATAATTAATGATTTTTCAACGATAAAACCATTGAAAAAATATGATTGATTTTGTTCACTTCAGAATCGTGATCTCTCCTTACCACGCCCGTAGTAAGAATTTTTTTGGCACACAAAAATTATTATCTTGTTGCAAATTTAATGTCGTTTCTTCCAGATATGTGGTCAAATTTGATGACGCTACAAGGATAACTGAAGAATAATTGATTTTATGGAAAAACTTTCGTGAAATCCAGAAATGTTAAATCGAAGAATAACTTTCAACATTTCGACCATATGTTATATAACATTTTTTGTTACAAATCCCATGTATGATCTTCCCTTGAAGTTTGGCCCTTTTAAAAGTAGACACCCGGTATAGTATAATTTCAATTTATTGAATCTGGAAAAAATGAATTGGAGGTCTAGGTATACATGACAAATAAATAATAACGGTGAAATCCTGAAGAATTCCATTGCGATAGCTCGCAACTCTGTTCTGACATTCGATATTTGTTTGTTCTATTGAACAGCACTGATTCGGAAGTCGCATTCACGTTCAATCAGCCAATAAATGCTCTTTCGATATATTATATACCGGTTCATTTGACACCAGGAACCGGGTGTCTGTTCTCTAATGATCCAGCGGGCGAGGCAGGGACGGAATCCAGGATAAATAAGATTAGACGGAACAACTATTATCAACACACTAATGGAAGATAACATTACCGTTTAGTTTCAGCTACAAGGGCTGTTCACTCCGTCAATCGAAGCGACCGTCCCCCTCGCCTGGATGTTGACGCATTGGAGGTGCATAGTTTCATCGCATTAACCTAATTGTTTGTGAGAACATGTGTTCATAGCTCAAGAGAATTTGAACAGGCAGTTTGATACCGAAGTCTTTTTCATTAGTTTTATACATTAAGTTTTCAACGGTGTGAATTTAATGTTGACACATCTTCTGATGCCTTCTGACAGCCAAGAAAAAAAAACCTTATTTTTCCATGATAAGGTGACTCTCCATGTGAGGCTCATGATTCATATCGTTCATTAAAAGGATTTACTTGAAAAGCACTGACGTGAAGCTTTGGCGCGCTTGCTTCGATTCATCGCCAGAGCGGACAGCCATAACTAATCTATGCCGGTAAAATGGGCTGGATGGAAACTGTGTGGTGAATAGAAACAAAAAGTGAGAAAGTTTTGTTGTAGAACGCCAAGCGATTTCCAACAGCGTAACCAACGAACTATACGAAAACCAAAGCTTCAAACAGTAGGTAACACTTAGATCTTAGAACTAGATTCAGTTGTTCATTCGGTTTAATTTTTGGTACGGAATTGACTTTGCTTGGTAGTTGTTGAAAAACATAGGTTCCCTTGTCAATTTTTCTGTTAGTTGTAGTAAAAAGCATAGTTTTCATGTGAGTATAATCAATTTCGTGATATTAATACCAGTAAAGAAGAAAAATAGTTGTTAGCCAACTGTGACCAATTTGAGGTTAGGGTGGGGCTCGGAGTGGGGTCAATAGAAACACTTGTTTTTATCGTATATGTCATCACCTGATGAAGGCATGGCAATGGCGAAACACGTGTAGTGGTTTTGTAAAACTCTCAAGTAGTGAAAACCGTAGGCTTAGGTTATTAGTGAATATTGAGTTGATTTTTGAACACATAAAACCTCAAATGTGGCTTTTTGTTAATTAAAAACCGAAAAGTTCAAATATTATATTGGGAGAGTGATTTCTTGTGGAAAGGAAGTCATTGAGGCAAGATTCCCTAAGATCAAAACAATCTAAAAAAAAGATTTATCCTGATCTTCAGATGATCGTATGGTTAATATCAATCAAAAAATTGACCAAACATTAGTTTCTTAGTCCACAAGAGAAACTCTGTCATTTGACATGGGTATAACTCAAGAAACACATGTTCCAAAGTGGGTAGTTTTCAGGTAAACCCTTCATTTCATTTAATATTGAAGAATATTCGATTTGTATTCCGTGTCCATTCAAATATCAACAAAGTTAGCGTTCATGAAATGAAATGATTTTATTTTGCTTCCAAAAACTAAGAACCGAAGAACTGTTATATTGTAAACTCGATTTAATATCGGTTTTCATACAACCACAGCAGACCACAAGCAATATAGACGAGTTTCAAACATGTGTTTCCATTCACCACACCTCGAAGGCGAGAAGAAACAAGCGTCATAATATTTTTTTCGCAAAAACTATCAATTACACACCCATTTCCTGAACATTAAGTGTGACCGGACTTTTGTCGAAATATGGATATTGAATTATTTTCCTTTCAAGAGATATGAGCATGAGATATGATCTCATTTTACGGTGGTCATTTAACATGAGGTAGCACTGTAGCGAGTAGAGTCGGCTACTCTTTTGAACTGAATAACTGTGTCAATTCACTTAGTCAGAATAATCATGCTCTCTATTCTTTTTTCAGGAATCACTTTAGTTAATGATCATGGTCATCGTCATAAAATCTCGAAGCCTTCGTGCGATTCGGATTCGGGATTCAACTCACTTCTCACTGAATCTATACGAACACCAGAACTCCTGGTAGGGACGGTAGAGAATCTACTACCCATCTCTTCTACTCTCCTACTCAAAACTCATGCGACCTCTTTATTCCCACTTTTTCAGTCAGTGGCGTCAGTAAGTTTTGGGAATTGATTCAATGTGAGTAGGTACCTAGTATACTTTTTGATTCAACAGGCATACAGTGAATGAATCTTTATTCGCTATTCCCCGGTAAGAACGATTCTGCCCATTTCTATTGGCGGAACAATATAATCAAAACTCTTGGAATGAAACAAACATAAAAATATTTGTATGGACTAGAGACGGAATCACCGAAAATCAGATATTTTCAACGCCAGATCAGAATAACTTATTTTTCAGTCACTAGGTGAATTCCTACACCACTCATTCAATCCATGCCTTTTAGTTTTAGGTGCACACAGAATCGAAGTTGTTCATTTATATCAGGATGGACAGAATATAATTTGGCCTCGAATTCTACATCTGTGAGTTCAATCGTTTTGGACCTTTCTTGGCTCAAAATTAGAAAATTACAGACATTTGAGCAATTTGTTTTTAGAAATGAGCGCGCAAAAACGAGGTCAAGAGTGCTATGGACTTCTGTCAACTTTTTTGAGTAGGTCTTTCACCATATTTATATTCTGTATTGCCTTGACCAGATCATAAGAAAAATGTCTATTAGGTACATCAACATTTTAATGAAAAGAAAGTATACTCCCGAATTTCCAGAAATGAGCTTATTCATAGAGATTACTTTGGTAGATACAATATCTTCATCAACAAACTGTAAAATTCAGCAGAGTTGAACTAGATCCCCATGTATCTGTTTTCAATTCAGATCCCAACTACCGTTGATATTTTTGAGCTGTCGCATATTTTATGGTTTGGTTGAGTGAAGGGGAAAAATGACGAGACCCATTTGAATGGGGCTCGAACTTCGATCAACCCCAGCAAAACACATCTAGCGTAGGTTTCCCGATGAAATATTTGTCCGAAATAGCGGGAAGACACATTTGTTTCGCTGTAAACAGATCCAGGAAATGATCACCCCATTGAACGCGCAAACACTCCCTGAAACGGAGCACGCATCACACGTAAACATGCATTAGTCGAATGTATCTGTTCCTCGCACTGATTCGACAGACGATTTGTCAACCAGAATTTACGACTGTTTCGCTTCCAAGAAAGCGGATCGAGGAATGTAGACACCCCCGGCGAAGGGTTGTTGCCGCAACCCTCCGACAAGTTCGCGATCCCGTTGGCGTTTCCGACGTTCCGCCGGAACCGCTAGAAAAAGTGTCCTTGATGTGGAGCTTCACCACGCGGCGAATGGTATGGAAGAGAAGTTCGCTAGAAGAATATATATGTGCGTAAAAAGCGAGAAACACAAAAGGCAAACCTAATTTGTGAATATTACTGAATATGAAATCGTCGAGGACTCCTTCAACTGTTACGAAATATAATATGGGTTGATCCAGATCCAGAATCTCAAATTTGTAGGACTTCGTAGAGAGCTCTACCTCGAATCTCTGATTTTATTTGAAAACCTTGATTGATCTTTATGTTCGAATAAGGACTGAAAAGTATTTTCAATTTTTCTTCTATTATTATTATTATTTTTGAGCGCTCGTTCTACTTACACAACTTACAACTTACACAAACGAAATGGGTTTGCAGATGCAAAGGATAAATTTCGATGTTCCATGGGGTTACATGTATTGATTTGTTGGCTTGTTTTTATTAGTCTATCTAATACATATTTTCTTGTCTCATTTCGTACTGCCTACTAAGTGAATTTTTAAGACAGTTTGTATTTTTCTGAGGATTTCGAGAGAATCGTTCAGAATTTTTTTGTCGAAATCAGAAGCAGATACGACAAAACTACAAGAGCTGCTTTCAACATTTCTTCAAATTAACAGTGGCTCACGAAAAAAAGCTCTGGAGCAAAACAGGGGACAGTGTTCCAGATAAAATATCACCCTGTAGATTTGTCACATTGTGTAAACTCTCAATTGTAATATCTATGCCAAATTTCAGTAGCAAATCTTGTGAAGTGTAGAGATACTATGAGAAAAAAACTTGAAAAAAATTCAAACTTTGACACCCTGTATTTCGAAAACAGAGCGTTTGCGATCCCATAATCAAGGGACTTTTTTTTTTAAAAATTACTTAAGGAATCTCCCATCTTTGTTTGTACCTCCAATTTAGGAATATTATGTATATCATTTCGTCACTATGTCTGTATTTTTCGAATTTTGAGCCGAAAATGGTCTCAATCGACAGGCTTCGACTCACTTATGATGAATCCGTCGAAAAATACGAGTCTGTCCGTCCGTCCGGCTGTATACACGATTACTCTCGAACGGAACGACCTAGGAACTTGAAATTTTCAGGGTAGGTTCAAATCACGAATGCCGCGGTTAAGTTCGTTATTGGACAAAATTCGACTGGGGTTCCGTAAATATGGCCGTTCGAAATTTGTTCTGCTGATTACTTCGAAACTACTGATTGGATCGGGGTGAAATGACGTGTTCAAGCTACATGCAAAATGTTGTCCCGATCGCATCACCAAAATCATAAAAACCATAGAAAATTATAACTTTCGAACGGAAAAGCCAAGGACTTGAAATTTTCAGAATAGGTGTAGATCTCGAATGTCGCGGTCACGTTCATCAATGAGCAAAATTAGACTAGGGGTCCCATAAATATTTTTTTCTATGACCATGGATAACGTAGAAAATTCTAGCGAATTATCGAAAAAAAAATTGGTGACCTAAAGCACTGACGTGAAGTCTGGAGTTCCGCCTTAATTTGAAATTTTTTTTGACAGCTCAAAAATTTCTTCAATTGGTTTCTGAAACTGGAAAATGCGAATCTAAAAGGTGGATGAACGAGCGCTCAAAAGCTCCTGAATTCACGGCAGTGCTTTTCTCGATTTTTGAGCGCTCGTACTACTTACACGAGGGCTATATCATTTCGTCACGATGTCTGTATTTTTCGAATTTTGAGCCGAAAATGGTCTCAATCGGCTATGTTCGACTCACTGATGACGAATCCGTCGGAAAATTCGAGTCTGTCCGTCCGGCCGTAAGCACGATAACTCTCGAACGGAACAACCTAGGGACTTGAAATCTCCATTGTGAGTTCAGTTCCCAAATGCCTCGGTTGAGTTTGTTAATGGGCCAAATTTCACCAGGGGTTCCGTAAATATGGCCGTTCAAAGTATTGTTCTCCTGATTACTTGGAAACTGCAGATTTGATCGAGATGAAATTTTGCACTCAAATGGAAATAGACAATTGTAACTTTTGGACGGAAACGCCTAGGGACTTGAAATTTTCAGGACAGGTGTGGATCTCGAATGTCGTGATCACGTTTATCTATGAGCAAAATTATTCTAGGGGTTCCGTAAATATGGTCGTTTGAATTAAGTTTTCTTGATTTTTTCAAAACTACAGATTCGATCGTGACGAAGTTTTGTATATAAATGGAGAATGATATATGCAAGCTGCATTTCTCCAGATCGCATGACCAGAACATTAGAAACCATAGAAAATCATAAATTTCGAACGGAAAGGCATAGGGACTTGAAATTTTCAGGGTAGGTTTGTATCTCGAATGTCGCGGTCACGTTCATCAATGAGCAAAATTAGACTAGGGGTTCCGTAAATACGACCGTTCGAAATATTTTTTTCCTGATAATTTCGAACTACTGATTGGATTGGAATGAAATTTTACACCTAGCTGATAAATAATGTATTCAAACTACGTGCGAAATTTTGTCCAGATCTCATCATCAAGATCATAGATACCGTAGAAAATTTTAGCGAATTATCAAAAAAAAATTGGTCAGCTGAAGCACTGAAGTTTGGAGTTTCGCCTAAGTTTGAGAATTTTTTTGACAGCTGTCGAAAATTCCTTCAATCGATTTATAAAACTGGAAAATGCGAATCTACCTACAAGGTGGATGTACGAGCGCTCAAAAGCTCCTGAATTCACGGCAGTACTTTTCTCGATTTTTTTGTTTGTTTTGCTGCTGTTCGCCTATTCCGTTTTTCTTGCAAAATGTATGCCCTCATGTCTGTCGTTCTGATTTGTATCTTCACTATTCTTCTTAGATCTTCGTTTTCGTGAGATCGATTTGTATGGAGGGTCACAATCGTAAAGGGCAGAAAAAAATGCCTACAGTGAAAGTTTGAAATAAGGCTGTCGTTCTGACAGATATTCTTAATACTACATTGAAATGTCAGTTTTTCACAGCTTTCATGCGATTTTTACAACATCATATCCCTTGAACTGAACGATTTCTACAATAAGGACTATTCAGTTCGCCATTGAAAAGTCTCTACACAAAGTTTGAGGTGAGTTAGCAGTCAAAATTCCACTTCTTTTCAATTGAAGGAAAATTTGAATTTCTGGATTTCATTGAAACCAACACAAAAAAAAATTTCATGATAGAAGGTAAATATTGAATAATTCGTGCTACGAAGAACATATTCCTGGCAATATATGTCCGATATTATCCCGTTAAAGTGAATCCGTTATAACATTCTTGAAATTACTATATTTCTTCGAATGACGTTGACATAATACTGTATCCCGGTGGAATCTTCCAAGACGATGTCATATTCAGGCATTTTGAGTTCAACTGCTGTATTATTAATGTTACAATAACGCGCTTCATAATTGACAGTCAAAATCCTGCTGTGTCAGTCTCTGTAATATGTATGACAAATTACCCAAACGTCAAATTATTTATGAACTTCGCCTATACGCACCTTTTATATTTTCCCCTCGGAAAATATAAGGCCCCAAGTTGGTGGAAATATAATTCTAATCTTACCGAACTTGCCAAGCACTTATATGCATTCATTTTGTCATCTTAGAGACTTCAGGATCAGCAATTTTTTCCCCCGAAAACTGTCCAACTAGAAATGATTAATCGATATTTCTATCCAAACCGATTTCCTTCCTCAGTTTGCGTCCTCGTCAGGCTTATGCGTTAATAGAAAACTCGATTCATTCTTCCCACTGACCGCCGCGAATGAATCTTTAGAATTTGAAATGCAGGTGATAAAAAATTTTATTTGAATTCCAATTGAGGTTGTTTTCAACTAATCAATTACTAACGGCCCCTATTTTATTTTATTGGTAAAAATTTCTCCCTACATGATGGTAAAACTATGTCAGACAGTTAGAAGATAACATAAAGACAATATCATCAATATTACAAGCGCCATTTTCAGTTTCGAAAATTCGTGATGAACGTCATGAGCGTTGTTCAAGGATATCTCAGAATGCGAAGATTGATAACGAACACTGGAGCTGGTAAGTGGCGTTAATGAATGCATAATACCCGGCAGTTGCTTACGGGTTGTTGTAAGTTTCCACAGTTCTCCTAGGGTGACCATCGGAAAAGCTACGCTTTATTGATTAGGCTCAAACAAGCAGAAACCAGTATGCAGCTGCTTTTCATGATGGTTGAACTTCTTCTTGTAAGTTCGCCTTGAGAAACGACGTGACTATCTTGCATGAAATTGTGATTTTTCTTCACCTCCAGTTCTGTGAATTTTATGAAAGATGCCGCAAATGTATCGAATTATTGAACATGTTGACTCGATTTCGAAAAAATATATATACAGAGTGTTTCCAAATTAGACTTGAACCTTGGAGGACATGTTAGTATGACTCATTTGCTGTCGTTTGAGCCATATTTATTGATAACCGAAAATCAACAGTTTCCGAGATATTGTGTTTTCGAAAAAAATTCTGACCTTCATTTTTCGTCAATTTTTTCTACGTTGACCCAATTTGAATAATTTTCATGAGAAAGAAATTACGAAAAGCACTGCGTGGAGTCAGGAGCTTTTGAGCGCTCGTACATCCACCTTGTAGGTAGATTCGCATTTTCCAGTTTTAGAAATCAATTGAAGGAATTTTCGACAGCTGTCAAAAAATTCTCAAACTCCAGACTTCATGTCAGTGCTTCAGCTGACCAATTTCTTTTCGATAATTAGCTAGAATTTTCTACGGTATCTATGGTCCTGATGATGCGATCTTTACAAAATTTCGCACGTAGTTTCAATACATTATTCTTCAGCTAGGTGAAAATTTCATTCCAATCCAATGGGTAGTTTCGAAGTAATCAGGAAAAAAATATTTTGGACGGCTATATTTACGGAACCCCTATTCTTATTTTGCTCATTGATGAACGTGACCGCGACATTCGCGATCCAAATCTACCCTGAAAATTTCAAGTTCCTAGGCCTTTCCCTTCGGAAGTTATAATTTTCTATGGTTTCTATGGTTCTGGTGATGCGATCTGGACAAAATGTTGCTTCAATATATCATTCTCGATTGAAATACAAAATTTTATCTCGATCAAATCCGTAGTTTCGAAATGATCGAGAAACCACAATTTCAAACGACCGTATTTACGGAACCCCTAGTATAATTCTGCACATTTCAGATCCACACCTATCCTGAAAATTTCAAGTCCCTAGGCCTTTCCGTTCGAAATTCATGATTTTCTATGGTTTCTATGGTTCTGGTCATGCGATCTGGAGAAATGTAGCTTGAATATATCATTCTCCATTGGTATACAAAATTTCGTCACGATCGAATCTGTAGTTTTGAAATTATCAACAAAACTAAATTTCAAACGACCATATTTACAGAACCCCTAGTATAATTTTGCTCATAGATAAACGTGATCACGACATTCGAGATCCACACCTATCCTGAAAATTTCAGGTCCCTAGGCATTTCCGTTCAAAAGTTACAATTTTCTATGGTTTCTATGGTTCTGGTCATGCGATCTGGACAAAATTTCACATGTAGCTCGAACACCTCATTCTCCATTTGAGTGCAAAATTTCATCTCGATCAAATCTGTAGTTTCCAAGTAATCAGGAGAACAAAACTTTGAACGGCCATATTTACGGAACCCCTGGTGGAATTTGGCCCATAAACGAACTCAACCGAAGCATTCAGCAACTGAACCAACACTGAAAATTTCAAGTCTCTAGGTTGTTCCGTTCGAGAGTTATCGTGCTCACGGACGGCCGGATGAACAGACTCGAATTTTTCGACGGATTCGCCATCAGTGAGCCAAACTCTATCGATTGAGATCATTTTCGGCTCAAAATTCGAAAAATACAGACATCGTGACGAAATGATATAGCCCTCGTGTAAGTAGTACGAGCGCTCAAAAATATGATATGTATGAAAAAAGCAAAACTATCTTGTATTAAACGTTGAAAAAGAATAAGTATGATTTGAAAGTTGGTATCTGAAGAAATTATAAATCAATTTCTGATATCAATTTGCCTGCAACTTTCGAATTCCACAATTTATGTATAAAAAAAAACATTTTAAAGACTTTCCAAATTCCTTCTGTGTTCCCTAAGAATGTTTTCGTCAGAAACTTAAACGGAGAAAATTATGAAGAATGAAGAAGAACAAATATGGACAATTTTGTCGAGGTTGGCTTGATTTACAGGCGTGAAATCATTTTCCAACAGGATGGGTGTCCCGCACACTATAGGCTGAACGTTCGTATGTTTTTGAACGAATTGTTTCCTTGAGGGTAGATAGGTAGGGGAGGAGCTATTTCGTGGCCAGAGAGAAGTCTGGATCTAACACCGTTAGATTTTCATGTTTGGGCAGTTTGAAAGAAATAGTATATGGAAGAAAAATACATACACGTGCACAACTTGTGGAGAGAATAGACGGAGCAGCGATATGATTGGGAGTAAATTTCAGGACTGAAGAAATAAGAAAGAGGGCACGTGCTTGTATAAGGAATGGTGGGGGACATATCGAACATAATTTATGAATGAATTTTCTAATGAGATTTTGAATTCAAATGCAATAAAAAAAAATTTATTTAATTCGTTACTCTTCTTTCTTGGGTTATATCCCCTTTCAAATCAAAATCTGCTGAAACGAAACTTGTGCCTGCATTTTCACGAAGAAGGAAATCGGCAAATTTTTCAAATAATTTTCACATACATAAATTGTGGCATTCGAAAGTTGCAGGCAAATTGATATTAGAAATTGATTTTTATTTTCTTCATATACCAACTTTCAAATCATACTAATTCTTTTTCAACATCTAATACAGGATAGTTTTGCTTTTTCCATACATATCATATCCTATTCTGATGAAAATAATCCAAAATTAAAATCAGATTTGGTCAACCTAAAAAAAATTGACGAAAAATGAAGTTAGGAGAGAAATTTTTTAAAAAACACAAGACCTCAAATATCTCGGAAACTGTTGATTTTCGGTTATCAATAAATATGGCTCAAAAGACAGCAAATGAGTCATACTAACACATCCTCTAAGGTTAACTACTAATTTGGAAACAACCTGTATATAACGAATAAGAATTATGACAATTATGCGGAGAGTAAATTGATTACTGTCAATACTCATCCAAAAATCTTATATAATTTCAAAATTATTCAATTATTGATTTAATAAAATATGTATATAATCATACCCCAATAATAAGAAAAAAATCATTAATAGGTGAACAATTTTAAAGGATCCGAAGTAGTAAACCAAAATTCATTTCGGGTAGTGTTAGAAGGATAACGATATAGTAGGGTGTGGATGAGAGAAGTGCTTCAAGATAGAATTATGAAGCCCTCGGTATAAGTTCAAATAGCACTTTGAGTATTTTCATCTCATATTTTTCATCAAGATCGAGTTATTAATCCCCATCTAGAAGAATGCAAATTGACGAGAGCCGCTCAAAACGTGACGTTCCATGTCTTTACAGTCTTTATTATGCGGTGGATGGGATAGAAAGCCCCGCGACAATATCAATTAGGAGGGCCTTGTTTTACTTGTGCTTATGATGAACAACAAAATACGATACTGGAATATTTCAGGCGGGTTTTGTATATCGGGTTGAATCTTCACAACAAAACCGATGTTTCTCATTAACAATGAATATATAATTGGATTTATTACGATGATACCATGGTGATCGATGGTATCAGTTCCCGAACAAGAGTTTGAATAACCGCATCTGCATAATGGGACAATCCATCCTCATGCTTGCAATTTAATCTGATTTAACAAAATTTTGATGTTGGGAAGAATTTTCGATGTTGATCCCAACGAATCCGTTTTATCGGGAGAAATGAAATTTTTATACGCCGAAGATAACTGAAGGTAACAAGAATTTTCATAAAATTTCTTCAGGAAATAACACAGGAGATGATCACTTGTTCTTGACGGTAATAATTGGTTTCACAATTTTTGCACCTGACAATACTAACTATAAGAAGGTTTAACTAACAATAAGTAGGTTATACTAACAGAGAGGTAATATGTATTTAATGATCTAAAATATTCACTTCCATACGCTAGATTCTCACTTCTTACAGTGAAAAATGGTATATTATTTAACGAGAGGTAATGTAGGCGAGTGCTGTAATTCATCGAGTGAGTTATACTCTGTTTAAGAATTATTGACATTTCGGTTGGCTGTGAAAAATCGAATTTAAGTTGGTAATAGACTATTCAGTAATATTTTGGGTTGCTGAATTCAGGTTGGTATAGGAATAACACTAACATTACCCATAGAAATCTTGCTTTATATATTAATTATGAAAATTTGCTCTGAATTTGAGTATTTTTTGTCTTATGCTATTAAAATGGCTGGAATTGACCAAGATACATCGCGCCTTACAAGAGAACGCCAGGCAGTTTGTCGGTGTTACTTCGAGTTTTTCAAAGATTTGGCATATATTTCCGCTAGTGTTTCAGGTAAACTGTTATTCACCGACTCAAAGTGTATTCTGATTGATCAATGTCTCTTGAATTTTCAGATTTCACCAAGCCCTGTCCGTAGAATATTAGCATGTAATTATTGTCATTACAGCCTGGAATTAGCAGTGGAAGAAAACCTGTGCGATACGATTATTCCTTCAAAGAGACATTGAATGACTTTGTTTTTGCTGGAATTAAAAACAATGAATATATCAGTTTAGATATCCTTTTCGATCTGGCCAAAGAGCACCTAGATTTCAATTGATCGAAGTCAACATTATATTATATCATAAAAAAAATTGGATACAAATACAAAAAAGTTGATCGAAGGAAAATTCTTACTGATAAACAGAAAAAAATAATAAAAATAGTACGATATTGTGATAAATACCGAGAATACATGGAACAAAACGAAAAATTCATTTATCTAGATGAAATTTGGATATTCAAAAACGGTATTCAAATTCGTCAGTGGGCACTAGAAAATAATCCAAAAGGTATGCCGAGTATATTCAAGGGTAAAGGCAGAAAGTTCACTATGTTGAATGCTGGAACAATTGATGGATTTTTACCTGGATGTGATCCGATTCTTGACAGTAGTATTAATGATAAGGATTACTGGTGAGTTATTTCATAAATGGGTTATTGAAATATTGAAACCTTCCCTGCAAAAGGATGCTCATCGGCCATCAATAGGATTATGTCAGCTTATTCAACAAACACATCCAAATCACTACACTACGTGGAAACAAAGTTTTCAATGATATTTTTATCTTTGCTCTTGTATCATTCATAGATATTTTAAGTTTATTTATTATACTTATACTGTATGGTACACTGTTTACATTCCCTCTGCTAATACACATGCTATATTGTTCCCAATTCAAAAGTATACTGAATAATTGTAAAATTGCTCATCAATTATAATATTTTCAATAATTCATGGACAGTTTTGATGAATGAAAATAAAAATTGACTTTCTTAAAGTATTCAACACCGAGCAATAAATAATTCACGAATTGGTTTATATATTGATAGTTCGGTACAAATTTCATGTCAAAATTCTTTATGTGCTACATAGATTCTTAATTTTTGTTTCTCTCTTATTTCTTAATACATTTTAACTTTTTTTTCAATCCATTCTTTTGGCCCTGTGCTTGCGAAGTATTCAAAAATTTGCAACCATTAGCTACCTGCTAGAATTCCATTAATTATCCTTCTTGAATCCTGACATAAAATGGTACTCTTATAGTTATATGGTTAGAATTTTGCAAGATTTCCAATACCAATGAATATTGCATGGTCCTCCGTGAAAATAAATATTTATTTGAATGATCTTCAATTTTCCATGGTTGACTTTTATATGAACGATAAGTTCAGATAATTTCACATGAAAGCATTCCAGGATATTTTTGCGCAACCTGAATTCCCATTTTTGAACTGTAATCGAAATATTCCGGCTTAATTATTCGATAATTCGTATACTCAACACATTTATGTTTTATTTCTATGATGAAATTTAGTTACTTTTTGTAACCAGAAATAAAGCCTCGACTGGAAGTTCATGGCCTGCTTCGATGTCAATAATTCTTAAATGGACTATATGACCATTACCGCAAGTTGAATACCATAATTTATCTACGACTACAACAATATTTACTACGATTCAAGTACAGAGAAAATTTATTTACAAATCTTAATAGTCACCTATAACAATGCATTATTTATGTAGATTGTGCTTCTTAGCACCGAGTAGACAGTCCATAGGGGCGATGCTTTATATTTAGTGACAAGTTCACTAATATATGCCAAAAGAACATTCTTTGTAAACGATGACTTGATATTCTTACTCCTACACCAATCTCAATTGTTGTATTCACCTTTATACTTGTTTTGGCATCTTTCGGGCAATAAATTCTGTATGGTAACATTGGCTGATTTTCATATTTCTGAAGGTGTACATAATAATTCATCTTCACTATCTGAATTCAAATTTTGCAGCAAAACATTCACAATAATAATTAGGTATCAACTTAATTTGAGAGAACGTCAAAATTATTCAAGTGACCTCCCCTCAATACCAACAATGGACTGTTCCCGTTCGGTCAATCGGCTGGTTAAGAAGCACAGAGCCAGGGAATTATAGCAGTGAGTTATAATAACTCACGATGTTTGTTCATAGATACTATTTATCGCTCAAAAGAAGTTGAATGATGAATATAAATATAATTCAATAGGAGTAAAAAAATATAAATTTTTCCTTGAACTTTTCATGTCTCCGGCAATATACTCTCAAAAGGGCGTCTTTGGATTGGTGATTGTGGTAGTTGCTGCCACGGTAGGTCGTGAAATTTCATTTATTCCAAATGGGAATCAATTTTAATGAAAACAATTTTTATATCACCCCTGATAATGTGTCGTGAACTCCGAATACTAGCATAGTCAAAAGGACTCTAAAACCCTTCTAGACCTGAATAATTTTCAACTAATGAATTCTCTTTCAGACTTGTTCGATTTTGCGTTACTAAAGAAGCTGAACACCGCTATCGATAGAAAAAAACTTCTGCTAGCATTGTTATAGAAGTGACTACCAAAATAACGGTCGATCATAATCACTCCCCGAGCAACAACGCCGGTAAGACGAGGCTTGTATCGATGCTGGCAAAAAAACCTCAGAAGGAGCAATATGTTGTCTAGCGAAGCTCAGGGTGATGCAGATCTTCCTATAGTTCAGACTGCAATTGATAAATGTTTGATTGGAAGTAAGACAGCCAAGGGCAAGGTTATCGACCTTCTCGTAGTCCTCACTGCTCTTACTCCAACTGATAAAGATCTATTATTCAAACGGTAGGACGAAAAGATTTCCACTGAAGTTTTTCCCTTACAGGAGCTTCAGAAAACGGGACTTCGGAATTCATATTCATTCATATTTACTGAAGCTCTCTGATGCTTCCCAAGGTGAGCCTCTTTTGAAACGACGCCGATACCCTTCATTTTCGAAAAAATGATGAAAATAGAGCCAGATACCTACCACTGTCAATACTTCCAACGCATACAGTGTTGATCACCAAGTGCAGGGCTGGCTGGAAAACGCTCTACTTCCAGAGAAATGAGGTCGGGAGTTGAAACAGGGAGTTGAAACAGTGTCTAAATTCACACAAAAAACCCTGTGGTATCGGATGACGCCCTCCGAATAGTTTTCTGAAAGGCTGCAGTCTCCAGGTGTGGGTACCTTAAAGAATCTATGCGATGAACTTCAGCCTTGCAGATATGTCAAGGGAAGTGCACCAATGGCAATTCCCTTTACGTCGATGATGACGACGTCGACGACGACGAATATGTTGAATAATAATGAAGAAGATGAAGGTCATATGCTATACCTGTCAATATAACTATTTCTGGCTTCAATTTCTGCTAGAAATTTTATCGAAAAAGTAATATAATTCGAAATGGAGATTTTCAGATCAGTCGAAAGAATTGTGTTATTTTGACGAGTGCCTGTACGGTTATGGTAAACACATTGTACTCAAACTACACAGGACTTACCCCTTTACAGATTTTATAGAGACACATTTTTCGACTATCCATCAACTCTTCGAGATATTGGCGAAAAATTAGAAGGAGAAATAACAGTTTTTTGGCACCCCTGATTTCAACTCGCCTCGAAAGCATCGCCGTACAATTATTGGTGTCGGACCCTTATTTGACAAGAATTTATCAAATTATTACAGAATATAGACGAATAGGTGACAGGACATGAGGGCAATCAAATATCTCGCTGTTCCGCGCCGAGAAGGGTTAGTGAGTGACAAGATATTCAGTATAACGTTATGTATTCCATTCCTGTCCCTCGATAAGGATGCCTCATATTTATGAAGGAGTATCTACCTAAACGGAACTGTGAGAAAGAAGTAAAATAGCAAGTCAACTGCGGCTGAGACTCCGCCTAGACACCAAACGTCCTATTGCTTCCACCTAGTTCGCGAATATTTCCATTTTGGTCCCATAAAGTCTTGCAAACGCATTAGGAACAGAAGCTCTGTGACGTTGATGACTGCTCGGATCTCTCCTTTTCTTCCGTTTCCGAAATTCAGAACCTTCACGCAATTCTCCTCAATCCGAATCCTGTCCCGTCTGTCGAACCAACAATGCGTACCATTCCTCTATTGTAGTTTCGATCGAGTATAAGCTCTGACACCGTGGTACAAACTTTCAATAATGATAAATACTGCTTACTACCGAATTCTGGGTTTTGCGATTATTTTTATGCTGGAAACGTAATTTGAAGAAGGTAGATTTTTGGACATTTGGTGCAATATGACTTTGTGAACTGAGCCTACGTTAGGCTAGGTTAGCAAATTTCAGCTGAATTTTTTCTGCTCTCCATCACAGTTTCTGATTGTTAACACAGGCCAACACATATTTTGGTGCCGGCGATTTTTCAACTGATCTTTGTTATGCTACATTTAGCATTTTTCAATCTCAACTTGTGTATATTTCACGTTATAGCTATTACTTTTGCCAGTTTGAAAAAACACATGGATGTAAGCATTTATTCACAGAAACATATAGATTTAAGTATTTATCACAAAATAAACAAACATTAGTTGTCACTTAAGAATTTCCCCTTATATGACTTTCTGGCATGATTTTTACTAGGGTCGTTTCGCTGAAGGCTCCAACAGTAGTCGGCCATCATGTGGATAACCGATCGATCTTGATATCGATCTTCCATAGTTTTGATATCCTGATGGAATCTTTCCCCCTGTTCTCCACTTAAATCCCCAAAGTTTTCTGGAAAGCGATCTAGGGTGCTGTGGAGGTAGTAAACTTTCATGCTCATATTACAACCGAGATTATTAAAATTTGAAAGCATAGTTTCCACTAATACTACGTAATTCTCTGCTTTATGATTTCCAAGAAAATTTTGTTGTACTTGAACAAATGAACACCACTCTCGTTCATGGATGTGGTGAATTGAG
Source organism: Aphidecta obliterata (assembly GCA_963966015.1). Lineage (NCBI taxonomy): Eukaryota > Metazoa > Arthropoda > Insecta > Coleoptera > Coccinellidae > Aphidecta > Aphidecta obliterata. The sequence continues at coordinate 24,039,893 of OZ014427.1, read as the reverse complement.
GATCTTTAACAAGTTGACGTATTCGAGGGAATTTGCCTGACAAGTACCCAAAACCATTTTCATCTCGATTTAAAGCTTTCACAAATTGCTTCTTCAGCCCCAACTTGATATGCAAAGGCGGAAGTAATATTTTTTTTCTGATCACCAAAGCTTTGTTGATAACGTTATGTTTTCCTTGAATCATGACATCTGTTGAAGGCCAATTTCTTTCAATCCAGTGATCATTATTAGATCTGCTGTCCCAAAGGCATAAAAAACAAGGATATTTTGTATATCCACTCTGCTGTCCAAGGAAGAAGTTCGCCATTTTTAAATCAACACAAATTATCTATTTATGTTCATCATACTTGATTGTTTTTCAAGACTAGCGCAATTGTTTATTATATTCCTCCTTCATGGTAGTAGAATGACCGATAGGAATTGAACCATATTTGTTGTCGTTATGTAAAAGAACACAATTCAAACTACGTTTTGAACTGTCCATAAAGAGGCGCCAATCATCTGGGCTGTATTCTGCCAAACCCATTTTTGTCAAGAGTCCCTTTATATTGTTACAGAATACCAGGTTATCTTCCCCAGCGAAAAAGGCAGCAGATCCTTATCACTTTGACGATAAAATGTAATATTAGTACCTGGATAAAGTAGGTTCTTTTCTTTCAATCTGGATGCAAGTATTTCAGCAGACTCCTTTGAGAAGTTTAGGTCTTTCATGAGATCGTTCAGTTCATTTTTTTGATTGAAATACTGCGGAGTTGTCGAAACTGCTTCAAATTCATCAGCTTGAACTCTTTGAACTTCATCATACGATGTTTATGTATCATCTTCTGAAGGATGGTACGGGTATTTCTTCCGAATGCGCTACAGGTCTTCTTGCAGAATCTAGATTAGGGTATGTCGATTTATGTCTATTGTTTCTATTTATGCCTTTGATATTAACGAGACAAAAATAGCAGTCGTCAATAAACTGAATCGATTACGGGAGTACGACCAAGGAACGATGTTCCAGACTTGGGAGGGGAGGGTCACCTACGACCAAGGAACGTTGTTCCTGACTTGGGAGGGGAGGGACAGGTATCTCAAAAACTAGTGCTGATAAAAAAAATCCAGTAGCATTTTTGAAATCAGCACATTGAAAACTTTCAGAATCCGTTGTTGGATTTCCGGCACCAACAATTTTTTTTCATTTTGTTGACCTGTGTAATTTTTCCTTTTATAGAATCGCTAAAAGTCTAGAATCATTCAATGCTGTCATTAACCACTCAAAGGTCATCATCTTCTTCCATTTAAACTTCTTGTCAATCTTCTGGTGACCTGAATTCCTGAATAAAAGAGATCGGATGTAATGTGAATGAAGACTGATTACATAATTAAAAACTCCCTCGTCTCAGTTTACCCACGTTACTTTTCGATACTTCACTCCTTTCCTTCTACATAATTACATCGTGGAGCGTCCTAATCATCAATCAAAAATTTCACCCGAAAAACTCAACGAACAAGGGAGTATCTCGCTGCCGCGGCAATAAGGCCGTTGACGCGACCCAGCGGACTAACCTAGCGTGTAAAAATTGGCTCTTTTCGGTTTTTTCAGCAATCAATATCCCGGCAACGAGACGCCGTCTCCTCGGCTAGTTTTCCTTATCGATACCATCAATTTATTTTGGAAAGGAAAAGCCGACGTGTCGGTAATTAAAGTAGGGATTCGGTCAGTTCCCACTTCCGTCTAGCTTATACCTTTCGGTTCGACGCGAGAGTGAAATTGGGGCCGCCACTGATGGAAACGCGATAAAAGCCTTTGTGGGTTTTCGGGCCAGTTTAGTAGCGCGTTTCTGGTTGAGCAGGAACAGCATTAGCAGTGTTATGGGTTGTCTATGGATCTGTATCGAGTATTAAGTAGGACTGCCGCAGTGTTCGAGGGGTGGATGAAACCAGAGATCTCGCGGTTCTACCTCTGGAGTGGATTCATACTTCAAGTGGATCTGCATAAGATGAGGAGTATATGGTTCTATACACTGGTGATTCAGAGGTTTGACCTGTGCCAGCGTAAAACTGAATGTTTAAAAAAATTTTGAGTCGCTTAAATATCTGTATCCCACGTACATGTGGCAACGTCGCATTTTTTCTGAAGAAGATCGTTATTACTTTATTGACTTTACAATACCTTCTCATTGCATTCCCCATTGAAAACCTTGCTTGCAACATCGTTTACATCTTGGGATACGCGATACAAACATCACAAGAGAACATTCCATCTCTATGAAAAATTCAATTCAATTTTTGGAGCAGCATTTTTTGGCACCTAATTCGAATTCCTAAATCGAACACCCTTCATACTCGAAAAATCTCAAATCACCTTGAAACTAATAGTGTTCGGCGGGTTTTATAACTACATAAGTATATGTTTTCTCCTCGCTGTTCCTCTGGTAGATCTTGGTAGTTAACCCATCGATAGGCAGTTCATTCTGACACTCTCAGTACATTTGCTAGATCCCACAAGTCACTATTGGCATAAAACTGCCAATTTGTTGCTTGTCAGTTCGAAATTGACTAATGCCATCACCACTTTGATGATTGCCGATTTGCTTTTGAATCATGCCAGTTCATAAGAGAAAAAGGAATACTAAGTGCCCCATTGAGATAGAAACGATGAAGTAACCTTTGACGAAATCAGACGTAACCTAGTTATAGTTATGTCAGGGGGTTACATTTCACTGCGACCTCAAGGTCTATTGTGCCCCCCTCAGAGCTGTTTTCGCAAATGCGCTACCTACTGCTCGCCCTCCAGCTCCAGAGCTCCAATGAACTGCAGTATGTGCGAGGGTTTCAAGGGGGTTAAATCCTTGTTCCTTCTGTAATTCCCGTGTCCAAGACATTTTTTGCGCTGGTTTGCAATGGCGAGGCATTATGTGACCAGGGGAACAAAAGTTTCCTCCTCTTCCTCACAGAATATGCACTCGTCAGTTTCTGTTGAGCCCATTCTCATCATATGCTCTCTAAGGTGCCAATGTCCTGTGAGGAAGCTAGTGAGGAGGCGTAATTTATTCTTACTGAGATCCAAATACTTTTTGGATCTTGCACTTTTCAAGTTCCGAAGGAACTTTTCGTAGTGATCCATTCCTGGAAGATTCCTTCAGAGTGCTTCTCTTTAAGTCTCTTCCTTCTCCAAAAACTCTTTCTTATAGGTGCATTTGCCCATGCCACAGAAAGCTTCTTGGCCAGTAAGTGGCGTTTGTGCTCCCTTTCTGGCAAGTCTATTGGCCTCTTCGTTTTCCATGATTCCTGAGTGACCAGGAACCCAGACTCAAGAGACCTTGTTGTTCTTGCCTACTTCATTAAGTTTCCTCCGGCACTCCCATATCAGCTTTGAGTCGATGATACAGGAGTTCAGTGCTTTGATAGCAGCTTGACTATCAGAATGGAGCCTAACGATAGTGAGCACTTGGTTTTTGCCCCGTATACTCCAGCATCGGCTCCTATGGTGGTTTCAGTACCATCTGTATACCATTTAATGGTTTTCACTTTGAAATTTTGGTTGGTGTTTTCTTTTTCCCATTTTTCCCTTTTTACATAGCATAGTGTTGAAGTTCTTCTCAATGCTTACTTTTTTTTATCATATCATCACTAGGCAGGTTCGCTGATGAGATGTAATTGTTCAGAAAGGACCAGGCTCCCTGACTCTCCCTGACAATTCTCTCATTCCCTGTACCATCCCTAGATATTCTAAAGAATAGCATCATAGGCTACCCTATTGATCACTAGATATATAGGGATGAGATCTGTGAGATCTGTCGCTTTACTAGCAGTGTTTTTAACATGCTCATTCCAGAAGTAGCCTAATCACGAAATCATTTTGTTCAAATTCTAAGGGTTCCCTCCACCGCCCCTAAAGATCTGGAGAATCATTCCGGGAATATTGGATTTACAATGTGTTTGAAGAATAAGCCGCTTCGCCAGTAGACCAACATAAAATATATCTAACACATTATATGCGATCGATAGCAAGTATGCATTAGATTTGGCCCACTTAAACCTAGCTTTTCTGGCTTGCGAGGTACTGAACGTACTCCAAGGTAAGGTCGGTATGAAAATGTTGAGCAAGGATTTGCGCTAAAAAAGCAAATGGATTTTTCTGAAAATAATCGGGTTGGTTTCTTTCTGCCATAACAACTTTGGGAATAAAATAAATTTTACGGTAATAAAATTAATTTTACGTAAATGTAATGAATTCTACGAAAAGAATTGAATAAATTCCAACAAAAAACTCGAGAAAACCACTGACCTCGAATAAAGAGCTCACAAATCTAATGTATCGAATATTAAAATAAACAACTTTGTTGTTAATCACAACATAGAAGCCGAATATTCCTATATAGAGATAACTTCATATTTCTGAGGACCCTGCTGCCTGAATGAACTGCTCGATACTAAGTCGAAAGGGGAGCGAAAAACATTCAAACATCGGTCTAGTATACTTGATTACACATGGCGTATACCTGTTACATTTTGTGCAAGTCTTCTGGCGGACCATTTTTGAGCGCTCGTACTACTTACTCGAGGGCTATACCATTTCGTCACGATGTCTGTATTTTTCGAATTTTGAGCCGAAAATGGTCTCAAACGACTATGTTCGACTCAATGATGACGAATGCGTCGGAAAATTCGAGTCTGTCCATCCGGCCATCCGTAAGCATGATAACACTCGAACAGAACAACCTAGAGACATGAAATTTTTAGTGTGGGATCAGTTCCCAAATGCCTCGGTTAAGTTCGTTAATGGGCCAAATTCCACCAGGGGTTCCGTGAATATGGCCGTTCAAAGTTTTGTTTCCCTGATAACTTGAAAAGTACAAATTTGATCGAGATGAAATTTTGCACTCGAATGGAAAATGAGGTGTTCAAGCTACATGTGAAATTTTGTCCAGATCGCATGACCAGAACCATAGAAACCATAGAAAATTGTAACTTTTGAACGGAAACGCCTAGGGACTTGAAATTTTCAGGATAGGTGTGGATCTCTAATGTCGTGATCACGTTCATCTGTGAGCAAAATAATACTAGGGGTTCCGTAAATATGGTCGTTTGAAATTTAGTTTTCTTGATAATTCCAAAACTACAGATTCGATCGTGACGAAATTTTGTATACTGATGGAGAATGATATATTCAAGCTACATTTCTCCAGATCATATGACCAGAACCATAGAAACCATAGAAAATCATAACTCAAGTTATGATTTTCTATGGTCTCTATGGTTCTGATCATGCGATCTGGACAAAATGTAGCTCGAATATATCATTCTCAATTCAAATACAAAATTTCTTCATGATCAAATACATAGTTTTGAAATTATCAAGGAAACTGAATTTCGAACGACCATATTAACAGAACCCATAGTCTAATTTTGCTCATTGATGAACGTGACCGTAACATTCGAGATCTACACCTGTCCTGAAAATTTCAAGTCTCTTGGACTTTCCGTTCGAAAGTTATAATTTTCTATGGTTTCTATGGTGAGGAAATGATGGAATGATGCTTATTCGAGAAAATTTGAATAATTTTTTCAGATTTCAGACAAATTTTCTGGGAGGAAGGAGAAAAAAGCAATGCAGAATTGAATGAGTAATCTGATTATGAATGGAAAATTCTTAAAAGCACTGCCGTGAAGTCAGGAGTTCGCGAGCGCTCGTTCATCCACCTTGTAGGTAGATTCGAATTTTCCAGTTTCAGAAACTAATTCATTTCTGACAGCTCTGTCAATTATGACAAATCAGCTGTTACAGCAATATAAGGATTTTATATTCGATAGTTTGTTGAAATCTGGTCATGCGAGCTGAACAAAATTTTGCATGTAGGTTGAATACGTTTTTCTTCATCTGAGTACAAAATTTCACCTCGATCGAATTCATAGTTTCGAAACAATCAGGAAAACAAAAATTCGAGCGGCCATATTTACGGAACCCCTGGGCGAATATTGCCCGATAACGAACTTAACCGCGGCATTCGAGATTTGAACCTATCCTGAAATTTTCAAGTTTCTAGGACATTCTGTTCGAGAGTTATCGTGTATACGGACGGACGGCCTGACGGACAGACTCGAATTTTCCGACGGATTCGTCATCAGTGAGTCGAACATAGTCGTTTGAGACCATTTTCGGCTCAAAATTCGAAAAATACAGACATCGTGACGAAATGGTAAGGCCCTCGTGTAAGTAGTAGGAGCGCTCAAAAAAAATTTAAAAATGACATCATCTGAATCTGAAGGAGCCGCCCTTAAACCTAGCAGCAGTCGTCGGTAACGCTCTTCAAAGAATGTCGGCAAGCTTGATGAGTTCTATCGTGAATTGTAAATATGTAACTCGCAATAAAAAGGGAATAGGCCCACCCCGTCTTTGTGGACGCGGGATTGCCGCATCGCACCTGCAGAACATATTAGAAATTGTAGAAGAATCGAAAACCGGCTATTATAGTGTTGTCGTCTGTCGTATTTGGGTATTTGTAGATATTATTATTGAAAATTTTCAGTATAAAGAAAGTTTTCGAAAAATAACAGGGGAATTGAATGAACTTGAAAATTATCACAAGGATTTTGCTGCGAAGTTATCTTTTTTATTAAAATTGTAGAAACTCTTTTCAGCTTTGAAACTGCTTCCCTTCTTCAATCCGTTGTTTCTCACAGGAATTTTTCTCTGGATTCGAAACTATTATCAGGCTTCCGAAAATTTTTGATTGAAGCAAATTACCTACAATGAATGGATTCTCCAAGCTATCGAAGAAACCATACATTCCAATTCAGTTCCTTCCCTTCGAACTCAAGACTATGTGTAACGTTTTCTGAAATTTAGTCTGAATAATGTATTGTATTTAAATTTTTATTTCCTCCAGATCGGAGCAGTCTCGAGTCGTTATCATACTGAGAATTTCCTTAAGAACCGATTGGAAACTGAATATCAAGGGAGTAATGAACCCCGAAGTGCCTTCATTTGATGTGCTCGGAGAAAATTGACTAATGAATAAATGAATGGCAAGACGATTTCCTCGTACCAGACCTATTAGGAGAAAATGTTCACTCGAATAAATCGCTATAAACTGAGTTGACAATCAGTTTTTTATGTGAATACATTTTTTATTTTGCATCCTATGAACATCATGAGTTTATAGTTTATAGTTAGGAAGGGGTTACGTTCCACTGCGCCCTCAAGGTCTATTGTGCATCATGAGTAATGTATATTCCTTCTTCTTCTCATATATTCTCTTCGAATGTATGTATGTTTTTCGATGGATGAATCGAATTGAATTTTTAGTTAACCACCCTCTCAGTTCTTCTTTCTGCAAGATCTCAACTGCGCCAAAGAGGTATGGAAAAAAATATGATTGGATGAGTTTGGCCTTCTAAAATAGTAAGTTTGGCCTGACAGTAATACACAGTAATCATATATTGTATGCCTTACAGAAACAAGGCAAATTTGGAAGATTGAGGTTCAAATATGTTCAGAAGAAATCCAGATAATAATAGTGGAGCCGGTGAAAAACATTTTGCTCGAAATCTGTTTGAATTTGACTACCAAATAAGTAAAATTTCACAAACTTGTAAAAAGTCAGATCATTCTGCTCTGCACTTGTGAACCCTTCCTCTTGGACTCAGGCTACTCCTCCTATTTCTCCCTCCAACTTTCCTACGGAACGACTCTACCAAATGTAACTTTGAGGAAGGTCTTTAACTCCAAATACGCAATTTGAAGAACTCAAAAAATGGAAGACTGTTAGATCAACATTTGTATAGCCAAATGGTGAAAACCCAAAACAAGTGCCAAACTTTTAGGGCCCATTTTTACATTTTCCAAGATTTTCCGGTTTTGGCAAATTTCAAATTAGTGACCCAAAAACATAGGAGTACCAATTTTTTTTAAATATGCATGTACTAGCGTACTCAAAATTGAACTTATCTACATTGTCAAATCAGTGATGCTTGAAAATCTGCCCCTACCATTATTATTGAAATATTCCTCATAGATTTCATTGACAGCAGTATTCGAATTGAAAAGGTAAGCGTCGATGTGAGACAAAATTTCATCCATTTCAATGAGATTTGAATGAAATGCACTGAAGAATTATCCTAATGCAGACAAAAAGATAAACGAAGCCTGTACCAGTATTTGACAATAAGTGCATGCAAGAACAAGTTCGCACCGCTGAACGAAAAAATTCCCAAAATACGGTTTGCCAAAGAGAGAAATCCACGCCCAAAGTTGGCGTACTTGAAAAATGGAAAGTGATCCATAACATAACATGTGAAAATCGAAGATGTCATAACTTTTTTCAGTGTTCCCGAAAACTTATCATCTAGGCAATGGCGCGAAAACTGAAAAATTTCAATGCCTCCCTTTCAATTGTTCGAATAAAGTGAAAGATTCGAGCAGGAAGGCTCACAATAGGCCGTGAATAATGGGGCGAATTGAAAAGAATACGGAACTCGAAGAAAGGAGAGCGGACCAGAAGTTAAGCATTAAAATACCTCGAATCCGAGTTGTTCTTCGTGAGTTGTGTCTGCATTCACCTGCGTGAAATCCCCTACGAATCATTGAAGGAGAATGGGAAAACTTTCCATTCGAATGGATTCTCGGGTAATCCATCAATGGTTGCTGAAGTTCATAACATAATTGCGGAAAATTATAAACAACGGATGTGCAGTGGTCGATTTTTTTTGTTTTTTTTTTGTTTAGTCAGGGGGAATCTTCATGGACGAACTCTCTATCTCCGATAGATAGAACAGTGTGCGACCTCACTCTAACTAAACTTGACCTGCTGTTTTAGATTCCGGGCATCTATTGTCTATTAACCTCTTGACTCTTTTTGTTTGTATGTGTTTCACGATCTTTGTCGTGTGATTATTGTGTTACCTATGCCTTTCATTTGAGTTAACTCAATTTCTGTTTTTACGTAGTTGAACCTTGGGTCTTTCGTGATAGGTGGGTACACCGAAAAAGAAGAATTCAGGGGATTTCCGGTTAAATGAATTCCTGTTGTTTAAACGCAAATATTGTTATTACAACAAAAAAAGACCGTTCCGAGAACCATCTGTACCTGCAACATAACGTACCGATTCCGGTTGAAGTGAATTTAGTCCTATGAACAGGAAGAACGGTAAGTATAGCAGTGATCAGGTACTTTTATTTTGAAATATTTCCGTGAATGTTACAGGAATATCTAGTAAAATATTATAAATTCAACAGGAATTTCTCACAGAAATTCAGATTATTCTACCGGAATAAATCTCGTTTAGCTAAAAGTATTTTGATCCATGTTGTACCATATGGTTGAAGTTGTTTGGAATAAAATATCAATTGAAAAGCGACAGAAAAGGTGTAAGCATTTGAAGACAGTAATTCCTTATTCAAATTCGCTAAATTGTGTCCGAAATCAGAGAAAGAATTTCTTTATATTCAGAATGGAGTCTCTCATTACTGGTATTCAACGAAATTCTCTCTTATTCGGTAGAATAATGTGAAGATACTTCATAATGAAAATAATTTAAAATGAATTCTCCCTCGATTCCAGACTTCTATCCGCCAAGTCACTCTTTAGACAGAAAGTATTACAAGGATGCCTCGACAGTCTTCTTGAGTACGGACCGGACTAGGGTGCCGGAGAATTGGCTTCGAATCCCGTCACGGATGTTTTGAATGTCTGAAAAATTGTGGGAGGGTCCCAATAAATTGATATGATGACTGAATATTGCAATCAATAAGTTCAAAACACTAAAATTAAAAAAATGCATTTCAAAAATTACACACATGGAAATTAATCCCAAAACCACGTGGTTAATTTAATGGGAAATGCAAGCAATTCCAGTTAAACACTCTGAGTAACTACACAGAAAATTCCTGTTTTTTTCACAGTATCATTTTCCTGATGAAATGACGAACTACAGTTTGATTGCATCAACTTATGTATGACTTGCTATTTCTACAGGAATTAAACAACCGGAATTGTCACGTAAAATCAACAGATATTCCTTCTGTCGCTTATATAGGGGGAATTTTCTGCAGAAGTAACCGAATTCCTGTTGTATATGTTACGGGCAATGTAAATGATTGGGCATTGTTTACCTATAATGCCCGGGCAATTTAAAAAGTGCCCAAAAGGATATGACAAAATGATAAATTATGTTGCAAATATTACATTGCCCGGTCATTATGTATAATGCTAAGAGTCAAGTGGGCAATTTAAAAATCATTTTTATTCATATTTCTTATAGAAAATAACAAATTTTTACATACCAAACTGACAAAGTAACAAACAAAAAATTGAAAGCACTGCCGTGAAGTAAGGAGCTTTTGAGCGCTCGTACATCCACCTTGAAGGTAGATTCGCATTTTTCAGTTTTAGAAATCAGTTTAAGACATTTTCGACAGCTGTCAAAAAAATTCTCAAACTAAGGCGAAACTCCAGACTTCATGTCAGTGCTTCAGCTGACCAATTTTTGTTCGATAATTCGCTAGAATTTTCTACATCATCTATGGTCTTGATGATGCGATCTTGACAAAATTTCGCAAGTAGTTTGAATACATTATTCTCCAGCTAGTTGCAAAATTTCATTCCAATCCATTCAGTAGTTTCGAAATGATCAGGAAAAGAATATTTTGAACGGCCATATTTACGGAACCCCTAATCTAATTTTGCTCATTGATGAACGTGACCGCGATATTCGCGATCGAAATCTACCCTGAAAATTTCAAGTTCCTTTCCCTTCGGAAGCTATAATTTTCTATGGTTTCTATGGTTCTGGTCATGCGATCTGGACAAAATATTGCTTTAATATATCATTCTCGATTAAAATACAAAATTTTATCTCGATCGAATTCGTAGTTTCGAAATTATCGAGAAAACAAAATTGCAAACGAATGTATTTACTGAACCCCTAGTATAATTCTGCTCATTGATAGTGGTGAACGCGACATTTCAGATCCACACCTATCCTGAAAATTTCAAGTCCCTAGGCCTTTCCATTCGAAAGTTATGATTTTCTATGGTTTCTATGGTTCTGGTCATGCGATCTGGAGAAATGTAGCTTGAATATATTATCCTTCATTAGTATACAAAATTTCGTCACGATCGAATCTGTAGTTTTGAAATGATCAAGAAAACTGAATTTCAAACGACCATATTTACGGAACCCCTAGTTCAATTTTGCTCATAGATGAACGTGATCTCGACATTAGAGATCCACACTTATCCTGAAAATTTCAAGTCCCTAGGCCTTTCCGTTCAAAAGTTACAATTTTCTATGGTTTCTATGGTTCCGGTCATGCGATCTAGACAAAATTTCACATGAAGGTTGAACACCTCATTCTCCATTTGAGTGCGAAATTTCATCTCGATCAAATCTGTAGTTTCCGAGTAATCAGGAGAACAAAACTTCGAACGGCCATATTGACGGAACCCCTGGTGGAATTTGGCCCTTTAACGAACTCAACCGAGGCACTCTGAAAATTTCAAGTCCCTAGGTTGTTCCGTTCGAGAGTATCGTGCTTACGGACGGATGGACAGACTCGAATTTCCCGACGGATTCGTCATCAGTAAGTCGAACATAGTCGATTGAGACCATTTTCGGCTCAATATTCGAAAAATACAGACATCGTGACGAAATGATATAGCCCTCGTGTAAGTAGTACGAGCGCTCAAAATTGCTGTCAATTAATCAAAGTGCCCAAAGAAAGAATTGCGGTATTTATAATGACCGGATAATCTGAGAAATTATCGTAAAATAATTCAAATTTATCAAATTGCCCAATTTTAATGGTCATTATTCATAATAACCAATCATTATGAATACTGACCTTAATAATTACATTGCCCGTAACATATATACTGGAAAATTTCTTTGAGTGTATAGATGTTGTAGAGTAGAGGTCCTAGAGCTTAAGCTTGAGGCACTCCTGCTTCTACTTCATGTGGAAAATGTCATCTATTTTGACATAAAATTCATGCTCCTCAGTTAGTTTTTTATTATCTTCCAGGTTTTATTAGTGTAGCCTGCCATTATCATCTTGTTTCCGTCGTGCCTCGGTCGAAGGCTCTTTCAACATCACTAATAGTACTAATCCCGTGGTTTGTTTATTCTGAATTCCTTCAGATTCAGTGAATCTGTTTCTTCATTGAATCTTTTTGCAATGACTCTCTCAACTATTTTGGCAAGTGCCGACAGTAGACTTATCGGCCTGTCCTCTTGTGGTAATTTCCTATTGTTTCCTGGCTTATTGAAAACAATTACATCTGTTGTTTTCTATCTTTTTGGATGGTATTCGGTTCCCATTACTGCGTTTGCTTAATTGACTGGCGCTGCTGTTCCTTTTCTGGGCATTTTCCGCAACATAAATTTTGTTACATTGTCTTTCCCTGGAGCTTTCTTGTTTTTCCATTTCTTGATGATTTCTTTAATCTCTGTTAGTGGTCGTTATTCATCGGTTGTGTGTTAAAGAAACTAGATCCCTTCAAACGGCGCACTATCATCGGTCAAATCCGAAAAACTTCTGAACGGATTCATTTTGAGTACCTAATAAAATAATTGTTATGATTCTTTATTTTTCACAACCATTAACAGATGGAGAGTTCCAATCCAAAACGGAACACAATAGAAATTTTTGAAAATAATAATGTGACATAAGATTGGTCGAATTCAAAAAAAACTCTTCGCCATTGGCGATGTCAGATGGCATGTTTCACAGAAAGTAAACTGGGTTATTTCCATCGATTTTGGAATTTCTACCTCCCAACGTTTCGGTTTTAGAGAGCTGTCTTCAAAAAGCTCTAGCCCCATCGGCAGATATTTTTGGGAGGGGATTTATATCAAAAACAACAACAAACATCAATTGAGTTGCTTTTTTTTATTTGGTGGAGTGTGTTTCAGGGCAGTTACACTAGCAACATCAGTAAGGAGAGTTGCTCCGATTTCATAAGCTACAATAGATCAGAAACTCCAAGCAGCTGAATAGTAGAAGGATGACGAACCACTCAAATCACGTAAATAGGAGGATGAATAGGGAAAAGGTGTATGGTAGAAAAATACATGAACGGCATTGCGGAATCGATAACAAGTGTAAATTACTTTCCTTATAATAGCCTCGTTAAACCTGTCAGCATTCCCAACAATTCTTGAATTATTCCGCTGCTTTCTCAAGTGCTTGCTGCTCGTGAACATTTTGAGTGGACTGCTTCTAGCTCGACGGAGCTTGTTATTAATATGAATAAAAAATGACGACGTCAACTAGATTGAATAGTTACGCAACTTCTTGAGACTTGGGAGGGGCCACCAGGTAGACGTTTCTATTCAACTACGATATTCTGCGTGCTTTGATGCAGTTAATGAAGACGTGTCCAGAATTTACATACTCAGGGATATGGAGGTCGTATCATAAAGAAGGAGTTGGAACTTTTTGCCCAAACTCCTTCGATTACTGTCCCTTTCTCTCCACAAGGTCTTGCCTGAAATCTCATCTTAGCTAGATCTACCTATTCATTAATCCGCTGATCTGAACAAGACAAAGGAATAATGCTTAGTTTATTCCAAAAATCACAATCGCAGTTGCATTTTCCATGAATTTCCGTATACTCAACTAGTATTTATACTGAGCATAACAGCACACAATGCCAATCCACCGGCAGGATCTAGGCCATCGAGCTTCGAAGGTTCGATCGACATTTAATACTCTTCGGAGATTTATTCTCGTAGATTCATTTGGAGAGTATAACCTCGATTCGCCCTAAAGTTAACGGTGCCTTCTTCTTCCGCCGGGGATGAAATATTGGCACGGGAGGATACTCGGCGATGAAAAATTCGTTCGTGGAAACGGAATTGATAATTCTGCATGGAATCCTCAAGTTTGAACGTCAATGAATTATTAATGTCGGCAGGAATGGGCGGCATCAGTTGTGTAAGGTTCGCCGGCATTCGAATTCCATCTTTTACTGACTAATAAAACCGGGATTTAATATAAAAATATTGGTCCGGGCGAGCGAGCCATTTTACTGGAGAAGAGCAGCATGCACGGATGAATTACTGGGCTGTTCCAAACTAAAATTTAGGAATGCACTGAAGGCATGTTATCGTAGGAAGATTTACGACGCTCTATGAGAAATCAAGTTCTAAGTTTAAGTTGCTCAAAGTTGAGGAGAATTTTTACGAAAAATCTTCGATGTGTGTCGTTTATTTCTCCATTAATAATTATTCACAGGAAATTTCAATTCGGTTCGGAAGCGATTATGAATCGATTTTCGCAGTTCCAGGGTTTTCGTAAGGGTTTTTACTTCGGAAATATTATTTTCATGCGCATAATCGATCAATTCTCCTCAGTGAACACCTATTAAAGAATCGTTCACGTATTTGTACGGATGTTGAACTATATTCTTACCTAGTTTTTGAGTTGCGAATAACTTTAATATATCAAGTTTGATTGATTATCGTTTCCCATTTGCATAGTATGCTTATTTGAATGGTTCATCTTCACGTTGATTGGGACATATTTTCTTCAACCTTTGATCTATAAAATTCATTTTTTTCAATCGTGAATTCGATCGATGGAGGTCGAATGAAATGAAAAACTTCCAAGATTCACAGACAAAAATTGAAGGCCTGATACAAAAGAATACACGAAACCTAAACATACAAGTATCTGAACTTCTAATCGAACCATCAACATTACATAGGACTCAACAAGAGGCATATATGAAAGATCTGACAAAATCAGCAGAAACGATGGAGACAAAAAAAGGAGAGATGACTGAAACGATCAAATATAATGGTGATCTTGATTATTATGACAACCAATTTACATTGATACTAAACAGGACACAAATAACCTTCATAAGTTCTCTGATATATCCGACATGAAGAAAATAAAAATTCGTCACAGACTTATTTTAGCGGCATATTTTACGATATTTTCATCCGAAATTCGAGATGTAGATGACAGATTCCACGTAAAATTCTGAGAACAGATTCTGTGAACAAAATCGGCCGTCAGTGTGACAAATAATGACGTTTCATTTTCATAAATTTCAAGACATGGAATCACAGAATTATTGTCAAATTTCTCAACATCAGATCAGAAAAAATCAATTCTCTTTTCACGTGAACAGCCGTAACTCATGCCCCAAATTTAGTATTGCAAATTTCATCGAAGAACTTCGTGGGAAAATATTCAATAACACTGGTTACATTTGAACGATTTCTAGAGATTAATTATCTAATGCAAGTTTCAAGCTCCCTGTTTTTATTCGTATTGAACAGGAAATGACAAATCGCATTATTTTAATTGAAGCCACGAACTATGACAGTAATAAACGAGATGATTATGAACCGTATATGTGAAGTGTAGCAAATCTGGGAATTAGAAGAAGAATGGAAGCGTTGTATCCAAAGAAGATAATAATTTAATTATTCAGGGAGCTTCATACGTTTTCAATTGAGAGATATTAAAAGTGATGTGAATGGAAAGAGGGATAAACCTACGCAATTAAAATCTAAATCTCTTCTTTAAAGTACTTTGAAGTTTCCATCACAAAATTAGAGCTGCCTTTAGGTATTATTTATGAACCAAGGCTTAACTTTTATTATTAATGTAAACCTTTATTTTCGAAAAGATTATGAGAAAAATTTCGTTCGTAGTTGATCGTTCAATATGAAATTTTACATTGTGCGATGCAAATTGAGAAGATGATGCACTCAGATGGAGATTAACGTGTTCAAGTGCAAAATTGTTCAGATCGCATGACCAGCACCATAGAAACCAAAGAAAGTTATGAACTTTCGAACGGAAAGGCCTAGGGACTTGATATTTTCAGGATAGGTGTGGATCTCGAATGTCGCGGTCACGTTAATCAATGAGCAAAATTAGACTAGGGGTTCCGTGAATATGGCCGTTCAAAAGATTTTTTCCTGATAATTTCGAAACTACTGACTGGATTGGAATGAAATTCCGCACATAGATGAAGAATAATGTATTCAAACTATGTACGTGCGAAATTTTCTCCAGATCGCATTACTAAGACCATAGATGAAAATAGATGTATTTTTCGAATTTTGAGCCGAAAATGGTCTCTATCGACTGACTGGTAACGAATCCGTCGTAAAATTCAAGTCTGTCCGTCCGGCCATCAGTTCGTATACATGATAACTCTCGAACGGAACGACCCAGAAACTTGAAATTTTCAGGGTAGGTTTGAATCTCGAATGAAACTTTAGATTTTGAAAAAAAAATGTTAATATCTATTATCAATGCTCAGAAATTGTTATAAAAACTTATGTTTATTGTTTTCGTTATTGTATTTTCAATACTGTGAATGAGGCAGATCACATTACTGAATAACATAATTGGAAAATTTCTCATTGTCTTGTCATTCAATGAACATTTTGTACAATTGATCTCTTTTTTCCCCTGTGTTATAATTGGTTGTATCTATATTCTTCTTGATTTCTTTTTTTTCTTGTTTACGTTCTACCCTTTTTCGATCAGACAGCGTTTGCGGCGGTTTCTGTCGTGTGTCTATGCAATGCCGTCAAGGCTGCGTCCCGCCTTGTCTGCTTATCTCCATCCATTTACGCATAAGCGAAAAAATACGATGCGTGTCCCGCAGCTGTTTCTTGTCGTTTTTTTCTCTATTGTGTGAGAGGCTGATTTTCCTCTACCATTATTGATCTAGGTTACGAAGCGCCTGGACAGATAGCTGCAGAGTGAAGAATTTTTTTGGAATTTCTATGTCCAAGGTTCGATTACTCGGATCGTCTTCAGGGTATCCCAGATAAAAGCTTCTTTTCGCATAATTTGATTCAAAATCTGGAGAATCAAGATGATAAATTACTTGTAATAAAAGGAACCTGGTCACCTGGTGAAAACTTTTCAAGGCTGCCTTGAAGACCATCCGAATAATAATAATAATATAATCAGAACGAAACGTTTGGAAATAGAAACATCATAGATTTGTCTGCATGTCTTGATTTCATATCGTTGGCTCCTTATGTCGTGAAATTCTGTTACTGGTGTTCAGGAGTTCCTTCCTCCTCTCCGTTATCACGTAAGAAGATGTTATATTCATTAAGATAGGAACTTGGTATGCTCTAAACCAGTATCCCTTTTCTTCCTGAGCTTTTTTTCATAGGAATGTTTCCGAGTCCTCGGTTCAAGGAAAAACAAGGAAGCCAATACAGTAGCCAGAGTCGAGGGAACCTGGATTCCCTCTGAAGGACCAGCACCTCAGGGAGAAAATCCTATGAAGAAAAGGTCAGGCAGAAATGGAAGACCTACGAAGAAGCACTTCTTCTTTCAGATTCGGAGCATATCCAAAGGTCTCTATCTCGATGAATCTTATATTCTTTACGGTTCCAGGTCCGAATACACTTGCTCAATCGCTTTGGTGGTCTTCGAGTCATTGTCTACCCTTCGTGGGCGGACTCCTTGTGAACCTAAATTTCAGGGCACCTTCACATACAGTTAGGTTTGATAAGGTTGGGTTCACATACAGTTAGCGGAAAAATAATGGCCTCAAGAAGCATTTGGATGAAATGAATCGGCAGGTCATAGAAGCTCTTCCTCTAATTTTTCATTACCTGTCTGCTTCTTCCAGATAAATGGTAGGCAAAAAAGATACCAGAACTCAATAGTCCTGGAGGGAGAGTGGCTGCTGCTGCCACCAGCTTTGAAATGTTCAAGGTGTAGAGATATGTGAATCCTGTTTAAGAGTTCTTAGGTTCATCATAGAAATCGATATATCCAATTATGGATCATTTGTAGATTTCTTTAGGGTTTGAAACATTTGCGCACTAAAGACTAAAGAAGAATATCTCATGAAAGGAAAGAGGACGAAGGTTAAAACGTTGACGGTTGTCCACGACGTCCGCAAAGGTTAGAGAGGAGATCCACCGCTAATTTCGTGCTGCTTCGTGTTGCAGCCGATACGCACTGCAATCAAATCGATTGCGGTTGAAAGGTCATCGACAATACACAAATAACCCGTCCCTATATACGCAATATAAATTTGTTGCTCGGAAAGCACCGTCGCTTGAGCCGAGCGTTCGCAGAAATGATGCAGGGTTGTATTCAGGGTAGGAGAACTACAATTGTTATAATTACAACAATTCCGTCAGAAAATTTTCAATGGTTTTCAAGTTCGGGACGTTATAATTTCGATTTACAATCTACGCCACTGAGAATGTTTGAGATAATAAATTCACGTTTAGGTGTCGATACATATTTTATTTTTTATTTGGGTTCTTCGGGACAACTCAACTATTTCCACGAACAAATTTCCTATTTCAATCAATGCCGAAAGTTCTATCTTTCCGCTTTTGAACCTTTTGGATTAATTTCCTATAAATGATGTCATTACTTGGGATGAAAACAAACTGAATTTTTTCCATACTCGAAGCTCAATTTATGTCGCATAAAAATGAGAAAGTGTACTCACATCGGACCACCAGCTTAATTGGATCACTGGACCCTTTGCCTTCGGCGTTGGTGGCGACACATCTGTATTCACCGACAGAAGCTCGCGTCACACTTTGTAGCACTAGACTATGATCACTCATTATTGTTCCTCCACTCACGTTTTGGAAAATTTCCACGTCCTGAAAAAAAACATAAATTTAGTGACCATTGTGAAAAATCATAATTCATGAAGCATACCAGAAAAAAAATCTTGCTTCCAAAGATAATAAGGTAGCCCAGAGAAATATTGGAAACGTTCTCATATAATATTCCCAAATCTCAAATCATTTGAGTAAATATTTTCGTGTTACCGATTTCAATTCAAGCAAGTACGAAATTCCACAAGTTTATCAGATTGGTATTTTCATTTGTGTTTCTGTTCGTAGAGGAAAGCGAGCAAAAAACAGTGCTCGGAAATGAGATATATAACTTATATTTCAATTCTGCTTCATCCCATCTCCCCTTTTCCCATTTTCAGGAGAAAAATTTGGAGCCACGAACATCGAAAATCGAATGGTGCATATCAACGAAAGGCCAGGCCATAATCGCGTAAATCTGGTTCAAATGTATTTGTAATCAAAATATAGAAATGAAATTATATCTATGCATAGTTTTTTCAGAAAAAATTCGATAAATAGTTGAATAAACAGCTATCCAAAACCTTCAAAAGAACAGAGTAAGGGTGACTTCTTGTGACGAAATAATTATCTGGGCTCTGATTGCGAAATCAACGTTCTGTCGAGTAAGCGACGATCGGTCAATACTAGTGACGTCAACACCTGTCGCGATTTCCGCAATGTTCAAACTTCAAACAAGATCATCTGCTTTCAGAAATTGTTTTTTGGGAAATTAACTTCGGGAAAAAATTTAAAAAAAAAGCGTTTTTCATCGTTCTGGATGCTACGGTATTTTGTGAAATGTGTGATCTCACCTATTGAATATTACACTCTCCACCACATTCTCATGAAAATTAATTTTTTTTTTATACGATGAAGATTGTCATGCTCTTGAAGTTTACTGACTGGAAAATAAAGTGTCA
Organism: Aphidecta obliterata; assembly: GCA_963966015.1. Lineage (NCBI taxonomy): Eukaryota > Metazoa > Arthropoda > Insecta > Coleoptera > Coccinellidae > Aphidecta > Aphidecta obliterata. The sequence goes on along the minus strand of OZ014427.1, from coordinate 24,020,379 downwards.
TAAAAGCTTTAATGCCAAACAGCACTTCCTAGGACCTAGAGCAAGGGAGACGGGTTCTCTCTTTCTCTCTTAATATGATAGGCACACAATAAATTGTCTGTGGAAATGAAGTTTGATGAGTATTTTACTGCTACTTCAAGTATTATAATATTTCTTAAGAGGCACTTCGCTTCGTTTCAATCTATGATATATTATCTCAGGTATAGCGTATAGCTATAATAAATTCATATTTTAATATATGGGAGAATGCTGTAGATCCTCTTTCAACTGATTTCGTATAGAAAGGGCCTTGTTTTCTTCTCGTTGATATATTAGGTTGTGTTGAATTTAGGCAAATATCTAGCGGATCCAAGGGCTACCCCAGCCACAGTATAAGTTAAGAATTCAGAACTTCTGAATAAAGGCTCTGACATACATACATGAGAAATTCGTATAGCTTGCGTATATTCGTAGGTACCGTTCAGAATTCGCAAGCACTTGATAGACACGTTCAGTCTGGCAAGATTAAAAGTCGTTAGGAAGTTTGTGGTGCGAATGCTCCGTTGGCACGGTATTATAAACAAGATTTTCAGATGAAAATTGAAAATGATAAATTAATTTGGCTGAATTTGACAGATCTAGAAGATGAATTTCAAAGGTTTTTACCTGGATTGAACCTAGGTGGTGCTTCGATGAATAGATTATGTATGATGAATGAGTGCTAGTTGAGAAGCAAGGGGAAATATGGAATTGATATGGTTGAAAGAATCGTTGGTTGATGGTTGCTTTGGTTCTACCAACAGACGAGGGTATATTCTTAGTTGAGCCATTGATATCATCGATGGTAGATGATATTTCTCGTAATACTTCGATGAAAATGTGAATGATGATTAGGTAACTTGAACAATCGAATTTCCTAACTCGTTTCAGCGACAGATAGATTGTACTCGAATACTGAATAATGGATCGAAAGCTGCTTCAATTCTGAGCAAAATTTTAAAATTCCCTGGGATTGCCAAATGTCGAATACTATCGAAAAATTTCAGTCATAGCTTTTTGAACAGAAATAAGTTGACCCATAGAATTCCGTTCGACAATAGTTATTGAACATCGGATATAATATCAAAAAATTACGAAAAGCACTGCGGTGAAGTCAGGAGCTTTTGAGCGCTCGTACATCCACCTTGTAGGTAGATTCGCATTTTCCAGTTTTAGAAATCAATTGAAGGAATTTTCGACTGCTGTCAAAAAAATTCTGAAACTTAGGCGAAACTCCATACTTTTTTTTTCGATGATTCGCTAGAATTTTCTACGTTATCTATGGTCTTGGTAATGCGATCTGGACAAAATTTCGCACGTAGTTTTAATACATTATTCCACAGCTAGGTGCAGAATTTCATTCCAATCCAATCAGTAGTTTAGAAACTATCAGGAAAAAAATATTTTGAACGGCCATATTTACGGAACCCTTAGTCTAACTTTGCTCATTGATGAACGTGACCGCGATCCAAACCCACCCTGAAAATTTCAAGTTCCTAGGCCTTTCCGTTCAAAAATCACAATTTTCTATGGTTTCTATGGTTCTGGTCATGCGATCTGGACAAAATATTGCTTCAATATATCATTCTCGATTAAAATACAAAATTTCATCTCGATCGAATTCGTAGTTTCGAAATTATCGAGAAAACAAAATTTCAAACAACCGTTTTTACGGACCCCTAGGATAATTCTGCTCATTTATGAACGCGTACGCGACATTTCAGATCCCCACCTATCCTGAAAATTTCAAGTCCCTAGGCCTTTCCGTTCGAAAGTTATGATTTTCTATGGTTTCTAAGGTTCTGGTCATGTGATCTGGAGAAATGTAGCTTGAATATATTATTCTCCATTAGTATACAAAATTTCGTCACGATCGAATATGTAGTTTCGAAATTATCAAGAAAACTGAATTTCAAACGACCACATTTACGGAACCCCTAGTATAATTTTTCTCATAGATGAACGTGATCACAACATTCGAGATCCACACCTGTCCTGAAAATTTCAAGTCCCTAGGCGTTTCCGTTCAAAAGTTACAATTTTCTATGGTTCCTATGGTTCTGGTCATGCGATCTGGACAAAATTTCACATGTAGCTTGAACACCTCATTCTCCATTTGAGTGCAAAACTTCATCTCGATCAAATCTGTAGTTCTCAAGTAATCTGGGGAACAAAACTTTGAACGGCCATATTTACGGAACCCCTCGTGTAATTTGGCCCATTAACGAACTCAACCAAGTCACTAGGTTGTTCCGTTCGAGAGTTATCGTGCTTACGGACGGACGGCCGGACGGACAGACTCGAATTTTCCGACGGAATCGTTATCAGTGAGTCGAAGATAGTCGATTGAGACCATTTTCGGCTCAAAATTCGAAAAATACAGACATCGTGACGAAATGATATAGCCCTCGTGTAAGTAGTACGAGCGCTCAAAAATGATGAAAAGCACTGCCGTGAAGTCAGGAGCTTTTGAGCGCTCGTTTATCCACGTTGTAGGTTGATTCGCATTCTCCAGTCTTAGAAACCAATTGGAAAGATTTTGACAGCTGTCAAAGAAAATTGAACTAAGGCGAAAATTCAGACTTCACGTCAGTGCTTTAGGTGACCAATTTTTTTTTTCGAGAATTCGCTAAAATTTTCTGTGGTCTTGATTATGCGATCTGGACAAAATTTCCCACGTAGTTTGAATACATTATTCTTTATCTATGTGCGAAATTTTATACCAATCCAATAAATAGTTTTGAAATTATCAGGAAAAAAATAGTTTGAACGGCTATATTTACGGAACCCCTAGTCTAATTTCGCTTATTGATGAAAGCGACCGCGAAATACGCGATCCAACCCTATCCAGAAAATTTCAAGTTCCTAGGCCTTTCCGTTCGAAAGTTATGTTTTTCTATGGTTTTTATGGTTCTGATCATGCGATCTGGAAAAAATGTAGCTTGAATATATCATTCTCAATTCAAATACAAAATTTCGTCACGATCAAATTCATAGTTTTGAAATTATCAAGAAAACTGAATTTGAAACGACCATATTTACGGAACCCATGGTCTAATTTTGCTCATTGATGAACGTGATCGTCACATTTCGAGCGGCCATATTTACGGAAACCCTGGGCGAATTTTGCCCAATAACGAATTTAACCGCGAAAATTTCAAGTTTCTAGGACATCGCGTTCGAGAGTTATCTTGTATACGGACGGCCGGACGGACAGACTCGAATTTTTCTAATCGTTTGAGACCATTTTTAGCTCAAAATTCGAAAAATACAGACATCGTGACGAAATGATATAGCCCTCGTGTAAGTAGTTTGAAAACAATGTTGAAAGAGTCTACTTACTATGTTAGAAGGCGAAAACTATTGAATTTATTGCAATCAATCAGGGCGTAGATGGAGTATAGTACAAAATTTTGACTTTGTGGAATAATTATGGCGGCTCTCCATCCGGAGGATGGAGTTGCCGGCTACCTGACACAGCTCTGCATCCCGATCAACTCTTCTTAAGATGCAGTAAACGAGCGGAGAGTACCACTTTCCATCAGGAGGTGTCAAGGAAAGAGCTGCTGATTCGGCCCTACTGATGAGTCCTACCAGTAACACTTGGAGTAAACACACAGCACTCACCCAATCAGGTAGCGCGAATTCAAAGTGGGTCTGGTCCATGTGGATAGACAGATAGCTTCATGCCTATCGAGGCAAATCACTACTCGACGCTCACTCACAGCTCGTTCAAGCATTCATCAGACCCTGTCTATGCTCCCGCTTCAAAGCACACGCGCTCTCTCGCCCTTCCCCAAATTATTCTATCTCCTTTTTATGGTCACTGGGGGATGGGTAGCCTTGTGGCGGCTCTGCGCACATACGGAAGATGGAGTTGCCGGCTACATCACACAGCGTGTTATCCCGCTAATATCTACTCAAGCAGGTGCATCAAACGAGCGGAGAGTATCACTTCCCATTTGGAGGTGTCAAGGCAAGAGCTGCTGGATCACCTCTACTCGGGTGCGAAACAAACATCCGTTTCGATACCAATTAATTCTTGCGAGAACACCTCGCTTAACTAGGAACCTCGACGTGATGGGTCGAGTGGCTTAAGCTAGCAACCAGCGTTTCGGAGCTACTCACTGCTCGACGCTTATATTTTAACTCTTCAACTTGATTCCTAATATCCTCGTTACAATTATTTCATGCAGATTTTTTACGTTAACGATCATGTAATAATCTTTTTGAAGTTAATGAACCAGCTTTCTATCTACTGTTGTATCATTTTAGGACGCAACGTTAAATGCACCAAAGAACCGCATTCCTAATCTATTCTGCGTAATCGCCAATTTAGTTTTTATACACAAACAATTTCCGTATCGGACCCCTCTCGTAATTAATTGGCGTACTTACAGTCGGTAGCCCCAAACCCTCCACAACGCCTTCGGCTTCCGCGGTCAAGGTAAAAAAAGGCCGGGAACCCTCCCAGACCGTGATAAGGGAGACGAGGGGGAGTTTGCAATTGTAATTTTGGGACTATCGTTAATCTCCGGATTAACTCAGGCTCGTCAGATAAGCACTCAGTATACGATGTTGGGTCGGCGGCGGAGACCCTCGCAGGGAATATTATGGACTCTCACTCAATTCTGGACTTGGATTTTGCCTTCGCGACGCTTATTTATTGCCGACGCATTAGTTGGGAGATTGCGAGGGATGGCATGAAGATGCGTGGTGATGGTAGGGATGCGGTTTTCGGGAACAGCTGTTCTTACACGTATATTGAATACATCAATATACATGAAGTCGAGCGTAAGTGCGTGATGAAGAGAAAGGACCTCAGCTGAATTTATATGGAAAATAACGTTACATAACCTGCGACCTCATTGAGAAGTTACCCTTATACCTTATACAGGGTGTTTCCAAATTAGACGTAAACCTTGAAGGACGTGTTAGTATGACTCATTTGCTGTCGTTTGAGTCATATTTATTGATAACCGAAAATCAACAGTTTCTAAGATATTTGAGTTCTTGTGTTTTTTGAAAAATTTCACACCTTTTTTCATTTGACGTAAATTTTTTTCTACGTTGACCTAATTTGATTATAATTTTGGATTATTTTCGTCCGGAAAGGATATGATATGTATGAAAAAAGCAAAAACCAAATGTTGAAAAAGAATTAGATGATTTGACAGTGGGTATATGAGGAAAAATTTCTAATATCAATTTTCCTGCAACTTTCGAATTCTACAATTTATGTATGAAAAAATTATTTTAAAAACTTGCCAAATTCCTTCTTTATTCCCCAAAAAAGTTTTCGTTCGAATGCAGACACCAGTTTCGTTTCAGCAGATTTTGTATAAACAATTTTTTGAATGTCCGGCATAAAAAATAATGATTTAGCGTTAATGTTTGGATGGGAGCAATACCTAATCTTTTGATGGGTCCTTACTATCTACCTGATAACTTAAACGGAGAAAATTATGAAGAATTTCTGAGAACAAATATGGGCAGTTTTTTGAACGAGCTTCCCTTGATTTACAGGCGTGAAATCATTGGTACACTAAGTGCTGAACGTTCGTATGTTTTTGAACGAATTATTTCTTAAAGGGTAGACAGAAAGGGGAGGAAATATTTCATGGCCAGCGAGAAGTCAGGATCTAATACCGTTAGATTTTCATGTTTGAAGCAGTTAAAAGAAATAGTATATGAAAGGGAAATATGTAGATACACGGGCACAACTTGTAGAGAGAATAGACAGAGCAGCGAGATGATTGAGAGCAAATTTAAGGACTGAAGAAATTAGAAAGAGAGCACGTGCTTGTATAAGGAATGGTGGAGGATATTTCGAACATAATTTACGAATAAATTTTTTTTAATGAAATTTTGAATTTGATTGCAATAAAAAAATATTTAATTCGTTACTTTTCTTTTTTGGCTGATATCCCCTTTCAAATCAAAATCTGCTGAAACAAAACTAGTGCCTGCATTCTGACAAAATTTTTTTGGGAAATAAAGAAAGAATTTGGAAAGTTTTTAGAATAATTTAATATATTAACATAAATTGTGGAATTTGAAAGGCAAATTGATATCAGAATTTGATTTTCATTTTCTTCATTCATTTTTAACATCTAATACAGAATAGCTCTCATTGAGCGCTCGTACTACTTACACGAGGGCTATATCATTTCGTCACGATGTCTGTATTTTTCGAATTTTGAGCCGGAAATGGTCTCAAACGACTATGTTCGACTCATGGATGACGAATCCGTCGAAAAATTCGAGTCTGTCCGTCCGTCCGGCCGGCCGTATACACGATAACTCTCGAACGGAATGTCCTAGAAACTTGAGATTTTCAGGGTAGGTTTGAATCTCGAATGCCGCGGTTAAGTTCGTATTGGGCAAAATTCCCCGAGGGATTCCATAAATATGGCCGCTCGAAATTTTGGTTTCCTGATTTCTCTGAAACTACAGGTTCGATCGAGGTGAAATTTTGCACTCAGATGGAGAATCACGTGTTCAAGCTACATGCAAAATTTTGTACAGCTCGCATCACCAGAACCATAGAAACCATAGAAAATTGTAACTTTTGAACGGAAACGCCTAGGGACTTGAAATTTTCAGAATAGGTGTGGATCTCGATTGTCGTGATTACTTTCATCTATGAGCAAAATTAGACTATGAGTTCCGTAAATATGGTCGTTTGAAATTCAGTTTTCTTGATAATTTCAAGACTACGGATTTGATCGTGACGAAATATTGTATTTAAATTGACAAAGATATATTCAAGCTAAATTTTTTCAGATCACATGATCAGAACCATGGAAACCATAGAAAATCATATTTTTCGAACGGAAAGGCCTAGGGACTCGAAATTTTCAAGATAGGTTCGGATCGTGAATTTCGCGGTCACGTTCATCAATGAGTAAAATAAGACGAGGGGTTCCGTGAATAAGGTAAACTTATAGCCGTTCAAACTATTTTTTTCCTGATAATTTCGAAACTACTTATTGGATTGGAATGAAGTTCCGCACATAACTGAAGAATAATGTATTCAAACTACGTGGAAAATTTTGTCCAGATCGCATTACTAAGACCATAAATACCGTAGAATATTCTAGCGAATTATCGAAAAAAAATTGGTCAGCTGAAGTCTTGATTTTCGCCTTTGTTTGAAATTTTCTTTGACAGCTGTCAAAATCTTTCCAATTGGTTTCTAAAACTGGAGAATGCGAATCTACCTTTAAGGTGGATGAACGAGCGCTCAAAAGCTCCTGACTTCACGGCAGTGCTTTTCATCATTTTTTTTCTAAGAAATTGGCAATCGCTTGTTATCATCATCCAATCCACCATCATGAACTTTCATCGGTAATGTACTAGGAAGGGTCGCTAAAAATGAATCTTGGATCGAAGAAGAACAAATGGCCATTTTCGCCATTCTCGACTCATGGAACCAAGAGACCGGTCCTTCACTACCCAATTTATAGTCGATCATTTTAACGAAGCTTTCATCCTGAGCAAAATCAGAGCATTCGTTTTGCCCTATCAGCCATATCTTGTGTGTTGTTCGAAACGTTTGGATTGTCGTAGGTTGAGACTGCACTGGAAGCTCGTGTGGCATGGGGTGATGAATCCCGATTCTGCTTTGGGGTACTCGAAGGCTGTATGAGGGTCAGACGAAGACTCCTGGAATTTCGAATTATATATTTCTCCCTGTGCACCAAACTGCGGAGATTTTTTCTTCATCTATGAAATTCCTACGTTTCAACGGTTCGATTTGATTACTCGGTTCATCCAAAGGGAAACTCTGGAAAGATCTGGTCAAATTGATTCATGTACCATACCTTCATCTCATGTGTCGTTTAGGACCGATGTTTTTTTTCCTAGTGATTTTCTAACAACCCGTCCCTTATTTTCAGGCTGGAAGTAGGTACTTAGAGGACTTTCTGCCCTAGCGATGTGAGCTGCCTGCTGCCTCTGTCAGTTGGCTCCTTCTTTAGGGTTTTTTCTTGGATATACTGGAGGCTCCTCCACATCGAGATCTGTGGTGTGCCTCATGCTGATCCATTCTTTATTCTTCACTTTCTTTCAACCTTGTCAGCTTTTGGTGTCCTTCGACCCTGATTTTGAGGCGATGTCTTACCCCTCCAATATATTTTCTTTCACATTTACAGGGTATGATTATATGTAGGTACAGTTCTTTGGACACTGATTCATTTTTCGCTTCTACTCTCGTGAGAACAGATCTTGTGGTGTTGGAGGATTCCGATGCTGTCCCCAGTCTGTGATGGCAATTCGTCTAGGTCTCATGATAGCAGTTTAGCTTCATCGTTCCATTTATGTTTTCGATCAGGTTATATCAAACTATTTATCACAGATAGTATATTATGTAGTTGCATAGATAGCATAGTTATATTCATTTTCGCCTTGCTCACATTTTTCCACTGTATATTATTGAGGCTGAATTATATACTCTGATAATAGATAGATAGATAATTAGCAGAGATCATGCTGCTCCATCATTGTACATCGATGTTGAATCGAGTTAATCCACCATATCCACAGACGGGCGTTCAATCAAAGGGTTCTTGCTTCAAATTGCAAGAGCAATTGGTCCGAAAATGTTATGCTCTATCGACGTAATTCTAAAATATAATGAAAGGTTTTTTTTTGGATGGACAAAAAAGACAGAATACCATACAGAACCATATCTTTCTCTAACCAATTTCAAATTAAAAGCCAAAACGATCGAAGGTGTCATTGTAGAGTATGCGACGTCAGACTCCTTACACGAAACGCCAACATTGAATTGTTGGAAGTTTGATATATATTTTTTAGTATGCGTGTGGGAAATATGAATTCCAAAAGTTATAAGTGCTGTGAAAACACATCAATAAAATTCCTGAAAAGTTATTTGTTTGCGTTGGAAATAATGCGGAATAAGTGGCTAAATCCAACACGATGCGAACCACCGAGAGGTGAACAAACTTGGGAGGATAAAGAACTTTCGATGAAAGCTACATGGGTATTCTTCGTTTTCCGAAAATTTCAAGTGCAGGGGTTCCGACATATTTTCCGTGGTTTAGAGAAATTTTTGTGAATTTGGAATAATTATTATAAAACCTTCAGACACATCCCTTTTTAGGGCTACGAGTTTCAAGGGTTGGAATGAATGGAAAAATGGTTGTAAAATTTGTTCCGAGGGGACAAATAGATAAAAAAGGCCTAGTTTATCCGGAAAATCAAAAATTGACGAGGAAAAAGAGTATCAATTTCATGCATCCACGTCGTATTAATGGACCTTCTAGATTACGAGACAAGCAATAGTTCGGATGCTTTCTACGTAATGACCATCACTAAACGTTGGAATCCTCACTCGACTTTTTCGAAATGCTTTGTAGTTTCGATAGGCAAATCCAGTGTACGGTCCACCCGACTGATCCCGGCTAATCTGGCCTTTTTTCTTCTTCTGTTATGTCGGAGGTAGCCGGGGCAGCGTGTGTATAAAAGCTGAGCGTTTTAATCCGGTTTCGTTTCCCCTTTCGGCTTCGCAACACGAAATCGATTTGCTAAATCGCATTATTCGAAATAGCGGGATGTTTCTGGATAAATTCGTTTTGGTAGGATTAGGTTAGTAGAATAGATTAGCGCCCTTCCCTTTCTTGGAAGTTTCCATTTTCGCGGAAAGGGGTGAATCTCTCGAAGTTGGTAGTACCAATTCGAGTCAATAAGGAGCGCTTAACATTCAGGAGTCGGTATTGTTTCAATTGCGGCTCATCCCGTCTTATTAAAAAGTAGAATGAGGCCTGGGGAATTCTGGTTTCCACTTTATAAAGTGGAATAATGGCGAGATTATCGTTGGGAGTATCTTTCTGAAACTGGAATTGAGGAATCAATTATACTTCCTTGAATATCATTGTGGATATTGCGAACGTTAAACAGGGCGAGTGTTTCCTATCACGATTAGTTGATCGAGGTATTTTTTGTTTCGATGATTAAGTATTTGAACGTCATTTCTTCACAATTTGATGAACCAACTAAGACGATTAGGTGAATACTTGACGTAATTTGTCCTATTTTTTTTGCAAGTTGAAAACTACATACTAAATATCACGTTTCTTCAAAAAACACCATGAAGGCGACGTTTCAAGTTACGTTATATCCCGATAGTTACTTGCCGTTCACACGATCGGTGTCGTTTCAATAAATGGGCACTTTTCTACCATGGCGGAAAGTATAGGAAGATTTAGTTTTGTCAATTTGATCTTTATTTCTAGGGAGTTGATCCCTGAGTCTTTTGATGGTGTACACTACTTTCATTTGCCCTATGCATCCCAATAATTGTTTCAATGATTTCTCATAAACGGCATGTTGAATTCTTTTCATTTTTTGAATGAACATTCAGGCGTGTATGCGGAAGACTTTCCTCGAAAGTTTTCGAAGGAAAATTAAATATTTTTGCGTGCAATCCAATCCATCCAAGGCGGAAAATTCAAACTTACTTCAACAATTACTGGCGATAAAAAAGAAAAAAAATGGAAATTGATATTTCTTTCAATATCAGAATGTTTTTATCGCTTCCTCAATTTGACTTGAATCCATCTCCTTTCAAATCGGATATATGTTCATGTATAAATATTCGAAAGGTTATGGATTAAAATCAAATCAGCAAATCGTTGGCTAATGAAAACAACTTTGCGATATTGAAAAAAATTTCAATTTTTTCCTTTTTCATCGCCACTAATTGTTGAAGTAAGTTTGAATTATCCGCCTGGGATGGATTGAATTACACGGAAAAATATTGAAATTTTATTCGAAAACATTCGAGGAAAGTCTTGTGCATACATGCCTGGTTGTACATTCAAAAAATTAAAAGAACTTAACATGCCGTTTATGAGATATCTTTGAAACATTTACTGTGAGGCAATGAAAGTAGTGTACACCCTTAAGGTAAAAAGTCTTTATTCCAGCATCTTCTTCAGGGTCCCAGTCAACTAATAGTGTCGTTGAAGTGTTGCCGGGTTGTTCTGCTTTCTCGAACATTCTACTCGTGACAATTGATGGAATTCCATTTTAGGCATCTGTGTATTTGTTTGTTCCTGATAAACCAGAGGCATCAATTTCCTAGATATATTGTGCGTTCAAAAAAAACGAGGTCAAAAGTGTTATGGACTTCTATCAACTTTTGAAAGTAGCTTTTTTCATCCGAGTATCTATCCCCTTATAGTCCAGTCAATGTAGGGATTGTATGAAACATTTCGTAGGAGAGAATTTTTTTTCGGGATTCTATCAAGATATTTCAAAATTTAATGAGATCTCACATTTAGGGAAATTTGATGCTCTTCCACTTCTCCTCTGATGGGTAGGTATGCCAGAAAAGTGGAAAACTGAGGCGCTTCAAAGGATGGCCATCGAAAAAAGTGTGATGAATACACCGTTTTCAATGTAATAAGAAATATCTCATAGCTCAAAAAGTTAGAGCTTTTTAAAGACTTTTTCTTCAAATAGTTAACAAGTTTGAGTGGGGCACTCTTTGGGCAACTTTTATTTCAAGTATTTTTTTTATTGTCAAGTTGACAATTCAAGTCATGATAATTTATTATCAACACTTTTTTAAATTTCTTTGATAATGATACTTTCTGATTGGTGTATGGGAGGTGATTGCCTTTTACCAACGTCCTGTAGTGGTTTTAAACTATCTGATGTTCCTTAAACCTTTCCGGTCAAAGAACAATAAGTTTTCTATTTCACATTTGAATATTGAAGGAACAAAATATGGTGCCCGTTTACATCCTAAAATTTTTTTTGTCAATTTTGACTGAGTAACCCTAAAAATCAATCGCGAAAAATTATCCAATTATTGAATCAGAATATATTATATTAAGGGTCAATACTTAGAATACTCTAGGATTAATTTTCTTGTTGTTGCATGAGTGGAGATATTTCACAAAATAATAAGGATGATTGTGTGGCGGGTTGATAAATCCTGTGAGATTTGTAACGTGTTGAAAATTCATGCTACCTAGATTTTGAGAGTGGCATGAATTTTTCTCATTACTATTTTTTTTAATGAGTGTTCAAAAAACATTTGTGCCAAAATAATAGATTTCTGGATCCTGTAGGGGAAGGTGGGGGAATATCGACCGGCGGGAAATATCGATCACATTCAAATCTCGAATAATTGGCGCCACAGAGCGAGATCCTTGTAATACATGCTTGAACAGTCTATGGTAGATGGCATCGTGGTCAAAGTTTCCCGCTAAATCACGCAACGAACGGATAAGGTGAAAAATTGTGTGTATATTGGATTTCTTATTACTCTATCGAGTTGAATATTAAGGTAAGGAGCTTCTTTTTCAATTGTTTTAATGATTTTGCTTGTTTTACATGTAAAACTACGTCTTCAAAAGATAGTTGCCGTATGCATTTGAATTTGAGTTCGGAAACGAAATATGAAGTTTTGGGTAATATCGACCAAGGCGGTCGATATTACCCCGGCCTGATCGATATTTTCCTAATCTGATTATCTGGTATTTCTTAGATGCCAAGAAATTACCAACGCCAACTCATGGTTTCCCAAAAACGACACGCACACGAACTCAGCATTCAACGATCATGACTGCAACACCTTTAAAAGACGAACTGGAAAATAAAGAACTGAAGAAACAGCAGAAAATGAAAAATGAAGCCGAGAAGGCGAAAAGAAATATTGGAGCTGCAAAAAAGAAAGTTGTGAAAAAAAGCAGTGGAAGAGATGAAAATTTGGTGTGGCTTGTGGGCACATGCTGATTGCACAGGAGCAGACAGTGCTGCGAAATATATTTGTGTTAGTTGTATACAAGTATAAAATTTAAAATATATGAGTTCTTTACGCAAATTTCGTGGATGATTAACAATACCCATGCTTGATCGATCATTCCCACCATGATCGATATTACCCAGCGGCATGATCGATATTACCCGACTGATCGATTTTGCCCGACTTTGTAATAGGTGTATTTATATTTTTTTTCAGGAAATTCTTTCCATTTTAAGAGATGTTTAAAACCGGGATTCGATGAAGGAATAATCGACGAGTTTTGAGAAAAAAATTTAAACACATCAAAGCTATAAAAACTGATTTATGATCAATTCTCCTTAAGGGGTCGATATTCCCCCACCTTCCCCTAAATACAATGAAATTATATAAACAAACATTCCTTCAAACCCACTAGAAACAGTTATTTTCTTTCAAGGGCGTAGATATAGGGGGGGACTGGGGGTGATTACTCCCGCCCCAAGACTTCCAGAACATTGAGTTTCAGAATTATCGCCAAGACGAAAAACGAAAATTTCTCCATAAAAATGAACCTGACGAAATTTTTGAGGGAAAAAAGAAAGATCTACACCCTTGTTTTTACAAAGGTTATCTATAAGGATTGGAATTTTGTGGAATACACCCACAATATATAATCATATTTTTAGAAAACATAGTGAGGGTTGAAATTTAAAAACAGGGTGATAGTCAAAATATCATAATTAATGAACTATTATCGTTAAGCTTTGAGGTAGAAAAATATCAGATCACACATGTTGGATAAATTTTCCGAAATGATTTTTTTTAAATTTTATCTCTTGCCTTTTAAATTCATGTCTCGGATTTTCGATCAAAAACGGAAAGCAACTCGGTGTTGGGTTCCGCTCATTAGATTCCACCTTTCCTGAAACGTAAAATTTGAACAAAATTTCTAGTACGATACCAAAAATCAATATTGGATATAATAAACCAAAAAGTATGAGACTTATCACGCAGATACAACAAATTTCAATGCAATCAATGTTGAAAGTAAGATTTCAGTGTACGACGTGTGGCAGAGAAGTCGAAGTCTGAGGCGCTAGATAGGAATATTTGTCGAAAAACGTGTGATGAAATTCACTTGATTGTGGAATCGACTTCCAATTAGAATCTGCCTCAATGAACAACGGGCTTAAAAGTCAGATTTCGGTTGTTGTAATGCTTTATTGTCTCATACCAAGCTTTCGGAGACTGTCGTCTCCTTCCTCAGGAAGCTACAAATATGGTGACAATGTAATAAGCATCTAGACACATCTCAATTACTTACAACAATTGCAAATGAACCTCTTTAAATGGTCATCAATCGAAAAAATCATAAAAAATAAGGCAGAAAATGCACTTGTTGTAAATGAGTGACTTTTGGCTGCGAATATCTCATTAACAGAATTTTGTTTGGTAGAGAAATGTTATATCAATAAGTTCACTCATTCTGAAAAAAAAAAATAGTATATCATCTAACGAGCGTAATGTAGGTCATAACTCACGCAGATGACGTTTGCAGCGCGAGCCGAAGCCGAGTGCTATAATTTATCAAGTCAGTTATGACAATTACCGCTGAGTTGAATACTATACGTTATCTACGACCATAACAATAAACACTAAGAAACAGGTACAGAGAAAGAACTTTATTCCAAAATCTCAATATTTACCTATAACAATGCATTATTTATGTTGATTTTGCTTCTTAGCATGGAGTAAAAAGTCTATAGGGGCGATGCTTTATGTTTAGTGCTATGTTCACTAACATAATATGCCAAAAGAACATTCTCTGTGAACGATGACTTAATATTCTTACTGCTACACCAATCTTGAAAATTGTTGTATACACCTTTATATTCGTTTTGGGATTTTTCGGGCAATAAATGCTGTATGGTAACATTGGCTGATTGTTTCATTTCTGAAGGTGTACATAATAATTCATCTTCACTATCTGAATTAATTTTTTTCAGAAAAACATTCACAATAATAGTTAGATATCAACTCATTTTGAGAACACGTCAAATTTATTCTAGTGACATTACTCCCCTCAAGACCAATAATGGACTGTTTCCTTTGGGCCAATCGGGTTGTTCAGAAGCACAGAGCCTGAGAGTTATAGTAGTGAGTTATTAAAACTCACTCTGTTTGTTTACAGATACTATTAATTGCTCGAAAGTAGTTGAATAATGAATATATAATTCGATAGGAGTAGTGAACAACTTCTTTTGATTTTTGCTATTCTCACTAAAAACCAATATCCGGGGCGTAATGAGAACAGTTTTACAGAAAACACGATAGCATAACACCTCCACCTCTACAAAGACGAAATTGTGCTAGTATCGACTTCATTCTGAAGTCTTCTTCAGGGATCTGCAAAGAAACGAGCCTCTGTTCCTTTGCAGAACCCTGGTTTTTGATTTCAACCCTGTCTCTCTACTTGCCCAGAAAGAAATTTCAAAAATCAAATCAACTGATATAATTTATGTTTCCTACTAGCGTTCTGAAAGTATTACTTTTCACACGCATTGATGTTTGGAAAGTAGCACTTTTCTGAATGAGTGAATCAAGGCGAAAACTATCCGTGAAAGTGTTTCATTTACACTAGTAGGAAAAATATTTTTCCTAACTCATATGCAAAGTGACTTTTCACACTTGTTAGGAAAATAACTAGTTTTTAACTCATGTGGAAAGTGCCTTTTCCGCATTCGACCGAACTCATCGCCTTCCACACTTGCTAGGAAAATAACTATATCAACAAGCTTCACAAACTCAAACAAATTCCATGACATATTTTCCCGCATTAACCACAAGTCCATAAAATATTCAAATAGCACTTCATGAAACAGCAGACAGATCAATTGGAATTCGTATCAACTGGTTTCTATTTTAATCGTCTTTTATCGTTAACAGCAATGAAAGAAATACATTCATCAATTCGTATTCTTCATTTATACACAAAATGAAAACAGTGCACTGCCCCGTGGAATACCCTTTTCTACACATAGTCTCTGCAATTTTGTTTTTGATTAGGAAAATCAACAAATCTTGAATAATTCTCTTCCAGGACGTTTGAGTAGGGGTTATTTGAGTTCAGTTAATTGGCAAAATATTCATTAGACCAGAGGAAACATAAGGAAAACTATTGATGTTGACATAATGCGTTCTTCGAATTCGAATAGTTCGATCTATTTTGATATCAAAAATTTCCAGCATTATTTTATATTCATGCGGGTTTGCTGTTCCCAATAATTGACGGAACAATTAACGGTAGGTTATTGTTAGTCAGTTTATTTCCTCAAGAGAGAACTAGGTTCGGTTCCGAATACGTACCCAATTTGCATATATGTATTTTAACTTCTGAATTTATAACTAGATGATTTGTGTTTCTTTCCCAAAAGTCAATAATACTAAGTTAAGAGGAAGAACTCACGTTGTGGAACCAGGAAAGTTTGTAGACTTTGGGATTTGCTCTTATGTTACACTCGAAGTAGACGTCGTCGCCCTCTTTGATGTCTCCTGGATTCAATGTCGATCCCATTTTCAGATTCACGACCGGAACATCTATAAACATATTCCTATGAAAATCCATGTCGCCAGATCGGACCCAACTTTTGGAATATATGAAAGACATATATTTGTTGATACATTCATAATGAAAATCCTTAGTGCCAGAAAGATATGTAATTTTCAATTCGGATTCTCATTCCAAAAAATTGTGCCATATAATAATTGTTCTAGTTATCGTATTGTCATGAGTTTTGAAAACATGCATCAACATTACAATGTTGATATTATTATAAAAGGTGCCTGTGTGTTTGTTCGTTCATTTGTTTGTCCTTGCATAACTCCCGAACCATATGTCGGATTTTGATGGGGATTTCACTATAGTGTAGAGGATTCATTCCAAAAAGATTTCGTGTGAGATTCATACGTAATGAAGAGATGAGAGAAAAATATCGACCTGTCCTGAATATACCTATTCCTTCAGACTTTCAAGGCCAAGGGTGACTAAACTATCAGAGATGGAGAAAAATGATCAACTACAATTTTGTAGAACTCGAAAAGTTGGGACTGAAAAAAGATTAGGGAAATAGTCAAAAAAGCTGTGAAGATATCATTCTATTCTTGATGAAAAAAACATTTTTCCATTTAAATATTTTCAAGTGGCAGCCGAAGTCACAAATCGGTTTTGAAAAATAAGCCTTTACATTGATAAGGCGTTAGACACTTGGACATTGTAGCTACAACAGTATTCTGAAAAAATTTCGAGGAGTGCGGTAAGGCGAGTGTGATTTCGAAAATGAATAGTACATATGAAGCCTATGACCAATGAATTTCCCGAATGGTATAATCATGTGTTGAACATACACAACTATTCTCCTAATATTAGAATAAAAATACTCACAATGTACATCTAGTCTCCACCGATCTTCCAGGGCACTGTCTGGAATTGAGGGGTTCTCAGCTCTACACGTCAGGTATTTACCATCATCTTCTATTAGTGGCACGAATGTCAGGGTGCTGACAGTTTGGTTGTTCTGTGAAGTCACCTGGAAATAAAAGGAAATATTTTTTCAAAAAAATGTATCCTGATAATGTGTTGATCTCCTCGATGAAGTAAGTATCAATAATTTGAATTTAATCATCACATTCAAAATTGATTGGTAACAAATCAACCGAGAACAGCTGCACACACATATTTCGATAAATCAAATGGTTGTAGAGATCATTTAATTCACTTGAGAGAAAAGTGCTTATGTGACGAGCGAGTTCATCGAATTATACCTCTAAGGTCTAGACAAACCAATGAATACAGACCAATTTATTAAATTATTCTACGACCTAACAATATATTGTGCTTTCCGTTTTGGGCTGACTGAGGTATATCGAGCTACTGCTCCTCATCCAGTTACAGATCTTCAGTAACTGAGCATATGTATTATATTATTCTTTATCACTTCATGTCCTAGACTATCTTTGCAAAGACGCATTATATTACTAGGAATCCTAGAGTTTCTCTTGGTGTACTCCGTTTGGAGGGTATGGCAAGCTCAGATTAATCGTGAATTGGGTCGTTGTTGGGAAGACCAAATAGGTGCAGAGAAAGAGGGCCTTAACTCGTGATGGTAGTAATGATATCATAATAGGATAGCGCGATATATCTGAGAATTGGGAAGCTGAAGTATGAGGAATGAAGCGTTTTCGATTATATATATTTTTTCTGAATATTTTTCAATAGTTCATCCTAACTCAATTTCTGTGGAAAATTGACGAAGGACCTCTCCTATTCATCATCGGAATTTCCGATTATTCTGGATTACGGATTTCCTGGAATGTCTTCCACAAATGGAAACTTTCAATATCATCTCTTGCAATTTGAGATGAAAATTTATCATTCAACTGGCACTCTGACGGAAGGTCTTCATTGCTCAATTCATCATTCTTGCAACACAGAAACACTGGAAATTATTTTCGATATCCAGAGCGGATCTGCAAGGAAACGGGTTTTTCATTACTGTCACTTCCAGATGTTAGTGGAATTAATCTCAAATTCATTTTGAATCCTTTCTGAGATCTGCTTACTTTCGTGAAATCGATACGATAAATTTACAATAGCACAATTGTTCTAGAAATATATGTCGACTGGAATTGCATTTGATTTGAATTTGAAAGGAAATATTGCATCCTTATTCTTCCATTTAGAATATTTATCAGTAGATGTCTACGAAACAATTCTTGACAGTAGGTTTCTTTCAATATTGAAACACAACGGATATAAAATTTCCAATTTTTCTCATATCTGTAAAATGGATATTTCAAGTTAATCGAAATTGACCGCATTATTCTTCATCCAACATCTATTGAAAACTTTTGCGAATATAATCGTAGGAATGTTTCGAATAAATTCAGACCTTCTAGTAAAATTTTCGATGTTCTTATATTTGAGAATCATGCCATAGAATGCAGCAGTATAAAGATTGTTGAATCTGAATGAAGCCGAGAGTGATTTGGTGAAACCTCTGTAGAGTTAAGTTTTGGTTTTAATTTTTGTTCATGTAATATTGTTTGTTTTCATTTGGGACGTAAGATCTGGAACTGGTCAATCGATTCTGTAAATTACTCGAAGAGAGCTGAACTTTTTCTGCGTAACTTATCCTCAAATCTCCTGGGCTAACGCCGAATGTTCGCTGCGTAATCGAATTTTAGCTCACAGTAATAGATCGTCTTTCAGTCACGATTCGAACATCAATTATGCCCAGCAGAGCACCGTCCAAATTGCAGGAATGAATAAGACCTACCCTGAGTGTTCGAAGGAAAAAAATCCAAGCAGGTGAAGCCGTAGGACGCCCCTAATGGATATAAAACTTTTTTCACAACATTTGAATTGGTTTTATTGTTGAGGAGATGAAACTGGTTAAGTGAACGCGATTCTGCATGATTTCGGTTCTTTTGAAGGTATATTTGATATTCATTTTTGAGCGCTCGTACTACTTACACGAGGGCTATCATTTCGTCACGATGTCTATATTTTTCGAATTTTCGGCCGAAAATGGTCTCAATCGATAAAGTTCGACTCACTGATGACGAATCCGCCAAGAAATTAAAGACTGTCCACCCGTATACACGATAACTCTCGAGCGGAACGATCTAGAACTTGAAATTTTCAGGGTAGGTTCGAATCTCGAAGGCCGCGGTTGAGTTAGTTATTGGGCAAAATTCATCTAGGGGTTCCGTAAATATGGTCGTTCGAAATTTTGTTCTTCTGATTTCTTCGAAACTACAGATTCGATCGAGTTGAAATTTTGAATTCAAATGGAGATTCAAGCTACATGCGGTATTTTGTCCAGATCGCATGACCAGAACCATAGAAACCATAGAAAATTATAACTTTCAAACAGGAAGGCCTAGGGAAATTTTCAGGATAGGTGTGTATCTGGAATGTTGAGGTCACGTTCATCAATGAGCAAAATTAGACTGGGGCTTTCGTAAATATGGTCGTTTGAAATTTAGTTTTTTTGATAATTCCAAAACTACGGATTGGATCGTGACGAAATTTTGTATTTCAAAGGAGAATGATATATTCAAGCTACATGTTGTCTAAATCGCATAACCAGAACCATAGAAACCATAGAAAATTATAACTTTCGAACAGAACTTTCAGGGTAGGTTGTGATCTTGATATTTTGATATCACGATCACATTCATCAATGAGTAAAATTAGACTAGGCGTTCCAAAAATATGTGTGACTATGTATGCTTGTAATGTTTACGGCGTTGTCATACATGAGTATTTTGTTTTCGGAGAGCCGATAAAACAGTTTATGATCTACAGAAATTTGAGACAGTTGATCTTGGAATGGACAGGTGGCGTGATTTGGGAAGATTTCTCAGTACCACATTGCCTTATGTTTGAAGGTCTTTTGTTTCATTCATCGACTTCATCATATTGCTAGTCGTACTGATGAGATCTGATATGGATCGAAACCGGTCTACGATTGCGAATGATGAATTTCGTTGGTATCTGGGATACATGAATTTTTTGTTGGCTTGCTTATTAGTTTATCTAGTAAAATTCTTCAATTTTCATTCTTGAATTCGATCAATTCAGATAAACAGCCGTTATTATTCTTTTCTCTAGATGAGTTTTCGAATTTTCGAAGGAACTTTTTGAGATGCTTCAAACCATGAAGATTCCACCAGTGTTTCACTTCAAGCCTCCTCTTTTTGCCGGAACTATTCTTTATAGGTATGTTTTTTTAGTCACAGAAAAGTTCTGGTCCTAAAAAAAGGAAAATGGAATATGTCCAATATATTGGCTTCTGTGTTTCCCTATATGCCCGTATGTCCAGGAACCCAGGAATACAGACCAAGCAGACTTTAGTTTAGTGGGTTCACCAATTTCCAAGCAGATTACATTAGAGGTCTGCGCTAGCCGATGGACTATGGGAGTTGGTCGCTATCCATCATCTCTGAAAGCTCTTTTGCAGATTATAAATTGTGGACATGCTAGGAAAAAAACTATTACTCCTGAGTTTTTCATTCTAGGTTCGAATAATTAAGCTCCTGTTGTTCCTTGGGTGGTTTTAAAACTGTCTGTTCACTAAACTGTAGTATTCATCAGAAGCAAAGGTGGTCGATTACATTTTTCAGTGTATTTTTTTGCTTAGCTTTGTGGTGAAGCATGTTCAAAGGTAATTTTCTTTTTAGTTTTATCCATAGGAATGTTCGTGTAATAAATATAAATGACCAAACCTTCTGATATTCGATTTGTACAATATACGATTATCCCTTCAAATCGACATTAAATGACTTTATTTTTGCTACAATCAAAAACAATGAATATTTCAGTTTAGATTTCCTTTTTAAACTGGCCAAAAAGCATCTGAATTTCAATCAAAGCAAACATTATATAATATCTTGAACAAAAAAGTTGATTCTGAATAATCAATAATTGTTATGATCTATCAAGAAGTTCTCAATTTGTTTTTCTTTCATTGATTTTATATTAATAATAATTCAAATCTATGAGACATGATCCCCGAACATGATAGAAGGCCATGAAGCGTTCCTCGAAAAACAGAGGCTTCGAAGAATGATCGCTTGTATGACAAGTCCTGGCGTGAATGACCCTCCAGATCAATATAGAATACTATTATTTTGGAAATTTTGATCTTCATTGATGAGAATTAAAAGGGAGAATAACTATTGATACAATGAAAAATTATGAGAAGCACTGCCGTGAATTCAGGAGCTTTTGAGTGCTCGTTCATCCACCTTGTAGGTAGATTCGCATTTATCAGTTTTAGAAACAAATTCGAACAACTTTTGACACCTGTCAAAAGAATGTTCCAAGGCGAAACTCCAGACTTCAGTCCGGTGCTTTAGGTGATTTTTTTTTCGATAATTCGCTAGAATTTTCTACGGTATCCATAGTTTCGCTAATCCGATCTGGACAAAATTTGCCACGTACTTTGAATACATTAATCTTCATGTATGTGCCAAATTTCATTCCACTCCAATGAGTAGTTTCGAAATTATCACGAAAAAAAACTTTGAACGGCCATATTGTCGGAACCCCTATTCTAATTTTGCTCCGTTCGAAAGTTATAATTTTCTAGGGTTTCTATGGTTCTAGTCATGCGATCTGGACAAAATGAAGCTTGAATATATATCATTATCCATTAAAATACAAAATTTCGTCATGATCGAATCCGTTGTTTTGAAATTATCAAAAAAACTAAATTTCAAACGACCATATTTACGGAACCCTTAGTATAATTTTGCTCATAGATCAACGTCATCACGACATTCGAGATCCGCACCTATCCTGAAAATTTCAAGTCCCTAGGCGTTTCCGTTCAAAAGTTACAATTTCATATGGTTTCTATGGTTCTGGTCATGCGATCTGGACAAATTTTCGCATGTAGCTTGAACACCTCATTCTCCATTTTAGTGCAAAATTTCATCTCGATAAAATTTAGTTTTCTTGATAATTTCAAAACTACAGATTCGATCGAGACAAAATTTTGTATTTTAATCGAGAATGATATATTAAAGCAACATTTTGTCCAGATCGCATGACCAGAACCATAGAAACCATAGAAAATTATAACTTCCGAAGGAAAAGGCCTAGAAACTTGAAATTTTCAGGGGAGGTTTGTATCGCGAATTTCGCGACCACGTTCATCAATGAGCAAATTTAGACTAGGGGTTCCGTACATATGGCCGTTCAAAATATTTTGTTCCTGATAATTTCGAAACTACCAGTTGGATTGGAATGAAACTTCACACCTAGCTGAAGAATAATGTATTCAAACTACGTGCGGAGTTTTGTCCAAATCGCATCACCAAGACCAGAGATACCGTAGAAAATTCTAGCGAATTATCGAAAAAAAATTGATCAGCAGAAGCACTAACATGAAGTCTGGAGTTTCGCCTAAGTTTGAGAATTTTTTTGACAGCTGTCGAAAATCTCTTCAATTGATTTCTAAAACTGGAAAATGCGAATCGACCTACAAGGTGGATGTACAAGCGCTCAAAAGCTCCTGACTTCACGGCAGTGCTTTTCGTAATTTTGATATATTACAATTTTCTCAAACCATTCACTTGGCCACCCACTTCAAAGTATCCACTTTCAAGTTTTTTCTGTTTGTCTCACCAGTTTTGCTACCACAGCTTAAATTTATGTTGAATTCAATTAATGGTTCTACTTGAATCCTGACCTAAAATGGAACTCTTAGAGTTATATGGTTAGAATTCTCAATTTCCAATACCAATAAAGATTGCAATAAGTATTGAATCGGGTTCGGTGAAAGTAATATGTATTTTGATTATCTTCAAATGAATGATATTTCAACATTGGCCTTCCGTGAAAGTTTACATAATTTCATGTGAAAGCAATCCACGATGTTTTGCGTTTTCGAACCCGAATTCCCATGTTTAAAGTGCACAGGAATATTCCGGCAGAATGCCTCTACAATTGATTCAGAGTTCGATAACTCGTCAATACAACAATGATTGAATTAAAATACTGTTGGTTTACAGGTTCATACTATCGTAATTGTATGTGAGATTCAAAAACATTTTTTGCAAGGTCAAAAACTTACTTACTTACCTTTTCCAAGTATTGTTATGGCCCTCTTTGGGTTTACGCTCAACTCTTCTGATATACAGTGGGCCTGAGGTTCGATAGGTTTAACCATCAAGGAGCGTCCTATCTTGATCGAACCATTGGCCGAAATATAGCCAATTTTTCGGAGAATATCTCTCTGATTAGATGAAAGCCTTTTGAGGCAAGAGGTAATAAATCAGATTGGACCCTTGTGTTCAGCATTGAAGTCAACGATTTCATCTCCTTTAATTTTGATCGACGGTTAATGCCAACTGAACGAGTAGGTATTTATATTCAACACAAAAAGCAGTTCAAATCGCATTAATTCGTTTTCAATCAGCATCCGCTTATCTGTAGAGGTCTTCAGTCCCAGCAAGAGGGCGGAGAACAGCATATTATCTGGGATCACTAGGAGCAGGGATGAGATATGGAGGAGGGGATTAACATGCCGGGGACAAAGGAGCTAATCCCAAATTATTGTCCTGACGCAGGAATATTTATGATTATCGTTTTTCCAATTTCCGGAAATAAGAGGATCCTTATTTTTCGGCATTATTAAAGGGGATTTTTTTTATGAAATCACATTTATTAAATTGCTCGGACGTCAGTTTGTATTATCCCCTTCGGTATAAATAAGGGCCAGGGCCAGTGAATTATTCATCCTGGCAAGTAATCCTTTATTCCTCTCGAATCTAGGGGCCTGGCGATTTTTTTCAGTTCGATCCGACGGTTCTGGTTTGGCAGACATAAAGATGTCTTTCCCCGAATTCTTTTTTCTTTATTATAGAATTTTCTAGACAATAAGCATGGTGCGAAGATGTATAGGTGCAATTCAGGTTAACCATTTGGAAATTTAAATTGAATGAATGATTAACTCATTCTCAGCGAGTTTAGCCTTCATTATAAAACCATTCAAAATAGGTTTCACATAAGAATACTGGAGAAAGTAGACAAGAACACTCAAAGCCATATAGCTCTTAACGCACAGTGAAAAAATCGCCAAGTTCTCGTGAATAAAACGCGCAGTTTGAATATATAAGAATTAAGGCGTACCTAAGTAAGCTCAACATTTTAAGGTGTGTACAGACATGCTCCGAATATCGTACCGAACCGTGTCGCGTACCCCGCGAGAGCGAATCAAATTCATCGCACGTAGAGGTGCGATTTGAATTCGTGAATTTGATTCGCTCTCGCGGGGTACGCGACACGGTTCGGTACGATATTCGGAGCATGTCTGTACACACCTTAATAATTCCGCAAGTAGGTAATGATCGCGCCATCGCTCGTCATAGCAACTGCCAGAATCGAACTTATACAAAAAAACTTTCCTGAAAGACAAATAAGTTCTAGTCGATGAATTTAAGATACTAGCAGACCCGATCACGCGTTGCTGTGGCTAAGGTTTACGTTGGATTATTATTATTATTAACCCTAACCATTATTAACATTAACCTAACCCTTATCCTTATCCTTACCCTTGTTTATGAGTCTCAAAAGAATTTTCATTATTAGAGATGTTCGATACAGAACAAAATACCTCAAAAGTTAGATTGAAACCTCATTCCTCAATTATGTTCGAACCAAATGATGTCATTTGGAACACACTATTGTAACGCTGAATATTCTGCAAGAAATGTTTAGATAAAGATTCTTTTCCTGAAATTAACGAATTCAAAGGTTCGGGTGGCGTTGTCAGTTGTGGAAATTTGATTTTTCCATTCAAACATCATAATACTGGGCGGTTCGTTTCGATATCTCAGCGCATCTCAGACAAATAGTGCTCATATTTCAAAAAGACACATATATTTTGCTAGCATAATCGACTGTAGAATCATATTATCTAAGTAAAATGCCAAACGCTCAAAGTTGATCATTTCATTGGATTCTATATTTTGTTGTATCTCGCCTGAGATCGTTTCTATCGATTCTTCCGGAGCTGGGGCCGATCTTGATTGAGAACCTCTCATTCTGTTTGCTCATTGTCTCGATTATTACGAACTCGCCTTGATTCACGCATCCACCGACCAATATTTGGACTCCGCACTGATGGCATTTTTATCAATCACAATACCTATCCCACAACACAACGATATATATATATATATATATCAAACACAGTGATGAACTTCTAAGCAATTTCTAGAAACACGATAAACTTGACTCACAAAAGTGTCAAATCCTCATGAAATATAAGTAATCTCCTATGATTGTTCGCTTGGTCGGAGGAAAAAAGAAAGCCTTTTTTCCTTTTCCGTAAAGTTTTTTCGGAAATATTTCGTTGTATAAACCTTGTCCTGATAATAATGAACAAAACTAAAAAAGAATTATCGAATTTGGTGCAGTCGTTTGAACCTGATGCCCGCACATAGGTAAACCATAGATCCTCTTTTATTAATATAGATATGCTGTTTGAAAAAAAATACCTACATTTTCAATATATCAAGTGATAGTGAGAACGAAAATTTAACTCCTTCCAACGTCATGACAATAACAGGGTACCCCATTTGATTAAATGAATAGCCTTGTCATAAGTCCAAACTTTTTTAGCACAAGATGTGCCTTCATCCAAACAGATCACGAAGAAATTGAGAAAGAAAAACATGCTGGGCATTCGATTGTCTCCATATGAAAATAACAAGTCAAGTAATAAAAATTCGATATTTCCCCATCATCTCAGAAGAGGTTCATCTGAGATATACAGGGTGTTTTTTTCAGTAAGCCTTTTTTATGAAAGGTGCAAGAACTCATCAGAAAAGATCATTTCGCCGAAAGTTGATCATATAAAATATTCAATTTGAAAAAAGTGCAAAATTCTTGGACATAAAGATCTTAAGACCACTCCGGATCGTTTAATTTCTCCAAGATCTGCCATGAATCACAGTGCCATATGTATTCCAGCAAGTAAATGAATGGATTGGATTGCAAATACCTATATTCTCTTTTATCTTTTATGAGGGGATTTTTCCCGAACGGTATAATTGTTGAAGTTCAAACCGAGGACAGGAAAAATTACTGATTGAAAAGGTCCTATGAAAAAATTAGGAAGTTCACAAACTCGCCGATGAAATTGATCCGAATTGTTCACAGAAATGGTTCGAATTGGTAATCATTCGTTTGATGTGCACAAAATCTTGTCCGGCGTTATGATGTGATGGTGCCTGTATGTAACGTTTGTTCGTTTTACATGGAGCAACGATCACATCAGTTTGTTTACGGAATAAAGTCACAAGCATTTTCAATGCTTAGTTATTTCGCACTATTCACCTCACCGTACCTAACTAAACACAAATTTTCAAATAACCCCAAAGGAAGAAATCACAGAGATCGAGATCGGATACAAAATCATATGCATCATAGATGATTTCCCGCATACTGAAATCGGACCGCTGGAAATTATACACATATAGAGATCAATAGGAATCAGGTCTGGGCTGAGAATTTCTCATATTATCGGGTAACTTTGATTTCGAAATACTAGGCCCTGGTGAATATTTTTTATTAACGATTTTTGTTATAATGACTTATTTTGATGAGTTCTATCACCTTTCAAATAAAATCCTCACTTTTGGAAATAACCTGTATATTAGATGAACCACCAGGTACCATATCTTGATGCTTGATTCAACGAATAATATTGAATGAAAAGAAGATTTTTCGAGGTGGAAAGATCGTATTGATGACATTACTTTATTTTAGGGGATACATGGAAAAAAATCATATTGCCTAATGTGCGGGAATGTATTTTTCAAAATTTTCAGTGAAAAAGTTGAATATCTTGAGAACTTCACACGACAGACTCAAACAAAATACACCTGTGTAGAATGTTTTTCGAATGAAAACAAAACATTCACAAACAAGTGGAAAATATAACGTCCTTCTGGTTCAAGCGGAAGTTTCATGAACCTGAAAATAATTAAAAAAAAAGAACCTGATGACTTTTTATGATACCCAAAGTTTCAAATTCAAAAACGTTACTTGAAGCACCATGTATATCGGACGGTTTTTCAGCAATTTTTTTCATTTGACAATCCACAAAATAATCATAAACCATTTAATCGGTCTATTGGAACTCGATGAAAACACATTATCGATATAATAAAGTATATTCAATGAATACTGAACAAATAGTCACATTGTCGTTCAACAACAGTTAAATATTGTTTCATGTGAATTGTATTAATTGAATAAAGCTGTCATTATGTTGAATCCACAAAATATTTTATAAGCATTTAATCGACACGAAAAATCACAGGACAATATTTTCCTATACTGAATTAATTTCGATTGAATGATTTTTGTTTGGGTTAGGCAAGGGCATTGGTGAGCCAGGGTAAGTGGAGATATTACCCTCCTACCCTAGGGCTACCAAAATTTACTATTACAAATTACTTTTTCTTCTTCATTTTTGTTATTATCCAAATATGGTGGAATTTTCTGTTTGAATACGTAAGGTTATATTGTGGTGTATGAGCCCACGAGAAGAAGAAAAGTTGTATGTAACTGAAGGGTAAAAATTATTATGGGTGTTTTTTGAGGTATGGGTGTTTTTTGAAGTGAGGTCTTTTTTTTTGACAGGTGCTAGAACTCATCAAAAGAGATCATGTTACCGGGAGTTGATCGCATAAAATATTCAATTTGAAAAAAGTACAAAAAATCTTGGCCGTACAAATCTTAAGACCACTCTGAATCGTTTTATTTCTCTTCCAGAAGATCTGTCATGAATAATGATGCCATATGTATTTCGGCAAGTAAATAAAGTTCAAACTTTTTCGCAAATTTGTATAATATCTCGACTTTTATTGGGAGATTCATCCAAATTGTTTTCAGAAATTATTCGAAATGGTCACAATTCTTTTGATGTGCACAAAATCTTGCCCGGCGTAATGATGTGATAATTGCTGCATGTAACATTCGTTTTACATGCAGCAACCGTACTAAACTAAACACTAATGTTTTCAAATGATCCCAAAAGAATAAATCAGATCGGAAACTTACAGAAATCATATGCATCATAGGTGATTTTTCGTATACTGAAATCGGACAGCTGATAATTCTACACATATAGATATCAATTCGAACCAGGACTGGGCTGAGAATTCCTCAGATTCACGGGTAAATTTGATTCCGAGATATTCGTCCCTGGTGAACATTTTATATAAACGATTTTTGGTATAATGACTCATATTGATGAGTTCTAGCACCTGCCAAAAAAAAAGCTTCACCTTTGAAAACACCCTGTATACTGAGATATATATCCACAGTTATTACCTCTTCATACATTTTAACGGAACGTGATGAACAACATCATCACTCTAATGTTAGGATGGTGTTTTCACAGAAAAAAAAATATTTCGTTCGTTCATATCCAGTCCATACGTAATCAAATATGTTAAATCACTCAACTATGTAATATCAAATAGCGGAAAAAGTGCACTTGACATTGATTTCGAACATGTTCAACTTTTCAGCACTTAGGTGCAGTGTGTTTGTAATTGTTCATGAAATTTGAGTGGGACCTTTCAATCAAATTTGCTTGTGACATTTTTCACATCAAGCTGTATTATTTCCCTTCCTGAACTATTTTATTTTTACTGATTGCAAATTCATGTTCGGTCATAATTCATTAACAGGAAGGATTTCTCCATGTAGAATATATTTCGAAAATTCCAACAGAATAATAATCGAGCCTCTAGTGCGAAAATAATATTGATCAATATGTCGAATCAAATACCCGAATAGTATCATAATGTGTTACTTTAACTAGATTTTTCTATGTTGCATGAATTATTGTGACATCCGTTATGAAGCCTGAAGTTTGAATTATCGTCAACGATTGTAGAACATGACATTGAAAAATTACTAGAAGTTTTGTGCAGCGCAGCATTATCCTTCTTCCAAAGGGAGCTATATTCCTCCCGAGAAAGAATTTGCGCTGCAAAATGCTAGGAATTTTCCAGTCGTTATGCTGCACAATTGTTGTTGAATTATAAATATAGACGTCAATTCATACGTCAGGCTTCGCATGAATGTCACAGCAATTTAGGAAACATTGAAAAATCTAATAAACGTTCCACATGATTCTTTTCAGTCATATCATTCGGCGTTTTTTCAGTTCGCTTGTCAGTTCTTGTTATACCCGAAGGATCTGAGTTTAGGTTACCAAGGTTTATGTTGATGAATAATTCTTTTTGCACGCGTGTTTCTATGAACAAGAGAATGGTCTCAAACGATTTGGTTGGAATCACAAAGGGATAATTCGTGGTTAAATTTAATTCTCTCCGTCCGTCAGGCTGTAAACACGACAACTCTGGAAGGTGGAGACCTAAAATGTTGAAATTTCCAAGGAATATTTGATATCTGGATGCCGCAGTTGAGTTTCTTAAGAACCGAAATCGGTCGAAGGGTTCCGTAGATATGGCTATCTGAATTCTTTTTCAGTGATATTTTCAGTCATATTCAATAATAGTTCGGTTATACCAGCTTTTGAAGTTCATAAAATAAGATGACAGTACTTGTTATACTGACAATCAATAGTGGAGGCCAGTTTGGTACACAGAAATAAGCGTGCGAAAACTCCTGACTTCACTGACTGACAATTTTTGAGCGCTCGTACTACTTACACGAGGGCTATATCATTTCGTCACGATGTCTGTATTTTTCGAATTTTGAGCCGAAAATGGTCTCAATCGACTATGTTCGACTCACTGATGACGAATCCGTCGAAAAATTCGAGTCTGTCCGTCCGGCCGTCCGTCCGGCCGTCCGGCCGGCCGGCCGTATACACGATAACTCTCGAACGGAATGTTCTAGAAACTTGAAATTTTCAGGGTAGGTTCGAATCTCGAATGCCGCGGTTAAGTTCGTTATTGGGCAAAATTCGTCAAGGGGTTCCGTAAATATGGCCGCTCGAAATTTTGTTTTTCTGATTACTCCGAAACTACTGATTCGATCGAGGTGAAATTTTGCACTCAGATGGATAATTACGTACTCAAGCTACATGCAGAATTTTGTCCAGCTCGCATGACCAGAACCATAGAAACCATAGAAAATTATAACTTTGTAATGGAAAGGCCTAGAGACTTGAAATTTTCAGGATAGGTGTGGATCGTTAATGTAGCGTTAACGTGTATCAATGAGCAAAATAAAACTAGGGGTTCCGTAAATATGGCCGTTTGAAATTCAGTTTTCTTGATCATTTCAAAATTATGGATTCGATCTCGACGAAATTTTGAATTTAAATTGAGAATTATATATTCGAGCTACATTTCTTCCAGATCGTATGATCAGAATCATAGAAACCATAGAAAATCACAACTTTCGAACAAAAAGGCCTAGTGACTCGAAATTTTCAGGATAGGTTCGGATCGCGAATTTCGCGATCCTTTTTATCAATGAGCCAAATTAGACTAGGGGTTCCGTAAATATTGCCGTTCAAACTATATTTTTTCTGATAATTTCGAAAATACTTATTGGATTGAAATGAAATTTCGCACATATATGAAGAATAGTGTATAATTTTGTCCAGATTGCATTACCAAGACCATAGATACCGTAGAAAATTCTAGCGAATTATCGAAAAAATGGACCCAAAGCACTGACGTGAAGTCTGGATTTTCGCGTTGGTTTGAAATTTTCTTTGACAGCTGTCAAAATCTTTCCAATTGGTTTGTAAAACTGGAGAATGCGAATCTACCTACAAGGTGCCTGTACGAGCGCTCAAAAGCTCCTGCCTTCACGGCAGTGCTTTTCGAAATTTTTTTTCATGTAGGAATGAAAAAATAACTACCTACATACATTTCAGTATTGATAGAATTTCATCTTTCCAGTATGCTCGAAAGTTAAGGGAATTGTGATATCTCTACAATAGGATAATGTCAAATCAAAAGAATGTTTCGTTTCAATTCAGATTCGGCTTTTCAGCGCAAACTTCTACTCACAAACTTCATTTATAATGCGAAAAATATCAGCCCAAACGAGATCATCTTTTTGAGCGCTCGTACTAGGTACTTACACGAGGGCTATATCATTTCGTCACGATGTCTGTATTTTTCGAATTTTGACCCGAAAATGGTGTCAATCGACAGAGTTCGACTTACTGATGACGAATCCGTCGAGAAATTCGAGTCTGCCGTCCGTCAGTATACACGATAACTCTCGAACGGAACAACCTAGAAACTTGAAACTTTCAAGGTAGGTTCGAATCCCAAATGCCGAGGTTGAGTTCGATATTGGGCAAAATTCGACCAAGGGGGCCGTAAATATGGCCGTTCAAAATATCGTTTTCCTGATAACTTCGAAACTACTCATTCGATCGAAGTGAAATTTCGCACTCAGGTGGAGAATGACGTGTTCAAGCTACATGCAGAATGTTGTCTAGATCGCATGACAAGAACCATAGAAACCAACGAAAATCACAACTTTGTAATGGAAAGGCTTAGACTTGAAATTTTCAGGATAGGTGTGGATTTCGAATGTTGCGGTCACGTTTATCAATGAGCAAAATTAGACTTGAGGTTCCGTAAATATGGTCGTTTGAAATTCAGTTTTTTTCCTGATAGATGAAGAATAATGTATTTGAACTACCCGGCAAATTTTGTCCAGATCGCATCACCAAGACCATAGATACCGTAGAAAATTCTAGCGAATCATCGAAAAACAAATTGGTCACCTGAAGCACTAACGTGAAGTCTGGATTTTCTCCTAATTTGAAATTATTTTTTGACAGCTGTCAAAATGTTTTCAATTGATTCCTTAAACTGGAGAATGCGAATCTATCTACAAGGTGGAATCTACCTACAAGGTGGATTAACGAGCGCTCAAAAGCTCCCGACTTCACAGCAGTGCTTTTCATAATTTTTTGTTGTAAAATTTAACACAATATTTCCAATTGATTTGGATATTCTAGATATCATAGTGGGTATATTAGATCAGATTTCTTGATTGTAAAATGTGCAATATCTCAGCGATAAAACTTCGAAAACAAAGAATATGTCATTTGAGCCTTCAAAATTTTCTATAAACCAATGACTGAATGAAATAAGTTCATACCTGGTGTCTTCCCAATTGAAGTCAACACAAAAATTTCACCTTGAAAACTCACTGCTTTCATATGGAAACCACGTCTTTTTCGCAAATGCAGATTATGCTTTGGCTTTTTCGAGCCAACCTCAGTGTAGCGTAGGTTTTGAATAAGAACTGGGATCCACTTATATTCGCCTTCAATATCGTTTTGCCTTCTTTTCTGTTATTAGCTCAAAAAAGTCCTCTTCTCTTCTGCAAGGGTCTTTGCTCTTCGTCTATTAGCTACTTTGAAAGAAGTATGCCCCATTGTCTGTAGTTCTGAACTGTATCTTTACTATCTTTCTTATATCTTCGTTTTCGTTCATTTTCATATTATTTCTTCTATAGTTTCCATTTTCAATTCTTCTTGGATTTGTTCCTTGCTGACCCAGGGAACCCATAACTTTACTGATTATTTTGTCCAAAGTACTTTGTAGATATTTCTTTCTGTTACTCCCAATATAGTACCGGATAACACCTGTTGACATAAAGCTTTGTATTGGAACTGTCTTGTTCTTCAGTTATAGGTTGCTGTTCAGATCAAGGAGCAGTTATAAATTCCTGTGTCTTTGCATGGTCTTCTTTCTGTTTTTATCTATTTGTTTTTTGAATTTCAGTTTTTGAGTAGAGTTACGCCCAGATATTTTGCTTCATCTTTCCAGTCCATTTTTGAGCGCTCGTACTACCTACACGAGGGCTATATCATTTCGTCACGATGTCTGTGTTTTTCGAATTTCGAGCCGAAAATGGTCTCAAACCACTAAGTTCGACTCACTGATGACGAATCCGTCGAAAAATTCGAGTCTGTCCGTCCGTCCGTATACACGATAACTCTCGAACGGAATGTCCTAGAAACTTGAAATTTTCAGGGTAGGTTCGAATCTCAAATGCCGCGGTTAAGTTCGTTATTGGGCAAAATTCGCCCAGGGGTTCCGTAAATATGGCAGCTCGAAATTTTGTTTTTCTGATTACTTCGAAATTACATATTCGATCGAGGTGAAATTTTGCACTCAGATGTATAATTACGTACTCAAGCTACATGCAGCATTTTGTCCAGCTCGCATGACCAGAACCATAGAAACCATAGAAAATTATAACTTTGTAATGGAATGGCCTAGGGACTTGAAATTTTCAGCATAGGTGTGGATCGGGAATGTAGCGTTCACGAGTATCAATGAGCAAAATCAGACTAGGGGTTCTGTAAATATGGCCGTTTGAAATTCAGTTTTCTCGATAATTCCAAAATTATGGATTTGATCGTGACGAAATTTTGTATTTGAATTGAGAATGATATATTCGAGCTACATTTTTTCCAGATCGCATATTCAGGACCATAGAAACCATAGAAAATTATAACTTTCGAACGGAAAGGCCTAGGGACTCGAAATTTCCAGGATAGGTTCGGATCGCGAATTTCGCGCTCACGTTCATTAATGAGAAAAATTAGACTAGGGGTTCCGTGAATATGGCCGTTTGAAATTCGGTTTTCTTGATAATTTCAAAACTATGGATTCGATCCTGACGAAATTTTGTATTTAAATTGAGAATGATATATTCGAGCTACATTTTTTACAGATCTTATGATCAGAACCATAGAAACCATAGAAAATCATAACTTTCGAACGAAAAGGCCTAGGGACTCGAAATTTTCAGGATAGGTTCGGATCGCGAATTTCGAGATAACTTTAACTAAACTTAAACTATATTTTTTCTGATAATTTCGAAAATACTTATTGGATTGAAATGAAATTTCGCACATATATGAAGAATAATGTATAATTTTGTCCAGATTGCATTAGCAAGACCATAGATACCGTAAAAAAATCTAGCGAATTATCGAAAAATAAAATGGTCACCAAAGCGCTGATGTGAATTCTGGATTTTCGCGTGTGTTTGAAATTTTCTTTGACAGCTGCAAAAAGTTTCCAATTGGTTTCTAAAACTGGAGAATGCGAATCTACCTACAAGGTGCATGTACGAGCGCTCAAAAGCTCCTGCCTTCACGGCAGTGCTTTTCGTAATTTTCTGGTTATCTATCATGACGATTCCATGCTTTTTCTCCCTTCATATTTGTGCTTCCGAAGTAAATGGCAACTGTTTTGCCCTTATTCATCTTCAACCTCCATTTCTTGAAACTTGACAAAAGTTTATGTGAATTTGCTTCGTAATCGATTTTTTTCATTCTGTTGGAGTTAAAGACAGCAGTGACATCTGCGATCTGGGAAACCTCACATCTTGTCATCTTTGGTATGTCCGACATATATAGAACAACAACGCTGACTTCAATTTTTCTAGTTGTTGACCTCGCACGTCATGCGCCAGTTGGCTCGTTTTGAAACAAACAGATGTGTAGACCAGAGAAAATTCTGCACCAACACCACCTTTCTGTTCCAACCGAAACCCAACCCACTTTTCTGCAGGTCCTTAGAGAAACTCAATAACCCCCGAAAATAGCCACAAGCCTTCAACGACATGCTTACATCGTACCAATCAATTCTAGCATGTGCTAGCACAGAATAATAAATGAAAGGACCTATTCTGGTCACATGTATGTAATCATAGAAACCATACAGCAATTCTAACTTAGGGTTGAGCATGCTCCGGTCACATCGCTTTTTGATGTTCCCTATTCCCTCGAAGAAATATTGGATATTTAATTTTGAGGTCAAGCAACACATAATATGCTTCTATCGGCTGTATAGATTTTTAGAACCTACTAAAACCTCGTACTTCCAAAATGCGTGATACTATTACACAATTATACGAATGAAATTTCTTTACAATTTCTTCCAATTTTGGTAACATTCTCCAATAATCTCGAGCTCGAGCAATATCAGCTTATAAATATGTATTTCAATAAACGTTACTTACAATCTTGGCAAGTTTCTTGACAGGTCTGCTACCTCGCCACCATGTGATAACAGCGTCGGGACGCGATCCATACGTCCGACATTCCACTTCATATCTTTTATCAGCAGATACTTGGCGCTCCTTTGTTAAAATGCTGACGCTCAGGGGTTTCACTGAAACGAATGAAATTTTTCACACTTCCAATAAACGGATAAAGCACGTGGGGAATTGAAATGAATATGACAGTTGAAAGATTAAAAAAAGGGAAGAAAGTCAACTCCCAATAGTGTTTTCGCAAGTGCGAGAATCAATATAGGGTGGTCCTTCGGCTTATAAATATTTCTTCACAGTACATTTTTGTCACTGAAACAAACGTTTTTACCAGAAAACGTTTCTGACGATTTCGCTGTATTGAAAACATATCACAGGTTTTTCCAATTCAATAAAGATATAACTGCATTATATCAGTGATATCTTTATTGAATCAATTAATGGACTGATGGAAATCCAAAATAAGAAGTGAACTGAATGGAACGTGTCATCATCGATCGAGAGTAGCGGGTAGACCGATTTCTGGCTTTTTTAACATGATCAGTACCGCATAACTCAGTCGAAGATGAGGACCAACCTAAAAGGCACAACTTATATTTCAAGCCAGAAGACGCGCCTCGATAAAATGTAAAGAGCCGCGTCATCTGGCAGGGAAATTTCTACAATTCTTTACATCAGTTCCTTCAAAAATATCAATAAATCGATACAAAAATAAGAAGTTTGATTAAATTATAGAGATCTAATTTTTAAGTTTGTTGTGTTATTCTATTAACGAATGTAGTGAGACATGAATATAAATAATACCATACTTTCCGAATATAACGAGAAATACCGTGAATTCTTTGGTTGGTACAAGCTTATTCCATATTGCCAGAGAGCAGTCAATTCTCAATAAATCAAACAACAACAAATAACTTTCAATATAATTCTTTCTTTGTACTTCCCCAAAGACATCAATAGGGGTATTGAGCACATCAAACGAATTTCCTTTGAATCTAGTATGAAAATGAATGTACAAGTCAGAGACTTACCGTGTATACAGATTTCGTAGAAATAGCATTCTGAAAGAAAGAGATAGTACACTCTCCTATTTATTTGTACACATCCATCGATTCGGGACCGACTCAAATGTTTCAGAATTGTATCGGTCGTATTGATTACGAGCAGGTCTGGTATATAAAAGGAATCACTATCAATCACCTGCACGAAGACTTCAAACGAAACCAACTTTTATCCCGATATTGAACTAGGTATTGAAGCACAAGGGCAAACCGCAATAGCCCAACTACGGACTTAATACGAAGTATCCAAATTGATTTCGAACTGCAAACAGAACCCCTATTCCATCAACTATGTTTATTTTCGCAAATAGGATATCGATTTAGTAGAACTTTTCTATGCGTTTATCTGTACCAGGAGGTTTTGTGATCGTAACTACAGGATTCAGGAGCATGATTATATAAAGTTGCTTGAAGAAAGATAATGTGCTCCAGACGGTTGAATAAATATATTGGTGGCCGTTTTTTCAGTTGAGTAGTTCAACGGTGAAAAGTTATTCGCGTTGAGTCCTCGACAATATTCTTCGTTGCATGATACAATAACTAAAGCCCGTATGACACGGTGCAGAAATTGGTACAATTTCTCTATAAAAAATGTCAATGCTAATTTTTCTGCATCGCGTAATTGGACATGATCACATACAAGAAAAATGTCTGAGAATAGAACCCGTCCTATATTTCTTGGATATAAAGCCGGGTTCAGCTTTTTTGAGCGCTCGTACTACTTACACGAGGGCTATATCATTTCGTCACGATGTCTGTATTTTTCGAATTTTGAGCCGAAAATGGTCTCAATCGACTATGTTCGACTCACTGATGACGAATCCGTCGAAAAATTCGAGTCTGTCCGTCCGGCCGTCCGGCCGTATACACGATAACTCTCGAACGGAATGTCCTAGAAACTTGAAATTTTCAGGGTAGGTTCGAATCTCGAATGCCGCGGTTAAGTTCGTTATTGGGCAAAATTCGTCAAGGGGTTCCGTGAATATGGCCGCTCCAAATTTTGTTTTACTGATTACTCCGAAACTACTGATTCGATCGAGGTGAAATTTTGCACTCAGATGGATAATTACGTACTCAAGCTACATGCAGAATTTTGTCCAGCTCGCATGACCAGAACCATAGAAACCATAGAAAATTATAACTTTGTAATGGAAAGGCCTAGAGACTTGAAATTTTCAGGATAGGTGTGGATCGTTAATGTAGCGTTAACGTGTATCAATGAGCAAAATAAGACTAGGGGTTCCGTAAATATGGCCGTTTGAAATTCAGTTTTCTTGATCATTTCAAAATTATGGATTCGATCTCGACGAAATTTTGAATTTAAATTGAGAATTATATATTCGAGCTACATTTCTTCCAGATCGTATGATCAGAATCATAGAAACCATAGAAAATCATAACTTTCGAACAAAAAGGCTTAGTGACTCGAAATTTTCAGGATAGGTTCGGATCGCGAATTTCGCGATCCTTTTTGAGCGCTCGTACTACTTACACGAGGGCTATATCATTTCGTCACGATGTCTGTATTTTTCGAATTTTGAGCCGAAAATGGTCTCAATCGACTATGTTCGACTCACTGATGACGAATCCGTCGGAAAATTCGAGTCTGTCCGTCCGGCCGTCCGGCCGGCCGTAAGCACGATAACTCTCGAACGGAACAACCTAGAGACTTGAAATTTTCAGTGTGGGTTCAGTTTCCGAATGGCTCGGTTAAGTTCGTTAATGGGCCAAATTCCAACAGGGGTTCCGTAAATATGGCCGTTCAAAGTTTTGTTTCCCTGATTACTTGAAAACTACAGATTTGATCGAGATGAAATTTTGCACTCAGATGGAAAATGAGGTGTTTAAGCTAC
Organism: Aphidecta obliterata; assembly: GCA_963966015.1. Taxonomy (NCBI): domain Eukaryota; kingdom Metazoa; phylum Arthropoda; class Insecta; order Coleoptera; family Coccinellidae; genus Aphidecta; species Aphidecta obliterata. Next base: position 23,982,078 of record OZ014427.1, on the reverse strand, counting down.
ATGTGGAATTTTGTCCAGATCGCATGATCAGAACCATAGAAACCATAGAAAATTGTAACTTTTGAACGGAAACGCCTAGGGACTTGAAATTTTCAGGATAGGTGTGGATCTTGAATGTCGTTATCACGTTCATCTATGAGCAACATTATACAAGGGGTTCCGTAAATACGGTCGTTTGAAATTTTGTTTTCTCGATAAATTCGAAACTACGGATTCGATCGAGATGAAATTTTGTATTTTAAACGAGAATGATATATTGAAGCAATATTTTGTCCAGATCGCATGACCAGAACCATAGAAACCATAGAAAATCCTAACTTTTGAACGGAAAGACATAGGAACTTGAAATTTTCAGGGTGGGTTTGGATCGCAAATTGCACGGTCACGTTTATCAATGAGCAAAATTAGACTAGGGGTTCCGTAAATATAGCCGTTCAAAATATTTTTTTCCTGATAGTTTCGAAACTACTGATCGGATTGGAATGAAATTATGCACCTAGCTCAGGAATAATGTATTCAAACTACGTGCAAAATTTTGTCCAGATCGCACCACCAAGACCATAGATACCGTGGAAAATTCTAGCGAATTATCGGAAAAAAATTGATCAGCTGAAGCATCGACATGAAGTCTGGAGTTTTGCCTAAGTTTCAGAATTTTTTTGACAGCAGTCAAAAATTCCTTCAATCGATTTTTAAAACTGGAAAATGCGAATCTACCTACAAGGTGCATGTACGAGCGCTCAAAAGCTCCTGCCTTCACGGCAGTGCTTTTCGTAATTTTTCTTGTATAACATGATGCAGAAAAATTTGCATCATTGTCCAAATTCTGCGTCATATGAGCTTTAGAGGTGAGATATTGCGCAGCTTCTGTGATATCACAAGCTAATCGTATTATTTCCAGTGACAGCGTGCTCGAGAATTGAATATAATTGTGTTCCCGAAGATAATTTTAGGGAAAAACGTTTCGGATAGTGACTATATATGTGGTTTAGTAGTAGCAGTTTAGTTTCATTTTTTGTGTAGGTCATATTTTTTGAATCTTGAATGCGTTGCTCCGTGTTTCCTTGCAAAAGAAATGAGCGATGGATGATGTTTCACACATTCGAAAGATCACTGAAAAATTGAGAAATATTTATAGGTAGCTCTTCTTTTCGAAGAACAGGTCAACAAAATGTCATATCCTCAGCTCTTCAGAAATTTCAATTTTCTCTTTTTTGGAAACTTGTAACTTTTCGACGAAAGTCCTAAGCGTATTTGTCCTTGTTGTCGATAGTAATCAAAACTCACTCAGTTAGGTAGACCTGTATCCTTGAATTTCATAACAAGCTATAACTATACAGTGAAAAAATATCTTTCGTCCTTCTCTTCATTTTGACAGGAACTGGAGTGACACTTTTTTGTATACATATACACAGGGTGTTTTCAAAGGTGGAGCTTTTTTCCTGTATTTAAGAATATACAGGGTGCTTTCAAATTAGATGTGAACCTTGAAGGACGTGTTAGTATGACTCATTTGCTGTCGTTTGAGCCATATTAATTGATAACCGAAAATCAACACTTTTCGAGATATTTGAGTACTTCTGTGTTTTTGAAAATATTTTTCACCTCACTTCATGTTTCGTAAATTTTTTTTTACGTCAACCAAATTTGATTATAATTTTGGATTATTCTCATTAGAAAAAGATATGATGTGTATGAAAAAAGCAGAACTATCCTGTATTAAATGTGGAAGAGGAATTAGTATGATTTGAAAGTTGGTATATATTCGAATTCTACAATGTATGTATGAAAAAATTATTTTAAAAACTTACCAAACTCCTTCTTTATTCCCCAAAAATGTTTTCGTTAGAATGCAGTCACCAGGTTCGTTTTAGCCGATTTTTCCATAAACAACCTTTTGAATGTCTGGCATAAAAAATAGTGATTTAGCGTTAATGTTTGGATGGGATAGCTAATCTTTCGATAGGTCCTTACTTGATGACCTGATAACTTGAACGGAGAAAATTTTGAAGATTTTCTGAGAACAAATATGGACAGTTTTTTGGACGAGGTTTCCTTGATTGACAGGCGTGAAATCATTTTCCAACAGGATGGGTATCCCGCCCACTATAGTCTAAACTAAACGTTCGTATGTTTTAGAATGAATTGTTTCCTTGAGGGTAGATAGGTAGGACAGGAGCTATTTCGTGGCCAGCGAGAAGTCCGAGTTCAACACCGGTAGATTTTCATGTTTGGGGCAGTTCAAAAGAAATAGTATATGAAAGGGAAATACATAACTTGCACAACATAACGTGCACAACTTGTATGGAGAATAGACGGAGCAGCGGGAAGATTGAGAATGAATTTCAGGACTGAAGAAATGAGAAAGAGGGCACGTGCTTGCGTGAGGAAGCTGGAGGACATTTGAAACATAATTTATGAATTAATTTTCTGATGAAGTTTTGAGTTTAATTGCAATAAAAAAATATTCAATTCGTTACTTTTCTTTCTTGACTTATATCCCTTTCAAATCGAAATCTGCTGAAACGAAACAAGTGCCTGCATTCTTACGAAAACTTTTTTATGAAATACAGAAGGAATTTGGCAAGTTTTTGAAATAATTTTTTCCTACATAAATTGTGGAATTCGAAAGTTGCAGGCAAATTGATATTATAGATTGAGTTTTATTTTCTTCATATACCAACTTTCAAATCATACTAATTCATTTTCAACATCTAATACAGGATAGTTTTGCTTTTTTCTTCTTTCTTTCCTGATGAAAATAATCCAAAATTAAAATGAAATTTGGTCAACGTAGAAAGATTTTATCAAAAATGAAGTGAGGTGGGAAATTTTTCAAAAAACGCTAAAACTCAAATATCTCAGAAACTGTTGATTTCAATAAATATGGCTCAAACGACAGCAATGAGTGATACCTGATCCTCCACGGTTCACGTCTAATTTGGAAACACCCTGTATATATTTTGAGTTAAATCAGGAAAATCGACTGAAAAAATGTTTTTTTTTTATCTTTATTCTGTGTCGAGTGAAAAAACGAAAACGTTCTTTTCTTCCTCAGGGCTACTACAATGACGACGTCTTATCAACAAATCATGAGATACTGCATATATCATACTTTATATACGAGTTACTATTCAAGTTGATTCATGAATTGTATTTTCACAATATCACCATGAACTTTTCAGGGATGAAAGTCATTTTTATACTAGTACTAGAAGACTCGGCCAAGCGTTGCTGTGGCTAAAGTATTCAAACCAGTGAAATTATTATTATTATTAACCCTAACCTAACCCAACCCTACCCTTACCCTACCCTTGATTTTTTAAAAGTTTCAAGCCAGTTCTCAAACAGTTCCAAATTTCTTCAGTGTTTGGAAAGACCCATAAACTTGGCATCACTCCTCGCACGTTATCGCTCTTGTCGATTGATCGAATGTAGTGGGGATGCGATGTTCTCTGGTCGATTTGAGACCCAGGTTGCCGCGTAGATAATTTTCACTCTTTGTCATATTATAATAAACAAATGATTTGCAATAGTAGAATATCGCAACTATAAATTGAGATATAAACTATCCTATCTTTTAAGTTGGATCAAACTGCACACAGTGTGCAAAATTTGATTGAAATCGGTTCAGTATTTAAGGAGTTCATTCCGGACAAACAACGTGACACGTAATTTTTATATATAAAGATGTTCTTGAACGAAAAAAAAAATCGTTCTAAGGGTGATATGAAGTGTTAAAACATTGATTTCATGAATACTCACAGTTAATATCTAACACAGCCACTCTTGTTTCGGGAGCTACTAAATTATTATTGCTCGCCTGGCATATAAAACGAGAATGTAGATTTTTCCGTTCAATGTGACGGAATGTTAAGTAGTTGACGGTGATTCCATCTGATCGGACTTCGAACGTGTCGTCCAACAGGAAATTTTCATAGAACCAATTCACCCTCGGCCTTGGTCGACCTGAAAAAAATGTTTCAGTGAGAACATTGACAGATCAGAAATGTATGCAGGTTCGTTTATCTGTGTTAAGGTGTGTACAGACATGCTCCGAATATCGTACCGAACCGTGTCGCGTACCCCGACGCGATCAGCGAGAGCGAATCAAATTCACGAATTCAAATTGCACCTCTACGAGCGATGAATTTGATTCGCTCTCGATGATCGCGTCGGGATACGCGACACGGTTCGGTACGATATTCGGAGCATGTCTGTACACACCTTTAGGTGTACAATTTGATAAACTTGACTCGTTTTGTATTGGGGTGTTTAATCAAATTCGTTTTTATTCTGTTCTTTTTTATCCACAAGATTTCTGCGAAACAATAGGGCATATTGGGAGGCATTAATGTCTTCAATGCACTTAATCTCTAAGGGTGCTGTTTTTCGTCCAAATTCGTCGTTTCTGAATAAAAACCAGTTACTGTTTCGTATAGAAAGCAACTATACAGGGTATCCCGGCACTACGTGACTCTTTCTCAGGTGTAAATAAAGTATATAAAGATGAGTCAGGAATGCTTGAATTTTTTTTCCCATGACGTCCCCCTGCGAATATATGTCCCTCCAAATGGTACTCCCATCATTCAGTTTTTTGAGCGCTCGTACTAGTTACACGAGGGCTATATCATTTCGTCACGATGTCTGTATTTTTCGAATTTTGAGCCAAAAATGGTCTCAAACGACTATGTTCGACTCACTGATGACGAATCCGTCGGAAAATTCGAGTCAGTCCGTCCGTCCGTCCGTCCGGCCGTATACACGATAACTCTCGAACGGAATGTCCTAGAAACTTGAAATTTTCAGGATAGGTTCGAATCTTGAATGCCGCGATTATGTTCGTTATTGGGCAAAATTCACCGAGGGGTTCCGTAAATATGGCCGCTCGAACTTTTGTTTTCCTGATTACTTTGAAACTACAGATTCGATCGAGATGATATTCTGCAATCTAATGGAAAATGAGGTGTTCAAGCTACATGCAAAATTTTGTTCAGCTCGCATCACCAGAACCATAGAAACCATAGAAAATTGTAACTTTTGAACGGAAACGCCTAGGGACCTTCAGAATAGGTGTGGATCTCGATTGTCGTGATCACTTTCATCTATGAGCAAAATTATACCAGGGGTTCCGTAAATATGGTCGTTTGAAATTTAGTTTTCTTGATAATTTCCAAACTACAGATTCGATCGTGACGAAATTCTGTATACTAATGAAGAATGATATATTCAAGGTACATTTCTCTAGATCGCAAGACCAGAACCATAGAAACCATAGAAAATCATAACTTTCGAACGGAAAGGCCTATGGACTTGAAATTTGCAGGGTGGGTTTGGATCGCGAATTTCACGGTCACGCTCATCAATGAGCAAAATGAGACTAGGGGTTCCGTAAATATGGCCGTTCAAACTATTTTTTTCTTGATAGTTTCGAAACTACTGATCGGATTGGAATGAATGTTTTGCACCTAGCTGAGGAATAATGTTCTCAGACTACGTGCAAAATTTTGTCCAGATCGCATCACCAAGACCATAGATACCGTAGAAAATTCTAGCGAATTATCGAAAAAAAATTGATCCGCTGAAGCACTGACATGAAGTCTGGAATTTCGCCTAAGTTTCAGAATTTTTTTGACAGCTGTCGAAAATTCCTTCAATTGATTTCCAAAACTGGAAAATGCGAATCCACCTACAAGGTGCATGTACGAGCGCTTAAAAGCTCATGCCTTCACGGCAGTGCTTTTCGTAATTTTTTTGTAATAACTTCGGAACGACTCAACTGATTCTGTTATTCTTTCGAATTTGAGTCAATACATATATCAGTAATGATTTGTTTTCAACACCTTTCTCTAAGTCCTTCAGATCGCCAAGAACGGACACACCCTGGCACTTGATGGTCAGAAACTACTTTTGGTTGAAGATATCGGCGGAAATCCTACATTTATGTATTTTATCATTATTTCTACAAAAAAAAAGGGCAAACGGTGCAACATCGAAAAAATACAAGCATTTTCATGATTGAATATCCAAATATTTTTTCATCAATAAGGAAGTTTCAGATAGATGAACAAACACAGAGAGAGAAATTTCAGTATCCATAGCAACAATAGATCGCTGGCAATATTGATGTAAAAATATTTGGATATTCAATCATGAAAGTGCTGTTTGTGAAGCTGTTTCCGTTTCACTAGTAACAATATTGTTTATTGTTTATTGTTCATATCCCGACTCTCCTAGGTCTCTCTTGTTTCAACTACTTTTCAAAAGAGACGAATTAAGCGCTCAGATGATTTATGCAGTGATATTTCAATTTCCAGATGAAGTCAAATTCCGAACTCAATAGTTAATGAGGTAATCAACTAACTTTTCAACTATTGGGAAATTCTGAGAAGAATTAAGTGAGTAGAACTCGAGAAACTCTTTCAAAGGAAATTGGGTTGAAAATGATATGTTCTGTAGTTTTTGGGATATGAGATAATTTCGGTTACGAACTATTACCTACTACAGAACCCTTCACTGAACATTGTACGATACGTTTTTGGCCACTTCTTTTTCCGTAACTGTACTACACCTTGGTCTATTGGGTAAATCTGGACAATAACGCTTCTTAATTTTATGTCGTCGTGACATGAGGATAAACAAAGGAACAGGATGAAATTAGGAAAGGATTGAGATCTGAACCCTTAGAGTATACTGTTGGTGTGTTTTTAAGGGCTTATATATATCATCGTTTCACTAATTCCTAATATTTATGAAAATTGGTAAATTCATCTTCACCTCATTCGCCATTTTGCAACTTCTTCTTGCGTCAAAAGTATCACAGAAGCAATTTATCCCGGCCGACAAATGAACGTTCAATAATTCATTTTTACTGAAGTGGGATTTGAGTTATACGTGTACGCTATTCTTCAAGAGGTTCCAAATTATTCATATTGAACATGCTTCACACTCAAGGAGTCAGCGTTTTCATTGCTCCCCTGTATGACAGTGTGTTCAATAAAGTATTCTCAATAGGGAGACACCAGAATTTGAGATACTGAAAACAGTCGTTGAATTTCAATAAGTAGTACAATGTACAATATCTCACATTTACTCGAATACTCTCATAGCACAATAATTAACGTAGATGATTGGGTTGGAAAACACAAGGTTTTGTTGGCTTGAATTCCCAACCAAAAAAGGCATTCTCCTTCTTATATTCATTCATTGATAGGGACATTTTAGAGTAATTCAGAAAATAGCAGATCTTGTCGGTCGACACCTTCGGCAGATCGCGTCACTCCTTCAATTGATATTTTTTCATGATTAGGAATATCAATTTTTTTTATTATTGTTGAGTTCAGAAATACCACTAGCATCTCAGGATATAATGAAAGGCATCTTCTCAAATGGTTGATTACTATTCATAACCGGGTTATAACGGAGTTAGCTAGATAATATACGGTATCTAATACGATAGCAACAATATTTATGAATCGAGAATATGGTCCATTATTCTCGTGTGCCGTATCTGGCAAACTTTCATAAGGTTTTAGTATGATAAATCTTTCCCGAAACTGGCTCCGTTACTTTGGCGTAATATTTCTCCTATAAATATTTGGGAGGTTGATATTTCTGAAGTGTGTCGTCCTAAGTGATCGCTCGTAAAGAGTCAGTAATAAAATGGAAAGGAAGCTCAGGATAAAAGGACGTTAAATTTCGTGTATGCGGTTTCATATTACCAATAGATCGTTTCTGTGATTGCGAAAATGACGCACGAGTCGCATGCGAGTCGTTGGTATTAGTAGTGAATGTTTGGAAATGGCAAAGGTTCTGCAGTAAATTCACATCAGAAATACGTAAATCACGTTAGATCAACCAGTTTAAACCCATACGTTACTGTTGTCCGACATCAATGGCATCAATACTTCAAAGTAAATGATAATAGGGGTTTGCATTCAATCTGATGTAATAAAAGGAGGCGCTCAGGGCTCAGTTGTGATGTATCATCAATTCGAAAACATAAATTTTACTTCAGTTTCTAGTATACCGTTGATTGATTTTTCGAATTTTGTTTTGTTTTTGTTTAGTCGGGGGAATCCTCAAGGACGAACTATCTCCGATAGATAGAACAGTGTGAAACTTCGTGAGAAGCACGACCTGCTCGAACTAAACCTGTTTTAGATTACGGCCATTTATTGCCGATCAACCTTCTGATGCTCTTTGTACGTATTTCTTTCACGATCTTTGTTATGTGATTTTTGTGTTACCTATGACTTTCATAGGAGAGTCTGTTCTTCTTGATATTTGAACTCTGGATCTTTTATGATAGGTGGGTAACCTAAGCACATCTCCTGCGGGGTTGCAGTCAACTAGTCTTTTTAGCTCATCATTCAGGTGTTAACTTGCTTTTTCGAATAACTTCTCGGTTTTTTTAGGAAATCTCTAACAGCTTCCCATTCTAAGCGTCTGTGGATTTGTTGGTTTCTTACGAACCACGACATATTCATTGCTGCTCTTGGCAGTTTATTTTCTGTTGCTTTAATATTCTTTATATGGCTTTTGGCAGCATGACCCCATGCCGCCGAACCATATTTCAGTTGAGGTCTTGCAATTGACTTGATCATTCGTAGTTTCGTGCTTTGGTTCATCCTTCTTCCTAGCAGTGGATCAAGTCTACTAATTGCTGAGTTTATTTTATTCACTACATATTTTTTTGGTTTTTCCATCCAAGCCCTTATCTACTTTTAATCCTAGATAATTGACTTCATTTCCCCATTTAATATCTTCTCCATCTATCCTTAATTCGGAATTCATTACGAGTCTCTGCTTCTGTAGTGGTATAGCTGTATATAGTGGTGGATTTGCTATCCATTTGAATTTTCCGTTAAATTAACCATTCTTTTGAATATTTTAGTGCTTCTTGCTATCGTCTGGTCGTCGATGTCTGAAGGCTATTCCATTGTCGTCTTCCTAAAGGGCTAGCAGATTTCTTGGGTTTTCAGGAAAATTGTTAATATAGATTTTCAATAACAGTCATGAAACAAGGAAGAATTGTTCTAATTAGACAAATAAATCAAGCCAACAAGTCAATACACGTAACCCCATAGAAGATCAAATCGAACCTTTGCATCTGTAGACCTTTTTCAACATACATGTCTCATCAGTACAGCTGGCGCAAGATAAACTCGATGTGGCAAACAAACTACCCAAACAACAGAACGCAACGGGGATCAAAGAAAATTTCTCAACTCACGCCACCTGTTCGCCCATGCTTGCAATCTATGAAGGTCCGTGTAAAGATTCCTTGGCTGCCCTGACAAAAACCAACAAGTTACCAAACTGTAAACATCACGGCTAGTAGTCACATGTGGAAATACGGGTTTAAGCTACAACCTTATTCTTCTGAATAATTGACTACTGATGAGACAATGACATGTATGTCGTCTACAGATTCAAAGGATAGATTTGATGTTCTATGTGGTTACGTGTATTGATTTGTTGGCTTGCTTTGTTAGTCTATCTACTTAGAACAATTTTTTCCTGTTTCATGACTGTAATTGAAAACTTCAGATAGACAACCAATATATTATATTCTAGTCAATTATTCAGACGAATAAGGTTGTAGCTTAAACCCGTATTTCCACATGTGACTACTATGCTGTAATGTTTACGGTTGGGTTACTTGTTGGTTTTTGTCAGGAGAGCCAAGGAATCTTTACACAGATTGTAAGCAGTTGCTATTGCGGCGGACAGGTGGCGTGAGTAGAGAAATTTTCTCTGATCCCTGTTGCGTACTATTGTTTGGGTAGCTTGTTTGCCAAATTGAGTTTATCCTGCGCCAGTTGATGAGACATGTATGTCGAAACCGGTCTACAGATGCGAAAGATAGATTTGATGTTCTATGGGGTTACGTGTATTTATTTGTTGGCTTGCTGAATTAGTCCATCTAGAACAATTCTTTCTTGTTTCATGACTGTAATTCAAAACTTCAGATAGACAACCGATATATATTCTTATTTTCTAATATAGACGTTGTAGAGAAGAGGTCCAAGAACTGAGCCTTGGGGCACTCTACTGCTTGTCTGTGGACGATAATGGAAAAATTTCTGTTCCTCAGGTAGTTTCCCATTAAGGGAATCATCATCTTGTAGGCAAGTTCTTTGTGCTAAACACGGTTGAAGGCTCGTCGAAATCTAATAGCAAATAGCACTAATCCTTTTGCTTGTCTATTCTGAAATTCTTCAGTGACATATTCAGTGATCCTTTACAGTTGAAATTTTGTGGAATTATTTCTTCCGAATCCAAATTTTTCCGATGGTATCAGATTCAACGCTTCTGTTTCTTCAGCAATGACTCTCTCAACAATTTATCCACTGCTGACAGTGGACTGCTTTCCATCTTTTTGGCTAGTATTTTGTCTTCATCACTGCGTTTGCCATATTGGTTACAATGCTATTCCTTTTCTGGACATTTTCCTTAATATTAAGTTGGTTACTTTGTATTTTTCCGGAGCTTTCCTGTTTTTCAATTTCTTGATGATTTCTTTAATATCCGTTGATGTTGTTGTGTTTGGGATTGTATCGCCTTCCGGAGGTTCCAACATCAATTCTCTATTTGCTTTTACGTCCTCTTCTGAGTGCTCATTGTCATTGTCTTCTATGTCGTTGATTCTAGCTTCTTTTTCTATTGCGTCGATCAGTGCTTCGGCTTCGAGTCCCACTGCATAATTTATGTGTTTTTCTTGATGTTTGAATTGTATCATTCCTATCGGAAAACCCGACAAATTCACAAATTTTGAGAACCAAACCGACTGTCAGTGTAACAAATAATAATATAATTTCATTTTACAACAGATCAAAAAAACACAATTCTCTTCTCCCGTGTAATGGCTGTGAAGCTGAATATTCATATTACTAATTTGAATAATTGTTCAATATTGAAAAAATTACGAAAAGCGCTGCCGTGAAGGCAGGAGCTTTTGAGCGCTCGTACATGCACCTTGTTGGTAGATTCACATTCTCCAGTTTAAGAAACCATATGCAAAGATTTTGACAGCTGTCAAAGAAAATTTCAAACTTACGGGGAAATTCAGACTTCACGTCAGTGCTTCAGCTGACCAATTTTTTTTCGATAATTCGCTAGAATTTTTTACGGTATCTATGGTCTTGGTGATGCGACCTGGACAAAATTTCGCACGTAGTTTGAATACATTATTCCTCAGCTAGGTGCAAAATTTCATTCCAATCCAATCAGTAGTTTCAGAACTATCAGTAAAAAAATATTTTGAACGGCCATATTTACTAAACCCCTAGTCTAATTTTGCCCATTGATGAAAAAGAACGGCTAAATTCGCGATCCGAACCTATCCTGAAAATTTCCTGAAGTCCCTAGGCCTTTCCGTTCGAAAGTTATGATTTTCTATGGTCCCGATCATGCGATCTGGAAAAAATGTAGCTCGAATATATCATTCTCGATTTAAATGCAAAATTTCGTCACGATCAAATCCATAGTTTTGAAATTATCAAGAAAACTGAATTTCAAACGGCCATATTTGCGGAACCCCTATTCTTATTTGGCTCATTGATGAACGCGACCGCGACATTCGAGATCCACACCTATCCTAAAACTTTCAAGTTCTTAGGCCTTTCCATTACAAAGTTATAATTTTCTATGGTTTCTATGGTTCTGGTCATGCGAGCTGGACAAAATTGCATGTAGCTTGAGTACGTAATTCTCCATCTGAGTGCAAAATTTCACCTCGATCGAATCGGTAGTTTCAAAGTAATCAGAAAAACAAAATTCCGAGCGGCCATATTTACGGAACCCCTGGGCGAATTTTGCTCAATAACGAACTTAACCGCGGCATTTGACATTCGAACCTACCCTGAACATTTCAAGTTTCTAGGAAGTTCGAGAGTTATCGTGTATACGGACGGCCGGACGGACAGACTCGAATTTTTCGACGGATTCGTCATCAGTGAGTCGAACATAGTCGTTTGAGACCATTTTCTGCTCAAAATTAAAAAAATACAGACATCGTGACGAAATGATATAGCCCTCGTGTAAGTAGTACGAGCGCTCAAAAATAGCAATAATGATACTACCATGAATTCTGAGAGATTACCCTTCAGCTGGGTATTTTAAATTTGTAATATTCAGTATTACTTTCAATTCGAAAATTTCCCAAGGGTTCAAAAGAGAATCATATTTCTTTCGGGATTTCGACAAATAGAATCGATAACTTCCTGAGTCAGAAATAAAGAACGTGAATAGCTATTCAGGAAATTATTTTCAACGTATAATGCAGCTTTGGACGCGTATTCAATATTCATCACTTAATGCACAACTAATTCGCGATTATGATTAGTCGTTAAATTTAATCATTCCATTGTTTTTAAAAAATACCAGCCTTCTCATTTTGGTGCAATATTCTAGCCAAGCTTAATCCACATTCGCCATCTTAGGGATAGAAATGGCGCGTGAACAGAAGCAGGGAACGTTGGGACCAGACCCTTTCCTCGATTACATTATTACTTTTTTATCTCTTTCAGCGATCCCGGGTCTCACGATGTTTACATCATCATTATCTCATTCGCTCTATTGTTGCTTGTTCAGCATTGTTATTTCGAGGTTTTTTTTTGTTGTTTTGGGATTGAAAAGTGATAACGTGTTATGATGAGTTTTTTCATGATAAGTTCGTCACAGATTTTGGAACAGATTTCGAGCCGCTTTTACGTGCTTCTGTTCGGACTATTATGGTGGAAAAATTCGGGAAAAGCACTGACGTGAAGTCAGGAGATTTTGTCGTTTGTCTCTGTGGAACAAACATTGGCTTGCTCCTCTTAATTTTTTTTTATTCAAACTGATTTAAGGCGACAAATGCGGAACTCTAATAATTTTATGTCAAGGCTTTTTTACTCAGAGACTATTGGTGTATAATGAATCAAATTTGGAAAGCAGGTGTTGTAACGGTTTAACAGCCCCTCTTTTTGTAACGCCACTGATTTTGAATCGCTGTATCTTACAGCGCGAGTCTGGTTGCGTACAGTCCGAATCTGTTTCTTTGCGCTTGGCCAATTGATTGGATGATATCGATTTTGCATTGAAGTGAACGGTAGAATTGAAACTTCAAATCATTGAATATTTAATTGTCAAATATACATCCAAATTTGCCTCGGCGTGAAATTCTTTCACGGTAAGTCTTTCCTATTATCCACTATGATATTTCCTGAAATAATTCACAGAGAAAGGAGAAATTCTTGTGCAGGTTTTTCAGGTTAATGCTGTATCTGATTTCGAGTATCTATCTCATATTTTTCATTTTCTTTAGCTGACAATTGTATTTTCATTGTTTCGAAGCTTCTTGCAGGTTGCAATTTATCTTTAAATATCTCTGTAAATTTTAGTTCCTTTGATGAAGTATTTAGACCTGAAGGAATGCTTGAAAAACTGTAACTGTTTCTAATGAATTTTAAATAATTCACAGCTGTTCCCCTCAGATTTGAGAAATTTGTTACCCTGGGATTTGGGAATTTGTTCCCCTTGAATTTGAAAATTTTGTCCTTCTGAGATTGGGAAATTTAGTACCGCTTCTCTAAGGCTTACAACTTGGTATTATTCCGAGGGGGAGACATTTCCCTGGAACTGTATTGTTGGAAAATTGTACCGTATCTGCAAATCACTGGTTCCGGTTGTTTTACACCCTTGGAGCTGGATATATTCCGAGTTTTGAAAGACGACATTTTATGGAGGAAATACCCATGAAGATCTGGGAGAAATAATTCAGTTAAGTAATACTAATATTGTATAGATTTATCGGTTCAGATGTCGATCTCAGCTTGTTGTAAACAATTGTACATTTGAAGTTTTATTATAACTGTAAAACCTGAACGGAGTTGTTAACTCTGTCAGGAACCCTGAGATTAAGATTGCATTGCTTATTGAAGATTAACACCTTTCGGTAAAATGAAGGGGTCAACATAAAGTAACACTCAGGGTCATATCTAGGTACTATTGCGCCTGTGGCAATATATTAGACAGCGCCCCCCATTTGCGTAGTTTTTTTTTTCATCCATCATATTTCCTTTTAGAATTTTTTTTTCATAATGCCTGTCATTTATTTCCGTAAGAGTCTCAAAATAATACACATTTTTATGGAAACATTTTTTCATTAAAAACATTGAAATACACTTTTTAAATGAAATGCATAAAAATTAAACAAATTCTGAAAAAAAATTAATAAATATTCATATTTATGTAATAAATACGAATATTTATCTTAAAAAATATAAATTCTTCAATTTAAAATTCAAAAATACATACTGCAAACGCAAAATAAGAATTATGTCGATAGCACAATTTATAATGCTGGAATCCAAAAGCACAATGGCACAAAAAAGTCAGAATATAAAAAAAAACTCAAAACTTATAACACTTCAAATCTGGATACACACTAAACGAACATTAAAATTTAAATTTTTTGCTCTTCTCTTCACAATTGGAAGAAATCAATATTTATGTAGAATAGAATAAGATTCCCCAATATTTCTCACACCTCTTGAGCTCAAAACTCTGGTGAATTTTTGGCAATACAAATCGTTTTTAAAATACCACAGATGTGGCCTGAAAATCTAAACAAATCGATCATTATGAACCATCATCATCAAAGAAGTCGCCCTCCAAAACAAGCTGGATGCGATAAGGGATGTAGTGTAAATAACTCATAAAAGTGCTGTGCTTGGAATCGCATGACGATATTGCCGATTGTAATATTTATGATCAGAGTGCGACATCTTTGAAAATTGTTTATTACAATTGGACCATATTTCTCGTATTTCTGACCTTATTGCATTTTCATTTTGTATTTTGAATATCAATGTTTAGAAATGTTGTGATCGAATTACTAACTTACGTAACCGTGTTGTCATCTTTAGAATTATTTTTTTTTGCTTGGCGCTTCTATTTTTTCATTTTTGATACCTTTTGGCGCCCCTTCGGACCTTGCGCCCGTGGCAAGTGCCACCCTCGCCACGCCCTAGATACGGCCCTGGTAACAATTCACGTAACAGTGTCTTCTATGAACCTTCGAAGAATAGTGTAGGAATATTGTGAAAAGCATTAGGGAAAGCACTGTGTGTCATTTTTGACATGAACGTATCAGAATGAATTAATCGTTCAATACGTTCAATCGTTCAATCAATTACCTCCTCGTATCCGTCGTGCTTCATCTGAATTTTCAAATATTTGACGAAAAGTTACGAAAAGCACTGCCGTGAAGTCAGGAGCTTTTGAGCGCTCGTACATCCACCTTGTAGGTAGATTCGCATTTTCCAGTTTTAGAAATAAATTGAAGGAATTTTCGACAGCTGTCAAAAAAATTCTCAAGCTTAGACGAAACTCCAGATTTCGTGTCAGTGCTTCAGCTGACCAATTTTTTTTTCGATAATTCGCTAGAATTTTCTACGGTATCTATGGTCTTGGTGATGCGATCTGGACAAAATTTCGCACGTACTTTGAATACTATTATTTGAATATTATTCCTCAGCTAGGTGCGAAATTTCATTCCAATCCAATCAGTAGTTTCGAAACTATCAGGGAAAAAATATTTTGAACGGCCATATTCACGGAACCCCTAGCCTAATTTTGCTCATTGATGAACGTGACCGTGACATTTGCGATCCAAATCTACCCTGAAAATTTCATGTTCCTAGGCCTTTCCGTTCAAAAGTTACAATTTTCTATGGTTTCTATGGTTCTGGTCATGCGATCTGGACAAAATATTGCTTATCATTCTCGATTGAAATACAAAATTTCATCTCCGAATCCGTAGTTTCGAAATTATGGAGAAAACAAAATTTCAAACGACCATATTTACGGAACCCCTAGTATAATTTTGCTCATAGATGAACGTGATCACGAAATTCGATGTCCACACCTATCCTGAAAATTTCAGGTCCCTAGGCGTTTCCGTTCAAAAGTTACAATTTTCTATGGTTTCTATGGTTCTGGTGATGCGATCTGGACAAAATTTCACATGTAGCTTGAACACCTCATTCCCCATTCGAGTGCGAAATTTCATCTCGATCGAATCAGTAGTTTTCAAGTAATCAGGGGAACAAAACTTTGAACAGCCATATTTACGGAACCCCTCGTGGAATTCTGCCCATTAACGAACTTAGCCGAGGCATTTGGGATCTGAAAATTTCATGTCTCTAGGTTGTTTCGTTCGAGAGTTATCGTGCTTACGGACGGCCGGACGGACAGAAGCAAATTTTCCGACAGATTCGTCATCAGTGAGTCGAACTCTATCGTCTGAGACCATTTTGGGCTCAAAATTCGAAAAATACAGACATCGTGACGAAATGATATAGCCCTCGTGTAAGTAGCACGAGCGCTGAAAAATGCTGAAAACTTTCCACGAAGATTGATTTGAATAACATAGAAGGTGTTGAAGAAGTTATTGAGGATGTACAATAAATTTGAAGAAAGATTCTTCGAGTGATACTTGGAGAGTTCATCTGAACATGGGCCCACAAATGCTTAGTTTACAAGATACAGGGAGTTAAATTGAAAAAAAAAATGTTTTTTTGTAAGTATCATATCATACCGAATTCTATCGCAGCAGTATAAAAGGGTCAATTTAGCTGGATTGGGGCACTGCGGCACTGAGAAGTACCGTCACTGTAAATTCGTGTACCTATCTTGAAAACGAAGCATATGCGAACCGATGTTCACACAAACTGTATGTTTTAAAAGAACTCAAAGAATTTTCTATTAAATTTATTGTACATACCTAATTACCTTTTACGTTGATCAGAAACGCAAATGCCAAAATGAACTGTGCTAAAGCGGATGAATGATGCACCAAGGTATATAGGACGTGAACAGAAACATGAAAACTGCGTTGGATGAAAAATGGATTTCAACAAAATAATATGATTTCATGCATTGCAATGGCAATGGCTCCCCACAAAAACCTCTGTAGGAAGCATGAAGCGAAAATATTGACTAAAAAAGATTACTATGTAATTGGAGAAAATTCTGCGAGACAAAAACGTAAAACCTCCCACATAAGTTTTCGTATCCCGAAGTAGCGAAATAATTTCTTAATAAATTTGCTCACGAAATAATTAGTTCGTAGTACATTTTACATACCAAAAATTCAGATAACTCCCCCGAGGCTGTAAGAAATATAGCCGCCGCGCCAGGTATACCGGAACAAGAAAACCATAGCCGATCTCCGAAATTGGCAATAAAATGGAGTTTGAGGAATGAGCCATTTCATGTATTTTTACACTGACCCGGTTTTACGATAATACTGCAGTTTATTCCAAGAAAGTTGACTCGAAGTTCAGGCACAGATCGAAATCGATTCCGGTTGCAAAACGAAATTTACGACCTTCCCCGGATCGCAACATCTAAGCCAATCAATCACCCGGATCGGAAATTCCTTCTGTTATTTTCAGTTTTATCGACTCGTGCACTCGACTTGTTGTCCTAGTATTGACAGCAATAATATTTGACACACGTCCTATAAGATGGAAAAATAACATCGATATAAAATATATTCCTGTCGACAGTATGTTACTGTGAAGATCCTGGAATATTCAGTGCATGGATGTAAAGGAGAGTAAATGTGATTATTTCTTCATGAAAATGTTGGGAATGAGGAGGGATTTATTTTTTGGGATGAAGTATTTCAGTACGTAGCTACCTATGTATTGTGGTTGTTAATTTATTTGCTGTCATGTTATACAAATGAGCAATGCCAGTTCGCTGTGGCTTACTCAGTTCTTGAATGAACGAGTTTGAGCATTCGTGTTTCGTCACTTGAAACCAAAAAACCCTGCCAGTGCCAAAAAAAACAAATCGTTCGTTTCTAACCTACAACTTATCCAGGCAAACAAGTAGTTAGTTCAAAAAAGTTTTTTGGGATGTGCGAAGTGAGCCAAAAGCGGTTCTTAATATTGAGAAACTATTTAGACTAATTTAGAGTATTTGGCCATTTGGTCGAAGTTGTAGTCAACTTGTTGACTAAGATAACAGGGCCGGTTATGTTGAAATTCGATGAATCCATATTCACAATTTGATGAGGAGTTTAATCGAGATATAATTAAGAAGGTTCAAATTATCCAATATTCAATGACCATTATTAAGAGTTCATTCAAAAGTTCTTCAGCCATTAAGGATCGAAGGTAGTTTTTATGTGTTTGCGTTTGTGTTTATGAGACTTCCAGAAACTCCGATTTGGCCTTATAACATAAGAATAGTTTATGATTGCTCTTCAGGCAGTAGTTAATCTCTTCTTTGTCGGCCCCGTCATCTTATTGTGAGAACTACTTCGCCTCTTAGGATCAATGTTTACGGAATAATTTTTCCCGAAATTTGATAGTCCGACTTTGTGGGAAATCAACCAAAAATTCAAAGAGTGGATTAATTCCTCGAGTTGGAAAATTTCGGTTTACAACATTTGGTTTATTATTTCCAATTTAACCCACCTGAAATTTTGACAGTTCACGTTTTGGGTAGTGTAGAATCTAATAAGCAATTAAAAAAAATCACGAAAAGCACTGCCGTGAAAGCAGGAGCTTTTGAGCGCTCGTACATTAGGGCTGCCATACGTCCCGGTACACCGGGACATGTCCCGGTTTGAAGCATTGAGTCCCGGTGTCCCGGTCAGTCATTCAGATGTCCCGGTCAGTAATTTGGTCTTTATCGAGATTTATATTTCCTTATATAGAGTAGTTTAGGATCAAGTACCCGACGACTCCCCGTCGTCGAATAGAGTAGGCTCTACGCAGTCGCAGACCAATTTTCAAGAACGTAAGCCAACCTTCCGTTGGAGGAAAAGGAAGGCGTGAAGTGAATGATGTTTTTTTTTAATTGAAAGAGATTTTGTCCAAAGACATCGAAGGTATTGGTTGTCCAGCACAAATACTTCAAAATACTGCTTCCACTGCCGCCGATATGATGTCCGTTGATGTGGAGCCCATTTTTCTCAAAATTTTCAAATATTTTCCGATATTCACTGTGAGAGTCGAACGATTGAAAGATTTTTGTGATTATGCAGAAATAACATATAGCAATATACTTTCTCATTCTAGAAGTCCATTGGTGTCACTACTTCATTCATCAGAACTTTATACCCTATGCTTGCACAGTCAAGCATTTCTGATTGAAAAGCAGATTAAAAAGATGGAAAAATCTGTGATTACTGTTATTGAAGTAAGAATTGTTCTTGAGGATACTGAGAAATAGTTTAATGAAAGATTAATGAATAAATATTTAGGGAACCAGACAAGACAAGTTCAAAACAAACTAAAGAATGATGACACGATCAATACATCACAATCAGATGAATTTGAGAGTGAAGTCAGAGATTTTTTGATGATGTCTTCGCAGTAGACCAAAAAACGGAATGCATTGAATGTAAGCACTGTGGAGAGCATCCTTCAATTATAAAATTACTTGCATAGAATTTTATAATTATGTAAGAAAAGATAAAAAAGAGTCTGGAGAAAGCCAAAACTTCTCAAAAATATGAATGGGCAAAGGAAAGTGGCACCGAGGATGTTGTTTTTGTTGTGAGTTATACTTTTTGAGCGCTCGTACTACTTACACGAGTGCTATATCATTTCGCAGGATGTCTGTATTTTTCGAATTTTCAGCCGAAAATGGTCTCAATCGACTAGGTTTGACTCACTGATGACGAATCCGTCGGAAAATTCGAGTCTGTCCGTCCGTCCGGCGGTAAACACGATAACTCTCGAACGGAACGTCATAGAGACTTGAAATTTTCAGTGTGGGTTCAGTTTCCAAATGCCGCGGTTGAGTTCGTTAATGGGCAGAATTCCACCAGGGGTTCCGTTGAAAATTTTGTTCTCCTGATTACTTTGAAACAACAGATTCGATTGAGATGAAATTTTGCACTCTTGTTGATCTGGAATTTCGCAGTCACGTTTATCAATGAGCAGAACTATACTAGGGGTTCCGTAAATACGGTCGTTTGAAATTTAGTTTTCTCGATAATTTCGAAACCACGGATTCGATTGAGACAAAATTTTGTATTTTAATGGAGAAATATTATTATATTAATTAAAGCTATATTTTGTCAAGATCGCATAACCAGAACCATAAAAACCATAGAAAATTATAACTTTCGGAAGGAAAGTCCTAGGGACTTGAAATTCTCAAGGCAGGCTTGGATCGTGAATGTAGCGGTCACGTTCATCAATGAGCAAAATTAGACTAGGAGTTCCTTAAATATGGCCGTTCAAAATATTTTTTCCTGGTAATTCCGAAACTGGTGATTGAATTGAAATTAAATTTTGCATATAGCTGAAGAATAATGTATTCAAACTGCGTGCGAAATTTTGTCCAGATCGCATTACCAAGACCATAGATACCGTAGAGAACTTTAGCGAATTATCGAAAAAAAAATTGGTCAGCTAAAGCACTGACGTGAAGTCTGGAGTTTCGCCTTAGTTTGAGAATTTCGAATCTACCTACAAGGTGAACGAGCGCTTATAAGCTCCTGTCTACACGGCAGTGCTTTTATAATTTTTCGTTTATATTTTATTTTCAATATGTAGATATATATAGATATATCTGAATAAATTTGTCTAATTTGATCGGAAAATGTTGAATAAATCAACTATCTAGAAAAAAAAACGAGACAATAACCGGGAACGTTTCTAGAAATCCCGGATTATTATTCAATTTATCAAAATACCAATCAGATAAGTTTTCAATTTTTATGTGGTATTTTAACCTATTTCCCTGCCACTTGTCCCGGTCAATGTTCCAACATTTATGGCAGCCCTATCGTACATGCACCTTGAAGGTAGATTTGCATTTTCCAGTTTCAGAAATCAATTGAAGGAATTTTCGACAGCTGTCAAAAAAATTCTGAAACTTAGGCGAAACTCCAGACTTCATGTCAGTGCTTCAGCTGATCAATTTTTTTTCGATAATTCGCTAGAATTTCTACTGTATCTATGGTCTTGGTGGTGCGATCTGGACAAAATTTACACGTAGTTTGAATACATTATTACTCAGCTAGGTGCAAAATTTCATCCCAATCCGCTCAGTATTTTCGGAACTATCAGCAAAAAAATATTTTGAACGGCCATATTTACGGAACCCCTATTCTTATTTTGCTCATAGATGAACGTGACCGCGATATTTGCGATCCAAACCCACCCTGAGAATTTCAAGTTCCTAGGCCTTTCCGTTCAAAAGTTACAATTTTCTATGTTTTCTATGGTTCTGGTCATGCAATCTGGACTAAATATTGTTTTAATATATCATTCTCGATTGAAATACAAAATTTCATCTCGATCGAATCCGCAGTTTCGAAATTATCGAGAAACCAAAATTTCAAACGACCGTATTTACGGAACCCCTAGTATAATTCTGTTCATTGATAAACGTGAACGCGACATTTCAGATCCACACCTGTCCTGAAATTTCAAGTCCCTAGGCTTTTCCGTTCGAAAGTTATGATTTTCTATGGTTTCTATGGTTCTGGTCATGTGATCTGGAGAGATGTAGCTTGAATATATCATTCTCCATTAGTATACAAAATTTCGTCACGATCGAATCTGTAGTTTTGAAATGATCAAGAAAACTTAATTTCAAACGACCATATTTACGGAACCCCTAGTACAATTTTGCTCATAGATGAACGTGATCACGACATTCGAGATCCACACCTATCCTGAAAATTTCAAGTCTCTAGGCGTTTCTGTTCAAAAGTTACAATTTTCTATGGTTTCTATAGTTCTGGTCATGCGATTTGGACAAAATTTCACATGTAGCTTGAACACCTCATTCTCCATTTGAGTGCAAAATTTCATCTCAATCAAATTTGTAGTTTTCAAGTAATCAGGGGAACCAAACTTTGAACGGCCATATTCACGGAACCCCTGGTGGAATTTGGCCCATTAACGAACTTAACCGAGGCATTTGGGATCTGAACCTACACTGAAAATTTCAAGTCTCTAGATTGATCCGTTCCAGAGTTATCGTGCTTACGGACGGACGGACGGACGGACAGACTCGAATTTTCTGGCGGATTCGTCATCAGTGAGTCTAACATTGTCGATTGAGACCATTTTCGGCTCAAAATTCGAAAAATACAGACATCGTGACGAAATGATATAGCCCTCGTGTAAGTTGTACGAGCGCTCAAAAACCTGGAAACCAGTGACGTGAAGTCACGACATGTGGGCGCTTGTTCGAATTCATCGCAGAGCTGTCACAGGCACTTCGGAATTATCGAAAGTACAGGGAAATGTATTTGATTCTTTCTCAAAAAACAATGTTTTAACTCCAAATTGCTGTTTCACGATATCTTTATCCAAAATTCGAGGTGTCAGATTTAGACGAATTTCATGGAAATTCTAGAGAGAGAGATTCTCCGAACAAAACCGGTTGTCAGTGTAGACACCAGATAAGAAAATCTTTTTTTTTTCCGTCGATGGGAAGCTGAAATTTTATGAAACCCATTTCATCGATGCCCCATATGTAAAAATAAAATTTCAGCAGGATATAGCGCATAGATATGGCGGAGAATTTTCAACATGATTCGTCATTTTATAACAAACTAGATAGTTTCAATTGGATTGATTCGGTTTTCTTTGAAAATCAGATGTCTTCATCTACGAAACCCTTCGGCATATTTAGTACATTAATGAACTCAACCGGTTTATTTCAGAAAAAAATAGCAGCTCTAACCAATATAGAAGACGCAGTGATGAGGACAGAATACTATCCAGAAAGATGAAAAACAACAGCAGTTGTGTTCAATAAGCCAGCAACAGATAGAAAACTACAGGCCGATAAGTCTACTGTCAGCACTTGAAAAAATAGAGAGAATCATCGCAAAAAGATTCAATGAAGAAACAGAAGCGCTGAATCTGATATCATCGGAACAATTTGGATTCAGAAGAAATCATTCTACAGAACTTGAACTGTTAGGGATCACTGAATATAATATCACTGAAGGATTTCAGAATAAACAAGCCACAGCATTAGTTGTATGAGATGTCGAGAGAGCCTTCGACCGAGTTTGGCACGAAGGACTTGCCTACAAGATGATGATGGCAGGTAACACTGCCAAAACCTGCAAAATAATGAGAAACTACCTGAGGAACAGGAATGTTTATGTCAAAATAGATGACAAATTATCTTCCACCAGACAAATAGAAGTAGGTGTGCCACAAGGATTAGTTCTAGGCCGTCTACTCTACATCTATATCTACAATATTCCTAAAAACCCAAGAAGTCTGCTACCCCTTTATGCAGACGACACGGGAATAGCCCTCAGACATCGTCAACCAGACGTCACAGAAGATTGCAAGAAGCACAACAAGATTTGAAGCAATGGTTCATTAGATTGAAAATTCGAATGAATGGCAAAAAGAGCCAAGCTATTCTACTACAGAATCGGAGAATTGAAATAAATGTCAACCTGAGGATAGATGCAGAAGAGATTAAATGGAAAAATGAAGTCAAATATCTAGGAGTGAAACTAGATAAAAGGCATACATGGAAAAACCATATAAAACATGCAGTGAATAAAACGAATTCAGCAGTGAGTAGACTTTACACTGCTAGGAAAAATAGCCAAATTAATCAAAGCTTAAAACTTTGAATAATCAAGTCAATTGCAAGACCTCAACTAACATATGGTTCGATGGCATGGGACCATGCAGCCAATAGCCATATAAAGAAGATTCATGCAGCAGAAACCAACAAATCCACAGAGACTTAGAATGAAAAACGGTCACAGATTTCCTAAAAAAAAAAGCGAAGAGAAACAAGTCAACATCCAAATTATGAGCTAAAAAGACAAGTTGACTAAATCCATACAGAAGATGTGATGAGGATACCCACCCATCACAAAAGACCCAGAGATCAACTCAGAAACAGAAATTGAGTAAACTCAATTTCAATCATCCAGAGGGAAAGACTCTCATCAGAACGACAGAGGTAACACAAAAATCAAATGACAATGATTCTGAAAGAGATACAAACAAAAGGAATCAAAAGGTTGAAAGGCAATGAATGCTCGGAATCTAAAACAGCAGGTTAGGTTTAGTTCGAGCAGGTCGTGCTTCACACGAAGTCGCACACTGTTCTGTCTATCGAAGTTAGTTCGTCCATGAGAATTCCCCCTGACTGAACAACAGAATAATTCGAACACAGGTGCGGTAGCTTTTGTATGTGGAACAAAAACAGTTTAATTTCATTTCAGATTTTCGAAAACCTGTAGGTAACTCTGCACCAACTTACTTTTTTGAAAGTCGGCACCAAATTATTTTTCTGAAATAATCATAGTTCGTGTTATATTGATATGATAATATGGTGAATGTCAAGAAATCTGTCGTCATCAATTTTGATATAAATTATTTATAATTGTGAAACTAGGTTAGAGTAGAGTTTCATTTTCTGTGGTCATTGAATTCGATCGGTATAACGCATAAATGAAAAATCCCCAAAAAGCTGTCCTAAAAACAATACAATCATGGAACCGATAGGACCAATAATTCAGAATAGATAAAGTTTCTAAATATTAAGTACCTACTGCGTGACTATGATGCTCTTGAGACTGTGCAGATGCGTAGATCTTGAACAGATATATAATGCATAGGTTGTTATGTTTATAATATATTTAGTTGTAAACTAAACTTTCATATTATTTTTTCTCAATCAACAAATGAAGACGGCTAACAGTAAGTAAAAAGAGTAATTCCATATGATCTTACCTCCTTTGACTTC
Source organism: Aphidecta obliterata (assembly GCA_963966015.1). Classification (NCBI taxonomy): domain Eukaryota; kingdom Metazoa; phylum Arthropoda; class Insecta; order Coleoptera; family Coccinellidae; genus Aphidecta; species Aphidecta obliterata. Next base: position 23,957,313 of record OZ014427.1, on the reverse strand, counting down.
ACATATCAAATTGAAATCTGAACCTTCGTTATATGGTCCTAAGAGGATTGTTTTTTCTATCCTTTTGTCATCGTATATGTGAATTTTTGATGGTGGAACTGAAACAGAATGATTAATGAATTAATAACTAACCAGAATCAAATTATTCTCAGAAGAATTTCGTGCGTCTCTAAGAAATGGGATGTGAAATGATTAAAACGCTTCAAGATATCACAAACGGATTGACTCATATAGTCCAAAAAGGAATTTGGTAAGAGCTCTAGAGGCTTTCGAAACAGGCTCAGAGCGGTAACGGCTATGCTGATGATGAGGTTTTCGAAATGCTCATTAATTTTTTACTCGCTTATTTTGATTGAGTTTTATCAAAGTTTCATCTTTATTTCGTTTCGTATTACAAAACTTCATCATCGCGTCAAAAAATGCGGTTTAGACAGTTAAGAGGGTTTAACCTGTTATCAACATCTGCTGGACGAACTGGGATCCACTACCTAAACTTCTCATTAATCAAACCGATCCCCTGTTTCTCACTTTGCTTCCGACTCACCACGAAATCATCATAATATATCATATCGTCGGTAAATTGACAAAGCGGCGTATCTGCAAATTTTTGAGCGCTCGTACTACTTACACGAGGGCTATATAATTTCGTCACGATTTATCGAATTTTGAACTGGAAATGTGCCGTATACACGATAACTCTCGAACGGAACGTCCAAGAGAATTGAAATTTTCAGTGCGGGTTCAGTTCCCAAATGCCGAGGTTAAGTTCGTTAATGGGCAGAATTCCACCAGGGGTTCCGTAAATATGGCCGTTCGAAATTTTGCTTTTCTGATTACTCCGAAACTACACATTCGACCGAGATGAAATTTTGCACTTAGATGGAAACTGTCGTGTTCAAGATACTCACAAAATTTTGTCTAGATCGCATGACCAGAACCATAGACACCATACAAAATTATAACTTTGTAATGGAAAGGCCTAGGGACTTGACATTTCCAGGGTGGGTTTGGATCGCGAATTTCGCGGTCACGTTCAACAATGATCAAAATTCGACCAGGGGTTCCGTTAATATGGCAGTTCAAATTATTTTTTTCCTGATATTTTCGAAATTACTCATTGCATTGAAATGAAATTCTGCACATAGATGAAGAATAATGTATTCAAACTACGCTAAGCATTACCAAGACCATAGATACCGTAAAAAATTCTAGTGAATTATCGAAAAAAAAGATTGGTCAGCTAAAGCACTGACGTGAAGTCTGGAATTTTCGCCTTAGTTCGAAATTTTTTTTTAAAGCTATCAAAAACTTTTGAGCGCTCGTACTACTCACACGAGGGCTATATCATTTCGTCACGATGTCTGTATTTTTAGAATTTTGAGCCGAAAATGGTCTCAATCGACAGAGTTCGACTCACTGATGACGGATCTGTCGAGAAATTCGAGTCTGTCCGTCCGGCCTTCCGTCCGTATACACGATAACTCTCGAACGGAAAAACCAAGAAACTTTAAATTTTCAGAAAATGGGAAATGCGAATCTACCTACAAGTTGGATGAACGGGCGCTCAAAAGCTCCTGACTTTACGGCAGTGCTTTTCAAATTTTTATTTTCTGAGTTAGCTTCACTTTGGAACCCACAGCTCTCGTCTCTGTGAAGTGCTGCTAACCTCATGTCGCGTAACTCATTGGAAACCATTGGGAGAAACAAAATAAGGGGTTGAAAATTTCAATCACGTTATTTGTAGTACACAGGAAAACATCGATCGCTAGGGGAAACATTCAAGATCCATTTTTATGATCGCAATATTGAATCAATGTCCTCAAAGTGGTGTTGATTCCTTATTGAGTCAACAAACACCATTAACACAAAATTTTTGGAGGAGGCCTTCAGCATCAAACCAACCAAAACTATAAAGGTAGCATTCGGATCTCTGCAGTCGCGACCCGGCGGCGACGACCCGCCAGCGGTGACCCTGGAAGCGGAATACCGATACTAAGGAATTTGGTGCAACGTTTACGGACACAAGCGACTATGCCAAGGTCGCGGGTAGACCCCGCTCATCCGCTCCGGAAGCAGTATGGTCGCTCTGCTGGAGAATTGTACACTTTCAACAGTTCTCCAATGTGTATTTAGGGTAGCATGCCCTTGAAATTATAATATATTTGTTGGTGTTTTGTATTGGAGAATAAAAATAATGAATTATTTCATCAAGTGATTATGTGGTCGGCATAAAATCATTTTGCTCGCTCATAAGAACAATTTTGAATGAACTTTCTCGAAACTACTGATCGGATTAGAATGAAATTATGCACCTAGCTGAGGAATAATGTATTCAAACTACGTGCGAAATTTTGTCCAGATCGCATCACCAAGACCATAGATACCGTAGAAAATTCTAGCGAATTATCGAAAAAAAATTGATCAGCTGAAGCACTGAAATGAAGTCTGGAGTTTCGCCTAAGTTTCAGAATTTTTTTGACAGCTGTCTAAAATTCCTTCAATTGATTTCTAAAACTGGAAAATGCGAATCTACCTACAAGGCGCATGTACGAGCGCACAAAAGTTCCTGCCTTCACGGCAGTGCTTTTCGTAATTTTTGAGCGCTCGTACTACTTACACGAGGGCTATATCATTTCGTCACGATGAATGTATTTTTCGAATTTTGAGCCGAAAATGGTCTCAAACGACTATGTTCGACTCACTGATGACGAATCCGTCGAAAAATTCGAGTCTGTCCGTCCGTCCGGCCGGCCGTCCGTCCGTATACACGATAACTGTCGAACGAAATGTCCTAGAAAATTGAAATTTTCAGGGTAGGTTCGAATCTCGAATGCCGCGGTTGAGTTCGTTATTGGGCAAAATTCGCCGAGGGGTTCCGTAAATATGGCCGCTCGAAATTTTGTTTTCCTGATTACTTTGAAACTACAGATTCGATCGAGATGAAGTTTTCCACCCTAATGGAAAATGAGATGTTCAAGCTACATGCAAAATTTTGTTCAGCTCGCATCACCAGAACCATAGAAACCATAAAAAATTGTTACTTTTGAACGGAAACGCCTAGGGACTTGAAATTTTCAGAATAGGTGTGGATCTCGATTGTCGTGATCACTTTCATCTATGACCAAAATTATACTAGGGGTTCCGTGAATATAGCCGCTCGAAATTTTGTTTTCCTGATTACTTTGAAACTACAGATTCGATCGAGATGAAACTTTGCACTCAAATGGAGAATGAGGTGTTCAAGCTACATGCAGAATTTTGTCCAGATCGCATGACCAGAACCATAGAAACCATAGAAAATTGTAACTTTTGAACGGAAACGCCTAGGGACTTGAAATTTCCAGGATAGGTGAGGTTTTGGAATGTCGTGATGAAGTTCATCTATGAGCAAAATTATACTAGGGGTTCCGTAAATATGGTCGCTTGAAATTTAGTTTTCTTGATAATTTCCAAACTACAGATTCGATCTTGACGAAATTCTGTATACTAATGGAGAATGATATATTCAAGCTACATTTATCTAGATCGCATGACCAGAACCATAGAAACCATAGAAAATCATAACTTGCGAACGGATAGGCCTAGGGACTTGAAATTCTCAGGATAGGTGTAGATCTGAAATGTGGCGTTCACGTTCATCAATGAGCAGAATTATACTAGGGGTTCCGTAAATACGGTCGTTTGAAATTTTGTTTTCTCGATAATTTCGAAACTACGGATTCGATCGAGATGAAATTTTGATTTTGATTCTGAAATTATTAAGGAAACTACATTTCAAACGGAAATATATTTACGGAACCTCTGGTCGAATTTTGCCCATTAACGAACCCAACCGCGGCATCCGAGATTGGAACCTACCCTGGAAATTTCATCCATTTTCAACGTCTTTCTGTTCGAGAGTTATCGTGTATACGGACGGATGGACATACTCGAATTTTCCGACAGATTCGTCATCAGTGAGTCGAACCTTGTCGATTGAGACCATTTTCGGATCAAAATTCGAAAAAAACAGACATCGTGACGAAATGACATAGCCCTCGTGTAAGTAGAACGAGCGCTCAAAAATATGATCATACAAATCCAACAGTCATCGGATATCTCGATTTATCCACCACAAAACGCCTGCATCAGTGAACTTCATCAATAACACCTCAGTGAACGAAATATGTCATTGCTCCTAATTTCATAGCGATACAATCAAACTGAAGATGAAACGAAACAACAAAGGATCTCAGTGGATACTAAACCACAATTCTTCCTATGAAAGAACATGTTAGATTGCCTATTAATGTGTTCGAAGAAGTTAAGTGCCGAGGATATAAAAAACCTATATGATTTATTGCGTTAATCGTCCTCCATATTAGGTTTCTTCACCACACATTTTCTATTATTCCTGCTATACACTTCAATGTGTTTTGGAGAGCTCAACACATGCCTAAGATCTCTATGGTTACACTCATTTCTTCGGCGATATAATGCATGCCACCGCACTTGAGAGTGCTGCTACCAGTTTTAACCTTGAGAATACCTAACGTCGCATATGCATAATTCGCATTCGAAATCTGGCGCTTCTCCTGCGCTCAATCCGCTACGAAGAATATATTGGGGAAAACCAAGACGTGACCTTAATCTTGCCTGGTGGAAATGCATCAGCCCTTGCTGGCAACTCATATAAATATATTCGTCGCATTTGCTACAGTCTCCGACAATGGAGGATCCTGATGCGCCATATCTGCTTTTATTAACGTTGGCGTAAATCAAACATCCACATGCATTGCTGTCCCATATTCTGGGAAGACGGAGAGAGTGTACGACATGACAGACGCGTCTCGCTGCATCGGAAAATAGAAAATGCAGGAGGTGTATCATAAAAAATTGCACGAAATTAAAATCTACTCGTGACGCTTCCTCTATGGACCTCGGAGCAGGTCGATCACCAACGATGAGTCGATTCAAAGCATGCGATATTCTTTTCTCATTTCATTTAATTCCCGGAGTCACTTCCATGGTGTCTTGGAAAATCTTGCGTCGTTATGATAATCATATTTCCCACATAAGATGTGAGACTTTGGCATTTGCGTTCTAACTCTTTGTGATATCCAACTCCTCGACTATTCGACAGAATAGCGCAGATAATAATTATGTCTAAATTTGTGGAGGAGTCGAGAATTATGGTATCTTATATCCAACTCCTCTGTCATCAGTTGTCACAGAACAGAACTACCGGTGAAATGGGGTGGATGGAAACTGTGTGGTGAATAGAAAACAAAAGTAAGAAAGTTTTGTTAAAAACTGTTCTCTAATACCTACCATATTATTTCTGAGGGAACAAAGAACGCCAAGCAATTTCCAAGAGCGTAAACAACGAACTATACGAAAACCAAAGTTTCAAACAGTAGGTAACACTGCCCAACTGAGATCTAGATTCAGTTTTTCATTCGATGAATTTTTGGTACGGAATTAACTTGGTAGGTGTTGAAAAACATAGGTTCCCGTGTCAATTTTTCTGTTACTTGTAATAAAAATTATAAAATCACAGCCGTGAAGTCAGGAGCTTTTGAGCGCTCGTACATCCACCTTGTAGGTAAATTCGCAATCTCCAGTTTTAGAAATCAATTGAAGGAATTTTCGACAGCTGTCAAAAAAATTCTCAAACTCAGGCGAAACTCCAGACTTCATGTCAGTGCTTCAGCTGATCAATTTTTTTTCGATAATTCGCTAGAATTTTCTACGGTATCTATAGATTTGCACGTAGTTTGAAAACATTATTCTTCAGCTAGGTGTAAAATTTCATTCCAATCCAATCAGAAGTTTCGAAATTATCAGGAGAAAAATATTTTGAAAGGCCATATTTACGGAACCCCTAATCTAATTTTGGTCATTGATGAACGTGACCGCGACATTTGCGATCCAAACCTACCCTGAAAATTTCAAGTTTCTAGGCCGTTCCCTTCGGAAGTTATAATTTTCTATGGTTTTTGTGGTTCTGGTCATGCGATCTGGACAAAATGTTGCTTCAATATATCATTCTCGATTAAAATACGAAATTTTATCTCGATCGAATCCGTAGTTTCGGAATGATCGAGAAAACAAAATTTCGAACGACCGTATTTACGGAACCCCTAGTATAATTCTGCTCATTGATGAACGTGAACGCGACATTTCAAATCCACACCTATCCGGAAAATTTCAAGTCCCTAGGCCTTTCCGTTCGAGAGTTATGATTTTCTATGGTTTCTATGGTTCTGGTCATGCGATCTGGAGAAATGTAGCTCGAATATATCATTTTCCATTAGTATACAAAATTTCGTCACGATCGAATATGTAGTTTCGAAATTATCAAAAAACTGAATTTCAAACGACCATATTTACGGAACCCCTAGAATAATGTTGCTCATGATCACTACATTCGAGATCCACACCTATCCTGAAAATTTCAAGTCCCTAGGCGTTTCCGTTCAAAAGTTACAATTTTCTATGGTTTCTATGGTTCCGGTCACGCGATCTGGACAAAATTGTAGCTTGAACACCTCATTTTTCATTTGACTGCAAAATTTCATCTCGATCAAATCTGTTGTTTTCAAGTAATCAGGGAAACAAAACTTTGAACGGCCATATTTACGGAACCCCTGGTGTAATTTGGCCCATTAACGAACTCAACCGAGGCATTCGGGAACTGAACCCACACTGAAAATGTGAAAAAGTCTCTAGGTTGTTCCGTTCAAGAGTTATCGTGCTCACGAACGGCCGGACGGACAGACTCGAATTTTGTGAGTCGAACATAGTCGATTGAGACCATTTTCGGCTCAAAATTCGAAAAATACAGACATCGTGACGAAATGATATAGCCCTCGTGTAAGTAGTACGAGCACTCAAAAATTAGTTATCCTAATGTTCCAGATGTTTGCATGGTTAACTTGAATCAGACATTAGTTTTTAAGTCCACAAGAGAAACTCTGACATTTGACATGGATATAATTTAAGAAACACATGTTTCAAAGTGGGTAGTTTTCAGGTAAACCCATTAATTCATTCAATATCGAAGAATATTCGATTTGTATTCCCTGTCCATTCAAATATCAATAAAGTTGGCGTTCATGAAATGAAATGATTTTATTTTGCTTCCAAAAACTAAGAAGAAAATATTTCTATGCTGTTATATTGTATTAGCAAAACACACACTGTTCATCAATTGAGAAGGTTCAGACACTCTTGGCCCCTATTGTTCCCTATCTCATTTTTGATACGCTTCAATAGGGCAACATACACGGGTGGATTATTCGAAGAGTTCTGATACGTAGAGATTTGGTTTGACAGATCCAGATGTGGCATTTTACACCAAAAACGGACGGATTTGATACCATTAACGCAATGATATACGTACGTTTGGCTCGCCACGTATAGTCCGTTTAAGAATTATTGACATCTCGGTTGGCTGTGAAAAATCGAATTTAAGTTGGTAATAGACTATTCAGTAATATTTTGGGTTGCTGAATTCAGGTTGGTATAGGAATAACACTAACATTACCCATAGAAATCTTGCTTTGATGATTTTATCGAAGATATTGGTGAATATGTAATTATAAAAACTTGCTCTGAATTTGAATATTTTTTGTCTTATGCTATTAAAATGGCTGGAATTGACCAGGATACATCGCGCCTAACAAGAGAACGCCAGGCAGTTTGTCGATGTTACTTCGAGTTTTTCAAAGATTTGGCATATATTTCCGCTAGTGTTTCAGGTAAACTGTTATTCACCGACTCAAAGTGTATTCTGATTGATCATATCTCTTAAATTTTCAGATTTCACATAGCCCTGTCCGTAGAATATTAGCATGTTATTATAGCCTGGAATTAGCAGTGGAAGAAAACCTGTGTGATATGATTATTCCTTCAAAGAGACATTGAATGACTTTGTTTTTGCTAGAATTAAAAACAATGAATATATCAGTTTAGATATCCTTTTCGAACTGGCCAAAGAGCACCTAGATTTCAATTGATCGAAGTCAACATTATATTATATCATAAAAAAAATTGGATACAAATACAAAAAAGTTGATCGAAGGAAAATTCCTACTGATAAACAGAAAAATATAATAAAAATAGTACGATATTGTGATAAATACCGAGAATACATAGAACAAAACATAAAATTCATTTATCTAGATGAAATTTGGCTATTCAAATTCGGCAGTGGACACTAGAAAATAATCCAAAAGGTATGCCGAGTATATTCAAGGCAGAAGGTGCACTATTTTGAATGCTGGAACAATTGATGGATTTTTACCTGGATTTGATCCGATTCTTGACAGTGGTATTAATGATAAGGATTACTATGAATGGTGAATTATTTCATAAATGGGTTATTGAAACCTTCCCTGCAAAAGGATGCCCATCAATAGGATTATGTCAGCTTATTCAATAAACACATCCAAATCACTACACTACGAGGAAACAAAGTTTTCAATGATAATTTTATCTTTGCTCCTGTATCATTCATAGATATTTTAAGTTTATTTATTATACTTATACTGTATGGTACCCTGTTCACAAGCTATATTGTTCCCAATTCAAAAGTATACTGAATAATTGTAAAATTGCTCATCAATTATAATATTTTCAATAATTCATGGACAGTTTTAATGAATGAAAATAAAAATTGACTTTCTCAAAGTATTCAACACCGAGCAATAAATAATTCACAAATTGGTTCATATATTGATAGTTCGGTACAAAATTAATGGCAAAATTCTTCATGTACTACATAGATTCTTAATTTTTGTTTCTCTCTTATTTCTTAATACATTTTAACGTTTTTCCAATCCATTCTTTTGGGCCTGTGCTTGCGAAGTATCCAAAAATTTTTTTCTGTTGCAGCACTAGCTATCTGCTAGAATTCCATTAATTATCCTTCTTGAATCCTGACATAAAATGGTACTCTTATAGTTATATGGTTAGAATTTTGCAAGAATTCCAATACCAATAAATATTGCATGGTCCTGAGTGAAAACAAATATTTATTTGAATGATCTTCAAATTTCCATGGTTGACTTTTATATGAACGATAAGTTCAGATAATTTCATATGAAAGTATTCCACGATATTTTTGCGCTTTCAAACCTGAATTCCCATGTTTGAACTGCAATCGAAATATTCCGGCTTAATTATTCGATAATTCGTAATATTCCTATACTCAACACTTTTCTAGGTTATATTTATGTTCTATGATGAAATTTAGTTACCTTTTAGTAACTAGAAATAAAGCCTCGACTGGACGTTCATGGCCTGCTTCGATGTCAATAATTCTTAAATGGACTATATCAGATATGACAGATAATGCTCCCGTGTATGTCGCCCTAATGTTGAAAGAGAACGTTCGGCACTGCAGTTGTGCTCATAACAGACGATTTAATGCGCGAGGTAATTCTGGTAATGAAAACCACGATTCTATCCGAGGCTTATCAAGCTGATGAGTGAATATAAGAAGTCACTCCAGAGGATTTTCTGAAGAAGTATAATTAGGTGAGGCAGTTGGTAGTTGCCAAGATGGTCTGTTATTCGAGGCTAGGAAGAGGAAAAGGCAGCAAAGGCATCATTTCTCGTTTCAGACATTGGAGTAACTCACTTAGAGATAATAATGGAATAAATTTAATGAAGGTCAGCTCATTGCTAGGCTTGAACGATGTTAAATCTTATGAACTGTTGATGCTGAACCGTGAATGAATACTATCTTCACTGAACTATCTGTAGGCATTCTATTCAATTGGTTAATCTATTCCTTATTTTGTTCAAAATAACCAGCATTAAAGGAAACACTAGTGATCAGAAAGTGATGTCTACCATAAGGCACATACAACTAGTAATTGACGAATTGAAAATTTGACCTTGACCCGAAAAATTTTAGTTCAGTTATACCGAGGATTTGCTTTTGTTCATGAGCTCTACTGTTTTTCGAAATCAACCATATTATTCATTCCAATCAATGGTTTCATAATTATCAGGATTCGAATCCTGGTTCTGCTAATGCCTGAATAGGATTTGATTGAAGAGACGTTCTTTTCATATGAAATTTTCCCGTGTTAAACATGAATTATTAGCAGTGGATAACACAGTTGAAATATCAGTGACGAAGTGAAAAAAGCAAATAATGCCTTCAATTAGGGGTGAGTACACCATAAGCTTATTAGGGACTCGCTACGGGAGATCATGAATTTATTATCTAAGGATAACTCTTCAGGCTCAGTCGACATCGTAATTAGATAGTGGTAAAGAAAGCCCCCTCAAAAGGGCGCTGGGAGGCGCAAGAAGTGAACATACGAAGAATATAGACAAAAGAATCAATGGATACGAGAACATAATTATATAGCCTACGCCCTAATCATTTTATCGTCAATGGAAAGTTATTTGAGCAATTCCCATTGCCATTCATTTATTTCATCGTTTAAGTCTTAATACTCGGAACTGCTGTTCTTCGGCAGATTCATTTCATTTCAACAGCAATCAGATCTACTTTGACATTTCTTATAGCACCCGAGGTAGCGTGAAAAAGCATGAACAAGCACAGATGAGAACATGAAATATTATGCTTAACGCGAAGTATTTTTTTAGAAGATACTCACCGATGACTGTGAAATTAACCCTACTGTTTCTTGTGGGCGAGTTCTTGAAGTCCACCCGACATCTATAAATACCTTCATCTGATATTTCTATGTGATCAATGAAGAGGAAAGCGGGGGTGGTTGTTGCCTGGAAGAAGGCACGTGGACCGAAGGCGTTGGGGCTGGACCACAACTTCGCATTATTGGCTTGTCGACCCCTCAAGTCGTAACTGAAACAGAAATAGGGAATAGTAAACTATCCACGGTTTTTTTCCGGATCAAGATCAAGGTTAAAGTGGCTGCAACGATAACCATTCTATTCGATATCAAATCAATAGAAATGAAATGAAGGAAATAAGAATATTACAATACTGTGCATCCATCACTCTCAAATTGTAGAGCAATGGAGAAAATGTATCTTCTTGTGGTACCCACATAAGATATCCTAGGTTTTTCTACAAGGTATCTCTCGTTCTCCTGTTTTGCAATAACTGAAGAGCTTTTTGTGTTGAATCTGGAGGTTTTGCTGGCTAGTACGTGGCCACACAATATCGTTATAGGATGGGGGCGTCTGGAATGGTATGAACATATGGGAGAACAAAATTTCAGTGCGTATTTTTCTGATTTTATAATTTTTAGCTAATTCAATAGCATTATTGATAGAAAAAATTCTACTTTTCAATTTTTGGAGAAAACGCGGTTTTTGCTGGCTTCACTACTCCAGGCAATAGAGCAGATAAAGTGTCATTTCGCGTGGGATGGTCCTTGGATGTTTTGTGATATAATAACTTTTCTTGTAATTTCGAACACCAAGGTTTTGGCTTGTGAAATCTGAACCAATGAGAGCGATGCTGACACTTCCAACAACAGAATTGTAGACAATTGAAAGACGAAGAAAATGAGTGCTAGTGCAACTCAATCGGGTCATTATTGGCGTGAAAAAGCCGAAAAAACCGTAAATATCAGCGTTTTTCAAAAATTCATAACTCGGCGATTTTCGGAATTGTAGCGCTGGTTTTCCGAATAGAAGTAGTGGTTGATAGGTACTTTGAGTGTGCAGAATCCAGACGTTGTCGATTGAATCGTTTTTGCGTAATTAGGATTTGAAATATTTTAGACACGATTTTCCGGAAGGACTCGATGCGTCGGAAGTTTTCCGATTTCAATTTACAAAACGGATTTTGAAAGAAGAAGTATAGTACTAAAAAACGGTCATCTTGATTGTTCGTCAAAATTTTGCAAAATAGGCGAAAAATACGTGCAAACATGACCAAAACCGGCCAAGCGCTCGTTCGCGGACGAATAGTGGATGTCTCGGTGGATGTAGCTAGCCGACGCGGGGGGGAAACGAATCTTTACCTCCACCCCCCCACTTCTCGACCGCAATCGAGCGTTTGGCCAGTTTTGGTCATGATTGCACGTTTTGTTTTTACCTTTTTTGCAACATTATGACGGAAAATCAAGATTGACTTTTTGTAGTACTATACTGTAACTTTCAAAATCCGTTTTGTAAATTCGAATCGGATAACTTCCAACGCATTCAGCCCTTCCGGAAAAAAGTGCTCAAAATAATTCAAATCGCAATTACGCAAAATCTATTCATCAGACAACGTCCAGGTTGTGCACACTCGAAGTACCTATTAATCACTACTTTCTCTCGGAAAACCAGCGCTACAACTTCGAAAACAGCTGAGTTACGGATTCTTGAAAGAAACGCTCTTTTTCACGGGTTTTCCGGATTTTATACGGTAATAACGACCCAATCGAGTTGCACTAGCACTCATTTTCTTCGTCTTTCCATTTTCTACAATTCTGTTATTCAAAGTCTCAGTAGCTCTATTGGTTCAGATTTTACAAGCAAAAAACTAAAAAAATTAGGAAAAGCACTGCCGTGAATGCAGGAGCTTTTGAGCGCTCGTACATGCACCTTGTAGGTAGATTCACATTTTCCAGTTCTAGAAATCAATTGAAGGAATTTTCGACAGCTGTCACAAAAATTCTGAAACTTAGGCGAAACTCCAGACTTCATGTCAGTGCTTTAGGTGACCAATTTTTTTTCGATAATTCGGTAGAATTTTCTACGGTATCTATAGTCTTGGTGGTGGTGCGACAAAAGTTGGCAAGTAGTTTGAATACATTATTCCTGAGCTAGGTGCAAAATTTCATCCCAATCCAATCAGTAGTTTCTAAATTATCAGGAAAAAAATATTTTGAACAGCCATATTTACGGAACCCCTAGTCTAATTTTGCTCATTGATAAACGTGGCCGCGATATTCGCGATCAAAACCCACCCTCGAAAATTTCCTAGGCCTTTCCGTTCAAAAGTTTCAATTTCCTATGGTTTCTATAGTTCTGGTCATGCGATCTGGACAAAATTTCACATATAGCTTGAACACAAAACTTTGAACGGCCATATTTACGGAACCCCTGGTGTAATTTGGCCCATTGACGAACTCAACCGAGGCATTCGGGATCTGAACCCACACTGAGAATTTCAAGTCTCTAGGTTGTTCCGTTCGAGAGTTATCGTGCTTACGGCCGGACGGCCGGACGGGCATACTCAAATTTTCCGACGGATTCGTCATCAGTGAGTCGAACATAGTCGATTGAGACCATTTTCGGCTCAAAATTCGAAAAATACAGACATCGTGACGAAATGATATAGCCCTCGTTTAAGTAGGGGAGAGCGGGGTTGAAAGTGCCGATTTTTACAAATCCTTATATGATTCAGATAAAACAAGGACTATATTTGGAAGTAGTGGTTCATCCTTAGCCAAATTTAGTCCATAATACGAATTTACCTACAGATTTTGCACATTTTCAATCGTTTTTGAGAAAAAGTGATTTTTTCATACAGCGGCGAAAAGGCACAACCAACCCCACTCTGGGGCAAGTTGTGCCGTAGCTGGGGTCGGTTGTGCCGTTGATAATGCTAGGTGTTTCACATGAATGGAAATCAATTTGGAATTTAAAAGACGTCAATTTTATAATAATATATTTATGCAAAGATGGTGGGATGTTTTGTACATTGAACTTCACGGCACACTAGAATCGGTAGAAGACCGGAGTAAATTGAAGCGCTTTTCGAAATGTACTTCGACAGTAGTGCATTATTCCTCATTAAACACTAGTCTTGGTTTGTATACAACCGCAGTAGTAACTCCACTTTTTATTTTTTTATATAGCGTTGTAGTGTTGTGTGACAAATTTACAATTCACGTGCAACTGTTTTTAATTTGAGTCCATCCTTGATGACTGCATCAGCAGCCCTTTGTGAAAGATCCTGACTTGTAGGTCCTCTTTGTGTTTTTTTCGTTTGTACGTCCTCATTTTGCCAAACAAAAAATAATGGAACAATATAGGCCACTTAGGGATTGGTTGTGCCGCGGCACAACCAGCCCCAATTGAACGGCACATTTTACCCCGTTTGTGAGACTGTGATATTTTGTCCGACATATAAAAATCACTCTGCGCAAATCATTGAAATTACACTGCATAACAAACTACGATAAATAACACACATTTCACTGAAACTTTCATATTGAAAGCATGAAAAATGCTAGCTTGCGACCAAAAAGTATCTAAACGGAAATATTTACTGACGTGCTACTAAAGGAACTTCACATGAGTCACATGTAATTCTACTCGGTCCGCTTCGCTGACACAGCTGAGATGGCAGCCACGTGTTTCCGATGGTTAGGCAATACGTGATACAATACGATCTTTTATCAATCTATTTCTGATTTCGAGATATTAGCATCGGCACAATTTACCCCCGGCACTTTCAGCCCCGCTCTCCCCTAGTACGAGCGCTCAAAAAAACACCGTTTTCTTGGTATTTTTTCGGAGTTACAAGATAATCATATTTGCGAATCGAAAACATCCACGGACAACCCCACGCCCCCATCCTCTAGCGGTTTTCTTCTACGATTTTTGTCACGAAAAAACCTCTATTGCCTGGTCTACACCGTCAAGCTAGCTCTCCATTGCGCTTAGAACACCTCAGAACTAAGCAACATGGAAAATAATTTCAGGCTCTATTCATGTTGATTTGGAAAAAATTCTGATCAATCAGGGAAAATATGCGCACTATTCGCATTCTGTCGCATTGCACGTATTATTGAAAAAAATTCAAATAGGGTGATGAATTAACATAAAAAAGCCTGAAATAATTGTCCAAGTTGATTTTTCTGGAAGGTTTTTGAGCGCTCGTACTACTTACACGAGGGCTATATCATTTCGTCACGATGTCTGTATTTTTCGAATTTTGAGCCGAAAATGGTCTCAAACGACTATGTTCGACTCACTGATGACGAATCCGTCGAAAAATTCGAGTCTGTCCGTCCGTCCGGCCGTCCGTATACACGATAACTCTCGAACGGAATGTCCTAGAAACTTGAAATTTTCAGGGTAGGTTCTAATCTCGAATGCCGCGGTTAAGTTCGTTATTGGGCAAAACTCGCCGAGGGGTTCCGTAAATATGGCCGCTCGAAATTTTTTTTTTCTGATTTCTTTGAAACTGCAGATTCGATCGAGGTGAAATTTTGTACTCTAATGGAAAATGAGGTGTTCAAGCAAAATGCAAAATTATTGAGCGCTCGTACTACTTACACGAGGGCTATATCATTTCGTCACGTCACCTTTTGAGCTGAAAATGTGCCGTAAGTACGATAACTGTCGAACGGAACAACCTAGAAACTTGTGATTTTCAGTGTGGGTTCAGTTCCCGAATGCCTCGGTTGAGTTCGTTAATGGGCCAAATTCCACCAGGGTTCCGTAAATATGGCCGTTCCCTGATTACTTGAAAACTACAGATTTGATCGAGATGAAATTTTGCACTTAAATGGAGAATGAGGTGCTCAAGCTACATGTGAAATTTTGTTCAGCTCGAATCACCAGAACCATAGAAACCATAGAAAATTGTAACTTTTGAACGGAAACGCCTAGGGACTTGAAATTTTCAGGATAGGTGTGAATCTCGAATGTCGTGATCACTTTCATCTATGAGCAAAATTATACTAGGGGTACCGTAAATATGGTCGTTTGAAATTTAGTTCTCTTGATAATTTCCAAACTACATATCCGCTCGTGACGAAATTTTGTATACTGATGGAGAAAGATATATTCAAGTTACGTTGCTCTTCATCGCATGACCAGAACCATAGAACCATAGAAACCATAGAAAATCATAACTTTCGAACGGAAAGGCTTAGGGACTTGAAATTTTCAGGATAGGTGTAGATCTGAAATGTGGCGTTCACGTTCATCAATGAGCAGAATTATACTAGGGGTTCGGTAAATACGGTCGTTTGAAATTTTGTTTTCTCGATAATTTCGAAACTACGGATTCGATCGAGATAAAATTTCGTATTTCAAACGAGAATGATTTATTAAAGCAACATTTTGTCCAGATCGCATGACCAGAACCATATAAACCATAGAAAATTATAACTTTCGAAGGGAAAGGCCTAGGAACTTGAAATTTTCAGGGTGGTTTTGGATCGCGAATTTCACGGTCACGTTCATCAATGAGCAAAATTAGACTAGGGGTTCCGTAAATATGGCCGTTCGAAATATTCTGTTCCTGATCATTTCGAAACTTCCGATTTGATTGAAATGAAATTTTGCACCTAGATGAGGAATAATGTATTCAAACTACGTGCGAAATTTTGTCCAGATCGCATCACCAAGACCATAGATACCATAGAAAATTCTAGCGAATTATCGAAAAAAAATTGGTCAGCAGAAGCACAGACAAAGTCTGGAGTTTCGTCTAAGTTTGAGAATTTTTTTGACAGCTGTCGAAAATTCCTTCAATTGATTTATATATATATATATATCGGTTTTAGAACGTTTTTCTTCGTTGTCCGATGCCTAACTTCCATTCTTTCCGGTTTTTCCATTGATCTTCCCTCAAATCTCTGGCATTCATGGCTTTCGTTACTTCCTCCTTCCAAGTTTTCTTCGGTCTCCCCCTCTTTCTGCGATTTGTTGATATCCACTTCATAGCCATTTTGGGCAGTCGTGTTTCTTCCATCCTCTGAACATGTCCGTACCACATTAACTGTTTTCGCTCTATATCGGTCATTATCGAGCCATCTATTCCCATTCGTTGTCTCACCTCTTCGTTTCTTATTCTATCCCTTCTTGATATACCCAGTGATCTTCGAAATACATCCATCTCTGTGGCCTCGAGTTTTCTTCGGTTGTGTTGGGTAATTCTCCACGTTTCAGCTCCGTAAGTCAAGCTACTTTTAATGAATGCTTCGTAAATATTATGTTTTCGTTTTTTTCCGATATCGCTACTCCAGAGTATGCCATTCAGACATCCAATAGTGGCCTGTGTTATCCTCTTTTGTATTTCTTTATCATCTTTCCCAGACGTGTCGAATTCCACTCCGAGATAGGTGTATACGTTGCAACATGTAACTTCTTGTCCGTCTAATTGGATGTTAGATTGCTCTGCTCCTATAGGAAGATATTTCGTTTTCTGTGTGTTTAGTTCCAATCCCCAGTTCTTATATTCTTCTTGCAGTTTTCTCGCCATATATTGTAAGTCGTCTTTATCGTTGGCTATGACAACTTGGTCATCAGCAAATTGTAGGGTGTACAAGTAGGTTTCTCCGATATCGATGCCCATTCTGCTGCATTTCCTCTTCCATTGGAATAAAGCTCGCGCTACATAGATCTTAAACAATGTGGGCGATATACAGCATCCTTGGCGTAAACCCTTATCTACCAAGAACTTCTCTGATAATTTGCTACCGACCTTTATTCTTGATGTGGTTCCCTCATATAGGTTTTTGAGAGCTCTAATGAGGGTATGGCTAATATTTGTCTGCTGTAGAACACTCCACAATTTTTTCACTGGGATAGTATCGTAGGCTTTCTTGAGGTCTATGAACATTAGGTGAGTTTCTTGATTAACTGCTGTTCGTTTCTCTATGATTTGTTTTAGACAGAATATGTTATCAGTACATGTCCTTCCAGCTCGGAAACCCGACTGTTCTTCTTCTTCGTTACTCCTATATTCCTGTTCTATCATGTCTCGGACAAGTCTTCCATACAAACGGCTCAGAGTACTGGTTACAGATATTCCCCTATAGTTTGAACAGTCAAGTTTGTTTCCCTTCTTATGGATTGACGAGATATAGGCTTCCTTCCATTCCTCAGGGACTGGCTCTCCACCAAGGTATTGGTTGATACACCATGTAAGCAGTTCAAATAGGTGTTCTGATCCACATTTGATTAATTCCGCCGGAATTCCTTCCGGACCTGCAGCGCGACCATTTTTCAGTTTTTGGACAGCATTCTTCACTTGATCAACGGTGACTGTTATCTCGTCACCCTCCACCTGGACATCTATTGGAGAATTCAACAAATATTGTTCTCTATCTTCAGTAAGCAACCCTTTATAGTAGTCCATCCATTTTTCAGTTGGTACAATTTGGATATTTGCCTTATTTTTTGCGTCTGATCTTAAGCTTTTTATGAATTTCCACGATTCTGATGATTTTTGGCCACCCAAATATGTTTCAACTTCTCTACATTTCTGGTCCCACATCTCTCGCTCTGCTGTATTTCTCATTCTCCTTGTTGTTCTCTTTATCTCCAGATACTGATCCCTGTCTTCTTGGTTTTGAGTGTTTAACCATCTTTGATATAATTTCTTCTTCTGACACACTAGTTCTTCGATTTCCTCGTTCCACCATAAGTTCTTACTCACTTGTTTCGTTTTGATCCCAACTGCCTCCTTGGCAGCATTTTTTATACTATGTACTATGTTTCTATAAACCTCTTCTACCGGTTGTTGGTGTACTGTTTGAAAAAGTTTATCATTCAATCTATTCTGGTATAATATTCTAGTACTTTCATTGATCAAACTGTTGACATTATATTGTTCACATGTTTGTATGTTTTCCTCCTTACTGTTATCTGAGAATTTTTGGGACCTGAATGGCAATGACAGCTTCGCTCGAACGAGGTAATGGTCTGAACCGCACGTTATTCCTCGATATGCTCTCACGTCATTTATTCTGAACACCGTATTTTGTTTTGTTATCACATAATCGATTACCGATCTCAGATTTCGTGTATGTTGCTGCCATGTGTATGTATGGATATCTTTATGTTTGAAATAGCCGTTTGTTATTCTTAATTCATGCTGTTGACATAACTCGATCAGTCTCTCACCATTGTCGTTTGTAGTCAATTCTCCGAAAGGACCTACTATGGCATCATTAATTCTTCGTCCTATTCTACTATTTAGATCACCAAGTATGAGTATCTCTCTTGTTTGTCCTATTTTCATGATCTCATCGTTGACCTGTTCAAAAAACTCATCTTTTTTTGTTTGTGGTTCATCATCTGATACTGCGTATAGTCCAATTATCGTGATGGGATTTTGATTCATGGTCATGTTGACCTTGATAATATTCTCGTTGACTGTCTCGAAATCCGTTATTTTATTCTTATGTTTTTTGTGTATCATGATGGAGACACCTCTTTTTGCTCTTTCATGTTTAGGAACTCCAGTAAATATATGAACATAGTTGTTAAAGATTTCTGTGCCAGTACCCTTCTTCTTCGTTTCCGTTAATGCCACCACTTCCATACCTAAGCGGAGGAGCTCTTGTGTTATTTCTTCCATTTTTCCTTTAATTCCTTGGACGTTCCAAGTACCAATATTCCAAATCCTTTTTCGTAGCTTTTGTCGTTGACCATGTAATCCATCCTTTCCGAGGCAATTGTTAGGCTTTTTAGTAAGTTAGGGTTTTACAAGTGACAGGGAACTAGCCTGACGTCTCAACCCCCAACCTGGAGGACCAGAATGTTTGTTCGAGGTTTTTTCCTCTAGATTAGTTGCCTTGCACGGCTATGGAGACTAATCCTCCCCTCTTGGTTCTATACTAACCCTAGAAACCGGGGTTGCCACTTCCGCCGAATCCACCGTACCGAAGAACTTCTTCTCCGCCTTCACCGCCGTTGTGGTCTTCATCCGTATCCCTGGACAAGGGGAATGCGTTATATTTTATATATTAATACATTTTCGAAAAATTGAGAACTGCATTCAAAATGTCATTGTGACATATTTATTTATTTATTTATAAAACTGGAAAATGCGAATCTACCTACAAGGTGGATGTACGAGCGCTCAAAAGCTCCTGACTTCACGGCAGTGCTTTTCGTAATTTTTTTTCTTAAGTTTGGGTTCTTCTAGATTTACGGATTAACTATCAGCACCCATGACTTCTCTTCCAAAATTGAAGAGCAATACAATTTTCAGCAGGGTAATGAATTAGGTTGATGTTACGATAAAATTATAATGTGAACAGATTTTTTATGGAAATTGGATAAGCTTCATGGTTCAGGTAGCTTAACAGTGAACTCAGCGAAATCCGTAATTCAACATTTGAAGACAAACATTTTTTCAATTGGATTATAAATAAGTCCGAAATTATGGCCTTAAAAAAAATCGAGAATCTTCAGGTGATTCTAGCTCAACGAGGACCAGAGCATAACCTGCAATTTCTACCACAATTGAAAACCAAAAAAAAATTTAATAGGGTAGGCAATAAATAAGCCTAACATTATGAACAGAAAAAATCGAGATTCCTAATGTGATTCGACAAGCGTAACGGGAGTAAATATTTTGTAGTTTGAGTATATTTTCTCATATTCTTATTTTACCAAATAAATTTTATCTTTGATTTGATAAAATTAGAAGTTGAAGTGGAAGAAATTTTATCCTGCTACATAATTGATGCCGAAAATGGAAAAAATTTATTTTCGGAACAATCGCAAGTAGTGAGAACTTCCAACTTCGCAATAAATCCAAAAAAAAAGATTACAAGCAAACCTTCTTCAGAGCACACTTTCTTGAATTTTGCTGGAAAATTTGCGTATGAATAGCTTCCATTAGCGATAGATAAAACGCTCTAGTTCCTGTAAACCGAGTTTCTCCGCAATATATTCAAACCGAGAGAGGGTCAGCAATGGTGCTATAAAAGAGGAGGCCAAAGATGCCGTATTTTTTTCAGCCGGAACCATCGCCCTCGAACAAGTCCGGAATGAATGTTTTGTGGCGCATTTTCTTTATAAAGACTCCTTTATGCGAGCTCGACAAACAGATCTCGGAATTCGCAAACAGGATACCCGGACCAGAACAATTCACCGAGAATGGATGGCGAACCGAAACATTTCGGATTTTTATGGAATAAAACTTTATTGGTGCTCTTAGCGACTAATCGAGAGACAGCCAGTGATATACAAGTGTAACGCATGTGGAATAGAAATTATTCGGAGCGCCACCCTAGCGGCTTCGAGGCCGGCACTCGATAGTGTCTCTCCGAGGGATTTATGGGAACCTTTGAAAGGATCTGCCGATTGCAGATTTGACTGCGGACTCTTTTTGTAGCAGTGTCGAATCCGCTGTTTCTTCCGGGATTTGAGGATGAAAGCCGACAAGCAACTGAGTATTTCCAATTTTTCTCCTGATTTCAGTTCGATAACCGGCACGACCCGAAATTATTTATTCCGTAAATCCTTTCCGTTAGACCCCTATAAATATATGTCTCGTGTGCAAAGAATTTCAAGACTGGCGAGAATGTTTATGTCTTGACATGAACCGCAGTCTGAGGAATATTTATTCAGTTCGCAGCAAAACAATCTGAACAGCAACCAAGTAAGATAAACCATGTGAACAGATTCGAAATACACCTTCCTTTTCTCTTTTGATTCTCAAGCTATATTTCTGTAATTTGAAACATTGAATGTGCTCAATAGACGCACTTTCTGGCATATTCGAAAAAAAAATTGACATCAGCTTTCGATTTTCTAATGAGCCACCCTGTATGATCAATCATGATGCTTTCAGCTCATGGCTCTCTAGATCCAAAATTCAGATAATTACGAAGATTACAGAAATGTAATAAAGTGAAGATATACTGAGTGTCCCGTTTGAAAATCGGAAGTTGATGTTATTTCCAGAAAAACAGGAAGTTTTTCTTACAAATGTATCAAGAGCCATGTAGTGAGCTTATGCAATGTTTCAAATTCGAGAAATTACGCTTAAGAAACTAAGGAAATGAAGGAGGTGTACCATGAGTCAGTGTCACACGGTATTTTGAATACTTGCGAGTTCACGCGTTCACGGACGCGAATCATTATTGATTTGCAGACAAGCTTGCTATAGGAACAATAAGCCTTTGGAATTATTGTCAGCACAATATGTCGATAATATTGAGGATTTCCAATTTCGGAATACCAACGTGGATATTAAGGATTAGTTTAAGGGGTTGATATAATATATCAACATGACATATTATGTCATGTTCAAAATCAAGTGGTCCAGAAACCCACAGTTAGGATAAGAAAGCCTATCCAAAATGAAAGAAAATATGCATTGAAGTAAGTAATTGCCAAAGGTTCTCGACTTTTCAATGCAATTCAATTACGAGCGCATGTAAACTATTACCATTGAATATAAAAAAAATTGAGAAAAGCACTGCCGTGAAGGAAGGAGCATTTGAGCTCTCGTACATGCACCTTGTAGGTAGATTCACATTTTCCAGTTTTAGGAATCAATTGAAGGAATTTTCGACAGCTGTCACAAAAATTCTGAAACTTAGGCGAAACTCCAGACTTCATATCAGTGCTTTAGGCGACCAATTTTTTTTCGATAATTCGCTAGAATTTTCTACGGTATCTATGGTCTTGGTGATGCGATCTGGACAAAATTTAGCACGTAGTTTGAATTCATTATTCCTAAGCTAGGTGCAAAATTTCATCCCAATCCAATCAGTAGTTTCGAAATTATCAGGAAAAAAATATTTTGAACAGCCATATTTACGGAACCCCTAGTCTACTTTTACTCATTGATGAACGTGGCCGCGATATTTGCGATCCTAACCCACCCTGAAAATTTCAAGTTCCTAGGCCTCTCCGTTCAAAAGTTACAATTTTCTATGGTTTCTATGTCATGGTTCTGGTCATGCAATCTGGACTCTCGACTTGTCGAACTCTGTTGTGAAGTTTATCTGTTTCTCAAGCATTCAGAGATGTTCCTTTGCTACCAATACCAAATTTCCAGTTGTGCCTAGCGGTAACGATGAATAAACCTTGAATCTTCGATACTTTTGTGTTGAAGCTAAATACGGGTAGTTTCAAAGGCAAGGCCTTTTTTGAGAAGCAATAGAAATCATCGAAATGAGTCAATATACCAAAAATCGTTCATATAGAATATTCACCAGGGCCGAGTATTTCGAAATCGAAGTTACCCGCGAATCTGAGAAATTTCCAGACCGGATCTGACTTAGGTACTTATAGAGATCTAAATGTGTGTTTATTATCAGCGGTCTATGCGATAAGTATGCCGTAAATCATCTGATAGAGCGTAAGATTTTCGTGACTTTTTCGAATTTCGCACGTTTATTTGAATATTGGACTTGTTGATATGATTTCAATTTATGGTGAATCCAAACAGAATTCCAGTGCGGCGTGCCGGTTGTACAGGGTGATTGTTTATATTTTACTCAATAGCTATCTCAGTAAATATTGTTCCTACAAAAACGTTTAAATGGGCAAATATGAAGTATTTTTTCATGGGCATTCAGAATTCAGTACTAGAAAATGCCAAAAAGCATTGTTAACCTAAAAATTTTATGTAGGTTGGTAAATGGAACACCCTGTATTTTATCTTCCTAATCTAGAGCTCTTTCTTCTGATTTCAAATATATATATACTCTATTGGGGTTATCCTTGTCAGTTTTCGAAGAAACATAGATTTTGGTCTAAATCTAAGGCAGCTGTAGAACGCCACGTGACACTGCAGCGATTTTTTTTTATCAAAGTAACCGTGGATGATAGAACAACTAGTCTTTGTTTCATTAATTTATTAACAGAAATTTAAATTAAGTGTTCAAATGACACCCCCATTTATCTACACACAATCGATATCTTTTTATTGAGTTTTTGATTGCCCTCCTCAATATTTCTGGTTGGTTGTTGAGATTATCAATTCCTTCCTTTATTCTGAATTGAATACCTTCAATATTTCGAGAACGGTCCATATAAACTTTAGATTTCAAATAAAAAAGTATGGGGTCAAGTCGATAATGTTGGGAGGCCAGAGAATGATTCCGTTTCTGCCAATCCACATATTGCAATTTTTTTTCGTTTGGCGTTCTACAGTTGTCTTAGATTTAGACGAAAACATCCATA
Source organism: Aphidecta obliterata (assembly GCA_963966015.1). NCBI lineage: Eukaryota > Metazoa > Arthropoda > Insecta > Coleoptera > Coccinellidae > Aphidecta > Aphidecta obliterata. The sequence continues at coordinate 23,933,493 of OZ014427.1, read as the reverse complement.
TTTTTAGAAAACTTGCAGAAATGACCTCAAAGAAGTATATATATTTGAAATCAGAAAAAAGAGCTCTACCGATTAGGAAGATAAATTACGGGCTGTTCAATTTGAAAAATACCAACTTACATACAATTTTTAGGTTAATGATGCTTTTTTGAATTTTCTAGTACTGAATGCCTATAAAAAATACTTCATATTTGCCCGTTTAAACGTTTTTGTAGGACCAATATTTACTGAGATAGCTATTTAGTGAAATATAAACAATTACCCTGTACAGAAGAAGTTTGAGAAATCACTCAACTTCGCGGAAGGTTACTAATTTGGGAAGAGATCTAGAGATACTGGTTGTTTGAAAGAATCCCTACACACATTTTGGAAGGCATGTAACGTCTAAAATGACAGAAAGCGAGGATCAGATTTCGGAAATAGTTGAGGAACAACTACAAGAACCATAGCCAGAGTCTTCCAAGTGAGCCACAGTAAAGTTTGGATGACATGAAGCCAAGAGCAATTCTACCCCTACCATTTCCAGAGAGTTCAAAGAATTCTGCCTGTAGCTTTCAGATAACCAACATTCCACATCATCTTTTCTGTTTCCTGACGAAGCCACTTTCAAAAGAAATTAGGTTAACAATTTCCACAATACTCATGCATGGTCAACAGAAAACCCCTCACGCTGTCAAAAGGTTTTCAGCAAAGATTTTCCCTGAATGTCTGGATCGGACTCGTGTGTGGTATGCTTATTGGGTCATTTTTTCTTCCACCACTGTCAGTTGAAGACTTTTCTTATTTTCTCCAGGTTTATTAGAAGATGTTTCTCTCAATATTTGGCTGAGATTGAAAATTTGGTTGTTACTGGACGGGTCACCTCCCCACTATCGACGAAATGTTCAAAATTATTCAAATAATGTGTTTACAATTAGGTGGATAGGACTTGGTGGGTAAATTTCTTGGCCTGCCCGCTCCCTGGATCTCAACCCCTGTGATTTCTTCCTTTAGGGTCATTTGAAAACATTAGTGAGTGACGGTGAGGTGAATAGTGCGGAATAACTAAGACTGTGCATTGAAAATACTTGTGACATTATTTTTGAGCAAATTGATGTGATAGTTTCTGGATATAACCATTCGTTATAACGCCGGGCAAGACTTTGTGCACATCAAACGAATGGTGACCATTTCGAACAATTTCTGTGAACAATTTGGATCAATTTTATGTGAGGTTGTGAACTTCCTAATTTTTTGTTGTAGGACCTTTTAAATCAGTTATTTTTCCTCTTCTTAAGTTGAACTAAAAATCATATCAGGAGAAATCTTTTAATGAAAGTTGAAAGAGAAAATAAAAACTTGCGAGCCTTGTTGAAAAAGCGAGTGTCGAGTTTTGCATTGACCAATTATCGAGAATATAATCTACATATTAACTTTCAAATAAAAAAAAGAAGAACATCAGCTTCTGATAAAAACCATCCGCAGAGGAGAGATCATCGAAGTGAGAGTCAAAAACTTCAGAGATCGACATCTAATTCCAAGTGGACTTTTTCATACCATCAGGTGTTATAGGTTTATCGAGGACACAATATTTCACATGTTCCATCGTCAGTCAAACAACCCCTGTGTGTCTACAATGGAAAAGTGATATATCAAGTGAATAAAGTTTCATATTGCCCCCCCCCCCCCCCTTTGCAACACAATTTGCAGAAGTAGAATCTATACATAGGTTCTTAACCAAGAACCAGAAGGTAGAAGGTGATATTATCTAGACTCAACATCAAGGCAAAAATTATTGTTTTTCTTCAGATACACAAATCTCCCACAAATTTTTCATATAGGAGCATATCTGCTTCTTCACTTACTTGCCTATCCATTATTCGTACGTACATAATCGAATTTGGTCTTCATCGATGAATACGAGTACACGTCTCCTAAAAATAAGATTTCGATGTCCTATTCTCCGAGTGATGCATTTATCCTCAGACTTTTTTTTGTTGAGATAATTGAATGAAAGCAATTTTTCCAACGCTCCGTGTCGGGAACGCCTCCGTCCTTCGAAAGTAAGGAATCATATCTGTTGAATGCTCTGCGGGAAATTCCAGAAGGTTTTTCACGAAAGAAAAGGTCCGCATTCAATCATTTTCGCTGTTTAGTGGCAGATGGTTTACACCCGCAGCAAATAATCGTAACATTACGAAAGAATCACGATCGGGGAATGTCTGGAAGGAATTCCGGAAGAATGCGGACGTGGGGAGGCTTTGACTGACGTACCGGAAACAAGGGCAAAGTTCTTTATTTTGCGAGTAGAATCCGAATCACGAATTTCCCGTGCTCCCTGCGAATTTTCTTTCTTTGGTGTCTCACAAATTCCATTTCGAATGGGATGATTAATTTTTTTATGGAATCACATCGTCAGTTTTGAAAGGGTAATAGAGGAGCATTATGCTTTTTATCTCTGATATATTATGTAGATTCCTCTAAATCAATAAGGGAGAATATTTCTCTCATTCACCTTATTAGGTGACACATTTACGACGGAAATGTTCCAATATGTTCGGCTCTCTTAAGTCCCTGTGAGACCCCTCAGATGTTCAGTGCGAATAATGGGATATAGTTGTGTTCTGTGGCAACCTTAGGATGCCACTTGAGGCACATCACTGTTAATCATAAACCAAACATTGAATGGTACTCCAGGTCAAAAAATTTCTTTCCTGACCGAAGGTTTCAAACAAAGGACCTCTCGGTCACGAGGCAATCTTCCGATCTCAAATTTTACTTACGTTAAATACATTGATTTTTACGGTGGCATTGGATCAACAATCAACAATCTCAATTGATAACACCTAAGTATAATATGTATGATTTTGAAGAATTTGTAAACGACTTGTTTCATCTTTGTATTCGAGGCTATAATAATTGAAATAAATATTTACTTCAGATACTCAATTTATATGGAGTAGCAAATCATGAACTTTCGATCTCACCTGTACAAAGGCTCACTTATAATTTCCTTGAACCATAAAACCATGGACACTCCATCGTCCCTGTCTCTGGGAGTAAGATCACATGGTAATCCTATTTTCTGTCTTAGCACTCCTTGAACTGAATCCATGGGAACTGTAAAATAAAACAAATACTTAATAACTCAAATTTCAATACGAGGAAAAATTCAATTCAGTTCCGATCCTTTTCTCTCCATCAAAATTTGACCATTTGCAGATTTCTAATGGGGAAAACCTGAATATCAATATTCAGATCTCCGAATTCCTGACGCAATATAAGGAAACATCTGGATAGGACGATAATATTTACATAAAAAAGAAATAATATGAAAATATGAATGTGGATTGCATCAGAAGAATAAATGGGTATTTTTGAAGTTTGCATTTTTATTTTCAGATTCCTTTTCCTGCCACCTGCTGTGGATTTTTGGGATAGAGCTATTTAGATCCCGCAAGAATCTGTAGTTCTTTTATCTGTCCAATAAGTAGTAGATATAAGATATAATTTAGTTAATCGACTTGAATATACAAAGTGCCATAACAAGTATGGAATGGTTCATACTTATAAAACATTGCTTGGTATTATTATTATGTAGGTGCATCTTAATTCCGAATCGGGAATAGAGTCATATATGATTGTTATAATAAATAATTCCAAATATTGGAGGGTATATTATTAGGGTACTGTCCTAATTCCCATAATCTTTGAATCAAATTTTCGACTTGAGAACTAAGAAACTGCAGAAATGAAAATTTGGGCTTTTCCCATGGTCAATGGAATTTTTATATTGAAATGTTTTTGTATGATTACTCGGCCTTCAGGATCCCACGGAGGAGAGCTCGTTTTCGTCAGTTACCCCTCAAAGGGTTCCCAGAACGTACTAGAGGTCGAAGAAAATGGTCCAATGAAGTAAACCGGCAACAATAAGAAAATATTTCCATCTAAAAAGAATTAATCCATCAATACTCTCCTACATAATCCCTAAATTACGAATAAATGAGGGCGCTGCTTGGGAAGCGATGCCTTAATATTCCCATTATTTTCCAGGGGACGCAAATGTTTCACGTTTTTCATCTCATTCTTAATTCATTAGATTAAGGCATTGTGGCGAGACGTTGAAATTAAAATAAGCAAGGCTGAAAAGTTTTCATTGGTTACTGGCCTGAACTTGAGTAAGAAAAATTGTAGTAATTAGAAAATGTAAATTTTTCCTTGTGCTCTTAAATTAAATTAAAAGGATTAATGCTCCACCGTGAATGAGGAGTGATAGCTTCGGAGTTTACAATTACGAAAAAGCAGGAAAGAATTCGATTAGGTAGTCAGAAAATTGCTGCCAATTAAAATAAGTGGGGTTTCGGTGGAAAAAACAATAATAGGATTTTGTTGCGTGGGGATTTTCTCGATTAGAATGGAGGTTTTTAAGTAAAATTATTAGGTTTGAAGTGAAGTATTTCCTAATGCTACAATATCTCCAAATAAAGTTTGGGAGGTATTCAAATTCAATTATATTACTTTCAAAGAACTGTTACAACTTATTATGTGGACATGTGGAACACACTGCCAAATCAGTGAAGTGGAAATTACTGGTGTCAATTCTCGAAGAAATGGTTTCAAAATATTTTCTCTCATTTATGTGTGAAACGATCCATATTGGCGGAGATATTGAAATCTCTACCGATCAAGACTCGTAAAGGCGAGTGGCGTTTAAACCGAAACTGAAAATTATTAAGCTTATAAAAGTGGTAGGTATTAGCATCAGCTAGCACAGGCTCTTGAATTGAATTTATGGCTTTCAAGTTTTATAATTACTCGCGAATCATCGTATTAATTATGTTTGATACTTGTTCGCGAATGTTGGGTTAGAAATCCTTAATTGGAAACCATTTCGCAAGGTGAAGGCTCAATAAAACGCATAGTAGAGAGTCGGCCAATCCGCTAATCGAACGTTTAATTGAAGATCGAATGATACTGGGTAATTGAAGTTTTTTATTGTACAGAGATAACTTTTGATTAATTATGCGTCCGGTATTTGAATATTGGAAAAAGTAACAGGTGTTTTGTTGTTATTGTTACGTTTTTCTACGTAACGAATTCACTTATTATATGACATTCACATATAGACCCGGCAAGAGAGCTGACATAGGGTGATTCTGTGACAAAATTCGTAGAAGAAAACCGCAAGTGTGGGGGTAAGTGGGGTGGTCCGAAAAAATACCAAAAAAAAAGTGTGTTTTTAGTTTTTTGCTTGTAAAATCTGAACCAATGGAGCGAAGCTGACACTTCCAACAACAGAATTGTTGAGAATGAAAAGACGGGAAAACCGTAAGAATCAGCGTTTTTTCAAAAATTCATAACTCGGCCATTTTCAAAGTAGTAGCGGATGAAAGTAGTGGTAAATAGTTTATTTGTGTGTGCACAACCGGGACGTTGTCAAATAAATAGTTTTTGCGAAATTGCCATTCGAATTATTTTAGGCACTATTTTCCGGAAGGGCTGAATGCGTCGGAAGTTGTCCGATGTTAATTTGCAAAACGGATTTTGAAGGAAGAAGTATAGTACTACTCCAACTCCGATTTTCTGTTGAAATTTTGCAAAATAGGTGGAAAATACGTCGAAACATGATCGAAAACTGCCCAGCGCTCGATCGCGGACGAATATACGCATATAGGTACAGTTTTCTACTTTTCTTTACATTTCATTCCTCTGGTCCGTCTTCTTTGAACCAGCTTGCGAAGGCCTGATTCTTGTCTTTGGTCGACCTTCAGTGTGACTTGATTCATTTTCAGCCTCGCAAAACATGCTCATTTCATAAAGTATTGACACTTAGTTGTTCTACCTGATAATGTTGCCGGAATTTAAAAGAATAAGAAAATTTACAATGATTTTTTATGTTATAACACGTTATTCTTCTTTAGTGCCTAATTGTTCTGAATGCTGATACTGTTCTCTTGCTAATGATTCGTTAGTGGTGAAATTTCGAATATCAATTAGCGTGGAGATTTAGGAGTTAAATTCTTAGTCAGATGCCTGAGTCGCTCCCCATCGAGCGTAACTTGCAGCGTTTCCATCTGAAATTTTTTCTACATTAAAATTCTGAAATCGAGAATATTTTTTGTTTTATTTCAGGATACTCTCCTCCCACGACAATTCGAGGATATAAAAACGACTGCGCTGATGATAAAAATAATATTTTCATAAAGAACCTTCTTACCCAACGTGGCATGTGGAAGCATATTTCATTTTAACTGCACACATATCCTGAAATGAAAACGAGGATTCATATCTCATATTTCTGCGTAGGTATAAGAACCTAATTTGGGTATTTGCTTTTATCTCTGCAATGAAAAAGAGCCTAACCCATTGTGAGCAGAAGAGTGCTCATGAATGAATGTCCTTATTTCGGAGAAATGAATGGACATTCTAATTTTCTGGAAAAGAATTCAAGCGTTTGAGTATGTTCGACAGCGATCTACTAAGTCATCGTGATGTATTTGAAATTCATTATTTTCCAACCATTTTCTCTTAAAAGTTTTTTCCTTTGAAAAAAGTCTCTTATAGAAAATTTTTTTGGATTTTATATTGAATTGGTTGGTTGGCCCCGAGGAAGCCTTTTTGCACTGCGACCATCTGATCTTATTAGCGGAATTCTTACTTTCAGTCGAATCTACTTGTACCCATTTTTTTTTTCACGTCATTGAAATATTTTCATGCATTCAAATTATACCCGTAAGCGTGAATACAGGAATTCGAACGCGTTGCGGGCTTAGCGCGGCTATGTGTATCTTAATCTTTATCCTGTTGAAATTCCTATCAACACTGTTACCTAATGGTTCAGAAACATATTGATACCCTAACGTCTCCATACGGAAGTAAATTCATCACTCCGCATTCAAATTTTGAATCAACCATCCAACTTGCATACAATCCTCCATTTCTCGATGTTTTCCACGAAATACGAATTATGCAAATCCCTATTTTGTGGATAAAGTAGAAGCCACTCGAAATCAACCATAATCGGATTTGCCACGTAAGAAACAGCTTCGGATCGACTCCTGAAAAAGGAATAGAAAATCTTATTGAGGGATCCTCTCGGGTTGGATATATTTTGTAGGTCCGGATGGGCATTAGGCGACTATTGATGTAAAATATTCAGGTGGACATCGTCGTCTCTACCTTACTTTGTAACGGCCTGAGTGTCTTCTTTTCCCCTAAACAGCTCCAATAGGAAGGAGAACCCAAACCGAATGGATTTCTTCATACCGGTAGATGTCAACTTTGTATTCAATGCAGGAAATTTGCGATAGAAAATGGTTGAAAGGAATAGTGAGATGAAAAATCGAAACCGTGCTCGTTTTATTCCGTAACCGAAAAACAGAGCTGAATTCTGACCGGTTCATAAACCACGTACTCTTGAAAATAGAATAATAGTATATTATTTAACGAGCGGTAATGTAGGTCATAACTCACGCAGATGAAGTGCAGTGCGAGTGCTGTAATTCATCAAGGGAGTTATGACCATTACCGCAAATCAAATACTATACTTTATCTACGACTATAACAATAAATACTAAGATACAAGTACAGAGAAAGAACTTTATTTACAAATCTTAATAGTTACCTATAACAATGCATTATTTGTGTTGATTGTGCATCTCAGCATGGAGTAGAAAGTCCATGCTTTATATTATGTGCTAAGTTCACTAAAATATGCCAAAAGAACATTTTCTGTAAACGATGACTCAATATTCTTACTGCAACACCTATTTTGAAAATTGTTATATACACCTTCATATTTGTTTTGGGACGGGCAATAAATTCTGTAAGGTAACATTGGCTGATTGTCTTATTTCTGAAGGTGTTCATAATAATTCATCTTCACTTTCTGAATTCACCTTTTTGAGCAAAAAAAATCACAATAATGATTAGGTATCAACTAAATTTGAGAAAATTATTCAAGTGACCTCCCCTCAATACCAATAATAGACTGTTTCTTTTCGGCCAATCGGCTTTTTCAGAAGCACAGAGCCAGGGAGTTATAGTAGTGAGTTATTATAACGACGTTGTTTGTTTACAAATACTATTAATGGCTCAAAAGTAGTTGAATAATGAATATATAATTCAATAGGAGTAGATAAATAATATAATCCTCGTGAAAAACAACAACGTGGCACTTAATTGTCTCATTTTGATATAGTACCTACGCGACAATATACAATGAACTTTTTTAGTATTTCAAAGCACACAAACTTTGTAGTTTCTTTGAATAGTGATTATTATTTCGAAAGTGATCTGTAATAGTTATTTAATCGCTGAATTAATAAACGAGTTGATCACAAGATTTTTCCGTCGACCTCATCAGGAATTGAATATAAATTCTGGATCGAAACCAATTTTTATTTTGCATGATATACAAATTTGACGTAATACAAATTCATAGAGGGAATATTGGACATGTTGTGACATTCTGAATAGTTTATATTTATTTCATTTCCTATAATGTCCGATAAGGAACGTGTGGATGAAGTGGAAGTTGAAGCATTATTTACTTTGGAACTATTATGACATAAAATTTTTTCTGCAGTTTCTATTTTATTCTGAATGGAGTCTTCAATTTCCCCTTCTGCAACAGAAGTTGATTTCCAACCACCAAGTCTTTTGATGGCTGAAAAATCTGCACCACTGTCAGAAAGAATAGACGAAGAAGACCGCCCGAAAACAGTGACTTGTATACAAATGTGGTTGCTCTAATTTAAGAAAGTTTGCAACCATTGACGGTAAATTAGAAAATGTATTAATTCCAACTGGTTGTGTTGAGCATTTATAGTTCTTATAAAAAACGAAAAATCTTTCGTGTGGAGTGTGAGCTGGCCTCAAGGATATATATCTCTTTATTATGTTTAAAAGTGTATGCTCATCATTATCCACCACAGTGAATATCCTGTTCGAATGTGTTTCCGATGAATTCACTGTCACCAAAAATTTCGATCTCATATCTTGTACATCTTTTCTCTGCAACCTTAACAATTCATCTTTTCTCAATGCACCCGCTACTCCGAATATCAAAGCGACCTACAAATCAAACAATGATAGTTATTTCACTATAACGAGATAATGAGAATAAGTTGGAATAACGATTCAATTGAGTTTTATTTTTACCTTCGACATCAAGAAAACACTATCAGGAGCATTCACTATGAACTCTCTCACATGTTCTTTTTCGAGAACTTTTGATTTTTTTGGGATATATCCCTCTCTTTTCCGTTTGATGAACATCACCAGTTTGTGGTATCTGCTTGTATCAGTATTGTCTTTCACATTTAGTGTTGATTTCAGCATCGAATATTTTGGCCATAAACTTGCTAGATGCCCCTTTTCTGCAATACCCGTGAAGTATGCCAACAAAACCGTTTCCGTAAAGTTCCGAACCTTCTTGTCCTTGCACCAAGATCTGAATTCAGCATAGGTTTTCTCATATAAATGGCGGCTCTTTTCAGGAAGCAGACTCAAAGTTGCTGCTTCAGCAGTTTTTGTCACATCTGGCGGTGTCAAAGGGATATTTTCTTCGTTATTCATTATGTAGTAGCGTAACGGATAAAATCAGATTCTGATCGAAAGCGAATAAATAAATTTGACAGCTCGATCGTGCTCCGACATAGATGCATTTATGCTCCGAATGAATATTTTATAATCGGTTGCCATGATAATCATGCATTAATACAAGAAATCATGCATTAATAGATGATTTCGAGTGCGTTTAAATGAGCTTTTATTCTATGGTCGACGGAAATATTTGTTTTGGTACCTTGCTTCTACGAATTCATCCGGACCAAACGTAAATAATTAAATTAAACGATAATACTAGATTTGAATATTGTTGAAAATTTGAAAATATTAGGACGTAACTTTGTGTCAAAGCGAGTAAACAATTGAAAGTTTTTTTTTAATAATTGCCTTATCTCAAAATTTTTCATGATTCCTCATATATTATAAAATAAATGAATTTTTGCAGACTGATATCAGAGAAGTCATTCCGGAAAATCTCAAATTCAGAATATCAATTTCTTTGATTGAAAGAAAATTGGAGATTTTCAACGTTATGACAGATTGAAAATTTCAGAAATATTTCCACAATTTTCTTTCTTTCTCTGCTTGAACTGAATTAATTAAGTTCTTTTTCTTTTAATTGATAACATGATATAATTATATCATTCTGAAACCCTTTCTCTACATTCTGCCCACTGCAAATTGAATTTTCTAGTTTTTGATGTTCCAGGATAATGAGTTTTCCAATCAATTTTTCTGAATTGTATAAAGAGATTGATTCATCATATTTTCGAAAATTTTTCTTCATTTTCTGACCGAGTTCCACAAGATATCCATCGATTCAGATGAATATAAGTAATATCGTAAGTCTTCGCTATAACCGAAATAAAGAACGTAAAGTCCCTGACGAACGTGGTTGGGATCGCCATCATTTCCACAAATATAAATATCTCGCATCAGCAGTATTTTTCCCCAGTCGAATGTTTCCTTTTTTCCCTCGAACGAATCGAATACGATTCATCCGAAATTACCTCCAAAGTTAACGTTTCATCGAAAAACTCGGAGGAAGTAAATGGGAAAAATAAATTAATTTTTCTCTCTTTCCGCGAAAAGAACGGATTCTGAGCAGAATTGCCCGACATTTAAATTTCAAAACAAGGTACTCATTAATTTCCATTTTTTATTTCTAGTGTATTTGAAACTTCAGTCGGAGTTACTGTGGGCGGCATTGTATATTAAACGATCTCACTGACCTAGGGTACATTAAGGAGTAATGTTCTATGCGGTGAATTAGGTCAGAAGTTGAGATTTACCCCTGCCAGGTCATGCTTTTCCGATTTAGTGAATGTTTAATGGTTTGTCTGCAAAATTCGAATTAATCCAAGGTAGAGAGTATTATTTTTTTTGACAAGTGAAAAATCTCGAAGCTGTGAATTTTAAACTAGGCTTCATTATTCCAACATAACTTTGACTGAATAGGTCTTTTGTTCGCAGTGACAATCCTGGAATTTTCCCAGATTTCTGCTACTCCGCTACTCGAAATTCAAATTTGTTATGAACTCGGATTGAATGTGTTGTGACAAGTCGTTAGGATCTATAAAACACACTTTGTGCATAAATAACTTTTATGTATTTCGAGAAGTAGACAAACATCAATGGCCCTAATGAAAGAGACTTTTACGATATTTCAATTTAATATGCTAATACTGCTGAATTCAAATCTTCTTTCGGATCTGCGAAAAAGCATCATTGCGTTATTCGAGATTTTTCATCAATTCCCTGATTCGTTTTGCTTCATTCAGCTCATATTTTTTCAAGTGATACTCATTTTGTTCCAAATCCATCGCTATAATCTTCATTGAATATTCACAAGAGATCCCACCTATGCTCGTGTAATGAAAGTAATTTGTTGAGAGCGAAAAAACTGATTTATTCTCTATCAGCATCATTTATGATGCACTAAAATCAAATTTTTGGCGTTATGGTAATATCATATTGCATTTATTTCATTATATATGAAAATCGACTCTCATCTGGAGGTTGATGGGAGTGAAGTACTTTGATAATCACATCGAACCAGTGGATCTGTTAAGGACGTTCCGACGTCTCTGATATTTTAAGGGTAGTGAATTACTGTGTGATTGATATAACTTCCCGGCTACCCTTTAGTTCAATCTTAACTATCCGAACAATGTGCTTTTCTTCATTATAAGAGACAACTGAGGAATAGTGCCTGAACCGGCGAATCGACTGATTTGGGTTGAATGCAGAGCTTCGTGAAGCATCTGTTCAATTTGTATTGGCAGCTAGGGTTGCGATCAGTTACTGTCTATTACATCGGTTAGGATGTAGAATTTACCTTAGGATGGATCTTGTGAGAAAAATCAGTTTTGGGCATCGATGAAATAAGTTCAGCCTAACACTTGTTTCACGTGAAAAAAAATTGAGATTTTCTGATCTGAATTTAATAATTATTCATTGATTTCATCTCTTGAAGTTTGTGAAAATGAAGACATTGATATTTGTCACATTGGCACCTGGTTTGGTTCACAGAACTTCTAAAATTGTTCAAAATCTGACATTTCGAATTCTGGATAAAAAACTTGAAGAAGCTCGCATTAGCTCCACTGCTTTTCGAATATTTTCAATTTGAATTATTTGTAGAGAAGTTACGCCAGAAAATGTAATCAAAGAAATCATTCCGTAAGGGATAAAATTCAAAAAAAAACTATCATGACGATCAAACTTCATAGTTCATGCAATAATTCCATAGAATTAAGATAAGCATCTCTAGACAATATTTTTTTCAACTATAGGTCAACGTGTTGTCATAAATTGTCTTATAGAAAAGCATAAATTATTGAGGCCACTATTTGGGCAGTCTGGAACTTATGAACCCAATTTCATTTAAACTCATATCGTTGCCGATAAAACCTCTGGGTCTGAATTTCAAGGAAAGGGGGTTGGACATTTTCAAAGGATCATTATCGCTAATGGTAAACAAAAAATTGTATGATATAATGCTTGACGATACTATAATATGTTGATTGCTTAGCTGGAAGATGAAAATGTTTGTCAAATTCTCTTTTGAGAATTTTGGAATGATTTAGAGATTTATTTATCTTGTCATTCATAACTTTGAGATGGACTTCTAGATATATCTTGAAATAAAAAAAAATTGAGAAGCACTGCCTTGAAGTCAGGAGCTTTTGAGCGCTCGTTCATCCACATTAAAGGTAGATTAGCATTCTCCAGTTTTAGAAACCAATTGGAAAGATTTTGACAGCTGCCAAAAAAAATTTCAAGTAAGGCGAAAATCCATAGTTCACGTCAGTGCTTTAGGTGACCAATTTTTTTTCGATAATTCGCTAGAATTTTCTACGGTATCTATGGTCTTGTTAATGCGATCTGGCCGAAATTTCTCACGTAGTTTGACTATGTGCGAAATTTCATTCCAATCCAAGGGGTAGTTTCGAAATTATCCGGAAAAAAATAGTTTGAACGGCTATATTTACGGAAACCCTAGTCTAATTTTGCTCATTAATGAACGTGACCGCAACATTCGAGATCCACACCTATCCTGAAAATTTCGAGTCCCTAGGCCTCTCCGTTCGAAAGTTATGATTTTCTATGGTTTCTACGGTTCAGGTCATGCGATCTGGAGAAATGTAGCTTGAATATATCATTCTTCATTAATATACAAAATTTCGTCACGATCGAATCTGTAATTTTGAAATTATCAAGAAAACTAAATTTCCATATTCCATATTCCATTTACGGAACCCCTAGTATAATTTTGCTCATAGATGAACGTGATCACGACATTCGAGATCCACACTTATTCTGAAAATTTTAAATCCCTAGGCGTTTCCGTTCAAAAGTTACAATTTTCTATGGTTTCTATGGTAGTTAGGAAGGGGTTACGTTCCACTGCGACCTCAAGGTCTATTGTGCCCAAGCACATGTAGCTTGAAGACCTCATTCTCTATTCGAGTGCAAAATTTTTTCTCGATCAAATTTGTAGTTTCCAAGTAATCAGGAGAACAAAACTTTGAACGGCCATATTTACGGAACCCCTGATGGAATTCTACCCATTAACGAACTTAACCGAGGCACTCGGGAATTGAACCCACACTGAAAATTTCAAGTCTCTAGGTTGTTCCGTTCGAGAGTTATCGTGCTTACGGACAGACTCGAATTTTCCGACAGATTCGTCATCAGTGAGTCGAACATAGTCGAATGAGGATCAACGTTCGAAAAATACAGACATCGTGACGAAATGATATAACCCTCGTTTAAGTAGTACGAGCGCTCAAAAAGATACAGCATCACGAAAACTTTTTATACCAGGACGTGATATTTATTTATATCAGACCATGAGAAACAATAGCAATTAACTTTTTCGAGGTTTGGATCAAGAGCCTTTCGTCATAATATCTTCTCAATGGATTGACATCGAAACGTCAAATTATAATTTCAATCAATGCCAATGTTACTGGGATTAATAAGTTGATGTGCATTCTAATGGAAAATGATTGTCCCTATTCCGATATAGTGTGTCGAGTCGGGGAAAAACCTCATGGAAATTTAGCGGCTTTCATACATCGTTTGCAAATTTAATTTTCGTCTCAAATGAAATATGACTAGAACACATGTTACCCGTTAAACAAATGAAATTACTGCAGTAGATGGGATCCAATCGTGCAGCCTGGTTGACAATACCACCCCCTTGCATTTTTCATCTGGATATTTCATTCGTGCTACCCGACATTTCTACCGGATGCAGCGTTCGTTTTCTTTTTCGAGAACCCCTATTTATTCGGCTTTCTTTCACATGTGGGCTCTGCAACTAATGAACGATATGTCAACATATATCAGGGGTACGAGTAATATGATGGCCACTGGGAGGAAACAAAAACCTGACCATCAATCCGCACAGAGGTGTTTTAAAATGATGGTGACTTTTCAACCGAAGATGGATTATATAAATGGCTATGTGGTATGAGGTTTATCAGAGCGAACCTAATGATTATTCGTGAAGAGATTATTCGTGCATAGAACTAGAAATTATAAACGTCCTTAAATGTATTCAAATATGAGTTAAAAGTTTCAAGATAACTTCTTGATTTGAGTGAACATTTGGCGAGATATGGGCTTCTAGAAGTGTGCCTTCCCCCTCAAACTTCTCAACCCAAACATTCCAAAGAAATTCGAGCGAATAGAATTCAAGAAATTCACGAAAATTGGTTCGAATAAGATATTTTGTGTATTTTTGGAGATTTCAGTGTCTCAGGTGACCAGTTACATGTCTGTGATGTGACATGGCTAGATCAAGGAAGTAACATCGCAACTTATCATTCATTTGCTTCACAAACATATCTGACTCATAATTTCTGAAAAATCTGTGATGTATCAAAACAAAATCCATGCAAACCGTATTGGCGATGTGTGAGCTATCTCATTACTATGTTACATAGTATATGAAATTGCAATTTTTTAATTTGAGATCAGGTAGTTTTATAAAAATATCTAATACACCTAGTTATTCGAAGAAAAAAGCCTGTATATCGAATACAAAGGGAAAACGGACCTATGTTAATATGAACTTTTGACTTGAAATCATATATAGATGCTTGAATATTGAAATTCAATTGGAATACACCGTTTATGTACTTTTGGGGTAAATATGAATAAATCGCATGAATAATGGAAAATGAATTACCTGAATTGAAGATTTTTTGAAAATTTTAAAATCCGAACTTTCCATCACAACCCATCAAAAGAAACTTCAAGGAACTCATGGGTGGATTTTCGTAACAATTATAAGTCTACATCACAACATTATCAATCACAACATAATAATATTAGTTATATCAGTATAAGCTGAAAATTTAGAGTTAATCCATCAAATTCAAAACGATATATGTATAATATGAAAAGGAGATATGATAATATTCACTGCACATAATTGAATTGAAGATACACAACAAAGACATCGAAAACCTTTTTTGTTTTGAAAAACATGTCATAAATAACCCGACCGCCTTTGAATGCATCCTAAATGAAAAGTGCTGACTGCTAGGCCATGAATCACAACTCAAGGGTGATGTCCACTGTCATTGGCTATTCAGAAATTCAGAGGTGGAACTAGATGGGAGGCGAATAATTCAAACCTACTCCAACAAATAACTGGCGATTAAGGAACTTCATCAAATCAGATATGTGTTCATGTATAAATATTTCCATTTTCGAATTGGACTACACGGAAAAATATTCAATTTTTATTCGAAAAATAACGAGACAAATGAAAGACCGTGGCAGTAACCAAATAACCATCTGTATGTTTTTGTTTTTACTGTAGAGAGCGTCAAGTGCTAAAAGTGTTCGTGTTAGTTTTTCTGTTCTCTGGATTATTATTATACTCAAAAACTAGAATATTGTTTCATCAAATATAATTTTTACTTCAGATTAGAAATCACTCTTGCATACTTTCTTTGTAGTTCTGTTGCAGTTAAAACAATTGTTAACATATATTCGTAGTTTCCGAATTATTATGCGAATGTAAGCTGTAAATATTCAGTGGTTCAAAGATCTAATTTTTATATTTTTTCTGTACATTTGAATCATCTAATCATATAAATATTGAAAAATAAGAAATCATTTTCCAGGTCTTGCTTTCTTTAGTTCAACATTTCGTTCAAGTTTTTTCTTCTGTGATTGTGATTTATCTTAAACTAATATTTCAAAACTTAATGATTCTGTTATCCATGATTCTGATAATTTTTCATGTGGTTCCATTATATATCCCTTCTTTTCTCTTGGAGTTGGTCTTTTTTTTGTAATTTGTATTACTTATATATGTAAGCAATTCTTAAAATTGATACCCCTATAAATTGACATTATGATTATAACAGGCTGAGACCATGTACTCCAGTCAAAAGTAGATCTATTCTCTACTCTAAGATGTCATGCGCAGATCTATAGGATCTATGGTCCATCTCTAGAGCTTAACGTCACTCCGCATTATCATCCTTTTTAGATCTTAACCTGAAACTAGAACGTAACTGTGTGTATACAGTTCCACGTGCTTATTTTTTCCGACATTAGATTATTGTGAAATGAACGATTTCGTTCACCATCCTGTGTGTTTTTACTATTAACTTACATATATTTTTGTTTGGGCAATATTTCTTTCATTGTGAAAGTTCTTTTTGTCCTGATATAATGATAAACTTCCACAAGAAATATAAAAAATTTTTTTCAATCATTTTGTGTTTCGACATTTTGTTGGAATTATTTTGTTCAATAAATATATATTCTAATTATTCAAATGAAAAATATCTGCAATCCAACTTATAAATGTGACTTCATGAATCATGAGTTGACACTATAGCGAGACAATAGAACCAAAGGTCATAAAACGAATCATAAACGTCAATGTAATGAATAATCTCATTTCATTTTTATAAACGTTGAGAGACCACCGAATATCGAATATACTCAACAGCAGATACGAAAGAATCAATTTTCTTTTAACATTCAAGGACAAGAATTTATTCATCACATATTTTCGATGCTCCATATGATGACAAACATTTCAGCAGGATATGGCGAATAATTTCTGAGGTACCGAAGTTAAAAAAAAAATGTTTTTTGAGCGCTCGTACTCCTTACACAAGGGCTATATCATTTTGTCACGATGGGTGTATTTTTCGAATTTTGAGCCGTCTCTTTGGTCTCAATCGACTATGTTCGACTCACTGATGACGAATCCGTCAGAAAATTCGAGTCTGTCCGTCCGGCAGTAAGCACGATAACGCTCGAACGGAACAACCTAAAAATTTGAAATTTTCAGTCTGGGTTCAGTTCCCGAATGTCTCGGTTGAGTTCGTTAATGGACCAAATTCCACCAGGGGTTCCGTAAATATGGCCGTTCAGAGTTTTGTTTCCCTGATTACTTGAAAACTACAGATTTGATCGAGATGAAATTTTGCACTCAAATGGAAAATTAGGTGTTCAAGCTACATGTGAAATTGTGTCCAGATCGCATGACCAGAACCATAGAAACCATAGAAAATTGTAACTTTTGAACGGAAACGCCTAGGCCCTAGGGACTTGAAATTTTCAGGATAGGTGTGGATCTCGAATGTCGTAATCACGTTCATCTATGAGCAACATTATTCTAGGGGTTCCGTAAATATGTTGGTTTGAAATTTAGTTTTCTTGATAATTTCAAATCGACAGATTCGATCGTGACGAAATTTTGTCTACTAATGGAGAAATATATATTCAAGCTACATTTCTTCAGATCACATAACCAGAACCATAGAAACCATAGAAAATCATAACTTTCGAACGTAAAGGTCTAGGAACTTGAAATCTTCAGGATAGCTGAAATGTCGCGTTCACGTTTATCAATGAGCAGAATTATATTAGGGGTTCCGTAAATACGGTCGTTTGAAATTTTGTTTTATCGATAATTTCAGAACTACGGATTCCATCGAGATGAAATTTTGTATTTTAATCGAGAATGATATATTAAAGCAATATTTCGTCCAGATCGCATGACTAGAACCATAGAAACCATAGAAAATTGTAACCTTTGAACAGGAAGGCCTAGAAACTTGAAATTTTCAGGGTTTGTTCGGATCGCGAATATCTCGGTCACGTTCATCAATGAGCAAAATTAGACTAGGGGTTCCGTGAATATGGCCGTTCAAAATATGTTTTTCCTGATAGTTTCGAAACTACTGATCGGATTGGAATGAAATTATGCACCTAGCTGAGGAATAATGTATTCAAACTACGTGCAAAATTTTGTCCAGATCGCATCACCAAGACCATAGGAACCTTATAAAATTCTAGCGAATTATCGAAAAAAAATTGATCAGCTGAAGCACTGACAAGAAATCTGGAGTTTCGCACAATTTTGTAATTTTTTTTAATCTTTTACGGAACTCTTTGGCATCGTGTTTACGGTCGAAACGACGACTGGACAACTAGACGGATACAATTGAATTTGACCTAGAGTCATCGGTTAGTCCAACCTAATCGTTTGAGATCATTTCCGGCTCAAATTTCGGAAAGTACAGACCTATAGGCAAAATGGTAACGCATTTGTTCATGAAAACAAGCGCGAAAATATTTATATGGATTATAAATATCTTTCAATTCTTTTAATTTCCCACATTTGTATGTCAACACCCAGTATAATTGTCTAATACTCTATTTATCTCACAGTCTTAACAATCTTTTTTTTTAATTCTCACAAAGCTCATCTACTTTCCTTTTCTCAGAAATCTAAAAAAGCGTAATTCGAACTATTCAAACATGTTTTTTTCCATAATTACCTAAATTCATGTTTAATATCACAAGCTTTTGTTTTTTTCTCTCAAATTTTATTGTACGTATAAAATATTCAGCTATATAACATATTTCCTACTGCTCATTGATCCAATATGTCCCAATATTATATTGTCCAAGAAATATTTAACAGCTTCGATACCGCAAGTGTTGAACGTGATCATAAAAATTTTCCTTCATACATTCATTCTCCGACCTATCACGATCCTAAACTTTCTTGTCATCATTCGGTTAGTTCGGAAGGAAAAACCGTACGTTTTATGAGGGACGATAAATTCAATGGGTCGGTGCTGTGTCCAGCTATGACGATGATAAATTCAGTCAGTCCTTTTCCACCCCATGTTCTCATTTCACCCCCATTTCCTCTAGACTTACCCGGACGAGAACCTAATTGAAAAGATCCCACAGCTTTTCTCAACTGATAACGGATAGTGGAGTTTAATGTGATCGTGAATGAAAAGATGATCAAGAAGAGCGAAGATGATGATTAAAGAGTGTGAAGTGACTTTTAATACGTTTTTCACAAGAACAGGAAATAGTCAACCAGTTTTTCTCAAATGAACGAGTGCACAAAGCTTCAAAATAAAAAAGTTCATTGCTGAGAATTTTCCTAAATAGAGTTATTCAACATAGATTTATGAATGGTGGATAATTTTGGTATAATAATGCGAAAAAGAATATTTTTCCTAGTGAAGCATCACTCCAAATATTTTTGGAGTTATGGAATTTTGAATATTATTTTGGAATGATCGAATCACATTTGAACATTCCTGATTCAATGAGTTGAGATATTTCGTTACTTCTCAATAGGAGAACCGAGGTGATGAAGAACTTATGAACTTTTGTGTGATAATTGCTCCTTTTTTTATGAGTTGAGATATTTGTTCTAATATTCGTGGAATTGAAGGAGTCAAATTGATGTGGAAATAACAAATGTTGGTGTATAATATGTAATGATTTCCATATTTCCGAGAATGTTTCGATTTAGCAATAGAAAAACCAATTTTAGTTAACAGGTCGAATAAAGTAACTATGGAGTAAGTAAAGTTTAATATTAAAGACGCCCCCCTCTGATCATACGGAGATTGATCATTATCCCACCTACCGCGATCAGTAGTTACAATACTGCAACTGTGTGAAGTGAATCCTCAACAAACAAAAACGACGAATTCTTTTCTTTCGGTCGATAGCCGTGTCCATTAAAAAAAAAGCAGCTCTCTTGTTCTAAAACGCTGTAAATCAACCTTAGAGTTAATATTTTTTTTTTTTGAAGATCCAATACATATCCACGACCCCACAGGAACTATGCACATATAGTCAACAAGAATAGAACTGTGAAATCGGAATCGATGTATCTTAAATCGGATCATAGTCAAGTCATATAGAACTTGAATACAAAAACGGAAAGATTAACATCAAGCCAAACAATAATTTGTTGGATAAAGAGGAAAATGAAAATTTGTTAAGAGAAACAAAACAATGCCATTCACAAACTTGAAAGAAGAATAGTGGAAGTGCAAACTGCATTGGCTAGAATCCAACAGATACCAGTCAGAAACCCTTCTTCAAGATGTACCATTACTGTCAGAGGAGGAAAATAAACTTGAAAAATAAAAGAAACCTTTACACAAGTGATAAGAATATATATTGAATCCACTCAAGAATGGAATGAAAAGATGGATTCGAGAAATCGAATGTGGGATTCGAGAAATCGGATCAATGGGACAATAATTTGACTCCTAAGACAAATCTTCATGAAGAGTGGCGCCAGCCCTGACCGAAATGTGAACCAGAATTAGAATTCTTGAGCTGAAAAAAGCAGTACAGAGTACAGTAGCTGTAAGAAATGAAGACAGAGTTGAGATGTTCCCAGAGTTCCTGGAAGAAATTCAATATAAGAACTGAAAGAACAATAAGGAGGAAAAACATATTGAAGAAGAAAGCTTAGCAGAAGAAATAAATGAAACAAAACGAAAACTGAAGAACAGAAAATATATGCGAATAAAAATATAAGAGAATAAAAATAAATGCAATTAGGTATATGTCTCATTTGGAGGCACAAACTGAAAAATAATAACATCATGATAGATGAACATCAAATCCAGTTGACCAAAAAAGTTTTGAGAAACTCGAAGCAATATAAAAAAAATCTAGAAAAGCACTGACGTGAAGTCGGGAACTTTTGCGTGCTCGTTCCAATTCATCGTCAAAGCGGTCACCTATAACTGGTCTATGAAAAAAAATTCTTATTGCGGGCGTGGTAGGGAGATGAATGTCACGATTCTGTGTGAACAAAACAGTGGGAGACTTATTTAAGGTATAAGATCAGCAATGAATGCTTTAATACCCAAATAAATTGAAAAAATGACCACGACATTGGAGGAACGTGAAAATGAAGAAATATAGTAGATCAGGGGAATCTCCATCAGAAAACTATACAAAAGAAGGCTTAATCAAAAAACAGAGAGAAGCTGAAGAAGAATAGTAGAAAATGATGCCAAAATGAGATTAGAAGCGTACGGAAGAAATTCTGAACCTTACATGAATTACGAGGATCACAGGAAGAATGTGGGGCGAATGCTTTTTGCTGACGATCTTTACTCCGTAGTTATTTCATTCTATTGAAGCCATTGAAAATCGTTGTTTTTTTTACCACTTGCGCCAAGCTTAATGAACTGAAATGGAATATTTTCGAATTTCTTTATGAGAATATCGCGACATTATAAAGTCAAAAAATCCTCCGCAGTAATGAAAACATCAACAAACACATCTTCGCGTTCTCGAGAACATTTAAAATCTGCCCCGAATACACCATTAGAGTGAATTCCATGTTCGGTGAGTCGGAAAATGAAACGCGAAATAATACCGTTGTTGAAATGATGATTATCTACTCATGAGAATTCAACTTCTTCCAATTTATTCTTTTTCCCCGGATAAAACGCGGGTGAGGGATTCGCGCTCTGGGACAAAGCAGAGACAGGGAACAGAAAAGGCTCCGAAGAGCTCAAAGCCGGAATTACTCTTCGTGTTGGACGAATTTATATCGAAAACGTGTGACATTTCATCTCTTTTCCCCTTTGCACATACGGCTTCCCGAATTCTTCAATGTTGAATTAATCTGTTTGTTTTGGATGTTTTTTTCAACAATTTTCAAGTGATTACTCATCGTTGTACACGTTTTGGATGACGCGATGGAAAAAGTTGTTAGAAGGGATATAATAAGAAATTCTCAAAATTAAAATGATTGAGTTTTGGAGATATAAAATATCAGAATAACTATTTACCTAACAAGTGCGGAAAATGAATTTTTCCGCACGAGTCTGCCGTTCACCGAACTCCGCTAAGCGTCGTTCGGCAGCCGAGTGCGGAAAAAATATTTTCCGCAAGTGTTAGTAGTTAATTAACAAAGTGTTAAGTTTATGTAGTAAAAACATATATCTGAGAATATATTGAGCGCTCGTACTACTTACACGAGGGCTATATAATTTCGTCACGATGTCTGTATTTTTCGAATTTTGAGCCGAAAATGGTCTCCATCGATAGAGTTCGACTCACTGATGACGAATCCGTCGGAAAATTTGAGTCTGTCGGTCCGTCCGGCCGTCCGTAAGCACGATAACTCTCGAACGGATCAACCTAGAGACTTGAAATTTTCAGTGTAGGTTCAGATCCCAAATGCCTCGGTTAAGTTCGTTAATGGGCAGAATTCCACCAGGGGTTCCGTAAATATGACCGTTCAAAATTTTATTCTCCTGATTACTTCGAAACTACAGATTCCATCGAGATGAAACTCTGCACTCAAATGGAGAATGAGGTGTTCAAGCTACATTTTGTCCAGATCGCATGACCAGAACCATAGAAGATAGAAAATTGTAACTTTTGAACGGAAACGCCTAGGGACTTGAAATTTTCGGGATAGGTGAGGTTCTGGAATGTTCATCTATGAGCAAAATTATTCTAGGGGTTCCGTAAATATGGTCGTTTGAAATTTAGTTTTCTTGATAATTTCAAAACTACAGATTCGATCGTTACGAAATTTTGTATTTAAATGGAGAATGATATATTCAAGCTACATTTCTCCAGATCACATGACCAGAACCATAGAAACCATAGAAAATTGTAACTACTGAACGGAAAGGCCTAGGAACTTGAAATTTTCAGGGTGGGTTTGAATCGCGAATATCGCAGTGACGTTCATCAATGAGGAAAATCAGACCAGAGTTCCGTGAATATGACCGTTCAAAATATTTTTGAGCGCTCGTACAACTTACACGAGGGCTATATCATTTCGTCACGATGTCTGTATTTTTCGAATTTTGAGCCGAAAATGGTCTCAATCGACTATGTTCGACTCACTGATGACGAATCCGTCGGAAAATTCGAGTCTGTCCGTCCGGCCGTCCGGCCGTCCGGCCGGCCGTAAGCACGATAACTCTCGAACGGATCAACCTAGAGACTTGAAATTTTCAGTGTGCGTTCGGTTCCCGAATGCCTCGGTTAAGTTCGTTAATGGGCCAAATTCCACCAGGGGTTCCGTAAATATGGCCGTTCAAAGTTTTGATCCCCTGATTACTTGAAAACAACAGATTCGATCAAGATGAAATTTGGCACTCAAATGGAGAATGAGGTGTTCAAGCTACATTTGAAATTTTGTCCAGATCGCATGACCAGAACCATAGAAACCATAGAAAATTGTAACTTTTGAACGGAAAGACCTAGGGACTTGAAATTTTCAGGAGAGGTGTGGATCTCGAATGTCGTGATCACGTTCATCTATGAGCAAAATTATACAAGCGGTTCCGTAAATATGGTAGTTTGAAATTTAGTTTTCTTGATAATTTCAAAACTACAGATTCGATCGTGACGAAATTTTGTATACTTATGGAGAATGATATAATGAAGCTACATTTCTTCAGATCACATGACCAGAACCATAGAAACCATAAAAAATCATAACTTTCGAACGGAAAGGCCTAGGGACTTGAAATTTTCAGGATAGGTGTGGATCTCGATTTTCGTGATCACTTTCATCTATGAGCAAAATTATACTAGGGGTTCCGTAAATACGGTCGTTTGAAATGTTGGTTTCTCGATAATTTCGGAACTACGGATTCGATCGAGATGAAATTTTGTATTTTAATCGAGAATGATATATTAAAACAATGTTTTGTCCAGATCTTATGACCAGAACCATAGAAACCATAGAAAATTGTAACTTTTGAACGGAAAGGCCTAGGAACTTGAAATTCTCAGGGTGGGTTTGGATCGCGAATATCGCGGTCATGTTCATCAATGAGCAAAATTAGACTAGGGGTTCCGTAAATATGGCCTTTCAAAATATTTTTTTGCTGATAGTTCCGAGAATACTGAACGGATTGGGATGAAATTTTGCACCTTGCTGAGTAATAATGTATTCAAACTACGTGCAAAATTTTGTCCAGATCGCACCACCAAGACCATAGATACCGTAGGAAATTATAGCGAATTATCGAAAAAAAATTGATCAGCTGAAGCACTGACATGAAGTCTGGAGTTTCGCCTGAGTTTCAGAATTTTTTTGACAGCTGTCGAAAATTCCTTCAATTGATTTCTGAAACTAGAAAATGCGAATCTACCTACAAGGTGCATGTACGAGCGCTCAAAAGCTCCTGCCTTCACGGCAGTGCTTTTCGTAATTTTTTTCCTGATAGTTTCGAAACTACTGATCGGATTGGAATGAAAATTTGCACCTAGCTGAGGAATAATGTATTCAAACTATGTGCAAAATTTTGTCCAGATCGCATTACCAAGACCATAGATACCGTAGAAAACTCTAGCGAATTATCGAAAAAAAATTGATCAGCTGAAGCACTGACATGAAGTCTGGTGTTTCGCCTGAGTTTCAGAATATTTTTGACAGCTGTCGAAAATTCCTTCAATTGATTTCTAAAACTGGAAAATGCGAATCCACCTACAAGGTGCATGTACGAGCGCTCAAAAGCTCCTGCCTTCACGGCAGTGCTTTTCGTAATTTTGTTTACAGAAAATAACGCAAACGTAAGGTGAAAAAGTTTTCTGGTTAGTTGTACATAAAATGATAATCGATAATCATAATCATATAGGTACATAATATGTACAAAATCTAACTTTTCTCGATTTTACTCTGCAAACATATCCACTAATTCAGAGTAATCTGAGGTGCATGCCACTTCTTTTCCGATGGCGATGATTGACATATTTTATAATCGCTCTTGTCCCAAGGAGGAATGAAGATATGATTTTGTAAGCTTCAGTTTGCTGAAGGAACGTTCAAAAGTAGCTCTTGTTTGTTACTGGCAAACTCTGAAATATTCTTAACGCCGTTTGTAGATTTGGAAAAATATTTTCAAGAGTCAGCTCATATATACCATTCAATAATTGTAATGTCTCACTTCAATGAAGTCATCTAAAATTGAGTCAATTTTAAATTTAAAACTTTGAAAATTGATGTGCAAATTCATGTGCATTTGAATCGAAAACATACTTTATTGCAAGATCTGCAGCACTTTTCTTTAAATCGTCAATAATCATAGTTTGAATAAAACTTTCATTCAAAAAATTACGAAAAGCATTGCCGCAAAGGCAGGAACTTTTGAGCGCTCGTACATGCACCTTGTAGGTAGATTCGCATTTTCCAGTTTTAAAAATCAATTGAAGGGATTTTCGACAGCTGTCTAAAAAATTCTCAATCTTAGACGAAACTCAAGACTTCATGTCAGTGCATCAGCTGATCAATTTTTTTTCGATAACTCGCTAGAATTTTCTACGGTATCTATGGTCTTGGTGATGCGATTGGGACAAAATTTCGCACGTAGTTTGAATACATTATTCTTCAGCTAGGTATGAAATTTCATTCCAATCCAAACAGTTTTTTCGAAAATATCAGGAACAGAATATTTTGAACGGCCATATTTACGGAACCCCTAGTCTAAATTTGCTCATTGATGAACGTGGCCGCGAAATTCGCGATACAAACCTACCCTGAAATTTTCAAGTTTCTAGGCCTTCTCCTTCGGAAGTCATAATTTTCTATGGTTTATATGGTTCTGGTCATGCTATCTGGACAAAATATTGCTTTAATAGATCAATGTCGTTTAAAATACAATATTTTATCTCGATCGAATCCGTAGTTTCGAAATTATCGAGAAAACAAAATTTCAAACGACCGTATTCACGGAACCCCTAGTATAATTCTGCTCATTGATAAACGTGAACGCCATATTTCAGACCTACACGTATCCTGAAAATTTCAAGTCCCTAGGCCTTTCCGTTCGAAACTTATGATTTTCTATGGTTTCTATGGTTCTGGTCATGTGATCTGGAGAAATGTAGCTTGAAATATCATTCTCCATTAGTATACAAAATTTCGTCACGATAGAATCTGTAGTTTTGAAATTATCAAGAAAACTTAATTCAAACGACCCTATTTACGGAACCCTTAGTATAATTTTGCATATAAATAAACGTGATCACGACATTCGAGATCCACACCTATCCTGAAAATTCCCTAGGCGTTTCCGTTCAGAAGTCACAATTTTCTATGGTTTCTATGGTTCTTGTCATGCGATCTCGACAAAATTTCGCATGTAGCTTGAACACGTCATTATCCATTTGAGTGCAAAATATCATCTCGATCAAATCTGTAGTTTTCAAGTAATCAGGAGAACAAAACTTTGAACGGTCATATTTACGGAACCCCTAGTGCAATTTGGCCCATTAACCAAGGCATTTGGGATCTGAACCTACACTGAAAATTTCAAGTCTCCAAGTTGTTCGAAAGTTCGAAAGTTATCGTGCTTACGGCCGGACGGACAGACTCGAATTTTTCGACGGATTCGTCATCAGTGAGTCGAACATAGTCGATTGAGACCATTTTCGCCCCAAAATTCGAAAATTACATACATCGTGACGAAATGATATAGCTCTCGTGTAAGTTGTACGAGCGCTCAAAAACTGATGTCGTCTGCCACTTCGTTCAATTACAACAAATCTTTGTTGAAGTGTTATAATCATTCCATCAAGCACTTGTTACAGTCCAATTCTCAGTTCTGTATTTGCGTTAAAAAGATGAGCTCCATCACTGGCTAGTTCTCCTGGCATTTTGGGTTTCTTTCGTTTCCTTGACTCATGTAATTTTGCTTCAATTCCAAATTTAACTGCTTCAGTTCTTGAAAGTTCCATCAATGGTGTAATAAAGTGTTCTCTATACGCTTCTAATTCGTTCAATAGTCCGCGTATCATTCGTGAGACTTCAGAAATATGTAGTTGCTTTTCTTATTGAGATTGATTAATTCTATAACAAAATATCCCGGAATTTATGATAATATAATAAATTCATGAGTTCAAATTTACCAGGGACGATTCTTTGAGCTCGCGAAGCATTTTAATAATTTTAGCTTTACCAATTTCTTTTGCAAGCCTTTAACTGTTTTTTAGCGAATATCAATATAATTTTTCATTTCACATTTCCTTAATTCTATTGTACCTACTTGTTTACTGAAATCCAGTAGACACAACACAACTACATGAACTACGTAAGAATTAAGCCTAAGATACCGCGAGGCGCATAGAATCTACTCGTCTATTCGTCGGCATCGCTCGTTGCGAGGAAATCCATGTTGGGATCTTTCGAATCATTTTGTTTAGCGCTTATATTTTTCGGTATTTCCTAGCGTCCCTGAGGGCCTGTGGACCTTGCGCTCGTTGCAAGTGCCACCTTCGCCACGCGCTAGATGCTAGATACGGCCATGATATTCACAAATAAATTAAAAACGGCAGATAAGGGTCACACATATTCTTGACAATGTTCTGTCTTACGTACTGGATTGCCTCTGGTTAACACACATCACGTTATGTGGGTTGCCGACGATTTTGGCAATTGTGAGTAGTATACCTTTGTAGGTTATCCTGGACGAATATCCTACTTACCAGTTAGGTCTAGGACTGAAATAGGTTTTTTCACTCGGTCGTTTTTTCACCGCTACGATAAACACGAATCAGACTTGGTGGTGATTCCCTCTCCGTGTTGCGCATCCGAATTTGGGTTCATTTTTCAACGAACGCGATAATCCATTCTGATGCATACGGTGTCAGCATAAGTCTTATACGTTCCGTAAAATACGACAGAGGTATTTAAATTTCCCTCTCGGAAAATGGAACTGACGTAAATAATGGCCGGCGCAGAATGTTCGAAATTATTAAACGGTCGGCTTTCCACGTAAAAGGATCGCAACGAATTTGAATGGATGTCAGGTGATACGTCTCAGGGCCGGTTTTAGACTTGGGGGGGGGTCATGGACGTAATTATTCATGTCGAACTAGGCCCGGATGGCCTCAGCTCTGAATTCTGTATGTGATTGAAGGAGTATCGCTGACTTGGCGGATAAGGAAATCAGGAAGCAGGTCCTGCCGCCTAAAATAAGATGTCACGGGCCTACTTTTGTGATGAGAGTTCAATTTTCCTCTCTGAATAATTATCGCAATTTTTCACAACAAACATTTTGGCGAATTTTTCCTTCTCTTCTGAAATCCTTTTATTACAACAAGCAGTCAGGCACTACCTTCGTCTGATTGCTAACCCTTCAATAGAATGATGAAATTGAACAGAAATTTGATGATTCCTGATAATGAGTGATTAGATTGAAGTCAGGTTGAAATTCATAACTTGAATGGGTTCTGTAATGCAGTCCCAATAAATTGAAAATATTCAGCTAAATCCCAATATGTAATTTTCTCAACCGAAAAATCGAGTGAAATACCTTAATCACACAAATAAAAGTTCCAACAATTCCATCCAACGAAAATCCTGTGCATAGCTCCAATTCTCTGGAGGAATCAAGGAATCATGCCAAATAATTCTCCATCAAATAAAAAAAGTATCTCAAAGGAATTACATAATGTCTATATAAAGTTCCTCACAAAGCGCCGTCGTTCCATTATTAATAGAAATTCGAATATGGTTCAGATGAAACCAAAACTTTTCCACTAACTCGTTCCCGACTCCAGTTAGCTCGGAAGGTCTGAGGCAAATTTCCCGCGGGCACCGAGAATATCCTACTTCTGCGCCCTCTTGTGATTAGCCTCTCTTTATATCACAGAATGATTAGCTGATGTTTGTTTTGGACAAACATAATTTTGAGTATACAAATATTTACCCTTCTTGTAGTTAAATTAATTACGTTTCTTGTTCATTTAAAACTTGATCAAACACTCCGATTAATTTTCTATCGGTCCAACTAATTGGAAAAGGCGTCAGTCTGGACAATCCCTTGGACAAAATCAAACATTTTCACGATAAAGTTCGTTTTTTGTGTTTACCTTCCATTCTTGTGTTTGTACAATAATTCTGGATTGCTGATTTATGGATGATATGAGGTGACGAAGGTCTATAAGGAATTCGAGTTCTTTTCATTTTCCATTGATATTGAGGGAAATGTCTTCGTAGGACTATTAATAAATTTGATGTTATATTTAGGAGATAGTTGAAAAAATCATAACGAGTTGCTTTCTTCTTTCTTCACAATTTCGTGAGGATCATATGACTCATATAAGATAAACTTTGGCATCTCAGAAACTATTCGCCATGTCTCGCTGAATGTCTACGCATGAGGCATCAATAAAATGAGTTATTTGGACATTCAGCGGTTCTTCAACCGGATCCCTAGCTAGTAAACGGCATCTCGAGGCGACACACAGCTCGGCACTCACATAAAGCTCGTCCAGGCAGACGTCACACCTTCGCCGCATCGTTCTTCTCCTCCTCAAGATAACTGGAAGGGAGGTAATGCGGCGACTCTCCGCACGTCCGAAAGACTGCGCCACACCGCGTTATCTCCAGCGGTTCTGTTCTTGAGGTGCACGGTGAGTACCAGTTTCCTAGGTGTCTAGTTACTGGATCAGCCTATTGATGTTTTCCATCAGGGAGCGCGTTTCATTTTTGCGAGAACACATTGCTAAATCATATTGGCTTATTTCCTCAAGGAATTATTCATAATGAACTTCCGAAGAACACGGTTATTCTTACATCTTCGAGGAATTTTTCAATAGAACAAAATATGAAAAAAAGTTTTTTTTAACCTACTCTCTAAAATGCATCATATTCGAGATACAGGGTGTTGAAATTGAAAAAATAATCGTTTATTGCGAATATTTCCGAAACCTTTTGTTGTACAGCATTTTCTGATCATAAAAAGCAATGTTTTGTGTGGATTTTTTTCTTATCTCAATTGGTGAACGTTTTGTAGTGGGTGTTTTTTTCCCCAACTTCTACGCTAATGGAATAAGTGCGGTTTTTTGAGACGCCCATTTGAACCACCAATATTTTCTACACAAAAAAAGGTACTCTTGGACATACGCTCAAAAGTCGACCATTTTCGAGAAAAATCAACTTTTATGTTGAAAAACATGGTCTTTACTAACTGTCGACCTTTTTTTTATATGTCACAAATTTCAGGTTAACAATTTGAAAAATTACGAAAAGCACTGCCGTGACGTCAGGAGCTTCAGAGCGCCTTGTAGGTAGGTAGATTCGCATTTTCCAGTTTCAGAACCAATATGAAAAATTTTTCGACAGCTGTCAAAAAAATTCTCAAACTAAGACGAAACTCCAGACTTCACGTCAGTGCTTTAGCTGACCAATTTTTTTTCGATAATTCGCTAGAATTCTCTATGGTATCTATGATCTTAGTGATGCGATCTGGACAAAATTTTGCAAGTAGTTTGAATACCTTATTCTTCAGCTATGTGCAAAATTTCATTCGAATCCAATCAGTAGTTTCGAAATGATCAGGAAAAAAATATTTTGAACGTCCATATTCACGGAACGTCTAGTCTAATTTTGCTCATTGATGAAGGTGACGGCGACATTCGCGATCCAAACCTACCCTGAAATTTTCAAGTCCCTAGGCCTTTCTGTTCGAAAGTTTTCTGAGGTTTCTATGGTTCTGGTCTGCGATCTGAACAAAATGTAGCTTGAATATATCATTCTCCATTAAAATACAAAATTTTGTCTCGATCGAATCCGTAGTTTCGGAATTATCGAGAAAACTAAATTTTAAACGACCGTATTTACGGAACCTCTAGTATAATTCTGCTCATTGATAAACGTGAACGCGACATTTCAGATCCACACCTATCCTGAAAATTTCTAGTCCCTAGGCATTCCGTTCGATAGTTATGATTTTCTATGGTTTCTATGGTTCTGGTAATGCGATCTGGAGAAATGAAGCTTGAATATATCATTCTCCTTCAATATACAAAATTTCGTCACAATCGAATCTGTTGTTTTGGAATTATCCAGAAAACTAAATTTCAAACGACCAAATTTACGGAACCCCTAGTATAATTCCGCTCATAGATGAACGTCGTCACGACATTCGAGATCCACACCTATCCTGAAAATTTCAAGTCCCTAGGCGTTTCCGTTCAAAAGTTACAATTTTCTTTGATTTCTATGGTTCTGGCCATGCGATCTGGACAATATTTCACATGTAGCTTGAACACCTCATTCTTCATTTGAGTGCAAAGTTTCATTTAGATCGAATCTGTAGTTTCAAAGTAATCAGGAGAACAAAATTTTGAACAGCCATATTTACGGAACCCCTGGTGTAATTCTGCTAATTAACGAACTCAACCGAGGCATTTTGGATGTGAACCTACAGATATCGTGACGAAATGTTATAGCCCTCGTGTAAGTAGCACGAGCGCTCAAAAATATTCTCTGACCCACGGAACAATCTTTAAAAGAACTTATTACTGAATACACTAGTCCTACTTAATAATAGAAACTTTATTACATATTTTAGGACGAGCTATCACATCCTGAAATCCTGCGCATAGATTATGAAACACCCTGTATGTTTATTGCATGAACTTGATATCTGAACTTGTTCACAGTCTGAAAAGTTAGTATAACGGACTTCAGAATGAAGTATAACTTAACCTCCTTTTCTATTCAAAAATCTAGGACCTGTTTTCATCCTCGATAGAGGGGTTTACGTAATTCAATTAAAAACCAGCCTACAAAATGGCCATCTTTGAAATCAAGTTGAACTTATTGCATATTTCAAGACTAAGATTAAGATTTTCACATTTTACAAGTGGTGACTCCTACATTAGAATGGTAGATTTTTCTTATTGACCACTTTTCTATACTTTTCTCTAAAATGCAGCATTTCTTGTGAAAAAACATAACGGAGAAATCACTCTTTTCTCTTTGAATATTGGCGAGGAGTACTCTATATTTATGTCGGGATTATCTGAAGAAGAATGTTGCCACCCCAATATCGATCGTTCATACGAATCACGGATCCTGGAACCTGTGATCTGAATTCCATTAGAGTCCCCTGCCTGTAATAACTTGTTTTGTCACAATATTATTCTCCGATGGTAAATATTTAACCAGCAAGCTGCCTACATTATTGTGACTAAGGTTTGCTCCGGTTGGTTCTCGCATGTACAAGGAATATCGTTTGTTGTAAAGATAAATGGAGTATGTAAGCATGAAAACAAGGAGCAATTACTGAAGTTCAGACATCTCCCCTGATATGAGTTTTGGTTAGCGGGAATTGAAGTGATACAACGTGCCGATGAAACCTTAACATCTGAGGTTGGTACCAAGCTAACATATGTATTGAATTCAGAACAACCCCTTCCCAATTAAATCTAAATTGGGTAATCATTGGAGAAATCGAACTGCATTTTATTGACTTCAAACATGTTGCAAAATAGACATGGTCTCTTGTGTATATTTGAGGAAGCATATCCATAGTTTTTCTAAGAGGATTTCAATGACAATGGAGAAATTTTGCCGATATCTTCAACCAAAAAAAAATTCTGACCATTAAGTGCTAGGGTCAGTCCGTTCTTGGCGATCTGGAAGAATTATGAAGAAGGTGTTGAAAAAAATCATTACTGATATATGTATTGACTCATATTCTAAAAAATTACCAGAATCACTTCGTACGGAAGTAATAAAAAAAAAACTGAATTATGGGAGTACCATTTGGAGGCACATACCTTCGAAGAGGGACGTCTAGAAAAAAAAATTAGAGCATTCCTGACTCGTCTTTATATCTTATACACACATGACAAAAAGTGACGTAATGCCGGGATTCCCTGTATAGAGCTCGTGTTTATCCTTTCAGTTTAGTGTTTTTGCATTCGAGTTTTTTCTTCATCAATTCGGTTTATTTTTAACTTTCAATGAAAGTTCCTCTTTCTAATTCACCCAGGAAAATTTGGTGTGAGTCAAATTGATCATGGTCGTTTTTAATGGCATTGTGTTGATAGATTCAATTTTCGCTGTCGAAATCCATCAAGTCATGCGGTCTTGAATCTAGTTATATTCTTTCCACTATTCAGTTCAACTAATTTCATTAGGAATATCATTGGCCTCTTTATAATACATACGCCCACTTAACAATACAAACCCTCGAAACCCTCCACCCCCCTTATTTCGCAGTCAGTTAAGAAAAAATAGATACATCTCTGTACTCATTCGAACATAATCACTACGCAGAAAAAGAACGAACTGCAAGAACAATTCACAATGGCATACGCGGTTCGTTCTCCACAAAATGTTTCAGCAAATCGCTAAGTTCAATAAATTCCATGCTATGTCCGCTTTCATCAGTCTATTCGGCTTTCTCTAGTACCTACTTTGAATAGGTTAAAATCGATCACTAATCGTTCTGTGAATAGATTATGCCATTCCATGATGTATGGCAGTATAATTCAACCATTTCATAATCGATGTTGGCTTAGTTATGAGCTGAACATCGAAACGACAAGTACCTACTTTGAAGGGTTTAGAATTAAATCGTCTTCATATTCCACTCTATACATGAAGAGATTATAATTCATAAAAACTGCACTGTATAGATATACAAAGTGACCAAATGTGTCGGACAACGCACAGTGAAAAGTAATAGCGTATAACATCACGAAATCTACACAACTTATCTTATTCATTACCCTTTTCGTTGAAAGTGTTTCTTAGGTTGTATAGTCTCAATTCTTTCAGAATTTTATCACCAAGATGTGAAAATTTCCTTACATCTAAACCAACTTATTGACCTATCTGAAGAGTCAATCGGAAAAGTGTTTCACGATATTTTTGAATTTGATCAATATGAAAATGGGCCTGATATCAATGATGCCATGCAATAAATCTCATATGTAACGTAGCGACTAGTGTAATATTCGGATCACATGAAAAGTCTTGTTGTTGATTGCGCATTCGCCATTTAGTAACCACTGAAACTGAAACCTTTCCATTTTCTGTATTTCCTAAGAGATTCTCATAGTTGTGCGTTATATTATTTTTGGAGAAGTGTTTCACGATATTTTTGAATTTTACTAATATGAAAATGAGCCTGATATCAATGATGTCATGCAATAAATCTCAGATGTAAACGTAGCGTAATATTCTGCTCACATGAATCGTCTTGTTGTTAATTGCACATTCGCCATTTAGTAACCACTCTGAAACCTTTCCATTCTCCGTATTTCCTAAGCGATTCTCATAGTATTATGATTGGAAAAGAGTTGCAGGATATTTTTGAATTTTACCAATATGAAAATGAGCCTGATATCAATGTCATGCAATAAATATCAAATGTAAACGTAGCGTATATTCTGATCACATAGATCGTCTTGTTGTTGATTGCGCATTCGCCATTTAGTAACCACTCTGAAACTTCTCTATCCTCTGTATTTCCTAAGCGATTCGCATGGTTGTGCATCCATGCAACAAGAAAATTTGTTCCTTACCACAAAAAAGCTATTTGTGGGTAAGAAAAATGAGAAAAGAGACAGATCTTCACCTGGAAATCATTTCATGAGTCATACTTCTTATGGAAAATTGGAACGAGAAATTCAGGTGAAGTGGAAACTACCTCATGTATCTACATTCAAAATATGGTTAATATGAGGGCGTCGAGTGAGTGGAAGTCCCACTTTGTACCAAATTGAACAATAAAATACCTACTAGAACGGAATGGTTCTTTGGAAGTATAATAACAGTTTCATTGTCATTATAGGAATCAAGTTTATGTGAGCGTTTGGATAATTAGGGATCGAGATAATTCGGAACTAGAACTCGCCTTCATATCGATATTTCAGATTTATCTTATGCCATCACAAATTACTACGGGCTCTTACGTTTAATGAAGTATTCTGGTACCGGGTGCTTTTAGCCTCTTTTAATTCTTGATTATCTCTTCAATTTCTGCTGGTCAGGCGGGATTTTTAATTTTATCATCTTCTGGTACGTTTTTAATAAATTCTTCGGTTTTATTCACTTCGTCTTTGAATTCTTCATTATCTTCATCTTCTGTGTCTATTTAATTTTCTTTTTTCCACTTCTCTTTTGTTTATCTTATGAATTTTTCTTAATATACGTTTTGTCTCGATTGAATCCTTGATATTTCTCGCTTTTCCTCTACTTGGGTGTTTGAGCACTGTTTTATTTATACTTATCGTAGTTTCTTCTATCCTTTTTTTTTTTAGGTTTTCGACAGCATTTTACCAACCTTCGATGGCATGGATCAATGGAATTTCAACTATTTCCAGTTGAAGTTTTTTTTTTATTTTTCCCAATCTGTATATTTTTTCTTTTCAATCCCTTTTTTTCTTGATCCTTGCCAAATATGAATTCTATTGGGTTTTTTAATGTTTAAATGTTTATATCCCAACTCTCCTGGGTCTCTGTGATCTGATGTTCCATAATCTTTCGTTTGTGATTTCAAACCGTTTCGCTTTGTTTTTACAATTATTGAAACTGCTTCCCTATTCATCTCATTCACAATTTTTCAGGAGTAATGGTGGAAAAATTATTCTGAAGAATAATTTTTGAAAGTCAATATAGATTGACCTTTGAATCGCAAATTTAGATAACAGATATTTCCCCACCTTCTGATGAAAATGGTCAGGTTTCCACTCTTGGTTATTTCAATGAATATGCTGCGCCACTATAGAATGCACCCCTTTCCGAATCAATCACCCAGCAAACTGTAGCACAATTGCCGCTATCAAAACGACCAATTTGTTCGCGCCAGTGACCCTATCGATATAAATGCCCGAAAATCAAACAATTCCAAAATTAATGGGTCTATCCTTGTTCCAATTATCTATTAGACCAGTACAAGTTCCTTTGGCTTCCGATTGGTTGTAGAAATTCATCGCTCTGTACACTGTTCAACATGCTCAATGTTTTTATTTCAGTTTGAGTACATTATGTTCCATATTTTAGAGCGCGTTAAAAAACATTGGTTTCTTCTCGAATTGAGTAGTAGTCAAATTCACTTTCCATGAGTTATTCGTTGTTTGATTGAATATTCCTTTCTCCTACTGTTTCTGGGGAACAAACAACTCGTAGTAATGGTTTGATGTTCGATGGATACTGAAAAACCTAATTATGAATCTCTTATAGAAAAACTAGCTTCATCTCACTATTTCGTTCGCGGAGATACATCAGTACAGTGGAGGAGTTTTGCTTATCAATTTATTTTGAATTTTTATCCCGATAACTGCAAATGGAGTCCAAGTTATCCGTTTTGCGAAGGGATAATCCTCATGAGAAAGACTGTGTACATACTTTACAAGGTAAGCTTCACAGGTCTATTTCGATCTGTTGATTGAATAATTTATTTGGGAATTCAGCTTTATGCTTCATAAAATATAGCTTATCGAATTGGTTCGAAGAAATCGTCTCGAAGACCTGTATTTGACACTAGATTATTGTATATTTGAGCGCTCGTACTACGGAACAGGCGAAACACATGTGGTGTTGTTAAACTTATTGTTGAACTCTAGTGAAAATAGTAGATTGAGTTAATTATTGAAAACTAAGTTAATATAGATTTTCATCAAGTATCGGCCGAATCACTCAAATTTATGAACTAGGGATGCATTGGAATCGTAGTAGAGCAACCTACCCTAATATGAAAAATTTTGGGGTTTCTGAAAAACGAAGCAAAAAATCCGACATCTGAAATTCAAACCTAGTGAAACCCTGCCCTCAGATCCGCCAGTGGAAGACGTCTCAATTCTTTCAATACCAGAAGCCCTAACAACTTATTCTATCCGAGTTGGAGAGTATTGTGCAATTTTTTGGATTCGCCTGAGATGAAAGTAGAAATACCATTATTACGAGGAGGCCCCAAATGGATC
Organism: Aphidecta obliterata; assembly: GCA_963966015.1. Lineage (NCBI taxonomy): Eukaryota > Metazoa > Arthropoda > Insecta > Coleoptera > Coccinellidae > Aphidecta > Aphidecta obliterata. The sequence continues at coordinate 23,896,413 of OZ014427.1, read as the reverse complement.
CCTGGATGAAACTATGGCTTGCTTGATTATAATCCCTGGGGGTTGGAGTAAGTTGAAGTGAACATTGGATCCGAGCCCAGTTCAGCAATTATGAAAACCTCGCTTCCCTTATTTATTATTTCCTCCGGTATATTCTATGACTATTTCCAGTGAACTGAACGTGCTCAACGCCGAGTCAAATGTGTTTCGTAATAATATTATGCAAACATTGGATGGTTAATGTAAATTGTGATTCAATTCATGAGGGCGTACAGATGACAACCTATTACACTGGTTTCAGCGATACTGAGCGCTTAATATCGTGTATTCAGGAAGTAATTTGTTTGAAAAATTATCGTAAACGGCGATAGATGTGATTTATGCTCTGCATCCAGTAGAGACAGGAACCAAATTGAAAAAATTTCGGAAGCACTGACGTGAAGTCAGGAGCTCTTGCGCGCTTGTTTCTGTGTACCAAACATACTTTCAGTGTTCATTGTCAGTATGAGAAATACTGTCATTTCCTTTTTATGAACTTCAAGAGATTGAATTGATGAGTTATTATTGGACATACAAAAAAAATTAAACTTTTTGTTTTAACATGTTTAACATAATTTCTACATAACTCATTTCATCCGTGGCTGATGTGTTCCTCAAATTTTAGCAGGATATGGCGAATAGTTTCTAAGATACCGATCTGAAGAAGATTTTTCTTCGAGAATCTCCCAGTGATGCGATCCTTACAAAATTTCATATGAACCTTCGTGTCGTTATCTTACAACTAACTGCGACTAAGTTTCAATTCTATCGGATCAGTATTTTTCGAATTATTGAAAACAAAAAACTTCAGATGGTTATATCTACGAAACCCTTCGACGGATTTTCTCCATGAACTCAATCAGCGCATCCAGACCTCGAACGTACCCTGAGAATTTCAAAGCTCTAGGCCTTTTCTTTCGAGAGTTATCGCGTTTATGGTAGCTAAAAAGAATTGGATTTGACCCCGAATTTTTCATCGGTGGATCCAACCAGTTTCAGACCTTTCCCGGCTCGAAATAAGAAAATTGCAGACACTTAGCGAAATGATTACGCTTTTGTTCATAGGAACTAGCGGGCCAAAAGGAATTTTTTTTTTAATCAGGAAACTCGAACTATTGATGAAATATCCGGAAGGTGAGTCTTCAAGATGAAAGCACCAAAAACTTCAACTTCAAAAAAAGTCACCGCAATATGCTGAATTTGGACATCGAGAAAGCACTCGCTATCGTCTTGGCCGAAGCACTCATTTATAAATTCATCCAAAATGAAATCTCCCATTTTCTTATCGAAATTATTTTTCCTACGTAACTAAAGCGAGCCTTACACGATCAATATTATTGAAGCGATATCGATATCGATCAATATATTGAACGTGTATGGAGGATATTGAAACAATAATATTGAGGGCTACCGTTTTTGAGCGCTCGTACTACTTTCACGAGGGCTATATCATTTCGTCACGATGTCTGTATTTTTCGAAGTTTGAGCCGAAAATGGTCTCAATCGACTATGTTCAACTCACTGATGACGAATCCGTCGGAAAATTCGAGTCTGTCCGTCCGGCCGTCCGGTCGTGAGCACGATAATTCTCGAACAGAACAACCTAGAAACTTGAAATTTTCAGTGTGGGTTCAGTTCCCGAATGCCTCAGTTGAGTTCGTTAATGGGCCAAATTCCATCAGGGGTTCCGTAAATATGGCCGTTCAAAGTTTTGTTTCCCTGATTACTTGAGAGATTACAGATTTGATCGAGATGAAATTTTGCACTCAAATGGAAAATGAAGTGTTCAAGCTACATGTGAAATTTGATCCAGATCGCAAGTCCATAATTTATGAATGGTTTATTGCTTTATGGGAACGTTTTAAAGACGTTTATGCTTTTATTCGAATACGGAATTTCAATATTCAATCCCACAGATCTCGCAAATCCCGCAAAGAAAATCCCGCAATTTTGATCCCGCAGAAGCAACGAGGGATCCCGCATTTACGGGATCCAGCATTTGCGGGATTGGATTCCCTAACCGGAACCATAGAAACCATAGAAAGTCATTTCTTTCGAACGGAAAGGCCTAGGGACTTGAAATTTTCAGGATAGGTGTGGATCTGAAATGTCGCGTTCACGTTTATCAATGAGCAGAATTATACCAGGGGTTCCGTAAATACGGTCGTTTGAAATTTTGTTTTCTCGATAATTTCGAAACTACGAATTTGATCGAGATGAAATTTTGTATTTTAATCGAGAATGATATATTAAAGCAATATTTTGTCCAGATCGCATTACCAGAACCATAGATACCATAGAAAATTGTAACTTTTGAACGGAAAGGCCTAGGAACTTGAAACTACTGATCGGATTGAAATTATGCACCTAGGTGAGGAATAATGTATTCACTCTACGTGCCAAATTTTGTCCAGTTCGCATAACCAAGACCATAGCTACCATAGAAAATTCTAGCGAATTATCGAAAAAAAATTGATCAGCTGAAGCACTGACATGAAGTCTGGAGTTTCGCCTAAGTTTCAGAATTTTTTTGACAGCTGTCGAAAATTCCTTCAATAGATTTCTAAAACTGGAGAATGCGAATCTTCCTACAAGGTGCATGTACGAGCGCTCAAAAGTTCCTGCCTTCACGGCAGTGCATTTCGTAATTTTTTTTGTATCTCCTATGAAATTTTGTAACATGAAGTTAGGCAATTCTCTCCTGAAGGCGACGATTTGCACCTGTGTAGACCTGTTTCGATCCATATCAGATCTCGTCAGTACAGTTAGCAAAATGAAAAATTCCATGTGAGAAACCGAAAACCTTCAAAACATAAGGCAACGGTGATCAGGGAGGCAGTTTTTTTTCGTAATTTTTTTCGGCGTATTATTATATTGCGTCAATAATATTGACCGTGTAAGGATCGCTTCAGAGAACCTCCCAAAAAAAGTTGAAAAAGTATTGTCAAACAAAACACCAATCGATGTGGGAGTTCCATAAGGAGGCCTGCTTTCTCCTCTACTATTCAATTTCGAAATCTACCAAAATAAGACTACATGCTGACGAAACAGCAATATAGCAATCAGAAGTTTGAAAATAAATACATCCAGGATCATATTATATATAGGTATATACTATGTTTTTACTGTAAATACTTTCATAAATAGAAAATATAAATCAAAATCCATCCAAAACCGCAATAAGACAAACGAAAATCAAATTCCGCTTCAATCCCCATAACATTTAACGACGTGACGGTACAAAAAAACAATTCAGTGAATTATTTAGTCCTCACTATGGGCCATAAATTGAACTTCACGTAACACACATCCAACAAGGAACCTACGAATAACTTACTCCACAACGTTTTCCCACTCATCAACAAACCGAGAAAACTTAGTCGGAAATCCAAATTAAGAATTTACAAACAAACTATTAGACCAATATTTCTGTAAGCAAATCCGGTTTGGTCTGCGGTCAAATCATATAATACAACCATACAAATTATTCACAATACATTTCTGAGAATCATTCTCAACAAACCAAGATAACAACAAACCTTAAATAACCAATTTCAATGAACCTGGATCTACTGAAGACAAATAGTGTAGTGGTATATTCGATGCACTCAGCCCACCCAAAAATTTCGAGGCTTTGGAGAAGAATTTTGGGGAAAATTTATTGGATAGTGAGAGCAAATCGACGTGGAAATAATGAATTCTCTCGTACAATTATCAATATTTTTCAATATAGAACTAACTTGACGCCGAGTAATTTATGCTGATCTAGCTCTGAAGTCGATTATGTAAATTATTGCCGGGAAAAAGATTGATCCGCTCACGCCGCGGTTAAGTTTCTCGATTCAAACATTTTCTACAATTGCCGATTCATCTGAACTCAATATCTCTGAAATTTGCCAGATCAAATAGACGGATAGCGTGATAGTATTCAGATTCCGGAAACTGGAAAGGTATTTTCTCATTATCCATCTTGGAATATTTTAAGTAGAATGGAATTGAAAGGGAGCCAGGTAATCCAAACGTTAGACACTGTATTCTCTGCGATTCGCTGGAGGAATTGTTTCTAGATCTCAGGGGAAGCGAATATTATGAATATTTCGGAAGGTGTTTATTTCACTCTATTGAAAGCGAAATTAATTTCGAAATGAATCTTTCTGACTAAATCGCTCGAAATTGAGAAACTTCAATATACCTAGCAAGGATCTGAAGGAGTTGAACAAGCCCAATTTCTATTAATCTCAACAACTCATCTCTTGCAGAATGAGATCCTTTATGCAGTCATCGTTTAGTTGCAAAGGAGATTATTCGATGCAGCGTCCTAATTAGATCACTCTGTAGTATTGCTTTAAGCTACCAGAATGCACTATATTTGAAGAAAGAACACCACTTCAGTGAAGACAGCCATCTCTGTTTGTCTACAGCATTTGTGTTAAGTGGAGGAAAGTTGACTGATAGAATGATGAAGTAGTAGCAATCAGTTCCTTCTGAAAATGTTGTGGCTGTAGAACCACAATTCTGTGATTTCGATTTCTTGGTAACGGTTTAAAGTTTCGATCGCGACTTGGTAGATTAGAAAAATATAGGCGTTTTCCTCGGGGATTACAAGTTGTTTTGATACAATCTGAGACTTTCTATTAGTGAAGAATAGTTTGAACGAACATTATCACTCTTTTTGTTACGTTTGCTCGCTTATTCTTCTATATTGAAAATGAAAACTGGATGCCAAATTCTGTTGAAAGCTTTCAACCCACAATAACATTCAGATTGTAATATAAATGAGATATTTCAAAAAAACATTAAGATTTATTTTTTCTTTATATATAAGTTAGAACCTATGTGGCGAAAACAGATCTATTCTTGAAAGGATTTTGTAGATGTGACTGTAAGCAGCTCCCGTGTGACAAGTATTATCTCTCATCCAAGCAGCCTTTCCTCTCAAAGGTGGTATATTCAAACCTTTATATGGTCCTTGATATGCAACCAAATTCCTGCCTGGTCCTGCTAAATTTCTAACACACCAAGCATCTGGTCCGCAAATACTCCCCAAGAATCTTCTAGGATTGCCTCCAGGGTTTGTGAGAACGCTCCTGAGGGCTCCCGATACCCACGTGCTGTACACATTTCCCATTTCCGAAAGGAGCTTGAGATATTCCACTAGAATTTAGAGAAACGATTTGAAAATGTGACAAGATTTGTCAAATATTTTGCGAATGTTTTCAGACCAGGTTGCTTTCGACTATCGATAGTTTTGAATATTTATTATTTGTGAAGATATTCTAGGAATTTGAAATATATTTACATACATTATAGGTATATCGAATTACCATGCATATCCTCTGAAATCATTTCAACCAGAATTTTTTATATTATTGTTCGACGAATATACAATCTGAATCATCTCTACTTTCACTGATCTCTGGAAATGAATTTCACTTTCAAGAAATGACAAACGACGAAATTTCGATACGTCACTTTAATGAAAACATAGATTTACGAAATAATTTTTTCTGGATCATATCATAGTAGCTCTTTGAAACATTCTTGAAATTATGATTAGCAGTATCTGAAGGAATTTATAATCTCATTACTAATTCGAAATAGTGTGATTGTCGATCATTTCACTAACAAATTCGACTGGAGAACGGATAAGCAGTATTTCGATATTTCCTTGAAGTAAACTTGAAGAAACCATTTTCTAGTAAGGCCGTCTGTTGTCTTGTTGAAGAAGGATTCGAATCAACCCTTGAAGGATAGGTTGTTCAACAGGTTGCTTGTGGTATTGGAGGATTCGAAATTCGTTTTCACCCCATACACTTTGCTTGTCAGCTTATCACTAGTTATTTTGTGAGGCCTTCTATGTAAGTAATTACCATTGTTTCATCCTTTAGGGCCTCCTCACTTATGGTATTATTTTTCCTTATCCCGCCATCTTGAGGGGCTTTTCAGGATACCAATTCAACTTTATCGTTTATGTTTTCTATTCATTATCTTCTTCCTTCGATGCTGCTCTGTATTCATGGGTTCCCGGTAAATAGGCGACTCAGGCCTCATATTGTTCTTTTATTCCAGTACATCTATGGAGGGCGTTTCATTATCTTCTTCGACGGCCATGGTGCATTTGATCGATTCCTCCATGCTGTTGCTCCTATAAACCCTCCTTGTCTACATCTTTCTTCGGGTCACATGGTTGGTTTGAGACAAGAACAGTATAGGATCCCCCTAACAGAATGTATACACCTGATATCTATTGCATGATACCTATTTATGTCAGACACTTATTTATTTAGATAGAATTTATGTCTCGAACAAATGATTCATTATCTACAGGGAAAGTCGTACTGAATATTGAAGTACGTTATTACTCAGGTCATTTCTGATGGATTTGGTTTTATAATATGGTGTCCGAAACTCACCCGTTATGGAGATATTGAGTTTTGAAGATTTTTTTTAAATCCTCTGTTTTTAGGCTTTTTTGAGCGCTCGTACAACTTACACGAGGGCTATATCATTTCGTCACGATGTCTGTATTTTTCGAATTTTTAGCCGAAAATGGTCTCAATCGACTATGTTCGACTCACTGATGACGAATCCGTCGGAAAATTCGAGTCTGTCCGTCCGTCCGGCCGTCCGTCCGGCCGGCCGTCCGTAAGCACGATAAATCTCGAACGGAACAACCTAGAGACTTGAAATTTTCAGTGTGGGTTCAGTTCCCGAATGGCTCGGTTGAGTTCGTTAATGGGCTAAATTCCACCAGGGGTTCCGTAAATATGGCCGTTCAAAGTTTTGTTTCCCTGATTACTTGAAAACTACAGATTTTATCGAGATGAAATTTCGCACTCAAATGGAAAATGAGGTGTTCAAGATACATGTGAAATTTTGTCCAGATCGCATGACCAGAACCATAGCAACCATAGAAAATTGTAACTTTTGAACGGAAAGGCCTAGGAACTTGAAATTTTCAGGGTGGGTTTGGATCGCAAATATCGCGGTCACGTTCATCTATGAGCAAAATAAGACTAGGGGTTCCGTAAATATGGCCGTTCAAAATATTTTTTTGCTGATAGTTCCGAAAATACTGAGCGGATTGGGATGAAATTTTGCACCTAGCTGAGTAATAATGTATTCAAACTACGTGCAAAATTTTGTCCAGATCGAACCACCAAGACCATAGATACCGTAGAAAATTCTAGCGAATTATCGAAAAAAAATTGATCAGCTGAAGCACTGACATGAAGTCTGGAGTTTCGCACAAGTTTCAGAATTTTTTTGACAGCTGTTGAAAATTACTTCAATTGATTTCTGAAACTGGAAAATGCGAATCTACCTACAAGGTGCAAGTACGAGCGCTCAAAAGCTCCTGCCTTCACGGCAGTGCTTTTCGTAATTTTTATCGTTAATTCTCGGTTTGGAGCTTCTAGAGGCCGTTTTTTTATGCATCTAGTTAGAGGGCATGTCAATTAATAAAAATGATCAACAGAAACAGAACCTTCTACTAACATCTTGATAAGACTGCTCGACAGCAGTTAGAATAAAAGAATTTTCACTGAGTGTTTTCAACTTTGAAGCGCTTTTTTTGAAAAAAAACTCATTCTGCAGAAAAGTTTGAGAACTTCTACGTCTCTTTAGCTTTTCAAAAAGGTATAACACTCGCCTTTTGATAGGCAAAACATTGACCAAATTACAGTTATGGTAGTAGCGGCGGCCATGTCGAATATGAATTATAAGAATATTGCTCTGTTTTTGAGCGCTCGTACTACTTACACGAGGGCTATATCATTTCGTCACGATGTCTGTATTTTTCGAATTTTGAGCCGAAAATGATCTCAATCGACTATGTTCGACCCACTGATGACGAATCCGTCGGAAAATTAGAGTCTGTCCGTCCGGCCGTAAGCACGATAACTCTCGAACGGAACAACCTAGAGACTTGAAATTGGGTTCAGTTCCCGAATGCCTCGGTTAAGTTCGTTAATGGGCCAAATTCCACCAGGGGTTCCGTAAATATGGCCGTTCAAAGTTTTGTTTCCCTGATTACTTAAAAACTACAGATTTGATCGAGATGAAATTTTGCACTCAAATGGAAAACGAGGTGTTCAAGCTACATGTGAAATTTTTTTCAGATCGCATGACCAGAACCATAGAAACTATAGAAAATTGTAACTTTTGAACGGAAACGCCTAGGGACTTGAAATTTTCAGGATAGGTGTGGATCTCGAATCTCGTGATCACGTTCATCTATGAGCAACATTATTCTAGGGGTTCCGAAAATATGGTCGTTTGAAATTTAGTTTTCTTGATAATTTCAAAACTACAGATTCGATCGTGACGAAATTTTGTGTACTAATGGAGAAATTTATATACAAGCTACATTCCTCCAGATCACATGACCGGAACCATAGAAACCATAGAAAATTGTAACTTTTGAACGGAAAGGCCTAGGAACTTGAAATTTTCAGGGTGGGTTGGATCGCGAATATCGCGGTCACGTTCATCAATGAGCAACATTAGACGAGGGGTTCCGTAAATATGGCTGTTCAAAATATTATTTTCCTGATAGTTTCGGAACTACTGATCGGATTAGAATGAAATTATGCACCTAGCTGAGGAATAATGTATTCAAACTACGTGCAAAATGTTGTCCAGATCGCATCACCAAGACCATAGATAACGTAAAAAATTCTAGCGAATTGATCAGCTGAAGCACTGACATGAAGTCTGGAGTTTCGCCTAAGTTTCAGAATTTTTTTTGACAGCTGTCGAAAATTCCTTCAATTGATTTTCAAAACTAGAAAATGCGAATTTACCTACAAGGTGCATGTACGAGCGCTCAAAAGCTCCTGCCTCCACGGCAGTGCTTTTCGTAATTTTTTTTCTTTGTTCTATTAACTTTCATTTTAGCTATTTTTTGTGCTCGGGGGACAAAGACATACAGTTTCAGGCTTGTCATTTTAAATCTTGGCGTTTAGTCTGCTCATGCGATTCTTTCGTGGTAGATGTGTTATCCGTAATTTTCTGAGGAAACGCGACTTGGCTTTGATTTTTGGACTGTTGCATCTTCTTACTATGTGACGTGGCTTGTGACTGGACTTTGATTTGTATTGTGAACATGGCAACATTTACTAACGAGGAATAAGCTGACATCCTAATGTGTTATGGATCTTCCGAAGGAGTGTAGTGGCGTGCACGCAATAAATACATGCGACGGTATCCCCCAATAAATACGTGCGAGTACCTGATATTGGCGTTTTTGAGAGAGTTCATCGAATATTACGAGAACTGGGTCTGTTCTAGTACGATGGACTGACATGGGAATTCTTGGTGAAGACGACGACGAAGCAAATGAAATACTTTAAAGCCGACCCAACCACGTCAACAAATAATGTTATCGCTCGACGGCCTGGTATTTCCCAGTGGAAAGTCTGGTTCATAATGCACAATCCTGGGCAATACCCTCAGCATTATACGCCAGTGCTAATAACAGAAGAAGGGAATCCTTGTGAACAGATGAGTCGAACTTTGGTATCACAAATTATCATAACGCCCATTATTGGGCTCCGAAAGTGCGAGATAACACAAAAAAAGAACAAGAGGGTCAAAAGCAGATTCAGTCCAAATGTGTGGATGGCCCTAATATCAAATTACTTGATAGGGCCATACTTCCTGACTATTTTAGCTACTTTTACCTCAAACTGAAAATGTACTCTCTACTACCTTAATTGTTATTTGTTCAATGTTTTGCCTATTTAATAGCAGGTGTTATATCTTTTTGAATAGCTAAGGAGAAGTAGAAGTTTTTGAACATATTCGCAGAATAAGTTCCATGAAGTTTTTTTCAAAAAAAGCGCTTCAAAGTTGAAAACACTTAGTGCATCCGGATGAGGCTCAGGTTCCATGTTCTCTAGTTAACAGTGATCTGCTTTCGATTGTACAATGCGCAAGGAAGCACAACCTTCATGTCAATCCCAGCAAGTCCAACCTCATTTTCTTCGGTAGTCGATCTGCTGTTGGTAGAGCTAATTTTGCCACCATATCAATTATAGATTCGGTTCTGCAGTCACAGACGGTTGTGAGAAACCTCGGTTTGCTTGTTGATGACCCACTGAAGTTCTCAAACCATGTTTCTGCCTGCGTTCAGAGAGCATACATGTCCCTCAAGCTTTTATACGGTAGTCGACACTTTCTGAATAGAAGTCTGACAATGATGCTGTGTAATCAACTTGTTTAGTCCTGTTTTGATTATTGTGATTTTGTCTTTGGTTCTTTTCTTGATGGGTTCAATTCATCAAGGATTCAATCTGTTCAGAATCGTTGTTGTCGTCTAGTTCTCAACTTGAGGCGGACTGTACCAACTTCAAGCTATAGAAACTCTCTGAGATGGCTTAGAATGGATAACCGCAGAAGGGTACATTGTGCTTCATTCAGAAAATAGTGAGATCTAAACATCCCTTATACTTGTATGAAAAACTAAGATTCAGACATAACATTCATTCAGTGAATGTCAGAGAACAGTATAATATCAGTATCCCTCGGCATCACACTACAAAGTTTAAGAGTTCATTTTCCTACCAAGCACCCCACATTTATAATCCTATTAGTGATAATGTTAAGGCCAAATCCATCTTCTCGAGGTGAACTCAACGGGCGGATGATATTTTTCCATTTGTAGGTGTATAGGGCGAGAGTGGCCGGATAAGCACTACTGATGAGTCCTAACATCAACTTTTGGACAAGGTACTGAAATGCACCAACGCAACAAGATTGACTGTCACAAAAGGAGAACATACAATAAATACCCTGTGAGGCCTAGAAGACAAAAATTGACAACACTATAAGAAGGAAAACATCCATGATGGCTCAGCACTCCTAGGAGGAAAACCATGGAGTTCACTGGTAAAGAGCATTCCTACTATCCGACTATTCGAATACTGGGCAAGGAGAAATTGGAAGAAGCAGCTAAAATACCCAATTCTATCAGTACTCCCAGCCTATAAATCCTCCAGATACTGGTCATAAGAAGATCTCTAGAAAGATTTAATTGAACCTAACCGAGACGAATCACCAAGATTGAGAAGGTACCTTACACCAATAATTCGACGTAAGTAACCCGTAATTTTTATTTTATTTTTTATTTGGAAGCCCTCATCTGAGCTGCATTGATGACGGTTCCGGTAATCATTGTGGAACTTTGAAATGAAGAAAATCTTAAGACGGTGGAAAAAGTTCATTTAACCATCTCTTGAACAATCGTCAATAACATCAAGAGAAATATAACCAAGGTGTCTTAATTATGCTACTATCCATGTATTTCGAAGTCTAAAACTATAAAATTTAAAGAAGCATTGCTGAAAAACTATACAACATAAAACAATTAAATTCAAAATGTGAATTTCTAAGATGTCAGCAAATTTGGTATTTCTTCTCGCAAAGTTTCAGTAGTTCCAATGATTCGTGAGTTATGAAAACTTAGGATTTGTTTCGGAATAATTTGAGATATTTAATGACATCTGGATAAAGGCAACGTGGTGATGTGGAAATGATAAATCTTAGTGTGTTGCAGTTGCAGGGTTTTTGAGCGAACGTTCTACTTACACAAGGGCTATATCATTTCGTCACTATGTTTGTATTTTTCGAATTTTGAGCCGAAAATGGTATCAATCGAAAAGGTTCGACTTACTGATGACGAATTCGTCAGAAAATTCAACTCTGTCCGTCCGTCCGTAAGTACGATAACTCTCGAACGGAACAACCTAGAGACTTGAAATTTTTAGTGTAGGTTCAGTTCTCAAATGACGTGGTTGAATTCGTTAATGGGCAGAATTTCACCAGGGGTTCCGTAAATATGACCGTTCGAAATTTTTTTCTCCTGATTATTTCGAAACTACAGATTCGATCGAAATGAAATTTTGCACTCGAATGGAGAATGACATGTTCATTTTACATGCAATTTCGTCGCATGAACACATAGAAACCATAGAAAATCATAGCTTGCGAACAGAAACGCCTAGGGACTCTCGAATGTCGCGGTCATGTTTACCAATGAGCAAAATTAGACTAGGGGTTCCGTAAATATGTTCGTTCACAATTTAGTTTTCTTTATAATTTCAAAACTACGGATTCGATCGTGACGAAATTTTGTATTTTAATGGAGAATAATTTATTCAAGCTACCAGAACCATAGAAAATCATAACTTTCGAACGGAAAGGCATAGTGAGTTGGGATATCCACCGTAGGCTTGGATCGCGAATGTCGAATTTTGCACAGAGATGAAGAATAATGTATTCAAACTACGTGCAGATTTTTTTTCCATATCGCATCACCAAGATCATAGTTACCGTATAAAATTCTAGCGAATTATCGAAAAAAAAATTGGTCACTTACAGCACTGACGTGAAGTCTGGAGTTTCGCCTTTGTTTGAAAATTTTTTTGGCAGAGCTTTTTATTAGTTTTTATTTCACTCTGAATATCATTCACGCCGGGGAATATCCCGCGCTTCAGTCGCTCAAATTCGGGATATCAATTTTGGCTGATTGTCGTTAGAAATAAATGAAAAAATCATTCACAGATGAAATATATGACACCACGCTTTGATTCTGACGAAAAATCATTGACATGCAAAACGGGAGCTCCACTGCGTCATTGTCCAGTCTGGCTGATATTGAACAAACGTTGAGCGTGGACTAATTGCATTTCCATTAAAAATGTTTCATCGAATCATTCGGCTCGTAGTTTTCAATATGATTTATGTCAGCAGCTGTCAAAGGGGTATCTAATTCGGATGATGGAGTGCCAGGACGATCGTTCATTTATTCACCATACTGAAATATTATTGCAATGTTTGTTGCAATCATTTTCAGGTCGAGGGAGAAAGTGGGAAAGAATTGTACCTGGGGGGAAATCAACTAGCCGGTAGGAGAGGAGGTTATGACATAGAGGTTTAGCACTGATATCAGTTCGTCGCGGTTTTAGCTATAATATCTAATCCCCCGGGGTGTATCAGAAACCGGGAAATTTGATTTATCGACCATAACAGAAAAGTTTGAAGGATAACATGCCGAACGTCTGTAAATTATATAACTTAAGGAAAATTATAGAAAGCACTGCCGTGAAGTCAGCAGCATTTGAGCGGTCATTACTTCTAAGCTACTGATTCGATCGAGATGAAATTTTGCACTCGAATGGAGAATGACGTATTCAAGCTACATGCAATTTTGTCCAGATCGCAGGACTAGAACCGTAGAAACCATAGCAAACTATAACTTTCAAACGGAAAGGCATAGGGACTTGATATTTCCAGGGTAGGTTCGGATCGCGAATTTCGCGGGCATTTCATTTCATCAATGAGCAAAATTAGACTAGGAGTTCCGTGAATACGGTCGTTTGAAATTTTGTTTTCTCGATAATTTCGAAACTACGGATTCGATCGAGATTAAATTTTGTATTTTAATCGAGAATGATATATTAAAGCAACATTTTGTCCAGATCGCATGACCAGAACCATAGAAACCATAGAAAATTATAACTTCCGAAGGAAAAGGCCTAGAAAATTGAAATTTCAGGGTTAGTTTGTATCGCGAATTTCGCGGCCACGTTCATCAATGAGCAAATTTAGACTAGGAGTTCCGTAAATATGGCCGTTCAAAATATTTTGTTCCTGATAATTTCGAAACTACTAGTTGGATTGAAATGAAATTCCACACCTAGCTGAAGAATGATGTATTGAAACTACGTGCAAATCGCATCACCAAGACCATAGATACCGTAGAAGATTCTAGCGAGTTATCGAAAAAAAATTGGTCAGCTGAAGCATTGACATGAGGTCTGGAGTTACGCCTAAGTTTCAGAATTTTTTTGACAGCTGTTGAAAATTCCTTCAATTGATTTCTAAAACTGGAAAATGCGAATCAACCCACAAGGTGCGCCCAAAGCTCCTGCCTTCACGGTAGTGCTTTTCGTAATTTTTTTTATAATAAATAACTCCTTCTAAAGATGTTATTTGCGCTAGAGCTCTCCTTAATAATTCATAAGTTAAGATAACCATCGTCTTGAATTGGTGAAGATAAAGATATAAGAAGGGTATTTCAATAACCTATCTTTAATTTGGTCATTTCTTTGTTTACAAGTGAAAATAAAAGTTCAAAAGCTAAATTTTGATAACTATCAATATTATCCCGGTATTATCGAAGTTACCCCACATGATGTATCCACTTATTATTTCCAAAGTAACGTATTTTGTGTAGAAGTTCACATGGAGAGGGGTTGATTAAAAAGAAATCTATCGTAAATACCAGCATTTGTGAAAAAAATGTAAAAACTCATGGAATGCAAATTTTATAATTTCGGACAAAGTCAGTTTGAATTATTCAAATAGAATATTTACGAAAGTATTATACCAAAAACTAATCTTTACGCCTCGATAATGACGGAACGTTACTCTTTCGACTGACGATTTCGCTGCTATCGGCGTTTATATTTAAAATTCTAATTTTATTTTATTGAGTTTTTACGATCTAGCGTTGACAAATTTATAATAATTTTGTGATTTCATCCCTGAAAGTTTATAATTCATCTTTATAATCATCTTTATAATTTGCCACAACTGGTCAAAATCTGATATATTTCATATCACTGGTGAGCAAAAAAAAAGGGTCACAAATTGATTCAATAATATTTTGTTCTTCATCTATCTTTCATCAGAAAATCAAATAAATATGGGCAAAATGTAGACATAAAGGCTAAAAAACATTATAAAAAAACCATCTTAAAATAATTCTACACGACAGATTCATCGTTTTTCAGTTGCGTTCAACATGGGTCGTTGAGTTTGTTTTCCACTTGCTGAAAGAAACAATTTCATAAAATCGGTTTTCCAATTGAAGATTGTGCAAGAATAGCCACACTTCTTTGAAATGGTCTAAGCCTGAGCATTTATTGCTAAAAGAACTACTGTAAGCCTATCTACAGTCCAAAGAATATTTACAAGGCATCAGGAGACAGGCAGGCTGACCAGAAGATGGTTATGGTTATGGTTATGGTTATTATGGTTATGGTTTCCAGAAGTCTTCGAAATCGCCACCTTACTGCTGTTGTTGAAGGAATTTTTTTTGCATGACAATGCACGCCCACATATTGCTCGAATGGTGACATCGTACTTGAATGAGGTTGGAATTACAAGCTTCAAAAGGCTAGCTCGAAGTCCTGAATTGACTCCCATCAAACGTCTATGGAACCAACAGGGAAGGCGAGTCAATGGTTCCATTGCCCAATAATTTTCAAGAGCTCCGTGAAGCCCTTCGTCATGAACGCGAAGACTTTTGAAAGCTGTAATCAGAGCTAGGGGAAGTCACACGTCATAACGAGACTGAAATATTCACAGTTACGTTATATTTTTCAATTTTTCCAAAAAAAACTTATTATTTTCATACAAATCGGATAAAAAAGTTCATTTTTTTTGGCAATTCTCTTTTCCCAACCATTTCAGAAATTTCATGATTCTCGTAAAAATTTTAACTAAGAAAGGTATTTGAACACTAATGATCAAGTGATCCGTTATTTCTGCTCACCAGTGTATTTCCATCTGATTTTTCTTGAGAAATTATTTCTAAGAGGTTGTAATCGAAAGTGATTCTTTCGAAAATCGTCGAAGAACTGACATGGTGTAAGAAATATAGGTGAATAATGTTTTCTAACGATTTCCTGCCCTCGTTATATGTCTTCCTTTCCAGGTCTGATATTTCGAATCCCAGATGTAAATATCGTGAAATATAACGCACACGATTAAATAAGTCGCCCCTCATCAATACGAAGCCAATTACTTTTACTTTCGATAAAATGGAAGTACCTGGATGAGTCATCGCTATGGTGATAAATATAATTTCTGGCAGTATAAGTCAGTACAGGTTTTCTCGGTTTCATTCTGTACTTATGGAGGAGTATTGGGACAATCTTCATCATCAGATTTTAAATCAGTCTGGTCTTCTTTAACCGGCTAAGGGGCCAGGTTTCCTGAACCACCCAATATGTCCAATTCAAAAAGTCACTTTGTATACACAAAAAAACCTGATAGTGTTCTGTTCTAATTGTTAGGAAATCTTTGCATATTAGATTCACAGATATTGTATTTTCAACTCCATTTCTCACAAACCCTTCTGTATCTTAACCAGTACGAAAACGAAAGTATTCTACCGTTTCCCATCTTCTTCCATATCGACACCCATCGAAGTGAACGGGAAATACCCTTCGCTGAACACCGTTACGTCCGAAAATAACAAAATACCGTTTTTGCTCGGCACATTTCACCTTCTGGGCGAAGAGGTAATAATCCCGGTTTTCCCCCAATTGCCAGGCAATTGTTTCGTCGTCCACAATCCCACAATAATAACCAGACGGACGCTACGACAATAGAACGGAAATACAAGCGGTAATCGGAGGACAGGGCCAATCTACTTGAAATATTGCGCCTCAATGTATGCATTATTACTTCCTGAAATTAATTCCTGAAATGCCTGAGGCGCTCTTCCAACTAGATGAAATTCGTGCTTGAAATTTGAATTATGCGATATTGAAAAACGTTCTAATATGCTCCAGGAAAGAAACGTGGGCGCGTTGAACTTATGACGTGATACATGGACCGATACAGACTGGTGGCGATATTGGAAATATTTAGCTTCATGCAGAATTCTGAAGAATTCTATGTGTCTTCGAAAAATCAAATATGTTAGACAAGCACGGCATAATATTTCATATAAATATTTTATATTTTTTTTTGCCAATTATATGCAGAATTCTGAGGAATTCTTTGTGCCTTCGAAAAATCAAATATGTTAGACAAATACAGTCATAATTTCATATTTTTGAATTTTATTCTTTATTTTGGCAAATACGGTTTCCTCATTCCAATAGAGAATGTTCTCGAACGGAACAACCTGGAAACTTGAAATTTTCAGGGTAGGTTGGAATCTCAAATGCGGCAGCTGAGTTCGTTATTGGGCAAAATTCGACCAGGGGTTCCGTAAATATAGGCGTTTCACAATTTTGTTCTCCTGATTACTTTTGAACATTTTATTCGATCAGGGTAAAATTGCTCTCAGAAGGATTATGACGTGTTCAATCTGCACGCAGAATTTTGTTCAAATCGCATGAAGAGAACCATAGAAAATTATAACTTTCGAAAGAAAAGGTGTAGGGACTTGAGATTTTCAGGATAGGTGTGGATCTCGAATGTTGCGGTCACATTCATTAATGAGCTAAATAAGACTAGGGGTTCCGTAAACATAATCGTTTGAAATTTATTTTTTTGATAATTTCAAAACTATATTCAAAAATTATAACTTCCGAACGAAAGGCCTAGGACTCGGAATTTTAAGGATAGGCGTGGATCTCGAATGTCTCGGTCACGTATATCAATGAGCAAAATTGGACTAGGGGTTCCGTAAATATGGCCGTTGGAAATATGTTTTTCCTGATCATTTCGAAACTACTGATTGGATTGGAATGAAATTTTGCACGTGGATGAAGAATGAAGTATTCAAACTACGTGCGAAATTTTGTGCAGATCTCATCACTAAACCAAAGATACCGTAGAAAATTCTAGAGAATTATCGAAAACAAAATTGGTCACTTAGCACTGACGTGAAGTATGGAGTTTCGCCTTTGTTCGAAATTCTTTTTGAAAGCTGTCAAAATTTCTTAAATTGGTTTCTAAAACTGGAAAATGCGAATCTACCTACAAGGTGCATGAACGAGCGCTCAAAAGCTCCTGTCTTTACGTCAATGCTTCCTTTTAATTTTATTCTTCAAATAAAATCATCGCGACTGATACTGATACTGCTAATAGTCAACAAATGGCATACAAATTACGTAAATGCCTGGAAATAACAAATAATCTATTCATCCTCTTCTATCAGGGAATTACCTGCTTGTATCCGGACCTGGAGGAACATGTTCACATATGAAAAGGGAAATGAAGCTTATCTATACACATTCAGGAAATTCCAGTTATCTTCAAGACGTTGAATGAATAAGGCGACGTCCAATTCTCTGTTGTAGAGAATAAACGAGGACACTTCTTGTTGATTTGAACTTTGTTTATTCTCTAACAAGTTGGGGATGATTCTTGTCCATTAATAAGATAAAAGAATAGCACTATCACTAATTTTATCCAACCACAAAAAATTGCATATACAGGTGTTTTCAAATAAGACGTGAACCTCGGAGGACGTGTTAGTATTACTCATTTGCTATCGTTTGAGCCATATTTCGATACCTTTTTGCCAAACTATCGTAAGCCTCAACGTAGTACGTTGAGGCTTACGATAATTTGGCAAAAAGGTATCGATTTATTGATAACCGAAAATCAACACTATCCGAGTTCTTGTGTTTTTTGACAAAATTCACGCTTCATTTCTCGTGAATTTTTTCTACGTTGACCAAATTTGATTGAAATTGTGAATTAGAAAAAGGTGAGATATGTATTAAAAGTGCAAAACTATCCTGTATTAGATGTTGAAGAAGAATGAGTATGATTTGAAAGTTGGTATATGAAGAAAATGAAAATCAATTTCTAATATCAATTTTCCCGCAACTTATGAATTCCACAATTTAGGTATGAAAAAATTATTCTTAGAACTTGCCAAATTCCCTCTTCATTTCCTAGGAAATTTTTCATGAGAATGAAGGCACTAGTTTCTTTTCAGCAGATTTTGATTCGAAAGGGGATATAAGCCAAGAAAGAAAAGTAACGAATAAAATATTTTTTATTGCAATTCAACTCGAAATTTCATTAAAAAAATATATATATATATATATCGGTTTTAAAACGTTTTTCTTCGTTGTCTAATGCCTAACTTCCATTCTTTCCGGTTTTTCCATTGATCTTCCCTCAAATCTCTGGCACTCATGGCTTTCATTACTTCCTCCTTCCAAGTTTTCTTTGGTCTAAAAAATATATATTCATAAATTATGTTCGAAATTTTCTAGACCATTCCTTATACAAGCACGTGTCCTCTTTCTAATTTCTTCAGTCCTGAAATTTAATCTCAATCTTCTCGCTGCTCCGTCTATTCTCTCCACAAGTTGTGCACGTGTATGTGTATTTCCCTTTCATATACTATTCCTTTTGAACTGCCTTAACATGAAAATCTAACGGTGTGAGATCCGGACTCCGAAAATGATTTCACGCCTGTCAATCAAGGGAACCTCGTCCAAAAACCTGTTCATATTTGTTCTTAGAAATTCTTCATAATTTTCTCCGTTTAAGTTACCAGGTAGATAGAAAGGACCTATCAAAATTTTAACTATTGCTCCCATCAAAACATTAACGCTTAATCACTATTCTTTATGCCAGTCATTCGAAAGATTGTTTATAAAAAAATCTGCTGAAACGAAAACTGCAGCCTAACGAAAAACATGTTTTCAATTTTTCCATACATAAATTGTGGAATTCGAAAGTTGCAGGCAAATTGATATTAGAAATTGATTTTTATCTATACTAATTCTTTTTCAACATCAAATACAGGATAGTTTGGCTGTTTTCATACATATCATATCTTTTTTTGATGAAAATAATTCAAAATTATAATCAAATTTGGTCAACGTAGAAAAAATTGACAAAAAATGAAGTGAGGTGAGAAATCTTTTGAAAATCACAAAAACTCAAATAAATCGTCAACTGTTGATTTTTGGTTATCAATAAATTTGGCTTAAATGACATCGAATGAGTCATACTAACACGTCCTTCACCCTGAATATGTATGTATAAACGATTAGACATTCATAATTCAATGGCCAGATATGGTGAAAATTTGTGCACTCATCACGGAGAACTTCTTGCCAAATTTAATGTGATATTTTCGTTGAAGACCCGTATCATATAATAATTTTCAACGACAGGGCCATTGTCGATCACCTAGTGGTGAAATATGCAATTCAACTATCGAAACTCTTTTGCGTCGAATAAAAAGATGTAGAAACATATTGTGCCGTACGTCGTTGCATTCGCAATAAAAAATGTTATGTCAATCAGTGTGTACATTTTTTGTCGTACCATTATAAAAAAAAAATCTAAGGATGGTTTCTTCCAAACGAAACGTTGTACGGAGATTTTGTAGAGGTTGAAAAGTGGCGATGAGAAAGTCCCTTGGATCTTTGATTTTTTAGAAATTCCTCAAAAAACTTGAGGAAAAAATAAGAACCAAATCGCTGAACTTCGGTTTTTTCCGAATATCTCCGGAATTAAACGACATTTTTGGGATTTTTCAACATCTATTTTTTGACCCCTCCATTGCGCTACTTTTGCCCATTTGACCCAATGTAAACCTAGCACGGTTATCGAGATCCCAATGCTATTCATCCTTATCTTGGACACACTATATATCACACTCAGGAAAGCGCACTCATATCTCATTGGAAAATTCCCAGTACTAGGAAATGACGAGAGATACAAAGAACACGCATGAGAGGGATTCAATACGAATAATAAGAGATTTTAAAAAATGGACTGCAGCATTTCGTATATTTCTAGAGAAATACTGTTGATACTCGCTATGATCACTAACAAAACTAACGAAATCTAGACCATTGAGAAATAGAGAATTCCATATTTTTTCTAGTTATATGATCTTGATATGACTTTCGTTGAAACAATGTAGAACAATAAATACAGAATTTTGGACATAATTTCGATGTTTTGTATTCGCATAAGCGAAAATCAATCAATGGCATTAGGGCGCTCTTTCAATAATGTTATATAATGCTCTTCGAAGTGAATCATTCGAAAAAATATCAATGAAATATTCAAAATTCGTGAACAAATCGATCGATAGTGGTTATACAAACAAATGAGCAGTTTAATAACTATAATAACCACGAAATTGCAGAGCTGAATGATTTCGTAATCAGCTGAAACAGTTTATTTTCCCATCATAAATATTTCGGTTAAATGTTATGACTACCAAGTTTTTATGTGAAATTGATTGATATGTGGCTACCCAAATGTTGAATGGAATATGTGATTCCAAAACTATTTTTGTTTTCTGTTTCCGAATTTTCACGATTTGGACTCAATTGCTCAGTGGTAACATAAAAAAAGGTTAAATTCCTTAGTCACCCCGGTTATTAAGAATATCAATTAACAAATAAAACTTCAAAAAGAAAAAACACAACATTTCGAATATTGCCAAGAAAAACGGTTTTCAATAAAAAATTAATATAATAATATAAAAACACATCAATATACAGACGGACAATCGACTTCACCGTAACTTAACACCGACGACAGAAATTGAAACGCAATTAAACCTCCAGGCATTTACTCATCTCCCATTACAAGTTTCAGAATATTTTTGGAAGGGTTGACTTAAAATTTCAAATTTCAAAACTTCCACAATAAACGAAACAACTCCTCGTTAAAAACTATCTTAGAATGCATTGGGATGACATAACATGGCTTTGTGGTAGCATTGCATGAAACAAAAGAACTGATAACCTCCACGAATAGAATATAACACTTTTTTCGAATTCGGATAGCATAGGTGCATTGAATTTTCACAGACAATATGATTCCATCGTTACTGATGCACCATCCGGTGAATTCCTTTCTCATTCTATTCCGAAAATTTACTCTGCAGAGATCGATCTGAAACGTAATTGGCATAGGCTAGGCCACTGGAGCTTACAATTCGTTCATATTAATCGAGACAAAACCGCAGTACAAGCTCGCTCAATAGAAAATTGGAGGTTGAAGGCGAGGAGAGAAATATGTGAAGGGAGAATTGAACAAAAGCTCCCATTCAAATTTCACCTCTAACGGGCTGATATCAAATAAACCTTTCTACTTGGGTACGCTCCACAGACACATTTTTTTTCTCATTGTGACTTGACGACAATGTTCTATTCTGCTTCCCAAACAATCTTTTCATGGTAGAACATCTGCCATCTTGGTGAGAAGGTTCTTCTTTGTCTCGGCGTTCGCTCCGTATGTTTCATTTGCTTTCAAGATTCGTTGTGAAATGGGAAATTTGAAATGAAATAAAAAGACCTTTCAAATAACTGTGAGCTTTAATTTCGTGGGATCTATGAGACTGGATACGTTCTGATGACATGACATTCGCTGAATGCGAGTCTTTTATAGGACGCGTACGATGTCAGAAAGAAAAATAATTACGGAGGGAATTCGAGAAAACAGATTCCATATCACGACGATGTCATATCGAGACTGATTAATCATTTCGGAATCACTCAGGAGCGGATGGAGCAAAAAAATTCATATCTTCTGAATGACGAACGCCAAACTCTTGTTGAATGGTGAATAACTGTTTGATGAAAATAACTAATAGAGCACGAGGAATCTTCAGTTTTTTAGATTATCACTCAAAAATGGTTCGAAGAACAAAATGGTTCGTAGTTACTCCTCCAAAATTCTCGAAGTTCACATTCGGGAAAAAACGAAAACTGCCATTTAGAGTATTCCTTTGAAAATGTAAAAGCAAATTGCTGAAAAAATCAAAAATTGAATCTCACATATTCTGCTACATCAAAATACCGATACATCAATTTCAAGGGCTTGAAATCGGGTAGTCGCATTTATAGAGAATCTTTGAATACAAAATGTGTTCAGTTAACGCGAAGCTTTACTCCATATAGTCATGAAAGTTTGAATATTAATCAGGAACAAGTGAAATAAGGGTAAACAACATCATCCCATATAATTTATGACTTGGATTGTGCAGTGGTTTTGCGTTAGATGGCACTGAAGAAAAACATCAACGCGCTGCAAATGTTACACAAAGTTCTCGCCACCTCGTTTCCTCTATCTAGATATCTTATTATTAATAATGAATCAAAAATATAGGGTGATTTATAATTGAACGTCCACACTTTTAATTTCATTGGATAATGTTTTATGAACACACAAATTTCACACATTTGAAAATTCAACAATGTAGACTAAAAATGGATTTCATCTTGATATATCGAATAGTATTAATGAGAAAGTGGCCACGAGTTCTAATGGGTATTTTCCTCCAGGAAAATTTAAAATCAGAATTACCTATTACTTCGTAACACTGTTAAATTTCAACATAAGATCTTCTTGATGACTTGTTCAGTTCTTGTGAATCTTGTGATGTTAATTTGTTTTTCAAGCATTCGTTTATGTTTCTGTTCTACCAATGCAAAATTCCCAGCCTTGCCTAGTAATTTCTCGAGTAACCATAAATGAACCTTGAATCCTCGTTTCCCTTGCTACAGCTATGTATACCAGTCCTCTAGGATATTTCATCATGCATCATACCTCTCTGTTATTTGTGAATAGTCATTGCCAAAGCAGAAATAAGTGGAAAATGTTTGCGTTTCGCTATTACTTATAGTTCGATTTTCAATGAAGTATCAAGGATGTGAACAATCATAAAAAACGAATTATATTACAACACTTTTTTGTGGAGTTCAGATGATAAAATTGAATGATATAAGTATAAATTATCATTTTGCAAAAATTGACGAAAAACGTTCTACATTTCTGAACATTTCAAACAACAGACAAGAATTTTGAGAAATTATGGTCATTATGAAATATAATAGAATTTAATTTCGAAATCCTCGAACAAAATATAATCAACGACTAAAACTCTATTTTACCAAGATAACACTATGGAATACTCATTAAATTATGTATTGCGGAGATCAAATATTGGAGAATTAAATAATAGTGAATTTTTCCATGCAAATATAAGAGTATTGGTAATATTCTAAAATAAATGCTCGGTTTTTGTTATTAATTTTTCTACACTTCTACAATTAAACAATCAATTGAACTTTTAAGTTGGTAAATTTAATTTTCTCGGGATTGGTTCAAATTCGAATGTCTTTCGAACTTATTCGCCTTCGACAACCCGAATAATAATTTCTGGCACAAAAGAATGTCGGTGCAGCAAAATGAAAAAATTTCCTCCTGCCAAAAACTGTTCAACGTAAATATAGAAGAAGTTTTCACTCCAAAAATAATAACATCCTCAAAACTCCTCATTTTGATTACAGTGTCACGACTTATGTTCTTCCCATAAAATCAAAAAATGACAATTGAAAATGACGATAATGGAACCCTCAGAAGGGACCATTGAAATTGCTGGTGAATATGGTAATAGCAAAGTGAGCAATTTGTTTAACTACCAAAAGGTAGCAATGGAATCAAAATTCAAAGGAAAAATAACGAATTTAATAAGTTGGGACAGTGTTGGGGAGCATTCTCGAAATAGATCTATATTTAGGCTAGGTTAGCCTAAGTGAGGGAAGTGTTGGGTGGCATTCTCAAAATAGATCTATATTTAGGTTAGGTCTGCCTAAGTTATGGCAGTGTTGGGGAGCATTCTCGAAATATATCTATATTTAGGTTAGGCTAGGTCAGCCTAAGTTAAGACAGTGTTGGGGAGCATTCTCAAAATAGAGATTTAGCTAGCTTAGGTCAGTCTAAGTAAGGACAGTTTTGGGGAGCATTCTCAGAATACATCTATATTTAGGTTAGGTAAGGTCAGCCTAAGTAAGGACAGTGTTGGGAAGCATTCTCAAAATGAATCTATATTTAGGTAAGGTTACAAAGCATAATCCATTTCCCAAACAACGTTCCATTTATTCAGGTTCTTAAGTACCTAGTCTGTCGTTAATGTCCGGAATATGCTCGATTGGATGAACTAGCAATTCGAGAATGGCATAATTATACTTATGATATAGTGGGTCTTTCATCTGCCAAAGAAATGAAAGAATATAGGTTTTTTCACCTCATCTACATTGCTGGGTACACGTACTGTCCCTGATGAATACCTACTAGACCGGCCTCAAAAAGTTTTAGCAACCTATAATTTCGACAGTTTTGTCCTCATGACTCATTCAAAAAAATCGGCATTGCGTCCAACGCGATGGCCTCATGCATCCCCAAAAAATCTCTATTCATCTCCCCACACCATACCACTCTAGGTTTCAGTACATTGGCATAATACAGTAGGGGAGAGCGGGGTTGAAAGTGCCGATTTTTACTAATCCTCATATGATTCAGATAAAACAAGGACTATATCTAGAAGTAGTGGTTCATCCTTAGCCAAATTTAGTTCTTAATACGAATTTACCTACAGATTTTGGACATTTTTAATAGTTTTTGAGAAAAAGTGATTTTTTTATACAGCGGCGACAAGGCACAACCAACCCCACTTTGGGGCAAGTTGTGCCGTAGCTGGGGTCGGTTGTGCCGTTGATAATGCTAGGTGTTTCACATGAATGGAAATCAATTTAGAATTCAAAAGACGTCAATTTTATAAAAATATATTTATGCCAAGATGGTGGGATGTTTTGTACATTGAACTTCACGGCACACTGGAACGCAAGTTGTCGTACTTCTTTCGGTAGAAGACCGAAGTGAATTGAAGCGCTTTTTAAGATGTACTTCGACAGTAGTGCATTGTTCCTCATTAAACACTAGTCTTGGTTTGTATACAACCGCACTTTTAATAATTTAATTTTTTTGAGATAGCGTTGTAGTGTTGTGCGACAAATTTACAATTCACGTGCAACTGTTTTTAATTTGAGTCCACCTTGATGACTGCATCAGCAGCCCTTTGTTAGAAATCCTAACTTGTAGTTTTCCTCTGTGTTTTTCGCTTATACGTCCTCACTCTGCCAAACAAAAAATAATGGGACAATATAGGCTACTTAGGGGTTGGTTGTGCCGCGGCACAACCAGCCCCAAATGAACGGCACATTTTACCCCGTTTATGAGAGTGTGATATTTTGTCCGTCATATAAAAATCACTCTGCTCAAATCATTGAAATTACACTGCATAACAAACTACGATAAATAACACACATTTCACTGAAACTTTCATATTAACAGCACGAAGAATGCTAGCTTCCGACCAAAAAGTATCGAAACGGAAATATTTACTGACGTGCTGCTGGAGGAACCTCACATGAGTTACATGTAATTCTACTCGGTCCGCTTTGCTGACGCAACTGAGATGGCAGCCACGTGTGCCCGATGGTTACGCAATAAGCGATACAATACAATCTTTTATCAATATATTTCTGATTTCGAGATATTAGCATCGGCACAATTTACCCCCGGCACTTTCAGCCCCGCTCTCCCCTACTCCAGTTGATGTTGAACTGTTGATGTTGTTGATACAAGATGTGGCCTATCGGATACCACTCCGAAATCTCTGGTTTTGCGATAAACCGTCCTAAGGATTACACATTCACCTCGTTGGCTAACTATCAGTAATTTTTGGAGATTGGTGAGAGTACAGCCATGTAGAGATTATAACACCCTCGAAACAAACGACGGAAAACCAGAACAAAAAAGATCTGAACACAATCTCGAAAAATATACACATCAATAGGTATGTTAATTTCGGTGAATGCGTAAACGTTTACAATTTTTAATTTCTGTTCTCATAGTACTATAACTTTTTCACTTAGCTTTATACTGGCACGTTCATTTCAACAATAATGCGGGTGTGTAAAGACATCATGTAGTCAAATATAGCTTAAACTATGAAGACACAAGAAAAACATTTCAATTAACTCAGTAAATCTAAACAATGACCTGAAATTGAGCTGGTTCAATGATTTGCGGTAGATTATGTAAACATCTAGAAACGACCAACACGAATTCTGGCCATTCAAAACGAAATCATTCGCAATGAGTTCATATCTATGAAATATTACATGTGAACTAGACACTAACAAATCTGCAAAGGGTTTCAGAACAAAGACAATTCAGAAAGCCGCAATTGTCTCGGATTGACCCCTAGGCAAAGACCGGCGAATGCGGGTAAATGACCATTACCGATTCTATTTAGTTTGAGGGTGTATAGATATGAAATGGACGACAGAATTAGAAGTTGCTGAACCGAAATATCTAGGGGAATCCTTTGTATTTGTGACCAGATATCGCACA
The DNA here is from genome assembly GCA_963966015.1 of Aphidecta obliterata. Taxonomy (NCBI): domain Eukaryota; kingdom Metazoa; phylum Arthropoda; class Insecta; order Coleoptera; family Coccinellidae; genus Aphidecta; species Aphidecta obliterata. The sequence continues at coordinate 23,869,455 of OZ014427.1, read as the reverse complement.
TGAAATGGGTCAGTTGATGCACTCATAGAAAAGGATCCAACACAGCTTGATGCAATTTCAGCTTTGTACTGTGATTTTCTCGGCATTTTCATTTTGCAGCAATATCCTACGCAGAACAAAACGTAGAAAGAATTAATAGTTAATTATAAGAAATTATTCGTGTATAATTATTCAGAACTGTACGTTGAGAGTGATACTTGGGAAATTGAAAGACAGTAGATAGTGTGGTCTTTGGAAGACCATTTTGGGTAATTTTGGTTCAATTTGAAGAAAGGGAAAATATAATTCATAATCTGAAATATAAATATTAATCAAATGTAAATTGTGAAACCTGAAGGAAAAAAATTGAAATTTGACAGGCTTTGTGGGTGAGATAGAAGAATTTATTTATTGTGGAGAAAAATAATCTGAAACTGGAATTGAAGTGCAGAATAGGAAAATTTCGAAAGACTGTATAATGAGAAGATAGTTGGAAACTAATTGACCGTACTGAATTGTTAGATAAATTACTTTTGGTGTGGGTTAGGTTATTATTTTCATTTTGAGCGCTCGTTCTACTAGGAATATCATTTCGTCACGATGTCTGTATGTTTTTAATTTTGAGCAGACGAGGTTTTACTCACTGATGACGAATCCGTCGAAAAATCAAAGTCTGTCCGTCTGGTTGTAAGCACGATAACTCTCGAACGGAACAACCTAGAGACTTGAAATTTTCAATTTGAGTTCAGTTGCCGCGGTTGAGTTCGTTAATGGGCAAATTTCCAACAGGGGTTCCGTAAATATGGCCGTTCGAAATTGTGTTCTCCTGATTACTTCGTAACTACGAATTCGATCGAGACGAAATTCTGCACTCAAATGGAGAATGACGTGTTAAAGCCACTCGCAAAATTTTGTCCAGATCGCATGACCAGAACCATAAAAACCATAGAAAATTATAACTTTCGAACGGAAAGGCCTAGGGACTTGACATTTTCAGGATAGATGTGGATCTCGAATGTCACAGTCACGTTTATCGATAAGCAAAATTAGACAAGGGGTTCCGTAGATATGGTCGTTTGAAATTTAGTTTTCTTGATAATTTCAAAACTACGAATTCGATCGTGACGAAATTCAGTATTTTAATGGGGAATGATATATTAAAGCTCCCTTTTTCAGATCGCATGACCAGAACCATAAAAAGCATAGAAAATTATAACATTCGAACGAAAAGGCCAAGGGACTTGACGTTCATCAATGAGCGAAATTAGACTGGGGGTTCGGTAAATAGGTATAGCCGTTCAAAGTAATTTTTTCCTGATAATTTTCAAACTACTGATTGGATTGGGATGAAATTCCGCACATAGATGAAGAATAATGTATTGAAACTACTTTGTCCAGATCGCATTAACAAGACCATAGAAAATACCGTAGAAAATTCCAGCAAATTATCGAAAACAAAATGGGTCACCTAAAGCACTGACGTGAAGTCGTGAGTTTCGCCTTAGTTTTAAATTTTTTTTTACAGTTGTCAAAAAATTTCTCAATTGATTTCTGGAAAATCCGAATCTACCTACAAGGTAGATGAACGAGCGCTCGAAAGCTCCTGACTTCACGGTAGTGCTTTTCCATTTTTTAATAATTATAATAACTCGAATTGGATTTTTTTAGAAAATTTTCAATTTAGAAATGGTCTGCTGAATCCTGAATTGAAAGAAGAATCTGAGCAAATGATTGGTATAAATTTCCGAAATTCATATGTTCTCAAAATGATTTTGAATGATCGTTTTTATTTCAATTAATTGAAGATATGTATATAATTGAACTAATGAATTAGAAACTAGGCTGAAGGACTCCGGTCAATGGCGAATAGAGACCAGTTATTATTATCATTAAAATAGAAAGACCATAGACCATATCAAAGCATTCATTTGAAGTTTTTCTATAGGCAATAATATCGATGACAAGAGGTGGGCAATTTAGAATGATTATTTCCTTCCTATTGATTTTGACCAATCGCTATCAAGAATTGGTATGTCAAATATAAATTTCAAGTGGAAAAATTACTTAACAACTGTCAACTTAGCTGTCAGCAGTTTTTCCGGAAAAAAAATTGGAAAAATTTCATGCAAGTTTGACAAGATGCGTTGTAAAAACAAACTTGATGGTTTCTATGCTGTGTTTCTATGCACCGTAACCAACAACAAAGATCGCAAACAACGCTCACGAATTTATTAATTTTTCAACTGAAACTCAAAATGAATCGGTTTGAAAATGTTTCCGAAAGTAAAATTAACGTGGCTGTTGGAAATAGTGTTCCACTAAATACTCAGAAAATTCACACATAAAATGTTCGTTTAACTCAGGAAATAATCTTACCAAATATCCCTCGGGCATCTAATTTTTCCTGTGGAAAAATTGGAACACTCGTTTCTAAGTAATCTGTTTTAACAAATAGCATTTGCGAAAGTGGAAAAATCCTCGTCTTCGACTCGGATTTTTAAAACCACTCTCGCTCATGCTATTTGTTGAAACAAATTACTTAGAAACTCGTTTTTCCGAAATTTTCCGGAAAAAATAGATGCACTAGGGATATTACCCCCGAATAATTCTGTTCATAATTCGATATGACTATCAATGGCATGAGGCAGGAAGGATAGTGTGAATGCAAAAAGCATTATCAAGGGGTCTTTTCATATTTATCCGCGCCCTCTAACTAGAGTATAATATTTATGTTCAATTTTTTATGTTTTTTCCCCAGCGGATAGTATCGGAAATGATATTCCATTGACAGTGATCATAAAATGGTTTCACACTCATTAGTTTCTTCTGATCACTCAATCAAAAGGTCGGCATACAGCATCTGCGGCGATTTTCATCTCTCAAAGCAGTGTTCATGCTATTCTCTATATTGAACGCTCGCTCAATGCGTGATTTTTGAGCGCTCGTACTACTTACACGAGGGCTATATCATTTCGTCACGATGTCTGTATTTTTAGAATTGTGAGCCGAAAATGGTCTCAATCGACTATGTTCGACTCACTGATGACGAATCCGTCGAAAAATTCGAGTCTGTCTGTCCGTCCGGCCGGCCGTCCGTATACACGATAACTTTCGAACGGAATGTCCTAGAAACTTGAAATTTTCAGGGAACGTTCGAATCTCGAATGCCGCGGTTGGGTTTGTTATTAGGCAAAATTCGCCTAGGGGTTCCTCAAATATGGCCGCTCGAAATTTTGTTTTCCTGATTACTTTAAATCTACGAATTCGATCGAGGTGAAATATTGCACTTATATGGAGAATTACGTGTTAAAGCTACACGCAATTTTGCCCAGCTCGCATGACCAGACCATAGAAACCATAGAAAATTATTACTTTGTAATGGAAAGGCCTAGAGACTTGAAATTTTCGGGATAGGTGTGGATCTCGAATGTTGCGGTCACGTTCATTAATGAGCAAAATTAGAGTATGGGGTCCGTAAATATGGCCGTTTGAAATTCAGTTTTCTTGATAATTTCAAAACTATGGATTTGACGAAATTCGGTATTCAAATTGAGAATGATATATTGGAGCTAATTTTTTTCAAATCGCATGATCAGAACCATATAAACCATAGAAAATCATAACTCTCGAACGGAAAGGCCCAGGGACTTGAAATTTTCAGGATAGATTTGGATCACGAATTTCGCGGTCATGTTCATCAATGAGCAAAATTAGACTAGGGGTTCCGTAAATATAGCCGTTCAAACAATTTTTTCCTGATAATTTCGAAACAACTTATTGGATTGGAATGAATAGATGAAGAATAATGTATTCAAACTACTTGGGAAATTTTGTCCAGATCGCATTATCGAGACCATAGAAACCGTAGAAAATTCTAGTGAATTATCGAAAAAAAATTGGTCACCCAAAGCACTGACGTGAAGTCTTGATTTTCGCCTTTGTTTGAAATTTTCTTCGACAGTTGTCAAAATCTTTCCAATTGTTTTCTAAAACTGGAGAATGCGAATCTACCTACAAGGTGGATGAACGAGCGCTCGAAAGCTCCTGACTTCACGGCAGTGCTTTTCGTCATTTTTTTGAATCTTTTCAAAATAATCTGGCAGTGACACCCTTAATCAGATATAGTCCACTATACTATACCCTTTCCCTGGGGAAAGCAAGATCGGCACCCTCTGGAAGCCTACGAGAAGATTATCAGGAAGGTGCGAAAACATATTTCTTTCGATTGGCGATTATTTCGAAGGTGACTCAATAACAACGAAAATATTCATTTCCGGAAACGGTTCATCCGAATTGAAAATACTCCATACCAGTACTCGGAGATTTTGAAGGGCTTTTCAATTATTTGCTGTAGGACTTTCATTCCCTATTCAAATTGTAGGGGTTGTATACTCGAGGGTTGAAGTGGACATCATACAAATAGGACTAAAAAAGACCCGTACAATCGATTAAGCCATTTATATTAACGGTATTATCACCTTAGAATCTCCATGTAGAGTTTTCGTTAAGCTACCCTGTTAGATGAGTCATTCCTAAATGAAGTGAATATCGCTGAAGTTTTGGATGCTGTTTATAAAGCGTAAATAAACATACTGAATTAGACCGTGTTCAATTTCAATTGTATCCCAAGACTAACTGAACTACAAAATCTACAAGAAGCAACCATCTTTTGTGGGCATCATGAATTGAACAAGATCATTTGATCAAAAAATATGACATAAAATTTCGTTATAAATGGTCAAGAATTAGTTTGTATTCCATAATAAAGTGTAAAATTTGATAGAACAAAATTTAATTGATAAATGCAATAATTTTGTGTTTTTCCAGACCACACCAACTAAAATTAAACACAAACTATCGAAACCGAAAAAAAACATAATTATAGGGATAACTATCACGCAACCCGACTTCGTCACGATAATAACACAAATGTGGAAATTTATGCGCTTGAAAATAACGAATTAATATTTCAATAGCCCGCCCGCATCGATATCTTTTGTTATGTTATATCGTTTTGTTGTGTTTGTATGAATTTCGGCTCAGTTTACATTCGGCCATTGTGAAAGTTAACTTGATTATCGAATGAATTGTTGATACGCCATTCAAATTAGTGTTTCGGGTTTGTTGTTAAACGTTACGTTTTGGAACAAATGGCATTCTGTTACATCAACCTAATCATACAGTTGTTGCACGCGAACCATTATTTATCATTCGAATAAAAAAATTCGAGTTCGATGATTGTTTCATTTGTACATCACAATCACAATCGGAAATTGACAGCACGCACTTTGTTATTCCGAATCAATTTTGAATGTGGAGAATAATCAATTTTCATGAGTTAAATAGAAAAACTGTTGGAAAATTCGTTGTTCCTGATAACCACAATTGAATTCTAAGAAATCTGGTTTGGCGGATTTTCTTCAGAACATTCGGTACAAAGTCGTTTATCCAATTGCACATGATTTTGTTGGCGGATGGTCTCTTGTGTTTAATTTCGTTGAAACGAACATATTTGAGGGAGAAATATCACTTGAGCGCGTAACAAACTTGTTTGGACAATTCGAAAATGTTTGCTTCTCGGTTTTATTTTGACGCAACTGGCGATGCTAAGGAAAAGTTAGTTTTCGAAATGTTTTAGTTATCTTCAATCCAATAGAATTTCTTTCAAGCGTGCTGAAAACTTAAAAGTGGTTTCAGGCACTGGTTCTAGGAATTCAAGTAAAAGCAGAAAGTTTTTCTTAGCGCACTTATTTCTATGAACAAAAGCGTCGTCCTTTTGCCCGATTTTCGGTAATTTTCGAATTTTGAGCCGAGAATCGTCGCAAACGATCAGGTTGGACAGATAAAACTTCGTGATCAAATTCAAGTTCATCCTTCCTTCCGGTCGTCTGTGGACACGATAACTTTTGAAGAAGGATGCCTAGAGTTGTGAAATTTTTAGGGCATATTCGAGGCCCGAATGCGCCGGTTGAGACTGTTAATGGACGGAGTCGGCCAAAGGGTTGTGTGATATAGCGATCCAATTTTTTTTTATCAATGATTTGAAAAATACCGATCTGATCGAATTGAAACTTGTGAAATTTTGTGAGAACTGTATAACTAGAAAATATCAAAAAATTATCATTTTCAGAACTTGGGTTTCTATGGAACTATTCGTCATAGGCTGCTGAAAAATTTTGAACCCGAAGAAGGGATGACCAAGATGATTAATGTAAAAAAATTTTCAGGTTCGGATCGCGAATTTCGTGGTTACGTTCATCAATGAGCAAAATACGACTAGGGGTTCCGTGAATATAGCCATTCAAACTATTTTTGAGCGCTCGTACTACTTACACGAGGGCTATATCATTTCGTCACGATGTCTGTATTTTTCGAATTTTGAGCCGTTCGACTCACTGATGACGAATCCGTCGGAAAATTCGAGTCTGTCCGTCCGGCCGTGCGGCCGTAAACACGATAACTCTCGAACGGATCAACCTAGAGACTTGAAATTTTCAGTGTAGGTTCAGATCCCAAATGCCTCGGTTGAGTTCGTTAATGAGCAAAATTCCATCAGGGGTTCCGTAAATAGGGCCGTTCAAAATGTTGTTCACCTGATTACTTTGGAACTACAGATTTGATCGAGATGAAACTTTGCACTCAAATGGAAAATGAGGTGTTTGAAATTTTGTTTTCTCGATAACTTCGAAATTACGGATTCGATCGAGATGAGATTTTGTATTTTAATCGAGAATGATATATTAAAGCAATATTTTGTCCAGCTCTCATAACCAAAACCATAGAAACCATAGGAAATTGTAACTTCTGAACGGAAAGGCCTAGGAACTTGAAATTTTCAGGGTGGGTTTGGATCGCGAATATCGCAGTCACGTTCATCAATGAGCAAAATTAGACTTGGGGTTCCGTGAATATGGCCGTTCAAAGTAATTTTTTCCTGATAGTTTCGAAACTACTGATCTGATTGGAATGAAATTTGGCACCTAGCTGAGGAATAATGTTTTCAAACTACATGCAGAATTTTGTCCAGATCGCATCACCAAGACCATAGATACCGTAGAAAATTCTAGCGAATTATCGAAAAAAAATTGATCAGCTGAAGCACTGACATGAAGTCTGGAGTTTCGCCTAAGTTTCAGAAATTTTTTGACAGCTGTCGAAAATTCCTTCAATTGATTTCTAAAACTGGAAAATGTGAATCTACCTACAAGGTGCATGTACGAGCGCTCTAAAGCTCCTGCCTTCACGGCAGTGCTTTTCGTAATTTTTTTCTTGATAATTTCGAAACTACTTATTGGATTGAAATGAAATTTCGCACATAGATGAAGAATAATGTTTTCAAACTACGTGGGAATTTTCGAAAAAAAAGTTGGTCACCTAAAGCACTGACGTGAAATCTGGAGTTTCTCCTTACTTTGAAATTTTTTTTGACAGCCGTCAAAAATTTCTTCAAATGGTTTCTAAAACTGAAAAACGCGAATCTACCTACAAGGTGAATGAACGAGCGCTCAAAAGCTCCCTACTGCACGGCAGTGCTTTGCGTAATTTTTTTTTCTTTGAATTGTATTGTAGGGAATCCCCATAATTGGTCGGTGTTCCTACTTATGTGAATAAATAAATAGATAAATTATCAATAATGTCAGTATCGATAAAGAACACGTGTTCCGTATTCAAATATACAAATCTGAATAAATAGCAAGCGAGCCACTTCATCCTTTCGATTTTCGACAACGCGTGAAACCGAGCCTAAGGGAGCAATTTCATGAAAATTTCATTTATTTACTCTTGAACCAACGCATCAAGGCGTATATAAAAAGCTTGAGATTGAGGCCTACCCTGCTGATGAGTTGAACGTCGTCAATTCGAATCCTGAAATTGTTAATGACGGGAACAGGAGCGAACATCGAAATAAGCAGGTGTATTTCGGTCGCACCTTTACGTCACCAAGACTCAGGAAGTTTTCATACTTGGTGGCCAAAATAAAACAAATTACTAGCTTGAATTATACGTTGTCACAAACAATAAGATCGCGTGACAGTCCCACTTTATCTGCCATTCTAACGGGGGAAACATGCCGTGTTCTGGAGAAATTTCTCGAGTTCGTTGTTCTCCCATAGTAAATCATAAATGAAAGAATTTTCACGATTTCAGGTCCTCGCAAATGACAGTTTCGATTGTAAGATTATCAGTGATTCTCTCTGTATAATTGATTTTGAATTATTCAACGTCAGTTTCGAAGCGTCTCGATTTTCAGCTTACATCCTGTTGTCCTTAAAATAGATTGTTTCTGATAATAAATAAATACACCGTCCAAATAAATATTCAAATTTCATCTAATATTGAATGAAGCTATTTTGGCTTTTACTGAAGAAGGATTGTTTTCTTGGATGTTTCAGAGAGATAAATGGTAGATACATGGGCTAATAAAATCCGATGGGTGGAATTAGTGATACGCTTTTCCGCTGCGTCTCAGAATGACCAGTTTCGAAGGGAGTTGTTTGATATGTGGAACCAAATCGTCATTGGGGAAATGCGGAGGCCACTTTTCTAAACCCAGCCAAGGGAAGATTAATTTTCGTAGGCTGTGTAGAAAAAATCAAAGATGTTGTAGAAATATTAACTCGTTGGGGAAAGGTTCTGCTTTTTTTTCGATTTTAAGGTTTAACACTCCTCAAAATGTGAACTGAATATTTTAGGGGGTTCGAAAATTTTTCCTGGACCGATTCCTTAGATTTTTTATCAGAAATGATGAAACAGAAGGAATTCCAAGGGCCGACACAAAGACGATGAGATATCATAACACCATGTTAAATTTCCGGCTCTCCATATTATGGTTCAAGAATTCCCACCATTTGATTTCCTCTCATTCCCAATCAGACGGTTATATAATTTATCGGATAAAACCCCCCTCCAATATTGAACATTGATGATTAGTAATTTCAGAGGAGGGTTATTACGAAAATAAATGAGAAAATGTGTTAATTGACGTCTAATCCCATGACTCAATATAAATCAAGCGATTTTATGCTGATAGCTCGAACGGTTAGGACCTAGCTCATAAAATTTGGGATCATTAGTCAAGGAATAATCATTCTTACTCGAAATTTATTTCGAAATACGTTTTTCAGCGCTCGTACTACTTACACGAGGGCTATATCATTTCATCACGATGTCTGTATTTTTCGAATTTTGAGCTGAAAATGGTCTCAATCGACTATGTTCGACTCACTGATGACGAATCCGTCGGAAAATTCGTGTCTGTCCGTCCGGCCGACCGGCCGTAAGCACGATAACTCTCGAACGGAGCAACCTAGAGACTTGAAATTTTCAGTGTGGGTTCAGTTCCCGAATGCCTCAGTTGAGTTCGTCGATGGGCCAAATTACACCAGGGGTTCCGTAAATATGGCCGTTCAAAGTTTTGTTTCCCTGATTACTTGAAAACTACAGATTTAATCGAGATGAAATTTTGCTCTCAAATGGAAAATGAGGTGTTCAAGCTACATGTGAAATTTTGTCCAGATCGCATGACCAGAACCATAGAAACCATTTAACTTTTGAACGGAAACGCCTAGGGACTTGAAATTTTCAGGATAGGTGTGGTTCTCGAATGTCGAGATCACGTTCACCTATGAGCAAAATTATACTAGGGGTTCCGTAAATATGGTCGTTTGGAATTTAGTCTTTTTGATAATTTCGAAACTACAGATTCGATCGTGACGAAATTTTGTATACTAATGGAGAATGATATATTCAAGCTACATTTCTCCAGATCACATGACCACAACCATAGAAACCATAGAAAATAATAACTTTCGAACGGAAAGGCCTAGGGACTTGAAATTTTCAGGATAAGTGTGGATCTGAAATGTCGCGTTCACGTAAATACGGTCGTTGGAAATTTTGTTTTCTCGATAATTTCGAAACTACGGATTCGATCGAGATGAAATTTCGTACTTTAATCGAGAATGATATATTAAAGCAATTTTTTGTCCAGATCGCATGACCAGAACCATGGAAACCATAGAAAATTGTAACTTTTGAACGGAGAGGCCTAGGAACTTGAAATTTTCAGGGTGGGTTTGGATCGCGAATATCGCGGCCACGTTCATCAATGAGCAAAATTAAACTAAGGGTTCCGTAAATATGGCTGTTCAAAATATTTTTTTCCTGATAATTTCGAAACTACTGATTGGATTAGAATGAAATTTTGCACCTAGCTTAGGAATAATGCAAACTACGTGCCAAATTTTGTCCAGATCGCATTACCAAGACCATAGATACCGTAGAAAATTCTAGCGAATTATCGAAAAAAAATTGGTCAGCTGAAGCACTGACATTAAGTCTGGAGTTTTGCCTAAGTTTCAGAATTTTTTTGCCATCTGTCGAAAATTTCTTCAATTGATTTCTAAAACTAGAAAATGCGAATCTACCTACAAGGTGGATGTACGAGTGCTCAAGAGCTCCTGACTTCACGGCAGTGCTTTTCGTAATTTTTTCAGTTGAGAAATGATGTTAAAATTTTTGTCTGATTGACTCGCAAAATCTTGGGTATTTTCATGTTGAAACGACACTGTATCGTGTTGTTTCTTTGATGTGCACCAAATATTGCCCGTCATAATAATGTGATAGTTGCTGCATGTAACATTCGTTTTACATCAGTTTGCTCACGGAATAATGTCACAAGCATTATCAATGCTTAGTTCTTTCGCGCTATTCAACTCACCTTCCTACACTAATGTTTTCAAGGACCTCAAAAGAAAAATTCACAGGGGTTGAAATCGAACCATAGCCATCATACGCCCGTAGATGATTCCTCATCTACTGACATTGACTTAATACAGCTCTTAATATCTACACATTTAGATATCAATAAGATCCAGATCCGGCTTGAGAATTTGTCAGATTTGCGGGTAACTTTGATTTCGAAATCTCGCGGCCCTGGTGAATATTGATATATCAACTTATTTCGATGGGTTCTATTGCTGGTAAAAAAAATGCCTCAGCTTTGAAAACACTATATATATTTTTTTTCATATCTTATAACAATTCAGTCTGGTTTCTCTAATGATCTTTTCGACCTAATTCATAATTGCAAGCCTAGATCGAATCCGTTTCCTTACTGCATTAATCCTATTATTATTTCTAACTAACAAATATTAACAGTGATACTTCGGAAACTAGAAATTTCAATATAACCACAAATGAAGGCAAAATAAGCCGAATTCAAATTGAACCTCTTCATTCAATCGCCTTAAGTGCCAGTGAACTAATTAGAACTTTGAGAGAGCTCAAAACTATTGATTGAACTGGCATCTAATATTCCATATTATACAGCTTGAATTTTTTTCACCGAAGAAGTTGATCTAAAAAGGAAAATTCTTTTGATTTAGAAGTCTGTATGTAGAAAGAGAAAACTTTTTATCAGTTAGCTACCATTCGTGAAACTGCGGAGTAACCAAAGGTTAGACTCTCTGGTTTGAAAAAAGTTGAAAGTGTCTTGCTTTCCTGGGTTGAGGTGATGAGCAAGACATCATTTTCCTAAAAAAAATTATTCCAAATCTGTTAAAAATATAATAATTCGGCAAGAATTATTATCTGATCAGATTTTCAAAAGCCATTCACATTTTAATGATTGATTGTTAGATGAAATTTTTCATGATTCTAACAATTGCAGATATAGCTTGAAAAGTAGTTATATCTTTTTCAACATCTGTTATATGAGGATATCTTGTGAACGCCTAGTCATAGTATTCATCGGTCCTCTTATACGCCCCCAATATTGCATTCTATTCTTGAAAATTAATAAACTTTTTTGGTGATAACTTCATTTTGTGAAATATCCAATGGATAGGGTGGACAAATTCATGTTGAAATTGATCATAAAGCTTCACGACGTTCATTATATATATCTACATTTAGCCGTCGCACTCAAACATTTAGATTGGCCTACCCCGAAACAATAGACATATATGGGAAGAGGAGAGACAAAGGAGAAAGCGCCACGGACAATTTTCGACATTTCCCTTCCTATTCTCGAATCCTCATCAATATTTCAGGATTTTCACATTCAAGCAAATGGAGGCGCGAATCAGATTACATCTTCTCCTCGAGTTCAGCCTCGTTAAAAAAAAAACAATCTCGAGCAAAGCATTGGATCATCTCCCTTTCAATACAACGGAATTCGATCAAATTTTCATGGATATTTATCCGTAGGCATTCAATCAATAAAGCAATTCGAATTCAAAGTATTGCCCTTGGGAGGAAAACGAGAAACGGTGTGGGGGAATCATATGCGTCTCCTCTCTTTAACATATAGATTACCTCACGGGGCCATCTCTTGAATGGGTCACGCGTCTTCAAAGCGCTTTTTGTTGATATACGAAGGCACGCTTGATGCGAGCTGCAAACACGAGACAGTTATAAGATGAAAAATACAAAACGCAATTCTCGAAATGGAAAATACGCAGGCAGACTCTCTGGAAATATCAAGCTGGGAAGTGACTTCGCCTGACAACTAACGGAAATGAAAAGAATATAGTAGTTGATGTTGCCTACGCCAGTTGTTTTCAACGTTTTCATATTTGAAAATACTATTTCATTGAATAGTCGGAAGAACTTATGATTTAATCGTTCGCTAGGTGTTCGATAGGTGCAGGGTGTTTTCGAAGGTGAGGCTTTTTTTTATAGGTGCTAGAACTCATCAAAATAAGTCAAAATTCCAGAAATCCTTTCTATAAAATATTCACCAGGGCCGAGTATTTCGAAATCAAAGTTACCGTGAATCTGAGTAATTCCCAGCCCGGATCTCCCTTAGGTACGTATTGAGGTTTAAATGTGTTTTTAAATGCGTTCAGTTCACGGAAAATCATTTGACAGAGCGTATTATTTTTGCGACTTTTCCGAATTTGGCAAATTAACTGAAAATGCCGCACGTTTTTTCGAATATGGATTTTGATTTATGGTGAATCCAAACAGAATGCAAGTGGGGCGTTCCGGTTGTACAGAAAAAGATTTCCGTTAAGAAATCACCCAACTTTGTAGAAGTTCACACACTTGGTGCAGAGTTGTAGAAATACTGGTTGTTTGAAAGAATCTCGGGGAGCACGTGTCGAAAGGCCTCTAACATCTTGAATGACAGAAATCGAGGATCAGATTCTGGAAATAGTCGAAGAGCAACCAACAGTTAGTTTTTTCTACCACCACGACTGTCAGGTAAAGAATTTCTCCATTTTTTTCAGGACAATTTGCCAGGTTTATTAGAAGATGTTCCTCTCAATATTCGGTAGAAAATGTGGTTGTTACTGAATGGAGCACCTCCCACTATCGACGAAATATGCAAAATTGCTTAAATAATGTGTTTCCACATATGTAGGTGGATAGGACGTGGTGGGTAGATTTCTTGGCCTGCACGCTCACCGCATCTCAACCCCTATGATTTCTTCTTTTGTGGTCATTTGACAACATAAATGTACAGTAACAGTGATGTTAATAGTGTTGAACACCTCAAATTACGCATTGAAAATGATTGTGACATTATTCGTGAGCAAACTGGTGTGATAGTTGCTGCATGTAATAATTCGTCATTACGTCGGTCAAGACTTTAGACACATCAAACGAATGGTGACCATTTCGAACAATTTCTGTAAACAATTTGGATTAATTTTATCGGTGAAATTGTGAACTTTCTAATTGTTTTTATAGGACCTTTTCAATCATTAATTTTGTTTCTCCTTAGTTTGAACTTTGAGAATTATACTGTTCAGGAAAAGGAACAAATTCCTGATAAAAGTTGAAACAGAATATACAAATTCGCGATAAAATCTAGCACTTCATTCATTGCTGGAATGAATATGGCACTACGATTCATGGCGAATCTCCTATCATCCGAGTCAGTGTCGTATTCAAATCTTGCTGCCCAAGTTTTGCACTTTTTTCGAATTGAGTATTTTACATGATCCAATTTCAGCGAAAGGGTCTCTTTTGACGAGTTCCAGCACCTACCAAAAAACACCCTGTATTTATTTTCATATCCCACTCTGTATGAAATAATAAGTCAGAATTACCAAGTCTGGTTGGAAAACTAGGAAATCCTTCGGTTTCTTTTCAGTTTACAAACAATAACTTGCGTTAAAAAAACGATCAAAACAAATCTTGAGATTTCGAATGTATGTCCAAGCTTATATTATAATGAGAATGCGCTTAAAATAAAGGAACATTAGGGATAATACAAGCTCAGCCCTACTTTGAAGACTCTTTACCACTATTAACCTCATTTTCATTAAACGCTCGATAGATTCGATATGAAAATTTTGAAATTTATCTACTTCTATTGAATTATATAATCATTATTCAACTACTATTGATCAATTAAAAATATCTGTAAACAAAGACCGTGAGTTTTAATAAGTCAATACTATAACTCCCTGTCACTGTGCTTCTGAACAAGCCGATTGGCCAAAAAGGAACAGTCCGTTATTGGTATCGAAGGGAGGTCACCTGAATAATTTTGACGTTTCCTCAAATTAAGTTGATACCTGATTATTATTGTGAATGTTTCGCTGAAAAAAATTAATTCAGATAGTGAAAATGAATGATTATGTACACCTTCAGAAATAAGACAATCAGCTCAATACAGAATCTATTGCCCGAAAAATCCCAAACCAAATATAAAGGTGCATACAAAAACTTTCAAGATTGGTGTAGCAGTAAGAATATTAAGTCATCGTTCTGATGTTCTCTTGGCGTATTTAAGTGAACTTAGCACTAAAAATAAAGCATAGCCCTATGGACTTTCTTACTAAATGCTGAGAAGCACAATCGAAATAAATAATGCGTTGTTATAGGTAACTACTAGGATTTGTAAATTGAGTTCTTTCCCTGTACTTGTATCTTAGTATTTCTCGTTATAGTCGTAGATGAAGTATATTATTTAAATTGCGGGAATGGTCATAACTTACTTGATGAATTACAGCACGAGCCGAAGGCGGGTGCTGCAAACTTCATTTGCGTGAGTTATGACCTACATTACCGCTCGTTGAATAATATACTATGTATTGAAGAACACCGTTGCCATAGAGGTAATTGAATTACGACATGTTGAATTTTCAATGGAATTGTGTTTTATTATAACTTTTTTATGTTGATATACAACAACATTTCGTGATAAAATTTGCATTTTATTCACTTTGTGTTTTGTGCGTGAATTAAATTGATATTAGTTAGATGTTGATTTTTCCTTTCATCATTATAAACTACTAGCCATTTATAAAATAAAATAATAATGAAATACTATGCACCGCCCTGCTGTGAGATATAAAAGTCAATCAAATTCATGCAAACTACTTTTATCTGCAATAAATAATATCGAAAGCATATATTATTCATAACTTTTCTAATTTTAAAATTAAATGTATGTACTGTACCATTTTTATATCCACTCGACTTCTCTTCTTTTTCTACGCTCATTGTATTCACCAGACAGAAACCTGCAGTGGGAATGATATTTTTTTTCCTCGACCGATTCAATTATTGTTCGTTTATGAGAGGATAATGAACTGAAATAAGTTTCAATTGGTTTCAAAGCGAAACAATAATAGGAGGGTATGACTAGTATAATTGAACAAACAAAAATCGACAGATCGTTTGGACTATGCCCTTTGTTTGATATAAAACTGGAAAGCATGACAAAAAGTTGAACCCCATCTCTCTCGTCCCCGTTCCGATGAACTAGAATAACATTCCTAGTTTGCATAACCCTCTACTTTCCGCTCGATAATACCAATTCTAACTGATGTGGCATTCGGAAAAAAGTAGCAGCGATCGCAGCACAACATTTGTATATGTAAATTTATTGTTTCTCGATTCGACAAGAGCTGGGAAGTTGGCGAACGGACTGGATGAATCATTATGGGATATTTATTCATGGCGCACTTTTATTGGGAAACCCAAAATAAAAAAACATAAATATTTTCAGGGATTCTTGCCACATTCGCCCCGACAACATTTGCCATTTTTATTGATTGTGAAAAAAAATTAAGCGCTCCTGAAGTTCACAATTTAAGTGTAAAATACAAAAATCGAATAACAAAATAGTCCAAATTTTTTCTCTGAAACTAAAGAGGGTAATAGCATGAAATGTAGTACTTCAGGTTATTGCCCATCATTAATATTCTTAGTTTGAGAATTCGAATTATTGTTGAAGAAACGTACGATCATGAAATTCGAGATGTGTACCTATGGGTATGGTTATTTCATCGAGAATTCTCAACGAAGGTCTATCCATTCTCCCTATTGGATTACTAGATTTCGAATATTCCTTGTAAAAATTGAACATTGAATGCACAATATCTTCGTCATTTTTAGATGCCAGGATGGCTAAGTAGGTAGCAAGGGTATTTGCTATGCGATGTGTAATGAAAAAGATTCAACAGAAAACAGCCATGCTGAAACAGAAACATAGTCACTTGACTATGTTTCTGTTTCAGCATGGCTGTTTTTTTACAACTAGACATAGAAAAAGCATTCGACACGTTGAAATGATCAAACTAAAATTACAATATTTGTCGATGAAATTATTATATTATTACTTGATATTACTGACAGATATTTCAGAGTCAGAATCACTAACATAAATTCGCAACCTGAAGAATTGAAATTGGCATTCCGCAAGGCTCAAACATTGCATACAAATCGGACAAAATCAGAATTTCGAACTATGAAATTGGCGTGTTTTTTGCCGACGATAAGGCTATACAGAGTGTTTTCAAAGGCGAGGCTTTTTTTTTCGACTGGTGCTAGAACTTATCAAAATAAGTCGAAATTCCAAAAATCCTTCATATAAAATATTCACAAGAGCCGAGTATTTCGAAATCAAAAAAATTTTTTGTAGCAGAACAACTTATGACAAGCGAATCATACCTCTATTGGAAAAATCAAACCATGCTTTTATTTCAAAACATAATGCCAAATATTCAGGCAGTGAACTCATTTCTAGGTTGAACTCGAAATATGAAGAAGAGATAACGCCTTTGCAGTTTTCAGATTTTTATATCCTCTGGTGGAGGAGCAACAAAGTAAATTTCAACAGAAAAAAATGTCTACAACCATAATCGGACCTATAATACTATTTGAAACAGGTAAAAATGACATCCCCACCTCCAAAAACCGAACAAATGCTTCAGCTTATGGAGAGTCACATTAACAGAATTTCTTTAACATTTTCTGAGCCACAAAATTATGTGGGTGGTCTCTTCAACAGAATAATAGAAATGGGGGAACATAGATGGGTATCGTCAATCAGAATAAAAGGCATTGACCCTTTATTCCCTAACAAACTCCCCAATGAATAAAACAGCATTTTTAATATTTGTATAAATTGAAAATGAATAGAATGAGAAAATGCCATATAGGTGCTAGCACTGCAATCAGCACCTGCCAATTACAATTATGAGACATCTAATGTATGAAAAATATTGATAACAGAAATTAAATTCCAAATGGATACTGGGAATGAAAAAAAAATGTTTTCCTGAATGAGTTATAGTAAGTATTCGGTATATATTCGATTTCCTGTGTATTTGGGATAAACAACTTCAAGGGATAACAACTACGAGAATGATCTTGGAATTATTCGATATTTAGGGAATAATTAATTTTGGAACCATAATGATTCATCTCATAATGCGAATTGGAAAAGTTGGAATAATTCTTCTTTCAGAGTTAACATAACATTGCATACGAAAATCCCTAACGGTCAAAACTTCGGATAGGGATCAAGTAAAAGCTGAATAAACATTCAGTGGAAATAGTCCAATTAGTTTATTTCCTTGTTGCTACCGGCAAAGCAACCATGGAAGAAGCGAGAGAATTGAATGTGCCACATCTAACTATACTAGAATTGTCTAATAGGTAGTTAGGTACACTGGAAATACTTCTTTTCATTTGGTGGAAAAGATAGCAAGTGGAGCAGAGAACATGTTTCCCTCATCAGCTTAAATCTTGATAATTTTCGGAAAGATCTCTTCAGAATTGGTGAGGTAGGTATGAAATGTTGTGTTTTATGAATACAAGGTACGATATCATGAAAAATTGTTTTGGAATAAAAGTTTGAAGCTGTTGCAAGCATGGAATGGACAAATTCAAAAACACAATACTATACCATTGAAACCGATAAGATTTTATCCCATGCAATAATATCTCATGGTCATTTTTGCCCCAAGGGGTATTTTATGGAACTGAAATATGATGATCGTTCTATCTTTTGTATAATATCTCCGTTACGTTATCGTTTCTTCGAGAAATACATCCAAGTTTTCCCTGGGGTGAAATGTATATCCACGTTAGGAATAAGCGATCCTTGGATAAACAAATCAAGTTCGGGATTTTCAGGAAAACTTATAGACAGGTCCTAACGGAAGCATACCCATGTATCATACCGACTGACCAGCCCCTTGTGCAAATAGGTTTTCGATCCTATATTTATGAACATATAAACCATTTTGGAGTAATTCCAAAGAAAAAATAGCTGAATATGAATGGAAATGTTTACTGAATAATGAAAAATAAATTGGATTGTCAATAAATTCTTGGAACATAAAATACATTTTTTTCAAATAAAGACTAGATCTAGAAGTGTTTAGTATGAGGGTTAAATGTCGAAAAATACAACCAAATTTTTTTTGTTAAGCCAAGTCAGTTAATTCCATAAGTTCGATATATCCATGTGACGTCCATAACTTCGGACGTACGATCAGGGAGTCGATAAGCGCACCCACAGAGGCATCGATTTTTCATTACAACGTTCTATAACATTCGAGCAATCACTTTTAGCCGAACTCTTTATGGTAATAGCTCGGTTGTTAGATACTTCGGTTTTGATTAGAATTATATTTCCGTTCGCGTGGAGGGCGAAACTTAATTTGCACCTGCAAACATCCTGATGCTAGCCTCGCGTGGTCGAAAAGATCGCCTTACCACAGGCGATTACGTTTCCCGTGTCTCGGGTTGTTGAATTCTGGAGGAGGAAACCGCTTTCGCAAATACCTGCGTATTTATCAAACCAGAAACGAGATATTATCCACCAGTTATTTTATAACTCGATATTTCTCAACAATAAATCTGAAAAGTCCAGTAATTTTCACTTTCAAGGAAGCGATTATGCGTAGCCTAAGTCATTTATCCGCCGCCATCTGTCAGAAATGTCAGTCTCCAGTGAATGTTAGAATTTTTTTTATTGTTACATACAGCCTGGTATTTTCAGAGAAAAAAACCTGCAAATTTTTCGCATCAAAACAATCCAGAATTTGTAACTGACATTCGAAGAATACAAATTCAATAGAAAATATCGCGGTTATTTCATGATGAAATTTCTTTAATACAAGCGTTCATATTGAAATGAAAATAATCGATCACAATAAGTTTTCTTCAATCAATAAAAACGTTCCGAGGTCATTTTTACATGGGCATGTGGTACGGAAATATCAGAATACGGTCCTGGAATCTATCTAATCTTCTGGTGAAAAATCTCAGGAAAAATTCTGTCTTTTTCACTACCAAAAATAATTCGTAGGAGCATATTCGACTCAATCCAGACATAGAAAAGGCAGTATTGCATTCACATCGATTTCATGCAGTATTGCCCTTATAATGCCCATCATTTTTTAAAATTCTGTGTCTCAGAACCGGATCATCATGCAGCCTTATGAATATGTTGCCTAGATACCAAGCTCGACAGACTTAATTGGACGTGCTCCACATATAGAAGAGTCTGCCACGGATCAGATGCTTCCTGTATCCGCTCATACACGATGAGGGGATAATGAGACATCGAGGAGAAGAGTTTTTTTTTCATTGAGGTTATTTAACGAGGCACTGAGTCTACTATAGCTGAAAACTTGTTATTTTAGTATCCCTTATCGCAATCAGTAGGTCCACACAATAATTAAAAACTTGATATCACCATATTGTCTATAAACTCCGAGAGATCTTTTCAAAAAAACCGAACTAAAATGAACTAATTTTTATAGACGTAAAACATAATTCACAAGAAAAATAACCCAACACAATGAGTTATTATTTAATTAATACTTGGACTTGTTAGTTAATACCTTGAATTTCATAGAGGAAATGTTAGATATGTATATACAGACTTCTTCATTATTCTTTTGAAGAGAAGCAATCCAATTTATAATTGAACACAAATCATTTCACTGAAAGGAGGAAATAACTATTGAATTTGAAATTGTAAAACCTTCGTATTCTTGAATATTTTAAGGCACTTCTGTTTCATTATTCCGAAGGAAAAGGACAGTCACTGACATTATAATTTTTTTATTTCAAACTTGTTTCCTCTTTTCGATGAAAATTTTAATCCCGTTCGATTCACAGGATACCCTTTATGGAGTGTTCAAACACCATTCGGTAGCACGTAGCACATGGAACTCGGGAAAAAACTGAAAAGATGCAAAAAGGCGGAGGCGCGGGTTCTCGGAACAAAATTTCAATGGCTGGGAATTATAAATAATCGAATAGGTGAAAAGTTAAAAATATATGTAAAAAGTGCTTCAGGTAACTTGACTTATTATGCATGCAAGAGAAAAGGGCCACAACAATTCCATGAAATTCAGAGAGAACCTGGGCCTACACCATTTTGCATCATTTGAGTTTCGAAAACTTTTCTTCCATAAAAATGTTAATGTATAACAAGCGTAGGGTACCTAACTTTTTTGTTGTATTATTATTGTATGTTTACTTGAAACACATTAGAGTATACCTAAACTAACCATTTTGGGACTGATTTTAATACGACATCAGAAATATGCCTTCCAATGGTCAGGTCTTATTATTTTTATCCACCAATCAGTCAATAATGATTATGAATCTACTGGAGCAACGTCAATCAAGTCAAAAGACTACGATACAGTAATCTATGAATTAGGTGTTATTTCAGTATTGCTTTTCTTAGCGTGTTTAATTTGGAAAAAAAGCAAATCTTAGAAAAATTCCTCGAAATTTTTTCCGAATTACGGGAGGAAAAGGATATTTACCCCATTATTATTTGATTCTATTCTTCATGTTTGGTGATGGACTATTCAGTAATATTTTGGTTTGCTGAATTCACGTTGGTATAGGAAAAACACTAACTCATAGAGACCTTGGTTATGGTTTCGTGATTTTATCGAATTCGGAAATAATTTTATTAATTTTACGATAAGTTCTGAATTCTGAGTATTTCTTGTATAAGCATCAGTATTAAAACGACTGGAATTGATCAGGATATCTTGCGCCTAACAACAAGGGGACGTGAGGCAGGATTCAGCAGATATTTCGGCTAGTTTTTCAGGTAAACTATCATTCACCTACTCAAAGTGTATTGTGATTGATGAATGGGATCAATTTCAGAATTACACAAATTACTTGAACACAAAAATGGCGAAAGCGTAACAGCCCCAAAGAACTACAATATATTTGAAACAAGGTGTTAACACATTTTTGCCAATAAGTAGACATCAGGAAAATGTAAGTGATAAACGAAAAACAGAAAAATTATATGAAAAAGATTACAGTCAGATAACAGACACACTATTCTTCCTTTTCGAAAAGCATCAATACTACAACATAAAAGATTTGGTGTGTTTAACGATACAGCCGATAGAGCATCTGAAGCAAATTTTGAAAGATGTATGCATTTATAATTCCAACAAATTTACATGGGAATTGAAACCTGAATATAGACATTACGTTAAGAATGTATAAAAATTTAGTTTTATCTACCTTCTTAGTTGATCTGATATTTATTTTTAGTTCCTTATGTACCTACTAAAATTTTAAGTTTTTGAATGAATTCCAAAATAGGTGTTCATTCACCTTGTCTACCAATGTTGGGTATATTTTTATACTTTTGTGAGAAAATTGAATTGTTTTATATTGTTCTCTAATTCGCCATTATTCATTTTTGAGCGCTCGTACTACTTACACGAGGGCTATATCATTTCGTCACGATGTCTGTATTTTTCGAATTTTGAGCCGAAAATGGTCTCAAACGACTATGTTCGACTCACTGATGACGAATCCGTCGGAAAATTTGAGTATGTCCGTCCGCCCGGCCGTCCGTAAGCACGATAACTCTCGAACGGATCAACCTAGAGACTTGAAATTTTCAGTGTAGGTTCAGATCTCAAATGCCTCGGTTAAATTCGTTAATGGGCAAAATTCGCCGAGGGGTTCCGTAAATATGGCCGCTCGAAATTTTGTTTTCATGATTACTTTGAAACTACAGATTCGATCGAGATGAAATTTTGCACTCAAATGGAGAATGGGGTGTTAAAGCTACATGTGAAATTTTGTCCAGATCGCATGACCAGAACCATAGAAACCATAGAAATTTTCAGGATAGGTGTAGTTCTGAAATGTGGCGTTCACGTTCATCAATGAGCAGAATTATACTAGGGGTTCCGTAAATAGGGTCGTTTGAAAGTTTGTTTTCTCGATAATTCCGAAACAACGGATTCGATCGAGATAAAATTCTGTATTTTAAACGAGATTGATATATTAAAGCAACATTTTGTTCAGATCGCATGATCAGAACCATAGAAACCATAGAAAATTATAACTTCCGAAGGGAAATGCCTAGGAACTTGAAATTTTCAGGGTGGGTTTGGATCGCGAATTTCACGGTCATATTCATCAATGAGCAAAATTAGACTAGGGGTTCCGTAAATATTTTTTTTTTTCAAAAAATTTTTTTCCTGATAATTTCGAAACTAACGTTTGATTGGAATGAAATTTTGCACCTAGCTGAGGAATAATGTATTCAAACCACGTGCGAAATTTTGTCCAGATCGCATCACCAAGACCATAGATCCCGTAGAAAATTTTAGCGAATTATCGAAAAAAAAAATTGGTCACCTGAAGCACTGATTTGAAGTCTGGATTATCGCCTTAGTTTGAAAATTTCCTCAATTGGTTTCCAAAACTGAAAAATGCGAATCTACCTACAAGGTGCATGTACGAGCGCTCAAAAGCACCTGCCTTCACGGCAGTGCTTTTCGTTATTTTTATAATGATGTTTATTCCTTGATTTTCATTCTGTTATACATTTTAAACAATGACTATGTATAGGAAAGGGGTTCTTGGCTTGAGGACTGCTTGTGGGGTGAATAATACACTCTCTTTGAACTGTCAACGTTTCGATCCTTTTTGGGATCTTCTTCAGGACTAAAAAATGTTTATTAAAATTCAGACAAATGCACAATCTGGTTACAATAACAATAACACAACAATCCATAAAATATCGAGAAAACGACTAACATTCAGGTGGAATTTGTTTTTTTTTTTTTTGATTTTTTGTTATTTCATTTTTTTACCGTATTAAACTTACCAATTCGGTCAAATGTATTGAGATGTGGTAGAATTTATTTACTCTCATTGGACTATGCCATGAATACTATTTTTCGTCAGTTTTATAAAATTATTGTCAACCTTATGTGATGTTACTTCTAGCTCCGCCAATATGGTACTGATCGTTGTTGTCTCGTCTTCTTCCCCAAACCTGTTGCTGTGAATCTCCCACGACGCTAATTCATTTTCTGTTGATTTCCCGCATTAAATTGTTGTAAATAATACTCAATTTTTGAGTGTCCGTGCGAACATTTACTGTGTCATTTGAGAAAATGTGTATCATTTCACTGATACACCTTTTGTGATAGTTGCTCTCTTTATCTAAAATTTTAACCTCATTGAAGTCAAAATTGTGATTTTCCCGAAAATGGTGTAAAGCCAGCGCGGTTTTTTCGTTTTTATCTTTGTTATTTTCTCTGCAATCATATGTATGCTGTCGTATACGATTTTTCAGGTATTGTTTGGTCATGCCGACATACGACAGGTTGCAATCTTTACATGGAACTTGGTATATTACATTAGAGGTCATCAATCTCGGATGAGAATCTTTCAATTTTGTGTATATTATCTCCAGTTTTGCGAGCGGATAGAAAGCAAGCTTGATGTTAGTGGAGTGATTTTTAATCAAAATTTCAATCTTTTCGGATAATCCCTGAATGTATGGAAATTTATAATAGATGTTATTATGGCCTTCAGTCAGTTCCTCATTCCGTATAGTAGTTTTAATAAAATTGCTTTTATAGAGATGCATAGTTTTGTTCACTAAATTTCTGGGGTAATTGTTTGTTTTCAAACTATTTTTTATCTTGTTCTCATTAGCTGACCAAAACTCTCTACTACTGAGACTGTAACATCTAAACAACAGATTCTTGATTGTATTATTTTTATGTATTTGTGGGTGGTGTGAAAGGTAATTAAGAACGCGGTTTGAAGAAGTTGGTTTGGTGTACCAATTGGTTGAGATTGATCCATCATTATGTCTGATAAGTTGGACATCTAAAAATGATATTTTGTTTTGTGTTTCCTTCTCTAAAGTGAACTGAATTCGTTGATGGAAAGAATTGAATGTATTGATAAGTTCATCTATTTTATCATAAGGAACTGCTATGATTGTATCATCCACGTATAACTTCAAAATCGGTGTTATGAATGTAAGCTTTTTAATACATTTACAAATGACATAGTGCATCACTATGTTGGCTATGGTAGGACTCGCCGGGTTACCCATCGCAGTGCCCTCAATCTGTAGGTAACTTTGTCCATTAACCGTAAAATAACTGGAGTCAAAAATGAAATCTATAATCCTACATAACATAGTTCTACTTAATTCTGTGTAGGCTGATATATGTGACCAATTTTCCTGTATAACGCGCAACACCAACTGTTTCGGTATGTTGGTAAACAACGAGACGACGTCCAATGACACTAAAACATAGCCTGGTGGTAACCGCACTGTCTTCACAAATTCAACAAGCTCCAATGAATTCCTCACATTATAGTCAAAAGTTGTAGTCCAAGGAGATAAAATTTGGTGAATATAATTGGATAAGTTATATGTGGGGGAATTTAAACAACTGACGATAGGTCGCATGCTGAGATTAGGTTTGTGCGTTTTTCTCAGTCCATACATTCTTGGTGGTAAGGAGTTATGTGTTCTAAGTTTTTTCATTGTGTGTTCACTTATTATATGTTGGTTGAAAAGGTCTTTTACTAACTCGTTACTTTTTGTTTGAAAAATAGAGGTGGGATCCTTATTGAGGTTCTTATATGTAGTTTCATCATTTACTAATTCACTCATGGCTGTCATGTAATCATCCCTATACATGAAAACCGTGCTGTTTCCCTTGTCTGATTTAGATACAATGCATTCAGGATGCTCCCGAAGAAACTTTTTTGTTGCAATAAGATTACTCAAGAATAAATTGTTCTGTTTGCTATTTCTTTTCATTTTGTTGTAATGATTTGTGGTGATGTTAGTGAAAGAGGATCTAAGGTCATTTTTTGTTTCCTCAGAAAAAACTGATTGACCGTTCAAAATGTATTCAAAGTCTTTAATTATGTTGATATTCAATTTATATTTGGAACCTGAATGAACCGGGATATTGAATTTTGGACCGGCACTAAGAATTTGCAAAATTGGTTCAGGTAACTGTATGTTCGTATAATTGAAAACGAAATTATTTTTTGTTTCCAGCCTGAATGTAGCCCTCTCATTACATAAACTCCGGATTTTATTCCGGTTACTGTTTTTAATTGAAATGAAATATTTATCGTACGTATCATGTGTTCTACGAAAAAACGTCGTGGAGACATCTGTAGGTATTCGATTGTTAATTTTGGCTCTGATTGATGATTTTTCCATTTCTAGTCTTTTCAATTTCCACACAATAATTTTTATTTCCAAATTCAAAACTGACACTTGACATCTGATCTTGATATTTTGAATTTCTTTCGTATATGGACTTGCTTCCGCGTACAATGTGTCGATGCATTTAATATTATTTGCAATATGTTTAGGTGAAACGTTTCTTGTTCTACAAGTCAACAAATATATTCTTCGATTTTTCGCCAAAGCTAACCTCCGATTGACATTCATCCAAGATTTCAACAAATTCGCAACATCATACCCGTAATCTGTGGTGATGTTCTGAAAAAAGCCGGTGCTCACTTCCATATCAAACAATCTCGTCCTTGCAGTTAACTATAGGAAAGGGGTTCTTGGCTTGAGGACTGCTTGTGGGGTGAATAATACACTCTCTTTGAACTGTCAACGTTTCGATCCTTTTTGGGATCTTCTTCAGGACTAAAAAATGTTTATTAAAATTCAGACAAATGCACAATCTGGTTACAATAACAATAACACAACAATCCATAAAATATCGAGAAAACGACTAACATTCAGGTGGAATTTGTTTTTTTTTTGATTTTTTGTTATTTCATTTTTTTACCGTATTAAACTTACCAATTCGGTCAAATGTATTGAGATGTGGTAGAATTTATTTACTCTCATTGGACTATGCCATGAATACTATTTTTCGTCAGTTTTATAAAATTATTGTCAACCTTATGTGATGTTACTTCTAGCTCCGCCAATATGGTACTGATCGTTGTTGTCTCGTCTTCTTCCCCAAACCTGTTGCTGTGAATCTCCCACGACGCTAATTCATTTTCTGTTGATTTCCCGCATTAAATTGTTGTAAATAATACTCAATTTTTGAGTGTCCGTGCGAACATTTACTGTGTCATTTGAGAAAATGTGTATCATTTCACTGATACACCTTTTGTGATAGTTGCTCTCTTTATCTAAAATTTTAACCTCATTGAAGTCAAAATTGTGATTTTCCCGAAAATGGTGTAAAGCCAGCGCGGTTTTTTCGTTTTTATCTTTGTTATTTTCTCTGCAATCATATGTATGCTGTCGTATACGATTTTTCAGGTATTGTTTGGTCATGCCGACATACGACAGGTTGCAATCTTTACATGGAACTTGGTATATTACATTAGAGGTCATCAATCTCGGATGAGAATCTTTCAATTTTGTGTATATTATCTCCAGTTTTGCGAGCGGATAGAAAGCAAGCTTGATGTTAGTGGAGTGATTTTTAATCAAAATTTCAATCTTTTCGGATAATCCCTGAATGTATGGAAATTTATAATAGATGTTATTATGGCCTTCAGTCAGTTCCTCATTCCGTATAGTAGTTTTAATAAAATTGCTTTTATAGAGATGCATAGTTTTGTTCACTAAATTTCTGGGGTAATTGTTTGTTTTCAAAATATTTTTTATCTTGTTCTCATTAGCTGACCAAAACTCTCTACTACTGAGACTGTAACATCTAAACAACAGATTCTTGATTGTATTATTTTTATGTATTTGTGGGTGGTGTGAAAGGTAATTAAGAACGCGGTTTGAAGAAGTTGGTTTGGTGTACCAATTGGTTGAGATTGATCCATCATTATGTCTGATAAGTTGGACATCTAAAAATGATATTTTGTTTTGTGTTTCCTTCTCTAAAGTGAACTGAATTCGTTGATGGAAAGAATTGAATGTATTGATAAGTTCATCTATTTTATCATAAGGAACTGCTATGATTGTATCATCCACGTATAACTTCAAAATCGGTGTTATGAATGTAAGCTTTTTAATACATTTACAAATGACATAGTGCATCACTATGTTGGCTATGGTAGGACTCGCCGGGTTACCCATCGCAGTGCCCTCAATCTGTAGGTAACTTTGTCCATTAACCGTAAAATAACTGGAGTCAAAAATGAAATCTATAATCCTACATAACATAGTTCTACTTAATTCTGTGTAGGCTGATATATGTGACCAATTTTCCTGTATAACGCGCAACACCAACTGTTTCGGTATGTTGGTAAACAACGAGACGACGTCCAATGACACTAAAACATAGCCTGGTGGTAACCGCACTGTCTTCACAAATTCAAC
Source organism: Aphidecta obliterata (assembly GCA_963966015.1). Taxonomy (NCBI): domain Eukaryota; kingdom Metazoa; phylum Arthropoda; class Insecta; order Coleoptera; family Coccinellidae; genus Aphidecta; species Aphidecta obliterata. The sequence continues at coordinate 23,841,629 of OZ014427.1, read as the reverse complement.
AAGCTCCAATGAATTCCTCACATTATAGTCAAAAGTTGTAGTCCAAGGAGATAAAATTTGGTGAATATAATTGGATAAGTTATATGTGGGGGAATTTAAACAACTGACGATAGGTCGCATGCTGAGATTAGGTTTGTGCGTTTTTCTCAGTCCATACATTCTTGGTGGTAAGGAGTTATGTGTTCTAAGTTTTTTCATTGTGTGTTCACTTATTATATGTTGGTTGAAAAGGTCTTTTACTAACTCGTTACTTTTTGTTTGAAAAATAGAGGTGGGATCCTTATTGAGGTTCTTATATGTAGTTTCATCATTTACTAATTCACTCATGGCTGTCATGTAATCATCCCTATACATGAAAACCGTGCTGTTTCCCTTGTCTGATTTAGATACAATGCATTCAGGATGCTCCCGAAGAAACTTTTTTGTTGCAATAAGATTACTCAAGAATAAATTGTTCTGTTTGCTATTTCTTTTCATTTTGTTGTAATGATTTGTGGTGATGTTAGTGAAAGAGGATCTAAGGTCATTTTTTGTTTCCTCAGAAAAAACTGATTGACCGTTCAAAATGTATTCAAAGTCTTTAATTATGTTGATATTCAATTTATATTTGGAACCTGAATGAACCGGGATATTGAATTTTGGACCGGCACTAAGAATTTGCAAAATTGGTTCAGGTAACTGTATGTTCGTATAATTGAAAACGAAATTATTTTTTGTTTCCAGCCTGAATGTAGCCCTCTCATTACATAAACTCCGGATTTTATTCCGGTTACTGTTTTTAATTGAAATGAAATATTTATCGTACGTATCATGTGTTCTACGAAAAAACGTCGTGGAGACATCTGTAGGTATTCGATTGTTAATTTTGGCTCTGATTGATGATTTTTCCATTTCTAGTCTTTTCAATTTCCACACAATAATTTTTATTTCCAAATTCAAAACTGACACTTGACATCTGATCTTGATATTTTGAATTTCTTTCGTATATGGACTTGCTTCCGCGTACAATGTGTCGATGCATTTAATATTATTTGCAATATGTTTAGGTGAAACGTTTCTTGTTCTACAAGTCAACAAATATATTCTTCGATTTTTCGCCAAAGCTAACCTCCGATTGACATTCATCCAAGATTTCAACAAATTCGCAACATCATACCCGTAATCTGTGGTGATGTTCTGAAAAAAGCCGGTGCTCACTTCCATATCAAACAATCTCGTCCTTGCAGTTAACTATAGGAAAGGGGTTCTTGGCTTGAGGACTGCTTGTGGGGTGAATAATACACTCTCTTTGAACTGTCAACGTTTCGATCCTTTTTGGGATCTTCTTCAGGACTAAAAAATGTTTATTAAAATTCAGACAAATGCACAATCTGGTTACAA